>OX246753.1:11865478-13115478 GCA_945910035.1 Brachypalpus laphriformis | reverse complement strand
ATGTCAATTGGCCGCCTCGGAGCTGCGATTTGACCCCTTTCGACTTTTTTTTTGTGCGGAACCAGGAAGGACCTATGTTATGCCAACAATCCGAAAACGATTCAAGCACTTAAGGCCAATATCATCCAAGCAATCCGTGAGCTACAGCCCGAAACCATCAACAAGGTCTTGGAAAATTGGAGTGATAGAATGCGCTACTGCGAGACCAGCCGAGGCAGCCACTTGAACGACGTTGTGTTCCATAATTAATGGGAGTGTTTGCTCTTACTAATAAAGCCATAATACATGGAAAAAATTTCATTTTGTTCATTTTATTGCATTTTTAAAAAGAAACTTGTAGTTCTCCCACCCTGTACATGTAATTATACCATATCCCGCGAAGCCCATACGGCTTGTCTGCAGGAAAGACTAGTTTAAAATTAAACAATTCAAATTTTTACTTGTACTACGAGTATTATATCTTACTGTATCATATTATTTTACGTTACGACTGATAAAGAAAAAAAAAAAAGATTGAATAGATACATTTAATCGTAGTTTTCTTACACAGTTTTCCATATACAACTCATTCATTTATTTTATTGTTATTTTAATTTCTAATTTGCTTTATTGATGAAGTGCTTTATAATTAGTTTTTTTCTTATTGCCATTTGGAAAATGTTTATAAGATTAGTCGGAAGCTCGTTTAGAAGCGTAGGTAACATTGTTGCTTACGAGTATACATCATGCTTGGCCCTCGATCTTGCTGCAAAAGTCCCGTTAGTTTCTTTTATTTTTTTGTGAGCCGAAACGTTGCTTATATTTTGCACAGACAATTTCGATGCTAGTTTTTATTTTTTTAATTTACAAACAAAAAAAAAAATTTTTTTTTAAGAGCAAAGAATTAAAAAGTATTATTCTTTCTTTAATAAAAGTATGAAATAAATGTGAAGAAAAAGTATTATAAAACTGGTTGCTTATATTTTGCACAGTACTGTATACCTTCAAATATATAAAAGTGTCTCCTCTTGGAACCAAAACATGTTTATCTTAATTTCTTGAAAAAAAAAAAATGATTTACCTTCGTAGCGTCAAAACTTATCCAAAACTCTAAATGTAGCCATGCCTGCAAATGGTCTAAAAGTAAAAACAGATGCGAGGCAAGTTTCATGACACATGCTATTCATTATCAATTAAGAGAAAAGTTTAAAAACAATGAATAGCAAAAAAATACTGTTGACGCACATATCTAATAGATACATTGTACATTTAATTTCTCCTTAATCAGATCATAAATAAATTTATAAAAACAATATTATTTACAAGCGTGTTACCACACTTCAACACTAACGACTGGGTTAATCGTGTTTAATTAAAAAAAAAAATTCCCAGAAATATTTTTCTCGATTTTCTATTTGCTCTCGTACTCGCACAGGTGCTATTTCCTGTTTGGTCTACCTCTCAGCAAATAAGATTTGCTGCCACTAATCTTACTTTAATCCACCAATGATTTAGTCATAATTTAATATGATTATCATGTGCACACCATTCAGTACGTGCAAATGAGATTCGCATCGCTTAATGCCACGCCTCTCTTGTATCGCTCTGTCCTACTCACAGTCAAGACGCAAAGACAAGTTTTATCACAGAAAAGTAAAATAAACACAAATTCCAAACACACCACGATAAAGACGAAATTTTGCAAGAAAGAATAACTCATTCGAAAAATTCATCGTCTCGTGGGTGAATGAGAATGAAGTGTGCTGCTAATAAACGCGTGAGAGGCGTGTGGTCTGCGTGTTATCTCGTAATCGGCTTACGATATGGGCGAATTCTGATTTTTTTTCTTTTGAAATTGTTATTTATTTATTATCACATTGTTTGCAATAAATTATTTGCTGCTCACAGTTAGTGAATCAGTTTCATGTGTCCTCTTTTCTACCTGAAGTGTGTGTTAGCCCATTTTCAAAGCAGATAAACGAGATCTTATCAATACCAAGCAAGCACTGAGATTTGTATGACGTCTAGGTAGATAAGATTATACCAACTGTATACGAGTACATCCCTGAGTCTTGTGATCTCATTAAGAACGATTGAAATTCAATTTATGGGAACGAGCTTTCAGTCGTTAATTTGTGACGACAATTTTGTTAAAAAGATTACTGACCAAGCGAATTTTAAATTTTAAACATTGGCGTATAGACGTCACCAACCTTTCAACACTTTTCGGACATGTGAAGGCTTTGCGTGTGTCTGTTTGTCTATCTATGGAATTTGTCTTTTTTTTTCACGATAACATCTGCGAAGGTAAACGCATTTGAATAATTTCTCAGTAAGGACTTGAAACCGAATGAGATTTCCTACCAAGAATTATTGGACAAGAGCAAGGTATTGACGACGTACTTTCCTGGAAAATCGACAGTTAAAGAGGACAGGGCCGATCCACTAGAACTTGCACGGGTTTAGTATGCCTTAGTTTATATGCGCCATACAATACTAAGCCTATCAGGTAAAGGTGCAAAAAATAATGTAGCATACGAGTTATACTGAACTTCGCTGTAAAGGAGTTTAAGGAACCTTGGAACCCGGTTGATCAATCAGTTTGAGTACGAGTATTACTAAGATACTTGCGCAACATCACAATACCTTTAGTACTTTAACTTTAGTAAAAGAGAGTATGTACTTCCCAGTAGTAGCCACGTGCTTCTCATTGGCAGACTCACTTTGTTGATATTCTTTGTAAACGTAATACCAACATCGATTGAGGTCTTAAAATCAAAAAAATTCACGAAGCCAATACTTTGTTACTTTTACAAGTGCAAGTAAAAAGAAGAGAAGGAGAGAGATATTGAAACAGACCCAACTCCCTTTTAATCTTATCATCTGTTTATCTTAGAGTATTTGTTCAGTTACCTTAAGATCTTTCTTCCGAGTTTTTCATTGTCAGCAATATTTTAGTGGAACTAACGCCTCTAATACCCTAAACTGAATATCTAGTGATGTGGAGGAACATTGATAAATAAACACCTCGAAAAGATGCATGGCAGGAGCAATAAGGTTTACTTAGAGATCTCGAGGAATCTCCGATTCTTATAATGAAGCAGACTCACGAACTCAAGACAATCTCCACCTTGCCTGCGTTCAGTCTATAACACGTCAATAATTTTTCATATAATAAGTAAGACGAGCTGCTAACTAAAGATTTACTTCTAAAAATTGATACATACAGTTAAGTAAATACTTAGAATTGCCAATGACTTCTAAATGTTTAGCTTAAGCTGCAGATCAGGTTTCAATTCAATCTGAAAACAAACATTCAAACAGAAATTGTTTCAACGTCAGCTATCATGACTCTTTTAATTTCGTATCTGAATGTAATTTTTCGGTGCGAATTACAACCATTTTGACTATTCATTTAGTGAGCCTTAGAACCATCAAAAATAATCTCAAGCTTATCTAAATTGACAGACATTGAATTGTGCGTTGTCATTTTACAATAACCCACATAAAGGTGTAAACTATCTTAAAGGGCACATGAATAGTATAAAATAAAACTTGAATAGTATCTTTTAAAATTGGTAGCTACCTGGATGGGATCCAGATGCAACAATCATTAACAGTGTCGTGCGTCACGAGTTGTAAAGTGGTCATTAAATCCCAACTAAGACCTTATGAATCATTCATAAACAATAATAATTAGTGTATTACAGATCAAAAATAAACAAGTCAAAAAAACCAACGGGGATATTTTTCTTTATGTTTTTATCTGATTTCTAGAAAATATGTATTACGTCTTAATAAAAAGAAAAATACAAGAGGAAAACATCTTTTGCACATAATAAATTTTATAAATTTATTTGCAAACATTTTCTCTAATGTGTCAAACGTATCGTGGATATAATATTTCTATTAGAGAGAAATAAAAAGAACGTGCTATTTTATTGATAAATTATTTATTATACGTATGTGGTGTGAATCATTAGGTTTAATAGTATCAGGTATTAGTTGAGGATGTGAAAATCTAACTGACCAAGTAATAGTTGATTTAATTGACCGAATTTCAACTTAATGACACATTTTAATCGCTGAATGGTTTAATTGAGAAATAAGTCTCTTTTCCACAACTAAAAATTTAAGTTTCGTAACATGTCTATTTGTATTTGATTAAATTCTACTGAATCGATTAAAATGCGGTTATAGTGATTTTTAAGGGTATTCCTTTGAGGTAGTTATGAGCAATAAACATTTTCGTAGGGTTTTCAAGGAATTAAGCTGAAATGAATCATACACAAAACTGGCTGAGGTAAAATGGACTTTTTCACTTATAGCGATAACAGCACCAAAGCTTGAGAGTGTAACATTTACGTCTCTCTAAATTCTCTAAAAAAATGCTTTATTTGGAGACTGGCCTAAAAATGCAAACATCCTTATAGATTTGTAGTTGTACACGATAGAACAGGCACTTTATCTAGGTACAAACTTTTAAAAAGGTCCTCAATTTTCTTCTGTACATTGTTCAAAATATTTCAATCCAAACAGTGATTTAAATGCTTCGATACTTCGCAGAATAGTCTTGTATTAGTACAATACGAGATTAGTCAGAATGTCAGGACAAAATTAATTTTTTTTTTCATTAGTCGCCCTTCATAGAAGACAGGAAACAGGTACATATATGTAAGTCGACTCTGTTTAGATTTCCAGTAGATGCATATGTAAATTCTGTCACGCTTGACAGGGTGTTTCTCATGATTTAATCTCAAGCTTGAAAAATGTTATTTTAGACAAGACTTTGTTAAAGAAAAATTCATGAGAAAATATCGTTTTTACTTGTATTAACGCATTTGTAGATAGAAAACGAATTGTAAGAATCATAGCTTCTATATTACGAGATACAAGCGTAAAGCCTGTAGATCTCTCTGTGTAATGGGATGGTATTCAATATTTGTGAAGAATTAAGAAGGTGTTAAATGGTTGTGCATGTGATTACATGAAAACATAAAGTTCTCACTTAGCCTAGGCGTACCGACTCCTACTCTCCACCTTCCCTCTCATGATCGAAAAATCGTCAATCAAATCGATCACATTGCGATCGACGCAGGTCACTCTTCCAATATTCTGGGTATCCGTACTTTCCGAGGAGCTAACGTAGACGCGGATCACTACCTAGTTGTAGCCAAGGTACGGATGCGGATATCTAGAATGGAGCGAAACCAACCAAATGAAGCCAACAAGACATCAGAGATACCACCTCTAATGTATTGGGTTTCTCCCGGCGACCACAACAAAACCCCTGATGATAAAGAATGCCGGCAAGGTGTTCAAAGCGACGCTACTTGGAAGATCTACAGCTGCTCGCGAGCTGTACGAGCGTAGGAAACAAGAGTATCGACCTCTCAGAAAGAAGAAAAAGGAGCATGAGAAGCGCTCGATCGAGAAGACTTTATTGCAGAAATGATGTTCGGAAATTTTACCAAAAGGTTAAAAGAACATGTAATGGCCTGCAGGAACGAAAATGGAAATATAGTAGTAGAATCACAGTCCGTGCTGAGGATATGGAAGGAACACTTCTACAAGTGTTAAACGGCGACGATGAACAATATTCCGCTATCAGGTATAAAGAGCCCTTCAACAATGACGATGACAGTCAAGATTCCCGTGAATTCGATCGGAATGAACTGAGGATAACGATATCTTTGCTTAAATCCAGCAAAGCTGCTGGAACCGACGGCCTTACCGCCGAACTTTCCAAGGCAGGTGGTAAGGAGCATGCACGAGCTCATCTGTAAAAATTTGGTCGGACGCAAGTCTGCCCGATGAATGGAACCTCAGCATCGGTTGCCCGATCTTAAAGAAAGGAGACCCTCTCAACTGTGACAACTACAGAGGTATAAGTCTTCTCAACATAGCATATAAAATCCTGTCTGCCGTATGTGAACACCTAAAGCCGATCGTCAATAAACTACTATATTCTTATCTGTGCGATTTCAGGCCGGGAAAGTTCACCATTGACCAAATATTCCCACTACTGCTGATAGCGTGTATAGAGACGAGTTATGCAGTTCCATGTCTAGTCTTAGTATCCTTGCCAAATTCGTCAATCTATGTAGGATGACGATAGAGACCTCTCGCTGCTCTATCAAGGTCGGTAAGAACACCACCAAACCGTTCGATGTCAAGAAAGGTCTTAGACAAAACTACACGCTATGATGCGCTCTCTTTAACATAATATTTAAAAGAAACTCACAAGCCGACACCGGAGGTACAATCTTTACAAGTCTACACAGCTATGGTACTCGCTTACGACGCGCCGATGACATTAACATAGTCGGAAGAACTCAGCGGGGCGTTTGCAAGTATTGAGATCGAGGCGGCAAAAATGTATTTAGCGGTCAAAAACAGGACACCTCTGGGTCATGTAGAGCGGATGGAGCCCAACGTTCTAGCCCGGAAAATCTTCAAATCGACCTCGGATGGACGACGTGCTAAAGAACGACCACGCGGAAGGAGGCACAAATAAGTGGAGGGGGACCTGAACCAACTTGGCGTGCGTAACTGGAGGCAGAAGGCTCGTAACCGAGCTGGCTGAAGAGATAAAGTAAAAAATATTGTACTTTAAAAGCTTAGACTGCACATTTTAGTTTGTTTTTGACGTATGATTATTTATTACCCATATTTCGTCGTTCCAAATGCCGGAGTAAAATGTTTTTGTATGAGGTGGATGACGGTGGCATCGAACAAGATATCGTCCCCTTCATGCCATTCCCCAAAAGTTTTAAATTTGCACATTCATGGCTCTTCCATAAGGAGGACGATATGCTTCTACTACCACAAATTAAACAAGTCTTATAACTAATACCTGTCCAAACAAATGTTGCCGATTTTGCCTCGGATTGTGACGCCGTTGATACCAAATATAAAGTTTTAAGCAAATTCGTCCAGTTGCTTAAGCTGCAGTGTACATATACACAGACAGACAAACAGAATTATTATACCCACTTTCTTCAGTTCCCTGTGGGCGCCATGGCGCAAGTGGTTAGTGTGTCGGATCACTGCGCGTGAGGTTTCAAATTCGAATCCCAGAATAAACACAAGAGAATTATGCCAAGATTGATCAAAATCTTAAGATCGAACATTTTCATGATACCAATACTTGTCCCTTACACTCGTCAGTGTAAGTAAAAAATTCAACACAATGATTGAGATTTTAGAGATTTCTTTTTTCTACACTGTCTTTCAATTCTACAAGAACTAAGGAGATATCCCTGGCATAAAAGTGTGCTGATATTGGATGATTATGTGTGTAGGAGAAGCTTTTGAGTTTAGCAAACTATATGTATGTACACTGAAGAGCAATAAGAAATGTGCGGTTTCATATGTATATATTTTATTTCCTTTATGTTCATTTAAACTGTCAATCTGCTAATAGAATTGGTATAAAACTGTATACAAATTACCTTATAACAATTAAAGTATATAATATATATATTTATATATAAAACAAAAAAAAAAAACAATTTTAAAATATTTCCACGTTTTTGGCATGGCTGAGTGAGTAGCACCTTGTTTTCTTGTGGAAATGATTGGTGAAAAAATTGACAAATATGTGGCATGAACATACCATCTATAAAATATGGTATGAATGCAGTAAAGTTTCCGAAATGGCGATGGGGTGGGTTAATTAACTTCATTAACTACGTTAAAAACGAACTTTTCAACTTGATTTGCAGGCTCTTGACTTCCGTATATCGTTAATGTTATCACAACATGACGGACAACAATCAACAAAAAAAAAAAAAATAAATTATACTCAGAGAGACATATTTGGTAATTAAAGACATTGCTCCGAGACAGGAAGATTGATAACAACACAGCACATCCAGGTTGATGAACTGCGCACTCGGAATAAAAATAAGCATAAATAAAATTCGCAATAAAATTCATCAATTAATTTAAGAACAACGTAATCCCTAATCAATTGATGATACACAAATAGTAAGAGACCGAATTACACTCATCGACGAAGGAAATGAAACGAATTTACACTTGAGAGGATTCCCTATGGACTCGAAAGTAATTGATTGCAATCCAGAAGAAGAAAAAAATACAATTCGTATTTTCGACTAGTTCGATATTGTTATTGTTTCTCATTGCTAATCGATATAAATTCCTATCGCTAACGTTCGGCACATGTATCTATTAAAATCAACCAAAGTTGGACTGTTTATGTATAATTACAACAGATTATCTTGATTTATTAGGGAAATTCAAATAAATAAACATGAAACGTGTTGTTCTTCGTATTTTTTTTTGTCTTTAACAGTAGATTATATGACACAGCTTAATAGCAAATATAAACATTTTAATTGCTTAAGTAAACAAATGGATTAAGCATATAAAAGAATAAAATAAATAAATAATAGTTTTTAGCCAGTTTGAATTTTATTGGACGGAATAAATTGGTCTAAACGGATATTAAATTATCGGCATTTATTATTATTTACACTATTTGTTTTTTTTTTTAGCAATTTGTTTTGTACGTGCATTTGAAGATTATATTTTAAGCTGTTATTTTCGAAAAGAACACCAAAAAATACAGAATGCGAAGAATTATTTACAGTATGCTGTATAGCTATAAAGTAAGAAAAAGTTGTAAAAAAAAATTAAAGATTTATCATCTTTTATAATAGTCACATAATTTAGCACGAGAAACGTGTCACATGGTGTGGTATTTACAGTCCTCATCATAATGTTTAGGAATATTTTTTGAGAAAAATAGGTTATGCCAAAAATAGTCAGCGTACTTTGGCTCGTTTTAAGAAGAGTTCATCGTGGAAAGATATGTTAGGTAGATCGCACCCTATTACTATAGCCACTACTCAAATTGACAAAAAGTTGGGTCCATTCTGTCTATAAATGTACGAGTATCTATTATATATTTATATTATTCAGAGAAAAAGTACTTTTTCGATTTCGATGAAACTTTTACTGATGTCAGGCATTGTGTGGGGAATAATATAGGGTATATACAGGGTGTCCGCCGGGAACGTATACTACTTTGTTTTGCCGCCATTTTGGTAAACATTAGTCTTGACAGTTCATATTTGGCAGTCGTGAAGTAGACACGTGGCAAATTTATTATGGACAAATATTCGATAAACCAACGTGTTTTAATCGTTAAAACATTTTATCAAAATCAATCATCGATTACTATGACGATGAGAAAGTTACGTGAAATTTTTGGGAGAAACAACGTGCCAACAAAACGCACTATTTATCGTGTAGTGAATGATTTCGAAGAAAGAGGGTCTGTAGGTGATAGGCCCAAGCTTGATTAACATGTGGTATCAACAAGACGGTGCCACATCGCATACAGCCAGGATTACAATGGAATTACTGCGAGACCTCTTTCCACAACAAGTTATTTCAAAAAATGGTGATGTTGATTGGCCTCCACGGTCGCCTGATTTGACTGCTCCTGACTTCTTTTTGTGGGGATATCTGAAAACCAAGGTTTATGCAAACAAACCAGAAACGCTTGAGCAACTCAAACAAAATATTCGTGATGAAATTAATGAAATACCGCGTGAAATGTGTGAGAATGTAATGAAAAATGTGCTCAAAAGGGCTCGCATTTGTGAGACTAGCAGAGGCGGACATTTACCTGATATTGTATTCCATACATAATTGCCGACATTAAATAAAACATTTATCAATATAAGATCCATTATCTTTCATTTAATCAAAAATTATAAACAAACAAAGTAGTATACCTTCCCGGCGGACACCCTGTATCTATTGTACATGTATTATCAAAAGGGGCTGAACGGTGACGGTAAAACTGAGATAAGTCAGTAGCTTGCAATAATCGCTTTTAATTTACGGTTAGCATAGAAGTTAATCATTTAGTGAGGTTATTGGAATACTTTTCGTTTTACTTTAACAAGTATCGCGTGTGGTCGAAGTTCGACCGAGGGACGTACGCACATGATGTTTTTATTCTGCACATCTACGGCACAGTAACCTTCGAAGGGTATAATGATATAAGTTTCATCCCCTCCTTTTATAATAAATTGTAAAAAACCGTACGATAAGTTTCGTGTTCACCTATTAATATATAAGATTGCTAAACTTTGATATACTCACTTAGTTACTTAAGTGGCGCTACAGTTCGGAGTGAACCTGGGTCTCAACGAACAAGCATCTCCATTTAGCTCAATCTTTAGCTAATAGTCTCTAGTTGCACACTCCAAGTTGGTTGAGGTCCTTTTGAACTTGTGCGCGCCACTTACGGTGAGGGGGCCCTCTGGGTTAGATTCCTAGACCACGCGGGCCATTCGCTCTATTCTGATCCTAGCCATCTCAAACATCCAATACGCAGTTTTTTTTTTGACTAGCTCGATGCTCTTATATAGATCGTATAGTTCGCCATCGAATCTTCTTCTCAAAACTTGTCAACGGAAACGGGACCCAATATCTTACGAAGAACTTTTCTCTCGAAGCGACCAAAGATATCTTCATCCGCTTTCAATAAAGACCATGTTTCAGCGGCGTAAAGCAGGACTGGGATGAGTGAGATATGGCTTTACTGTTGAATTGCCTTATTAGCAAAAAAAAAAAACAAAAAACTAACATTTGGAAAGAGTTTTTGGTACATGAAAATGGGTTAGGATTAGGATCACCCGGCTAAAGACATGAATGTCATAAGGTGCATCAATTCAACGTTACATTAGCTTTCTGGCTCTCTCTTGCAGTAGTATTGTGAGCAAGCTCATAATTGCATGAATACCAAAGGCACAGTACCTAATAAGACCCACAGAAACGACTAGTGTAGCATCATCAATTTTACACAACGTACTGTTGAATGAGATGTGTACAGTTATTGTAAAATAGAAAGTATCCAGTTCCGACTCTTTTCTTGTAAATTCATCAGCTATTTCATTGCCTGAAAAAATAGCTTATTTGACTGAGGAGATGTCCCACATGAAATAAAGTATATCTATAAAAACGATCTTCTTAGTTTCACGGACTTATTTCAGAGTTTACTGTAAGGCCGACTGAGGTAGGTAAAGTCTTCTATTAGCACAAAAAAAAAAGAAAGCAATGGCTTAGTGGGTAATATGGTCGCTTGTTACCTGATGCGAGCAGGTTCAAACCCTAGGAAGAAATAGCCAATAGACACCCGAGCAAAAAGTAGCAACGGAAACGAATACCATCTAAGTTTTTCGACAATTTTTGCCTGGAGTACAGTGGACGGGCGAGTTGGATTTCCTTTTCTGATAGAACATAATATTATATGCTTATTAGCGTGTGCATATATTATTTTGTCTGATATCTCACACCTGACAAGAATCTCAACGCATTCCTTAATTGTGGGATCGACACAAGTGTAAGCCGCCTTAAGCGAGGAAAAACAACAGTTAAGTAGCAACACAAACACTTTTACAAAACAAACAAAAAATATTAGCACAAAATTGAAGTAAACCTGTTTCGCCTAGCCGAATTTTTATTTTTATTTTTTTCTTCTTATTGTACAAAAAGTGGTTTATTCCAAAATATTGTTTCAATAGCAATCAAATTTAAATCGTTCCTAACGATGATTTACCTACCTATGTGTTTGTAATCAGACAAGCCGTAAATCGAACTGTGTATCTTATTGCTTTTATGTTACGGATAGAGTGGGCGAAGAGAACTAAATAAAACGCTAAACAAAAAAAATTAATGTAAATCCTAATAGTTATGTGTTAATCGAAGCTAAGAGACCTAATTCAAAAAACTAATATAAGCTCTGCAGTTGTTAGTGCTAATTTAAGCTAAAATTTATTATAATTATTTTTTATTTTTTTGTTTACTGGAATTTCGTGCAGTTTTAATGTTGCTGCTTGAATTTATAGTGGAGATTACCGCCAGGTTTTTCTGGCCAGAATTAGGTATAGCTGTATGTTAAATGACATTATTATTCTCGTCTATTTTTCAGTTAATTTCGCTTTAAATAAATATACATGCATACGTGATATATGCAAGGATTAACTAACCAAGTTTTGGTAAGCCAAGTATACATATACTTAAATTTCAAATCTGAGTCAATTGCAAACCTATGCCATACAGAGCCGAGTATGTACGACACAATTGTGCGTATCTGCTAGCATGTCTCTAAATTCACTTAAAAATTAAAGTTTAATAAAATTGTTAAATCTATTTTCAAGAAAAAAAACGTATTTTTTTTTTTTTTTTTTTTTTCAAAATTGGCGTTAAATTAGAATAGAAATTGCAGTTTCGTTTTGAATTCTGTATTCTGATCCCATTGACCCGAGCTATGATGTTTAAAGCCACTTCGTCTAGTTGTTTAACCTGTAGTCAGTTGTACAGTCAGGCAGAATTTATAGACCTGCTTCTTAAGTTCATGTACAATACCAAGTTTAAATGCATCTAATCCGACTGATCAGTGCTTTTATTTCATCAGATATCACTTTGCACTAAGGGTTGATACACTTGATCCTCAGCGATACTTTGAAATTTCATCAAAGAATAAAGTTCCCTTTGTGGTATTAAAGAACTTGTTCTAAAACTGTAACCTAACAAAATTCAAAAATCGCTTATGTGGTGCAGTACAATAAGGCTCGTGGAATTAAAGCCAGTGGGTCTTATTTCACAAAAAAAGGAAATAACACCCACGGGCTTTATTTCTTTTTTGAAGTAGTATTAAAGTCGATGGCCTTTATTTATTGCCTTTCAGTTTTGGGTTGTGTTGCCAATAAAGGCTTCAGCAAACAGAACGCGGGCAAGCGATTCTGCCCACCGCGGTCGCTGTACTGCGTAGAATTTAATCATTTTGTTCAAAAACAATGCGGGCAAGTCGATATCGCAGCGGGCAGATAGCTGGTTGTAGTTTTTTTTTACAAAGATCGCGACGGCCAAGCAGCAATAATGACTGATGCGGTAGAGAAATCGATAGATTTGGTGCGCCCAAATGAGTTTCTTTATGATACAAGGCATACCGACTACAAAGATGTTACAAAAAAAATTGAAAACTTAAAACGACGATGGAATTCACCATAATCCTTCTTTTTTTTTATTTATTAGATTGACCCGCTTTATTCTCTTCTTTGATGCAAGAGTAAGAAGAAGAAGCATTTCATCTTACTCAGAACTTATAGAACTACTATGTGCATTTCTGGTGCACAGCGACCGATGTGTTCTGGAGAAAATCACTTTAATAAATAGAACGCTGAAGGCTGTCCGCTTTATGTTTGACATCATAGATCTCGGCGGGCAACAGCGCGTTCTGTTTGGCAGAGCCTTAAGAAATGGAAATAAAGTCCATTCTGACAAAAGAAACCGTTATCACATCTGTGCCTTTAGTTTTAAGTCGCAGTGCATAAAACAAACGCTTAGTCAATACACAAACATGAGAGAGCAGCTTAGGTTAGGTTAGGTTGGAGGGAAGTGCACCTAAGTGTTCATCACGGGGGCCATACGGTTCATTGTTTGCCTTTTGTTATGTGGAACCTTTATTTAAAATGTTTGTCTTGTGGTCGGTTCTGTTGCAAACCAGTCTGCGCTCTTTATGAATCATATGACGCTCCTAAGTGGAACTTGTATGAGATCACCTAGTTCGTCAAAAAACCTGTTTTCCATATGGCGAAGGTAGCAGTTTTGAAGATTTGGGCAACCACATAACAAGTGTTTGATGGTTTCTATTTCCTATATATCTTGACAGCTACTGCAGTGTTTGGGTGAGTTGATGCCTAGTCCAGCATCCATTTCCGCTATCGCGCAGTGTCCTGTTAGTGCGCCTACCAAGATGTGATTCCCTTTTTTGTTCATTGACAATAGGCTTTTTGTTCTGTTTTCATCCAGTGTCGGCCATAAGCTACGAGATATGACACATTCGCTTTGGCGGACCATTTTTCTTTTTAGTACACCAATTGGAGCTTCTACTGATATCCGAGTATGTTGAAAATCCAATGCTGATCCCTTTTCAACTAGTTCATCTGCTGTCTTGTTTCCTTCTATATTTCTATGTCCAGGAACCCAACAGAGAGTTACGTCATGGGTGTTGTATATTCTGTTCAAAGTATTACGACATCTGGAAACTGTTTTTTATCTGACTTCCTCGCTGTCTAGTGCTTTGATTGCCGCTTCACTATCGACGAAAATTGCAATCTTAGAAGGATTTATTCTCTTGCTATGTATTATCTGTGCAGCCCTATCAATGGCGTTGACATCAGCTTGAAAAACGCTACAGTAATTCGGGAGTTTATATGTTTTATACCCGTTAGTGTAAAGTTGAATGTCCTGTACATTAGTAAATGTGTTGGAGTCCCACTTTTGTCTTTCGGGAATAAAAGTGGAGTAGTTTCTGTCAAAATCTATGCAGGGTATGATATAATCAGTTGTTCTGTCGAGATCGGTTATGCTATACCTGTTGAGTATTGATTCATGTCTACATGAGCTTTGCTTCCATGCATCCGATTGTTTGAGACGAATCGCACTTTTGACAGCTGTGCATCGTATGTACTATTCTAGGGCATTTTACCATACAATAATTCCATAGGTAAGATTGGGTCTGATCGCTGTGTACATCCAGTTGATTATGGATGGACGCAGACCTCATTGTTTACCAAAAGTTTTCTTGCACACATAGAATGCGCAAAGTGCTTTTTCATTCATTCTTCCGTGTTCTTCTTCCAAGTGAGCTACGAATCAAGGATGGTTCTGAGATATTTAGCTGTTCCGGAGAGTTTCAGAGGAATTTCATTCAGTTTAGGAGGAATAAACTCATCTATTTTCCTTCTTTTACAATAGTAAACAGAACCAGTTCGGTTTTAGTCGGATTTATACTTAGACCGTTTTGTTCAGGACAATTCTTTTAATATAGATTCCATGAGATTGCTTATGGTAGGTAGATGTCTGCCACTAACCATGATTACTATGTCGTCTCCATATGAAACTGTTTTAGTTTCTTCTGTTTCGAGAATCTTCGGAATTTTGCTAACGACAATGAGCCAAAACAGAGGAGAGATTACTCCTCCTTGCGGGGTTCCTCTTGTAACTATTTTCTTAATGATACTCTCACCTAGTTCTGAGTTGATTATTCTGCTGTTTAGCATTTCATCTATCCAGGTGATTATTTCTTTTTGTAATTCCAGTTCAACTAGTGCTGCGATTTATCGATGTTGTGTTTACGTTATTGAATATACCTTCGATGTCTAAAAATGCAGCTAGAGTGTATTCATTATAATAAAGGTTTTTCTCTATAACTGAGGCAACATCATGCAGTGCCGTTTCTACTGACTTACCTTTTAGGTAGGCGTGTTGAGTGCTACATAAATTGTTTTCATTGAGAAAACAGGCGAACCCCACAGGCGGATCAGTAGAAATGCGGTGAAGTGGGAGGGTTATGATCCCTTGTTTTCGGATCATAACCTCGCCGATAAAAGGAAGAAGAAGAAGATTGAGAAAACTTCTACCGTGTAGATTAATTATTCTCTCCAGTGTTTTCAAGAGAAATGAGGTGATGAGGTGAGACTAATTGATCTAAAATCTTTTGCGGAACTATGAGTTGCTTTCCGCCTAAGGGATGAAAACCATTTTTACCTCTTACCAGAAGTTCGGTACGTAACCTAGCTTTAGGTATATTCAGCTGCGGTAAATTACTTTAAGCCAGGGTGTGATTGTTGCTAGAGCATATGAAGCATGGCTGGAATAATGATGTCTGGTCCTGTAGATTTATAAG
This sequence comes from Brachypalpus laphriformis, assembly GCA_945910035.1. Lineage (NCBI taxonomy): Eukaryota > Metazoa > Arthropoda > Insecta > Diptera > Syrphidae > Brachypalpus > Brachypalpus laphriformis. The sequence goes on along the minus strand of OX246753.1, from coordinate 13,099,763 downwards.
GTTTTAACTATTTCACCGCCCATGTTATCTTTTGCTCTGTAAGATGACAGTTTACTTTTTGATGAGAATCATCAGAAATTATTTCCTTCAGAGTTTAGTCGAAGTAGATAAAGCCAGAAATTAAAACCATCGAAAATGTTTACGAAACCAATACCAATAGGTGAATGCAGTAATAACAGTTTGCCACTTTTAGACTAATTTAACTTAACCTCGCGACATTGTCTCCAAGTACTTTTTGTCTATTTTAGAGCGACTTGCATTATTTTCGGAACCCAGGTCTTCTGAGGTTGCAAAGGAGTGCTATAAGAGTGTTTCTTTTAAATTTCGTAGCAACAAAATATTTCCCAAAAGCTTAACATAATTATCAATTGTATGTATGTATGTTCACATGTATATGTCCCTTCTCGATAGAAATACATATACTTTTAATCTGATGTAACCTTTCACCTCCCAAATTTAGTGGTCAAAACGGAACGTTCGAAAGAATCTTTTTTTTACAGGCAAATATGCGAAAACCCTTGACTTCTCGAAGACATAAACTTTACGTTAGAAAAAAAATGCGTTAGGCCTTTTTATAGATAATTTCATTCCGTATTTAACATTTTATTTTAGTCGCACTCAATACACATCCCACAAAAAGGGGAATAGCAAATAAAATCTTCACAGCTTTATAATAAAGCAAAAGCGGCGTTGTAAAAGAATGCAATCATTCTGGAATGCAATAACCAGTATTATATAAAAATGCATACTTGTACACTCTAGAATGCCTTCCCTTGAAGTCACAACCTAGTATGCTATGTTCATTGTTCAATTCAATAAGTTTACTCGAGTTCCAATGCGTTCCCTTGAAGTCACAACCCAGTATTTTATGTTCATTTTTCAATTCAGTAGCTTTACTTGAGTTTCCAGATTAAATACTTCAAATCACCACTGATGCTAAGTTAAATTAAAAATTCCATTTTACAAGCGAAAAGAACAGGAATTGCATTTTTTTTTTCTTGAGATTTCATTTACGGTTATTTAAGGATCGCTTGCAAGTTTGCTGGCCAACTAGAAAGATTTGTCTAACTTAAAGTTAATATGAGTGTACCAAATATGCGTCTTATACTCATAACGAAGTAATTAAAAAAAAAACTCTTTTCATAGCAGACAAAGAAATATTTTTAAGGAGTCCTGATCCTTAAAAAATGATATAACGTTTACTATTATTAAACCCAACTAAACGTTGCATCAGCAACTTTTCGTTAAATAATAAATACAATACGCACTAAAAAGAAAACAATTCAAGAAATAGTCTCGAAATATTGTTAAATATCTCACGTATCTAAAAATAGATAAACATATTTTTTTTTTTTATCAACTAAATATTAATTCTGTCTTACTTTTGCGCTTCAGTAAATTCTTCTTCCTAATTTTAGCTCATGTGATGGATTTTTTTAAGCCTTATTTAATTAACAAGAAAAAAATTATAAGAGAATTAGGAAAAGTATCGACAACTTAAGAACTAGTTTAAACCACTTTGGTGGTCAAGCAAAAGTAGAGAGAAATAGATGAAATAAATTCATCAACTACCTATGTATACAGGAGTATTGTGCGTATGTACAGTAAATCTTACCGAAATTGTTTTTATGATGTTGATTGGATACATTATGATATTTTGACGGAACCCGATACGCGGATTCATAGTAGTTGTATTGATTATAAGTAAATCTCATTATAGGAAGTTTATTTTTTTATATTTATTTTTGCAAGGATTTATTTTTTATTTATTTTTGCAAGGAAATATGTACATATATGTATGTGTATGCCTTTTGGCAAGTAGGCCATTCACAATTCAAATCACACAACAGCAATTACGTTTTGCTGTAATTTTCTTTTTTGTATCTCATCGAGAGAGAGAGGAATTCTTTTGTATCTCTTTTGTTTAAAATTTCGTACACCGTACTTTTTTCTTTTTTTCTTTTAATTTATTTTAAACCGAAACACATTTGGACATTCAAAAAACGAAAAAAAATCAAATAATTATACAGCTAATTAATTTTCTTAAGATAAAATCACATTCACATTAGCAACACGCGCGTGGGGTTTTGCACTGTATATAGATGTGTTTTCTTTTTTAGCAATTATACAGTAAATCACTTGCAATTGTAAGGAACTCAAGTTATTTAATTTTTACTTTATATAACGCAACATTTAAGATATCGCTACAGACATTTATTTTATATCACAAATTTTATTTTAATTGTTTTTTTCCTTACAAATTTCATGTCTATTTCATTTGATATACAAAATTCACGGTGAATTTCTTTAAGACAGCCTAAATGAAGCTCAAGTGAAATCCGTTTGATGGCGGTTGCAAGTTTTACGGAATTAACAATTTTACTTTGCCGATCGAGCTCTTTAAACCGATTTTGATGGAAAGTGTAGCGCCTATTATCCATATATGCAATATTTGATAAGGAATAATATTTATTAGAGCTGACTTTTTATTTTTTTTGTTACTACCGAACCCCAAAAAGATACACCCACACAGTGTAATCGCGGAGAAGAACGACGACGTCAAGTCCTCTTTCTTTCTTTCCTTCCGATCGCTGAGGCTAAGATCGATGAACTGAATATTTAGGGGGAGAGCTTTTTCTGCCAGAGCGTAATATTCGCCCGCTGAGCCGCACAAACAATTGTCTCTCGAGAACGTTGTATCTTTTTCTTTTCACTGTGACTACACTCAACACAACCATGCGACAGTAGAAGCAGAGAAGTAGCTCACAGACTTCTATTCGCGTTAGTTGATTAAATTAAAGAATAATATTGCTTAGCTCTTATTCCAAAGAAAAATACCGGCCGCTGAACAATAATATACACATTTTCTCCCGTACACTTGTTCTCGCTACCAACACTATTGACGTTGTGCGCTACTGTGTTGCTGTTTCTTGCTGTGTCCTCTGTGATTAGACTGATAATGATAAATTTAAATAAATACACACAGATACACCGAACTGTGTACAACAACAACAAAAACGGCACATGCGTTTACGCACCAGCAATGTGCTTGGACACTTGTGCCTCGATCATGATGATGACAGTCAACACACAACCCACAGATCAATTAACATAGATGGGAAATGGAGAGTGATAAGGATGCAAAAAAGTGATTTATTCGCACAGTGATTGCGAGCGAGATGAAGCTATGTACAGGGATGATATTTTATTTTTGTGAATTTCTTTTGAGGTATTTGTTATTATTATTTTTTTTTCCTATGAAATGTTAAGTGGTGATAATTTGTTAACAGAATTGATTTAAAAAATAAATAAAAAGGAAGTAAGACCATTATAATAAAAAAAAAAATAAGAAACGACATTTTGGGAATACAAACGTCATAAGATATAAAATGAATTTTTAAATTTTTAAATTAATTTTTGTTCTCTCTGACATATGGTACATATACATACGTATGTATGGTTAGTAAATATTCTTGATTTATGACAATAAGAATACATTTTTTTGTACTGTCTGCAAGTACACACACATGCATTTTTTTAGAGGTCACAATATTGCTTACACGTCAATATACGGACAATATTTTATGCTTTTCTAAGCCCCGCGGAGTAATACCTAACGGCAGTCCCGCGGGGAGAGTGGTAGAAGTGTGCAGGGTGTGGATTAGTACGTAGGCGCATTCCTGCCATGGATTATTCGGATTTGCGAATCGTGCATGCTAATAGCCCGAGCTACTAGTATCTTTAGAAGATTACCACACCCCTTGGCGCAACCAAAAAAAACAACAAAAAAAAAGTTTTCTAAGCACGAATAAAATGTAGAACTTCATCGATACATCAATTTTACTATTTAAATTAATAATAACGTGTGAAAGAGTGTGTTGTAACCACATATCGCTATTTTTTTATTTAGAAGAACAATGACACATTTAATGGGGGCGGATCGATATTTGTTTTTAAAAACTCGGTATGAACAGAATTTTAGAAATTGTACACAAATGTTTGTACGAACAGAGCTCTGTATTTTCTGAATTCTTTTTTTTTAATTAAGAAAATCCAAGATTCTTTGTTTTCAAACTCAGTTTTAAAAAAACTCAAATTTAAAAAAATCAATTTGCTTGAAAACGTCTTTAGTCTTCTTCTTCTTCCTTTTATCAGCGAGGCCATGATCCGAAAACAAGGGATCACAACCCTCCCACTTCACCGCATTTCTACTGATCCGCATGTGGGGTTCGCCTGAAACGTCTTGAAAACGTCTTTAGTATTTTGTTTAATATTTAAGTAGTGTAGGCGGTGTCAACTTTTACTTACATTTTAGATCTGAGTATGTATAAATTCGAGTACGCACGATCCCATGATGGAATTTATACACACATTGAATGCTTTAAAATGTCTTTCGAATATCATTCAGATCGGAAGTTAGATAGTATGGTTTAATGGCAAAGGTCCTAAGACTTACACAATAATACTGATGCGCGGCTTTGATCAAAATCTCGAGATACACAATTTTTTAAGCCATTGTATTGAGCGCATTGTTTTTGTCTATATGTATATAATTACCCCCTCTCCATGAAATAAAACTTTTCGTACAAACCAATAAACTGTACTAACAGTCGAGTAGATTAAGCTACATACGAGGGGTGATTGATAAGTACCTGTGTTTGAAGACACATGACGGCACTGATGTGAAATCCATATGTCATTGCTTAGGGTCATCTGTCAAACAACGACTGTCAACAATTTCAGATAAATTTTGTTGTAGTAGCTGTTGGAAGTGAGTAAGTAAGAGCAAGCAAAGAAAAACGTTCTGTTCCATCATGACAATGCAATGACAATGTCACCAGTTCTTTGCCTTAAATTTTTTGATGGAATGATGAAATTTCGTATGAAAGCTGTTTAACATACGAAGCAGAAAACTGATAGTTTTGAAATACAGCCAGAGAAACGATATTAAAATATATCTTTTTTAATTTTTTTTCAAGAAACGATAGTGCTGTGTTAAGAAAATATGTATGTAGGGGTTAACTTCGTTATAATTCCTTTATAACGGGTGTTTTTTTTAGCTGTCCTTCTTTTTCAATACGGGCAAACTGTTAAATGTGAGTAATTTTCGGGTTCAAAATGACATTTGTGTTCAGCATACTCTAGAAAAGCATCATGGAAAGACTTATAGTGCTACAGCGATTTCAAGTTGTGGAAATCGATTTCCAAAATCAGAACTCATTTTCAGTTTTACAGAGCGTTTCGCCCGTTTTATGGTGCATACTCTAGGTAAAGTGAAGGCACAATACGACGTGTTACTGATAAGTTTCGCACTCAATTCACTTTATTGGACATCCACCCATCAACCAAATTTAGAACTGTACATTTTCAAGAAAATATCGCTGGTGTAGAGACTGGCGTCGCTGAGAAAGCAAATTTATCCATTCGACGACGTGAACAAGAAATGGGGCTTTGACCGTCCACTATGTGGAAGATATTACGAAAAGATATTGGCCCAAAGGCTTATAAGATTTAATTGATGATAGAATTTAAGTCAAACGACTTTTTTTTTTTTTTTTTTTTTTTTTTTTTTTTTTTTTTTTTTTTTTTTTTTTTTTTTTTTCCGAGGGTAGGTGAAAATCTTCAACAAGACACTATGAGGATCGACAGCGCGTGCTCATAGTAGTGTGGGATTCTTACCCACTAAAAAACCTCCCTTCAAAACAGACTTGTTTTTATTTTTACTACAACTAAGTATTCGACTTATCAAGTAGTTTTCGTTTCGCGAAATAATGACGTTTTGCAGGTACCTTCCCATTAGAAGTTCCTGCCAGCTCCGCAGTTTAGACGCGGTTACTTATCGCGCTAGGTCTAAAGGTTTGGTTCTTTGTAGACGGCGCAGTAAATTTCTTTCTTCCAAAAGTTGGAGGACTGTAATATTTACGTGACTTTCTAGTCGACTTCTATGCTTTCTCGCGTAGGTTTGAATTTCGTCTTCGATTGTTTTAATGCCAAGGTCTCTGTGGATATCGCTATTTCTGATATACCATGGCGCATTTACAATACCTCTTAGCACTTTGTTTTCAAAAGTTTGTAAAATTTTAATATTACTTATTTTGGTACAACCCCAGAGTTGTATACCATATGTCCATACAGGCTTTAGCACTTGCTTATATAAAAGCAGTTTGTTATATATATTAAGCTTGGAATATTTTCCAAGTAACCAATACATTTCTCGATATTTGTTATCTAGTTCTTTGCGTTTTTTCTTAACGTGCGTTTTCCATTTCAGCTTTGTATCAAGTGTCATTCCAAGATACTTAGCCTCGTTTGCAAACGGGATTTGAACCGAGTTTGAAAAGATCGGCAAATTATTTATTTTTTTATAAGTAAAATTTACATGAACAGATTTGGTCTCGTTGAGTGCGATTCGCCAAATCTTTGTCCATTCATTTACTCTATTCAAAGCTTCTTGCAGTTTTTCTGTAGTATCTTCGACCGTTTTACCTACTGTCAAGATAGCAGTGTCGTCGGCAAATGTAGCTAGCTCAGTGCCTTCTACTTGCGGTATATCACGAGTGTATAATAGATATAAGACTGGACCAAGAACGCTTCCTTGCGGCACCCCAGCCATTATTTCCTTAAAATCTGAATATTCGTTACCACATTTGACGCGGAATAGCCTATTCGTAAGGTAGTTCTTCAAAATATTAAATAGGTGCTCTGGCAGAACTTGTCGTAATTTAAACTTTAAGCCTTCGTGCCAGACCTTGTCAAAGGCTTGAGAAACGTCAAGGAATACGCTTGAACAAATCTTTTTTTCTTCAAGTGATTTTTCGATTACATGTGTTATTCGATGTACTTGTTCAACTGTAGAATGCTTACTTCTAAATCCGAATTGATGATCAGGGATGAGATGCCCTTCTTCTATAACCGGCTGTATTCGCCTAACCAATATTCTCTCGAACACTTTGGATATAATTGGAAGAAGCGAAATCGGTCTATAAGAGGTTTTTTCATTCGGCGGTTTTCCAGGCTTAAGGACCATTATAACTTCGGCGACTTTCCATTGACTGGGAACATATTCTAGTCTAATCGCGGCGTTTATAATGAACAGAAGCTTAATTAGAGCTTTTCTTGGTAGTGCTTTAAGAACCTCTCCCGTAATTAGGTCGTATCCAGGAGCTTTCTTAGGTTTAAGTTTCTTTATTTCTTCCTTAAGTTCGGTAAGCGTTGCATTTCTTATTACGCTATTGTCTATATACGACGTATTTATATTTTCAATAAGAGCTTGTCCATCAAACGGTTTGAAAGTTTCTTCCAGGTGGGCGGCAAAAACTTGCGCTTTCTCTTTATCATGCCTGGCCCATTCGTCTTGATTTTTCCTAATTGGCGCGGCTTGAATTTGAGGTTTTTTAATACCTTTTATAGCCTTCCAAAGCGAATAGTTAGAATCTTTTTCTGCCGTTAAGCTTTCTAGGTAAGTTTGTATTTCATTATTCTTAAGGTCTTTAATAGATCTTTTTAGTGAGTTGCACAAACGGTTAAGATGTGCTTTATGTTGCGGAGCCCGAGTTTGTTGCCATCTTTTACGCGCTTTTCTCTTCTCCTTAATCATCTGTTTTATTTCCTGCGGATAAATTTTAATGTAACTGGCCGGGGTTCTCCTTAGGTTGGGAGTATTCTTCCACGCGGCATCCTGTAAGATTTCGACGAAGCGATCTACTTCAACTTCAAGTTCATAGGGCGTTTTAAGTGATACGCTCAGCTCAATATTTGCTTCAATATCTTTTTTAAAGCCGTCCCAATTAGTTTTCGCGCCAGTTAATCTGGCCGGTCCTACTTTTTTAATCAAAGCTTCGCTTATCGTCATAATGATTGGAGAATGATCAGAGGAGAGATCAAAGCTTTCTTCAACTTTTATACAGTTGCTAGATATTCCTTTAACAACAAAGAAATCAATCAGATCTGGTATCTTATTTCTATCAGTTGGCCAATATGTTGGTTTACCCGTCGAGTAAAAATCACAACTGAATTGCATACCCGCATTATAAAGCTTTCTACCTTTCTGAGAGGCGTATCTTGAGCCCCAGAAGGGGTGTTTCGCGTTGAAGTCACCACCAATAATAAAATTTGGTTTAAGGAAGTTGAAGATGTTTGTGAAATCACTTTCTTCAAGTTTACATCGCAGTGGACAATATATAGACGAAATGTTGAAAGCAAAATGTCTATTTCTAACGCGTACCGTGCTTACTTGCATTGCTTCTAATTCAATTTTTATTTCCGCTGAGTGTTCGATATTTTCTTTTATAAACAAAGATGATCCGCCTCTGGCTCTTTCCGATGGGTGAAAGGCGTGATATCCGCTATATCCCCTTATCTTAATATTCGATTGCTTTTTCAGATGAGTTTCACAGACCAAGCATATATCAATATCTTTCTCTCGCATAAATATTTCTAACTCGTCGAGTCTTTGTATGAGCCCGTTAGCGTTCCAAGTAAGAATTTTAAGCGTTTCTTTCATATTCTGGTTGAAGTACGCGTGTTATGAATGTTGTTTTCTAGTGCAACTAGTCTCTCGAAAATTAGTTTATTTGTTTTGCATTGCTCTTCAAGTTTCGCAAGAATTAGGGAAAAAACATTGGATACATGATCTTCTGAACTACCTCTATCACTATTTTTCAATGTCGCAACTTGAGAAGGAGTTTTTACATTAAAGTTTGGACGGTTTCTTGCTTTGATCTCCCGTGAGTTGTCGGTCGTGTACGTACCCTTAACTGCCTTCGCCGCTTGAGCATAAGACTGCACGCCAATATTCGGAGATTTTGCTTCTGTTACCTTATCTCTATTACTTTCGGATTTTTTATCATTAACCGATCTTAAGTTAATATTGACGGACTTTCTATCTTTCGCTGCTTTTTTCGTAGCTATTTTGGGTCTGTTCTTGATTGGTTTCATATTCGGACGCATCGAATTTTTTAGCGTATCGCGGCGTTTTTGAAGCTCTTTCGCCACTTCGCAACCTCGATAGTTCGCAGGATGTTTTCCTTTGCAATTTATACAAGTGGCTGGGGTTTGCTTGTTTAGGTGACACTCTTCCGAGAGATGTTTACCTGCGCATTTGACGCATCGCGGCTCTTTCTGGCAGTAAGTCTGCGTGTGATTGAAGCCTTGACAGCGCTTACACTGCGGGATCGATCTGGAGGTCTTACGCATGGGTTCGATTTTGACCACGATGTTTAGAATAGTCTTGATACCATATATAATATCTTTATTTTCGTCTTTATCAAAACTAAGCATGAATAGTGGAAGACCGCGCTTTACCAATTTTTCATGATCTCCCTCCGACTGTTGCTTCTCCTTCTTGATAATATTGACGGCATCAAGAATTTTAAAGCCTTTGTCTTGAAGGTCGTGTATTACATCTTCTTTAGTGCACGAGGGGTGGAGTCCCCTTGCTACAACACGCAGTGGTCTTTCTAACTTATTTTCATAAGTATACCACTGAATCTTTTCGGCATTCAATTTTTTAGATACTGATCGGTAACCGTCGGCATCATCGACATTGATTTTCCACGTATTGTTTCGCAGAGATGTCACCTTAAACTTCGAAGCCAGAGTTCCTTTAAGGAGGCAATGCAACTTATTATAGTCCGTAATTCCAACGACGTTTATCGGTGGCGGAGGACGTAATTTTGGTTGTTGTTGCTTTTCTTGCATCTCCTTGCGCTTTTCATCTTTTTGTGGCTCGACTTCCGGTGAGGAACCAGCTTTTCGTTTTTTGCTTGGTCGTTTCTTTTCGACCCAATTCGTTTCGCGTGTTAGCTCTTCTTCATCCGTCTGGTATTCGCGACTAGGTGAGCGATGTGAGCTAACTGTATTTTCTTTTTGTAGGTACGTGTTTTTTAGGGCATTATTTTCTTGCCTGAGTAAATCTACCTCTTTCTTGAGCTCACGATAGAGTAGCTCCATTTCGCTAAGCTTGGTACGGAGTACGTCGTTTTCCTCCTCAATGCTTTTAGATTTCGCTGAGTCCCGTTTTTCACGCGTTTGCGCTTCCGGCGGACTTCTTTTTCCGGAGACGTTCGATCTTGTTGGTGGAGATCGAGATACCCTTGTACTTTTTGAGAAGGGATTTATAAGGTGCAATAAATGGCTCTCCCCAGAATCCGTAGAGCCGACCTCCGAAGAGGGTGGATTTTCCAGTTTACCTGGACTGCCACCTGGGGTATTTAAATCTTTTGTTTTGTTCATTGCATGTTTTTTGTATACGCCATACTCGGTATACGGAGGGTGGATTTTAGTCGCCTCTTACGACAGGCATGCCTACCTCGGGTATATTCTAACCCCTACCCGAAGGGGGTAGGGCTATTGCATCATTTACGACTATTGCATCATTTACGACGAGTGGATGGTTTTTTTTTTTTTTTATCGCAAAATTTTCCTCAGCGTCAAAAGACATTTTCCCATTTGGAGAAAAGAAATGGAAGGGCATTTACAAGAATACACTGTTTGGTGCGCATTGTATGCCGGTGGCATCACCAACTTTTTTTTTTTTTTCAAAATGAGGATGAAGCTCGCGTTACCGTCAATGGAGCCCGTTACCGAATGATCATTAATTATTTGTTTCCAAATTTGCATGACATCGGACTAAAAGTGGTTTCAACAGGATGGTGCAACAAGACATAGATACTATGGAGATACGTATTGGCGGAGCAGTTTGACGATAACATCACTGTACGAAATGAACCAGTTAACTGGCGTTATTCACCAATTACGGCCCCTATTACTTGAAAGTGGTCGAAATCTGGACCTCCCGAATGTAGTTTATATACGAGTACATGCCATAAAACAAACTCTTAAAAAAAAATGTGCTTATACTTTCTATGTATTTTATTTAAAAAAAAAAATTGCAATGACCTTAAAAAAAACACTTTTTGCAATATTTAGCGCGATACCCACTTCTGACGGCGTTTTCAATTTCTAGGAATTCGAATAAAAAACACATTTAAGTAGGAAGTTTGAATTACACAACGCCACTCCCACTCATATAGTGTTCGCTTAAGCGGTAAGGGATAGTGTGATCCGTTCCAGACGTATCTAACATCTTTGTATGCTTATTTTAACTTTTACTCAAGTTCAGATGGTCGTAGTAAGCGTACATTTTTTAATTCTAAAACAATAAGCTAATTAATAATTCTAAAATATATGCTGTCTACAAAAAAGGACACCCAACATCGGCGTCTTGGACAGGACGCCACAATAGACAGATATAATTTTGAGGTAGTAAAGGACTTTGTCTACCTAGGCTCTATGGTTGACTCCGCAAATGACATCAGTGGGGAGATCAAACGAAGAATTACTCTTGCCAATCGCTATGTCTATGGGCTAAGAATGCAATTGAGTAGCAAATCCCTATCTGGAACTGCTAAGGTAACTCTTTATAAGACACTAATCATCCCAGGCCTGTTGTATGGGGCAGATGCATGGACTTTGTCAAATAAGGATGTCCTTGGTTTCTTTGAGAGAAAAGTTCTTCGAGTTATCTTTAGAGCGGATGGAGCCCAACGTTCCAGCCAAGAAAGTTTTTGAATCCACCTCGGATGGACGGCGCAGTAGAGGACGACCTTGCGATAGGCGGCGCAAGCAATTGGAGGGGGACCTCAACCAACTTGGCCTACGCAACTGGAGGCAGCTGGCTCGTAACCGGCCTGGCTGGAAAGGTTTGTTGGTTAAGGCCCAGGTCCACCTCGGACTGTAGCGCCACCTAAGTAAGCAAGTAAAACAATAAGCTGTAAAATGCGTGTGAGGGAGAACTAATTTATTTATACCCTTACCCTTACACAGCTTATGTTATTTAATAGAATTTATTACAAATATCTGTACCTAAAAGATATTTAGCTTTACATTCATAACATCTAATTATACACGTAGCAAATACGTTACACTATATTTTTTTATAATTTGCGCGCACTCAAGGGGTTATGAATACCCTTAACGTGTTTAGACACAGCGCGAGCGTTGGAAAGGATGGATAGAGGAAGAGAAAGATTTGGTGTAATGGTTTTTAAGCTCGGTTGTGCATGCTTCAGAGAAACTCCGGGGGTGGCGTCCAGATACTAGGGAGATTTTTGTTATTTTTTGCCTTTGCTTCCGATTTACAGTATTTTTTTCGCGATTACGAACGTCATAGGCAAATCAATCATCCAACAGAGCGAACAATTTTTGCAGCCATATGACGAAACTACTGCCAGTGTTATGTCTTCGCAGTAGTGTTCATTCAAGCTTTCGCAATTTATCGGACTGACTCTTTATTTCATGGGAAATAAATAAATGCTTGCTGACGTCAGGATTTGAACCATGAACCATTAGTGTCAATTGACGACGTAACCACTACACCATTGCCACCCTCCAACACTATATATGTTCCCATTGAAGGATTTCGACGAAAAAAAGTTCGCAAATGAAGTGTGTTTCGTTTGACAAACTCTCAGAGACGAATACCTACATACGAGTAGTTGAAAATAGATTTCCAACTGTTTTAGTATAAAAGGCGAATTTCGAAAACCTAAAAACATGCATTGCCAAATCTGAGTGAAACCGCCAATTTAGGTTCAGTGCGAACGCAGTATTAGATGCGTAAATAAAATATAACAAAAATAGAGCAACAAACAATTTCTGTAGTGGAAGTATAAGTCGAAAAAGTATTGTCCATCCTATGCATTCAATGAAATCTATAAAAATGTTGGCAAATATTTTGACATCTACCTATGAAAGTTGCAGAATGATTAATATACGTATTGACGGCATGGGAGAACCTCTATGAAATATTAGCTTACTCTATCAGATAATCCCCATCGGCTTACATACATTATTTCTTCGTGACCGAACAACATAATCAATTTAATTAGCATTCATTATGGACAAATTTGAGTGCTGGAATGTAAAAAAAAAAAAGGGAACGAAGTACTTGTCGGCCGATGAATGTCACGTCATGATTTGTTACCAATTTATTCATGTTTTATTCTCGATTACCACTTGAAATTTGTTCATAGGCGTCGAATCAATTATCACCATGCTTTTGGTCGGGATGAGAGTGAGACGAGTTCATTTGTTTACATTCGTTTGCCAAAAGTGGAAAATGCAAATTATTGTTTGACTGATTTTCTCAGAGGCGCGTGTTTCAGCATACATGTGAATTCGATTTTTTAATAGTTGACCGGCATAGAAATATATATTTATGTCTGCACGTGATGGGCAAAGCAGGTAATATTTTCAATAAGCAATTGAGTACAGAGAAACTCGACCGCGTATGTTTCGCAATCTGTACTTTGGACTGAATCTGAAACGGCTTATAGTAAACTCCAAACTTCTACCTTAGGCTATGTCTGTGGACGCATACTTCGAGACTAGAACGCACTTTATTCGACCCTCAAAACTAGCGGTTCTGAAAAATTTCAATTTTATCGAAAATGGTTGCAATGATTTTCTTCAAATTTTATGTTTGTATTAGTTTAGACATATGCTATTAGACGCCGTACCAAAATGTTTGCTACATATTAACTTATTGACCAGTTTTCGAAAATTTCTCAGCCGGTGTCGACTGATTTAACTCACCTCGAAACTATCACTTATCTTCATCACATAGTCTTGAACTTGCTTATTATATCAAGGTCTCCAGTTAGGGAACAAATAATTTAGGCTAAAGAATGGAGCTAGACGATGCAGCAAACATAGAACATCATCGCAACTATTGCTGCAATTTTCGTCAACCGTTTATGGGAGTATAAAATCGTTGCTATAATATAAGACAACATTTTGAACCTCTAGCGGTTATGGATAGAATTACCAATTTTCAATTTCTTGAATTTGAATGAATGAATGAATAAATGACAGATCCTCTTGTTCTACAAAAAACTAGTTTCATAACCCTAAGACGTAATATGAGAACAAAGAAATCGGATACGACAATATCGTATTAAGCATTTTAATGGTCACAGTGATTGAAGGCTCGATTTTCATAACACATCTAAGCAACTTATTGTAGTCGCTCCAGTATGTTTTAGTAGCTAGCCTACCAAGCGGTCGCTTACCTGGTGGCACGGCAATTATGCTACGTCTTAGAAGCTGATTTGTGAACATGCAAACTACGTGACCAAACCATGGAAGCATAGATCGTTCGGTTCGGAGAAGTAGCTACTAAACATTAAGTGCCTCGTGTATTCTGGAGTTTCTCATTCGATCTCTCCGAGTTATTACAGAAAAATACATACATTTTCAATGGGCCGCTAATCTTTTATGATGGTCATTCTTGAGCACACGATCCTAACGAGTAATTCTACCAACACCGCGAAAGAATTTCATTTCAGCAGCTTGTATCCGCGATCTTATTCTTTCGTTCACTACCCAAGTTAAAAACCGATAATTTAGCTTGTACACTAAGTTTGGTCTTCCTTATAACAGATTGACCAAGCCATCTTAAAATTGATTCAGTCTGACCAGTTCTACAGAATAACTCGGCATTGCTCTTCCCATCACTCGTGAATAAGACCCTGAGGTATTATACTTAAACTTATCCACCTGCTTCTGTGGGACTCCACTAACATGCAGAGCGCACTGAATGTATATTTTAGAAACGACCATTACTTCCGATTTGTTCACGTTGATCTTCATTCCAGCATCATCACAAATGGCTACAAACCTTTCGAGTGCGCGCTTAAGTTCGGTTTGAGAAGACCCAAGGATCCGCAAAGAGCAAATGATTCACACTTTGAAACATTCTCCGCCACGGCTGCGCTGCAACATCCAGTCCATATATACAATGAAGAGGAGAGGTGACAAAACGCACTCTTGGCGGAGTCCAACGCCCACAGTTAAAGGTATTGATTTAACACCGTTTATCTGACATTTTGTATATAAAGACTGAATCACCCTTAACAGGGAACCATCAATCCCATACATCACAAACGCCTACAAATAACGGAATAAGCACGAAATAATCTCATTCCGGGAGCAATCTTACTCGTTCGATCTCTACCTAGATTTCATGACCATAGATGACAGTTGGAACCTACCTACCCTATATACCGAGTAAAAGACCGATAAACTAGCTTTGATACTGAGTCCGGTCTCGACAAAGCTCTCTTAAAATTGACCCAGTATAACTCAGAATTACTCTTTCAATCACCACAACACTAACATGTATAGTCAATTAATTTCCTAATATTTTCTTTCAAACAAATCTGCTACCTTCCAACAAACCCACCACGTGTCATATTTTTAAATGGAAACAAGACAATTCACTCATCAACATCATGCAAATCAAATCCCCGACAATGAGTAAACAATCCTTAATTCAATTTATTTGCACATATTTTCGACTTAGATTATCTTTCCTAAAATACCTTCTGAACTCGTTTTACCTTTAACCTTTGCATTAAACTCAAAAAAATATTCATCTTCACGTGCCACCTCTTACTTACTTAATCACATGAAAATTTGCAGCTAATAAACTTTATGCGCCGCCAGACTTGAAGCGAATTAATCTCATCTCACACGACGCAAGAAAATATCAAATTTCGCACTATTCTAATTATCGGATCATGAATATCAACGAATTAATGTGCTGAGTGGGAAATACGAAATAAAGTTGAGAATATAAGTAAATAAATAAATTTTGTGGAACATATTTTTATTTTATTTTTTTTACAATATATTTGCTTGCCATCTTCCCTTGTTTGTTTACATGAAAAATTTCATTCCGACTTTTTTCTCCATTAACAAGTTCGTAGAAAAAATCTGAAGAACGTGCTTAAAAAAATAATTGATTAAAAAATAAACGGAGCAATAGAGATGCTTTAGGGAAGACTAAATGGTAAAACAAATATAAAACAACGCGTTCTAACTAAATTAAATGGCACGATTTTCTAGGTTGTATTGGAGTTTTAAAGCACTACTTGTAATATGTAACGGCACAGATATGTACATATTCATATTCAATTCAAATAATTTTTTTTTTTTATAGTTTGTCCATCAAGAGGCATCTTTAAAGATGCCTTCGTCGCAACTAGGTTGATCAGTTATAGGTAACTTTCTGATCTAGAAAAAAAAGTTCGAAACAAATTCGACTGTGCTTTTGAAAATTTGCTAAATAAAGATCTTGTAAAAATCAGTTGAGTCTTAAACCACAAATAAATTTTGTAATATAATTTCAAAACGTATATGATGCCAAATTGTGGTTTTGTATCCTACAACAAATTTCAACAACTTCCCGAATTTATTGTTGTAATTTAAAATTATATTATATACACTCAGAGTCAAAAGTGAGTGTACACCCATTATTTGAAAATTGTTCCGTAAATACAAATTTGCAGAAGCAAGCCATGTCAGATTTGGATAGGTCAATTCAAATCCTCAGGTATATACTTTAAAATAGACTATATTTCAGTTAACAAGAAATCAAAGTAAATTCAAAAATCAGAAAAGCTTAAAATACGAATCAAAAGTGAGTGTACAGTTTTCTTTGAACCAATTATTCATACTAGTATCGTATGTGGCCGAAATTCGACCACGAACGTGATCAAAATGCTTTCATTTAATTGGTTAAAGTGTTTTGTACGGGTAAATCATGTGTGTATGTTCACTTTATTTTACCTGACATATGATTTTACACAGTACTTTTCGAAAAATATAAGTTTGATTCCCCTCCTTTTATAACAAATACTAAAAAAGCGTACGATAAATTTCATGTTCACGTATTAATATATAAGATGAGAAACTAGTTACTAATATTTGGTAAAAGCCCTTTGGCTTTGTGGGCTGTGGGCGCCGTGGCGTAAGTGGTTAGTGTGTCGGATCACAACGCATGAGGTTCCAAGTTCGAATCACAGAAAACACCAAAAAGTTTTTTTTAACGGTCACACCTCTCGCGAGCGTCTGACAAACATCCGAGAGTATTGTTATCACGAAGAAGCTTCTCAAATCGCCGTTCGGATACGGCACTAAACTGTAGGTCCCTTTCATTCGTATGAAACATATAACGCACACAACATGAGTGGTTGCGAGAAGCTAGGCCCTGGCACTCAAACAGCTGTTGCGCCAAATATTTTTTTTTTTTCCTTTGGCTTTCAATCTTTGAGGCATTCATTCGACAAGATTTCTAGTAATAGTTTTTGGAATTTTTGCCCATTCTCTTGTTAAGGCATCTTGCAGGGACTTTGCTGACGTTATCTCTTGTTTGCGTATCTACCGGTCTAAATGTTCCCACAAATGTTGAATTGGATTCAGATCCGGTGATTGGAGAGTATGATCCAATTGTTTTGAGGTGTGGTATAGCAGCCATTCTCAAACAAGGTAAGATTTATGTTTAAGGTCGTTCATGTTGAAAGACCCACCTTCATGGAAGACCCAATTTTTGCATACTCGTGGCAAATTTTCTTGCAAAGTTTTCATGTAACCTTTCTTATTCATTGTGGAAAATGAATGCTAAATTTCCTACCCAAGACGCCGCCATACTCGTATATCCCCAAACCAGCATTGAACTTCCGCCATGCTTTACTGTGGATGTAATATTTTGAGGTTCTAGCTCCTTATTTTTGCTTCTCCACACTTTTCCTCTTTTTTTACGTCCAAAAGTTTCAAATTTACTCTCGTCACTGAACAGAATGCTTTACAAGAAAGAATCACCAACATTTGTATACTTTTTGCGAATTCCAACCTCTTAGAATTGTTCACTTTTGATATACTAGACACTCACACTTTTTTCCTAGACACTCTAGGCAAGGCGAATTGTGCTAGCATTAAGGTTTTTTTGTTTCGTTCCTAGAAATATTTTCTGCAATTTTCATGGCACTGGACATAAGATTTTTTCACTTCGCGTTTAGTTAATCATTTGGGTCATTCTGATCTTTCGGCATTTTCTAAAGTACCGGAAATTTCGCATATGTCTAGAATTTTTTTTTTTATTGTATTATGGTACCTATGTACTATTTTATCCATTTCGCGTATACTTTTCCCATTTTTATAAAAATCTAGCACAATTTTTCGCGTTTCTAATGAAGTTTCGCTTCTCATTGTCACAAACAAGTAAGCTTTGCACGCAATGACTGCATAACTAATTCTTTCTCCCAAAACTATCAGAAATTACTTGTGATTACCATTTGACCCCTTTTCCGTGATTTTTTTTTTTTTAATTCAAATCTAGTTTATTTGAAATTGAGAGTATATGGTATATTTGAAGCTTTAATTTGACGTACCAACACATGACCTAACTTATTTCTGTAAATCGTATTTAGGGAAAAACGTTCAGCTGATGGGTGTAAACTCACTTTTGACTCTCAGTGTATTTATATGCGAATATTTTTTTTATGATACTAATGTCTTGTCGCGCAATGAATAAAAGAAGTTGACAAGTTCTAAAAACATCGAGCCTAAATGAGCAAAATTTCTTATTCACCATTTTCTTAGAAATTGATACTTGTACTTATTCTCCTGCAAATCAAAAAAAAAAAAAAAAAGATTATGTACTTTGCAAACATTTTGAGAATAAAGTGTATTGCGGGGAAATCTAAGAAGCGTTAAGTCAAGGTGTTTAACCAGTTCTCTAGGAGGTATCCGGCTCATTGATTTTCAATTTCCGAGTTTGTCACAGTTACACTTTGTTTCGCATAGTTTTTTCCAAGACTTATACGCTTTTATTTTATAAGAAATATAACGAAGCTTTTTAATTCTAATCGTTTTCGAATTCGGTGTAATCGTCAAAGGATTAAGTATTATCGAGTTTAATTCGGAGACTTAGTCAATTAATAATTACCTGAAATAAATGCAAGATAGTAAGATAGTCAAAAACAAAAACTTAGTACGTACTCGTAATTTACAAGAAATAAAAAATTTCTGTTTGTACGAATTTCCGTGTTTTTCGCTTTAATTCATTGCGATTGGAATTTATGAATGGACATTGTGGCACCAGGCATAGAAAGCGGTTTACTGCAAGCGGAAAAGTTCTAAGAAATCTTTGTGGTATAAATAATTTTAACCCTAGAACCCTACCCATATTTGGGGTCGGTTTTTCCTACCCACTTAAACTGCATCTAGTTCCAACATAAAATTTGTAGTTTTATATTTTCGGCTGGCTACCAAATCCAACTTACAGACGATTTCCGTGAACAAATATATTTGAGTTTTCAAAAAAAAGGCACATGCACTCTGGGTAGGATTCTAGGGTTAAACAGAAAAATAAATAGCTGCATAAAAGATAAAATATGAAAATGAATGTATGTATAATGTATACATACTTACATATGTATGTACATGTGAATATGTATGTATGTATGTATATCAAATTAAAGTTGAAGACTTAATTTAACAGTACGTTTCGAGATTTTGTAAAAAAAAAAATCACAAAAATTCTTCACGAAGATTTTTTTTTAATAAAAAACCATTTAAAGAAATTCAACAAAGCCATTTTACAGGACAAATACCTTTGACGGTTTCTTATTATTTGTTACTTACTAAATTTATTTAAAGGAGTGTTCCGTTTTGAAAAACTATCAATTGAAAGTTTCGTAATCTGAAAAATGCATGCGTAATCTCTGTAATAACAGAAATATAATTTTCATCATGTTTTTGATGTTTTGAAAGTTGTTTCCATAAACAATATCCTTCATAAGTTTCTCTTCAATATTTCATGCAAATTTGAACAATCAATAGCTCAAATTATACGCACATGTTAAATTAATGTCTCTGTACCATTACAGACTATCGGTTAAGCACTTGCGATTAAAAAGACAGGCGCGTGGGAAAAAACAAAGTAATCATATCATTCCAGGTGGAAATACCGATAAAGGAGCGATAATCATCTGATATTTCGACAGTAGGTTTTTTCTTTTTTTGTTCAGAGCAAAGCCTGAGTTATCAAAAAAAAAAGTTCGTTTTTCTTTTTAAGCTCAGAGCTTTGAGTTTGGATTTCTTTTTTCGTTCAGAGCATACTCAGAGCGCACTCTATGAGCTCAGAATAAATTGACCGAGTAGTCGAACAAAAGCTGAGCGCAGCCGAAGTTACCTTTAACAGAAGGGAAAATAAAGAAAAACTTACAAAATGGCGGGCGAGTCTTTGTGGTTCTGGCGTAGAACTTAATATAATTTCAAAAATAACTAATAGATAATAGAAGGGTTAAATGGACCAAAAATATTCTTTTTTTTGTTATCTATCAAAAGCATCTGGCCCAATTGATAGCGAACTTTCATATCTTGAAAGCTAAAAGCCGTATTAATAAAAATCGCTAACTCACTGATAACCAATAAGTTAACTAACTCGTAGATACCGAGATTATCCATTAGTTAAATTTTTTTATTAATAAAAATCTTTCCTCCATGCAATAGCTGCGTTACTTTTTAATTATATCCAGAATTTGCAAATGGCAATAACTGTCCTTAATGGCAATAATAACTACATACTACATTCTAGAACGGCTGGGGCTACAATGGTAATTCTTACATTCTCCAAAGATTCTCTCTTCTTCTTCTTCTTCCTTTTATCAGCGAGGCTATGATCCGAAAACAAGGGATCACAGCCCTCCCACTTCACCGCATTTCTACTGATCCGCCTGTGGGGTTCGCCTATTTGACCTCAGAAAATATCGGCAGGCCTGCCGATTTTGGATCACTCGGTTACTGAGGCCAATGAAATGCCGATGTCGTCGCATTTGTCTGATCCAGGCGTTTATAGGCCTGCCTTTCCTACATCGCGATGTCTTTGGAACGTGCATTGATATTGCCTTTTTTACAGGGTTCAAATGATCTCTTCTTTGAACGTGGCAATACCAGCTGAGCCGGTCGCGCTCTAATTTGTGTACGATGGTTTCCTTGATGTGAAAGCTTCCACGGATCTTCGAACTTCTTATTCGATCAAGCTTGGTCACTCCTGCTGTCATGCGAAGCATCTTCCTCTCAGCTGCCGTTAATTTACTCTCATACTTTTTGTACATCGTCCAACATTGTGAACCGTATGTGAGCGCTGGACGCACAACTGCGGTGTAGAGCCTTCCTTTCAACTTAGGGGGCATTTTTCTGTCACAGAAGATAGCGGAATTTTCTCGCCACTTCATCCACCCTACGCTTACACGATGATTGATGTCGTCATCACAAGTTGCTTTGCTATTGATCATAGATCCCAGATATTTGAACTTTTCGCACTTGGGAAGCACTGTTCCATTCAAATAAATGTCTGGAATAGGCCTGAGTGGATCAGAGAACGGGCAGCACAAGTACGCTGTCTTTTTTGAACTAATGCGATACCCATTTCCCTCCAAAACGTCCACCCACACATCAAGTGCTCGTTGCAGGGATGTAGGATCCTCACTTATGATGGCTCCATCGTCAGCAAAGAATAACTGATGTACCTTGGGGTCCATCACTTTACCTTCAAGCAGATAATCAAGGACTGTAATAAAGAGCAAAGGACTTAAAACGCTTCCCTGGTGCACCCCGACTTTGATTGGGAACTCTTCGGTTACTCCAGCGGGACATCTTACTCTTGTCTTTGCTCTTTCGTACATGTCCATGATCATCTGTACATAGGTTTCTGGAACCCCTCGATGTCTTAGCGCCACCCATATCAGATCTCGTGGTTGTCTGTCGAATGCCTTTTCAAAGTCAACCAATACAATATGCAAATCCCTTAAGGAATCACGATGTTTTTCCATTATGATCCTTATACTTTGGATTGCATCTGTGGTTGATTTACCCGAGACAAACCCGCACTGATCATCAGATAGCCGTATTATTTTTCGCAGTCGGCCACCTAATACCCGCTCAACGATCTTCATGGTGTGTGACATCAGCTTGATCGAACGGTAGTTATCACAGTTTCGCGTATCACCCTTCCCCTCCAAAGATTCTCTCATTCCAGTAAAATGCAAAATCTGGCCTTCCAAACACCAAAGGTTCGTTTAACCGTATTTCGAGCAGCAATATGAGCAATATTGAAGAACTCTTCTGTAGGATTTCTGGGATTTTAAACGGGCGTAAAAAGATGGTTGGTGCATGCAAAAAATCTCATAACCAAAAACGACCCATGAACTCCACCTTCCTAAACGTTCTTTTATTCTGCTCTCTCTAAAAATTCGGAAATCTTGGGTACCTCCATGTTAGTGAGCAACAATTCTTTATTCTTGAGTGGGAGTCGCAAACATTTTGGGTGTTGATAGAAAAGTAACCTTTTCTTTTTAGATTTTAGATGTACAGCCCTGATTCTACTCCCTGTGATGATCAGCCATTTTTGTGTATCTTCTTTGCAGCAATTGTATACACACGCACTATTTTGCAAAGTTATGAACTCGTTAACTCGCGAAATCGGCGAGTTAGTTAACCACAAGTAAACAAATGTCAATTAAATCTGAATTTTCTTTATAATAAGGATTTGAACATATCCACTTCGTAAACCATAAGTTAGAGATAACTTATGTTTACTAATACGGCTGTAAGTGTTCAAGTTATGAAAATAAACAAATCAGAGCGCTCTGAACAGTTTCAGTGCAGAGCATGATCGACACGCTCGAGCTCTGTTCAGTGCTCTGCTCTGAACAAAAAAGCCTAGTATTCAAACAAAGAAAACTGATTATGCGTAACCAAGCTTAAACATGACGGGAAAGCTTCCACAGATATGTGAATTATGAAACTTGTGGCAAGATTGTGTATTCATCTGCACTGCATGCTTTCCACTTTTTTTTTTATAATTTGCGCGCACGCAAGGGGTTATGAATACCCTTAACATGTTTACACACTGTGAGAGTATTGGAAGGGATAGATAGAGAGAGAGAAAGATGTTAGTGTAGTGGTTTGAAGCTCAGTTGTTTATGCTTCAGAGAAACTCCGGGGGCGGCGTCCAGATAACTGGGGAGATTTTCGTTATTTTTTGCGTTTGCTTCTGATTCACAGTATTTTTTTCCCGATAACCAATGTCATAGGAAAAGCATCATCAACAGAGTGAACAATTTTTCCAGCCATATGACCAAGATACTGTTAGTGTTATGCCTTCGCAGTAGTGCTCATGCTCACAGAGAAATAAATAAATGCTTGCTGACATCAGGATTTGAACCATTGACCATTAGCGTGGCAATTGACGACGTTACCACTACACCATTGCCACTCCCACTGAAAACAGCGACATTTTGCACACAATCTATTTTGTTTTTAATTAAAATGAATTCCTATGAATAATAATGAATAAATTATGAATGCAATACATTTCTTTGGCAAAATATTAATTTCTATTTCCAGCGATGTCACATTGAAGTGTCGATTATTATGAAAATACGACGACATATATTCATCGTCTGTTTCATTCATCCTTTGGAAAAGTAAAGAGCACAAACGGGTCGTGAACATTTGCTACTATGTGCTTTTGCTCAAGCTCAAGAGATAGTGAATATCGCTGAAAATTCAATTACATGCTTAAGTCGTACTTTTTGTGGACTACTTTTTGATTTACTCTATTACCAGGTACTCTGCATGATATTTCAACCGGCTATCTTCCACACAATAGATCTTTGTATTACAGATAGCCTCTCAATACAGATAAATCTGTACAGCCAATAATTGAAAGACCCAATTTATTAAGTGAATGAAAATATTTACAAAACCAATACTTGCCATTAATAAGAGCAAGTAAAAAACGGAGTTATAATTGTTCTACCTCTTGTGTTATTTTTTTGTTTTCCCAATATATACAAACACAACCATAATGTCATTCAAGGCCAAACAAAAGAAGAGCAAAATGTATACAAAAATCTACGACATTTTATTTTTAAACCACCTTCACGACGAATCACAGAGCTGCATGAAACAATTTCTCAATTTCCGTTCTATTTTGAGATACAATTTTATCTACAAAGTATATTTTAGGATCTGATAGTAAAATGTGCTTCTTCATTTTGCAAACAACAAAAAAAAAAATATGTTCGTCCACACAAACCACCCCTGCCCACAGTGATAGCACAATTAAATGAAAACGGAAAAAGAAAATAATGAAACGATCTTACAACCAAAACATGTATCTCAATGCTCATAAAAAAATTCATTTTTTTTCCTGCGTGATGATCTTGTGTGTCGTTATCTCAGCGGCGAAATTTCGGCGCATGGCGATGGCGCACACTTAAATACAGACAGTTTGGTGGGCTTTAAGTGGGTCTCAAATGGGGAAATAGATAACTGGCGTTACACTTGCAGCTTAAGCATTTATGTATGAGTGTTGGGTGAGCAAACACGCGAGAGCTTATTAATGAGCAGACAATCAAACACATTTATTTGGTGAGCGCGGTGAGAAATGTAAACAAGCTAATTCTATCGAGATCGCGGCGATCGCCTTCACCGTGATCACACAGGGATGTCATGTGAGCTTACTGAGAAGTGGAACAGTGATGATTTTTTGTGTTTAACTGTGTATCAGTGAGGCTGAGTATGTACTAGTGGAGGAGGAAGTGCAGAAAGTAATTCGATAACGTGTGTATATGACCAATCCGTTGGCTGGTTGGCGTAAACATTAATAATCTTATCCATTTCATTTGGTTTTCGCATAGTGTTACATATTATGACTTTTATTTATTTTTATATTTGGATGGCAGTATTCTTGGACTTACTAAATAATAAGATAAATCAAATCATCTTACTTCCGCACGATGAAACTTAATCAGTTATTTACTCCAAAATCTATTCCACAACTGCTGCGCAAAAGTACAAATGCACATACATACAAACATACAGTTGCTACCATAAATAGGTTAGCAAAGTCGAATTCTTTTTGAAAACAAGAAAATATTAATTGGTTAATGGCCGCAGTGTCCTCCTTCCAATTGAGACACTAGCCAAGCGTTCTGCAGGTGTACTTTGTGCACTCCTCTGGAGTTATTTTCGCCCACTCTTACTCGATTAGAGATCTTTATTCCGAAAGATTTCGAAGAGTCTTCTTAGCAATCCTTAATTTTAAAAGAGACCAAATATTTTCGATGGGGGGCAAGTCGGGGCTCTGCGATGGCCATTCCAGACTATTGGTGTTGTTCTCTTGAATGTATTTTAAGACAATTTTTGCACGATGGATTAGGGCATTGTCCTGCTGCAGGATGAAATCTCCTCCAATAAGCCTTTGACCTGAAGGTATTATAATTTTTTTTTTTAAATATTTAAATAGACTGCACCTGCGACTCTTTCCTCCAATATAGTCATTTTGCCGACGATGTTAAAGCAAATCCATGCCAACATCTTAATTTCTTTGTCTTGACCTTTAAAAGTTGGTTTAACGCATTTGTATGCGAGTACTTCCTCCTTTCTTGCACTAGACGTAAGTTCGACCATGACTATGCTTTAATCGAATCATTGATTCATCCGTTCAGAGCACTTTATCCTAAAACTCAATGGGCTTTCAAACATTGTCTGTGTAGAACTGCAGGCTTTTCACATTTTGTTTTTTTCTTATTATAGCGTACTTTACGCGCATCACATCCCTTTTTGTCATCTTCGTGCAATCTGCGACGAATAGTTTGGTTCAATGGAGGCGTTGGGTCCTTGTTTTGTAGGATGGCTCTTATTTTTGGCACTGAAAGCGAGGGATCAGCATTGGAAATTGATTTTATTATCTTATCCTGCCGCTCTGAAGTAATTCTGGGACAACCGGGCCTAGGAATCGGCTCTGTTATCTTGTCGTTTTTAAATGCTTTTATTTTTAAAATTGATGTCGGTGATTTTTCAGATAACTGAGCAATAAGTATCTCGAATCATTTTGGACTCTTCACTAAGCATTTTCTTTCTTCAGCAGTCCAGTACTTGAATTTACTCATTTTCGGGCATTTTTTTCTTGAATAAGTTCCGAAACTGCGTTCAGAGGAGGAAATAGAATAAAATTACCCCTTGATGCAATCCTTTGAATAAAACATACCTAAAATCAGATTCATTCAATTTTGTCCAATCAAACCTGCTAGCATAAATAATACTAGCATACTGTTTAAAAAAAAAAAAAAAAATTGACCCTACTTTTGGCTTGAAACAAATTAATCATATTAAGCTAAAGCTTTTTTTTGATCATAAAAATGCGTTTGACCTAACGGTATTCAAGATTCAAGATATTTTTATTTCCGTTTCAAGATAACAATTCATTAAAAATATAATAAAAGAATATTAATTTGATACTAGATACAGTTTTTCATAATAATATGGTCGAATTCTATAATAGAACCATTAGCAAGTGTATGACCACGTAGGTTGCTACGTAAGTTTTGAGATAGACAAGTAAAAATAAATATTTATAATCGAAAATGGCTTTATTGTTTTTCAAAATATTCCCCATGAAGATGAATACACTTTTGCATGCGTTCGAACCAAATTTTCGAAGCACTTTTCCCACTCCGATTGAGGTACCTCCAACACATGTGATTTGAACGCATCAACCGCTTCTTTAGGCGTCGAAAAACGTTGACCTCGCAATTTTTGATCTGCGGGAATAAAAAGAAATCACTGGGTGCCAAATCACTACTGTACGGCGGACGACCCATCAATTCGGTGTTTTGGATGCTCAAAAATTCGCTTGTTTGAGCCGATGTGCGAGAGCTTGTATTCCCTTATTTTTTCGAGCTCTTCTGGCAAAAAAATGGTGGTGTAGTATTCAGAATTGACCGTTCTACGTTGGTCTATTGACACTGTGGCGACATGTCCAATTATTCCGAAAAAACAGGTGACCATTTGCTTCGAAGTGCTTCGTCGCAAACAACTTTTGTTGGATTTGGGTCGTCTTGAAAGACCCATACAGTCGATTGTTGTTTAGTTTCGGGTTCATATGCATAGATTCATGATTCTTCGCCTGTCACGATTTTATAGACGTCTTTTGAAGCACCGCGTCTTTTGAAGCACCGCGATTGAATTTTTCAACATTTCTTGGCACCAATCGACCCGAGCCTTTTTTTGAGCGATTGTCAAATTATGCGGTATCCAACGTGAACAAATCGTTTTGACGGCCAAATGTTCAAGCAATATTGAGTGTATGCGAGTGGAACTAATACCCAAGCATGCCTCAATCTCACGCTATGTCACATCAGTTCACACACAGCACCAATTTTTTGTGGCACAACAACCGATTTTGGATGACCTTTACTAAATTCGTCCTGTAGCGAAATGCGACCACGATTGTAGTCGGAAGATCAGCGAAACACGGTGGCTCGAGGTGGTGATTCATTACCAAAAGTCGAAGTGAGTTGATCGGCACACTGTTGTTGGTTTAATCCACGTCGAGTCATAAAAAATCATCGGACGAAAATGTTCACGGTTTAATTCCATTTTTTGACCAAGATGAATATTTCAAATACCTGTACACAACACAAATAGCATTCATATGACAAAACATTCTGAGTACGATTATTATTAAAAATGTCAAACTTTACGATGACAATGTCAGATTTGACATATTCACACTGGTGTTGCCATATCTCAAAACTTACGTAGCAACCCTCGTATTAATAATATTAAAAAACGATAGGATTAAAGCCGAAAACGGAAGACGAAAAGGAGAACGCGATCTACAGCGCATTGCAAATATCATTTATATTGTGCAAATTATTTTTTTTAGAAAACAAAGATGAAGATACCAAGAGAAGAACAATAGTAAAATGTGAATTAAACATAAATAAATAGTACGTCAAGATATAACTTGAAGTAGAGTCCCAACTTCAGATCGTGAAAGTAACCAAGCTTTAAGTTTGTTTAAGAATTGATTTCCATGTGTCACTAGATTATATATATCAGACGGCAGTTTGTTAAAAATGTAAGGTGCTATAGAAGAAGAAGAAGGCGAACAGGCGGATCAGTAGAAATGCAGTCAAGTGGGAGGGTTACGATCCCTTGTTTTTGGATCATAACCTCGTTGATAAAAGGAAGAAGAAGTAAGGTGCTATAGAAGTCAGAAAACGTCGATTGTGATATTTATTAACCCTAGGAACATCAACTGTAGACCCATTTCTCAATGAATATACTCCATTTCTTCTAAAGTGAATATTGCCACTTCTAAAAAAAAATAATACTTTAAGCGCTTTTTAGATAAAAAGGTAACCAAGTGGTAGTACTTTCGCTGATTGAAATAGGGGCAGTGAGGGCTCAAATCATAGGAATAACCGAATTATTTTTATCTGAACTGTAATAATAGGACTCAGATTACTTATATAGGTACATCCCCAACAAGCAAGACCATACTCAAGTCGTGATTGAACCAATGCGTAGTAGATAGCTGAGAGTAAACTGAGGGACAAGCTTACGCAAGTGATACATTTTGTTTAAAGATATGTGTATTATTTGTTTTAGGGCCATTATGTGCGACTTCTAGTTTAATTTGTTATCTATGATAACTCCTAGATACTTAAACGCCTTCACGAACTCAAAAGCAAAGCATTTGTTTGTGCAGTGCAGCTTGTCGCAACTAAGATGATGAAATGTAATGCCTTCAATTACTATGTTCGGGTTGGACAAGGAAAAACACATAAGTATAAGGTGATGGTAATTAAACCAGATACTTAGCAAATGTAGATCAGAATTCATTTGGTCTCGAATCGTAATTAAAGAATTTTCTACATATGAAAGTGCTAGATCGTCTGCATAACAAATTAAATGGCCGTTGACAGGTAGGTTGAATATGGAATTAATGTAAACAAGAAAAAGGATTGGTCCTAGAACTGACCCCTGGGGTACACCAGTATTTCGACAGACTTCTTCCTTGTTTACAAATTCATTTACCCTAACGCGCTGTTTTCGATTAAGCAAGTAGGACTTAAACCATTCCGTTATATTGCCTCTAAAGCCAGCGTTACTGAGTTTCTGAATTAATAGATCCTGATTAACTAAATCAAAGGCTTTTGTTAAATCAAGAAATAGTCCATTACTTTTTGGTTATTGTCAAGTGCACTGCAAATTCCGTACCACTGCATTCCGTAATTTTTTTTTTCTGTTTCATCTCATCGGTTGTTTAATAAACTCCCACAGCATATTAGGGCAATATCAATATCTGGAAGGTTTTTAAAAAGCGTTCAAATGTGGCTCTTCCGCTTTGACTACGTTGGCTTAGAATCTCTTATTCTCTGATATTTTGGTTTAACTTAATTTTTATTTTTTTTATATTTACTTCGCTATTGCATATTTAGCAATTACTTTTGTTTGTAATTACTTGCATTTACTTTCCTTTTTCTTATTGTTTTGAACTAACTAATAATCTTATATTGTTGCTATGTAAGTTGAACTTTTAAGGTCACCCCGCCACCTTCACCTTTCTTAAAAATCTGAATAATTAACGAGGTTTAAAGGCAATCAGGAAATATTCCTATCTTCTTGATGATAACGTTACTAATGCCATCTATCCCACATGAATTCTTAGCTTTTAAGATGTTAATAATAGCGAGAAGTTCTGAATTACTAATGGGCCCAAAATAGGAGGAAAGTGAACTCGTTTTATTAAGTAAAAATCTCCCATTACTCTCATTTAACTGAATACATACATCCGGTTTACATTTTTCAGCGACATTTTTAAAGAAAGCGTGCATGCCGTTGACTGAGTTCTCATTACTACTGACGATTTTATTGCCTAGTTTGTTGTGTTTGAGTGAGTAATTGTGTGTAAAATAAAAGGGATGCATTGAAAAATTTGCTGCGTTATTAAGGAAATATACAGTTAAACCTTCAAGTCTCTGCATGTTAACCTATTTATGGTAGCATGTGTATGTAGAATCGAAAACAAAAAACAAAAACAAATATTTGGCACTCGCAACCACTCATGTTGTATGCGTTATATTTTTCACACGAATGGAAGGGACCTACAGTTTAATGCCGAATCCGAACGGCGATTTGAGAAGCTTTTTCATGACAACAATACTCTCGGATGTTTGTCAGACGCTCGCGAGGTGTGACCGTGAAAAAAAAACTTTTTGGTGTTTTCTGGGATTCGAACTTGGAACCTCATGCGTAGTGATCCGACACACTAACCACTTACGCCACGGCGCCCAGAATCGAAAACCTGTATCTGTGAATTGGATTCGACAGTTTGTACACTTTTTTTTTCAAATATTAACTTACGTCAAAGAGTTTAACTCTTGTAATGCAATTGCACGATATATGTTGGAAATGAACAGAAGACATAGCAAAATAATATGTTTTTACGTGAGATTACTTTTTAAGCTCAGGTAGTATTAGGTTTAATTGCATTCTTTGTGGGTAGCGTCCGAACCAATTGGGGAGCAAACGCTCTTATGCATTCGGTTTTGATTTTTTTTTCACCATTTACTTAATTACTCTAAATGTTGCTTAGCCGCATTATTTAATTTTATTACTGGGAAAATTTAATGGTCATGGTTGGTAATTGAGCCGACAATATACCACTCAATGACGGAACACATTACCACTGCAGCATTTCATCCACTACCGCTCCAGGATGTAAAAATATCATACATACAAACGTAGGCTGTTCGATAAGTCAGTGACTTTGAATGTTGGTTTTTTTTTTTTGTTTTGTTTTCAAAATTGAATTTATTTTTCAACGTAGTCCCCTTTCAGTGCGATGCACTTTTCCCAACGATATTCCAAATTTTTGAACCCTTCCAAAAAATATGATTTCTCAAACCCTGCAAAATAGGCATTTGTTGCATAGATAATTTCTTCATTCGATGAAAATCTATTTTCGCCGAGCCATTTCTTTATATTAGGAAACAAGAAATAATTGCACGGAGCCAAATCTGGACAACAGGGTGCATGACGAAGCAGTTCATATCTCAATTCAGCTAATTTTGCTGTTTCTACTGCGGACGAATGAGCCGGTGCATTATCGTGATGAAACAGCACTTTTTTCTTCTTCGAATGGGCCATTTTTCCACCAATTCTGCATTAAATTCATCTAATAAATTGGCATAGTACTGTCCGGTGATCGTTTTTCCCTTTTCTAAACAGTCAATGAAGATTACGCCGTGGGAATACCAGAAAACCGTTGCCATGACTTTTCCGGCCGACGACAGTACCGTTTTTGCCTTTTTTGGAGCACGTTCACTTGCAGAAGTCCACTGTTTGATTGTTCCTTCATTTCTGGCGTCTAGTGGTGCATACAGGATTCATCAACTGTTACAAAATGCCGTAAAAATTCACTTGAATTGCGCTTGAAGAATGCCAAACTCTGTGTTGAAATCTTCACCCGAACCCGTTTTTGGTCCACCGTCAGCAAACGCGGCTCCCATCTTGCAGATAATTTTTTTATGCAAAAATGGTTACGCAGGATTCGAATGACGGTATCATTTGAAATTGCTATAATCTCAGCTATCTCATGAACTTTAATCCGGCGATGGTCCAACGCAATATCGTGGATTTTGTTAACCATTTCTTCCGTTGTGACGTCATTTGGACGTCCTGGGCGCTCAGCGTCTTTTGTGCTCGTACGACCCCAACGAAATTTAGTGAACCACTTGTGTACCATTCCATGCGAGGGAGCAGAGTCCCCATAATCACCCTGATTTTCGTTGGCGTTTGTCGCTTTTCGACGATTGTATAGGTGTATAGGTGAACATACTCGTATATCTGAATTTCAAAATTCAATGTGCAAAAACGGACGGACGGGCGTCGGCCAAATTAAAAGCTTCCATGTTTTGACAATTTGCCAACGAATAACTTAAGGGATTCCCAAATTTACATTATTTTGAAGATACCATGGATAGGGAGGGATGAGGGAAACTCATTGGGCATTCTAGGAAAATTCATAAAATTGTAATAATTAATGTTCGCAATGGTACACCTAAAAAGTGCTTTTATCCCTCAATAAATTATTATTTTTGTATAAGGTGAAGTATACTTAACATTTGCCCTTATGTAATTTCAGATTATCATTTGTTTCCGCACAAAGGTCGACAACGTGGAGACAACTAATGGATGATTGATGCAATTTACCAACTAAAATTTATTTTTGAATCGTATGTAGTCGTCTCGCAATAGATTTTGAATTGGAAATTCAAACGCAACTGAATTTTTTCCTTTTCAAAGATAGATCTTTTTGCAATAAAGCGAAAATTTCAGTTGTCGACTACTAACTGATGATCGCAATACCGTTTGTAGAAAGCGGTTGATAAAGGCGTTCGAAGTTAATTTTCAAATTTTTCTTAGTCTATAGAAATGCAATGAGTACCTGAAATAGTTTATATATTTTATGTAAGGGCGTTATAATTTAATTATAAAATCTCATCTGATGTTTAAATCGGTATATTTATATAGGTACCTATATTTGAATATAATTTTCAAAAATGTAAGTTTTAAAAGGTCTCTCTTTTTGCCTTGCGCCACTATCAACGCCAAGGAGCGATATGCAAATATCATGCAAGAGGAAATGAAAAAGAAACGATTAATGACTAAAGAGAAATCTTCGAAATACAAATGATCGCACTAATTTATCGCGAAAATTAAAGGAAAGGAAGAAAGAAATCAACAAAGTCATTGAACCGAAAAGCTATGTTCGATTGAGTAAATTACCCGTCGAAGAAGATCACCGAAGAAAGAGATTTGACTTTTATTTTTCTTTCGTTTCTTTCAATTTATTGGATTTTGTTTACATTTTCTTCTTACAACAATTTGTTTTCATCTTGTTATAATTATTTATTCGTTATTTGACATACCGGTGGTACTGTGACTGTTGCATCGTTTAGCAGAAGAATCCGACTGGTTACACTTAGGTACCATGAGCGCTGACGAATGTTCGTTATCCAACCTGGATTTGCATTTGCCCATTGAACTTCGACAGGTATTATCACTAGCATGCCATTGCAATTATGTCAGACAGCCAAGACCTTATAAAAGCATTGCCACAGCACGTGGGATTACATAGGCAGTAACGAGGAAGCTGATATGCAGACTAAAGGAAGACCATCATCCTTTTAAGAATGGTAGGACCAATCATTCGATAAATGCTACGAAAAGATGAGTTAGAAGACACTGAACTCTTTAGGGAATGCACAATAGTGGAGCCAATATTAAATTTTTTCATTGCTAAACAAGAAAATGCTAGAAAATGTTCAGTTTTATTTTTTTGATGATCTTATCCTGGAAAATATAATAGAAACAAAATTTAAGTTTGTTTTTTCTTTGTTTATAAGTATTTTACAGTAAAAGTGTTTTATATTCTTTTAATACTTGGTCGTTGCACCTTTATTTTTAATAGCTGCTTCAAATCTTCGTACCATGGAATGAACTAACTTGACACAAGTCTCGGCAGGTATGAAGTGCAATGCATCTTTCATTTTTGACCAAAACTTTTCCTTTTTTTTGACTCAGGAGTCCTCAATCTTGCGCCTTAGAACGCCACATAGGTGTTCTATCGGCTTTTAATCGGAAGACTGGGATAGTCACTCAATAATGATAACTTTATTTTGTTGAAACCATTTCTTAGCTAACTTAAAGGATTACTTCGGGTTATTTTCCTGCATGGACTCCCGTTTAAACGGCATGCACCCCTACCGTGGAACTCGTCGGTGGGAACGATCCACTAATGATTAAAAATCCGTGCAATCCGCAGAC
The DNA here is from genome assembly GCA_945910035.1 of Brachypalpus laphriformis. NCBI lineage: Eukaryota > Metazoa > Arthropoda > Insecta > Diptera > Syrphidae > Brachypalpus > Brachypalpus laphriformis. The sequence goes on along the minus strand of OX246753.1, from coordinate 13,066,223 downwards.
GTGAACCATTCACATGTCGGTAACGTGAATGAGATTCACTGTATCGTGGAAAACGAACGGATCGAATATACCCATGAATTTGAAATCCGCAGTTATTTCATTGCGGATTTAGTTGTTATGTTTATTGGGTGATGAACTGTGCTGAAAAAAGGATGCCAGCTGTGCGAAAAGTAAATATAAATCAATTTTTTTTTTTTGCATTTCTTTTCTTATTTTTCCTAACCCAAATCTGTATTTTAAGGACACAAACTACAAATATGGATCAATTTAAGGAATCAATAAGTGCAATGAGTATCCCTACATTGCCAACAATAACTCAAAAAGGCCGCCAGAGGAAATACGGGAGTTTTGGAAAAACTAAAAGGTTAAATTAACGGAAGAAGGTAATAACACAGCATTTTATTATGTACATACCATACATTCATTTCTATTACACAAAATGTATTGTTTCAACTTTGGAGCAGTCATAAATCTCACCAAAAGAAAAGAATTGAAGGCTACTGGTGGTGGACCAAATGCTATCTTTCACTACCGAACGCTCCTTTGCTCTTAACTGAGAGCGCCTTCTCTGTCTGAAGATGATATTTCATTGAAACAAAACAATGTAATGCTATCCATTTTCACACAAAAATAATTTTTTTTTTTTCGAATTGAATTTTCACAAAGCACATGTGTTTCAAACGAGCTGCCACAATAGAACTTCCTAATCAACAATACTGGTCAGTAAGGAAGAGTACCCGATGGATCCCACAATAGCGTTTTTATGTTTATGTGAATCGAATGGGTGAAAAGAAACTCAGATCCGACGGACTCAATGATAGGGGTGATATTCTCTTCAGCAAATGCCAGCATAACATTAGTAAGGATTTGTATGTAGTATACAGCACACATTTTATCCTTTATCCAAAAAAAATTGATCCAACCCCAGATGCTGGAAAGTACCCCCAAATCATTAAACTAGGTTAGGTTAGGTAGGGTTATGAGGTTGTCATAAAACACTAGGCACCAAAGTGGGCCCATCGCGATCCCTAGGAAACCTTTACGGCAAAAGACCTAAACCCAATCCTCCAAGCAATTAATCTCCCTTTAAAATCTGAAGAGATCCTTGTTATGGTTCAAGGACCTCACCTCCTCCAAGATATCGAAAAAGTATCTACCCAGGTACTTTAGCCTTATCCTGGCAATTCCTTGACATTCACAGAGTATATGAGTTATATCCTCTGAGACATGTAGGTCATCGCAGTACCTACAAACATCCGTATCGGATAATCCTAGTCTCATGGCATGCCTCCTTAGGAGACAGTGGCCAGAGAGTATTCCTATCACTGTTCTTAGCCTCGATCTATCTAACTTAATTATCTCCCCAGAATTTCTGCGATCTAACACAGGCCACAAGGCCTTAGACACCCTGTGACCATCTAAGTTTGACCATCTTAGATTAGGCGTGTCAATGATTTTATCCCGCATAATTCCCTTAGCCACGCACCCTGGTGGTTTAATACTACCAATTATATCGCTACGTGGGAGCCCCGCTCCTCTTTTAGCCAGCGCATCGGCTTGCTCGTTGCCTTCGATATCGCAGTGTCCAGGTACCCAACATAATCTGACTCGGTTCTGCGTACATAATGCCCTAAGCATTGTGCGGTAATTCCTGATTATCTCAGATTTAGTGACGTAAGACTCTAGCGCCTTTAGCGCAGCCTGACTGTCAATGTAGATGGCGATATTCTTATCGGATATTGATCCCATCTCAAGTAATTGCGCAGCTTTAAATACAGTTAGAACCTCTGCTTGGAACACACTGCATGTGTCCGGAAGTCTCAGGGCCACCTGTAAGTTCGTATCTCTCGAGTAAATACCTGACCCCGCGCCCTCACTGGTCTTAGAACCATCTGTGTATGGTATATTACAATCTCGTTGTGGACAGAGACTGTCTTCCTTTGCCAGTCCTCTCTAATAGGATACAGTACTTCGTATGGTGTGTCGAAGTCTAAGGTGCCAAGTATATCGTCCGATTTGTCAGGGATTCCGGGAAAAGATTCCTTGAGAATGGAGCTGTGTCCTATGTTATTAGTCCTGAAGAGACCAACGTTAGTGAGCCGAAGCGCACTGTTGCCCGCTTGAAATTTGAAGATCTCGAGTGCACCTGTGATGGCAATGCAGGCTGATCTTTGTACTATGGCCAACATATCCCGTGTGTTTTTCGTATTCGTTGCCTTCCACCACACAAGAGCCCCATACGTAAGGATGGGTCTGACTACCATGATGTATAGCCAGTGCATCATTGCGGGCTTCAGGCCCCATTTTTTCCCCGCGGTCCACTTACAGATGAAGAGAGCATTATATGCTTTGCGAACTCGTTCCTGTATGTTAAGTTTCCAATTTAGTTTCCTATCCAGCATTATACCAAGATATCTGGCGCGATCCGAAAGGGAAAGCTCCACCCCTGCTAGCTTAGGCAGTTTGTGACGGGTGGTATCTTGTATTTTCTACTGAAGAGTACCAACTCAATTTTATCCGGGTTGACGTGTAGTCCACACCCTCTAGCCCATGTTTCGAGACTATTAAGAGCTGATTCCATAATTTCACTTAATGTGTCAAGGAACTTGCCCTAAACTAAAATCACCACGTCGTCTGCGTAAGCAGTGACGCTTATGCCTGTGTTGCTTAGTTCTTTAAGTATCCCATCGATGACTAGAACCCAGAGGAGGGGTGAGATAACGCCTCCCTGGGGAGTCCTTTTGGGCCTGTGGAGATGGTCTTGGCAATACTTAATCATTAAACTACATCCACACAAACTCAGGAGGGCAATCCTCTAAGGTGATAGTTGATAAAAATGTGTCAATTCTAATAGAAAAACTATCACCCCTATCGTGGAATCCGCCGGGGGGAATTATTCACCGAAAAAAATATTTCGGCATCGCCAAATACGCAAAGTGAATAGTTCGCCGTGTGTGTAATGTGAATCAGTTCCACTGTATCATGGAAAATGTTCGAATTGGATTTTTCCCGAAGAAAATGACCTTTCTCATCCGCATTAAAATCATTGTGGATTTCTGGCTTGGCTGCTGAACGTGGCCTTCTTCGTTTGCAAAAATGTAAGTGAAATTTAAAACACAAACAATTTTTGTTTACATATAAATTACAGGAAAAACACTACAACTGCTTTGTTAAGCCAAACATTTTTGATAAACCTATGCAATGTTGAACTTTATTAAAATCAGAAATAAATAAAAAATATTGTTTCTAGAAACATACATTTCATCTGGAAGTTCCATGAAATCATCCACTGTTGCTCTTAAACTCTGTCGTACTCTTCTCTGGGAAGACCGCTCATCTTATTCCTCTTCTGCTTCCAAAAACAGAGCTATCCTGTCCATTCGTGTGCTTTATTTTTATTTTAATCACTTCTTAAAGAAAACTTCCTTTTACGAAACGAATGTAGGTGCACAAATTTTTATTGACAAATAAAAGACAGCTGTTTGACAGTGAAACTACCTTTCCCCAATGCCTGTCGATAAGGAGACGTTCTCGGCGGATTCCACGATAGCAGTAGAAAGTGAAAGGGAATCGAATAGGTGAAGTGAAACTCTATTTCGACAAATTCCACGATAGGGGTGTATATCTTAAAACTACGATATCTTGATAACTAGGCGTTTCCCCAATCCACCTATACTCCTATATGTACAGATATACCTATATATAAAAAAACACTCAGAAAACCCCCCTTTTTAACATATCAAAATCATCGAAATCGAATGGGAGACCCTTCTTCGGAATAATTACCCGTATATTTATTTATTACGATAAAAATGCCAGTTCCGGTTTTCGGAATTCCAACCAAAAGATCTTCCATCGTTAAACCAAATAAAGGCTCAGCTAATTTAACTCAAGAGCAAACTCCTGTCTAACAACCAGGAGCGCACACAATAGCAATTCATTCATTCAAGGTCACCCCATCGGAAATTAGCATCTATGTAGACAGTCAAAGTGATGTGAAACCAACAGATTTTAATACAATTACCTTTGTCGGTTTTCAGACATGCACAGTAATATAATATTCTTTTGCAACAGTGATTTTGACTGCATACTTTCGGTTTAAGAATATCAAATCTTTAGACGTTGACTCACACAAATACATACCCACAGATTGTATTCAAATAATCGAATTGAAACGGATGTACAAATCGGCATATTTTTACTTATCTTCTATTTATTTTCAAAATAATTATTTATAACAAATCAAAATTTTCTTCTCCTAGTACACCACTTGCAATCTGCGAAAAAAAAAGCAGCAACAACGATTTAATTACTAAAAATGTAGTAAACAATGTTGTCTTGACCTTCTCAATTATTATGTATGTTAGTCATAGTCACTGCACGTGCCGAGAATCGAATATACAGTGGTGTTGAAAAAAATTCTACATTTAAGTAACTGGAAATTATTAAGTTGGTTGGTTGGTTAGGATCGGCCCTTGATGAAGATGCACTTAGACCAGAAGTAGGTCCATTGTACTGCCGATGTGTAAGGCGGGTGGGTCACTCTCTTACTCTAGGGACAATTTGCTTCATTGTATGTGCAGGCGTTGCTGAGATCACTTAGATCGTGGAAAAAGTGTTCACCCAGGGTGGTCTACCTAAAGTTGGGGAGTACAATGGACCAGTTGTGTCTGAGTGCTCCAGTCGAGTGTTTCCTATCCCGACAAAAAACAAAAAAAAAAAAGTTGGGGAGCGCAGGACAAGCGCATAGGAAGTGACTAATAGTCTCTTCCTCATCTTCATCCCTATAGCTTCTGCAGAAATCGTTGTAGGGGATGCCTGGTCTTTGGGTATGTCTTCCTATCACGCTCTGCCTGGTGAGAACGTCTGCTTTTGGAGAGGATTCCTTTCTTGTGTTTCATATGTTGAGTGTTGGCCAAAGTTGTCTGGTGGTGATGCACATATGTTGCCATTGGAGATTGGCCACTTTCTCCGTGTCGGTTTGAATAAGGTACTCAATATAAGACGTTGGCGCCTCGATGTCGATAATGCTTATACAGTTTACACCAAAGAAGCCTTGTCGAGCCAGTTCGTCAGCTGCGCAATTCCCCGGTATGTCAATTATTAAATTAAATTATTAAGTTACTTACGACCACCATTTTTTGTACCGGTATTGTCGGCGATGAATTTGTGAATATTTTGTTGGATAGAATAGTCAATTTTTAAAGTATTTTTTTACATTTGAAATCACTTTGATAACTGCAACTATTGTCACCACTATTCCCACAGTCAAAACAATAATTTCTAAGCTAACTTTGTTAAGGCCTATTCCTGGTACTCATTTTTTTAAACATTTCAAAATACTCTCCTCTCTAACTCATATTCGAGCGAGGAAGCTGGTGCGTGCAGAAAGGCAAATCGAGTATATTTATATATTTATATTTTTCCCTCGAAAAGAGTTTTAGAATATTTCTCGTTTTGTATAGCTGGCCAAAACGAAGCAAAAGGTTGTTCTGTATGCTGGAATGGTTAAAAATAAAAGAACAGCATCGAAGAAAAAGCTTTCGATCAACTCCATTTTACTCCAACGAGGAAACCAGTGTTTCAAGGTTTTACTTGAATGGACTAGTTAAAATAAAGATATCTGTCAACATGCTTTCAATGAAAACGACTATGAGAATAAGAGTGCATTAGATGTGCACTATTTAGAAGTTTTCAAAGGATTTCAAAAATCTTGAAAAAATTATTTTGTCAGGCATATGGAAGCGGGTAAACAAATTGCTTTACCAGGGTAACGTGATAGGTTTAAGACTAGATGTCACTGTCAATTTGGAAAAAACTTAAGGAACATTAATTTTTACAACCGTCAGAAGCATCGATTTTTTCGAGAACAACTGTTTATAAATATATTTAGCAAATTGTTGAAACCAGTTTCCTTTAATCATTTTTATATGTCCAGAAAAAACACTGCAATCAAAGATTTAACTCTACGATAGCAATTCGCAGTCAATTGTGAATGGTTGGTCTTTAAGTGGTGTCTCTCCTGATACGCAGGATGTGCTGGCAGTAAATTTGTCTATCTGCTGATCATTTCAACCTTGTACTACTGCAAAAAAGAAACACCATCATAACGCAAACAAACAACAACAGATCACTTAAGCAAACAACCGCACGAATCACGCTTTTCGCACGGTACCAGTCGAATTTCATCACGGTATAGCTTTTGGAACTTTATCACTAGCAATCATTGGCTATCGTATGATTCTTTCAGTGGAGAGCATATAGGATAAGTACATTCGTTGACACGCCCATTTGCGTGTGCTAATTGAATAAAAAATCGGATGGCGTAGTACAGCAGGCAATAAATTTATGCTAAATCAACATGGATCAAGTAACTCCAGCCTCATAAGAAGACTTTACCAACGAATTAGCATGCAATTAAATATTGGGCGGACGAGGATATTTGTCCATTAGAATATTGATCTGTTTTGGATCTGGAATATTCTAGATCTTGAGCAATAAAAATGGTGACGACGACTGAACAATAAAATTCACCAATATTTGCACTTGTTGAAACTAATTTCAGTGTCACGATTTATCGCTATGCTCTGATGCGAGGAAAAGGTTGGTTTACCTTCTATGTACATTCGGAACAATGGAATTTGGCTTGGAATGTCGCTGTACCTGCAGGTGGATGTTTTTCAATAGTTTCCAAGTAGATCATTTTATTTTTAATTTAAGCTTCTAAATATAGACCTCTTGACAATAAGATGCTGTAAACTATTTATAGCTCATTAGCATCTGTCGCTGGCAAAATATATGAAGCTTCTTTCTTTGTAGTATTGTCTTCTTCTTCGTCCTATTTCTGCGAGGTTATGATCCGAAAACAAGGGAACATTACCCTCCCACTTCACCGCATTTCTACTGATCCGCCTGTGGGGTTCGCCCCTTTTTTTTTAGTATTGACCTGACCGTTTGATATATTAAGTGCATCAAATAAAAGGAGAAAAAATAAAATAAAATAAAATAAATAAAAGCACGAAATTTATCTTTTAATCAGGACTACCTAGTTGATTCAACTAGCCAGTTTTTTTTGGAGTTAAAGATGTTTACTTACTTACTTAGGTGGCGCTACAGTTTGGGGTGAACCTGGGCCTTAACCAACAAGCCTTCTCTTTTTAGCTCCGTCTTTAGCTAATTGCCTCCAGTTGCGCACTCCAAGTTGGTCGAGGTCCCCTTGAAGTAGGAGGCCCTCTATTGCTTCGTCCATCCGGGTTAGATTCGAAGACTCAGCGGGCCGGAGCGTTGGTGTTAATTCGCTTTACATATTTAAGCCAACTCAAAACGTTCAAAATGCAGTTTATTTTTTTTTAGCGAAAAATGTTTCTTATGGTAGGTGCTATTTGCCAGGTCGCCGAGATCGAGGCAAAGCACTTGACACTGATGGAGCACTCTCTCATTGGATCAAGCTAAATACGTACGAAGGAATTTCCTCTTTGTCGCTGTCCTGCAAAAATAGTTTCAAAAGATACCTAACTTTTTAGAATAAAGACATATACGACAGCTAACTGATCGGCGATCCCCATAGCAGAACTAGTCCGTTACCAATATGTATAATAGTGCGAGGTTCTACATGACGAACTTTGTATTTCCGATTAAAGAGGAAATATGAAATTGTAAAGATCCTCCCGTCCTTTGGTGATCGCCCATGATTTGGTATTTTTAAAAGCTTGCTCATTATCCAGAAAAGTAATCAAAGAATAACATTGTGAAACAGTGCTTAACTGACTTCCCTACGTACGAATATCAATTAATTTGTCCAACGGATTAAGCAAGAGGACTGATATGTGATGACTGATATATTATAACGCTAACAATAATTTCTATTTCGACAGCAGTTTGGGATGTGGACTAAACTCAAAGAGATGCTGATATTTTGTAGATTTCAGCATGAAACTACCATCAGGTTTCCTACATTTTGGTTGAAAAAAATAAGTTGCAAGAAGTTGGCCAATGGTCCTCAGGTATCTATATATTGAAAGATTAGTGTAGATGATATTACGCAGCCTAGAAGTTTATGTTATGATACAGAGGAGTTTCTAGGATATGTGATGACTATTTCCCAACGACTTTTAATAGAAATCGAGAGATGATTTGTAGATGCCACAGTCAGCAGTCTCTTTAGAGCTTTTAGCTTTGTTGAAAAATTGCGTGCACTTTTCTGGCGGTAACAACCATTATTTTATCCCGAAATAAACAAACTATCTATCTATCTTTTCTGGCTACGCAGAGCGAAACATTGGTCTTCATAAGTGTTTCCATGGTAAAATAATTCTTACACACTTTGGCATATCGGGGGAATAATCTTATTGGTAATTACATGAAAAGGGAGCAATTAGTTTCCTTTTAGTTACTTAGAACCTTCCAGCTCCCAAGGTATTCAGCTAGACTACAGAGAGGAATAGGAACTAGAGTTTATTCTAACAATTTTCGTTATTATTATTTCGCCTCCAGACATCTAAAATTCAATAATATTTACCTACGTTTGCTGACAGAGAACAAACGTTCACACCAATTGAATTGAAAATAATCAGACAATCCTAATTAATTTTAAATCTTTCTCTTCGAGTCTTATCGATTTTATTTGCACCATATATTATTATTTTTTTATTTATATTTGCCCATTGCCACCATCATCATCATTATCATCATCATCGCCATCCTCATCATCATCAATCCAACTCGTGATTTAAGACGCGCTATAGGACTGTAAACATTCTTATCAAATGTATTGTCTTTGTCTCAAGTAAGTTATCATTTTCTTTCTGCTTGGTTTCACAGCTGCACCCTAGCACTCTATAGGAGAAATAATTCGAAGATATTGTGATCTTCTGTTGATATCGATTTATTTTTAATGTGACACACATATTTAAGGTGAATTTGCATTTTGTTTCAAACGTGGAGCAAAACACGGCGCATCTTGTCCGTTGTTGCCATTATCATTGTTCAAACAATGTAAGGTCATTCACTTGAGATAAGACCTCTTAAGTGAGCTCTCCGCTCTGATTTGAGTGAAAAAAGAAGAGAAATACGATTGTTTGTGTTCAGCTGATGTTGGCTAGGCATATTCAAAGCTGGTTCAGAAAAATAGTAAATAACAAGTAGGATTTGCCTATAGTATAGAAGATGACACTATCCATCCACTCTTGGCGATTAAGACATAACGTAGTCTTTTCTAACTCAGCCATACTTTAATGTACTTTTCGGGCGGCACCAAATTTCTTTACAACTTGCACGATTATTTTTCGAAATTAAGTGGGAATAACACATCATTGAGATTTTCTTTATGCGGTTTTGATTCTTCACCAAGCGAAACCTTAAATTCGCCTCAACTTGTCGCTTGTGTAATTGTTGTCATCTATTCGCGAATTGATTTATTGAATTCTTAAGTTGAAAAATTGTTTAATGCTTGAGATCGGTATTGGTATCGGTATCTCTGCCTGAAGCAATTAAATAGAGTTGCTTACGTACTATGTGGTGACTAAATATCACCATCAGCTTGGCTGTTTTACTATGAAATCTTTTACATCAGCTCACACATAATGGGTAACCTTTTTGATACAATTTCACGTAATAACAGGGTGTAACTTAATTTCGGTTGTAAGTTTGAATAAGGCATAGCCAATTGCGCAATTAATAGATAATATAATCTAAATTCTAATAAATTTCGTTGAACAAGAAAGCTAAAAGAATATATTTCCATCGGAATATCAAAATGCACCTGTATCTCTCACTCATTTATTAAGGCAGTGAATTTAGGCATCAGTTAAAATGACTGCCTGAAATGCAATGATGTGATACGTGACTCCTGTTTTTAAGGGGTCTATATACCCCTGATCCCACTTAACACTGTTTACCGAGACAATAATCAACCCTTTCAAATATCTATTTCGAAACGTGCTTCATACGAGATTATGTCCTTTATAGTGAAAACTCCGAATCAACCTGGTGTATAAATAAATATTTCGCGAAACAGCTCTTTAAGTGACAGGGCCTAGCTTCTCGCAACCACTCATGTTGTGTGCGTTGTATTTTTCACACGAATGGAATGGACCTACAGTTGACTGCCGTATCCTAAGGACAATTAGTTTTGAGAAGCTTTTTCGAGACAACAATACTCTCGGATGTTTGTCAGACGCTCGCGAGAGGTCCGTGAAAGAACTTGTTGGTGTTTTCTGGGATTCGAACTCGGAACCTCACGCGCAGTCATACGATACACTTACGTCACGGCATCCACCACCTGGTGTATAGATGATTCTAAAAGACAGCCAAAGAAGATTGTACTTCTCTTTCTTTTAGGTTACAGAGACCACATACTCGTATGATCGGAAGTTCAAGACTGTGCGGTATATGACTTAAATTTGTATGTATACTCGTATGTATGTTTATGTCTACCTTTTTTACAAAATGGGCTAGAATCTGGCCTGAGTGAAAAGGCCTATATTTATCACATCCCACATTTGTATTTGAGTGAACAATGGTTGTTGTTGCATGGGAATGCGTATTAATATTTCGTTTACTACAAAAAGTCAAATCAGAGAAAAGCAAACACACCCTGCAGAGTTCTCATATAGAAATTAGCCTAATCCTAATCAAGCATGCATATATCCACAATAGCTTAAGTGGGAATGAGATTTATGTTTAAATTTTCTAAAGCTGTCCTTACTACATCCATTGTGACATTGTTAAAGGCTTTCTCAATATGAACTTTTCAATCACATTAATGACCGCATAACATGCGGTTTCAACTATATATCGTCCCCTTCATGCCAGAACCATAATTGTTTGATAAGTCTTTCTGTATCTATGTTGTGCCGGAACTGTGAATGTGCAGACAGTGTGGAAACAGCAATTTCTTATTATCTCAATTGGGTGAGTGTAGTGTAGAGTTCATTCTCATTTAGTAGAACCAGAAGCACGAATGTAGTCATTCCGAAAAAGTTTAAAATTTGCACATTTGTGGCTATTGTATACGAGTAAGGGAGACGATATGTGTTCTTTGGCACAGACATGCTGCGCTGAAGGTATATCTCTAGGATTAAGCTAGCTGAGAATGTTCATTTAGTACTGAGCCGTGTTAAGACAGCAATAACCTGTTCCAATGTCCTTAGTTCTTAACAAAGATACTCGTAAGCATTTATTTATTTCATTGTGGATAATTCTGTCTTATTTGTTTGCTTCTGAATAAATAATATTTGGGGCGACAGCTCATCAAGTGCCTAGGCTTTGTTTCTCGCAACGACTCGCGTGAACATTTTTTTTTTTTTGTGTTTTCTGGGATTCGAACATGGAACCGCACGCACAGTGGTGCAAAAAAGCTTCTTCCTAAAGCAAAAACCACAGGTCCCGTCAAGAAGCTTTCTCGGAGCTAGAACTTTTAAAATCATCTGATCAATTATCTATTATATACTACCATAAAGAAAAGAAAAATGTTGTGTTTGTTTGTAACTTTTTCACTCAAAACCTACTTATCCCATTGCGATTAAACTTTAACTGATATACCAGGCGTTGTATCCGGGATAAAAAAAGACTATGTATCATCAAGTTTTATCGAACGGGCGTGTATCTTATATATAAAATACAATATACAGGAATACCTCGATTTACGTCGTTTTCGGGACCGAGAAAATGCGATGTAAATCGAAACAAAGTAAATCAAAAACAAAATTATCCAGCACTCGTACAGTCCATGTAGATTGAAAAAGATATACTCCGAATGATATTGTGCACGAAATCGGAGAGACATCTCGGTTAAATAAGAATGACGAAAGAGGGAATGAGAATGAGAAAATTGTGTTCAAGGAAGGACGTAAATCGCAATTGTAAAGTAAAAAACCGGATAACGTAAATCAAAATAACGTAAATCGAGGTATCACTGCATGTTTGTTTGTTTGTATGTATGTTATGGACTCGGAAACCACTGAACCGATTGAGCTCAAATTTTTAGGCAAAATCGGTAAACTAGTTTAGTAGTAATTTAGTACTACAAATTTATTAATGTTTTGTTAGGTGCAGCAACGCACGCAGCCGGGTACCCTCGGTCCAGCGGTATATCCACTACTTTAGTACTATAGTACTTTGGTATTAAAAAAAAAAAGTTGATATACTTGTATATTTAAGGTTGAACCATTTACCTACTGTTGCCCGGTACAAAACTCTTTTCTAATAGGGGGGCTACCCCAGGCGGTGGCTGACAGATGTTTTTTTTTTCTGTTGGCGCAGCAACGCACGCCGGGTGCCCGATAGTGGTGACTATAAAAGTGAACCGATCCGACGTAGAATCGGTGCTGCTTTATGGGTGCAGTACCTGGAAGGTGGATACCATTAACACACGCAAGCTGCAAGTCTTTATAAAGAAAAGTTTTTTTTGGCCGAACCGCGTCTCCAACGAATAACTTTACGAGTATATGAGTACGAGCCAAGAACCTATAAACATTACTATACGAAGGAGAAAGTGGCAGTGGATTGGACATACCCTACGGCGCGAAGACAACTCCATTGCGAAATATGCCATGCACTGGAATCCGCTCACGCAGGAAGAATTGTTATCAATAAAAATGTCTACAAAAAAATCCGCGACAGGATATGTTTATCTACTCATATTACATACGAGTAGTATGAATAGATTGCAATGAGTGTTTTTTTTTTTTTTATTATTACTAAAACGTGAAGTTCGGTACAACAGCTAGTTGTTAACGTGCATACCTATAATGAGAACTCAGGACTGAGCCAAATAATAAAATAAAAGAATGAATTTTATTTCAGATTACAAGAAATTATTTTGTGCTCTGCCTGGCCCAACTAACAAACTTTTAGTCCATTCGTTTTTAGCTTGAATCTATCATAGAGTTTGCCAAACTCTGGGATACTATAGTATTTTAATATCAGCATCTGTATCTATCTCCGGATATTTTCGATAACAATCCGAATCTTAAGGAATTGCTATAGAATAATAAAAATGGTTTAAGTGTTAAAAGTCTGCAGCGACTAAAAAAAAATAGAACTCTGATTGTCGTGAAAGTCGGATGTGAAATAATTATCTGGTGAACAAAAGAGTTAATATAGCAGAAATACGCATAAGTGCAGCGTTTCTTTTCTTTTTTTTTTCGTTTTTTTGTGAAGTCGGTAAGCTTTTGAAATTGTTTTATTATTAGTAATAAATGGAAATAGTAAATTATTAAAGACAATAAGTGAATATAACTGAATTTCAACTTTAAAATATTGCGGCCGGCAGTATAGCTGTTACTAAGTGGACAGAGACCAAATTAGTATTTGAACAGAAATTTGTAGTAGTAGAGTAATAAGAGAGTAAAATGAAAGATGAGTGCGGTGAATGTAAGGAATGTAGTAAACAATTTGGAAGAAAAGAGAGCGCTTTTATATGCTCTTCTTTTTGTAGAAAAATGTTTGCAAAAAATGAGTTGATATAGGAGAGTTCGAGAGCAATGTTCTAAAACATAAAAACTTTATGTTCGTTTGTGACGAGTGCAAAGATAATATAAATGACATAATAAAGAAAATGGATAATGTACTAAGAGTGGTAAACAGAATTGCATTAAATAAACAGGAAGAAGAAATAAGAAATATATTGAGTAAAGCTCGTGGAAAAGGGACAAATAATGACGTTGGAAATGTAGATAAAAAAAAATTATACGCGGATATTGCATTGAATAATATTCCAGCCACAATAATAAACAAAATAGAGAGGAAACTAAAGCTGAGGTAAAAGAAACTATTAACCACATCTCGAATAATTGCATAAAAGAAGTATGTTGCCCTATATGTAGTGATGAGCGTTCTGTACAGGAAGATGTGTGTGTGAAAAAAGTGTAAAAATTAAATATCGACATCGACCCTTGTCATGATGCTAGAGATTTGAATTGTCCTGCGTATATGAGAATGTTAAAAAAGTTGCTTATTAGCAGTCTTTCAATTATTAGCAAGATTTTTCAATGTATGCACCTAAATATCCAAGTTCTAACCAATTATTATAGAGATCTGGAAAGGGTTGTTTATGAAACAGGATTTGATAAGGTTGTGCTGACCAGTTGTCATTATAGTTTGGACGGGAGTACACCGTGCGTTTGTTGTCGAAGAATTCATTAAAAATGGCGGGTCGCCGACTGGTACGCAGCGTGCTTTTCGCATTCGGTCGACGTGATTCCGTTCCTGACAAAAAAAATAATACGCCTTTGTCAAACTTTAGATAAACAAGCTCTGCACTCAAAAAGAAGTCTCCTGGATGACTTCGTACTTCAACAGGAGCGGAAAATGTGGCCGCTGTCAAGGCTTCGATTCAGCAATCTCCACAACGTTCTGCACGCAAACACGCGGCGGCATTGAGCTTATCAAATCGAAGTGTTCGCAGAATTCTTCACCGTGTGCTGAAAATGCACCCCCACAAAATTATGGTTGCACAACGAGATTGGGAAACCCGTACAGCTATGTGTCGAGACCTCCTTCTGAACATTCCCCGCACAGATGTTTTAATGTGTACCGACGAAGCTCATTTCCATCTTTCAGGCACAGTCAATAAGCAAAATTTCCGGTATTGGTCTCAAAATAAGGGAACTTCACCAACAAGGAAGTCGCTAACATTCCGCCTGAAATGACTCGCCGCGTAATGGAAAACTTCCGAGAGAGGGTTACTCAGTGTAGATAATGGAGGCCGCCACTTGAGTGACGTAATTTTTAAAACTTAATTTAAAAACTGATTCTTCTTCTTCTTCCATTTATCAGCGAGGTTATGATCCGAAAAGAAGGGATCATAACCCTCCCACTTCACCGCATTTCTACTGATCCGCCTGTGGGGTTCGTTTAAAAACTGCATTATGTGTATTATTTAGAAATAAAGTTATATCTTTGATATTTTGTTTTTTTTTTTTTTTTTTGTTATATTAGTATCCCAAATGGGGGAGTTCTTTCTGCCTCACCCGTATTATTGTGTTAATATTGACACTTGGTTGAAATACTCACTTTGTTTCATTTATTATCTCTTGCTCTCGTATCCGCGGCGCAGAAACAAAAATGATGTTTTCATTATTTGTATAGTCAAATTTAAATGAAAAAAATAATTATGTTTGAAGTCTGTTTATAATTGTTTCAGTCACTGGTAGATTGATTGACTTGTTTGATGTTGAAGTGATATCCATCTTCACCTTGCCAGTGTAATCAATCAATCGAACCAATACATTGTGGTCATGAGAAAAATTTCGTAGTTCGCCAATTATCCGATGTTCGTCGCCTGGATTGAATCTTTCGCGCTGTTGAGCTTGTGCGATATCATCCGCTCCTCCCATGAAATAAATTTGCAAACATTTGTGCTCAATCGGATCGTTAGTTTTTGAGTTTGAGATTTTAAGGTTCAGTGTCATCTATCAAACTTTTGAATTTACGTGCACTTCTCGCTTCATAGCCAATATATTGTTTACAATTTGCAGCTCAATGGAATCGTTCGTTTTTTAGTTTGAGATTTTGATATCCAGCGCCACTATCAGAAAACTTGAAAACTTGTGATTTACGTGCACTTCTCACTGCATAGGTGTAAGTTGTAGCTCAATCGTATCGTTAGTTTTTGAGTTTGAGATTTTGATGTTCAGACCCATCTATCGGAAAACTTGAAAACCTTTGATTTGCGTGCACTTCTCACTTCATAACAAATATGTTGTGTAAGTTTCAGCTCAAGCGGATCGTTAGTTTTTGAGTTGGAGATTTTGATGTTCAGCCCCATCTATCGGAAAACTTGAGAACATTTGATTTACGTGCACTTCTCATTTCATAACAAATATCAGGGTTATCGTGAATAAATTTTCCCTCGGAATTTTTCCACCGAACAAAAATTGGGTATCTTCAAAAAAGAGGAAATAATTCCGCGGAAAAGAAATAGGTATCATGAATGACAATTCAGGAGAATTTTCAACGCAATCGCGATATTTAATTTTTTCCTGATGAATTTTTTCCCTATTTTTGAAGATACCTTAGTTTTGTTCGGGGGAAAAATTCCGAGGGAAAATTTA
This sequence comes from Brachypalpus laphriformis, assembly GCA_945910035.1. Classification (NCBI taxonomy): domain Eukaryota; kingdom Metazoa; phylum Arthropoda; class Insecta; order Diptera; family Syrphidae; genus Brachypalpus; species Brachypalpus laphriformis. The sequence goes on along the minus strand of OX246753.1, from coordinate 13,050,168 downwards.
TTCACAATAACCCTGAATGTTGTGTAAGTTTCAGCTCAAGCGGATCGTTAGTTTTTGAGTTTAAGATTTTGATGTTCAGCGCCATTTATCGGAAAACCTGAAAACTTTTGATGAACGTCCACTTCTCACTTCATAACAAATACGTTGAGTAATTTTCAGCTCAATCGGATGGTTGGTTTTTGAGATTTTGGTTTTCATCGCCATCTATCGGAAAACTTGAAAACTTTTGATTTTCGTGCACTTCTCACTTGAAAGTATAAAATACATTAATGACGGTATACCAAGTGTAACGTTGGTAAATTATGTTGAACAGAGTGAAAGCTGTTTTAAATTTAAATTATTATTAGCCTGGATAACTATTGTAAATAAATAAATATGGAAAGGATGTCGAATAAAAATGACTATAACTTTCTAAATAAAAGACCATATTAAAAGGCATTTTTAAAATTTGTGGGTCCAGTAATGTTCAATATTTTAAACTATTCGTTAATAAATTGAGTTTTCTAAGCTAATTGGAAAAGTTATAATTCTAGTGCCAAAAGTTGAAAACTCTAATAAAAATTAAAATTTCTGACTGGTTAATATGATTCCACTGCATGAAAAGGTTCTCGAAAAAATTGTATTAGTACAACTAGAATTTTTTTTTGGATGGATGAAAATATGTATTTAACCCTGGAATGCTACACTGGGGTTCAACGATCCCCAAAGAAAAAAAGGACATTTTTATATGAAAAAAAAATGTATTCAGCGAATTCATAAAAGAAACTTAGAATACAGAATAATAGTTTTTTGCAAAAAAAAGAAAATGAAATAATATTATTTTGAACAAGTTGGACATTATTTTATTTTGGTGCTGTAAACAAATGAATTTTTTGCATAGAGCGCAGTTGATCCTTGATTTTCTATCCCGGCTTCTTGGGCAAAATGCAAACCTACCCGCGGTAGTAGTTGGCTTTGTTTGCTCTTCTGCTGCTGGGGTTATTTTTAGTATACTGCATATTGTCTCGCGGAGTTCACGCCTCAAAGTTGGAGTTTGTAAACGACGTTTCATATGTGGTTTTACTAAATCTAGTGCTAGTTTTTTCAAGTATGTTCTTTTGTTTTCCAATTTTAATAAGTGTATAATAAAATTGAGTACTTGTTACATTTACTAATAAATAGTTTAATAAGACTAACATACTCACATTAAAAGAAAACTTGAAATAACGTTTTTTACTATATTGGTATTCTGCTACACTGGGGTACACCTGTATCCCAATATCAAATTTCAGCACAATGACAAACACTTCACGCGCCGTCAGTATCACATACGAACTAATGCAACAAGTCATGAAACTACTCAGACGCTCAGCTTGCAGCTCCATCTGCTACCGATTGGCGGCAATTTAAAAATAAAGGCTGGGGTACAAGTGTACCCCAAGTAGCATTTCAGGGTTAATTTGTATGTGGAAGAACAATCTGGCTTTCGAAAAAAAAACACTCATGTGAGTCTGCGTTAAATTATGTCGTTGCGGAATGGAAGGAGAGACTACATGAAAATAAAAAAGTCGCCGCGACTTTTCTTGATTTAAAAAGAGCATTTGAGACGGTAGACACAAATATTCTGCTGAAAAAATTGAAGATCTATGGCGTAAAAAACTGACAACACCATAATAAGACCACATTTTGAGTATTGCTCGACAATACTATTAATGGGATCTGCTGGTATTACAAACAAAATGCAGAAACTTTAAAACAGCTAGTCTATTCTTCGTTGTACGAGTAATAGGTATACACCAATCTTAAGCATGCTTCAAATGTTGAATTGGCTTAGTACAAAGCAGAGAATTATAATGGGTACTCTTGTGTTTATTTTTAAAATCAAAAATAATTTGTTGCTATGCTATTTGAGTAGGAAATTGTTACTAAGAGGTGGAAGACAATCTTACAATTGGTTATTTAGAAATTAGAAAACACAAAATATATGATTTTACAAAGGACTACCAATTTATAATGAAATGTTAACACTGAAAGAAATTTAAACAGATTTAAACATGGAATATCGCTTTCAAGTCAAACAAATATGTTGCCTCGGACGTTCTAAAAAGTAAACCATTCAAGGATATACGTAATGATTTGGTAAGAAGGAAACACCAGGTGAACTGTAAAATGTCGGCTGGTAGTGTGATTGAAGGCGGAACTTGCACTCCATTAACACAAAGATATTCGAATGAAAATATTTACTACTTTATAACATAATTAGTTAATTTTTGTTCAGAAAGCCTTAAGTTTGCACAGCAATCTGTTGCTTTCCTTAAGTAAATTTGTATTCTTACTACAAATACAAACAAATGTTGGTGTTCTCAGGAAAAAATTTAAATAAAATTTCATTTTCAAATAGACACCTGTTACTTAACGTAAACTATTATCCAACAAAGAACGTACACATAACGTTACTCCTCTGGACAGTTTTCTGCACAATCATTTATTATTAACAAATATTAGCAAAAGAATGTCATATTTCAGTCAACTGTATCAACCGAAAAAGCTCAGGTCACTTGTTTATCAGAGCCAAGAATAGATGGGGATCAGTCGGAAGTGTGCCTTTCTTTTGTTGTGTGTTGTATGTGTGCGTTTTACTTGTTTACATTTTTTTTTCTGCTTAAACAGAATATCCCCGTCGCATTCCTGATGTGTCTACAATTAACCGAAGCAGTTTTTTAGAAATCTACATTCTTGTCCAGTGCAAACCTGTATTTATAGGACCAAACCCGCGCATCAACTGTTCAAACACGTGCCAAAATTATTTTGTCATTGAAAAAAAAAAAAAAAAAAAAAAAAGACAAAATTAGCATTCTTGAGATAGCGATGTGTGTTTACGAAATTTTGTTTTCGTATTTTATAACAAATGAATTTCTTCAGTAATTCCGCATAAGTAGCAGGTTGGACGACCGAAAAGTTATATTAAAGGAGTTTCTCCGCTGAGCAATACAAAACAGCCACAGTGAACCAGTCAGAGATCTTTTCATCACAGAGCTTCAAAGCGAACAGTTTTGCTTCATAAACCGACTGACAGTCAATGTGCCTCAGTTTAGTCAGTTCGCTGTGTATGGTATTCGGGTCTGCGGATTACTTCTGGACTTTGGAATCGACTGCTTGTCAACAATAGTCGACTGCGTATGCAGCGTAAAAAGCTCTGCAACGACAGAGAGAAAGCGCGAGTAAAATTGACCTTAATTTGGACGCAACATTATTTAAAAAAAAGCTCCCTACTGGTCCTTCCGTAATGCGTTGTGAATTTTTTTTTTGTAAAAAGAAGTGGTTTATTCTGGAAGTATAAACTTCAAGTTTATACATACATATATGTATACATTTTCTGTCTCTCTTTTTTGATGTTTTTCTTTTGTGATTTCAGTTGAGAGTGAAGTGCTTTTTATACTTAAACTTCTTTAACGAAGCTTGTTTAGCATAAATCACGTAGGCTGGTGGCTTAATCGTTAAGTAGTCTTGATACCATGATCAACCATGATAAAATTCGATTGGATTCGGGTTAAATTTTCTCAAAATCACAAAAAGCTATCTGCTGAAAACGATTGGCACAACAGTTATTGCCGAATGCAAGTACAAATTTCCTAATCAGAATTGAAACTCTGATTTAATTGGACTATCTGGAGAACAATGAAGAAATGGTTACTTCTAGCTTAACGGCAACCAGCTTACACAAACAATAATTAAAACGAAAATGAAAGCAGCAAAATCGCAGACTATGCTTATAAAACTCATTTTCTAGAATATTTACCGACGATGAAGCCATCATAAGTGAGGATCATACATCCCTGCAACGAGGACTTGGTGTGTGGGTGGACGTTTTGGAGGGAAATGGGTATCGCATTAGTTCAAAAAGACAGAGTACTTGTGCTGCCCGTTCTCTGATCCACTCAGGCCTATTCCAAACATTTATTTGAATGGAACAGTGCTTTCAAGTTCGAAAAGTTCAAATATCTGGGATCTATGATCAATAGCAGAGCAACCTGTGATGACAATATCAATCGCGTAAGCGTAGTGTGGATGAAATGGCGAGAAAACTTAGCTATCTTCTGTGACCAAAAAATGCCACCTATGTTGAAAGGAAGACTCTACACCGCAGTTGTGCATCCAGCGCTCACATACGGTTCACAATGTTGGATAATGTACAAAAAGTATGAGAGCAAATTAACGGCAGCTGAGATGAAGATGCTTCGCACGACAGCAGGAGTGACAAAGCTTAATCGAATAAGAAGTTCGAAGATTCGTGAAAGCCTTCACGTCAAGGAAACCATCTTAAGAAAAAAAAAGCGTAACCAAGAGAATAGGAACTTTCTTTTTAAAGGAAATTATTGATTCGCCTGGTATTCTTGAAGGCAGTCAATTAGGTCTTTCGTTACTTTTACTGATTGTGAATAATTTGCCTACAATTCTTTAAAATTGTCGTTGTCATTTGTATGTAGACGACATACAACTCTACAAAGAAGTAACGTCTAAGCAGGATTACATTGTATTTCAGAACGAACTAGATGATTTTGGGACCTAGTGTAAAGCCGATGACTTGCAATTAAATTTAAATAAATACACTGTTATGCCATATTGACGAAGCTTACATCCGGTTTTAAGTAACTATAAAATAGCAATGAAACTTTGTCCAGAGTCGATGACAAAAAAGTTTTGGGTGTTGTCTTTGATTCTAAACTAGTATTTGATCTTCATGCAAATGCGATCGTTTCGAAAGCGAGCCCAATCTTGGGTTCTGTGAAAAGAATTCAGATAAAAGTCTCTTTTCTTGTCTGGAATCTGACCACTGTCAACTGCGTCTTTAGAATTGAAAGAATTCAAAGTTTCTTTTACCTTTCGCGCTTATAGAGCATAGAAGAAAAACGAATATCATCAAAGTTTATTAAAGCACTAAGCCTTAGAAGGGTGTCTGCCTGGAGTACAATAGTACCGAATTTAAGTTTTTTTTCTTTTCGATTTGAAAAAAAAATGAAATATAAAATAAGTATTTGATAGGTAGATGTGTTTGTTTGACGTAAACTAAATGTTGAGTCAATTGTGACCATTCTCATTACTGTGTGGAATCTGGGGTCGAATTGCGTCCTCCGTCAACGGATGACTGGTAACGTAATTTGTATTGTGTTGTTGGTAGATCTAGCAACAGCATACATACAAATTACGTGACGAGTTATCCGTTCACAGAGGACGCGATTCGACTCCTGTTTAGAACCACCCAGATAGGGCTAGGAAACTGTGTATCTCAGAAGGTCTTTCAGCTCAATATTATGTAAGTCATTCAGCTCCATGAAGAAGTAACTGTCAAGCGTTTTCATTCTTCTGCCAGCAAGAGCAGGACATTCACACAGCAGGTGGCGTACAGATTCAATTTCCTCATCACCTCTGAAACTTCTGCAGTAGCCGCTGTTAAGTACACCGACACGTTCTGCAGAAGCAGCAACGGCGAAATGCCAAGTAATGATCCGCCAAACGACCCGTGCTTCACACATCTAAGCTTAACTTGGGAAAGGCCATACGGTTCAATCCGTTACACATGTATCCAGGTGGATTCAGCGCCTGTTGGCATTATCGTCAATGAACGCTTTTAAGAATCAATAGGAAACCAAAGGGGACAACTTGCGAAGCACGTAACGCCGGCCCCTTTCTTGCAAGTTCATCTGTTCCTTCACTTTCACCTGAGATATGCGCATGAATCCGTACGCAGGATATGATCACCGCATTGGTTACTTCATAAAGATGCCGCTTGCTGCGAAATCCAGAGCTTTAATGGGTGCCTGACTGTAAATGTACACAGTAATTGGCTTTCTGACAATTGTATCTTTAATGACTTCTACATAATGGCTGTGATTTTGGCTTGAAAGACGCTGCAGTCGTTGTTCATTCTAAAGGAACGGATGACTCTTAGAGTTTCACCGCAAAACCAGGTTCAATGAATGGAAGGCAACGCATGCTATCTTAATGCGATCCTCAACACTCTTCTTCCAATTTAATTTGGAATCTAAGATTACGACCAGGTATCGTGCTGCCTTTAAAAGGTTTAGTTTAACGCCTCGGATCCTTGGCGATTTCAATATAGATTGATATTAACTAACTTCTTTGAAGGATTGACCCCAGACTTTGGCTGTTAACCCCATTAGTAACTAGAGCTTGTTTCGAATCAGAAACTAAGTCTTTACCTGATACCAGAATGACAACATACCTAGTCACATTGAAGACGTTTCCCATCAATATGCATGTGTTTCCTTGTAATAAAATCGAATGCAGAACGCGTTAAGCTACTTGCAATAAGTTATGTCTTAAGACACACTTTTGGTTGAACAAAAGTGTCTAGCTACTTGGAATATGCGCACCTAACACACAACAATCCCTATCCAACTCAATTCCGATCAAGAAATAGTGCAATAGAAATTGAAAACATATAGAGGGTCACCGAACGCAGCTGTTAAGCAACTGTAGTCATAAATTGATAAGCTCAGCTGCAGTCGATTGCGAAAGATAAACAATTCTACTCTCAATTGAAGTCCAACCGGGCCCAAAACTGACCTATAAACTGTACGAAGGACTACGACCACGTGCCACATTAGAATCGGTTGAATTCTAATCGCACTAACCAAACCTATTCGTCGTTTCATTCATATTGCATCACACCCAGCACCGGCGCTAGCATAGAATTGCATGCAATATGTCTATGTCTCTCTATAGCTACATGCAATGCACGCGATGTGGAAAAGTACTTCTGTGCCATTTCCTAGAACTATGTGCTGCACTCAACTCACTTGCTGTACTTTTCCTGTTTATTCCGTGACACAATCATGTAATTACAACTCGTCAGACGCGGTAAGTTGCGCGTCACGTGAATGCCTCACAGACTGACTTCGTCAAGTCAGCCGACAGCGGCAATTCCATTCCAATTGCTGTACGTCGATTCCAATGAATGCAAGGTGAACTGTGAACAAGACGAAAACAACAAACATATGGAACCAGGTTCCGGGGGAAAGCACACACAGAGCAAGCAAATCATAGAAATTATTTTAATTTCTGAGGAAGGGGGAGGAGAGCGGCACACAGCACGACTGATGGGCCAAAGCTCAGAGGCGCTATCAAAGCACATACTACACTGTATACCCAAAATTTAAGTAATATTGATGGACAAACCTGTTCCGCGGGCCACTATTGTTGATAGACTGGTTCCAACTCTGGTGGTGGAGTTGGGGCTGGAGTTTGAATTCGGGGGACTGCCACTGCTGCTGTCATCTCCCTTTGCGGGGGCTTCGCCTGCCTTGCTGTTGCGTGCCATATTGGAGGAGGAACACTTTAGAAGCATCTTGTCTCAGGGCGACCGTCGTAAATAGACTCCGCTGTTTCACAATTTCGATTTATTTTTATCAACACTCGCGTTCTGTTTTGGTCTACACGTATGTTTCGCCTTTTTACGTTTTTTCGTCGTGGATGCGTGTAAATATCTGAGGGCTTTATGGTTTATTTTGGCCGTTTTGGTGGGAAACTGCGTTTCGGGGAACTTTCGCGAAAGATATTTGGAGCACTTAATTGGATTGGTTGGGTTTCATAAACTAGATCACTGCTGAGATAAACTTTTATCGGTTTTCGTTGGGCGCTGAGGTTAATTTGTGGATTTCATTTCTCGTCGTTGCTCGTCGCACACGAATTTCACTCTTCGTGTTGGTTTTTCTTGTTGTGAAAGTGCATTCAGCCCTGTGAGGTATATATTCAGCGCGGACTGGTTTGACACTTGTTGGGCATAAATACGGATGGGCTTACACAGCGTTGAGTGAGTGCGATCAAGGCCTCAACTTCCATCCTCATCCAGTTCCATTCAAGTTTAAAATAAATTAGTTGTAGTGATTCGGTCCTCAGCCAGGGAATAATATCGAAATATATTCTGTTCGTGGGCGCCGTGGCGTAAGTGGTTAGTGTGTCGGAGCACTACGCATGAGGTTCCAAGTTCGAATCCCAGAAAACACCAAAAATTTTTTTTACGGTCACACCTCTCGCGAGCGTCTGACAAACATTCGAGAGTATTGTTGTCTCGAAAAAGCTTCTCAAATCGACGTTCGGATACGGCACTAAACTGTAGGTCCCTTCCATTCGTGTGAAAATTAGAACGCACACAACATGAGTGGTTGCGAGAAGCTGGGCCCTGGCACTTAAAGAGTTGTTGCGCCATATATATATATTATATATATATATATTCTGTTCGTTTTTGCTCGGAACGAAAACGATATATTCCGTTTTTTATTTTTAAAACGTCACACTTAATTCCCCTTTGTTAAATCGAAATGAAGTACCGTTTAAACTCGATTTTAAATATCCACTATAGTGTAAACATAGTAGATTGCTTTATTCATACGCATAATGGACTTGGTCCCTCTAATAAGAAGTTCGAAAATCGGTGGAATGTCAAGGAAACCATCTTACAACAAATAGAGCGCGGCCGGCTCAGCTGGCATTGCCACGTTCAAAGAAGAGATCATTTAAACCCCGTTAAAAAGGCAATATCAATGAACATTCCAAAGACATCGCGAGGCAGGAGAGACAGGCCTATAAACGCATGGATCACACAAATGCGACAATTCGTTGTTTTCGGATCATAACCTCCCCGAAATAGGAAGACGCAAAATGGACTTGGTCTCTGTTTTCTTGTTTCTTTTGTCTCGCCTCGTTCGAACGACACCACTGACCGATGGATGATTTCGTCGATGTACCGGTCGCATTCTGTCTTTGTGCTTTTGATGCGCCTCTTAATTCCCTCTCGCAAGAAAATTGCTTAGTAGCAAAGCAAAGAATAGGGAGGACAGAGTCTGCTCCGTGCTGTTATGCGTACTATATTAGGAAACGTGATCAGACTTTCCGGGAAGTTTTACCCCCATGAACATTTTAAACCTTCACTGCGGTGATTGGGCAATAAAAATTGGGATTAAAAATATTCGTGTCAATAAAGCTTTAGGGTGTTACTTTGGGCCGCCGGTGGATCCGGCGAGCCAACCCCAGCAGTTAGACAGAAACTCCGTCACACTGCCTTACACGCCATCTATACTGTCTATAAATTTATCACAGGAAGCACAAGTAAGAGCAGAGCGCATAGATCGCAAGAACTGTCAGATATTCTTTGGTGTCTTTATGGACATTTCATGTCATACTTTTTCAGTATAGCGGGGAATGGCTGCGAATAAACACGTACAAAGCATCATTGCCTTGAAGGCCCTAAAACAGCTGGCGGAAATGCAGTATAAAAAAAGAAAACGTCGGTTTTGGGTTAATCTCTTCTTGGAAAAAAGAGATCTTCCGAATTCTTTTGATAACTGAATCCATGCATTTCTTTTAAAATCAACACGTTTACATTCTTCACTTTGATAATTCCACAGGGTTTCGAAATGTAAATAATTATTAATAAGTTTGATCTCTTCTTCCTGAGATAATTTTCCTTTACTCCTTTTGAAAAAAATAAACAGACTCTAAACACATTTTGAGACTTGTTCCTTCCACATTATATTGTGCATCGGTCCCATACCCACCAAGCACACATACCATTAATTAGTTATTGGGTCTATAACTTAATTCGTGCGGTTTGCTAAGAGATGGCGTAACTTGTATTATTCCATTGTTATTATTCCATTGGAACATGCGTTGGAAAGCTACTGTCATTGTACGTCATTTCAGAATATGTCATTCATTTGAAGCGTAAACAACAATAATTTTTTTTCACTCAAATATGTCGAACTTTGTACCTGAAAAATTGTTTTTGCGGGGAGTTCTTCTTCATTACTTTAATATGAAGAAAACTGCTGCCGAATGTCATCGTAGTTTGGTGGAAGTTTATGGTAAACATGCGCTAGCTGAGCTAACGTGCCAAAAGTGGTTTGCACGATTTAAAAGTGGTGATTTTGGCTTGGAAAACGATGAACGTCCTGGGCAGCCAAAAAAGTTTGAAGATGAAGAACTGGAAGCATTACTCTATGAAGATTGTTGCCAAACACAAGAAGAGCTCGCAGAATCTTTGGGTGTCACTCAAGCAGCCATTTCAAAACGTTTAAAAGCAGCTGGATATATTCAAAAGCAAGGAAATTGGGTTCCACATGAAAAAACCGCTGCTATGCAAGACCCAGCTTGACGACCAGCGAATATCAACTAATGCTGGACCATCTAACCGCGGATGCGCTCCAGAGAGCCCCAGTGGTTATAGAAGGAGACTTCAACGCGTGGGCCACAGAATGGGGCAGCAGGCTCACCAACACCAGAGGACAGGCCTTATTGGAAACATTCGCTCCCCTAGCAATAGGCATTGCTAATAAGGGCCGGGCAAATACTTACCGGAAGGCTGGAATAGGCTCCATCATTGACATCACCTTTGCGAGCAACTCCATCCTGAAAAACATAAAGTGGAGGGGTCAGTGAGGAATATTCACACAGCGACCATCAGGTGATAATACTGGAAATAAAAGGGAAAAAACCAGTCCAGCTCCCAAAACTTACTGGCCCAAAATGAAACGACCGATCTTTCGATAAGGATGCATTCGAAGAGATGTTGAACGGTGATCAAACTCCAAGCGGAACAGCGGAGACCCTCGCGCACCACCTCACAGGCACCATCACCACAGCGTGCGACGCATCAATGCCTAGGAGAACAAACACCAGGAAGGCATTACCGTGTTACTGGTGGAACGAGGAAATAGGCGAACCTCGGGCCAAATATCTACAAGCCCGGCGCAAAGTTCAACGGTCAAGAAGGAGGGCGGATTTCCAACAATGCCTGGACACCCTTAGACTGGCGAGACGTAACTTAAATAGAGCCATCAGGGAAAACAAAACTGCGTGTTTTAAATGTCTCTGTCAAGAAGCCGACATTAACCCATGGGGCTCGGCATACAGAATGGTGATGACGAAATTGAAGGGCTATAGGACTCCTCAAATAACATGTCCGATAATGCTGAGATCCATAGTAGAGCACCTCTTCCCTCAAAGGCCTGCTACTATGTGCAATATTATACGAGAAGTCAATCCAGAAGATATTCCTTTAATTACTCACGAGGAGCTGCAAAGGGCATGCAGCAAGATAGGTGACAACAAGGCGCCGGGACCTGACGGCATCCCGAATAAGGCAGTAAAGGCAGCTGTAAAAAAAAGACCAGACCTCTTCATATCAACAATGCAGAAATGCCTTGAAGAAGGAACCTTTCCCGAAAAATGGAAGACGCAGCATTTGGTCCTACTGCCAAAAGGAAAGAAGCCTCCAGGGGAACCATCATCATATCGTCCAATATGCCTATTGGACGCCATGGGAGAGATCCTCGAGAAGATAATCTATAATAGATTACTCGCAGTAGCAGAAGAGAAAGGAGCCCTCTCAGATCACCAGTTTGGCTTCAGAAGAGCACGATCTACTGTTGATGCCATAAGAGCGGTAGTTGATACCGCCAAAGGTGCCATCGAAGGCGAAAGATGGCTCTATGGCACAAAGGAGTATTGTGCAGTAGTAACGCTGGACGTTAAAAACGCATTTAACTCTACGGACTGGTCGTTTATTAGAAGGTCACTTGCCAGGATGGATACGCCATATTACCTGCTACGGATAGTGACGAACTACTTCAACAACAGGAAGCTGAGGTACAGCACCGATGAAGGGGTAAAATACTACAACGTAACTGCGGGAGTTCCACAGGGATCGGTTTTAGGGCCACTATTGTGGAACATCATGTACGACGGAGTCCTACGATTAACGCTACCTGGGGGAGTAACGATAATTGGATTCGCTGACGACATTGCAGTCGTGACAGTAGCTAAACAGATCCATGCAGTAGAATCAGCTACAAATGAAGCAATTGCCCGGATAAAAGATTGGCTAATATCCGCCGGACTAGAACTAGCTGACCATAAAACAGAAGCTGTTCTTATAACCAGCCGGAAAACCGTCGAATTTGCCAACTTTCAGGTTGGTAACCAAACCATCAGGTCGAAAGAGGCGGTTAAATACCTTGGAGTAATGCTGGACAACAAGCTACGGTTTAAAACGCATGTTGATTTTGTTGCCAAAAAAGCATCGCAAATGCAGGGAGCTCTCTCGCGTATCATGCCTAACATCGGTGAACCTGGATACGCTAGAAGGATTCTACTCTCTAGAGTTATCACCTCAGTTCTGTTATATGCCGCCCCAGTCTGGGCGGAGGCACTGAGGACGAAGGAGACCAAAAGGAGACTATCGTCATCATACAGACTCTGTGTGCTACGGACAATCAGCGGCTTCCGAACCATCTCTGACGAAGCTGCATTTGTCATAGCTGGAATGGTCCCCATCGATATTCTCGCAGATGAATTGCTGAGGATATATAACAGAAGAGCATTGAGTCATCACGACGCCACTGGTATCAAGGTGATAAAAATCGAAGAAAGGGCAGCGTCAGCAGCTATGTGGCAAACTCGTTGGGCTAATACAACAAAAGGCAGATGGACATATAAACTTATACCGACAATCCAAGACTGGATAAGTCGAAAGCATGGAGACTGCAACTATCATCTAACGCAGTTCCTGTCTGGCCACGGTGGATACCGCAAATATCTACACCGATTTGGACATGACAACTCACCATCCTGCTGAAGATACGGAGCACGCAGTGTTTTACTGCACACGTTTCACGGCATGGAGAATTACTCTGCCAAGTCCGTCACTACTCCTCGACCATATATTACAGTCGGAAGAGAATTGGATGGCAATATGTTCCTCCGTAACAACTCTAATGTAGGATTCTGTTTGCAATTTTCAAAGAGAAAGCCGACAGATATTTCTAAGACCGATTTACGTACAACCAGACAGTTTATTCGATATCGTACGATATCGGTACAACAGTCGGTGTTGTGGATACACACGATACAATTATCGCATAGAACACCAAAGCTGTCAAGCCGTTGGTACAACAGTTGAATCGTGTATTACCCACTTAAGTCTGAAGGCTTAACCACAGCAAACAAACATCAAGAAAATACTTAGATATGTGCTACATTTCCAACAAAAACAAAAATTGGTTTTGCTCAAAAATTTGTATCTGATGTTTTTATCCCACATAATTAATTTTATCATTTGGGGTCATGTCATCTTGACTTGTTAATAGATTAGGCATGGCCTTCCGTTCCTCTATGGCAGAATGATGCTTCTGAGTCTTCATGATTTATATGGAAGCTTGTGAAATTATAAAATGTTAGCCTCGAGAATTTTCCACGTTAATGTATTATTTAAGGAAAGGAAGACTGGAACTATAAATATTTCTATTTCGAGTTATTTTACAAAAGAAAACCATCAATATCTTACATTTTTTCCTCAATTTAACACAAACCGGAAAAATAACATTTAAAAAAGATCATAAGTACTTTTATTGTATAGATACCAATTTTCATTGTTCTCGTGTTTTAAAATGTTATTGAAAATGCTTTAAAAATGTCTTGCAAATGTTATCGAATATTTTGAGGTCCTTCAACGTTTCTCATTCTTTCGGCAGACATGATATTTGAAAAAATGTTGCCAAACTGGTTCACGAAAATTGAACCAGCTCGAATTTTTCCATTCTGTGTAAAAATATGAACTGAAGCAGTTCACGGGGAACACAAAGCGCGGCTACTATGTTTACATGCGGAGTCGAGATCGAATAGAGTGGAAATTGAGTTGAGGTTTCGGTTTAGGTTTCTCAGCATACCGAGGTGAAAGAGAGAAAGACACGCAAGAAGTGAATTGTCAATTAGTGTTTAATTTGAGGCTATGGCGAATTTTGACATTATCTTGGTACATACATAAATTGAACCGGTTAAATACAATATTAATTTTAGGCAATTCGTTAAACTAATGTGTAATGCATGGTACAGAAGATCAACTTTCTTGATTGAAAACTTTGAGGAGATTAATTATCCGCTAGATCGAGCAAAATTTCAATACCCCTATAGTCACCGCCTGTGACTATTTGCTTGAATTTTGTATATCATAATATCAGTTTTCTATGCGGCTCTCGCGAAAATTAAAATCGCTTTTCATGTTGCTCAATGAATTTTAAGAAGAAATTGATTGTGTATATAGTGCTTAACATGCGGTCTCCACTAGCGATAAATCCTTAGCAAGCTTTAAAGAATATTTTCAGTATCGCAAGTAGAGACCATTATAGCGGTTATATTTTTAGAGCAAGAGACAGATCGTATGCTCTCATGGCATACCATCTATCGCCAACCATCTGTCACTTTGCTGTCACTTTTGCCATTTTCATAATAATTAAGATATTGAACTGCCTGCAGCATTGAAAGGTTTAATTGCTTTATTCCGGTACAAGGTCGCAGGGAATGCTTAATGAGCGTCTTGGCATCTCTAGAAAAATTCTTCTGTGTTTTCCCAATACATAATTTACTTTAAGATCCGTACACTGTCGATACAAGATCACAAATGTAAATTACAATATTTTCGCACGCACGAAGCCTTCTGTTTGGTCGTTTGTTTCTTGGAAGGCATGTGGTCCACATATCTATATTGCCACCTGTTTTGCTTTATCACAGATCCAGTTATTGTTCTGTTCGGGACATTTATAGGGCTCGCTGATCATAACAACGTCGGCTCTTTCGTCCTTGGCGGTTTGTGCCAGGATGTCCTGGGCTATTCTACAGTGATTAAGATTTATCTGTAGTATCTTCATGGTATTTTGCTTGTAATATCTCTCCTGAAGACCGGGCATCTGCTGCTACCAGCTATATGATGCGCGTCGTTTGGGTGGTTTTTCTTGCAGAACATGCAGGATGGTTGCTTATCGCAATTTTTCGCTATGTGGCCCCCTTCACCACATCTCCTACATAGCTTCGAGCGATCTTCTTCGCTTCTGCATTGTGTGGCTAGATGACCATACTCCAGGCACTTGAAGCACGTTTTCAGCAGTGTCTTTTCACGGATTCGGCAGACTACCCACCCAATCTTAATTTTCCCGGCTTCTAACAGTTTTCGCACGATGGTTGGATGCGTCCATTTGTGTTGGTTTTGAAATCAAACAGACCTTTCAACACAGCAGCTTCTACTGTCATATCTTTTAAAATACAATTCAAGTCCTGAATTCGACGTGAACGCTTCTGTTTATATCCCAAGAAAAAGGTAAGAATCAAATATGATTTATTTATCTCAGACTTAACACTTCCGTTCATTCTAGAAAATACAACATGTGCGATCAAGTGGAAAACCCCGTCTTACCAACCGAGAAAAAACTAATGTTCACATATGCTAGTCATGCAGAGCAGCTTTCCGAGAATTTGCAGGGGTTCTACCAGGATAATCAGTACTTCGACGTGGATCTCATCGCTGGTGTCGATGGGGTTCATCTCCAAGCCCACCGGGTTATGCTGTGCACGTGGAGTAATTATTTCCACCAACTCTTCATCAATGCAGAGGAAGTTACAGCTAATAATTTGGAGTTTAAGGAGATCGATGGCGTAACCATGAAAAAGATACTTGACTTCATCTACATGGGCGAAATTGATCTAGAATATGAGACCATAGAGACTGTGCTGATAGCCGCAGACCACCTGCAGATAGACGTATTGATAGACGCTTGCTGTAACTACATGGAAGGGCTTTTAAGTTATAGCAATTGCTTGGGTATTGCCTTCTTTGCAGAGCGGCGGAAATACCCTGGACTCTTCAAGGAAGCCATTTCGTTTGCGCACGAGAACTTTTTAGAAGTTTGCGCTGAGCAGGAGTTCCTCCAGCTGACCGAAGAGCAGATGTGCAAGTACCTTTCTAGTGATTATCTCTTTGTGCGTTCGGAGGAAACTGTGTTCAAGAGTGTGGTGGCATGGATAGAGCATGACAAACAAAATCGAGAGAAGAGCACTTTCAATATTCTCAACCACGTGCGTTTCACTTCGCTGAATCCCAAATTCATCCTCGACAACAGGAAATCGGTGTGCAATACTACTGAGATCTACGAGCTGATCTGCCAATGGCTTCTATGGCACCTGTCGCGGGAGAGTCGTGCCCAGTTTACAGCAGCTAACGCTAAAAGCAGGACGGCAGAGCTGCTACTTGTTAGTGGAAGTGCGAAATCAGTCAACGGATATAAGGTTTATTCTTTGAGTCGCGAGTTCAGTTCTTGGGCACAAGAAGAGGTACCTCTTTCATCGAAACGCAGGGTCAACTATAATGCGACCCTCATAAATCAGGAGTTAATCTTCGAAAGGATCTACTGAACGTTTAAGGACATCAGTTTTGTTATCTTTTGAAAGATAATTATCGTATTATAGATTTATTGTCATCTAGATTTAAATAAAACTTACTCATATTTTTTTACGTATTTTTAGGACCAAATTTCTTAGAAAATTGATCATTACTGTAGTTTTTTCATTAAATCTCACCGGCCAGGGTTCCTATTCTGTATTTCGTTTCGAATGTAAAAATTTTCCAAAATGGCTTTCTGTTCGAATTTAAATGTATTTTGTTTCGAGTCTCGCACTTTGAAAGGCCATGTTAGTCACTAACATTTTTTCGTGATTTGCTTACTATTACAGGGATAATTCGACTTACGTCGCTTCGATTTACGCTGTCCGGTTATTTACTTCCCAGTTTCGATTAACGTCGCTACAATTTCGATTTACGTCGTTACTTGACACACGATTTTCTCACGAAATTCCCTCTTTCGTCACTCTTATTTAACCGAGATGCACATCTCACCGATTTCGTGCACAATATCATTCGGAGTTAGTCTTTTTCAATTCATATAGACTGTGGGAGTATTGGATCATTTTAATTTTAATTTACGTTGTTTCGATTTACATCGCATTTTCTTGGTTCCGAAAACGAGGTAAATCGAAGTGTTCCTATAATTAATTACTAATGAATTACTGTGGAACTTCCCTAACTCCAACTTCTATTATTTGAATTTTTTGAAGTCACGAACGGCCACATAATCTCAGCGCCGAAAATTTCTAAAGATCATTTGACCGAAAGTAAATACCAACGCATCTAAACCACGGTTATTTTTTTTTAACTATTTTTATGCATTTTTATCTCCATAACTCGAATATTTTTCTTGCTTGAGACTAGCATTGAGGAAGTGCATTGTATTTTAATGTTAAGCATTAACAGCAAAATAACGAGAACATTCTCCTCTGACTGTAACACCTCATTGAAGTACACATAAATTATAAACACCGCGAATACTGTTGTTGTTTTTTGTTTTTTTTTTTTACGATTTTTGTTTTACTTATCAGCGACAGAATTGCAGTAGCACTGCCAGTGAAATGCTGAAATCGTTTCTAAGAGGCTGGACAATTGCGTCGGGATGAAGTGTGCAATATCCTTGGCAATGAAAATTTCTTTAATTTATTTTTAAAACATGACTGACTTATCCATGTACACCCTCAAATTGTTTCTTTTTACAGTGTCTATAAAAATTATACACTTCATGAATATTTGTCACTACGGCGGTATGTGTAAAAACAGCAACATACTCAACAGTTGTTTTGCTGTTTCTTTCACTTGTTTTAGATAGGCTTTGATTTGTTACAGTTTCGTTAGTGTTTACCAAAAAGGTAAATCTGCCGAAACGGCTTGCACTCCATCATCCACCCTATCGAAAAATCACTCTCAATTAAAGAGTTCACCCTAGCGTCATTTCTAGACATAAAGGGGGCCTTCAACAACGTTGAAACAAATTCGATTACCAGTGCCTTACGCAGGCTCAACATATGCGAACCCATCTGTTGTTCCATAGAACACATTCTAAAGAACAGGGTAATAACAGCATCCTTCGGAAGTAGTACTATCAAGCGACATGCACATCGAGGCACCCCTCAAGGGGGTGTACTGTCTCCACTATTGTGGAATTTGGCGCTCAACGAGCCCCTTCTAAAGAACGAAAAAACTGGATGCAATGTTATTGCCTATGCAGACGATGTCGCCATTCTAATAACAGGCAAATACCCGCAGACGCTGGCCGATGTCATGCAGCCTGCTCTTAATGAACTGCTCAGATGGACCGATAAATGCGGCCTCTCCGTTAACCCGACCAAGACCGAGCTTGTTCTATTCACAAGAAAACACAAGCTCCCTGACTTCACTCCGCCCAAGATAAGGGGATCCACCCTCAAGCTTTCAAATAGTGCTAGCTATTTAGGCCTAAAGCTTGACCGGAAGCTAATTTGGATGTCGTCGAACGGGCCAGGAAATCGCTGGCCGCCCTATACATCTGCAAAAAAGCAGTAGGCTCCACCTGGGGCCTTAATCCAAGCATCATGCACTGGCTATACACGTCGGTCATTAAACCGATTCTCATGTATGGAGTATTGGTATGGTGGCCCGCCTTGGAGAAGAAATCCAACCTATCCATAATGGAAAAAAATCAGCGAGTTGCATGTCTCAGTATTACCGGTGTACTGAGAACTTCTCCCACAGCGGCGCTCCAAACCATGCTCCACCTGCTTCCGATTGACATCGTCAGTAAGCAATTGGCTGTCAGCTCGGCAATAAGACTGATAGGCTCCAAGCAGTGGAAGGAGCAACACACGGGACATGCCTATATTCTTTCGGTGCACCGTCATCTTCCCAATTCCACTGACCATCTGCCCACTGAATATGATTTTAACAAGGGCTACACGCACTCGATACCGGACAGAAGTGAGTGGACGCAACGCAATGTCCTTTACAACGAATCGCTGTCAATTTTCACGGACGGGTCCAAAACCAAGGACGGAGTCGGTGCCGGAATTTTCTCGGAAGATCTGGATATACACCTCTCCTTTAACCTTCCAGACTACTGCAGCGTTTTTCAAGCCGAAATCACCGCAGTTCGCAAAGCTGCTGACTGGCTGGCGGCTAGCACACTATCAACACCTGATATTGTTATTTATGTCGACAGTCAGGCAGCCATCAAATTCCTCGCATCCAGCACTACGAGATCTAAGGCAGTGAAAGACTGTCACATATCTCTTAACGAGATAGCTGGTCAGTACAACCTCACCCTTGCTGGGTACCAGGTCACTGTGATATACCGGGGAATTGTGCAGCCGACGAACTAGCACAAGGCTCCTCTGGTACAGATAGCATAAGCATCACCGACATCGAAGCGCCAGCGTCTTATGTTAAGTACCTTATTCAAATTGATGCCGAGAAAGTAGCCAATCATCGATGGCAACATCTAGACCAATGTCATACCACCAGACAGCTCTGGCCGATACTCAATAAATCCAGGTCCATCGGACTCTTGAAGCACAAGAGAGGAACCCTCTCAAAAATAAGAAATGTCCTCACTGGACACTGCGTCATAGGAAGACATGCCCAAAGATTAGGTTTCCCTCATAATGACTTCTGCAGAAGCTGCAGAGATGAAGAGGAAGAAGAGACCATCAGTCATCTCCTGTGCGCCTGTCCTGCGCTCGCCAACATCAGGAAGGCCACTCTGGGTGAATACTTCTACAATGATCTTAATGATCTCGGCAACGCCTACACGGCTAAAATTCACGAAACAAATGGTTCCAAGAGTAAGAGGGTGATCCACCCGCCTTACACATTGGCAGTACAATGGACCTACTTTCTGGTCTAAGTACATCCTCATCGAGGGCCGATCCTAACCTAACCTAACCTAACCTAGCGTTTATTATTTTTTACCCTGTGCTTTGTGTAAATAGTAAATAAAAGGTGTTAAATCAGCGGTGCATGCCGAACCCCAAAAGGTATTTAAAGAATCACTGCTGCTAAATTCGGGGGTCAATTACCGACAGTCGCGATAGTGGTAACAATTGTTTACCGTGTCTTAATAATTAAATAAAAGAGTACTAGGAGGATTTTGTCTACCTAGACTCTATGGCGAACTCCGCAAATGACATGAGTAAGGAGATCACACGAAGAATCACTCTTGCCAATCGTTGTTTCTATGGGCTAAGACGGCAATTGAGTAGCAAAGCCCTATCTCGAACTACTAAGGTAACTCTTTATAAGACACTAATCATCCCAGTCCTGCTGAATGGCGCAGAGGCATGGGCTTTGACAAAATCGGATGAGGATGACCTTGGTTATTTTGAGAGATAAGTTCTTCCAGCGATCTTTGTACCCTCTGCATAGACGGTGAGTGGAGGAGAAGGTACAATGCCGAACTATACGGCCTATATAAGGATATCGACTTAGCCAGAAGATTTCACATACAGCGACTAAGATGGCTGAGTCATGTAGATCGGATGGAGCCCAACTTTCCCGCCCATAAAGTCTTCGAATCCACCCCAGATGGACGGCGCAGTAGAGGACGACCTCGTGGTAGGTGGCGCAAACAAGTGGAGGGGGACCTTAACCAACTTGGCGTGCGCAACTGGAGGCATCTGGCTCGTAACCGTGCTGGCTGGAGAGGTTTGTTGTTTGAGGCCCAGGTCCACCCCGGACTGTAGCGCCACCTAAGTAAGTAAGTCAGTATCCCTGTCTTGGCTATATATTCACTGAAAGTGCTCAAACGAAATAGCCAATTTACTCTTAAGTCTATCTTCTGATACACCGCGAAATATGGTCATTCTTTCATGAGCTGCACAAGCACAACATGTACATATGTTCGAGTATGTAGAACGCTCCTCCGAACTATTTTTCCTCTCCATTATAACCTTCTTCTTGCTATTTCGGCGAGATTATGATCCAAAAACAAGGGATCGTAACATAAATCCATAGCATGCTTTAAAGCATATTTTCAGTATCACAAGTGGAGTCCATTATTGCAAGTATATTTTCAGAGCAAGCAAGTATTGTTTTCCCAATACTTAATACATATACTTTAAGATCCGAACACTGTCGGTACAAGATCGCAAACGGTAATTAACTAGTTAATGTTACGTGTGCTTGGTGGGTATGGGACCGATACGCAATATAAGACGGAGGTCAGGAAGGAACAAATTAGAATGTGTTTAGAGTTTTTTTTTTTTTTTTCCAAAATAAGTGAATGGAAATTATCACAAGAAGAAGTGATTAAACTTATTAATAATTATTAACAACTCGAAATCCTGTGGAATGTCCTTCCGAACTCTATTTTTTCTCTCCATTATAACCTACAGACATTTATGACCAATGTGCATCGAAGACCTTCTTTCTGTCTAATCCTTATCTCATTAATGCTCACGCTACAGCAATTAAGCCAGCACTGAAAAACCGGTAATAGAATTAAGACCATTTTTTGGTTTGTCAAGTTTGGCTTAGGTGTTATTTATTTCAATAAAAATTTCGTGTAAAAACCTAAAATTTATTTTTTTATTTTATTTTCTATTTATTGAGACGAATGTAAACCCAACAAACTAACGGATGATAGGTTAGGTTAGGTAACCTAACTTATGTTAAGTTTAAGCGGTTAGCTGCAAAAAATATGTGCAGCTTGCACTCGGATCAGAAAAGTATCCATTGTGCTCCGCTGACATGGAATTTCCTGGCTGGAACAATGAAAAAAAGGAAAACGAAACATCGATTACAGATCTGTAAAAATGTGGTGAATTTAAAAATGGCGATTGGCGGCTTTAGAGACAGGTCTCCCAGATGATTGAAGAAATATTGTCCGAGGACCGTCTTTCTGGTAATGCAGGGCATTTGCTTAGAAAGTGGACTGTGTCCTCTTCCACGTCTGTGTTGCCGCAGCGTCTGCAAAGTTCATCTGTACTTAGCCGCAATCTTTTCCGAAAGGCCGACAATAGGTTGTGGCCAGTAATGATTCCTGTAAAGAGCGCCAAGTTTTGTCTGTTTTGAGTGCGAATGAGCTTAGTTTTAATGTTTTCCTGTTTTGTTCAGATACTTCTGGAAACGCGTTTGATTTGACAAATTCTATGGGAGGGAGGACTGAGTTTTGGTCTGACTATGGCTGTGTATATCCAGTGGATGCTGGCAGGTTTGGGTCCCAATTTATTGCCAAAAATTTTATTGCAAGCATAGAACGCAATGTACAATCTCTTCATTCTTTCAGATATATTGTCTCTCCAGGTCAGTTTGTGGTCAAGTATGCACCCTAAATGCAAGTATGCACCGTGGCTTGTCCGAGACTTGGGGTTGATTGCCATCTAGTCGTAGGGGTCAGAATTTTGGAATTTCCCTTAAGGAAAAACAGGTTTTCATAAAAATTTGTAACTTTTCGTAAAAATTCGTTGTTTTGGGAGGGTAAGCGAACAGACCTAGAACGATCAGTTCGCATGCGTATTTTGGATTTCTTTTATTCTTTGTTCGGTTATTTTTTAGTTTGTTTTGCTCATTTGCTTTCGTTTTTTTAAGGAATCTTAGGCTTGCAAAAGGAGATAAACGTTACTATTTCAACTGTATTTTCAAGGAAAAAAACTTTTACATCGTTACGACACCATATATATATTTATTTATTCTATATTCGTTCTATATTATAGTTGTTGGGCATATTTAATGGTCACGTGTGGCATTCGATCATTCAGACGAAAGTGTTTCAGTTAAATTATTTTTACCAAATGATATGAGTAGCATGCCTTTTGTTGAATTAAAATGAATGAAAATTGAAACACTGGAGAACAGTACATACCTTCCTGATAAAACGAACGAGATTAGTGTTATACGCTTTCAAATGAGTCATTTCTAACTCTGATTTGGGACTAATGTAAACATAATTCATGTGTGTAGGTACTCAATTTTATGTAACTTGGCATCATTGCACTCAGTCACAAATGCAAGCCCATTTGAAGCTTATCTGACGTTTCAATTTATTTATTTATATCCATGGGCGCCTAAACTCACTAAGTATTCTATTTTCGCGGAAATCTCTTGAAATCTGCATTAACTCGCAGCCAAATTCAATTTGCCTTGCAGGCAAAATGCCTCCAAAAGTTCAGCCAAAATGTATTCAATGCGAGAAGAACGAAAGTCCCATGTGGCGCAGCACAGACCTCGGCCAATTGTGTCAGGACTGCTACGACCAGAATTCGAGCAACATCAAGACCGAACCTGAGGCGGATAATGGCGAGAGTTCGAATGGGAACAACACTGGTAATAACGGCGATGAAAAGAAGCTCCGCAAAAGCACCCGTGCGACGAGATTCAAGACCAAATCCGGTG
Source organism: Brachypalpus laphriformis (assembly GCA_945910035.1). Lineage (NCBI taxonomy): Eukaryota > Metazoa > Arthropoda > Insecta > Diptera > Syrphidae > Brachypalpus > Brachypalpus laphriformis. Next base: position 13,027,094 of record OX246753.1, on the reverse strand, counting down.
CTGGCGGCGGGCAGTCCAAGAATCTACCGAAGGGACGCAACCGAAGGAATATCTTCAAGAAGACGCCGTTCAAGACTCCTATTGTGCAAGCATCGACACACACAGTTGACTGTCTGTTCTATAAGGTAGGTTGCGACGACTGTCTGCGTTCTGTTTAAACGTTTTCTCGGTTTCCAGGGTTCGTACCTCCAAGTGGGCGATATAGTCTCGCTGATGGATGGCGAAGACAATGTGTATTATGCACAGATTCGTGGGCTACTCGTTGATACGTACTGTGAAAAATCTGCTTTCTTGACATGGCTCATTCCCACACAATCCAGCCCACATCCCAACGACGGTTTCGACGCGAGTACCTATCTGATTGGTGAGTTGATGCCTGACTCCTAAATCTCAGTTAATCGTGATGGCTTCTCTTGCAGGTCCCGATGAGGATCAGTCAAGGAAGCTGTCTTGTCTGCAGTTTGTGATGCACGCACCTAGCAACTACTATCACGACAAGACAACACCGTTCCCGCTGCCAGATTCGATGGACTTTGACACGAAACCCGGTGGATTTATCTGGACCTCGTTGCCTGAGTACGAGCGCAGCGGCAAGAGCAGACGAGAGACAGAAACTTAGTTTGGATAAATTATTTATTTTCTTAACCTGCTAACGCTCAACAGAAACAAAATAAACACAACACATTTAATAGAAATCATCCTCGGGATCCTTCGATCCCTGCTGTTGGTTTTTGATTTGGTCTTGACTCGAGTACATGTCGGCGACTTGTGACGCTGAGGTGGCATCTTCTGGTGACTTGTCGTCACGTATTCGAATGAAGCGGGGAAAACGCAGCGAGATACCCTTTTCGGGGTCAACAATCCCAATGGCAGCCTTGTGCGCTGGACTGAGGGACAAATCCGCGCACTTCACTTCCCACAGCTGAACTGCGTCAAACCACTCGTCGGGCTCGTGGGAGCTGTCGTAGCGGTAATACGACTTTGCTCCCTTGAGCACATGTTTTTTGAAGAACTCGGCATGCGTTTGGAGGTCCTCATCACTGAAACCTAGAGAGGGTAGACAATAGATAAATAGTTACTACTTACTAATAGTCTCTTTGTCTTACCGGTTCCGATTTTACAGATGCTTTGGTACTCTTCATTGTCGGCATCGTAGCAGGCCAACAGGAAACCGCCATAGGTGCCCGTTCGCTTTCCTTTGCCTATGTATCCTCCAATGACCACCAGATCTAGAGAATCACCCACACCAGCGAGGTAGTCCTTTTTCAGTTTCAACCAGTTTCTCGAGCGCTTTGCAATTTCGTAGGTCGCGTCCTTTTCTAGAGTTTTCACCATGAGGCCTTCGCAATTTCCTAAAAAAAAAAAAAAATTCACCTCTTAGATGAAAAGAAGGAAGGAGCGAATGGGCAGGGTGCCGGTGTATAGGAGCTTAGCCAGGACAACAATACAGATTTGGCTGGAAGAATCAATAGTAAGAAACTAAGATACGTTTGGGCTAGGTTCGACTGGTTGTCTGTAGGCAAATGTGTTCCTTGTACAAACTCAGAGCACCGAAGGACCATTTTGATACTACACAAATTTAATGATTCTACATAAGATTAAGAATTAAGGAAAACCGGTAGATGTATCTGTTTGTCAGGTTAAAGGTAGTCGAGACGAAGGTTTGCCAAGGTAAGATTTCTTTTATTGAAAAGGACCGGACACGTTCAAGGGTGAAGGATCTTTTCCTCCTTGTCCATACAGTCGTGTCGTGTCAGCGTGTCACGTCGTGCACAATGGTAAGGTGTCGGACGATTTTGAAGTCCAAAGTGGAGTACGTCAAGGGTGCATACTGTCCCCACTATTGTTCTTGGTGGTTAGCAGCGATGTACTCCGTGCAGCATTGACGGAAGCTAATTCTGGAATTCGTTGGACTATGACATCTTACCTTAAACACCTAGATTACGCTGACGATGTTTGTCTACTTTCACATCGGACAATGGATCTTCATTTGATGGCCAAAATTCTAGAAGGTGAGGCAAACAAAGTGGGGCTTAAAATAAACACAGCCAAAACAAAAGCCCTGAGCACTTCTAATACCCGCGCTCAACTTAACATTGCCGGAAAGCAAGTCGAGAAAGTTGATAACTTTCTATATTTAGGAAGTGTCGTCTCGGCTAATCGCGGTGGCACCGAACTGGATGTGTGCAGCAGAATCGGGAAGGCTAAAGCTGCATTCGGAATGCTATCCAAAATCTGGAGAAGCAATGTTATCAGCTTAAGAACCAAGCTACGACTGTTCCGCTCCAACGTAGAATCAGTGCTGCTTTATGGATGCAGTACTTGGAAGGTGGGCACCATTAACACACGCAAGCTGCAAGTCTTCGTTAACAAATGCTTTAAGAGTCATCTTGAGAATTTTTGGCCGAACCACATCTCCAACGAACAACTTTATCTGAGAACGGGCCAAGAACCTATAAGCATTACTATACGAAGAAGAAAGTGGCAATGGATTGGACACACCCTACGGCGCGAAGACAACTCCATTGCGAAATATGCCATGCAGTGGAATCCGCTCACCCAGGCAGGCAGAATAGCGGGACGCCCTAGTCAAACGTGGCGCAGAACAGTTGAGGAGGAATCGAGCTCTTTAGGAATGAGTTGGAGGCAGCTCAAACGCGTTGCAGAACTCCGAACACGATGGCGCGCAGGCGTGGTTGACGCCCTATGCCCCCCGAGGGGTTAAAGGATATAACCAACCATACAGATTTTAAAGAAATGATGTAAGAAGAAACCAAGCTTTGGCGACCCTGCCAATGAGACAGGGCAGGGCGCCCCGCGATGACACTTAAAGTTGTGCTGATGCGTAACATTTTTTACGGATTACTTTTAGGAGGTTTAGTCTCCTACCCAGGCTGATCTAGAGGAAGCCCTCAAGTTTCAATGAATTCCAACAGGTCTATTCCACTATTCGTGCGAGTATAGATATGGCTGAAAGAGTCAATGTGAGGAATTTTAGATTTCCTAATGAAGAAAAGGAAGTTTCATTCGGAGGAGTTTAGAGATGACATTTTGTATAATATTGCTGAGCGTAGCGAGGTGTGTACCAGTGACAATTGGTTTGTGCATACAAAGAAGAGATCATTGGAACCCCTTCAAAATTATATCGCGAAAAAGAATGATTGAATGAATATTTGGCGCAACAGCTCTTTAAGTGCTAGCGTCTAGCTTCTCGGAACCACTCGTGTTGTGTGCGTTATATTTTTCACACGAATGGAAGGGACCTTCAGCTTAGTGCCGTATCCGAAAGGTAATTTTTTTTGAGAAGCTTTCTCGTGACAGCAATACTCTCGGATGTGTGTCAGACGTTCGCGAGAGTTAGGTCCGTGAAAAAAAACTTTGGTGTTTTCTAGGATTCAAACTCGGAACCCCACACGTAGTGGTCCGACATACTAACAACTTGCGCCACGGCACGCACGGAAAAAAGAGGCAGACCAAAAAGCTCCTGCACCACGCAAATGCAACAACAAAAGCATTTGGTTTACCTCAGTGACAGTGATTCAAAACCTAGAGGCCTGCTGATACTTCCTGACGTCAAACAGGCAAGCCCCAGTGAAGTAGATAAGCTGTGAAGTATTATAGTTAGGAAATGCCCTGAGTTCAGATCATAGCATCACCGAAGTTCTTCCTACTTCTTATAAAGAATAAAATGTGACAGCGGTTAGCTACATAGCAAACGAATAGAAGGGCGGTGGAGAGAAAAAGAATAACACTTTTCTTAGATTTCAAACGTGCTTTCGAAACAATCGAATTTGAAAAAAATTTAAAAGTACGGGATGTAGGATAAAGAGCTTGAACTGTTCAGGGGGCTGACTCTGTATTGTTACTCGAAAATCAAATTTTTGCGAAAGATGCGGTTGAATTATGGTTCCATGAAGATGACACACAAGGAGAAAGAATCTTCCATCCGATTCCGTTGCGCATAGGAGGTCGTTCGGCATTTAACTCTCGGGCTAAAATTTCCTAAAGATTTTCTCGTGGCTTCGGCGGCCTTTAAATAGCCTCTTGAAACTTCTGAGTGAGCTATCATACAATCCACAAGTATTTCTGGGCCTTCGTATAACACGGTCAAAAAATGGGTTCGCTTATTTCAACAAGGGTGAGAGGAGAGCTGTGAAGACGACCCGCGCCCAGGGTGTCAGTGGACATTGAAAATAAACGTCGGAAAATTCGAAAAATTAGTTTGACCGACCGAAGAATAAAAATGTGGCAGATAGCGGACGAGTTTTGCACCAGCAAAGAACGACAAACAACGACGCCTCGAGTGCTGGAAAGATTTTTTGGAGTTAGCCGGGGACAATCTCGACGAAATTTGCAACCGAATCGTAACTGTAGATGAGACTCGGGTTCGCTTTTTTTATTTTTTCGAATTTGAAAAAGGAGCCACGAGGCCGGAGATTTGCAGACGAGAACGAGATTAAGGCGAGGGTAGAAAGTGAATTTAAAGGCAAAGGAAAAGAATATTCTTTCGGTGGTATTAAGTCACTGTATGCCCAGTGTGAGAAATAGAAATGCATTTCACTCGAAGGAGATTATAATGAGAAATAATTTTTTTTACTCTTCTTTCGCTTAATGCCTAAGGGCGCGAACTTATCAGCTGCCTCTCGTAGGTATGTAGATATGTATGGGCTAAATTAAACAGTAGTGTGTCCGATTTCATTAAGGTTGAACAAACTGTGCCGCAAGGTTCAATTTTAGATTCACTTTTATTTATTCTATACATCAACGAGATGCCAAGAATAATAAAGCTGTGTGAGATTCTTTTATATCCCGATGATACGCTGATGAATACGGAAACAAAATTAAATAGAATTTCAATCGATTAATCCTGTGGTTAAAAATTAACAAATTGAAACTGAACGGACAAACAACTAATCTAATGCAAATAAATCTACAGAGTGAAAAATAACATCGAGATAAATGGTAAACAAATTGAAAACTTAGAGTATCAAATATCAGGGAATGATTATTGGGGAGTTAAATGTGCATGAACATGTAGTCTACATATGCAAGAAAATAGGAAAACAATTGGTTTCTTTAAAAGTATCACAAGACAAATGGTTGACATGACAGCTATATTCGTTTATAAAACCACAGTGAAACACACTTTAAGTTTTGTGCTTCAATACTTTTTTCATGCTGCATCCAATGTCAAATAGAATAGTTTCAGAAGCTGCAAAACAAAGCTATGAGGAGTACCCTGAGATACAACCGATGTACCACAATAACTTTTGTGCTGGAAGCGATAAGGTGGCTGAACATCAAGCTTTCTTAGCTGTTTTTAAATTCAAATATGGTGCTGCACGTAGGTATTTAACGAGCGAAGTTAGACGTGTGGGAGATGCGCAGCCGTAGCAGTTACGAAATGTACATGATTTTAGATTACGGAACCAATCTTCATCTACCGCTTAAAAAACAATTATGTATTTATAAAGCTTTCACCTGATATCAAGAACGAGCAACGTTTTAGAATATTTAAAGGTAAATGTACAGATTTTGTCGCGCCATCAGGTAAGCGACCCCTCGGTAGGCCTAGAAATAGATAATTGGATCAAGTCCGACATCTCCTGAAGCCGTCTAGGGATTCCTGCTGATGAGTTGGAGTGAATTACGGACGATCGAGAAGGATGGAAAGTCCACCCGAGCATCCCACCCCGGCGACCCTCATGAAAGACTAGCGGGCTATTGAAAACGTATGTACGAGTATGTATGTATGCACAAAAAAGAAAGAAGTAAAACTTTACCGTCCTCTTTCAACTCACCCTTGATGGACTCCTCGAGGAAAGCCTGAACCTCGTCAATATCACTTGTATCGACGTTGGTAGCGAATTGCCATTGTCCCTGCACCTCATGGAAGGTCTCCTTCAGCAGGCGTCTGCGTTCCACAAAATTTTCCGTAACCAGCGGCTTACCGTTCAGATAAAGCAGGTCGAACATGTAAACACAGACCTGCACCTTGATCTCAGCTTCGTCGGCATCCTTGCGTTTCCTTGTGCTCAGCACTTGGAATGGAAGAATCTGCTTGCGTTCCACATCCCAGGCGACTACTTCGCTGTCGATAATGTATGATTCCACGTTCTCTCCCTTTATGTCATCTATACGGGAGATGAGATCTGGGTACTTGGACGTGTTGTTCTCCTGGTTGCGACTGTAGATGCTGATGACACCCTTCTCATCTCGGTGGATCTGAGCGCGCTCACCGTCATACTTCCACTCGCAGGTGAACCTGATTCCCTCGAAGCGTTCAAGCACTTCATGCACTCCCTTTGTTGGATGAGCCAACATAGGTTTCAACGGAGTGCCCGGTTGCATTGGGCAGTACTCTAGCAGTTTTCCGAGGCCATGCTCCAGGAGGACTGGAATGATCTTGTTGTAGTTGGGACACTGACTGGAATGAGTAATAGTTAAGTTATGTAGGGAAGTGATGGCTTTAGTTCCTCACCAATAGGTGGTCTTTAAGATTAGCGAGTTGTCCTCCACTTGAGATTTGAAGGCGTTTTCGCCCAGCTTTTTGGCGGCGTGGAGAATCTTTGGTGGGTAATCTTTTTGATTTGGCGGCGTATTTGTACAGGCTATCGCCAGAGCCTGTAGCAGTGATTGCTCTGCCAAGCCTATGCGCAACTTGCCAAGCAGGGAACGAATAAAGAAGCGCGCCTCTGAGTGACGACACGCAACGAACAGAGATTGAATCTTGTCCACCTTCTTATTCATTGCTGAGTGGCCAGACATCTTAGCAATTTCTTTCAACTTGTGGAAGACACCCTCGACCGTAAGCGGAGCTGGTTGGAACATCATACGTTGGTTACTTCTAGACTGTTCAGCGACGATGCCCAGATCACCGGTGGACTGAACTTGAGATTTAATTTGCGCCATACTGCGGCCCGTTGTTTGGCAGATAACCTTCATCAGGGAGGTCTCAGCAACGCCCAATTCGAAGCCTAAGCAGAGTAATACAATTAAAAAAAAAAAAACTGCAGAATAGCATAGATAAGCACATACCTTCATAAGCTGGAGCCAATTGGTTGAGACAGAGGTAGACACAAGGTAGGAGATCATTGGGGCTAAGAACTATCACCGATCTGAAGAAATTGCTGAGGACTTCGATCATTTTAAGGCGACCACTGATCTCTTCGATCAGTTGGAACGTTCGAGCGAGCGCCAAGTAAGGGGTTCTAGGGACAAAAAGCCAATAAGGGACATGAAGTAAAGTACGAAACCAAACAATTTACTTTTCACCACGTTTCCAGAAAGCGTCATCTATTGGATGATAGTTCCTCTTCGAGGGATCGAAATCAGCTCCCTTCTGACCTTGACCTGCTGTTTGCAGCTTCAGTTCCTTCTTTACCACTTTCTCTTCGGGTTTACTCGTCGGTGATGACTCATCAGTTTTGATAATCTATTTGCGAATAAAGGAATAATAAAGATAGTCCAGATTTAAAGAAAATATCAAGCCACAAGGACTTCGCTCTACCCATGCGACTTCAGATTTATGGTAAGTCTAGGGCTCAGTGACAGAAGAAGGGGAAATAACTTTTGCTTAGGCATAGCCGAAAAGAAAAGCTAGACTACAAAAATGAATCTTACTGGTATTAGCAGTTCCACAAAGGGCTTTAAAGCCAAGAGCTGTCAAAAAGCTTATCATCAACGACCAGGACTTTAGCTACAGGCTACATCTATTTAAAGTACTTTTAAATTTATGCACAGTATGCAAAATACGGTTCTGCAGTATTTTTTATGAACCATACCCGTGTAATGACTCTTTATCTTACAGGTGAGTTACGATCCTGAATGCGAAAGAAGAAAGTGAGCCTGATTTTTATTCAGTAAACACATCAGACACTATAGCTATGAAGGAGTCGATTGCGATGTATTCCATGTAGATGATGTTTCTGAATCTTTGGTTCCTTTTGGTTTGCTCACAGAGGTTTCTGCCCCTGAGATAAAAGAGATTTGCAGATAAACCTTTTCTTATAGCTTAAATGATAAATATGCCTGTGGAGCAGAGAACTTTTCCGGAATGCTGAAAGAAAGTTGTTTTAGTACCTGCACCAACGACTTTCAAGATAGTAAAATGTTAGGATTAACTCTCTGCGTTTTTTAAACTTTAACGGGCATTGTTTCAGTTTTATCCTTTTGTGGTTTATCACGTTATTACAATAAGCCCTTCAATTAGTAAATTATTTACAAATCAATGGGCTGCTGAATAAGGATTGGACTTCATAAGAGACAATTCTTGTGTGATAGCGATGCACTGGTTGATGTTGAAATGGAATGCAGAATTGGAAAATAAAAATGGAACCATCTCAGTATTTCTCGATTTCAGACGGGCTTTTGAAACCATTGATAAAAAAAAATGTCAAGATACAGAATATATAATACTGAACTAAGATGGATTAAGAGTTTTATAAATCAAAGAAGCTAAAACTAAATATCTACAACAACAATGCAGAAAATTGGAGATATTCAATCGGTCTCACGACATCTGTAATCTGCACGAGAAGATAAAGATCGCGGGAACCGAAAGAAGGAAGCAGGTCGGTGCACTTAAGGATAAAGAAGGGAGAGCACGAAGAAGAAACTAGTTAGATGGAAAAAAATACATCGAAGAATTATTTTGGGATGAGCGAGAGCAACTGCAAACTAGTGATGGGACAACTGGACCAGAAATTAAAAAAGAAGTCCTAAATGAAAACAAAAAAAGAAAACCAATAGGCTCAGACGAAGTGCCAAATGAACTTCTAAAACTCATAGAGAATGAAAAGATAAAACTAATTGCCGGTCTCTTCAACGCAATAAACAAACATGGAAAGATCCCAATGAATGTCTTAAAACTACGAGTACATTTATAACATTGCCTAAGAAAAATAAAGCAACGCAATGTGCCGACTACAGGACGATCAGCCACGTGCTTAAGTTACTTTTAAAGAAAATCATAAAAGAATCTATAACAAACACGAAGAGGACATAAGCCCATCTCAGTTTGATTTCAGATGTGGCTTCGGTACGCGTGAAGCATTGTTTGCTCTCAACAATATCGTTCAAAGAAGCCTTAAGATGAACAAGGAGGTCTTCACATGCTTTGTTGATGACGAGAAATCTTTTGATAAAGTTCAACACACACAAATGATGGAGATACTCAGAAGCAAACAAATTCAGACGACAATAACAGCAGAATAATTGAAAATCTGTACTGGAACCAAGAGCCAAACATAATTATTGAAGGGGAAGAGTCAGAAGGGGCGGAAATTCGCAGGGGAGTGAGAAAATGTTGCATTCTATCACCTCTACTATTCAACATGTACTCGGAACAGATCTTTAAAGAAGCGATATCGAATAATGACGACGGAATCAAAATTAAAGGAGTAAAGATAAACAACATAAGATATGCAGATGATGCATGAACTCAGGAACATGCTAGATAAACTAAGCCATAAATATGGTTTAAAGATTAACGTTGCAAAAACCGAGTTCATGGTGTTCACAAATAAACAGCAGATTAGACGAGGCAGTAGTGGAAAGGGTAAACAACATCAAGTACCTAGTAAAAACAATCAACAGTAACGCAAGTCCCGCCAAAGAAATACAAAGCAGGATAGAACAGACGGGGCTAACTTTTTGCAATCTAAATAAGTTCTTGTGCAACAAACAAATCAATCTGAACATAGAGACCAGATTTTTTAAGTGTTATATTTGGTCAGTCTTATTATACGGCGTGGAAACATGGACGCTGAACAAAAAAAAAAAAAGATCAAGAAATTAGAAGCCTTCGAAATGTGCGTATATAGAAGAATGCTACGTATCTCTTGGGTCGACAGGATCACAAACGAAGAAGTTCTAAGAGGGGTGGGATACAAAAGGGTCTAAACATTCCTAATAAAAAGGCGAAAGTTAGAATACCTCCTAGAATACTCAGAAACAATAAATATCAACTACTGCAAGTAATAATACAAGGAAAGATAGAACGAAGAGGATCGAAGATATCGCATCAAAAAACATCGTCACTGTGGCCTTGATACCTGTACACGAAAGCTTCGAGGCCAATGAACGAGCGAGCTGCTAAGCGAGAAGAGGTGCTAGTCGCCCACTAGTCGGTCCTGAACTCTATTTTGGAGTTACACCGAGTAGCACAAACCTCCAAATTAACCAAATTAAACAGTGGGAAGCTGATCATCATGCAGAGTACTGGGCCAAATTCAAGGGCATAAGACAAGCAAAAAAGTTAATCAACCGTTGTAAGGCTAAGAAGCTAGGTAGGTAGGTAAAGTGGCGGTCCAAAAAGAACCCAATTAGCGCTTAGGGTGCGCCGTTTTGTTACCACGGACTCGTGTATACCTATTGTAGTGGTTAGTTAAAAAGGGATGTTAAGTTTAAGCCCAGCCCGTGGAGTTCAGGAAGAGGATTAGTTCTCCAATCCTCTTGTCCGCTATCTCTCTCAGATCCTCGAAGAAGGGTTTGCCAAGAGTTTGTTGTCTGATCCTCACCACACACAGCTTGTGAAGCTGTTCCACCCGCGATTGGCTAGCTGGAGGAAGTGAAGGTGAATATAGCCCTTAACGGCACCAAGCGGAATGTCGACTCTTTCTGCTAGAGAGCCGTTAAGGGCCGACCCTCGCCTGGCCAGCTCATCAGCACGCTCATTACCCTCATGGTTGCTGTGCCCTGGGACCCAGATGAGAGTGATTATCGAGTGAGTGCTTTGTTGATTCAATTCGAACCGGCATTGCTCTACCAGTTTCGAAGAGATGCAAACCGCATCAATGGCCCTGATGGCAGCCTGGCTATCCGAAAAAATAGCCGACTCCGCAGTCCATCTTCGAACCGTCCGTGTATATCGATATATCATAGTTGCAGGTAACGCTTCCGTTCTTCCATTCTTCTCTGGAAGGGAATTTTGTTAAGAAGGATTTTCTGAAGTTGAGTTTGGGTATCGTGTAGACGGTCGAGGACGCAACCAGTTCACTTGGTATCGTCTCCAGGACCTTGCCGTGACCATATGGTCTTGTGGTCCAGCATCCATATTCCCTGAGCTGGACTGCGCTGCATATAGCTGTCTTTGATGTGTAGTTCGAGGGGGATCAAATGCAAGATCACACTGAGAGCATCTGTTGGACAAGACCTCATTGCTCCTGTGATACCCACGCACGCCGATCTCTGTACTTTTTTTATTCTGTCGATATTGTACTTTTTGCTCAAAGCTGGCCACCAAACGATAGCGCCGCAAATAAGAATTGGACGTACAAGGGCTGTGTACATCCAAAGGGTCATCTTTGGCTGGAGTCCCCATTTCTTACCGAATGTTTTATTACAGTCATAGAAAGCTACGCTTGCCTCCTTAATTCGCTGTTCTATATTGGGTTTCCAACAAAGTTTCGGGTCTAGAATCGTGCCTAGGTATTTTGCAGAGGAGCAAAGTGAGAGAGGCTGACCATCTAGTTTTAGTCTAGGTTAGTGGTAAACAGCATCATTTCAGTCTTTTCCGGATTTACTCCGAGGCTAAACGTGCGATTTTTATTCTGTCTGGGGTCGCTGCATCTCGAATAAACACATAGTCCATAGATCAAGACGAAAGTTGTTTCACTTTATGACTCTGTTTTGCAATTTATGACTCTGTTGAAAAGTTCCTTTGCATTTGCACATTTCGGCTGCCGACCTAATTATATACTGAACTTGGAGACCGAATTACTCTAAAAATGCACATCGATTATGTGGTAAAAGTAATGGTCATGGATGAGCAAATGTTACCTAGAAAAATGCTTACACACATCATAAGAACGAGGAGAAGAAGAAGTTGCATCTGATTAAAGCATACACTTAAGTATTGCATTCGAGGAACTATTTCTTTCTCTAAGACCATTTTACAGTAAAATAAGACATTACCTTCAAGATAAGGCACATTTCTAAATTGCTACTCAACTGCAAGAATAAGCACCATCTTTAAAATTAGAGGAGTTAGCGGATCTAGCTCCTTCAACCGACTAGGAGTCAGTTTCAATTTAGTCTGTCGAACAGCTTTGCGAATAGTACAAGCCCACATTATTATAGAATGTGAGACAAAGTCGAAGAGTTAGCAGAACGTCTGTGGCTTTCTATCCAGAACATGTCATCGTTAGTTAGTTAATTTCTACAGTGAATCAGACCAGGAAAGGAAAAATAAAAGAAATATTCCAAGGCAGGCTTTGAAATTCGTGCAGAAACTCCAAACTGTTACACATGGATATCAGATAAGGCGGACGAACTAGCAAGTTAGCGATCAACATTGAAATTTCATCGTCCCGAAGCACTTGTAGCACTAGGTAGAGCAATAGGCCCTAACAAACGAAAGAACACATAAATGGTTAGTAGCGTTGCTCACAGGACATGCTAACTTCGGATATCAACTAAAGATGGGTCTTCTGAAAGATTACATCTGTAGACTATGCCTGAAAGATCCAGACACTGCTAGAACCATAGTTAGCAATGACTTGCAAAAGCAGAAAGAGGAAGAAATCATTTTGACTACTTTATCTGCAGATGATCTTTCCTTATCCATATTAGAAATGGCACTTTAGATAACTTTCAAAATACAATGATCTTATCTAAAGAAGTAGATGGTGAGATAGGGATCGAAATCCCTGCTTCATAGTGGTATCACAAGGAATTGATCTACGTATGCTGGTTTAAGTGCATGTCATGGACAACCACTTTCTATATACATAATCCATTGTCAGAAAAATGCAAATACAGCGGCACAAACATATACAAGTATTACACAAATGAGAAAATGTAGAAATCCAGAATTCATCTGGGACCACGGTGAGAGCCGAAAAGGAACCTAAGGAGGTGTCCGATTCGATATCTATGAAAACGATGATGTGCTCTGAGGAAATTAAAACAACCACAAATGTAGCAGCAGAGCTAACGGAAGAGTCCCTCCTCACTTTTATAATCTACCTGTTTACGGGGAGTTTCCTGTTTGGGTTCATCCTTCACCACCTGCTCTGCGAGAATTTCTTCCGCCTTCTCCAATGACGGTGCTTGCTTGGGTTCATTACTAGCCAATTTTTCTTTCTTCTTCTTTGTTTTTGCAGCAGGACTAGCTTTCTTTGATTTCTTCTCCGATGGCGGTGTTTTCTTGTCCGACTTAGGACTCGTCTTCTTCTCACTCTTCACTGCCACAGAAGCAGACGCAGCCGTTGGAGTCTTCGGCGAGATTGTCTGTTTCTTTGCGGGTACACTACAACAAGACGATGTATCCTAGAATCTATTCAAGTGATAATTACCCCACTCACCCCTCATTTGTACCGTCCTCATCGCTGCTAGAGATCCTTCGACGTTTGTTGACCGGCTTCCTGCTGGAGAAATGCACGGAACAGAGATTAGCAAAGTTTATCTGTCCCCGGGGCAGTAGAGTACTACTGCTCACACGGTACAAACACCGTCCGAGTGTTCGGAACGATAGAATCATCTGAAATTGTTCGAAAAAAATTAAATTTTACCTTCCGATCTCATCTTCGTCGTCAGAGCTTATTGGGGGTTTTGCGACTTTGGCGGGAGTTTTTTTAAAGAATGAGCTGCCGGGGAAATGGTTTTCGGTTGGAATGTGAAAGAATAACTCAAATTTAATTCTTACGTGATGGTTTTTTGCGCCATTATTTAACGAATTAGAAAATATAAACACGGATTTAAGAACAAATGATAAAATTTTTGCCGCCAAACATACGTGGTTTTGACAGCTCTGACTAGCTGTTGGTTTACACAGTGATGATAAGCGGATGCGTTCGGAATGTTGCGAAGAAATTCAAGAAGACAAGATTTGAAATTTGAATGGTTAAATATGACATTCCGTCGAACACTGATTTTAAATACTTGGGAAGTAGTGATATTAGAATGGCTAGACTACTAGGTTCTACACCCACATCGTGTCAAAATTTTTAAATATGTATGAAAACTGAAAATACAACGATGAAAAAGTTCTTTTCTGGAGACATGTTTAAGAGTCTCAATACGTTGGCAATTTTTTTTTCTATTGCACCATTTAAAAAGTAAAAAAATAAATATTTGGCGCAACAGCTCTTTAAGTGCCTGGGCCTAGCTTCTCGCAATCACTTATGTTGTGTGCATTCTATTTTTTACACGAATGGAAGGGACCTACAGTTTAGTGCCGTATCCGAAGGGCAATTTGTTTTGACGCTTTTTCGAGACAACAATACTCGTACTCTCGGATGTTTGTCAGACGTTCGCGAGTAAAAAACTTTTGTTTGTGTTTTCTGGGATTCGAACTTGGAACCTCATGCGCAGTGATCCGACACACTAACCACTTACGCCACGACGCCCACTTAAAAGTATCTACTGTAATTTTGACAAAACATTTTCGAATACAGCCTTATTTAGTGCAAGTGATCTGGACCATGTGGTACAGAAATAGGTGGCATTGGAGCAGTGCCCATTGTTTGCTTGTTCGCCACTATGGACAGGCTCGTGCACTAGCAGGAAAATCCTCGCCAGCATAAAAGGAAAATTAATAGAATAGAAGTATGTACTTCCAACCACGGCAACAAATAAACGTTTCTCCCTGGGGTTCCTGCACTGGAGTTTCAGGTTACAGGCTCTTGCGCTCTATGAGAATATTTTCATCTGAAAGTGTTCTTATTTTTGTCCAACGAATTAGTTGCGCATCATTTCACACATAATTTTCAACACTTAATAATAAATGCAAATAATGTCAAAATAATCTGTTTCGCCGACGAACTTTGTGCTAGTCTAAAAACTTGAATTTGGTTTGCTTTCTATTTTGGTTATACTTTTCCTAATGTTTAAGCTAAATTTGTTGCTGATGGATGGATGTTGCACACTTCCTTGGTCGGAATTTTAATATTTTTTTCATTTTTAAAGGTAAAAAAAGAACGCTTAAGACGATGATTTAGCTCACTGAATACAAGGCTACACTTATGTATTGTATGTGTAACAATTTGTTTTCGCAGTTTTAATAATTGTCTGCTGTTCTTTCCGGTTCTGTTTTACTTTTACTTCATTAAGTAAATCCTATAACAAATTTTGTTAATTAATCACATCGATAAACATCTATAGTTAAATCAATTAAAATCTCCTCTACTGAAAGAACAATTTAGTTGAATACGTCTGTTCCATATATTATATCTAAATCTTAGTTCAGGCTTGGCTAATTTTAGAAAATGACATCCAAAAATTAAAATTTTCCCCTGAATGATAACCACCTTAACTATAAAAATATCATTTTGTTAATCGCTCTGCCTATATATTTTGTCCTAGCTCTATCTGTCGCATTGGGATTTTGAACGGAGAGATCCGGAGAACCAGAAAGTCTCTCTCAGTTCAAAACCACAACATGACGACCATGATAGCTTTGAATCCATATATACAATGAAGAGGAGAGGTGACAAAACGCACCCCTGGCGGAGTCCAACGCCCACAGTGAAAGGTATTGATTTAACACCGTTTATCCGAATACAGCCTCTACAGTTTGTGTATAAAGACTGAATCGCCCTTAACAGGGAACCAGCAATCCCATACTCCTGCAGAACACTCCACAGTTTGCCTCGAGGAACCCTATCATATGCTTCTTCCAAATCCACAAAACAAGTGTAGACAGGTGCATTGAGCATTTCTGGCTCAAGGCCAGAATTTCATCCACACCAGCAGATTTGCCAACTTTTAGCGCTTTGATCGCCAAAGTTACTTCCTCTACCGTAGGACTACTTTCCGCCCAACTCTGGACCATAGGTCTGTCATCTTCGGTGCCCCTTTCGGGATTGAGCAATTCTGAAAAGTGCTCGCTCCATCTGCGTAAGATGTCCTCCTCATTGGAAAGAAGTCTACCGTCTTTGGATTTGGATTTGACTCCTTCAACGATATTCAACTTTTTTCCTCTGAGTCGGCGGACGGTCTGCCAGAACATCTTATTTGCAGATCTGTGGTCACGTTCCAATTTGTCGCCAAACTCCTTCCAAGACTGTTCTTTTGCTGTTTTCACAGCTAATTTGCAAGTTCTTCGTGCCTCAGTGTACCGATTTCAAGAATCGGAGTTCCCCAAGTGAATCCACACCTTAAAGGCTCCCTTCTTCTCTCTGATGGCTTCTTGAACTCCGGGCGTTTTAAACCAAACAGTTCTTTTCTCACCACCAGCCGCCACACCAAGCCGCTTCACTCCACAAACATCTCCCGCAGAGGCAATAACCATTCAATGCAATGCCATTCTTCCTCTACATTTGATGGAACAGTTGGAATTCTTTCAAACCTCTCAGATATTTGCCGCGCAAATGTTTCCCGTATCTCATCGTCCTGTAAACTCTCCCATCGTATGCGTGTAACCATCCTTGGTTTACGCTTTGGTAGGGGAGGCACTCTCTCGCTAAGATACAATTTGCACAGCACTAAGTGATGATCAGTTGACAGTTCGGCCCCTCTCAATACGCGAACATCACAAACCATTCTCTTCAGACACGATGGTACCACAAAGAAATCGATCAGCGACTTCTGCTGAAGACTCTGACGGTACCAGGTGTATTTGTGAATGTCTTTGTGCGGAAAGATAGTGTTCATGATGGATAAGCCATTTTCACAACAAAAATCCAACAACCTCTCTCCGTTCGCGTTTTGATCAGGATCACCGTTCCTCCCAATCACACTCCCCCATGTCATAACATCTACATCCACATGAGCATTAAAGTCACCCATCAGGACAAAAGAATCCATATCTGCAACCTTTTCAAGGGCAACATCAACTTCATCTAAGAAAGCTGCGTACTCTGACTGAAGGTTCGGTGCATACACCTGTACCAATGCCAGAGTTGATCTTTCAAGCTTGAGCTTTAAGATCGCAACTCTCCCTCCTAATGTTATCCACTCCAATACTCTGTCTGTCAACCTGGGACTTGTGAGTATCCCCACTCCCGCCCGAGCAGACATTGAGAGTGCGACTCCTGACAGGAAGAGCTTTCACCCACCCGAAAGGTCCACAGTTTTAGAACCTCTCTGCTTTGTTGAAGAGACGCCAACTATATCTAGTCGACTTTTAACAGCCTCCCCAACAAGCTCAAGATCCTTGCCTGTGAGCGATGAGACGTTCCATGTGCCTATCCTAAGTCGATGCCGATGTCGAATCTCAGAGAGTCCATCTGTACCGCTATCGGTGCACAGCGCGCTCACCCCTTGACCCCCGTAATGGTTCGCGAGACCATTGACAGGAAGCTCGTAGCCATTTCGGGATTGACCCGGCCGGCTGCCGAGCGGGACAGGCCGACCACCAGACGCTCGCATACCGACACCCTTCAGGCCTGGCTCCAAAGGATGCCTTGGCTTACCAGGCTTGGCAATATCCGAGGCCGGTCGATTCCTTCTTGTCATCATGGGGTGTGCGCTTTGTTAGCCGTAACTGGATTGGAATGGATGGGAATGGATGGGAATAACTATTTAAGTTACCCCATCCGCACATCCCAGTCACGTTGCCCGCCCCCCACCACGAGGAGGTCAGCTGCCAGGGGGCTTTTTAATTCAATTTCAATTCAATCACCAATCTTCAAAAAATAAGAAAAAGTTTGATTGACTTGGGATCGTTTAGTGGAGAAGCTTTCACTTTGCTTTGCATAATTCTCACCAAAACGCACCATGGAGCACATTGTATAAACGAAACCACTTAGTGCTTTTCCCAATTTTTAATGCTTTAAAAAAATGTCGACTTTTATGAGTATGATATTTGGAAACGTCAAACGAATCATTGCTGCCACATTCTAAAAACTTATCGGACAACCCTCGTATATTCGTCAGAGCGCGATGCCGGTTTATGCTTCGGCTTTCTTCTGGTTACAGTTCTTCAGGAATTATTTGGCCTGTCTAACTTTGGAGAGTTTATGTCAAAGCAAAAATTCAACTGAAAGCAGTCACGCCCAATTATTGTTTCTAGCAATATTATTTAATTATCCTGTCCCATACCACCTAGAGCAACTCAATACGTACTTTAGCAAATAAAGTACAATACTTTCCCCCGAATCGTTTGAACGCCATCCATAGAGTAAGCCTGTACTGAAACCTAAGTCATTTGAGTTTTAAACCAATTACAAAATAGAAAAGAAAAAAGTCTATACATTCCCAGCTCGCAAGTTAATAATTAAAAAAAAATGTGGAAAGGTCTTCTTTAGAATAGGGAACCGTTACTGACATTGTATCTACTTTAATGAACTAAAATTCGAAGATGCATGGACATTATAAAATATATTGTAAATCTTTTAAAGGACATTGTGCTTTCAACAAATTTTTTTTAATCTTACATGTGAAATTAATGTTTAATTCTCTATCATATACCACTGTTCCGCGGATAAATTTGTTAAACGAGATTTTAAATATTCCTAGCAACGGATAAACCAGAAATTCCGCACACCTGTTTCTTATTCGTTTTCGTCGTGTGTGTGTACTTATTTCCATATACATTCCAAGCCTTACCACGACCATATACTCCTCCTCATGCACAAGAAAAGGTCAATTATAGATGAATCCAGCCAACCAAAACAATCCAATATATTTACGGCGCGACGTCATCCGTAAGCAAAACCGAACTGGAATTAATGGAAAATATTATATTTTCGTCTTTTTGCATGACTGCGCAGGGGAATATCCTTTAAACCGCTATGCGAATGGGTATCCTTGCAATACATATGAAGTCTTATAGAAATAACTAAGTAAAACCTGTCGTAGGATGTAGACTTTTAGTTCTTAGCCAGCTATCGAGTTAATAACGTGTGCCGAGGAAAATTCAAATAAAACATTTAGGTGAAAAAATATCAAAAATTATCGATTTTCAATTTGAATCGGTGCTGAATTTTTCAAAATGATTGTGAATACGCAAATGAATCCTTCGCATTCTAATGTAATAATAGATTCGCAACAATGTGAAAGTTTTTATTTGAAACGAAAACTTGGTCCCGAAGACCTAATCGATAACGGCAACGGCTACATCCAGGCGAAGAAGAGACATTTGCAAGGATACTCTCCTACAAATAATCATTTTCAAGTTACTTCCACTGAAGCTGCATCTTCCCAGCAACAACAACAGCAAACATGCAGCGATATTCAATTTAATTTGAACACTAGTGCCTTTATAAACGATCTCTTCAATTACGACAACAGCCTGGTTCCGGTTCAAACTAACTTCTCCAATGATCAATTTGATGGGAATTGGCAGAATGCGGATTTGCTTGAGTTGGATCACAGATATAATTCAGGATTAGCTGTTATTAGTCAAGAAACAAATCAGTCACAGGTACAACAGGACATGGCGAATAACAATGTACAAATTTCCCAAGTGGACCTCCAGCAAGACCAACAGCAAAGCTTGACCGTTTTTACAATGCAAAAGCAGAGTGGTGCTTCTGATGAAATTTCTCGTCGTCCATCGGATTGTGGAGTTCACTCCACCAATGCTCCTTTTAATTCAGATCCAGAATCAGATTTTGAGGATAAGAACCTTTCGTGGTTGTTTAATTTCAAATTGGATGAGCTACCACATCTTTCACCTGAAGTCAATCAGACTCAGACTGTACAGACGGTTAAGTGTAATTCCGAAAACACCTCGAAGCCATCGCAATCGAAGGCACAGTCGAAGACCGGAAAAAAGTTTGAGGAACTTGTAATGGAGGTGACGGCGGAAGTGGATGGAAACGATATGATTGTCGGGGAAAATGTTGTTGTGGAAAACTCTCCGAGATTGTAAGTACTCTTTCTTAAAAAAAATTGAAGTGATATAGAAGTGCATTCGTGCCATCATCAACTTGATTTTAACGAATAGATATGTAAAAAATATAATAATGAACAATTTATTGGGGCTTAGTTTATGAAAATTGAAACTAAATGGCTTTTAGGCCCTATTTAAAGTGTGCATTCTAATAGAATTTGAGAAAGTAGGATGAAAGACCATATCTACAAAATAATGATAATATTAAACTTCAAAGTGACGGCTTAGTTTACTTACTTACTTAATCTGGTTCTCTTTTACACTTAGGGTGGCGAGGTTGCGTCTATATTTTAACTGGACCTTTTCCTCTGGAAGTTTCTTCAAGTGATTCTGTCTCTTGACAGAGTGCTTCTCCAACTTCCCTTATTATATTTTCTGTTCAGCGGTGTTATTCCAGGTCGTTTTAGGCCTTCCTCTTTTATTTTTCCCCTTTGGTTTTGTTTCCCAAATTGTCTTTACCTCCCAATTACACTGATCAACACGATTTTTTGCCGTTAATTAAGTTATACATTTTTGGAACCGTACGTGCATAAGTATTAACCGAAAAATATCAGAAATAGTTTACTACATCGAATTGTCTAAATATACGACAAAATGTATAAAGGATGAGCCAACAATTTGTGTGGAAGTTTTCATTAAATTAACAACACATTTAGTACGAAATCAATACACAACTTCAATGATTAATAAAGTTCGGTCCAATTATGAATGGATTTCAAAGATAACATCCAAATTGAAATTGCGGCCATTGACCCACTTATTCTTCAAAAAGTAATTGATAATTTTGACCTTCGGATGGTCGCTTGCAACAGAAGCCATGGTGATGATATGAACGATGTTGTGTTCCACTCATAATTGTATGAATCGTGCCTTTATTAATTAATAAAGTTCTATATTTATTTCACAAGCAATATGTATTTAATTTAATTTAACTTCCACACCAGCTGTTGGCTCACCCGTTACTTGACATTGACATTTTTTAGGTAAAAAAAAGTCTGCAAACTATAAGGAAATCATTTCTAAGCTATTACAAAACTACAAAAACTTGGGATGCAAAATTTTCTTAAAGATTCATTTGGTTGATTCCCATTTGGAGTTTTTCCCTGAAAACTTAGGTGCCGTAAGCGACGAGCATGGGGAGAGATTTCACCAAGACATAATGGCGATGTCAAGGAAAATGGTCGTCGAGAATGCTCGCAGACTTTTGTTGGACCTTGAAACGAGATCATCCATCATACTTGTATACTTAGCGAGTTGCAAGCTGGGTTCAGGAAAAACTATTCTACGGTGGACAATATTTTTACACTGACAAGTATTGTTAGGACATACCTGGACAAGGGCAAGAAGCTGTATGCGTTCTTCGTAGATTTTAAGGCAGCTTTTGACTCTGTTGACAGAAGGGCGTTCTTTTACAAACCAAGCAATCTGGGAGTCTCTACAAAGTTGCTCAAAGTTATACAAAGCCTTTACAAAAACAATAGAACTGCAGTATGGGATGGAGTCAACAGGTCAGACTGGTTTCAGTCAAAAATAGGTGTCAAGCAAGGCTGTCTTATGAGTCCTCTTCTGTTTTCGCTGTTCCTGGATGATTTGCCAACGTTCTTGCCCGGTGGAATCGAGTTCGCTGGAATTAAGATAAAGCTGCTCCTATACGCTAATGACATTGTCATTCTGTCGGAAACACCAACGATGATGCAAATCATGATTAACAAATTATAGCAATATTGCAGTTTGTGGAGCCTAAAAGTCAACACTGCCAAGTCCAAAATAATGGTTTTCCAAAATGGTTCTGGTCGTTACGTAAGGGATGAAAAATTGACATGGCAAGGCGAAGAACTAGAGAAGGTAAAAGAGTATAAATATCTTGAAGTCATGATAACACCTCGGCTAACTTTTAACAATCACCTGCAAGGAAAACTAAAAGAAGCCAAAAGGGCAATAAATTGCAACTGGAAAGGCATACTTTGTAAAAAGAACATTGCATTAAGCACAAAGTACAAAGTCTATGAAGCAGTAGTCGGGTCTATTATGTGCTATGCGGCCCAAGTAAGGGATATTTTACAGTATGAAGAAGTAGAAAAACTGCTGAGATAATTTATCAAAAAAATCTTCAGATTACCTGAAAATACGCCAAACTATATGCTTCACTTGGAAACCGGTTTGCCGCCACTGTATGTTTATACAATAAGGCTACACTTCCTTTATATTTTAAAAGTAATGTCACTCCCGAGTCAACGCCTTCCGCATATAGTTGCAATGCACTTACTACAAGGGAAATTACAATTTTTCAGTGAATGGTTTAGGTTGTGCAGCGAACACGATATTCACCTGATAGACTTCAATGCAGCATCGTGAAAAGACTATCTTCAGGAGCTGTTGATAAAGATCGAGCTATCTCCCCGTGTCACTTTTAGAGAAAGACCGCAGGAAAGCCTTACCAGGAACACGTACCAAACTCTTGCATATGACCTCGGGCAAAAAAATTATTTCCACGATCAAAACAGCATATGTACAATCTCTTTAATTTTCAAGGCTAGAGGTGAGCTTCTCAGACTAAATTATACGCCATATAGGACTGAAGGAAACCCGGAATGCAGTTTGTGCAATCTACGAGCTAAGGAAGACATTTATCACTTCATTGGAATATGTCCCATATCACTAGGGAAAATGCGGCCTGTCGTCAAACGAAGTTAATTCAATCCTGAACGACCAAATGGAGTGTGCTGGCGAGTTATATAAGAACTGCTTTAAACTACCGGAAGCAAATACAAGATGAAGCATTTTAAATATTAATTATTTAGATAGGATAGAATAAAATAGTTACATTATATAAAAATAATCAAATCTAATAATCACATGTTTTAGACTATAAATCTCTCTTTTCGGGCTGACGGCAAATGCCAGTGCTATACTTTGTGAATTTATATCTATGGATTCTTTCTTTACTGTACAATAAAATCACATATTTGATTTAATCTAATCTAATCTACTTGTATAAAAGACAAGCAAAACGCATCAAAAATTCTTCAGAATAATAAAAAAAAAATGAATATCTACTGAATTTTCATGTATTTTCACTTTTTTAAATAAATAGATTTTTCTAAAAATATGGATGTCTCATAATTTTTTTACAGACGTATTTTAAACTCTTTCATGTCAAGGTATAAAAAAAAAACATTTTTGAAGAACGCAAAAAAAATAAAATATTTTTTTTGCTATCCAGTGTATCATCCATACTAAGTGACCAAATCCTTGTTTTGTTTTTAGTGTTTTTCTTATATCTTCGTTCCTTCTCTTGTTTCACTTCTGTTTACTCTTAGCACACTCCTGAGGTATTTCGTCTCCATGGCTGGGATCTGACTTTTCTGTTTTTAGTAAGAGTTCAGTTCTTTCCTCCAAATAGCAGGATCGGACGCTACATTGTGTTAAAAATGAATATTTTTGTGCTCCACATGATTTCGTTATGATCCAAAATCTTTCTATGCAGGGCCGCGTTTGGGCAGGGCTTGGTTTCAGATTATCTTATAAGTTGCCTTTGCGGTTTATTATGCTGGTAAGATACTGGTAACTGCTCAACAGCTTTACCATCCACCGCCACTCTTACTACTTCCCTTTCCTTACCCATTACCATCACTTTTGTCTTTTCGATATTGAAGAGTTTTTGCGATGCTAACATTTCTTTACATAACCTTAGATTGCTTTCCAGTTTATTTACTGAATTTACAAACAACACTATGTCATTAGCAAATGCACATGCCCTCAGATAGACTGGTTTTAGGTGTTTATAAGCTACTCTAAATTTTTACATTTCTTTTTGGCATTGTCTGATTGAATCATCCATGTCACAAATGAACACCAGGGGTCTCTATATATAATACTTGTACTTTCTTATCTTACTCCTTTTGATGTTATGAATTTCTTTGACATTGAATTCCCACTCCTTACGACATTGTAAGTTCCTACTCTTGATGGCTCGTACAAGATGTTCTTCTACCTCCTTGTTCTTAAGACTTTCTCAGATTTTCCTTCTGCTTATTGTGTCGAAAGCTTTTTCATATGAGTATCTATAAAGCAGGTTTACATTTACTATTTTTACACCTTCATCAAGTAACACATAACATGTTTTTAACATCAATAACCGTGTTTTAGTGAGATTTATGCAAAGCAAAGTTAAAGCCTCTCAAGGAAACGATCCCCAGTCAATCTGGCCAACAACTTTGTTTTATTATTTGAAGATTGGTGATTGAATTGAAATTGAAGTGAAAAGTATGCAAAAGTTGTGCTTAAATTTGTAAAATACAACTGAATCATTCAACTTAAGTCAAATTAAATGAAAAAGCTCTTTAGAGCGCCCTCTGAAATTGATTGTTCCAAACTATACATCGCAAGTCACTTCTGACTGGAGAAAAAACCAAAGCATTTTGTGTTGTTGTATTCCGTGCTAAATCCTACTTCACTCAGAAGCGACGTCTCACCAAAACACGGCTAATGTTAAAACATGAAAAGTAAAAAAGCTGTTCTTAACACTAATTTTGGTTAAAATATGTTGATTTAGATTTTAGATTTAGATTTACTGGTTAAAATAAAATCGCTGTACATGTAAGAGTAAAACACTTAAAAATAGTACAGGTGGCAAGTATTCATATTAAAAACAAATATTTCAAAAAGACTTACTAATAATTAATAAAGAAAGAAAACAAAAGATACAAAAGAAATTTAAAATATACACCAAGTAGACTTAAATAAAAAGAAAAGAAAAGGTGTAAGTAATTTCAGTTAAGAGCGAAATAAGAAAAACACGCCGTTGAAAATTGCCTATATTCGACTATAGACCTCTCCCGGTGAGGCAGATTGTTCCAAAGACGAACAGCATGAATAAAAAACTGTCTGTGAGAAGTGAAGCAGGTATGCATAGATGATCTTACGGTAATAAAACGATTGGACCGAGAGAAGGAGAGTTTGTCGTAAAGATACTCTGGTTGCTGTCTGTTAATAATCTTGAAGAGCAAGATACAAGATCGATATTTTAGGAAAGCATCAAAATCACAACCAAGAAGTTTGCGACGTTCAACTGAAACATGGTCATATCTACGAAGATTGAAAACATAGCGAGCAGTTGAATTTAGTGCCCTTTTTAGCTTAAGAAGGGAAACGAAATCACAGTCCACAAACATGTTTTATGTGATCGAAGCATACCATATATGAGTATTTGCATGCAAAAAGTGGCCAGCGTTATTTCTGGGTCTTAATAGCATGATCTACATCTGAAAGAATAATTAATATAGGTTTACAAAATATTTCTTTCTTGAAATTTATGTTTTTTATTTCGATGAAAAAAAAAATTATAAACGAAAGCCGAATCTTTAAATTTTACTCAGAATATTCAGTCCAAGATTCTTTTTCGTCTAAGGATTCTTCATATTTCTTCAGCTTCACTGAATGCTGCAGCTAAACCTCTACGGTGCAACTTGAAATGCTTATTTCTGTACAGTGTCTGTAAGTAGAATAGCAATTTTGTTGGTTTTTCGAAATGTGATGTAGCAAGGGAACAGTTTTTTGTCCCTTGTAGTTACTATTTCATACGAGTACTACTGCTTTCGCGATAAGCCTACTTCAATAATAATTGCAAGAGCTTCCATGAGAATTTTTTTTCTTTTGGTACATAAGCTGTCAGATCAAAATATTTCAAATATCAGGATGCAATATCAAAAATCTCGGATAAGTTTCCTTTTAGGTGTATTTTGACATACCACGTCTCCTTTGACGCCAATATCTAGTACATCGATTATGTAGAATATTGGCATTTAGACATAGACATTGCAAGTATAGTGTAAATGGCTCTTGTGCAAGGAAAATGAACAGAACAAAAAGAAGTGAGCTCACATCTTCCAAAGAACTTAAACCAAAAATTAAAAAAAATAAATTTGAACAAGTCAAAGTCATGATTTTTGGAAGAGCTGGAAGCAGACAGGCAAGGATGTAACTATTGAAGTCGTAAAATAGTATACATAGCTTGGAGTTATAATATTATTTCCATTAACTTGAGCATTGAACGGCATTTGACACTTTGACATGAAAAAGTTTTCTATCTAAATGCGCAATTTGTTCAAATTGGAAAAACATTTCAAAAATAACAGCGTAAAACAAAAGGCGAACCCCACAGGCGGATCAGTAGAAATGCGGTGAAGTGGGAGGGTTGTGATCCCTTATTTTCGGGTCATAACCTCGCTGATAAAAGGAAGAAGAAGAAGACTACAGCGTAAAACATCGACTTTTGAAGAAGTCTAAAAATCTGTTTTTTTACGCAGTACAAGCATGGCGTTTCATAAGTATGAGCTACGATGCAGTAGACAAGTTGCAGAGGTGTTAGAGTATTTCAACTACCTACAACTGCAACTAACTACATGATTGCGATTGAAACAGGACTTTTCTTGCTGATTCTGTAGACATTCAAACTGAGCATTAATTACATTCTAAGCAATAAGTACATGAAATTTTCGGTAGAAAAGGATTTTTAATTTAGCAGAGCTTTACGGGTATAATTTTGAATTGGAGTAGAATTCGCGAACTAGGTGGAAGAAAGTGCTTTATGACATCCTGGATACTTGTGTTTGTCAAAAAGTTATGGAGGAAGGGTGTGCAAACAGATATACATATATAGGACATTGCAATTTAACGTTGGCCCTCTGAACTATTTTAAGGTTTTTAATAAACTAAGATTCATCTCACTCATTTCCTGCGCAGAGGAAGAGTTGAAATTCGTGCCCCATAAAAACGATCTCTCGTTTTGTGCTTATACTGTCTTAAATGCCGTAAATTGGGAGTTTGACCAATACTTCTTGATACTAGAAGCTTCTACTATGGAAAAGCTATCTTGTCAACTGCTCAGGAACTATTGAACGAATTCCATTGGAAAACTCTTATAGGATACTGCGAAACACATTAGCTTACCAAAAGGAATTGCTGAGGAGAATTTCTATTTTATTTAATTTTATCAACTTATATTTTAATCAATTAGTCTAAAGTAAGAAACTGACAGATACATAGCGTTAAGCCATGCTACTTTAACGCTTTAGCAGCTTTCTTTCTGCTATGTAAATGGAATGAAATGAATAAAGTATATGTATATGTAAATATCTATCTTATCTAATTAAAAACAAGAAAAAGAGATTAAGCATGTTTTCAATTCCTAGAAAGATCTTCGAACCAACAAATTAAATTCACAAAAATTGGTCGAATAATTGCGAAGGGAAAATGACAAATCGTTATTGCCTTTTACTTTTTTTAAATTATAGTTTCTCACTAAGCCCCTCTATGTGTGAACAAACTTGCACTTGACGAATTTTCTTATGTAACATGGAAAATAATCCTAACACCTGAACTTGAATTTTTATATGAATTATTAAAAAGAATTTCATATACCACCTTGATCAAAAAGTTCCCGGAATAAAAACCGTGTGGCGCTCCCATTGTTCCGATTTGAGTTCTGTTTCCTTTGTTAAGTTGGTACATCTGTTGTTGATATTCCCTCTAAATTTTAGCGTCATAGCTTGACATTTGCAAAAGTTACGTAGCCAAGAGTACATCTATCTCTGTGTGTGTTGGCGATTTTTTACCAGACCAGAATTGTGGGCAGAAAACTCGTGGATTTTGCACCATGATAACGTACCGTCGCACAGTGCCATCATTATTCGTAATTTTTTGACGAGAAATGCAACAAATACCATCCAACAGCCACCGAATTCACCTGATTTGGCTCCCTGTGACTTCTTTCTGTTCAATCGAGTTAAAAAACCATTACGGGGAACGCGTTTCAGCAGCCGAGAGGAAGTAATGGAAAAATCGCAGGAAGCATTCATTGATGGACATACCGAAAACCGAATATAAAAAATGTTTCGAAGATTGGATCAAGCGCTGGCATAAGTGTGTTGCAGTCGATGGGGATTACTTTGAAGGGGACAATATAGATTTAGATGAATAAACTTGTATTTTTAATTTTCTGAATAAATTCCGGGAACTTTTTGATCAAGGTGGTATGTACCTATCTGTGGCAAAAAGGAATAACAGCATAAGTGCCTTTACACATTCCAATAAACGTATTTAAAGATGTCTTTATCGTCTCATTTCCCTGCCCCTAATTCAGTAACCGCTTCAGATAATGAATTCCAGACATATCGAGGCAATGTTTCAGCGTTATAGGTTCGTCTTTCCTGAGAGAATATTATATAAAAAATGTTAAAAAAAAAAAAATATTTCAATAACGACATAAGTATACTTATGCTGTTATGCCTTGTTGCCACAGATATGTGTATATAGGTAAATTTATTTTTTTTTTTCAAAGAATGTGGGCGCCGTAGCGCAGTGGTTACTGTGTCGGACAACTGCGCGTGTGATTCCACGCTTGAATTCTAGAAAAAATGAAAAAGTTTTTCACTGTCCCACCTCTCGCGAACGTTTGACAAACATCGGAGAGTACTGTTGTCACGAGAAAGCTCCTCTAAAACAAATTGCCCTTCGGACACGGCACTTAACAGGTTCACTGTCCACAGCCCACATTTGGGCTGTTGGACGTTGTCGCCATGCGTCCAAGGCCCACATATGGGCTGTTAGCTTATGGGAAAACAATTGCATTTTGTGAATGGGACTCTTGAGTAATCATGCAAAAATTAGGTGGACTTGATAGGACACATAATAAACTTCAGAAAAATTCCGGGACATGGGCGAATCTCTATAATTGTGGCTTTGAGGGAATGAAAAAAAACAATTTCTAAATTTCTATAGAAAATTTATATTAATTATTTATTTCTTATGAGCGTGTTGAAAACAATCAAGGCAATATGGCATCCAGGAGTCCACGGGGGCTGCATGTATATAATATATATATACACAGTTTATACACCGCAAATACATAAAATTATTTTGTATAGACATTTTTGTTCCCAAAACAAACAAAAAACGTTTGGACTGGGGGGGTCGATATATGTTTTCTTGTGGACAGTGAACCTGTTAACTGTAGGTCCCTTTCACTCGTGTGAAAAAATATAACACACACAACACGAGTGGTTGTGGAAAGCTAGGCCCAGGCACTTGGAGAGCTGTTGCGTCAATATATAATATTCTTTGAATATTTGGAAATACAATTTTCTTTGAGTTCCTTCCTAGGTCAGTCATTAGCGCAGAAAAGAGGTCAACATAGAAAGTAATTCAAAGAAAGGAAGAAGTGGTCTTAACCGCTTCATTGCAAGTCAATAAAATGATAAAAAAAAGGTAAACTTAGTATGCTTAAAAAGCTATTTAAATTTAATATCGAAGGGTACGTAACCACATTCAAAAAGTATTTCATTTCCACTTACCCTATATAAACGACAAATGTGCATATTTATGGAACAATCAATTTCCACAAGAACTCTTGAAAAGAATCCATGTTACGGGAAATATTGTTTTTTTTTGTAGGGAATTTTACATTTAACAATAAAGTCTTTGGGAGTTTTTCTGTAAAGTTGACATCGAGTGCGATATTTGCGAAAAGTTTGGGGCTCTGATTCTCAAGACGGCACTCAACGCACCGACAAAATACTGTATTTGGATTTCTCAACGCTTGTGACTCAAGACAAAGTACATGTGACTCAAGAGAAACTTTTAGTCACAATCATACAATCTTAACCCATCTTAACGACATAGATACCGAAAAAATGATCGGAGATACCTTGACTGAGTTCAAAACTGATTAAAGTTTGTCGCTAAAGGTAATGAAGTTCCAATAAAGTAAGAGACTTAATCAGGGTTATTATGAATAAAATTTTCCTCAGAACTTTTCCACCGAACAAAAATTAGGTATCTTTAAAAAAGACGAAATTTTTTTTTCACAAAATAGAAAATCTCGGCGTAGAAAACAGTAACTTTTTCCTCAAATAATGCTGCAGTGAAATTTGACAAAACTTTAAGTGGTCTGAAAACTAACGGCGAGTGGTTTGATTAATAGAAGATCCAGCACTAGCTCCCAATATCTAATCCATCGAAGGCTCGTGGTAGACCAATGTTTATAATACAGATACTACCACGGCAGATGCTCGGAGGAACTTAATGGAATAATTCCTAGAAACACCATATTTGGACGTAATACCAGTTAGGGTGCATAATGTTTACCTGGCAACTGCAAGATTATCTTTCTACAAAAATTCCTTTTGTTACATGAACAGTCATCTTTGGAACATGCTACTCGGTCACATATTCCCAGCAACCTAGAATCTGCAATTAAAAAGCAGAATCCACAACCATCTCCAAGCCTCTTAGAGCGCTATTTCAGCGTTATAGGTGCGTCTTTCCTGACAGATGTCTATAAAAAAAAACAGTTCACAAAGTGAACTTCATTGATAGATAGATAGATTTCTTTATTTATCATTGCCTTAAGACATTTTTTACAATATTTGTATTTAAGTTGGAGCTATTATAGATGCAAGAAATCTGATACCCCCACATCAATTTGGATTTAGGAGCAAACACTCAACTATCGAACAAGTACACCGGATAACAAACACGGTGAAACTGCGTTGCAACAGAAAAAAAATTTGTTCTGCCGTATTCTTGGATGTTGCGCTGGGATTTGTCAAGGTGTACCACCAGGGGCTTTTAAGCAAACTGCAAAGCCTCTTACCAACATAATTCTATCTTATACTCAAGTCGTATTTATCTGAGAGACAATTTCGTATAAAATATGAAACCGAGTATTCTCAATTACGTGAAATAAAAGCAGGGGTTCCCTAAGGCAGTATTTTGGGCCCAATTTTATACTTGCTATATACGAGCGATCTCCCTACACCTTCTGGAGCAAGTACAGCTACTTTTGCGGACGATACGGCAATCCTATCGATCGGTAAAAGCTCCATAGAGGCAGCGGAAAAACTCCAAGAAGCTACAAATCAAATAGTCGAGTTGACAAAAAAATGGAGGATTAAACTCAATGAATCTAAATCGAGTCATATAAACTTCACAATCTTATCTAATCCCATATTCATTAACTCAAATAGAGTTCCGTATGCTAATACCGCCAAGTATCTTGGTATGACTCTAAATACGAAACTCAAATGGAAATAACACGTCAAGAAAAAAAGAGATGAGCTGATTTTAAAATTTAGAAAAAATGTATTGATTAATTGGGAAGAGGTCAGAGTTATCAGTTCACAACAAACTGCTGCTATACATTCAAGTTCTCAAACCAATTTGAACGTAAGGTATTCAACTTTGGGGCTGTACAAAGAAAAGTAATATTGTTCCCATACAAAGATTCCAAAACAAAGCACTACGTTGCATATTAAATGTGCCGGGGTACGTACAAAACGTAGACATTCACAAAGACCTAAATCTAAAAACAGTACAAAAGACAGTAGAAATTGCAACGAAACATTTTCAACGCCTTCGTCAGCACCAAAATAGCGAAATTCAACAAATCTTAAGTACATCCGCTGAGCCGAGAAGACTACAAAGAACAACTCCAATGGACTTAATGTTATAAATGTTATCTAAATTACACAATATTTTATGTACATATTAAAATAATCGAGAATTGTAAATGTTTTGGCTAAAAGCCTAACGTTTACTCATATAATTTGACAAATCATGAAATGTAAATTAATAGATGTGATATGTAACTCAGTCGTAATAAAAAAAAAATAATTAATTATTAGAATTTTATTTTTACGAATTTAACAACATAATTCTTAAATACTCTTAAATTCGTTATATCTTTAGCAAAATTAAGCATCTGCATGGAGAGTTCTGTATTTTTGTGATTAGAATTTTGCCAATTAGATTTGGCAGCCTAAGGTCGTTAATAAATAAATAAATCTACATGATTCTCAAAAACACCGAAGTATTTTATTTCTTCTACCCTTTCATTTAATTTTCCATAATTTAGTCCAAATGTAAGCTTCTTTTGTTATTGAAAATTATACACTTAGTTTTCCTTGCATTAATTTTTAACTTGTTTTGAAACAAATAATACAAAAATGTATAAATATTATCCAAATTTTGTTGGATGTTCCGATGGGCGATGACAGTTGAGCACTAGTTGACCATACTTTACCACACTTTGAATATCATTAATACTAGTATCGCATGTGGTCGAAATTCGATCACGAACATGATCAAAATGCTTTCTTTTAATTGGTTAAAGTGGAAATACGGGGAAATCATGTGTGTATATTCATTTTATTTTACCTGCCTTAACGGCAACATACACACATGATTTTTTTTTTGTGCACATCTATGGCACAGTACATTTCGATTGATATAAGTCTTATCCCCCTGCTTTTATAATATATACTAAAAAAAACGTACGTGTGGACGCCGTGGCGTAAGTGGTTAGTGTGTCGGATCACTGTGCGTGAGGTTCCAAGTTCGAATCCCAGAAAATATCAACAAGTTTTTTCACGGTCCCACCTCTTGCGAGCGTCTGACAAACTTTACTTTACCTTACTTGGGCCTTGTACGCACTGCGACCTGTAAGATCTATTGTGCCAGCCCGGTGTTTAGCTGAGAACTTGGTTAAGGCTCTTGATAAACCTCAACAAAGTTCCAGGCTCAATATTCCGGAAGTCAGAGGGACTCAATAAAGCCCTTCCGATATGGAGAAGTCTTTTTCTTGCGGCCATGGGGCATTTACAAAGAATATGTTCTGCCGTCTCTTTTTGCTCTCCACATAACCGGCATTCGTCTGTATCTGCTTCTCCTATCTTGTGCAGATGGTACCTGAGTGGGAAATGACCAGTCAAGTAGCCTGTTAAGGTTCTTAGGTCTGCTTTCCTAAGCTCGAGTAGCTTTTTAGCCCTGCAGCGGTTGAGATTAATGAACTTCTTTGCCTGTCTTAGGCCCTTGAGTTTGGCCCAGTACTCTGCATGATAATCATCTTCCCATTTCTTTATTTTTATGTTAACGCTACTCAGTGCGACTCCAAAATAGGGTTCAGGACCGACTAGTGGGCGACTAGCGCCTCTTCTCGCTAAGCAGTCCGCCCGTTCGTTGCCCTCGAAGCCTTCGTGTCCTGATATCCAGGCCACAGTGACTGTGTTTTTCGATGCGAGATCTTCGAGTAGGTTTAGACAGTCCCATACAAGTCTTGATCCTACCGTGTACGATTTCAGAGCCATAAGTGCTGCCTGGCTGTCTGAGAGGATATAGATACGAGTACCCTCGACTCTTCTACGCAGACATTCTCGTACACAGAGCTCGATCGCATGGACTTCCGCCTGAAATATTGTTGGTGATTTCCCAAGCGCAGCCGCACGTTGGAACCTGGGTCCATAAACCCCTGCGCCAGTGCTACCATTTTTCCATTTGGAACCATCTGTGTACCAAGTTTGAGAGTTTGGTAAGATTACAAGTCCTTCATTCCTCCATGTGTGGCGTTCACCTATGACCACATTGAATTTCCTGGAGAACCGGTATTTATTGATCATAGTATCTGGGATTTTGAGAATAGGGTCATTTTGAATATAACTTAGAATCTTCAAATGGCCTGTAAAGTTGCCGATTTTAAGGTCCGAGATCTTCGGTAGCCTAAGAGCACTTAGCATAGCTTCTTTTTGTGCTGCAAGGTGCAACGGTGTGAGGCTAAGCATTGCTCGCATTGCTGCCGTAGGGCACGTTCTTATTGCTTCTGTGATACTCAGACAGGCTAGACGATGTATTTTATTCAACTGTTCCTGAGTCTTGGCCTGTAAGGTTTTTGGCCACCAAGCCAACGATGCATAGATGACCATGGGTTTGATAATGGCGCTGTACGTCCAATATATTATCTTGGGTTTTAGCCCCCAAGTTTTACCATGTAGGCGCTGGCACATGTAGCTTCTTTCGCTATACCTAGGGGTGTAGTCTACCTCTCGACGTGGTGTGTGTCTGGGTCTGAGGGGCGAGGATGGACGTGGGGTTGCGCGGATGCTTCGGTAGCGCGCTTGAAGCTCTAGCTGATGTATTTTCTGGCGGCCGTTTGTTTGCGGATACCGCCTCAGCGCTGGTGCTGGGGCCCTGTGTGGCCTCAGTGCCGCTGGTATTAGCTCTGCGCGTACAAGAGCTGGCAGGATTTTCTTTAACTATCGTGCATGTCTGGTTTACGGTGGGTCTTGGGTGCTCTTTATGTTTACGGCGAAGTTGTACGGACTCGAAGCCGTAACTAAGTTCACCTCCGATTTTCGATAGGTGTGAGGCTGATGCCGGATCCAGAGCCACGGTGATCTCCACGACGGCTGCTCGTTCGACTCTATTGAGCACTCTCTGACAGTCTGACAAACATCCGAGAATATTGTTGTCTCGAAAAAGCTTCTCAAAAAAAAATTGCTCTTCGGATACGGCACTAAGCTGTAGGTCCATTCTATTCGTGTGGAAAATATAACGCACACAACATGAGTGTTTGCGAGAAGCTAGGCCCTGTCACTTAACGAGCTGTTGCGCCAAATATTTATACAAAAAAACGTACGATACATTTCGTGTTCACGTATTAATATATAAAAGATATATAATGAACAGCAGAATTCCTAACACCGACCCACCGTGGTATTCCTAGTTTCACCTCCTTCGGATGCAAAAGTTCGCCATTTATTTTGACACTTTGGCATCGTTATTATTCGATATTAGGTTAACCAGCTCACTTCGCTATTTTGGACTCCATATTTTTCCAACTTTTATGAAGTATTTCCATAATAACACACTGTATACACATTTTTGTGTGCTATGCACTCTTTCCAGTTTGTTAAAAGATAATTTAAGGGATTTTCTAAAACCAAATTGTGATTTCTAAACGATTCCTTGCGAAGTAGGCTTTGAATTGCTTAAATACGAGTTTTTTCTAAAATTCTTTCATATATGAAAAGCCTACGAGTTTACCGGTCGAATTCATCATTTTTATTAGTATTAGAGATTTTTGTAATTGGACTCACAATAGGTTCTTTCCAAGGTTCTTACAATCAATTGTTAACAATTAATTGTAAGACCGGACGCATTAGTTCAAAATTATCCTTGTATATTTTAGGACACAGAAACGTACAATCTCCTTTGTTTTTTTAGTTTACAAAGCACTTCTTGTATATCACACACTGTAAAGATAGTATACCTTTTTATTAACAGGAAATCAAAGCTTAGTCTGCACAATACGATTCTAATATTCAAAACTATCTTTGAACCTATTTTAACTTATGATGCACCCGTGTGGGCTGGTTGTGCCAAAACACACATAAAGAAACTCCAAATTAGATAAAACAATGTGAAAAAAATTGGTCTTAAATCTATCTTGGCATTACTCAATGGCGAGGTTCCACGATAAATCAAACGTGAATGTCCTTTAGTACCTTATTAATAAATAAAATGAAAATTTCCTGCTTAAATGGTCTTATCGTAACGCTTTAGATTAAAAGAAAAGCCAATCGCTTTTCTCAATCTACTATCTATATATATTTACAATGTATTGTACATAGAAGTTGGGTTGAAGTGTAATTTAGCTGTAAGAGTCATAATAAGGGTTTTTGTTTATAGCGTTTCCCTTAAATTTTGTTATTAAATTATTTGTCTTTCTTCATTATATAACAATCAATGAAATAACTTACATGTAAGGAATTATGAACTATAGTATATCTAAAATTAGCTTTATCATATTAAAAACAAATTGTATATAATCGAATTACAAATAAATGATATGAATGAATGAAACTGCATTCAAATTAATTTAAATCTTTTACGAATTACTACTCTGTTATCTCTATAAATCGTAACTATTTGCTTTTTCTTTTTAGGCCAAAGAAGCCACCATTCACGTACACCGAGCTCATTGAATATGCCCTCGAAGACAAGGGCGAACTTACTGTCTCTGGAATTTATCAATGGATATCGTAAGTATTCCATTTACCATCTAAGTACATATCGTAAGAATTTTAAACACTTGCAAAGTCTTTTTGCAACTTTCTGTGTCATTTTTCAGCCCGAAATAGCCCCTCTCTGGTACATGTTTGTGTTTATCATTTGTGGTTATTCCATTCGGTGGGTATTTAGGGGGTGTGATATAAGTAGTAGTGTTTACAAAACATTTTTTTTTTTTTCAAATAATCACAACAAGTTTTGCGAGGAAAGCTAGTTTCCTTAGCAAAAATGTGCATACATGTTGATATTTGTTTACCAGTTAACCAACCACCAGAGTTCGCAGTCATTACGCCGCGGTGCTGTAAATTAACCAAAGCCAAATACATATTAACTTTGCGAAGGAGTTTTACTTTTATTTCCCTCGTTTAAGGGGATGGAAATTGTAGTTGTAGTTACTTACGAAAAGTTTTACGACTTTCCCCCAAGCGCAGGGTTTTCATTAGGAAAATTCGCGTGGGAGAAAACGTAAGACGGAGTATGTTGTCAATTATTCGTGCCTGGTACGATGTATTTTTCTTTTCGACGTTTCATCTTCCGAATCGCCCCGGAATGTACTGTCCCGATCAGCTGTTAAAATTTCACGGATTATTTAGTCAGCACGCGGTCCGATCAAGCATGATCCTCACCCAATGAAATCAATGACCGGAACAGAGGTATCTAAATCGATTAACTCGCTAAAAGGGTGGGTCGGTCCGACTAAGTGTAGTTCAGCACAACCCTACCGTCAGTCTTGAACCTGAGCGACATCAGTGAACCGTGTAAAAGGTGTACGGCTGTAGGGGTCGTCACGTGGCGAATGTACCTGTATCGCGGAGTAGTAAAGTTGATGATGAACAATTATTGCCGAAAACGGTAGATACATTTTATGGGCAATTTGTAAACGGTATGCGCAACGGAAGGGTCTACCCTGTGTGTCTGTTTGCAGGGGATGAAATATGTGGCGTATGCATATTTGTGAATGGTTTTACGAACTCACTCCACCCGGTGAGTTTTCCCTGGATTTTTATTGGTTGTAGAAGGGAACAGGTCGTTCGTTGCCGAAAACTTACACCTTGCACGCAATGCTGTCGATTGCCGTGCTTACAGGCCGCACTCCGTGTAATCGGATGGGAATGATGGCTGAGGTTTTAGGGGCGACTACGAAGTTTTCTATTCCATCATTTGGTCGTAGAAGTAGGGTGAGACTTCTCAAGTTTGTCATAGTTAAATGAGGTACTATAAATGGAAATGCAGTAATTTGTTTAACGCTGTGCAATTTACTGTGCTCCATTTATGGACTAAACTCGTTTTCTATCAATTGGATAAGTTTGAGTAGTCATAAAAGGACATTTAGAATTTAAAAGAAAAACCAAACGAAAGAAGAAAATTTCAGGTTCATGTTACACTATACTATGAAATTATAGTTCTTAGTAAAGACTATGCTATACAGAACGAAGGTGATGCTCGACCCTTTCGTACAAGATAAGGCATGATTCGGATTCTCATTTCACTGCAATAAAATTTCAAAAAAACAATAACTGAAAAGATGCTACTTTCTTTCTTGTTTTCTTTTGAGCGCTCATTCTAAAAATTCTTCATATTCTTATGCTGACTTTTTTTTGAATCGGCATCTTGATACTTAATTTGTTCGTTCTACTTTAAAGAGTACATGCTGAGAGTCAAAACTCTTACAGAGCGGAAAATCTAAGCAAAGTACCCGAATGAAAGCCATTTCGAGCCATGTCAACTGTCATTAAAAAAAAATTGTAATGAACAAATAAACTCGTGTTCTTTCTCCTTAAGTTAAAAAGAGTGGGAGAACATTCATACATCACAGCGTTTTCTTCAAGATACTTTGCATCCATTTCTCGTGGGCACCGTGGCGTAAGTGGTTAGTATGTCGGATCACTACGCATGAGGTTCCAAGTTTGAATCCCAGAAAACACCAAAGAGACGACGTACTCGATCCTTGATTCTCAATTCTTCTTTTCATCTGTCATGTTCGCTCAGTACCCGAACGGAATACACTTCGAGCCATTGACATACTATAAATGGACTGCTGGTAAAATGTCAGTTCTATACAATCTCTGCCCAAAAAATGACGCCAACAAAACTAGCCCTCTTGTTTCGGAGCGGAAAAATGTGGAAACAAATTGCCAACCATCTCGAATTTCTCCATAGTATCGCAGAGACACCTCTTGGGTTTGTTTAGATTTGCTAAGTAAAACCGTTAAAGTTCAAATTGTTGAGGCATTGTTTGCCACAGATGTCAACTGCAAAATGTGCTAGTTCAAATAATTACTGATAGATGGAACCACCAAACTTTGAATAAAAAATTGTTATTTATGCATTTGACTGCCCCATAAGTTGCACAATATTCATGTATTTATTACGAATCAATTTTGTATGTAATATGTCAATGGAAACACTGTCTTTGTATAGCCAACTGCATACCAAGAAATTTCAAACAAGTGTGAATATCCTTGGTTTCTTCGAACCAAGAGAGCTAGCGCTAATGTTGGAACCAACGCCAAGTTGGCTACTAGCAGTCCATATATAGTATGTCTATGACTTTGGGCACTTTAGAGCGCCTTAAAGCACCTTAAAGCGCTTTAGATTGTGTACGCGAATAGACCTAATACTAACAACTGATGTGACGGACTATAAGGAATAAAAATAAATTAAAAATCTAAATCTATGAATAAGGATCAAAAAGAGTCAAGCACGATGCAACCCTGCGTCACGGGTTCTTCAATTTCATCTCCTATCTTCGTTCCACTTAGGAAATCATAAATAGTCGCATCTATTAAGGCAGTGTGTATATCCGGACCAAACCATTTTCCATATAAATTTGTATGATTCAAAATTGTCCCTAAGACATTGTGACCACATTGGGTGACTTATAACGTGACTACGTTAAATTCGAATCTTTCTTTCGAACTTAACGTCGTTTTATAGGTGTTGTAATACTTAACGATACACATTCTAAGATTATATGTTATATTTCTTACCCCCTACTGACTTGTACTCAACTGCGCAATTCTCCGAGCGTTAGTCTTTTTGAAACAGAGTTCTTAAGAGCAACCTAGTTAGTTCAATTCTTTAAATTGAAAATCTATCTATCTATCATCTCTGTGGACCTCTACAATGAGAAAATATGTTGCTTTGTGGTGCAGGATGCTCAATGCGCAAGGCACATAGTTTTAGAATTCTAGACTTTACTTTTTTTTTTATCGTTGATGAACATTTTTTGACAGGGCGAAAAACACTTACCGATGGGACTTACCTACTAAAAAGGGAGATCATTTTGAGTTTTAAAATGGCGCTCATGATATTCGAACTAAAGGTTCGTCTATCTCAGTGTACTGCTAATTGACCAGACCTATTCTGTTTGCCAAAACCACAAAAAGTAAAGCCCCGTTCTGCTTTCTGTCGGTTTTTAGTTATATAAGAGTAAAATAAACATCTCTATTACAAAAATATACGAGGTAATTTTGCCCTTCTAGCTAATTTCTCCATACAGTAATTCCTCGATTTGCGTCGAGAAGCGCTCCAAGAAATGGCGACGCAAATCGTAAAGTAGCCTACACACTATCATTTTTGAAATGACATTTCTAGAATGCCATTTCTCAACGTTTCATTTCAGGCAATACACTATCATTCCAGAAAAGCCATTTTATCTAAATTGTTCTTGTTTTTAAAATTGTCTTGCGATGCGATGCTCTCTTCATTCTTCAAAAATACCGAATGCCAATGCTTGCCTACACATTATATTTTCGATGCATCAGTTGCTGCCACTCAAGCAAAATCCACGAAAAATGTTTACTCTCATCATTCCAATCGTCATTCCAGCAAGAATTTCATTTGAAAAATGATAGTGTGTAGCTTACTTTAAGTGCAAGCAGTAGATTCTCATTAGACAGCGGTCCCGCATGTTCTTTGAATATCTCAGTTATGTCTATTTCATCAACATCTGAGAACCCTATGCGAAGAGCTAAATCAAGGATTTCTCTCTGATTTTGTTCCGCATTATCCCCATTTGTATCTTCAGAGCTGCATTCGGCCCACACTTTTTTCCGTTCCTTGTTTACTATTGCAGCCGAAACTTCATTTCAGGATTGATTCATTTTCTTAAACTGCTTTCAGGATGTAAAAATCTTTCCAGAACTTCCGAATTATGCCATGACCATTTGTTTACTCTGACTTTCCATCAATTGGCGTAAATAATATCAATCTAAACGCAGCAATAGCACCTTGGTCAACAGCACCTCCATATGTTGTAGGAGGGATGTTGTGTGATGAGGAGCAAAGCTTTGTATGCCAAATTATTTTCTTTGCAATATTTTTTAGCTTCGGGACGAACATTAGTTTTAAACCATTCACGAAAAGATACTACATCAAAGAAAGCATCTAACGAAAGATAGACCGGCTCGGCTGGTATTGCCACGTTCAAAGATGAGATTACTCGTATTTGAACCCTCAAAAAGGCAATATCAATGAACGTTCCAAGGACATTGCGAGACAGGAAAGGCAAGCCTATAAACGCCTGGATCACACAAATGCGATGACATCGGCATTTCATTAGCAGTAACCGAGTGATCCAAAATCGGGAGGCCTGCCGATATTTTTGTGAAGCCAAATAGCGAACTCCACAGGCGGTTCAATAGAAATGAAATATGATCCCTTGTTTTCGGATCAAAACCTCCCCGAAATAGGAAGAAGAAAAGATACTACCAGTTACCATAGTCTTTTTATAGGCTTTCTATATGACTAGGAGCGTTTGTTTGCAAATATTTTTTATAACTTGCATTTTCCGAAGTGTACACTAAATATGGTTTTAGCTTAAAATCTTCCGAAGCATTGCTCCCAAGAAGCAGCGTCACGCTATCTTTCGCATCTTTTTATCCGATTTCCGTTTTCTCCTCCATAGATATATGTTAAAAGTTCTTGGTAGCACACATTTCCAGAATAGCCCAGCTTCGTCAACGTTAAAGACTTGCTGAGAAGTGTAACCTCCATCCGTAGTAATTTGTTTCAGTTTGCAGGAAATTTGTTGGTTGCTTCAAAATCTGCACTTGCAGATTCATCGGTCATTTTAACACTGTGAAGTTGTGCTGTCTTTTTGAAATTTTCTAGCTATCTGGAATTAGCGTTAAGACTGATATTCTTATCCTCTTCAACTAACATTTTCTCTAGGTCTTTAAATAAACTCATTGCCTTTTTTCTGTGTAGTTAGGTAGTAACATGCTTTCTTCATATAAGCCACTTATTTAAGTATTTAAAGCCGTTTCCATTTTTTCTAATATAAGTGGCTTCCTTCTCGTGGAAGCACTTGCGCGAATGTTACCAGCGTTGTTTTTGAAGGGGAAATCGGTGGAAACAGCTTTACACGACGTAGTAGGGAAGATAGAGACTATCCTTCGCCATAAGGAATTTGCACTATCAGCCTTCCTAGAAATAGAAGGTGCGTTTAATAACGTAGAAGGAAGGGCCATTAAACAGGCCCTGGAAACAATGAACGTCGAGCATAGCATTACCAATTGGCTCTGCAATATACTCGGCACTAGAAACATTAACTCCACTATCGGAAACAGTTCAATAAGAAAATCCGTTACCAGGGGGACTCCCCAGGGAGGCATTATCTCACCCCTCCTCTGGGTTCTAGTCATCGATGGGATACTTAAAGAACTAAGCAACACAGGCATAAGCGTCACTGCTTACGCAGACGACGTGGTGATTTTAGTTTAGGGCAAGTTCCTTGACACATTAAGTGAAATTATGGAATCAGCTCTTAATAGTCTTGCAAAATTGGGCTAGAGGGTGTGGACTACACGTCAACCCGGATAAAACCGAATTGGTATTTTTCAGCAAAAAATACAAGATACCACCCTTCAAACTGCCTAAGCTAGCAGGGGTGGAGCTTTCCCTTTCGGATCGCGCTAGATATCTTGGGATAGTGCTAGATAGGAAACTAAATTGGAAACTTAACATACAGGAAAGGGTCCGCAAAGCTTATAATGCTCTCTTCATCTGTAAGCGGACCGCGGGGAAAAAATGGGGCCTGAAGCCCGCAATGATGCACTGGCTATACATCATGGTAGTCAGACCCATCCTCACGTATGGGGCTCTTGTGTGGTGGAAGGCAACGAATACGAAAAACACACGGGATATGTTAATTAATTAATTAATATTTGGCGCAACAGCTCTTTAAAGTGCCAGGGCCTAGCTTCTCGCAAACCACTCATGTTGTGTGCGTTATATTTTTCACACGAATGGAAGGGACCTACAGTTTAATGCCGAATCCGAACGGCGATTTGAGAAGCTTTTTCGTGACAACAATACTCTCGGATGTTTGTCAGACGCTCGCGAGAGGTGGGACCGTGAAAAAACTTTTTGATGTTTTCTGGGATTCGAACATGGAACCTCATGCGTAGTGATCCGACACACTAACCACTTACGCCACGGCGCCCACGGGATATGTTGGCCATGGTACAAAGAACAGCTTGCATTGCCATCACGGGTGCTCTACGCACAACACCTACGGCTGCACTCGAGATCTTTCTGTATCTTTTACCATTAGACCTACAAATTAAATTTCAACCGGGCAACAGTGCGCTTCGGCTCACTAACGTTGGTCTCTTCAGGACTAATAACATAGGACACAGCTCCATTCTCAAGGAATCTTTTCCCGGAATCCCTGACGAATCGGACGATATACTTGGCACCTTAGACTTCGATACACCATACGAAGTACTGTATCTAATTAGAGAGGGCTGGCGAAGGAAGACAGTCTCTGTCCATAACGAGATTGCAATATACACAGATGGTTCTAAGACCAATGAGGGCACGGGGTCAGGTATTTACTCGAGAGATACGAACCTACAGGTGGCCTTGAGACTTCCGGACACATGCAGTGTGTTCCAAGCAGAGGTTCTAGCTGCACTTAAAGCTGCGGAATTACTTGAGATGGGATCAATATCCGATAAGAATATCGCCATCTACATTGACAGTCAGGCTGCGCTAAAGGCGCTATAGTTTTACGTCACCAAATCTGAGATAATTAGGAATTGCCGCACAATGCTTAGGGCATTATGTACGCAGAACCGAGTCAGATTATGTTGGGTACCTGGACACTGCGATATTGAAGGCAACGAGCAGGCCGACGGGCTGGCTAAAAGAGGAGCGGGGCTCCCACGTAGCAATATAATTGGTAGTATTAAGCCACCAGGGTGCGTGGCCAAGGGAATTATTCGGGATAAAATCATTGACACGGCTAATCTAAGATGGTCAAACTTAGATGGTCACAGGGTGTCTAAGGCCTTGTGTCCTGTGCTAGATCGCAGAAAATCTGGGGATATAATCAAGTTAGATAGATCGAGGCTAAGAACAGTGATAGGAATACTCTCTGGCCACTGTTTCCTAAGGAGGCATGCCATGAGACTAGGGTTATCCGATACGGATGTTTGTAGGTACTGCGACGACCTACATGTCTCAGAGGATATAACTCATATACTCTGTGAATGTCAAGGAATTGCCAGGACAAGGCTAAAGCACCTTGGAAGATACTTCTTCGATAACCTTGAAGAGGTGAGGTCCCTAAGCCATAACAAGGATCTTTTCAGATTCTGTAGGGAGATTAATTGCTTGGGAGAATGGGTTTAGGTCTTCTGCCGTGAAGGTTCCCTAGGGATCGCGATGGGCTCACTTTGGTGCCTAGTGTTTTATGATAACCTCCTAGCCCTACCTAACCTAACCTAACCTACCAGCGTTGTTGAGGATTATTATTATTATTATTATTTTTTTATAATTTGCGCGCACTCGGTTATGAATACACTTAACATGTTTACACAAAGTGCGGGCGTTGGAAAGGATAGAGCGAAAGAAAGATTGGTGTAGTGGTTTTGAAATTTAGATGTTGCACCAAACAACATGGTACCCATGGCACTAAACAATTTGAGAAAGAAGTTTTCAGATATCTGGCCGAGAATTTGTAGTTGCATAATTTTTGTAATTACTTAATTTTTATATTGTATCTATTTTCCATAATACCTATATCATTCTGAATTTTAAATTTAAAAGTTTGTTTAACTCAATGCAAAGTAATTTATAACTTTTACTGTTAATGGCTGTAAGATTATTGTAAAAGATGTTAAAATAAACAATATAATAATGTTAGAAAAACTCACCGTTGTTATTAGGTAGTCCTATTGAGTTGCCTATATGGTATGCCTTATCTCCTTTATCAAAGTGTCGAACAACACCTATTTTCACTTGTAATGACATGGCATTCCTCTTTTTTTATACCAGCACTTTCAACGTTGTTATTCTTCCGTTTTGCTCACATTTTTCACCAAATAAAATGTTGATTAGATATCAGAAATGATGTCTATAGTGGAGGCTAATTTAGGCAATAAATGCAACATAATATATTATATCTGTTTCAGTGACAACTTCATTTTTCTTTTTAGTAGATACATCTAAGTAAGGTTGTTTATAATAAGTATATTTTTATTATTTAGTTACGTCTAAACCTATTGATTATCGTATTCTACTCATCAAATTCTTTCATTTGATACCCTTATCAAGGGTAGTTCGTCATCTTGAGGCGTCCGCCATATTGGATTTAGAATGATATTATACGTGCTACCTACATTGCATTGCCACAGGACTTATATACGAGTGCAAAATTTCAAAGCTCTAGCTCAACCCATTCTCTGCCACGTCAGACCATATGTACTGACAATTGTCATGCTGCAATTACCAAGCATTCAAACGGCGAGTGCATGTAATTTGCCAGATAAATATAATGCAAATGTTTTTAGAAATTTAAATTTTTGATTGTGGTATAAGCTTATAATAGGTAGAGAATATTTGCATTACTAGGTATTTAGTGTGAGTCCATATGGGCTG
Source organism: Brachypalpus laphriformis (assembly GCA_945910035.1). Lineage (NCBI taxonomy): Eukaryota > Metazoa > Arthropoda > Insecta > Diptera > Syrphidae > Brachypalpus > Brachypalpus laphriformis. The sequence goes on along the minus strand of OX246753.1, from coordinate 12,982,522 downwards.
ACACATCGCTTTTGGTATTTTAAAGTCTTACCGTGAAGCCCTAAGGACAGACATTAGAAATCCGAAAACATTTTGATAGTTAGTTTATTTAAGACCTTTGGAATATCTCCTACGACGGGATTCTATGCCTGCAGATGCCGGAAGACACCTTCTTGGTCGGTTACGCAGATGATATTGCTGCAGTTATCACTGCACGGGACACCGAGGATGCCCAAGGAAAGTTGAATCAAGATATGAGGCGGGTGCATCCCTGGATGGAAAACCACGGATTAAGCCTAGCGACTGCAAAAACGGAGACAATATTGCTGACAAAGAGACGAATTTCCACAAATGTTGAGTTGCAGGAGTAATGCCCATTGATCTTCTAGCAGCAGAAAGGAAGTACGTCCACGATAAGAAGACAGAAATAGGAGCGAAAACAGCAGCTACAGAAACGAAGCAACTCACGAAGCAGAAGTGGCAAAACAGGTGGAACGCTGAAACGAGGGGATGATGGATCTACCGGTTGATCAGAGACGTTGCTGCATGGATGGAGCGGGAGCACGGTGAAGTGAATTATTATATCACACATAGGCAAATCAATCCCGGACGTTTTTTACTCTTGAACGGTGACTGGCAATCCCGGGATTTTCGGGATTGAAAGTTGATTTTATTTGATACTCTCATACGCAAATAACTAAGTCATTTTTGATTTTTAAAATTTAGATTATTAATTTTTTGTGATCGAAATTAACCTTTGCCTTGCTGTTTTCCAAAAATTATGTACAGAAAAGAAACATATCTAGAATAGGTTAGATTACGGTAGTGCTTGACAGATCGGGCGCCGTTGAAGCGCAAATCAAGGTATGCGTTCATCTATTTTATTTGTATTATGGTTTCTTCAGTGCTTGTTACCTGTTTAAAGGAGAAAGAGAAACAAGTATTTTCGAACAAGAGTGAGCGATGTTGCAAGTGCGTCATAAAAATACTGTACGAGAAGCAAGTGTAGTTATGGTTTAGTTTCTATTGTGTTTGTGGTGTTCTCGCACGCGTTTTAAATAAAGTACTAGTCTTATTAGCACTTATTAGCCATCCATAAATCCAAAGTGGGAGGTGAACTGAGTATTGCTTCGACTAGTCGATAATCAAGAGAGAAGCAAACGGCAGGACCACCGGTTAAACGGAAAATGGATGATTATATTCCTTTTGATTCATTTTAATAATAAAAAAATTTTGTTTTTGCCGAGAGTAGGTGAAAAATCTTCTAAAGACACCATAAGGACCGACCGAGCGTGCTTATGGTAGTGTGAGATTTTTACTCACTAAAAAAACACCTCTCTTCAAAAATAATACTACAACTAAGCCGACGCTTATCCAGCAGTTTTATTTTCGCTTACGATACACGTGATTTTTGTAAAAAAAAAAAATAAAATTTCGTACGAAGTTAAAAGAAAGGCAGGTTAATTCCAAGGATAGTTCTTGCCTTTTTCGCGACCGGCATATACTATGACGCGAGGTCAAAAGGTTTTATCCTTTGCAGACGACGAATTGAATTATTCGCGTCAAGTAGTTGAATGATGGTACGGTTACAATGGCCGTGAACACGATCTTTGTGTTTACGCGCAAATTTTGTTATCTCTTCGACGACGCTGGGAATTCCCAGATCTCGATGAATTTCTTCGTTACGTACATACCACGGTGCGTTGATGATCGTTCTAAGAACTTTATTTTCAAAAGTTTGTATGATGTTTCTATTGCTTTCCTTGGTACAACCCCATAGTTGTATACCATACGTCCACACAGGCTTTAGCATTTGCTTATAGATAAGCAGTTTGATATGTAGGCTCAACTTCGAATGTTTTCCGAGTAGCCAGTGCATTTGTCGGTATTTGTTTTCTAGCTCGTCGCGTTTCTTTTTTACGTGTGATTTCCATTTAAGCTTAACATCTAGAGTCATTCCTAGATATTTTGCTTCGTTCGCGTACGGTATTTGAGCCGAGTTAAGATATAGAGGTAATCTTTCCACTTTTTTATAGGTAAAGTTGACGTGAGTAGATTTACTTTCGTTCAGCACAATATGCCAAAAATTCGTCCAAGCGTGAACTTTATTAATAGCATGTTGCAGCTTTCTATTTGCTTCTTTAATAGTTTCGCCCGTGGTCAATATCGCCGTATCGTCCACAAATGTGGCGACGACGCAGTTTCTTTCCTGTGGGATATCACGCGTGTAGAGTACATATAGAAGTGGGCCAAGGACACTTCCTTGTGGAACTCCGGCCGCAATCTCCTTGAAGTCAGAGTAATCATTTCCGTGCTTAACACGGAAGAGTCTCTCGGTGAGATACGATAGTAAGATTAGAAAGAGTTGTCGTGGCAGTAGTCGTTGCAATTTATACTCCAAGCCTTCGTGCCAAACCTTATCGAATGCTTGTGAGACGTCAAGAAATACACCACAACAAATCTTTTTTTCTTCCAGAGCTTTCTCAATCACGTCAGTTATTTTGTGGACTTGGTCAATTGTAGAATGTTTAATTCTAAATCCAAACTGATGGTCAGGAATGAGACGTCTTTCGTCGATTACGGGCTGTAGACGTTTGGAAAGAAGTTTTTCAAATATTTTTGAGATAACCGGCAATAGGGAAATAGGCGGATATGATTTCTTCTCATTTAGCGGTTTGCCTGGTTTCGGGACCATTATAAAAAAAAAAATGCAGAGCATAATAGTTACGCTGTTTTTCATTTAAAAAGATAAAAAGAAAAGGCACTTATAATTAATTTCTACATTTTTGTGAGCAATTATCGGAAGTTGATTTTTTTGTTAAAAACATGTCTTATCAATTTTTTGAACTGTGCATCGGATTCTGTCCAATCCCGGGATTCATTTTTTCAAATCCCGGAATCCCGGGATTGAAAATTAGCTTCGGGATTGAAATCCCTAATCACACAGTTCCTTACGGGACATGGTTACTTCAACCGGTACCTGCACAAGATGGAAAAAGTAGAGGGTGCAGTCTGCCAATATGGAGACTCTTTGGAAGACGTTCCGTATCAAACTTTTTCACCTGTAACAGGTGGGCAGCAGAAAGGAATAGTCTAGAGTCAGAGATAGGCAACTTTTCCCTAGAAAATGCGTAAACAAGATGGTCTCGAGTATCGACATATACTATACGAGTATCGACATATGGTTTTAATCGATAGCCAAGCTGCTATCAAAGCCATTGCCTCGGAAACTATTTCCTCAAAACTAGTACTAGAATGCCGACAGGAGCTGGGCTCGCTAGATGGCCAATGCATGGTGACCCTAGTCTGGGTTCCAGGCCACAGCAACGTTGATGGCAACGAACATGCTGACGAACTAGCCAGGCGAGGCTCAGCCCTTCAATGCTCACTTGCTGAACTTGTTCACACCCCGCTCGGAGCAATTAAGGCAAACATCTCCTCAATCTTTCTTAGAAAAGCTAACCTTAAATGGTCCAGGTTAACGAACTGCGTCATATCCAGAAAGATGTGGCCTAACTACAACAAGACCAAAACAACCGCCCTTTTGAACAGAACGCGCAAAGACATTGCCCGTACAATTGCGATAATCACGGGACATTGGCCGGTAGGAGAGCATGCAGCCAAACTAGGTATCCCAAATAATACACACTGCCGTAGTTGCAACATAGCCACCGAAAAAGAAACAATTATCCACTACATGTGCAATTGTCCAGCACTAGCTAGGGCTAGACATCAAGCATTAGGCAAACCCTTCTACAATTCACTTGAGGAAATCTCTGGTAAGAACATAAATGAGCTTACACTCTTCTTAAACTCCACAGGCTGGCTCTAGATTTTCCTCACCAACACACATCAATATCCAAGGTCGCATGAGTCGTGGTATCAAAACGGCACAAATGTGCTAATTGGGTTTCTGTTTTTACAGAACCGCCACTTCTACCTACCTACCCATCGATATATGGAGTATTGAGAAGGTACTCAGATCGAAAAAGAGAGAGGAGGAAGTAAACATACCCTCAGTAAGTTTACCAAATTGATGAACGCCTTACCGGTAAGATATGTACTATAAACCCGCATCAGGAGATAAATGAAAAAACCAGTCCCCAGATGGGAAAGAAGTAATGCTAAAGCAGTTCCGGAGTGGATGGTGTTAGGTTGAAAAGGTGTTAAAGGTAGTTTTTTAGTGATTAGGAGTCTCACACTACTTGAAACAGAGCGGGCCTGTTCCTCGTGCGCATTAGCGTTTTTCCACTATCCCTTAGGAAAAAAAAAAGCATCAGCAATGCATAAAACACTTTAAATGAGTAATTACACATATTCATATTGGCTTTGTTTTTGCTATTTGAAATAGAAATGAAACAGGAAAGGGAATAGCGGAACTTTGAGATATGATGCAAAATCGAAACAAGAACAACTTCCAGTACATTATTACATGAACACAAAACATTATCTTATAAAACAACAACAATATTCGAAGGCAGGACGTCAGTCCATATGGCCTGACAGTTACAATGCAAGAAGATTTCATGTCAGACCATATGGACTGACGCGGCATGTTTGGCTAGTTCTAAAACTTTTATTTGACAGTGAATGGGTTAATTAGAACTTGTCGACACTTTGATTGCAATACTTGACCTAAACATACTAACACACTAACATAGCAAGTTAAAAAAGCTGAAGGGTCTTTAGTACTTGTTTATTAATTTGTAGAAACATTCTTTAGATTCGGTTAGAGGGTATTATTAGCACTACCCCGAATGCATTTACTTAATTTACTATTGTCAAATCAAATAACGAAACTGATCCACAACTTAACCTTTATCCGAAAAAGAACCTACAATACTGTCCCTTGGGTCTTTTTGGACCCATATCGTTTTTTTTTTAGTACAAATGTACCCATTCAGGTTTCCAGATATCTGATCTGTATTTTGCGCGTTCGTGATTGCGCAATCGCCTCAGAAATCTAGATGACATTAAATCAGTTGACTAGCCAGACAGATTTTGCATTCTATGTAATCTGACGTGGCTGAGCATTTAGGATCTGGAAACCTGAATGTGCCCAATGAAACCTTCTTCGAGTTTATTTTTTTATATTGAACACAGCAAACGGAGCTTTGGGTCAAAAACCCGAGGGACGGATGAAGGTTAAAGGTAGATGTATGAGCAAGGCGTCGGTTATAGCGATCCGTGAAACTTGGAACAGTGAAAATCTCATATTGAGGTATCAAAGCTTGAGAATTGCTTATCAGACCGTAGTTTATTTTCATTTCATTCTTAGTCTAGAGCTTCCGTTACTTGTTGACTGTACTTAGACTGTTAAGAATTCAAGCACTTCAATTGCAGGCTCGAAAGTCACTGCGAAATCTAATTTTTTTGTCTAGTTACGATCTAAAATTTGTGTTCAGAAATTTAACCATCTTTTCCATCTAATGAAGAGATTTTCTGCGTAAAGCTATTGGGTGCGTTAGTTCAATGGTAAGCACCAAATAAACGTGCAAGAACGCATCAATAATGGTGCTACGCCATTAGGTTTTTTATAAGAAAGCTTTGGACTATAGATGAGGTGTCCATCCGCAAACAATGTGGTGGTTACTCGTATATTTTTCAGTAGTAAGACCGATGTATGGGATCCTAGTCTAATGAATAGCACTAGACAAAGCTAGTTACGTCTCACTTCTCAGTACAATTTAGAGGACGGTATGTGTCAGTATTACCAACGCATTACAAACCACTCCTACTGCGGCGCTGGAAGAAATGTTGCACATCCTTCCTCTGGATATTTGCGAAAAAAAAAAAATAGCTATGAAATCGCTGTTGAAACTGAGAGAAACATCACAGTCGAGTTGTTATGACACAGGGAATGCCGAATCTTAGGCTTAGAAGCAGTTGATTTGAGGTGACGGACCTCTTGACTTCAACATCGGATACATCACTAATATTGACAGTTGGGCTATCCCAAACTAAATTTTATTCTGCAAATTTACACAGAGGAGTCTAAGACTGGTGATGGTGTAGGGGTCGGTGTTTTCTCAGTTTATTTCAGGCAGAGGTTATGAATATACAGGAAGATACTGATTAGCTATTGAAGAGGTCGATAGCGAGTTCGGATGTCTTTCGATAGTGAGAGAAACATCACAGTCAAGTTGTTACGATACAGGGAATGCCGAATTTTAGGCTTAAAAGCACTTGATTTGAGGCGACGGACCTCTTGACTTCAACATTGGATACATCACTAATATTGACAGTTGGGCTATCCCAAACTAAATTTTATTCTGCAAATTTACACAGAGGAGTCTAAATTAGGTGATGGTGTAGGGGTCGGTGTTTTCTCAGTATATTTCAGGCAGAGGTTATGAATATACAGGAAGATACTGATTAGCTATTGAAGAGGTCGATAGCGAGTTCGGATGTCACCCAGCTCTAAAAGCATTCACTATAAATCAAAAATGGTAAACCAATGTTGTGCATCCTTGAGTGGGATATTGAACAGTTGTAATCTCAGGCAGTACTGTCTTTCTGATGGCTATAGTGGTATTTCAGGCAACTAAAATGTGAATTTGCCAAAAATCAAACCAAGCAGGTGTCTTTGACTATGGAAATAGAAACGGCAAAATACAAAATCTCTGCAATAGCACCGGAATAGGCTAATAAGATATTACGCAATCTTCATACATGTCTGCTTCATAGTAGCAGAGTACACATATGAATAAACATCGCCTGGTTACGGATTCCTACGAATAGCTTTTGTTGCAGCTGCATGGGTGAGGCGGAAGAAGAATCAAATTTGTACCTGTTATATAACTGCGCCACATTGTCCACAGCAAGATGAAAGATGCTGGGTAAATTTTTTTTCGAGGAATTCCCAGATATTGCTGATTCGAACCCATACCGATAATTTTTTGTTTTTTATAATTTGCGCGTACTCAAGGGCTATAAATACCCTTAACCATTTCTGTCATGGCGTCCACATATGAGGACACACTACATAAATCTAATGCCAGCGGTCCAGGACTTAGCTCTACATGTCTGTATAGAGAAAAAAGTGTTTGTAATGTCATTTACTTTAAAATTGAATTAGTTCAGAAAGCTAAGTATTTGGGATCGACAATAGATAGTCAATGAAGCTGGACTGAACACATCTTTAGTTTGAAGCAATATGTTCTATCAACTATTCGATGTTTTTACTATCTGGACAAGTTTATCTCTAATACTACCCTTAGAACCATTTACTTTAAATTTTTTATTCCAAGTTAGAATATGGAATCTGCTGCTGGGGAGGAGTCTACCTTTACAAATTGCAACCGCTTACTCTATTGCAAAAGTACGCCATAAGGAAAGTCTGTAACGCTATTCGGTTCACCCACTCTATGGACCTCTTTCGACAGATGAATATTCTTCTAGTAAGGTATTTTTTTATTTCAAAGTCCTTGAAATATGTTTTCTGAGAGGTGGTTATATGCAAAGTCCTATCTTTATATAGCTTACGCAGCAATACATCTGCTGCTGTTGGTTTGGCTGCTTTTCGGACTCCATTTCTTTGAAAAACTTACACTATCGTGTCTCGTAAATTGTTTAACAAGCTCCCACTAAATATACGAAATATTAGAACATTGTTGGTATTCGTAAAACGTGTAAAGTTATGGCTTCTAGGCTTTAATATATGTATATGAAATAGAATTATTGTTGCGCTACATTGTTTGATGATTGTTTTATAGTCAAATTTTGCTAGTTTCACATCACTTCACATTTACTTGTTTGTTTTTATTAAATTGCTTTTTTTTATTAATATTTCTTAACGCATGTTTTTTTATTGATCACCCCTCAATGAAATACAAAGATTAATATGTGGCATTATCTCTACTTGTTTAATATAAAATGTCGAAACTATTCTGTAACGAATGTTAATAAATAGTTGTAATTATTTAAAATATTGTATTAAGGAGAATAAGAAAAAAATTGAATTGAATTGAGTTGAATGATGCCAACTATTGTTAATCTAAATTCTGTCAATTTTACTGTTTGTAAACGTTGTCCTAATATGACTACAACCATAGATTCTATTTGACACCGGTGTTGACCTCTCTTTCGGCGGCTGAAAAATCATAATTTAATTCAAAGAATTGCTTAGGAAAGCGTCGGATTTTTCCAAAAAAAAAATAAAAAATAATAATTTGTCATTCAAAGTATTAAAGTGTTTTTACACAGTGCTGGCGTTGGAAAGGACAGAGAGAGAAAGATTTGTGTAATGGTTAGAAACCCAGATATAAGGTTTCAGAAAAAACTCCAAGTCCAGATACTCGTAATTGGGAAGATTTATTTTGTTATTCTGCCTCTGCTTCTTCAGGATTTTTCTCCCGATCACCTGATATCATAGGCATATGCTATGGCGGTCTGATATCTCACACCTCATAGGTTGACCACATTCCTTAATAGTGGGATCGATACAAGTGTAAACCCCATAAAGCGAGGTAAATCAAAAGTTAAGTAGCAACCCAATAATGCTTAAAAAACAAACCAGTAAATCGTAATTTAAAATCGTAATTCATAGGCATATCAATCTGCCAACAGAGCGAACAATTTTTCCAGCTATATGACCAAGCTACTACCAGTGTTATGTATTCGCAATAGTGTTGACATACGGTTTCGCAATTGATCAGGCTGACTCTTTATATATTAAATAAAAAATTCTTGCTGGCATCGAGATTTGAACCATGAACCATTAGCCTGACAATTGATGACGTTACCACTACACATAAATTAATATGTCACCCAGTTTCTAAGCGCGTATTTCAACGCGTACCTACATAAGATGGGAAAAGTGGGAAGCTTAGCTTGCCAATATGGTGACTCCCCAGAAGACGATGCAAACCACACATTCTTTAGCTGCAGAAGATGGGTAGCAGAACGACGCAGGCTGGAATCGGAGGCTGGTGATATCATTCCAGAGAACATCGTAAGAAAAATGATGACGAGTAATAAAAGATGGAACCGCTTCTGCTCATTCATCGAGTCTGTGTTGAAGACAAAGAAGATGAAAGAATGTCCAAATGAAGAAAAGTGTTCACAGAGGCACAAGAAAGTGGCACCACCCTGAAGTAATGCCAGAAGCAGTCTCGGGGTGGGTTTGCCAGAAGATGGAGAGATTTTAGTCGGTTAGATTCCGACACACCGGGGGGATGCTACCACTACACCATCGCCACCACATCTGCTAAATAATCCAAAAATCAAAATGGTTCCAAGATTGTCGAAAATAACTGGCTTATGTTGGAACACAATGGTCTCCTTCTGATATAACTAAGTCCTACCGAGTACGGATGATAGCGATTTAACATTAAGCCCATTTCAGACAAATCTGTCGCTATAAAGTATTTACACACCTTCCTAAGGAAATGTCGAAAAAGGGTTCCTTAATTATGCACAGAACACTTTCAACGCAGTACCAACATATACCTAGCACTATCAACTTCTTATAGTCCACCCACACCCTTAACAACTCCTATTGGTCATATTTAGAAAATTCTAATTATGAAACTTTCCCCCAAGTTTATTCCGAAGAAAGGAAAAAAATGGAATAAAATGAAATAATAATAATGCCGCCGAATGACAAGTAGAAAAGCGAAAAGAAAAATGTTCATAAATATATTTTCCTGTCCCCCGTCCGCAGCCAAAGCCAGTAGAGATAGTGAACCAGGTTAAATTGAGTTTCAAAGTCTCATTTTTTCGGGCCCGCAAACCTTCCGTGGGGCCAAATTATGGCACGGATGACTCTTACCGCTGATTCGTTTCTGCAGAACAAAACTGACGAATATACACATACACGTACATGTACAGCGCCAATATCCTATGTATAAAATATATAATTTATGAACTCACTTGGTCTGGTGCCAAGGAACCGCCTGGCACGGAATCCTTCGCTTGGCCATTCACAAACTCTTCACAAAACTTTGGTGGAACTTCAGCGAGGGATGGACAACGAAATGAAACCACCCCCTTTCCTAGGGTTTTCTATGTTTTTTTTTTTTTTTTTTCTACTCTTTTCTAGCCACCACTGTTAGAGCCACCAGTCAGCTATCTATCCAACCAACCACCCTTCGAAGTATAATAAATAGCGTGGATATGTATCTATAGATAAACGAATAGCCAGAGCAAATCGTGGATCGAATCTATTTTTCTTTTCGAAAAAAATGTATTCAAAATATCATAACACAATTGAAGGATGATATACCGAGCGCACGGGAGGTCATAAATGATATTCTTTCCTTCCGACTTCCTCCGGCACCCATCCCTCTCCAGTTCAATGGAAATATTATTGAAGTGGCATGAAACACGATTGACAATTCCCGGTCTATTAAAATGAGAAAAAGAAGACGAATCCTTGTGTAGGCTGAATCGTGACGTAGGAAATCGTCGTACAGTTGGTTTGTAGATATCCTTGCCCGCTCTGTATTGTATCTCCACCACACTTAAAAGGTATGAGGAGCTGTGTTCTGTTCTGTCGGAATAATTAAAAGCACGCAACGTCGACAACGGGTCGGAGGCGTTACGTGCATGGAATATACTTCTGAGGGGTGTGGGTGCAGCAATACCTGATCTGGTCTTGTCGTTTCGCGGAAAGGTCATTAAATTTTCTTTCAGTTTTCCTCCGACATTTTTATTTATTTTTCACCAAGTTCTATTTTATGGGAAATTCCAACCCCAGTCCAAATAGTCCTTTGGGTGTGGCGCGGGGAGGTTTTGTGCGAGAATACTAGAATACGGGACTGCGCAGGCCTTTGCATTGTCCTTTGGTGAAGGTGGTCGATTAGTATGTGGCTACGGTAGTGTACTGGTGGTGGGAGTTGCCTTGAATGAGAAAATAAAATGGAGTCTTCAGGATGGGAATGGGAGTAATGGAAAAAGTTTTGTATTTTTATGTTTCTAAAGACTTTGCAGTCCGAAATAAAGTTATTGTTTAACGAGAATGCCTATAAACTACCAAATTACACCTCTGGATAATAATCTGAAAACCAAGAGTAAATAATTCTGAGTAAAATTAAAGCCAAGTCGTGTACATATGAGCTTCTTCAACGAAGCTAGTTGCATCTACAAGAAATCGAATTGTGGTGTCCAATGCGAAGAGCGAGGAAAACTGGACGCAGGTCCGGATCAAAAACTTTTGCAAGTTCATCAGAAATTTAATTTCCGCTGATTCTGTTGTATCCTGGAGCACGATGCAAGATCAATTTTTAAACCGAACATAAACGAGTCCTGCATTCTGTTACCATTTTGGATCTAGCAAATGGATTGAGCAAGGCATTAATCGCTGTCGCTTCAGATGCAAGGCTGTCGTTTTCAGCTCCTAAACCTAAATTTTTAGCTATCAGTGAACATTTGGCTACATTCTTTAGGCAGATAGAAGTGGCTGTTTCAGCCGACCATGCTGAAACATTATTAGCGCGGAAGCGCCGTTTTAGTACCACAACTCAAGTGACCTGTCGGATGTAAGAACGGGGGTTAACTAATTGGAATGAGGGTAAAGAGTAGAGATTATTCGAATCCACTCCGTTACGTTTAGGAAACTGATAATCCCCCTAATGCTTATTTCCACTAACTATATTAGTTTGTCAAAAAAGGGTTTACCTAGCGTACGCTGTCTGGCTCTCCCTAAAGCCGGACACTTGCAAAGGAAGTGACGGGTAGTTCCTTGCTTGTTAGCAGTTTTGCAGCTGCGGCAATGTGCATTAAACGTAAAGCCTATTCCGACCGCATGAAACCTGATGGGCCAGTGGCCAGTGCTAATTGCCAAAACTCTTGTAATACTGCATGGTTTCTGTTTAATAGTTCTTGTGCTCTATTCCAGTAGTATTTAGGCCACATCTGCCTGGATATGACACAGTTCCGCACCCCTTGCCATCTTCATCAGCATTTAATAGATAGTGCGCAAATATTCTACCCTTAAGGGTCTCCAACGGGATGATCACTTCCTCCGCAAGGATTTATCAAGGCCAGATCCCTGTCTTTGCTAGTTCATCAGCTCGCTCATTTCCCTCAATATTGCTCTGACCCGGCACCCAAAAGAGACTAATAATGAACCGAAGACCGAGCGATGGATATGACACAGTTCCACACCTCTTGCCATCTTCTATCAGCGTTTAATAGATAGTGCGCAAATATTCTACCCTTAAGGGCCCCCAACGGGATGATCACTGCCTCCGATAGAGATTTATCAAGCCCAGATCCCTGCTTTTGCTAGTTCATCGCAATATTGCTCTGACCCGGCACCCAAAAGAGACTGATCGTGAACCGAAGACCCAGCGAGGCGAGTTCGTCTTTGCACTGTTCTACTAGCTTGGAGGTTGTAGTGGCAGATACAGTAGACTTGATAGCGGCCTGGCTGTCAATGAAGATGGATGATACTGTGTATGCTTGAACCTGTAATCCAATATCCGTGGCTAAACCATTCAGTTTTCTCCGATACTCCTGAAAACTGCGGAAATTCTTTTAGAACTAGCTAGGAAAAACTTGGTCATTTGCACTGGATTCCTGCAAACGAAAATTACTAAGGTTGCCTTGTTGGTGTAGATCGGTTAAGCATCCCCTTCACTGGCCCTTAACTCTTCAGTGGCGTTAGCAAGGGCCTATTTAAAGAAAGTAATGACCGGAACCAAACCCAACTCCATCTGGACTGATACTCCAGGCCAGAAATGCTCCGAGTACTGATTCTCTGCTGTGTCACTCAAGAAGAGTAATTATTGTCTTTTGAGAGCCTGGACAAGAACAACCAATAAATCAATTGATGCCATCAGTGATACTTCCTAAAGAAGTATCTCCACAAACTTAGCGACAACGAGAACTGTCTGGACGTAGTCATAGAGTGCCCCTCTCTAATTCAAAAAAGCGATTTTTTGGCATCGAATTCATCTCACCACTCTCCGTGATGTTATACAATACATCCAGAGAAGCTAATATACTTCCTGACAGCTTCTGGTGTGAGTATATTGGAATTACCCGGGTCGGTAACGTACAACAGGTCTCTATGAGAAAACGCAGGACCATCTGCGGACCATCTGCTCCCGAAAAACATTAATAATAATCTATCTATACACGAGTAAATAAAAATTAAAAGCTGTTCGTTGGTAAGCGCATCACTTGAGAATGGCTGGACCGATTTGGCTAATTAATTTATTTTTTACTTAATTAATTAATTTTTAATTAATTTCAAATGTTCGTAACAGTCCGAATAAGATTTTTACGGAAAGAAAAATTGGAAAAGTTGCCCAGAAAATTGGAAAAAAACTGAAATTGCTTTTTTCCATGGGCTTTTTGTATGAATTCGCGACCATAATTCACGATCAAACAAATTTATTGAAATTTGGACAGGACCACGTCTGTCGGGTTAGCTAGTTATAAATAAATACTTAGGGCCTAGTGAAAACCAGTCTTGAGCCCAGTAAAAGTTGAGTTTGAATCTGCATAGTTGTCTTTCCTGCATAAGCACAGACAGGAGACGTATAGTTAGAGTCATTATGTAGATGTTCGCTTTGCAAGTTTGAGCTAGAAGTCGCTTCTTTTTAAATTAAAGTAGAAATAGTAGAAATAGAAAGTAGAAAATCTCGGGGCGCTGACTCAGTGTTATAGGTTTGCCTTCCTCGAGAGATAAAAAAAGACAGAGAATAACGATAGTTCCAAACTGTATTATATAACCATACACTGACTATAAACCGTCTCCCACTTCCTGCTTTTCGTCCTCGTCGGACTCCAGTCAAGCATTTCATCGCGAGGTGGGCTCCATCCTTATGTGATTTCCTCATGGTAGTTGACACACTGTCGCTAACTGCCTGGTAATGTTATATCGGGTTATATCCCCTCCCAGTTTGTACACCAGAAGATGTCGTTCTTTTTAGTACCACGGGCAATAAAACATGAAGTGCTCTCATCTTTGACTGTGTCCAATGTTGTGCAATACGGGTTTTCATCTTGCCCAAACCTGATCTGTGCGTCCACCTACCTTTGTCAATGGGATCCCATCTCTGCTTTCATCCTTGCCGTCGCTGTTGATGATCTACTCTACTGGCTTAGTACTTTTCCTACGCATCTTCCGCATTTTGCCAGAAGGTGAATTGGTACCATGTCAGCAACAACAGCAACAACCACAATAGACCGCATCATAGGATCCTGATGTAACTTTGATGCTTCAGTCGTTCGAGAAAAGTTTGAAGATTCCTCAAATGCTCGTCGTTGGTACGTCCGGATACAATGACGTCATCGAGATAAGCCACGCAGAATTCCAAATCAGCAGTCAGCTGTTCCATGTATCTCTGGAAAATTCCTGTAGAACTGGATGTAAGCTAAGCGTTGATATTCAAAAAGGCCAAACTCTGTACTGACGACGCACATTTTTTTCGACTGTGCGTCCATAGGAATCTGAAGATACGCATCGGATAAATCAATTTTTGTAAAGTAGCGTCCTTCTTGTAATTTGTGAAAAAGTTCCTGTATACGGGGCACAGGATGACGATCTATTTCAAGCTGTGCGTTGATTGTAATCTTGAAATCACCGCATATACGTAAATTCCCGTTTGCCTTTCTAACGACCACGATGGGTGCTGCCCATTGGCTCGTTTGCACAGGACGTAAGATATTCAGCTGCCGCAATCATTCAATCTCACGACGGACGTCTTCCTTTTGAGCAAAAGGTACGGGGCGGTATTTAAAATACTTGGTTGGCTGTTTGGTTTCAAGGTAAGATGCGTTACAAAATGCTTACTGCAACCCAATCCAGACATGAAAACTATCTTGTGCTTCTTGCACAGAGACTTGGCTTCAGATACTAGCTGTTCTCTAGATTCTGACATAATCTGCAGTACGGCTTCCTCTTTCGCAAAATTTATCTGAAGCCCAAACGCTTGAAACCAATCCAAACCCATTATATTTGCTCCTCGAGGTACGTCGGAAATAACAAGTGGTAGAATGCAAGTTTTTGCTTTCCACTGAACAGTGACATCTATCGTTTCCTTTTAGGGTACGTGCGGTCGGTTTACAGTTTGGACTCCCTAGACTACGGTAGCCGTCAAGACCTACCAGTGAACAGGTGGCACCTGCATCTAATTGAAATTCTAACGGGCGCTGATTTACGTGAAGCAACACAAAAATTTTGTTGGGGTTTTTCTCAGTTTTTAACTCTGCTGAGGAAACTGTTTCAAAAGGCGGTTCACCAGCCCCATAATTATCGACTACCATGTTGATTGAATGAGCAGATTCTGTCTGCCTAAAGTGCAAGCCGAAATTCAATTGACTTACCTGTTTGCGATTCACAGCTGTGTTGCGGGTACGTCTTCTTCCTCGACTTTAGATCGCTGGCCAGATTGTGCTAAGGCAGAAACATCTGTACGTCTTGCCGACAAAAACACGCTACTAATGTGACCACGACGTTGGCAGATATCGCAAACTGAATCGATATGTTTGCACTGATTCCGGTTGTGTTAAGTGAAACTCCCGGGACACGATTTTCTTACACTAAAAATTGCATGTGACTTACTTGCAGATCTCGGGAAACTTGCTTGGTTCAGCTGATTTACCTCGGTGAATGTCGATGGGGTGGAAGTACTGCTTCCCTTAAGTATATTCGATGCCAGCTGCGTCGATTCGTAAGCCATCGCTAGTTCCTCGATTTCCTCCAGTGTTGGGTCTTTTTTTTGTGTTGCGGCGATTCTCACAGAATCATGAGGCGTGTAGAAGGCGATCATGTCCCTGATCATGACGTCAGCGTAGGATGTGTTACAGTCCGACTTCGAGCAAACGAAAACACAATCTCTAGCAAGGCCTTTTAGGTCTGCAATCCATTCTGCGTATGATTGCCCTGGGAGCATTTTTTGCTTCAGGAACTTACACCTCGACGCAAGTACATGCAGTTTTGATTGGAAATGTTTTGTTAATTTCGCAGATAGAGTCTTGAACATGTGTGTACGTACATCTTCTGTTCCAAACAGCTTCCGGAGTACATAGATCATTGATGTGGTTTCCACACGTCGACAAAAAATGAGCCTTCCTTAAGTTGTCGTCCTTTAAAGAATTCGCAGAGAAATGCTGCTCCAACTGGAAAAGGTAACTCTCCCAAGATTCCTTTTCTGGATCAAACGGACGGAGTTGGGGAATGATGGTGGGTGCCGACGAGCATTCTTTCAAAATGCGCTCCATACATTCTGTGTTGGACTTCAGCATACTCTCCATCCATTCCTTTTGTTGGTTCAGAATTGCGTTCACTGCTTGTGGGTCCATATTTAATTTCTTCGTCGCCATTTGATGTAACTTTGATGCTTCAGTCGTTCGCGAAAAGTTTAAAGATTCCTCAAATGCTCGTCGTTGGTACGTCCGGATACAATGACGTCATCGAGATAAGCCACGCAGAATTCCAAATCAGCAGTCAGCTGTTCCATGTATCTCTGGAAAATTCCTGTAGAACTGGATGTCCCGAAAGGTAAGAGTTGATATTCAAAAAGGCCAAACTCTGTAGATCCAAAAGCGCTCCATACTCAGCGCATTGATTATGTATGCTGCTTTCGTCTTCTTTGTGTATGCTTCCTATCTTTTTTAGCTGCATGCAGCAGGTGTTGTTATATTTAAAATAATTCCAAGGTACTTTAACTCCGGCTTGGAAATCGCGGTGTGATTACTCTTATTCTTTATTATCTTCCTGCTGCTGATTAGCACTACTTTTGCTTTTCTTCCGCAAAAGAATAGTCTTGGTAATACGTAACTAAAATAGTAACTTAACTTGATACCATCTTAACAAGCTGATAAGATACCATATCAACGTACTGAGAATCTGAATCTGTCTCCTGGGACAGAGTGCCGCCACTATAGGGAGGAGGAAAAAACCTCCGAGCACATTCTTTGTGAATGTCCGGCACTATGCTGGTTGAGACGCCGTATATTCAATAGAGACTTACTGTTATCCTGTGAGGATTATTTGATGTTGACTTTTTTCTTTAAATCCAATGTTCCTTGAGTTGGTGTAGCTGGCCTTTCCAAATTTTTACGAATGTAAAAGAGTGTGTTCTGGGGCTTCGGTTCGCAAGTCATGTGGGATAACGACAATCTCTAGCTACAACTAGAATGTCTGTATATTACTGCACTTAAGTCTGAAGAAAGGTCAGAATTATACATTTTACCCTTTATGCTGACCAGCTTGTCTTGACTTAATGTCGAATAGGTATGGTTTTCGAATAAAATTGCTTCTTGTGACTATTAATACTTGGATAGGGCTCTCTAATACTGGTACAGAAAACTCTACAGCAGGCGTTATTATTGACGGAACTTTTTAAAATGACTTACTATTTTAGCTGCGTTTAGGCGAATGTGTTTATCTCATATTCTACGAATTTTGTTGAACGTTTTGGCACTTCTGCTAAGATATTTATATTGCATCGGCCAGTCATTGGTGTTCTCTATCTTAAGCTCTGTTATGCTGTCACGGCATCTTTCAATTGATGAAAAAATAAAAAAATTATTGTGAAAAGATAATGTTTGTTATTTATATGTCTTGCATGTAGCGAAAGAGCTGGTCATAGCCTTTTCATTTTTCAGCGGGGTGTTGTGATCCCAGATTTGAAGAAAGTCCCACCTAGTGTATGAGCTACTTCTAGCCATAGAATAGCCAGACAGAGCACAGTGGTCTCACTGACTGATGCCAATTTTCTTGAGGTGGTATTTGCGAGAACAGTGACCAGTAAGGAAGTCAGTTACGATCTTGGCATTATGTTTGCTCATTGCTGGAATTTGTTTAGTTCTTTTGTTTGAGAATTTACGAACTTCTTAGGGTATCTTAGGCCAGGTTGAGAATCCCAGTGTGTGAGATTTTCCTTCTTTCCCCATTGATTAAGATTAATCTTTGGTTGGCTGATGGGCAGGTCACAAAAGGATTCAGGGCCAATGAATGGAGATTGGGCAGTAGATCTGGCTAGTTCGTCATCAACTTTATTGCCAGTTATGCACTTATGGCCAGGAACTCAAGTGAGTGTGATTTTGTGGTGTGCAACAAGCTGCAGGAGAATTTGCGGACAGACTAGCTTAGACTTAAAGTTGTAGGACATGAGAGCTTTATAGTCTGCTTGGCTGTCTGAAAGAATGTTAATGTGAGATCTGCGGAGGTTTCTTCTGATGCTTTCTCTGGCGCAGACTTCTATAGCATAAGCGTCAGCTTTAAAAATTGAGGTAGAGTATCCAAGTGGCTTAGACAGTTTGAAATTTAGGCCGAATACTCCACCACCCATTCAGTTTTTCGTTTTTATATCGAAGGATTAATCGATTTGATAGTTATCCCCGAAGATTCTTTCGAGGATAATCACTTTAAAAGTGCGACTCAGATGGACCTTTTTGGGCATGAAGTCATTCTGTTTACTGCTGGCGAGGAGAGCAGCGAATGTTCAAGTATCTTCATATGTCCAACTAGATCCTGTGTTGGAATGTTGCATAGAAGATGGATCTCTAGGGCGCTGGCAGCCGTAGTCTTCATAATTTTTAAATGGAGAAGTGGGAGGTCTAGGAGAACTTCCAAAGCTTCGGTTGGATTCCTTGCATTTTTTGCAGGGCGATACTTGTTTAGCCTTTTCCCACCAAATTAGTGATTCGTACGTGATGTTTGGCGTGACGATGGTGAGGTAAATCCAGTAAATCATTTAAGACTTTAGGCTATTTTTTACCAAAAAGTGTGGAAGAGACCCAAAAGGCTTTGGTTGCCTTATAGATGGTTCTGTGTAGATGAGATTTCCAGTTTAGTTTTTGGTCTAGAGTTACTCCTAGATATTTTGTTTCCTTTTTACTTCTCTTACGGCTTCCAAATACCGATGAGGGATTGCCATGTTAAATGGCGTTTTTTTGCAGTTGTATAAATGCACGTTAGACCCCGCAAGTCAAATTTTATTGTTCAATGCCCTGATGATCTGAGCCCATTCTACTTAAACGAATACATTTGCCGTTACAGAGATCGCTTTCCTTTCTACAAGTCTAACGATGACCGATGGAAGAATTCCGTTCGACATAATCTGTCAATCAATCCACATTTTCGGAAAGGAGTCAAAGCCCCACAGGGTGCTGGTCATCTGTGGACAATTTCCAGTGGCGATTCAGAGGAAAATATCCTAGCCTGGGAGCACGTACGTTTTGAGAAAAATCCTGCATAACTTTTATTCTTGACTTCTTTTCTTTTTTTTTGTTTTTTTTTTTTTAGAAAAAACAACGCCTTGACTTATTTTTCAAAATGGAATCCATGCACAGAGAAAGAAATGCATCATCACCCAATAGTCGCGATCAAAGTCAACAGATATATGATGAAGCAGCTATAGCCGCTGCCACTATAACTCAAGAAATGCAAACCTCCATATCGCCGGATCAATCATCAACAAGTTGTTCACCATCCATCTGCGATCGATTGGCTACAACAACAGTATCAGCAACACATGAGTTGCCATTTAATGATCTCATCTCTGATGAAGATCTCCGGAAGACCGCTGGACAGATATTGAATGGGATTCATCGAGATGTCGAAGTTCAGGCGGTGAATTCCATCATTAGCACCTATCATGACAGCTTATTGGACTCAGGTAAGTGCTTAAAGCCAAATGAAGTCAATGCTTTTTATATAAATCCTTTCATCTTTCTAGAAGACTACTTGAATCCAATCCAAAAGGACGTGTCTGTACATGAGAGTGGACTGCGTAATGACTTTTATGTGACAGAGATCGATCCCATCGAATTGGGCATTCATATGTCGCAAGTAGAAGAAGAAGTTCTATTCAATGATGAATTCAATTTGAATTACTTTGGTTATAATGCAGGCAATGATATCGTGGCTTGACCTAGATCATTGATTAGCAACGGACAAATGGTTCAGAAGTTGGACTCACTGTCACAGCCAGAATCTCAGCCACAGA
Source organism: Brachypalpus laphriformis (assembly GCA_945910035.1). Taxonomy (NCBI): domain Eukaryota; kingdom Metazoa; phylum Arthropoda; class Insecta; order Diptera; family Syrphidae; genus Brachypalpus; species Brachypalpus laphriformis. The sequence continues at coordinate 12,962,633 of OX246753.1, read as the reverse complement.
CTAATGTTAATTTTGATGCCAACATTAGTGTTGGTGTGGTTGAGCAGCAATCTTAGACATCGAGGTCTGCCTATTCTAAACCTGTAATTTTAGTCAGTAGAAAAGTTTGTAGGTATAAAGATTTAAGCAACTTTGAAGAACTTGTGTAATATAATAAAAAATAAATAAATAATTGTATTTTGTAAGTATAAGGGAATAACGGCCTTGATTATGTATTTTTTTTCCAATCAATCGATAGAACAAATTTTTGACGATGTAATTTAATCTAAATGTAATAAATGTAAGCCTTCTTTTAATCAAAATTTGTTGTATAATAGTCATCAATTTTGCAGCTTTAGTACTACGAAAACATCAAGAACTGGCATCCTAAACATTTCAAAAACTTTAAGCACTTTTACCTACTATGTCTGTAGTATACTGACCCAGGTCAATACCTATCCTATACTTACTAGACTGCAGAGACAAGTCTGTCTTGGAGTAACTGTCGCCATGCGCACTACTTCTGCTGACGCGCTCAAGAAAAATGGGGCTTAGCAAAAGGACATGACATTCGGCATGGAGCTCTATTTCGTAAGATATCAGAGCAATGTGCTTTGTTCAAGATGCCTATCGATAACATCATCCATGTCGTCATGTTCGGTAGAAGATACCATTACGAAATGAATTTCTTGGAGATGGTCAAATAGGAAAATCCAAATGACCTTCTTCAGGATTTCATGAATGTGCTCTACACAGATGGCTCTGGTACCACTAATGGAACTGGAACTGGTTAGTCTTTGCAAAATGAAGCCAAATACTCCAGCGCTGTGGGCAAAAAGGTGACTGCCATACAGAGGGAAGTTTTTGCCAGACTCGGAGTTGCAAACTGGATAATCCACGAGGGATGGTGTGGTAGAAGTTTTAGCATCTGTAGTGACAGCCAGCACTTGATACTCCAACGAATCATTCAAAGACTGTTCCAGAATAAAAGAATAGACTTAACAAACTTTTCAAATAGAATAGAATTTATGTTATTTGGGTGCTGGATCATAGTGGAATTGAAATCTCTAACACGCTTGCGAAAGATTGCTCAAGGACTCTCAAAGTCCGGAACCGTTAAATTGGTGTTGCGTTGGTTTCGCAAAAATTCTGTACTGGATCGACTCACATATAGCGTTGCCATATTATAGGACTTTCCATGTTTTTGAAAGCAAAAAAGGAAAAAGGGGAGCACTAATTCTAAAACAGGGGAAAGTGAAGCGAAAACAAAATTGAAAGAACACTATCAATGACTATAGAATCTCTTAATGAAGAACGATTTGTAACACAAATGAGAATTTATTTATTTATTTATTTATTTATAAACATTAACAATAAATTAAAATCTATTATTAATACAAGTTTTAAGAGCACTAGCATCAAATCACTTTCGGCTATTAGGTTAAGTTTACTGATAAGGATTATAGAAAATTGATTTTAATAATAAGTAATTGGTATTATATATTCTTGTAGTTAAGTTTTAATTTTGTGTATGGATAGTAGCTTATTTATAAGTTCAATCTTTTTGTGGCTTGGATCTTGCAGAAGATTCAGTATATTATGATGATTTATGTTGGTATCTTGAAGAGGATTTTTGGCTAAGAGGTAGCATGGCCCCAGAAGGTGAGACATCGTAATGACGCTGTAGCATTTTGGGCATATCGGGGTGCCTCTTTTTTCAAAAGGTGTTGGTGTGTCAGTTGGGTGTGTCCCAGGCGCAGACGAATAAAATTGGTTATGTTGAGCTTGGACATGTTGTTGGGGTATAGTGGGCGGATTTTGTTAGAGTTGATTGTTTGGTAACGGTCTTTGATTTTACCCATGATTAATCCACTGAGAACTTTTCTGGTGTAAAATTCATACAAAAAGATTAGAGAGCTATGAACTGAGTTTGCGGCTTGGTCAGCGAGTTTATTTCCTGTAATCCCAACATGACCTGGCGTCCACATAACTTTTATTTTAGAACGTGATTTAGTAATAAAATCTCGGATCTTGGCAATTGTAATAGGGTCATGTCTAATGTTCAGGATTTTACAACGGAAAGACTGGCAGAACAAATAATCCATTTGCCCGCAGTGTGTGAGAACTTTTTAGCAGCTTCGTAGATGGCTTGAGCTTCTGCTGTGAATATTGAAGCACTATTTGTTTTTAAATAGTACAAGGTCACAGGGTATAACTGCCTTAGTTGAGTTAAGATAAAAATGAGTTGACCATGCCAGAAGATGTTCCAATATCAGAATTTATACTTAGGTTCTTTTACACTCAACTAACCTCTCCAACCGACGCGGTCATTAACCAGTTGCTTCAAGTTGCGCGCGGAGAGTTGGTTGAAGTCCCTTTCCAATTTGTCGCACCACCTAAGGTGAGACCGCGAATCTCTTAACGAGATTGCGGACAGATGCAATATAACTCTGTGCTGGGTTCCGGGACCCAGAGACATTCCAGGCAATTGTAAAGCAGATGAACTAGCTAAACAAGGCACCGTATTACCTCTAGCTGGCAACAGAGATGTACCGGCACCCCAATACAAACGATGAAACTTCGTATGTTTAACAAAGCGCAAGTTACTGTAAACAACAGATGGAGTAATCTAGCTACGTACGTATCGACCAAAAGATCTGGCCTCTCTTAGACGCAAAGAAAACCAAAAAACTCCTTTCATTAAATAGAAGGAACATGAGCTTCACAGTAGGAATAATCACAGGACACTGTTTCTTAGGTAGACACGCCACTAGAATGGGAGTCCCAGCAAATGATTACTGTAGAAGCTGCAGAGATGAAGAGGAAGAGGAGAACAATCTTCACCTCCTCGGCACATGCCAGCTATCATGAGAAAGAAACTATTAGGGGAATACTTCTTTGAAGACCTAAGTGACCTGTCTAACATAGACCCCCCTGCACCAGCCACCAACCCTCCCCTCCCCTATTGGTTACTATCGACCCTCAAGAGGTACTGTAACAGACACCCCCAAGATCGATAGTCAACCCTCTCAAACATAACTAGACCAACCACTGCATAAGAGTAACAGAGATTGATTGAGTCAATCATCTCCCATGCACCCCACCTACACGGTGTAACTAGGTACTAAGGGTTCGATTGTATCAGTCACCCTACTTAGCTAAACCAATTCCCATAGTTCGACAGCATATTAGTGCAAGGTTTGATTGTATCAGTCACTCAGCCTTCTATTATGCACTCCACTATTTCCACAGTCCACATAGGTACGAGTTTGATTGTAACAGTCACTCTACCTAGTCAAAACCCATGCATAGCAGTACTTAGAGTTTGATTTAATAAGTCACTCTATTACGCTTATGAATCTCTACACCTGCACGGTCCACCTAGATATGAAGGGTTTGATTGAAACAGTCATCCCACCTAGTCAACACCCATGCATAGCAGTACTTAGAGTTCGATTGAATCAATCAATCTACTACGCGTATGCACCTCTACACCTACACGGTTTACTTAGACCTGCCAATACAACTTACACAACAGTACAGGGCGTTCGATTGAATCAATCAGCCCCAATACTTGCTTGTATACTATACCTTCCCGGTACACACAGACTTAAGGTTGATTGAGTCAGTCACCCTCTCTAGCTTCACTTCAGGCACAGATATTCTCAACCAACACCTTCCTGAGAAATGTTAAGGTTCCCCCGGTAACCGGTGATTTATCCGGTCCCAACTCTATGTGGTATCACAATGCATTCAAGTGGCCTAAGTGTGTCCTGACCCTAACCTAACCTAACCTAAGGTGAGGCCTTCCTCTACTGCGTCGTTCTCTTTGCTTCGCTTTGATGCCCATCCGCTCTGAATGTCCTAGCCAAGTCAGTTAGTGTATGTGTACTCTTCTGGCTAGGTCGATATCTCTCTGTGCAGTCCATACAGTTCTTTATTGTATCTTCTCCTCCACTCTTCGTCTATGCAGACGGGTCCATAAATCACTCAAAGAATCTTTCCCTCAAAGTAACATACTCATTCGATTTCGATAGGGTCCATAGCTCTGCGCCATATAGCAGGACGGGGATTATTAGGGTCTTATAGAGGGCTACTATAATCGTTCGAGAGAGGGTTTTACTACTCAATTGCCTTCTTAACCCAAAGAAACAGCGATCGGCAAGATTGATTCTCTATTTGATTTCCCCTCTGATGTCATTGCTCGAGTTTATAGTGGAGCATAGGTAGACAAAGTCCTTAACTATCTCAAAGTTGTGACTGCCTATCATGACATTCTGTCGATGTTGATTGCCCTTTTTTGCTGACAGCATGTACGTATACTTTGTTTGCCCTCGTTCATCGCTAAATTCATTTGTCCCGCCTCTGCTTTAATACCCACGAACCCACCATTGACATCACGCTCTCTCCTCCCAATTACTCGTAGGCGACTTATTGTACAGACTTTTGAAATATTGTGCGTCTTATGTTCGCCTGCGACTTGTGCACAATTCTTTCAAGTACCATGTCCCCTTTTTTGAGGATCGGGCAAACGATGTTAAGGCAGTGCCGTGCTGTCCGTCGTCCTGTGCGCACGCGATCCCCAATCCATAGTACCATCAGTTAAAAACTATAGAAAAGCACACACCCACCCAAACTAATTAAAAAAAAAGCAATAAACTATTTGCCTCCTACTGATAAGGGAATTTAGAGTTGATTTTACTAACATTCGTGGGTTTCGAACTAATTTCTTCTATTTGTACGCCCATGCTAATTCCCATAAACCAGCTGTTTTGGCACTTAGTGAAACACAGGTAGTTAAAGAATCATTTGATTTGAAGCTCCCTGAATATAACTTAGTGCCATTATTCTTTCCCCATAGCGGCCTCGCCTTCTATGTCCGTAATGATATAGCTTACCAAGTTCCACTACAGTATGGCCATTGTTTCAATTCGGAATTTAATTACAAATGGCTAAAATTCACCGTCCGTAAGCAAATAATTCACTACTGTTTTATTTACAGAAGCCTAGTGCGGATAGTAACTCAACTTTTAACTAGTTTGATACGCTGTCCGATTCCATCACACCAAATGTTTCCCTGTATCGTCATACTGAATTTGCAATTGCGGGCGATTTCACTACACACTATTCGAATTGGCTTCATCATTCTGGCCAGACAACACCCGAAGGAAGGTATGTTAAACTTTTCGCTGAGATAAACAATTTGTCTCAGCTTGTAAATCAGCCTACACGCGTTCCGGACATTGTAAGTCATTCCTCAAACACGCTGGACTTGTTTCTTACTTCCCACCTTGATAAATACACCATTGATGTTTAGCGCCTCTAGTCCGGTCTGACCATAATATCGTATCAGCTTAATTCTCGTACTTCGACCACATAGTTAAAGAAAAACCTCATAAGAGAAAAGTTTGGCGTTACGAGAAGGTCAACTGGGACGGCCTAAATAATTTCTTTAGGAGATTTAACTGGTCACTCTGCTTCTTCGAAAGTGACCTGGATGCCACCGCTGATATGATTACTGACACCATTCTCAAGGTATGGATGACTATATTCCTAACAGAATAAAGAGCATTAAGCCTAAGGCAAACTCGTGGTTTGACCAGAGCTGCAAAGGTTAAAAGAGGTAAGTTTTCGGTCTTATAAGGCCAACAATTCTGAGGAAAACCGAAAGAAGTTTAAACAAGCCAGAAATGAGTGCAACGCTCACATTCGACTTGTAAAATTCTTACACGACCGAAATAGAGGCAACAAATTCTACAATCTCCCAAAGGTAGTAAACATTCTTGGTCATTCGACAAAAATATTAAAAAAGTCTTCCTCGCTTGCCATCCCAAGCTCATTTACGAGTACAATAACATTCCAGCTGTCAGCTCCTTAGACAAGGCCAATCTGCTTGCTGCTCACTTTGCAGCGAACTCCAATGTGCCAGATGTGCTTTGTCTCCGCCTGTCCACTTTCGCACTTGTACAGCTGCAGGCGTACTCAAAGGTCTTAACATACAAAAATCTGTTGGTCCAGATGGTATCCCCCCAGTTCTGAAGAGGTGTTCTTCGACGCTAACAAAACCTCTGCGTAAGCTTTTCTCTTTGTCCTACTCTTCTGGTTTTTTTCGATAAGATGGAAAACAGCATTTGTACAGCACGTCCTTAAAATAAGGCGAATCTTCCTCCCCGTCTAATTACTGACCCATTGCACTTACTTCCCTTCTTTCCAAGGTCATGGAAAAGCTGATAAATCGTCAGCTTATGAAATATCTTGATTCACGAAAACTCCTCAATGACCGGCAATACGGTTTTTGTAGCAACAGTTCCACTGGTGGTTTGGAATATCTCACCGAGAAGTTGAACCAATCTCTCCATAATTTTGGCGAAACAAAAATGGTTACGCTCGATATTTCTAAGGCATTGGACAGAGTTTGGCATCAGGCTGTTTGGTTGAAAGTGCACATGGCATCGGTGAGTGTCTTCTTCAAAGGATTAGAAATTACCTTTCGGGCCGTTCAATACAAGTTGTCTTGGACGATTTTAATTCTGCAATTCACCATACAAATGCTGGTGTTCCCCAGGGCTCCGTTTTGTCTCCAACTCTCTTTTTCATTTTTATAAATGACCTCTTGTCTGCTACTTTTAATCCAACCCGTTCCTTCGCTGATGACAGTTCTCTCAGTTTTTCATATTCGTTCCCTAACTCACGTCCCTGCTCTGCGGGCAGTAGAAGGGAACGTCAACGTATGTCAAACACATAAAATTCCGACCTGGACTAAATAAACAAATGGGGTTCAATCAATATAGTGGAATTAAATACATCCAAAACACAATGCTGTCTTTTGTCTGACTGCCCGAACACAATGCACGGTAGCGTAGCAGTAGAAGTAGGTGTGGCGCTGTACTCGCAAAATTCGCCCAGAAGCGCGTAGTAAAGTCAAATAAAGCCTGAAACTGATTGAAAGGACATTTTTCTTATTAAGTGATATTGTAATGATTTTCTATTCGTATGCCTTTTTAAAAAAAGCCGGATGGCACAAATTCCTTAAAATTACTCTTCCTTTCACCAGCTCAATTCATTTTTACACTTCGTGCTCTTCCATTTTGGTGGTAATGAATATTTCAAATTTGTTCCACTACTGCTGAAATCATCGTATAAAGAACCAAAACATACACAACAAAAAAAGTTACGCATGCTCTTTCTTCAACAGTCGTCAATTTCTCTGTCTATCACTTGTAGCGCTACAAAACTTAAAAGTATACTAACTTCGTACTACACTACTGCTATTGCTACGCCGCAGCTACCTCATTGTGGGTGCACTATTGAGTTTCTATATATTTCTACTTTTTGACAGCTCGTACTACGCTACTGCTACGCTACAGCTGCGTGCATTGTGTTCGGCAAGTGATTGGCGACTGGTGACAAGCAAAACCAAGACACCCAACCATTTTCCAATGGTACTTGCATCGCTGAATCTGAAAGACTTGCCATTCTCGGTATGTGCATCAATAACCATCTTCGATGGAACGATCACATATTCGAGGTCGCCAAAAATGCTGCAAAATGTCTAGGATTCTTTAAGAGGTGCAAAAAATAGTTTACTCCGTCTGATCTGGCCTCCATCTATAAGGCATACTCCGCCTGAAGCTGGAATATAACGCCCACATTGGCTCTGGTGCACCCAGAAAAAAGTCGGCGGCTGCAAAACATGGTTCATCGACGGAGACAATCTACCAGCCACATTTATACTACTTGAGGAGTTTAGTTTTCTGGATTCACTAATAGTTCTGCGAAAAACTACTACCAACTACGTAACGGTATGCTATGCGCACCATGCATTTCTATTAGTAAAGCAAAAAATTAATCTAATTTTTTCTATGCGTAGCAGAGCCGAGTAAAGAATGGACATACATATGTATAAGTAATTATGGAGGACAATCTCGTTGATGGCAAACGACTAACAAAGGCCTCGTAGGGGCAGCATCTCCCGATAGGTGCTGGTCCGCTAAGTAACGAGTAGGAGCCACTGCAGCCGAAAACCTAGCAGCTCTGTTAGTTAGCCCTACTCCCACCTCCTCGTGGTGCCATCTGGGAATTTCTTCGGAAATTGCTAACGGGAGAGGACGAATGGCGAGCTTCCTGCGCCAAAAAACAGGATAAGTGTCGGTTGGTCTGTGGCCCAGCGAGCCGCAACCATAAAAAAAATCATTGCTCCGAAACGGAAACATACGCATCGGATACGGACTGATCATTTGTTGACGACCTTTGGCTATCGGACACGGACAACGATCGGATTCTGGAACGTTAAGACCCTCCTGGACTCACTCAAGGAAGGGCCTTATAACGCCAGATTCCTCCAATTGGAACGCGAATTCGCACGGTATAAAATCGACATCTTAGGGCTGAGCGAGATAAGGTGGTACGATGCTGGGGAATACATCTCCCCAACAAAAAGCACTGTGATGCTCTACTCTGGTAAACCAGCTGGAAGTGCACGGAGCTCTGGCGTAGGACTCATGCTAACTCCAGCAGCACGTAGTAGCCTCATATCCTGGAAACCCCATAGTGACCGGATATTGACGGCTAGGTTCCAGAGTAGAGTCAGAAAAATTACCATCATACAGTGTTATGCTCCGACTCTAGACGCGACTGAGGATGAAAAGGATAATTTTTATAGCCACTTAGGTGCCGCCTACAACCAAACGCCTAATGGGGACATCGTAATGGTAATGGGAGATCTCAATGCCAAGGTGGGTAGCGACAACATTATGCTTAAGCACGTGATGGGAGTTCACGGCGTGGGAGACCGTAATGACAATGGTGAGCGGTTTGTGGACTTCTGCATCTGTATTGATGGCATCCCTGCCGAGCTATTTCAAGCGGCGCCAAATACATCGGCAGATTTGCTGCATCCGCTAATACGGAGAGCTTGGGATAGTGAACAATTTCCACAGGAGTGGAAAAGGGGGATGATCATTAAACTTCCAAAGAAGGGTAACTTGATGGAGTGTGGTAACTGGAGCGGTATATGTGTTCTTCCAGCTGTAGCCAAAATAATAGCTAGAATAATTCTAGAACGAATTAAAGAACATTTAGATTCAACTCTCGATGTCGAACAGGCAGGCTTTCGCGCTGGATCCTCCTGCATCGACCACATAAACACCTTACGGATCATAATCGAACAATGCGTTGAGTATAGGTCTCCGCTACATTTACTGTTTATCGACTTCGAGAAGGCTTTCGACAGCTTGAATCGAGATGCCATTTGGTTGGCCTTGCGCAGGAGAGGCATTCCAGAAAAACTTATAGCTATTATCAACGCTACATATGAGGGCGGCAAGTGTCACGTCGTGCACAATGGTAAGGTGTCGGACGATTTTGAAGTCCAAAGTGGAGTACGTCAAGGGTGCATACTGTCACCACTATTGTTATTGGTGGTTATCAGCGATGTACTCCGTGCAGCAGTGACGGAAGCTAATTCTGGAATTCGTTGGACTATGACATCTTACCTTAAACACCTAGATTACGCTGACGATGTTTGTCTACTTTCAGATCGGATAATGGATCTTCATTTGATGGCCCAAAATCTAGAAGCTGAGGCAAACAAAGTGGGGCTAAAAATAAACACAGCCAAAACAAAAGCCCTGAGTACTTCCAATACCCGCGCTCAACTTAACATTGCCGGAAAGCAAGTCGAGAAAGTTGATAACTTTCTATATCTAGGAAGTGTTGTCTCGGCTAATCGCGGTGGCACCGAACTGGATGTGTGCAGCAGAATCGGGAAGGCTAAAGCTGCGTTCGGAATGCTGTCCAAAATCTGGAGAAGCAATGTTATTAGCTTAAGAACCAAGCTACGACTGTTCCGCTCCAACGTAGAATCAGTGCTGCTTTATGGGTGCAGTACCTGGAAGGTGGACACCATTAACACACGCAAGCTGCAAGTCTTCGTAAACAAATGCTTAAGAATCATCTTGAGTATTTTTTGGCCGAACCGCATCTCCAACGAACAACTTTATCTGAGAACGGGCCAAGAACCTATAAGCATTACTATACGAAGAAGAAAGTGGCAATGGATTGGACACACCCTACGGCGCGAAGACAACTCCATTGCGAAATACGCCATGCAGTGGAATCCGCTCACCCAGGCAGGCAGAATAGCGGGACGCCCTAGGCAAACGTGGCGCAGAACAGTTGAGGAGGAATCGAGCTCTTTAGGAATGAGTTGGAGGCAGCTCAAACGCGTTGCATAACTCCGAACACGATGGCGCGCAGGCGTGGTTGACGCCCTATGCCCCCCGAGGGGTTAAAGGATATAAGTAAGTAAGTAAGTAATCTCGTTGATTCCACCATCGCCATATGCCACCACCATCTGCAGTGGTATCGACATTAGCTCCTTTTTTTAAGCAAGCTAGAATGAATCCAGCATCCGGCTGAACATAAACGAGCAGTAGCAAGTATGACCGTTCTGTTGGTAGAGACACTCCGCAAGGTTGTGTTCTATCTCCTCTTCTTTGGTATTTGGTGGTCAATGAACTATTGATAATCCTGGAAGGCGAGGAATGCACAGTGATCGCTTATGTAGATGATGTTGCTACAGAAGTCTAGGGAAAGAACCTCAATACCCTAAAATAACTCCTACAAAACGCTTTAAAGAAGCTTTTTAGATTGGCGGTTCGGTGTGGTTTGAGTGTAAATGCCCACAAAACTGAACTGGTGCTCTTCTCCAAGAACTATAAAATTCCGTTCCTTGACTCTCCATTTTTCTCTGACAAAGCAAAATATTTAAATCTTATTTTGGATATGAAATTAAGCTGGAAACCTGAATTTAAGAAAGAGTCACGAAAGCTACAGTAGCTCTTTTTGTATATATGACATCCTGTCCATATATAGGTATACAATGATGATGAGGAGAGCTGACAAAACGCACACTTGGCGGAGTCCAACGCCCACAGTGAAAGGTGTTCAGTAAAAATCAAACAACCTGTTTTTTCTGTAGTCTATCAGCCACTCACCTACCAAAAACCAAGCGGAGGACAATGTCGGTGTCGGTTGCGAAGGCAAGTGTTGTACATACACATCGTGGGAAAACTAGATTTCCCATGATGCGATTTATGCAAGTTGTGCAAATTATTCATTTGCATCTGTCGTCTGCGTGCTTTGTGGCAAGAAAATGATAGCACCTCGACATTTAACACCACAAAGGTATTGATTTAACGCCGTTTACACGACTCGACCAGATAGCCCTTAACCGGGAATCATTAACCCTATACTCCTGCGGAACACTTCCGTGTTTGCCGCAAGGAACTCTATCATCCGTTATCTCCAAATCCACAAAACAGAGGCAGACCGGTTTACCATATTCCCAGGCCTTCTCAAGAAGCATTCTAAGAGTGAATAACTGGGTGGCTGTGCTTATACCGAGACGAAAACCGCTCCAAACTATCTTCAACCACATCTCTAGAATGCGCTTTTAACACCTTAGCAAAGATTTTTCCAGGGAGACTTAAGAGATTTTGAAATTTCAATTCAAATTAATTATATTGCGATTGTAGAGAAATTTGAGAAAGTGTCAATTGTTCGTTGCATCCACTTGATTGCTGAATTGTATTTAAAATGTCTATGCTGCCAAGTATTTGTATCGATTTTCCTTAGTAGTGAAGGACGTTTTTGTTACTACTTTTCAATTTTATGTAGGCTACAAAAAAAAAAAACACATCTTTTGTACTCAGATGAAATAATGAAATACATAACACGTCCACTTGAAATTCGATTATTCCCAATCTTTTATAATACTTTTCTACAGTACGCAGAATTATTAAATCAGTTTCTACCAAATTAATTTTGCACATGTGCCGGTGTTAAAGTTTGTGGCCTCATCACCCAGTGGTATAGTGAGTTGCCTACGTTTTATTTATTTCAAGATGCAAAACAATTCAAAATATATTTTCATGAGGATGCTATAAGAGCGTGAAATGATTGACGTATGCTGCCCAGATTAATAAAACAAGAATATAATTAGCAGCAAATTCGAGAGATAACACAATCGTCTTAGGGAATCCCCGGATGTGTCATGATATCACAAAGAAATATTTCGAAAAACTCGCTTCCAAAGAAATAATGAGAAGTCTCTCTTTTATTTCTCACAAGTATGAAGCCAAGTAGGAAGTAAAATACCCCGCCTAAGGCAGAATAAATATGTAGACAGACCCAGACTCATTCAGTTCTTGATCGAATCTCAGTCTCAGATAGTGTCTCAAACCAGTAATACATACAGTGATCGTTATAATGAGAGTCGCTATAATAATTTCCATACTCGTGGTGATTGTTTCTGCAAAGAGTGCAAAGGAAAAAGGTTTTACACACAACATTTAGAAAGGAGAGGAACAGGACCTTAAGTGCATACGCCTTACTTACAGATTGTCCAACAATTAAGACGAAACTACAATGGGGTGGTTCACCAGCTAATGCAGTGGATTATCAGACCATACCTGTGCAGTATGTCGTCATTCACCACACCGTGTCTCAGAAGTGCGATACCTTTGCGGCATGTGCAACTATTCTCCAGAACATGCAGAGCTATCACAAGAGCATTGATTACGATGACATCGGATATAAGTAAGTTCAACTCTTAAATTTGTATTTTGAAAGTTTATTCAGTAAGAGCTTAGTGCTTAGGCGAACCCCACAGGCGGATCAGTAGAAATGCAATGAAGTGGGAGGGTTATGATCCCTTATTATCGGATCATAACCTCGCTGAAAAAGGAAGAAGAAGATTCAGTAAGAGCTTAGTGTAGTTCTATCTGCGCTCCTTCGCATTTCTGCAGTGATAAGTGGGGTCAAGCTGTTCTATTTATGTAATCAAGTTGATTGCAATATGCTATTGCTGATAACCGGTTAGGATTGCACGTTGGTGAGAATGAAAAGACGATCATTCGGTATGGGAAGACGTCGTTGATGCTAATTAGGTAGATACTCAGACTTCGATAAGGTATTGAAGCTGGGTGAATATTATAATTGTCGGTTGAGAAAAAGTCTTGTATATGATTACTTTACTTTATGGCAAGAAATACTTGTATTATCCTCAAGGAGGAAGATTCCAAGGGAAAATCTGATTGTACGTCGATTGCTGAGTATACACACATGTATTTGGACTTAATCTACATTTTATCAATGAACTACGAGTATACTGTAATATTCGTTTGTATTTCGTGGTATTCTTGCTGGGGTTCGTTTAAATAAAACTGTCTTTCGTGTATTTCAACCGTTTATTTATTATTAATTACCAACTTTACTTTAACACTATATGCAATCACTTTATTCTTTATTTATTTCAAATTAAACTGTCTCTACAGATTTGCTTTCAATCACAATCTCGCTTATTTTCACCACTTGGTCGAGTCTCTCTTTAAATCGCTGTATTCACTTTATTAACAACTGTGTCGACGGTGGTTGTGGTATGTGTATTTATACAAAATACAAGAGTTCTAGAACACGCTAGATGTCGCTAGGGGTGGTGAATTGATGACGGTGAATAATTGGAACATTGTGTGCTAATTGTGGAACATTGGCACATCCGGTTTGGTGGGAATATTTGCCGCTAGCAGGTTTGGCGAATAGATGGTGACGCTTATAGTTTGGAACACAGTGTTTAAAATTGGTACACAAACCATGCAGTACTTTGAGTCGATGCTACAAGACGTTCCTATTTTACAGAATAATTTTGGCAGAAGCTTCTTTTACTAGCATGTCAGCATCTTAATTAGCTTTCACTTCCAAGGTTATTCATTAAGTGTACGATAACGTTGGATATTCCTGCCCCATATTCATCGTTTTCCCTAGTTCAATCGCATCTGAAGTTGGAATCGCATCATGGAATCAATGATCCATTCCCTATTTCAGTGCAAACACAGCCCTTCCTTTCCCCTCTCTTTTACGAACCACGTCTTAGGTTAGGTTAGGTTACAGAGTAGAGACTACAGACCCACTAACGAGTAGACCAGTAGAGGTCTATTGGTTTTCACCTTTTGCCTTCCCAGGGACTAAAACCAAACGGAGCTTTAATAAAGCGAAGGAGCCTCCAGATGAAGAAAAGTCCTTTTTGGGACCGGACCGGACATTAGCATAGGAAGTGAAGGATGCTTTCCTTCTCCTTTCCGTCTCTACAGCTTCTGCAGAAGTCGTTGGAAAAGAAGCTTGCTGGCCTATCAGACAGTGTCCAGTGAGGACACCTATCACGTAGCTGAGCTGTGATCGCTTTAGCTTAATCAACTTGACACTGCGTTTCTGTTCCAGCCTAGACTAGATCTGTCTCGAAATAAGATACTTTGGTCCACGTCTCAAACCTTTTTTACGAAACGTTTATGTATTATATTAGATAAGATAAGACATAGCCTGCATAGCCAACATAGCCCTAGAAATAACACCTTTGATTTAATATTAAGTCGAGTCGAAAAGTATGACGTGGTTTTGAAGAATAGAAATACGAGAAGGCGATTTTTTTTCAGTTCGATTTTAATTCACAGAATTTTTTTCGAGTACCTGCTTCTTTTATTTCTATAACACATTACCTCTTTACCCCGTTATCACCACAGTTGATGATTTTGCCGACGAGAGGGCAAAAATAAGTCTTTGTCACAAATGAACGGAACAAGGGGAAAGGTGCGAGGAAAAAGGAAAAGCTTTTGTTGTCTTTTATGCTTTCATATTCTTAAAGCGTTTCTTTCTGAAAGCCATTTGTCGCCTTATGCTTGCCGCCTAAGAATAAAAAAAAATGGCCCCATATTTTTGTACGGGCTTTTGGCATCTGTATAATTAAAAGTCCTTGATATCACTATAGTGAGCTTTTTGATCAATTGTTTCACGTGCTTGTTAAATTTCAGGATTTCAATTCGTGTTAGTGGCATGGGTATATTATAAGTTTTCCCTGGTAAAATGTTTTCGCTTGATCGATGCATAGACTAATCGATAAGGTCCTACTATATTCAAACATGCACATACATATATACATATATATGTACATATTTTTTTTTTTATAATTTGCGCACACTGAAAGGGTTATAAATACCTTTAACATGTTTACACACAGTGCGGGCGTTGGAATGGATGGATAGAGAGAGAGAGAGAGAGAAAGATTTTGGTGTAGTGGTTCTTGAAGCTCAGTTGTTTATGCTTCAGCGCAACAGCTCATGAAGGCTATAGGTCTAGCTTCTTGCAACCACTCATGTGTTGTGCGTTATATTTTTTCACACAAATGGAAGGGACCTATAGTTTTGTGACAAGTACCGAAGGGTATTTTATGTTTTCCAAAAGGTTTCTCGTGACAACAATACCCTCGGATGTTTGTCAAACGTTCGCGAGAGGTGGGACCGTGAAAAATACTTGTTGGTGTTTTCTGGGATTCGAACATTGAACTTCACGCGCAGTGGTCTGACACACTAACCACTGTGCTACGGCGCCCACATGTTCAAACATAGATTCTATTATTATTCTCTTACACAGTTAATAGGGATCTTCGTGGATCTGGCTGTTCGATACGCCATCTGGCGGAATGCAAGACAATATTTGTTCAACGGATTTATAGATTGGAAGAAATTTAAATGTATGGTATCTACCCTACGGTCGAGAGTTGGGTGGAAAGTAATCCTACGGTAGAGGAAGTAACTTTGGCGATTAAAGCGCTAAAAGTTGGCAAATCTGCCAAATGCTCAGGGCTTTAGGTAAAGAGGGAGTTCAATGGCTCTCGCGTGTCATTAAAGTGGCCTGGGAATGCGGTGAAACACCTGGTGATTGGCAATGGGGGTGATAGTTTCTCTTTTTAAAAAAGGGGACAAAAGAGATTGCGCCAACTATAGGGGTATATCTCTTTTAAGTCTACCTGGAAAAGTCTTCGCTAAGGTGCTGGAAAAGCGTTCCAGAGCTGTGGTTGAGGACAGTTTGGGGGATGAGCAGTGCGGTTTTCGTCCCGGTAGAAGCACAACCGACCAGTTGTTCACTCTCAGAATGGTTCTTGAGAAGGCCTGGGAATATGCTAAACCTGTCTACACTTGTTTTGTGGATTTGGAAAAAGCATATGATAGGGTTCCTCGAGGCAAACTCTGGAGTGTTCTGCAGGAGTATGGGATTGCTGGTTCCCTGTTAAGGGCGATTCAGTCTTTATATACAAACTGTAGAAGCTGTGTTCGGATAAACGGTGTTAAATCAATACCTTTCACTGTGGGCGTTGGACTCCGCCAGGGGTGCGTTTTGTCACCTCTCCTCTTCATTGTATATATGGATTGGATGTTACAGCGCAGCCGTGGCGGGGAATGTTTCAAAGTGGGAGACCTAAGGATTAGTCATCTGCTCTTTGCGGATGATTTGGTCATCCTTGGGTCCTCTCAAACCAAACTTCAGCGCGCACTCGAAAGGTTTGTAGCCTTTTGTGATGATGCTGGAATGAAGATCAACGTGAACAAATCGGAAGTAATGGTCGTTTCCAAAAAACCCATTCAGTGCACTCTGCATGTTAGTGGAGTCCCACTGAAGCAGGTGGAGAAGTTTAAGTACCTCGGGGTTTTATTCACGAGTGATGGGAGGAGCAATGCCGAGTTATCCTGTAGAATTGGTCAGGCTGGATCAATTTTGAGAGAGCTAGCCCATCTCTTATAAGGAAGGCCGAACTTAGTGTTCAAGCTAAGCTATCGGTTTTTAACTCGGTGTATGTTCCAACTAGTGTCCCACCGAAGGTCGATTTCTAGCCGAAGCCGAAGCCGAAGCCGAATATTCGGCTAAACAACAACCTTCGGCCGAAGCCGAAGCCGAAGCCGAAGCTTTAAAAACTTAAAGAATTTCCGTTTAAGATTGACTTAAAGTGAATGAAATAATGATTTTTTGGAAGTTTTTCTGGAATGTATGCATGTAATAAGCAAACTAACGGGATAAATTTACTTTTCAATAATAATAACAAATTAAACTAGTATGAATTTTAATATTTTATTGAAATAGTAAATAGTTCAAAACAAAATAAGAAATAACTCATTAATAACCAAAAACAAGTAATTCATTAGCAATAATAAAAAACATTTATCCAATCAGTAATTTTCGGTGCCTACCACGACGCACGGCAACCAATAAACCATAAACTAAAACTTCGGCTTCGGCCAAATCTTCGGCCTATTTTGGCCGTAGCCGAAGGTTTAGCCGATTGTAGTTTTTTTAGCCGAATGTGACCGAAGCCGAAGCTTCGTTCCAACTCTTACCTATGGTCATGAAATTTGGGTAGTGACCGAAAGAATAAGATCGCGGATACAAGCTGCCGAAATGAGGTTCCTTCGCGTTGTTGTTGGAATAACTCGTAGGGATCGAGTGCGCAACACCGGAGTACGCGAGGCGCTCAACGTTGAGTAGCTACTTCTCCGAACGGAACGATCTATGCTTCGATGGTTTGGTCACGTAGTGCGTATGCCCCCAGACCGGCTTCCAAGACGCGCCATGGTTGCCGTGCCATCAGGTTGGCGGCTTCGCGGAAGGCCTAGAAATAGATGGTTGGATCAAGTCCGACATCTCTCCTGGAGCCGCTTAGGGATTCCTCCTGATGAATTGGAGTCAATGGCGGAGGATCGAGAAGGATGGAGAGTCCACCTGAGCATCCTACCCCCGCGACCCTCATGAAGGATTAGCGGGCCATTGAAAATGAATGAATGAATGAATGTATCTAGCCTAGTCTCAAGCTGGTTCTAAATGGTGTTTTTTTTTTTAACCCATTACTAACTTCGATTTTGAACAAAACACATAAAATTTCATTAAATAGCCATTTATTTGTGTTCAATCGAGAGAATACATTCCACAAATAATTTTTAAGCACAATTTCGGGCATATGCCCACCACGGCTGGATCTGATGAATGTCATCCCAGAAGCAAAGTTTTCCCAGCATTTGTGACCGCATGTCCTCAATAACACGAATAAGGATGGCTTTCTTTGGGCCCATTCAACGAAATTTCGGCGCAAACGACGGTCATGCGTATTCAATTCTTGCACGAGGTGGATCTTGTTAGCCTTCCAACCAGGATCTTTGCGTAAAATTTTCCATAAAGTGGATGGACAAAGGCCAAGCAGTTGTGAACGACGTCGAATCGATCAATTTGGATCTTCTTTAACACTCTCCTGAACGGGCAATATTCTTTTCAGTACGCACTCTTCTTATGTATCGCGCTGCCAGTGCATCTTGCAAAGAAAATTTTGTGCGAAAACGGTCAACAATACGCCGAATAGCGGTCTCAGATGGTCGATTATGTCGGGGGTAATATGGTGCAAGTGCTCTATAACCCTTTCGCTCCGCAATTCGAATAAATAAGCTAGAAAACATTTTATCGATTAGATATGTCGGGGTGGCCTGGTACAAAAATGTACCAGTCGGGATGTTGGGTGGTACTTTTATGTACCATTCGTCCGCTCTAATAAGCACCACAATATAGGACGCATGGTACATTTTAGTACCACCTATATAAAACTCTCAATAAAAACAATGTCTCGACTCTAAAGGCAAATATATCACTCTTCTGAATTATACGAAATAAAAAATCACTATTTCTTCGACTTATTTACTCACAGTTTTAAGAAAATCGCACTCAAATCAATAATAAACCACTTTTTTGTATTACACACCTCAGAATAATGACAAATATAGAACTTAAACTGGAATGAAAATGGAACAGTACCGTTGTTTTTTATTTAAGAGATAGTCAAGGACAGTTTGGTATAAATTTGAACCATTTCTGATAAAAATAAGGGATTTTAGGGATGTTTGAACTTTTGCTGGTACATTTGTGCACCATGCGGAGCGAAAGGGATAAGTTAGGCGCACAGAACCATCATTTTGGGACCAAGTTTCTAAAATTTGGTAACGTTGTTGAAGCGTGTCTGTCATCACGATAAAACTACAAAGACGGTTGAGTAAAAATGACACTGACAGTTTGCAATCTGACAATTGGTTTGAGAGATATAACTGTCTATAGTTAGTACTGGCTTAAAAAAAAACACCATCTAGTTTGCACTGCGATGCTGTTGCGAAGTTGATTAAAAAGCTGGATCTTTTTATTATTATCTGTATCTTTTGTGGAGTGAGATAATACTGTACAGTGTACACACCTTTTTTTATATTAATTAATGCTTCAATATATGTCTCTTTAAATGCAACTATTATGATGTAAGTCGAAAATGGAGATGAATAGAAAACTTACCGCTGGTGGTGGGACAAAATATAAATAAATAAATATCAAATATCTTGCTTAGTTCAATAGAATTTTAAGATTATTGGTTGCAGCGCATTTTACTCATTTTCCAAACTGGCACGTGTCAACAGAAGTTTTTCTTCAGGCTCTTTATAAGTCGTTTTCTATCCAAACTGGTCCTTCTGTCGAATTTTACGCAATCAAGAACTGTTTTCTATCATCGTTTGTAACCGGCTTTATATATACTTCGAGTGGTTTCTCTTTTAAGATGAAATGTGTTTTGTTTTTCAGTTTTTTGATTGGAAACGATGGAAATGTCTATGAAGGATGTGGATGGCATAAAATTGGTGCACATACTTACGGCTACAATCGCAATGGCACTGGAATAGCATTCATTGGGGACTTCACAGGTACATAGCGCTATTCAGTATCTAGATTGCAAACAATTTCAATTAAATAACCTTTTCAGATGAACTACCAACGCAAAAGGCTCTAAGGGCTGCGAAGAAGCTTTTAAAATGCGGCGTAGTCTTAGGGGAACTTGGTCGAAATTTTAAACTGCTGGCTGCACGTCAAGTACAAAGTACTGTAAGTCCTGGACTTCCAATTTTCGGAGAAATGCAAAATTGGGACAATTGGTCTGAAAGCCCATAAAATAATTTTTGATGAAAAAACTAATAACGAGATATATTTAAATAAAAGCAACCATTTCCAAACGAAACTACTGCCATCTATATGCCAAATAGCCAAAGCTGGCATTAGCTATCACGTGCATATACCACTTTGGATTTCTTATTTTCTTTGAAATATAAATAATACTGGGAATAAATACTAAATGGTGAGAGTATTTGCTAAATGCAGCTTCTTAGTGTTAACAGATGACGGTGGTTCAAATTTTGAATTTAGTACTCAGAATCGCAGGTAATGGGGCAGTTGCATTAGAAATTGGAAAAAAAGAGATACGAGTGCTCCAGTATGTATTTGCTGGGCAATTACTTCCGAGTAGGATAATTTTTGTGCGATTAGGAGTAAGACTTTATCAATATGCAATAGTTATAATAGGTAAAGTAAAATTTTACGTTGGATTTAAATAATTTTTTTTTCATCACATATAGACAGGGTTAGAATTGGGAGAAATTTCTGTATGTTTTTTTTTCCAAATGAGTTTACTGTCTAGGTCTGGTATAGTCCTAGATATTTAACTTCCTTAACTGGAGTCAGGATTATGCCTGACAATGTGATAGGTTTCAGTCGGTCGAGCTTTTTTTTTCGTGAAAGGTACTATAGTGGGCGCCGTGGCGTAAGTGGTTAGTGTGTCGGATCACTACGCATGAGGTTTCAAGTTCGAATCCCAGAAAGCACCAACAAAGTTTTTTTCACGGTCCCACCTCTCGCGAGCGACTGACAAACATCCGAGAGTATTGTTGTCACGAAAAAGCTTCTCAAATCGCCGTTCGGATTCGGCATTAAACTGTAGGTCCCTTCCATTCGTGTGAAAAATATAACGCACACAACATGAGTGGTTACTAGAAGCTAGGCCCTGCCACTTTAAAGAGCTGTTGCGCCAAATATTTGTTTTTTTTTGTACTATAGCTGCTTGTAAAATATGAACTCACTCTAAACTTAATAAAGGCATAAAAAAATCGAAATCGTAGCAAGCACTTCTTCCTCGCTCTCATAAAAAAGACACAGAACTGAACTGTCAATTGTTGTAACGCCCACGTGGATTTTTAATAAAAAACTTTAATATAAATCGTAGTTTAGTTTCCTCAGTATATTACACTGGCGACGAGGATAAGTGTAATTAAAGTAAATAAATAAAATTCAAGGGCGCAAAAGTCAGTGGCGGTGGGTTCTTTAAAAGAGTTCCATCATGCAGACATGGACTGGACCGTGTACCAAAAGAGGATGGTGCAATACTTCGCAGCAAATGATATTACAGATGCGGTGCAGCAAAAGGCAATATTATTAAGAATGTTGTCTGAGGAAACATATTCACTACTCACAAACTCATGTTTTCCGACCGAACCAGAAACAAAAACTTATAGGGAAGTAGTGGAGATAATGGACATGCATTTTAAACCAATAACCTCATATTACATTGAGAAGGAAACATTTTATGCGGCTCACATGGAAACCACGGAGGAATCCAAGACTGGGCAAGGAGAGTAAAGAAGTTACCTTCTTCTTCCTTTTATCAGCAAGGCCTGTGGGGTTCGCCTATTTAACCTCAGAAAATATCGGCAGGCCTGCCGATTTTGGATCACTCGGTTACTGAGGGCAATGAAATGCCTGCCTGCCTGCATCGTCAGGTACTGCGTGCCACGACATCTATTGCCAAAACCTGCTAGCAGTGAATATTCCCAACTGATGTGCTTACGTTCCACAATTGTTCCACACAGTATCCCAATTATTCCAGGATCATCAATTCATCCCGAGCGACATCTAGCATTTTCTAGAAGGACTTATATTTTATATAAATACCCATACCACAACTATCATGGACACAGTTGTTTATAAGTGCATACAGCGATTACAAGAGGGAGATTAGACCAGTGGTGAAAATAAGCGACATTGTGAAAAGTAAATCTGTAGCGACAGTTTAATTTAAAATAAATAAAGAAGAAGAAGATTAAATATTGTGTTGAATTAAAGTTGGTGTTTGATAATAAATAAACGATTAAAATACACAAAAGACGGTTTTATTTAAACGAACCCCAGAAAGAATATTACATTGGTGTCAGAAAAGTGGAATAAAACAAATTTTGTGTATTGCTTATTGTGTAAGTGAAAAAAAAAAATGGTTCGGAAATTGCTAGAAGATTTGTCAGCGCCGCAACTAAAGGAAGTACTGAGCCAGCGGAATCAGCTTACGACTGGTACGAAGAGAGAATTGATCATTAAGTTGCGGAAAATAATGACGGACGAGGGTACAGATCTTGACACGGCTTTGTTCGACGTCGAAGAAGAACAAGTAAGTACGACAAATGACATATCAGCCTTGATGAAATTACTTTCGAAAAAATTCGAGAAGCTAGACAATTCTTTAGACGAGCAAAAGAAAAAGTTCGATGAACAAAAGAATTCTCTAGACACCAAGTTCGATGAACAAAAGAATTCTCTAGAAACCAAGCTCGATGAAAAAAGAATTCTCTAGAGCAACAGCTACTCGATCAAAGGAGTGTTCTCGAAAGCAAATTTGATGAACAAAATAGAAGTTAGGAAACACGATTCGGGACGATTGGCGAGAAGATTGGAAATGTAGAGACCAAAATCGAGACATTTGAAATAAATAAACGATTAAAATACACAAAGGACAGTTTTATTTAAACGAACCCCAGCAAGAATATTACACTATTATCGCAAATTTGTCCCTTTGATACCAGAGGTACTTAGTATACATTACTAAAGAGGGGACGCGATGGAATTGGGCCAAAGAATGTTAATTTGCATTTGAAGAAGTGAAACAAATATTTGTGTGTCCCAAAATATTAATGCATTACAATAGCAATTTGCCTTTGAAGTTGGTAACAGATGCAAGTAGTCATGGTATTGGAGCCGTCTTGAATCATGTGTTACCAAATGCAGTGTATAAGCCAGTGGCACTATGCTTCTCGGGTGCTAAGTGACGCAGAAAAACGATATAGACAAATCGAAAAAGAAGCATTGGCTATTTATTGGGCGGTGAAATATTTCCATCAATACCTGTACGGAAAGCAATTTTTATTACACACTGATTCAAAACCACTCACTCATATTTTCCTAGAAAAGCGTGGTATACCGCAAACGGCTGCGAACAGCGTTATTCTGTTTTCCTATCAGGGTACAATTTTTTAATTAAATATGTTAAATCGGCCGATAATAGTGCAGATTTTCTCTCACGACTCCTATTAGGAAGCGGAAAGGTTGTAGATTGTGCAGACGTTAGTGACGTTCATTTAAATTATATAGCTTCATCAAAGGCTATAATTGATGTGGGAAGAGTCGCTGAGGAGACCTCTAAGGACGAGTTGCTTGCTCAAGAAATAAATTTTGTTCGCAATGGGTGGCCTGGCAACATAACTAAGAATTTGAAACCCTATTTTTTAAAGAAAGATGAGTTGTCAATAGAAAGCGACTGCATTTTGTGGGGCTATAGAGTACTAATTCCTACTTCTCTTCGAAATGAAGTCTTAAAGCTATTGCTTAATTCCCATTTCGGCATCGTTAAAACAAAAGCATTGGCTAGAAGTTATGTTTTTTGGCCAGGACTGAGTAAAGATATTGAATTTCTTATTAAATCGTGTGAGATTTGTGTTTCACAGTTGAGCAGTCCACCAAGAAGTCAACTTATTCCATGTCAGCCCACAGAGGGGCCGTGGGAGCGACTGCATTTGGATTTTTTCGGACCTTTTCGGAACAAAATGTTTTTAGTTTGCGTGGACAGTTTTTCGAAGTGGGTTGAG
The DNA here is from genome assembly GCA_945910035.1 of Brachypalpus laphriformis. NCBI lineage: Eukaryota > Metazoa > Arthropoda > Insecta > Diptera > Syrphidae > Brachypalpus > Brachypalpus laphriformis. The sequence continues at coordinate 12,939,015 of OX246753.1, read as the reverse complement.
GTAATGGAAGTCAAGAGGGCGGATGCAACTAATACAATACAGAAGTTAAGAGAGATCTTCAGCCGATTCGGGTTGCCTAAAACAATTGTTACGGATAATGGTACTGCTTTTACAGGTGAGGAATTTCGACAGTTTTGTGCACGAAATAGTTGCAGACACGTAACAACACCTCCATACCATCCTGCGTCCAATGGACTGGCAGAAAACTGCGTGAAATCTGTAAAAGTAGCTCTTAAAAAATTGTTCTTAGACGGTATGGATAAAATGGATGTTTCTTTATTAAGGTACCTATTGGATTACAGGACAACTCCCCACTGTACCACTAATGAAACACCAGTTTTCTTATTACAAGGACGACAGGCCCGAACAAGACTTGACGTATTAAGACGGAATTCAAAAAGGCCTTAACACCTAAGTGCTGTAAAGAATGGGATTAAAAGTAAACAAAAGCAGCAAATTAAAGGTTTTAATAAAAAGGGATTCAGGGTTTTTAGTGTGGGTGATGATGTTTGGGTTCGAACCTACAAACGCAATAAAAAATTCGGGGTCAAGGGAGAAATAGTTAACGTTTTAGGTCTAAACAACGGCAACGTGTCAACGGCAACACTCTAGCATGTAACGAATAATAAACTTCGCTATCAACCCTGAGGAGAATCAAGGGGGAGTTGGTACTGCGTATTCAAGTAGAGCGGTCGCTGTATTTTAGTCTGCTTATATTTTTATTATATTTTCCTGTATATCAATATTTCCTTTTAAATAAAGTTCTGTAAATAAACTCGGACATCTTTACAATCGGAAGTACGATAACGTACACGAACCAGCTCTTGGAGGGGAGAATATAGGAACAGAGGATTTACCATTAGAATTAGATAGGAATGAAATATTATTAGAAAATAAGCCTTCGATTTCTGACTCGCAAAGGGTTACGGCTAGTACTAGCAATATTAGATCAGGGATTCGACCTCCTAAGGTCGAACCGGAAGCTGAGTGGGACGAAGATTTTACTGAAGAAGAAGTAAAGAGAGATGAGTGGAAGGAACAACAAGACAAAATCTTGGTTTGGTAGGTTAAGACGTAGAGGAGATAACCAGTAATCCAAACTCAATAAAGGCAATACCGAGATTTACATAATTGAGAGGGGGATGATGTAAAATATGAACGCACTCTAATCTTAATAAAGACATAAATAAATCGAAATCGTAGCAAGCACTTCTTCCTCACTCTCATAAAAAAGTCACAGAACTGAGTTGTCAATTGTTGTAGCGCTCACATGGATTTAATATAAATCGTAGTTTAATTTCCTCAGTAAATTACACTGTTTTAGCCGGGTTTATGCTTAGCGCAGCCGAGTGACACCATTCCTGAGTTACTTTTAGCCTCTTTTGTATGATATCACACAGGGTTTCTTCTCTGGCGATCAAATTTGGTCACATTATATGCCTGATGAATGGAATCTTAGCATCGTTTGCCCAATTCACAAGAAAGCATACCCCCTCAACTGCGCCAATTATAGATGCATCAGTCTCCTCAACATTGCATACAAGATCTTTTATGCGATATTGGGCCTGAAACTTTTCATCAACAGCCTGATTGGCGCCTATCAGTGCGGTTTCAGGCCAGGAAAGTCCACCATCGATCAAATCTTCACGCTTCGAAGAAAGGGCCTCCTCGCCCTAGGTGACGTGCACAAGATCAAGGGGCCATCCTCCAACTTGCAGTTCGCAACTGGTGGCAATTAGCCAAAGACTGAGCTAAATGGAGAGGATTGTTGGTTGATGCCCAGGTTCATCCCGAACTGTAGCGCCACCTAAGTAAGTAAGTAAGTAAGTAAGTAAGTAAGTAAGTAAGTAAGTAAGTAAGTAAGTAAGTAAGTAAGTAAGTAAGTAAGTAAGTAAGTAAGTAAGTAAGTAAGTAAGTAAGTAAGTAAGTAAGTAAGTAAGTAAGTAAGTAAGTAAGTAAGTAAGTAAGTAAGTAAGTAAGTAAGTAAGTAAGTAAGTAAGTAAGTAAGTAAGTAAGTAAGTAAGTAAGTAAGTCTTATTTAAATTGGAATGTGAAACTTCAAAGAAGATCAATTTCAAACGATTTGATGGTAAAGTGTCCAACCTCAAAGTACATCAGTTATTCTTTGCTGGAGATAGAATTGTCTTAATAAGTGAGGATTCTACATCCCTGCAGCGAGCACTTGACGTATGGATGAACATTTTGGTGGAAAATGGGTATCGTATTATTCCAGAAAAAGACCGATTACTTGTGCTGCCTGTCCTCTGATCCACTTAGGACTATATTATTTGGAAAAGTTCAAATATCTCGGATCTATGATCAATAGTAAAGCAACCTGTGATCACGATATTAATCGTCGTGTAAGTGGCGGGAAATCTCCGCTATCTTCTGCGACCGAAAAATACAGGAAAGCTCCACACCGCAGTTGTGCATCCAGCACTCACATACGGTTCACAATGTTGGACAATGTACAAGGCTTGATGGAATAAGAAATTCATAGATCCGTGGAAGCCTTCACGTCAAAGAAACTACCTCACGAACAATAAAGCGCGACCGGCTCAGCTGGTATGGCCATGTTGAAAGAAGAGATCATTTGAACCCCGTTAAAAAGGCAATAACAATGAACATAGCAAGACATCGCTGAAGAAAGACAGGCCTATAAACTCCTGGATCACATAAATGCAGCGCCACCAGCATTTGGTTAGCCTGAGTAACGAAGTGATCCAAAAACGGGAGACCTGCTGATATTTTCTGTGGTCAAACAGGCTAACCTTACAGGGGGATCAGTAGAAATGCAGTGAAGCAGAGGGGTTATGATCCCTTGTTTTTAGATCATAATCTTGCCGAAATGAGAAGAAGAAGACAGCCATGCAAAACTAAAAGTGCGACCAATTATATGGATGGGTGAAGAATGTTGCTAGTGATACACAGCGCTGCTTGAAATATGTTTTGCATTATTTTCATTTTACTTGAAGTAATTTTCCACGTTTTGGAATAAAGCTTGTGCAGGTTTTTTTTTTATATTTATAAACAGTTATCGAAGCCAGACGGATATTATGGCATAATTTGAAATATATACTTTTTGTATCATCTGCTTCTAGACTATCAGCATCATCCATCACTTAAGTTTTATAATGAATTCCACTAACTATTTTACTATAAATCATCACCATCTGGATATATCTACAGAACTGCAATTGTTGATTAAAATTCTAATACAATCCCCAACTGCATATTACATATCAATCAGCAAAAAAAAACTGAACGTAATCACTTCATCCGGTGATTCAATTATTTTGTCGCAGAAATCAATAGCGGTACAGTATCTATTTCATTTATACAATCATATTGCCTTCTTCCAATCCTCTTTCTATCTACGGACAGTTGGTGCTGCGCGTGCTCAATCGAACTGCATCCAGCCACCTAAAGAGACTCGTGCAACAAAGGTGTGACACATAGTACGTGTCACTCTTATTTGCTTTATTTTTACTATTACTGCCGTGTATCTCAACCGTTGTTTGTTGCCTGGAACTAACATTGCAATTCGAATTAAAGCCCTGAATATAATAGGCGTAAAAGAGGTGTACGCTATGTACTGATTTTTTATTTTATTTTTTTTTTATGTTATTTACACTGACACACGTACATGGAACCCCACCAAAGACGAAAAGCAATAGTAAATCAGTTCAGATGCTTTTTTATCTGTCTCGCGTGAGCTGAAGTTTTTTTTTTTATTATTTTTTTAAGTTCTGTAATCAATTGTTCCACACCCAAAACTATCTGAGTTGGGCCGTGTCGTGCGTCATCCGATTTTTTTTAGTTTTATTTATATCGTAGAAATTTTCCAGGTGATCCATCAGTTTAATCATTTGGGGTTCAACCAACTGTAGATACCGACAAGGAAATTGATTCGTGCTTACATTAATTTTCCAGCAAACTGTTAAAACAGCGTGGGTTAATAAAAGGGCTCGCATTCTAGGATAGAGTGGGAATTATGGTCTGTGAATGCTAAATTGTGAGCTTAACAGTAAGGTTTAAGTTTTCTGATATGATAAGCTGTCCTTTGGCGAAACGGTGATTTATTTGTTAATTACGTCGTGTCCGTGCAATTAGAGCTAAAACAATATATACATATGTACATACAAAATAAAGAATAAGTCCCTAGGATTCCAGATTATCATTCAAAATAGGAAAATAAATACGGTGAAAGCTTTCCTTGCCGGCAGCTTGAATAAGTGCAAATTTATCAAATGCTTCCCATATTTTTAAAGTAAATTACATTCTGACAAGCGGACGCTCTTATAGTTGACGCGAACAATACGTGTTTAATTGCACTGTACAAAAATCGATTCCATAAATGGACGCAAAGCTCAAATAAACACACAATTGATCCAACATGTTTTACTTGTTTAAAAAAATCTCCCGTAACCGGATGTTTAGCTCCAATATTATGAGAAAACCGGTGGTTCCCTATTTTAATAAATTTGGTAGTTAGCTGTTTTATATGGTTACTTTTTCAGTTAGATACTTTATTTAATATTTAACAATATTATCAATATTAACTATTAGACAGGTTAGGTTAGGTTAGGTTGGCTGTCCACACGAGAGTGCAGACACACTTAGACCAGTGAAGGTCCTTTGTGATACCATGGACTAACCCATTAGGCCACTCAGGTACTAACAAAACCAACCGGAGCTTTTGACAAAGCGATGGATGCTCATGACGTCCAGGGACGCCAGATCGCAGAGGTCGTCAAGGAAGGGGGACCCTAGATGGAGCATTCTTTTATGCGACAGGGCCGGACATGTGCATAGGAGGTGAAGGATGGTTTCCTCCTCCTCCTCGTCATGTGCATAGGAGGTGAAGGATGGTTTCCTCCTCCCTCCTCCTCATCCCTACAGCTCCTGCAGAAGTCGTTGGAGAAGAGACCAAGTCTTCTGGCGTGTTGGCCTATAAGACAGTGTCCAGTGAGAACACCGACAACGCAGCTGATTTGTGTACGCTTTAGCTTGATCAGGTCGGCACTACGGTTTTGATCCAGCTTAGGCCAGATCTGTCTCGAAATGTAACACATTGAGCCGTTTTCCCATCTGAGGTTGGTCTTGCTAATAGCGTTCAGCTTTAGTAGATACTTACATGTAGCGAGGGGCATACCCAGTGCTTGCCTTTCAGGCAAAATCCTTAGAGTGGTACCCTGTCTGGTGAGGTCGTCAGCTCTGCAGTTGCCTGGAATGTCTCTATGGCCTGGCACCCAGCAAAAAAAAAAACTATTAGACAACACTAGAAAGTTTTTTCACGGTCCCACCTCTCGCGAACGTCTGCCAAACATCCGAGAGTATTGTTGTCACGAGAAAGTTTCTCAAAACAGCAATTCGAATACGGCACTAAACTGTAGGTTCCTTCCATTCGTGTAAAAAATATAACGCACACAACACGAGTGGTTGCGAGAAGCTAGGCCCAGGTAATTAAAGAGCTGTTTCGCCAAATATTTTGTCCTTTAACAATATTTTGTCCTTAACATACATCTCCCATAAAAGGACAAAAACATGCGACTGTGAGTATCCGCCCAAGGGGGCCTTTAAAGTATTGCTCATTACGACATTACATAATATTCATAGATATGGTATGTACCCAAGCGAAATTTTCAGGGAACTTTTAAAGATTAGTTCCGAGGCACCTTCTAAACATTTCTGCCAAGTTTTGGTTTGTTATTCCTATTGCATGGCGTAATCCGGGTTCAGACTTTAAAAAGCATATTACGAAGTAAATTGAAGGAAAAAAAGTAGAAGATCCATATTTTTTGCAGTCGATTCTGGTATCTGAATCCAATATCAAAAGTAATCCTTTTTATGTATTTTACTAATCTTTATAACTAGCGTTATAGAACGTTGTTGCATAATATATCAGAATGGTGTAACAGGGGAGGGCTATCCATTAACCCATGTATGACCGTTCGGGTACATTTCACTAAGGAAAGAAGTGTCAATACAAGACCTGTCTTACTCAAAGGCACTAAACTAGATTATTCCAATGAAATCAAATACCCGCGTGTTAATGAGTAAATAGGAATTCTCACATGGATTCAATCACGGAGCGTAACACCAGAGTCATGCGGACCAGTGCCTCTACGGTAAAATTTGCGGCCTCATCCCAAAAATGATTCACTGGTTATAGACCATGATGGTCGGACCCATTACCTCGTACGCGGCCATAATCTGGTGGCCGAAAGTAGTCCAGCAGATCACAACGTTAAAGATCGAGAAGCTACAGAGCATGATCTGTCTTGGAGTCACAGGTGCTAAGCGTATCTGCCCTACATCTGTACTGGAAGCTATCCTAGGGCTTTCAACATTACAAATCTTCATTATGAAAATGACTGCCAGATGTGTTATCAAATTAATAAGTTTAAGCCAGACGATCTTATGAGACATCTAAAAATACTTAACTCAATTCCCGGAATTTTCTATGTATTGCATCGTACCTGATATTATGATTAGGGAATACTATTTTGATAGGTTGTTTAAGGTGGAAGTATTACATTATTCAGTCTGATAATTTAGGAGCCTAGTATGGTTCACCGATGGATCGAAAAAGGAAATGAAAGTTCGTGCCCAGTTCGTGTCCCAGTGTGCTCCAAGCTGAGTTCCACGCCATTGAGATTTGCGCCAGAATAAACTTTGACAATGGTATGAGAGGCGCTAGAATACATACACATATTCTCTGACAGTAAAACCACACTTAAAGCGCTATCCCTCACTCAGTTGATCCTAAACTGATTAAAGGCATCACAGTCCTTAGCTAAATACAACAAGGATATACTGTGTTGGGTGAGTTAGCTGGTTAATTATCTAGGATGACTTTAACAACTAAATTCTTAGGTCTACAACTTGTCTGTGGTGTCCACTGGGTAGAGGCCCTAACAGAGATCAATAATTGGGAAAACAAACGTCATCTAATCATTTGCGATACCATCCCGAGACTTAGACAATCCAAAAAGCTAAGTTGCCTACTTAGGTAGCGCAACAGATCGGGGTGAACCTTGGCCTCAACCAACAAGCCTTTCGTAGGCCTAGCTTCTCGCAACCACTCGTGTTGTGTGCGCTATATTTTTCGCACGAATGAAAGGGACTTACAATTTTGTGCCGTATTCGAAGAGCATTGTTTTGTTTTTGAGAAGCTTTCTCATGACGACAAATACTCTCGGATCATTGTCAGATGTTCGCGAGAGGTGGGACGGTAAAAAAACATTTTGGTATATCTGAGATTCAAACATGGAACCTCACCCGCAGTGGTCCGACAAACCTACCACTGTGCCACGGGGCCCACTTTCCATTTAGCTTAGTCTTTAACTAATCGCCTCAAGTTGCGCACTTCAAGATGGCTCAGGTTCCCTTGAACTTGTGCGCAACACCTAGGGCGAGGAGATCCTTTGTGTTAGATTCAAAGATTCTGCGGGCCGGAGCGTTGGTGTTCATTCGCTCTACATGTCCTTGTCATCTCAAACGCCCAATATTCAGTTTTTTGACTATGCCGATGTCACTGTACGGTTTGTATAGTTTAATTTTCTTCTCCAAAACCTGTCAACTTAAACGAAACCGAATATCTTTCAAAGAATTTTTCTTTCGAAGCGACCAAGGATACCGTCATCCGCCTTCAATAAAGTTCATTTTTTTGAGCGCGATAAAGCAGGACTGAGATGATTAGGGTCTTACATAGAATCTCCTTACTTGCTAGAGATATGACTTTACTGTTATTAGCAAAAAAAAAACAGCGATTGGCAAGAGTTATTCTTCGCTTGATTTATGCAGAAATCAAAAAGGCTAATCCTTATCCCTATTCCTACATGAAAATATTTACACTCGATTAGGGTTATAGTATGAGGCAGATGGGCTTGCTCCCTGGTGAATCTGTCTCCCGAGGAGGTGCACTCTGTTTGAGTATTACAAGGCGTCGCGGGAGTATTTATGTTTAATAAAAGGCAAGGAAGACCTTAATCTTGCGCACGCTGGTTTGCTTAGTGTCTTATTTTAGCGAAATTTTTCACAGCATGGAGCTATGATATTTAGATCCAAGAAATATGGCTGTTGGACCTCTTAAAATCTACGAATTTCTGAGGACTTTTTGAGTTTGATTAATAACAACAAGCACAGGGTACAAATGGACTTAAACTGATTTCTTAAAAGTCACAATTTTTAAAGTTTACGGGCTAATAATAATTGGTGTAACATGGGACAATGGCATAAAAAAAAATCATATAAAAAATGGCATATAAAAAATAGAAGACAAATTAGGTCACCAGTGGTTTTAGTTACCCTACAAATTTCTGTTTCGCAGCACTCATCGTCAAATTTTGGGTTGCTGACTAATTTATGTATATAGATAGACATTTCAACCCTTTTTTCATAGTTCAAAGAGATTTTTTCTCTTTACTTGATATTTGTAAGTTTAGGCGAACCATTCATCTTTCATTTTCACGGTGATTTAAAATGAGAGATAGGAACCTGTTAGATATATTTCCAATATTATAGGTATTAAGATAATTTATTGTCGAAAACTTTAATATCTTCGTTGATCGAAGTCGATAGAACAGTTTTTAAAAAAACGGTGATGCTCCAAGTCCTTAACACCTACACATTTCTTATGAGTATCTAAGCTATCGGAAGTACATATGTGCTCTCCTTACAGTTCTATTATAGAATTTTATTCGCTGTCATAAGGACATCAGAAGTTTTTATCACAACTTACGAGTACTTCAAAATTGTCCGAATTTTCACACGCAGATTATGCAAAAATTCTGTAAATGATGTCTCTTTTACTTATCCGAAACATCTTTTAGGCGACAAGCTTACACATCATTCAATATGAATCTCCAAACAGGTTGTCGCGTTTTTAGAAGAAAATTCTTTTTCTTTTTTTTTTAAGAACAGGTCTATAAGAACTTAAAGATGACTTACGACTCTGCCTCATTTGACTAATATTACACGTGATTTTGGATGTCCATTTATAAACTATCTGACAAAACACTAAGTTTAGGCAAATACCTGTAGAGTTGAATTAATTATACTATTGTATGTGTTCACTTTCTTAAGTGACACCCATTTGGCCTTAATACTATTCAATATTTTTACAATCCTACCGATACGGCTCGAGAAATTTTTCCTCACTTAATTAATTGTTAGAATATTTAAATTAGACTGTCAACGGTTTAGTAGTGAGCACAGAGAATTAAAACTTTAGCATAATAAATTCTAAAAATTAAATGACAAATGGATTAGTGGATGGTAATTAGTAAGAAATTTTTTCCTGGCCTAAGCAGAAAATAGCTTTTAAAATCAAATTTAAAGATGAATCTGATATAAGCTATGTGATTTGTTAAAAAGATGCCTAATTGGTTATCGTGAGATAATTTTATCGTCATCAAAGTTATGGCATATGAGGTGGTTAAGCGGCAGGTGATGATAATTCCTTACTAACCATGATGAAGCAGACTGTTATTCATTTGATAATGCGTCGAAAGGAAATTAAGTACAAAGTAGAATTAATAGATCAGCATCTGCGTTATCTGCGCCAATAATAGTGGATGATTTAACAAATTATGATGAGTTTTGTGGAAAAGTTAAAACAGTCCTACGAGAAAAAAAATTCAATATTAAATTGCTGGAGAGCAAGTACCATAAACTTGCTTCCAAACAAAAACCGATATGTTAAGTTCACTTCGAATTCTGGCATGGAACGCCAATGGATTGCTTCGACACAGGCAGGAATTGCAAGCAGTCCTTGACATCAACAAAATAGATGTGTGTCTGGTTTCGAAAACACACTTCACCAGAGAAACATATTTAAGAATCAAGAATTATAAAGTCTATCACACTATACATCCAGATAACTCTGCGAGGGGTGGAAGTGCAGTAATTATAAAAGACAACATACAACACAATGAAGAGTCGAAATTTGCAACAAGTGAAATCCAAGCAACTGCAGTAAGCATAAAAACCCGAAACTGTGCTATAATTGTTGCTAGCTTTTATAGTCCTCCCAAACATGCAATCAATCAGCAATTCTATGAACAATTTTTTAAGCAAATGGGTAGTAGATTCATTGTTGGTGGGGATTTTAATGCCAAAAACACTCTGTGGGGCTCGAGATTAACAACTACTAAATGCTATTAAAAATATGGGATGCTGGGCTATATCCACTGGGAAACCAACTTATTGGCCATCAGATCCTGCTAAAATACCTGACTTGATCGACTTTTTCCTTATTAAAAATATAAACAGCGATTTCTTAAAAGTAGAAGAAAGCCAAGAAATGAGTTCTGACCACTCACCGATTTTACTTACATTGAATACATTTGCTGAATATCTTGGAGACATATTTAAACCGAACCCCGCTCGGAATAATAACGTATTGGACATGGACATAGAACGAGAAGATGTAGATATAGAGCCAACTACAATAGCTGAGGTAAAAAGCATAATAAGAAACATAAAACCAAAAAAAGCTTCTGGGTTCGATCTTATAGCTGGAGAAATTCTTAAAAAACTTCCTCATAAAGCCTACATTAAAATAAGAAACATAATAAGGATTCTTTTAGATTAAAGTATGTCCCACAGCTCTGGAAAATTGCACAAGGTATAATGATAGCAAAACCAGGGAAACCACCACACGAGACATCCTCTTATAGACCGATATCCTTGCTGCCTATTATATGTAAAATTTTTGAAAAAATTCCGGTGAAAAGGCTATATAGTATTATTGAAAGGAAAAATCTAATTCCGGTACACCAATTTGGTTTTCGAAGAAAACATTCAACGATGGACCAGGTCCATAGGATAGTCAACGCCATAGAAAACGCACTAGAAGAGAAGAAAGATTGTTCCACTGTCTTTCTTGATGTGGCTCAAGCATTTGATAAAGTTTGGCATGATGGTCTGATATTCAAACCTAAAAAAAGCCTGACAAAGCAATATTCTACAATATTGGATTCTTATATAAACGCGTATTCTGAACTGAAAGAAATACAAGCTGGTGTTCCTCAAGGCAGCGTATTAAGTCCAGTTTTATATCTACTCTATACTTCAGACATCCCACACTTAGACAGCAATATCATGGCAACATTTGCCGACGACACAGCCGTAATGGCAGTTGCAAACACGAATGCAGATTCAGTCGCTAAACTGCAAACTGCAATCTTAAAAATAAGTGAATGGACGACAACCTGGAGAATCAAATTAAATGAATTAAAGTCAGTGCACGTCGACTTTAAAAACAAAAAGATAAATCATATGCCAGTCTATATTAATGGTAAAGAAGTTCCTTATGGAAATATGGCGAAGTACCTCGGCATGACTTTAGACGCCAAGTTCAGATGGAAAGCCCACGTTAAAAAGAAAAGAGACGAACTAGACATTCGATATAAAAAATGTATTGGCTTATGGGGCGCCACTCCCAACTATCAATATTCAACAAGCTCCTGCTTTACAAGCAAATTATAAAACCAATATGGGCCTATGGGATGCAATTCTGGGGTTGCACCAAACAAAGTAACATCGACATCATTCAACGCTTCCAAAACAAAGTACTCAGGAACATTGTAGGCGCTCCCTGGTATATAAGAAACAGCGACATTCACAGGGATCTTAATGTGGAGCTGGCCCAAATCGAAATTAAAAACGCAGCAAGAAGACACGAGAAACGGCTACGAGAGCACGTAAACCCTGAGGCTCTTCTACTTGTAAACCAGAATCACTCGGTCAGAAGACTAAAAAGGCGTAAACCTCTTGAACTGGGTAGATAAAGGGATGTAAATTTAAATGATCCGTAGATAATACGAAAGGTGACAACAACGAGCGACAAGGGGCGCTCGGAGTAAATAAAACCCCCACCGCCTTGAGTGGCCTAAATTCCACTTATGCCTTGAGTATTATTAATGTTATTAGCTCATTGTTATTTATATTCACATTTACTGAAAATTCCTATAAGTTATTATTTTATTAACTACTAGCTGGTTGTACCCGCTTCGCTGGGTTTTTAAATGTGCGATTTCAAGTACACTTCTTTAGAGCACTCTCCGTTTTGTCATTAAAATAGTTCACCCGCTAATCCTTTTGAGGGTCGCGAGGGTAGGATAATTAGGTGCACTCTCCATCATTTCTGAATCTCCGCCGTCGACTCCAACAAGAGAGATGTCGGACTTGATCCAACCATCTATTTATAGGCCTACCGAGGGGTCGCTAACTTGATGGTGCGGCAATCATGACACGTCTTGGAAACCAGCTGGGGACACGCTCTACGCGACAAAACCGTCAAAGCATAAATCCTTCCGTTCGAAAAAGTAGATGCTCTACATTGAGTGCCTCGCGTACTTTGGTGTTACGCAACACCGCGAAGGAACCCTTTTCAGCAACTTGCATCCGTGACTGTAGGTGAGAGTTGGAACATATACCAAGTTAAAAACCGATAATTAGGTTTGAACACTATAGGTGAGTTCGGCCTTCCTTATAACAGATTGACTAAACTCTCTGAAAATTGGTCCAGTTTGACCATTTCTACAGAATAACTCGACATTGCTTTTTCCATCACTCGTGAATAAGACCCCGAGATACGTAAACGTATCCACCTGCTTCATTGAAACTCTAAAAACATACAGAGTGTACTGAATAGGCGTTATGGAAACAATCAATACTTCCGACAAACGACCAAGGATGACCAAATCAACCCCAAAGAGAGGATGACTAATCTTTAAGTCCTCCACTTCGCAACATACTCTGCTACAGCTGCACTGCAGCATCCAGTCCATATATACAATGAAGAGGCGAGGTGACAAAAGGCACCCTTGGCACCCTGTCCAACCCCCACAATGAAGGGTATTGATTTACCGCCATTTACCCGAACGCAGCTTCTATAACTTTATATATGTATATACCGAATCGCCCTTATCATAGCCTAACACGTGATTTCGCCAAATACACAAAACAGGTGTATGCACGCTCAGCATGCTCCCAGGCCTTTTCAAGAATCATTCTAAGAGTGTATAACTGGTCGGTCCTGCTTCTACCGGGACGAAAAACGCATTGTTCATCCCCTAAACTATCCTCAACCAAAGCTCTGCCACGTGTCTCTAACACCTTAGCAAAGACTTTTCCAGGGATACTTAAAATAAATATACCCTTGTAGTTGGCGCAATCTTTTGTCCCCTTGTTTACAAAGAGGGACAATCACTCCCATTTGCCAATCACTAGGTGTTTCACCACATTCCCATGCCATTTAATGACACGTGAGAGTAAGTGCACTCACTCTTTACTAAAAGCCTTTAGCATTTCTGGCCGGATTTCATCCAAACCGGTAGATTCGCCAACTTCTAGCGATTTGATCGCCAAAATCTCGACCATGGGTCTATCATCTTCCTGATGACATGGCTTGTTCGGGATTGAGCAATTCTGAAAAGTGCTCGCTTCATCTCCTTCACTCATTGGAAAGCAGTGTACCGTCTTTGGTTTTGACTCCTTTCACGATATTCAACTTTCTTCCTCTGATTCGGCGAACGGTTGCCAGAATATTCTATTTACAGATAGGCAGTCTCGTTTCAATGAAATAGTTTATTACATTTGAAAAACACGTATAATTACCTGAAGTATTTCTCGAAACACACCTTCTAAAAGGTAGGAAAATAGACTTAAGGTATGAGTATTCAACTTGCCACTCTGTTAATAGTTTATTTTAAATCTATTAAAACATTCTAAAATGTGGATAAATTCAACGATCAACAAAATCTCATTTAATAAAATGGAAAAAATATTACAATGTTTCTATGCTGTATGTATGTATGTATTATCTGTACATATGGTCGCGTATATTGCCAAATCTCTTAATAGAAGGTTTGAAAATGTCTTAGATTTGGCATTGGCAATTTTTACTCCAGAAGAGATCACATACAAAAGTTCAAAACAGCGCGCCCATATACTCACATACACACACTATTGCAGCGATAGCCTCTGCTGCATGGCTGCTGACAGTAGTCTTCATTAAAGGAAAATTAGAGCAATTTTTAATACAATCTTCCCGCGAAATGCAGATCATAACAGTGAAAACTGCATCCAAATCCCTTCAGTGGTTCGCGAGAATATCCCAGTCATTCACGTTTTCGGGGCTTCCTTTTATACGATGTAGTTTGTTTGATGAACATGAATATGCTTGCATTCCACTGGTGGGCCATTGATTGCAATGAACCACGCATATCTGTCATATTTTTATATCTCAAATAATTATATTTTTGTTTATTATTTCTGTTATAAGAATCATAGAATAATAATTTATACCTCGATCTCTTCAGTAGGAAATGTTCTAATCGAGGAATTCAGTCATATTCAAATCAGTTCAGCCATTTCGTAGTCATATGTGTGTAAAGCATAGAAAAATTATTTTTGTCAGTATAAAAAACATATAAAATGTGTTTAAGAGCCCAATAACGGATTCAGGATACTTAAATGTATCCTAAGTTATTTCTCTTCTTACGACAAATCGATTGATATATATATTGTTGAGGTACCGTTACGTACTTACTCCCTATTCACGGACAAACAGAAAAAATGCGTTCTCTCATCTATAAGATGTAGAGATTACTTAATCATTACTCAAAGAGAAAAAAGAAAAAGGCAAATATAAATTATATGTTATATTATAGTATCTTATATCCTTTTTCGAATTGTAATTATACTGTAACGTATGATTATCAAATTGCTCATTAGCCCTAAGACTAGATTGTAATATAATAATAATAAAAAAAAAAAATAAAAAATCTACGTTATTAGGAGATATCTGGCCAGGATAAATATACTTTACTACCTGCTGAAGATAGTCATGAACTACTTCACCAACAGGTAGTTGAGTTACCAAAATGGCGTTGGTGTTAAGTACTACACTGTTTCTGCGGGAGCTCCAGAGAGGCTAGTCCTTGGAGCTCTACTGTGAAACATAATGTACGAGTATGATAGAGTCCTGCGACTAAGCTTGACATATGGAGTTAAGGTGATTGGCTTTGCTGACGATATCACCGTGGCTACTGTGACGAAACATATTAACGAGATATAGTCTGCTATGGATGAAGCAGTCGCCAAGATTAAAAATTGGCTAGAGTCTGCTGGCCTAGAATTAGCTAACCACAGGACCAAGGCTGTCCTAATACACAGAAAGACCGTGGAATATGGAAACTTCCGGGTTGGGGATTAAACACTCAGATCTAATGAGGCATTAAAATAGCTAGGAGTTATGCTCGAAAACAGGCTAAACTTCAAAACGCACGTCGAGTATCCAAGCAAAAAGCGTCACAGATGCAGGTAGCGCTTTCCCATATATTGAAAAACATCGATGGGCCTGTATAAGCGAGGTGGATCCTACTGTTCAGAGTGTTAAGCCCAGTCCTTCTATATGTTGCACCGATCCGGGCGGGGGCAATCACAACGAAGGAAACAAGAAGGAAGCTCTCGTTTACGGACAGGCTCTGCGTAGTCAGAACTATAAGCGGTTTCCCAACAATTTTGTAGGAAGCAGCCCTTGTTAACCCAATCGACATTTTCGCCAACGAGGTGCAAAGGGTTTACTTTAACGGAACCGTGAATGGCAAGAAGAAGCCAGCTTTACTAAGAGGGTAAAACGAGAAGAAAGGGAAACATCTGTAGCACTGTGGCAAGCCAGGTGGGATAACACGGCAATAGGCAGATGGACCCACAAGATGATCCCCACCACACCATCGACATCTGGATAAAGAGACTACGTGGGGACTGCAGCTACTACCTTACGCAGTTCCTATTCGGGCAAGACGGCTATCGAAAATATCTCCGTAGATTTGGACACGATAGCTCGCCTTTCTGTCCAGAATGCCCAGATGAAGAGGAAGACAAGGAGCATGCAGTGTTAAACTGCAGGCGCTTCGCAGTGGGAAGAATGAACCTCCCAAGCCCAGAACTTCTAATAAGTCAGTCATATAACAAGGTCAGGAGACGACTGGCTAGAGACCTGTTCCTTCATAACGAGCATACAGAACGAGCTAAGAAGAGTCGAAAGACTAACAAAAGCTGAAACGGCAAAAACAGGTGATATAGCATAAGTTGCTAACCAGCCCCGCCAAGTAATACTTAATGGCAGTCCCACGGAGAATATGGTAGAAGTGTGTGGGGTGTAGATTAGAGCCTGGGAGCACTCCTGGCATCGATTATTTGGGTTTGCGAGGAGATTTTAAAATTATTTTCAAAAGATTGCAAGTAAAAGAGTGCAGTACATATGTATGTAAATAAACTGTTTTTTTTTTTTCTCATCCATCACTCATTCAACGACTAGGACTACGACCACGATTCCTAGCGATGACACAGAGCTATGAAACATGATACACAATGTAAAAGCTACAACGCAGCATCTGTGGTTAACTCCAGCAGTTATGCATTTCTTCGTCGCATTGAAATAAGTTATTGCCGCAGCGGCTTAGATGCTGTGTAATGAAATTCCGTAAAACAATCGAACCGGAGGCTGAGGATGGTTTAGGGTTGCAATTGTGCAAAAGAATTATCTGAGCATGTGAAAGTCAAAGACCATGTGGCGGAATTGCATGAAATTATTTGCCATGGTTTCTGGGTGGATGTAATTTAAGCTTTAACACCACCTACACTGAAAATAAAAAAAAAAAAATATTCTACGCTAAGAAGTGTAAGCTAAGTGGAATTTTCTGGGATTCATTTGAGATAAATATGATTCTAATGTCAAAGGAAGTATGCGAGACTGAAAGATACCCTTAGAATGGTGCGATGGTGAGAAAGTTTATTCAAGGTATCACTTTGGAATTTCCATACATACATGAATGTACATATATCATTCAAGCTGTTTAATTGTGAAATTTGTTACTTGTCCGCATTTGAAGACTATGGGATCCAAAGCATAATGGGCACATATCTTATTTTTATTAGAGCTCAATGTTTCGAGCAATGGTGGCCGTATGTCATGAATAATCCGAACAATGTTGGCTCCAAAGTTTGCTTATCAGAACAATGTAGCGGTGACTTCACATAGCGCCGCATTAAACTATCGAGAGGTGTTAAATCATACGATCTTGGAGGTCAATTGACAGGTCCATTTCTTGACCGCGAAGAGAAGCTAGGCTAAAGGCCTTTGTACTTAAGGTGCTGTTTGAAGTTCTGTATCTTTTTTTTTTTTAAATTGTGCAACATGGACGTGCAATTGTATTAAAAGAGTAAGTAGTCTGATATTAAAAAAAATCTATCATTCCCGAATATCTACAAGTCTGACTTCTTCTTCTTCTTCTTCCTTTTATCAGCGAGGCTATGATCCGAAAACAAGGGATCACAACCCTCCCACTTCACCGCATTTCTACTGATCCGCCTGTGGGGTTCGCCTTTTCAAGTCTGACTGAGTAGCTTAATTGGTATAAATGTTGTACAACCTTAGTTTTTTCAAAATATGTTACTCAATAGAATTT
This sequence comes from Brachypalpus laphriformis, assembly GCA_945910035.1. NCBI lineage: Eukaryota > Metazoa > Arthropoda > Insecta > Diptera > Syrphidae > Brachypalpus > Brachypalpus laphriformis. Next base: position 12,921,529 of record OX246753.1, on the reverse strand, counting down.
ACTCACCAAGACCTAAGCTGTCAGAAGAGGGACGCCCTACGCAAATGAAGTGCAACACGATTGACGGAAATCAAGAACACTTTAGAAATTCACCGCAGATGACCGAATATGCACACAGATACTGTTGACGCCAAATTTCAGATGAGAAAGAACAGGACCTAAGTAATTGCGTAAGTATGCGGATGTACCATCTCCAGAGTCAAAGTCTAGAACACAGATTGAGTACTAATACCAGTTTGATCAAAAAGTTCCCGGAATTTATTCAGAAAATTAAAAATACAAGTTTATTCATCTAAATCTATATTGTCCCCTTCAATGTAATCCCCATCGACTGCAACACACTTATGCCAGCGCTTGATCCAATCTTCGAAACATTTTTTATATTCGGTTTTCGGTATGTCCATCAGTGCTTCCTGCGATTTTTCCATTACTTCCTCTCGGCTGCTGAAACGCGTTCCCCGTAATGGTTTTTTAACTCGATTGAACAGAAAGAAGTCACAGGGAGCCAAATCAGGTGAATTCGGTGGCTGTTGGATGGTATTTGTTGCATTTCTCGTCAAAAAATTACGAATAATGATGGCACTGTGCGACGGTGCGTTATCATGGTGCAAAATCGACGAGTTTTCTGCCCACAATTCTGGTCTCTTTCGGCGAATTGCTTCACGCAAACGTCTCATAACGCCCAAATAATACTCTTTGTTTACTGTCTGGCCTTCTGGCAAAAATTCATGATGCACTACACCGTTGTAATCCATGAAAACCGTGAGCATTGCCTTCTTTTTTGACTGAAAACGTCTGCCACTGCGTTCATCATCTTCGATTGACTCACGACCACTTTTGAACCGCTCGTGCCACTGGTAAACGACCGTTTTCTTTCAAGAATCGTTGCCGAAATACTTTTCCAACATTTCCAACGTACGCGCACCATTAAATCCGTTTTTTACGCAAAATTGAATACAAGCTGTTGGTTAGTGTGTCGGATCACTACGCATGAGGTTACAAGTTCGAATCCCAGAAAACACCAAAAAGTTTTTTCACGGTCCCACCTCTCGCGAGCGTCTGACAAACATCCGAGAGTACCGTTGTCATGAAAAAGCTTCACAAATCGCCGTTCGGAGTCGGCATTAAACGGTAGGTCCCTTCCATTCGTGTGAAAAATAAAACGCGCACAACATGAATGGTTGCGAGAAGCTAGGCCCTGGCACTTTAAAGAGCTGTTGCGCCAAATATTTGTATTTTTGTTGTTGCAAATTTAAATCCATTTCTAAAAATGTAAAAAATCGCCAACACACACAGAGATAGATGTACTCTTGGCTACGTAACTTTTGCAAATGTCAAGCTATGACGCTAAGATTTAGAGGGAATATCAACAACAGATGTACCAACTTAACAAAGAAACCAGAATTCAAATCGGAACTTTTTGATCAAGGTGGTATATAGTAGCTTTTATTATAGATTCGAAAGACTGTTGCAATGGTATATCGCATCCACGAACTACAAAGTGCGGGAGATAAGTTTATGGACTGCTTTTGTCTGTGCAGTATTTAGCAGAATGGTATCATCCACTTCGGTTTAGACTCATTTGTGGTTAGTTCTACTTGGGTTTTGACACGCCTTCTCTAAAAAATTTTCTATAACCAGTCTTCATCAACTTGACATTGCTTTGATTCCAAGCGAGCTGCACAGGCTGTAGAATTTCTCGGAACAAAAAACACGCTTTCGCGGTTCGCCCTTGACTAAAAATCTTAGCTTTCTTCGTGTAGGCAATACCACACGCCGATCCATTTAGTAGTGGTAGCACACCAGTTAATCACATTTAAATGGAACTAGATACGAGTATCTATTCGCGACAACCACTATGCTTTAGCTAACAGCAGTGATTCATTGCTATACCGACCCAACCACCAAACCATGCCGAAGTAGGTATATGTATCTGCGGCTAATGATCGCCTACCAATCTGGTCTAGTGTTTCAACCGATTAGATGGGGTTCCTATTTCATCCGACAGATATGAATGGCCAGCAGCAGGAGGAATGATTTAAAATTCGAATAAATTCGAAAATGCAGCAATCAACCATGTACCATGTATTTATGAAGGAGTTCCGAACATAAAACATTTTTTTTTCTTTTAATTACAATATAGAGGCAACAAAGAACAAAACAGAGAGATTCCAATTAATTTTCACTCCATGCAGGTAGACAATTGTTCTTCGATTTCCCGCTTCAATTATCTGTGTGTGATTCGCTTGGTGCTGGAAGCGGCATATAAGCCCTTAGTTGATTTTTAAGTGATCACACTTTCTTCTGAAGTCGCGGCGACAGCAGTGGCTGACCGTATGTGGCTGATTTGCGGCACGATGCCGCCCGGGGAGTTGATTGGATACAATTTCTTTTGTTTTCGTTCTGATGATGGTACTAAGCAGGGAACAGAATGATAATCTGAAGTCTAATTTGAACAGTTTACAAGCTAGATTTATGATTAAACCAGTGTTGTAAATTGTTGGTTTCTTTCTTGCAAAAAAAAAGGGAAAACACAATACGCTGGTATTGCCACGTTCAAAGAAGAGATCATTTGAGGCTATCAGTGCAAAAGTGGTGTAACCCCAAACTATTTAATTAGGAGAGAATGGGGATTTTAAATTTGATTGCTCTATTACTTTGTTATATTATGCTCTGTGCAAAAACAATTTTTTCAGCTCCATCTGCTTTTGAATACCAAAAGGTGGCTTACACCACTTTTGTATTGATAGTTGGTAATGTAAGGAATGTATGTAACACCAGCTATAAGTTTTTCTGGAATGCCTCTCCTGCGCAAGGCCAACCAGACAGCATCTCGATTCAAGCTGTCGAAAGCCTTCTCGAAGTCGATAAACAGTAAATGTAGCGGAGACCTATACTCAACGCATTGCTCGATAATGATCCGTATGGTGTCTATGTGGTCGATGCAGGAGGATCCAGCGCGAAAGCCTGCCTGTTCGACATCGAGTGTTGAATCTAAATGTTCTTTAATTCGTTCTAGAACTATTCTAGCTATTATTTTGGCTACAGCTGGAAGAACGCATATACCTCTCCAGTTGTGGCACTCCATCAAGTTTCCCTTCTTTGGAAGCTTAATGATCATCCCCCTTTTCTACTCCTGTAGAGCGGATGCAGCAAATCTGCCGATGTATTTGGCGCCGCTTGAAATAGCTCGGCAGGGATGCCATCAATACCCACCGCTTTGTTCTTCTTGAGGGACTTGATTACTATTATTATTTCGGTTTTACTGGGAGGTACGGAGCGAATTCGGGAATTTGTTGCTTCGAACTGCTCATTCGAATTCAAGATCATACCGCCATCGTCTAAGTGGTTTAGCAAAATGTTCTTTCCATCTAGTGAGCAGATCCTCATCCGAAATCAGAAGGTTACCGTCTAAACTCTTCACTGGATGTTGTTTGGAGTTTCGACCACCAATGAGTTCCTTAGTGATGTTGCAAACAGTCCTACTGTCGCACCTACTCGCTGCTTCTTCATCCCTTGAGGCCAGTGAGTTGACATATTGACGCTTGTCACGTCTCACACTACGATGCACTTCTTTCTTCCTCGCACGGTATTGTGCTTCGAGCTCGGTTCTCTCTACTACTGAGGCCACCGCAATCCGAGCCTTGATTGCTATACGCTCATCGATCCATCTCAAGATGGCTGTAGAAAGCCACGTGCGGTGGTGTTTCTGCTTTTCACCGACATACGTGCGTGCCCCAGTCGCAAAAGCATTTTTCACAGAACTCCAGTAATCATCCATGTTCTCTTGCAGTACGAGTATGCTACTGATTGCTTCTGCAAGATGGTCCCTGAACTGTTGGCGCACTTGGGGAACCTTGAGCCTGTCGATATTAAACCTGGTGATGTGAAGCAGGTATGAGCGGTTGCTGTTGACGGATGCAGTATGAAGGCGTAAATGAGCTACCATAAGATGGTGATATTGTTCAAGTCCGACGTCAGCTCCACGTCTGTTTCGGACGTCCAGGAGACAATTTCTAAAGCGGCGACTGATCGCAATGTGGTCGATCTGTTGTTATGGTTATATTGTGTTATGCTTAAACAGCGTACCTCCGATGACTAGGCGGTTGGTATTGCAGAAGTTCACAAACTGCTCACCGTTGTCATAACGGTCTCCCACGCCGTGAACTCCCATCACGTGCTTAAGCATGGTGTTGTCGCTACCCACCTTGACATTGAGATCTCCCATCACCATTATGATGTCCCCATTAGACGTTTGGTTGTAGGCGGCGCCTAAGTGGCTATAAAAATTATCCTTTTCATCCTCAGTCGCGTCTAGAGTCGGAGCATAACACTGTATGATGGTAATTTTTCTAACTCTACTCTGAAACCCTGCTGTCAATATCCGGTCGCCATGGGGTTTCCAGGATATGAGGCTACTATGTGCTGCTGGAGTTAGCATGAGTCCTACACCGGAACTCCGTGCACTTCCAGTTGGCTTACCAGAGTAGAGCATGACAGTGCTTTTTGTTGGGGAGATGTATTCTCCAGCATCGTACCCTCTTAACTCGCTCAGCCCTAAGATGTCGATTTTATACCGTGCGAATTCGCGCTCCAATTGGAGAGATCTGCCGCTATAAGGCCCTTCCTTGAGTAAGTCCAGGAGGGTCTTACCATTCCAGAATCCGATCGTTGTCCGTGTTCGATAGCCAAAGGTCGTCAACAAATTATCAGTCCGTATCCGAGGCGTTAGTTTCCGTTTCGGAGCAATTCGTTGTTTTACGGTTGCGGTTCGCTGGGCCACAGACCAACCGACACTTATCCTGTTTTTTGGCACAGGAAGCTCGCTATTCGTCCTCTCCCGTTAGCAATTTCCGAAGAAATTCCCAGATGGCACCACGAGGAATAGGGTGGGAATAGGGCTTACTAACAGAGCTGCTAGGTTTTCGGCTGCAGTGGCTCCTTCTCGTTACTTAGCGGACTAGCACCTATCGGGAGATGCTGCCCCTACGAGGACTTTGTTAGTCGTTTGCCATCCATGCATGGATCTATGCATATGAACCCGAAACTAAACAACAATCGACTGTATGGGTCTTTCAAGACGAGCCAAGTCCAACCAAAGCTGTTCGCGCACGAAACATTTCGAAGCAAATGGTCGCCTGTTTTTTCGGAATAATTGGACATGTCGTCACTGTGTCATTAGACCAACATAGAATGGTCAGTGTTGAATGGTACACCACCATTTGTTTGCCAGAACTGTTCGGAAAAATAAGGGAAACCAGTCGCAGAAGATGAATCATTCATAAGGTGATCATAATTTTTTCCTCTCAAAGCGGGACACCTGTAGATTTCTTTCGGCAAAACATGCATTTTTTTTAATTATTTTAAGTTAAGGGGTAGTAGACTTCTACTCTCTAAAAAACGAACTTTAACCCCTTTTCAACATGACACCATCCACTCCGGGACCGGAAGCATTACTTCAGAGTGGTGTCGTTTTCTTTCCCCTCTGGGGACCGGCTTTTTCACATTTTTCTCTTGGTGCGGGCTTTTAATATCTTGCCGGTAAGGCTTTCATCGATTTGGTAAACTTACTGAGGGTATATTTACTTCCTTCTCTCTCTTTTTCGATCTGAGTACCGTCTCAATGAATAAAGATATTTTATTCCACGTGTCGATACTCGGGACCATCTTGCTTACGGCACGTATCTACGAAAAGAAAATACTGTTAGCCCACCGGAAGTTGGGCCACAAAAGGATGGAAAGCGCAAGGACTTGTAAGAAAAGACACAACAAATAAAATTACATCCTCCGCCACCGATAAACTTCGTTGGAATTACGGCTATAATAAGTTGCACTGCCTCCTTAAAGGAACACTGGCATCGAAGTTTAAGGTGACATCTCTCCGAAACAATACGTGGGAAATCAATATCGATGATGCTGACGGTTACCGAGCAGTGTCTCAAAAATTGAATGCCGAGGAGATAAGTTAGAAAGGCCACTGCATGTTGTAGCAAGGGGACTCCACCCCTCGTGCACTAAAGAATATGTTATAAACGACCTTCAAGACAAAGGCTTTAACGTTCTTGATGCCGTCAATATTATCAAAAGAAGAAGCAACAGTCGGAGGGAGATCACTATTTATGCTAAGTTTTGATAAAAACCAAAATAAAGATGTAATATATGGTATTAAGACTAATCTAAACATCGTGGTCAAAATCGAACCTATGCGTAACAGCTACAGATCGATCCCGCAGTGTAAGTGCTGTAAAGGCTTCAATCATACGCAGACTTACTGCTAGAAAGAACGGCGATGCGTTAAATGTGCAGGTAAACATCTCTCGGAAGAGTGTCACCTAAATAAGCAAACTTCTATAAAGTGCAAAGGAAAACATCCTGCGAACTATCGAGGTTGCGAAGTGGCGAAAGAGCTCCAAAAAAGATGCGATACGCTTAAAACTTCCATGCGTCGGAATCCGATACCAATTAAAAATAGATCTAAAACAGCTACGAAAAAAGCAGCGAAAGATAGAAAATCCGTCAATATTCACTCAGGATCGGGTAATAAAGGAAGACTTAAACGTAGTAGAGAAAAAGTGACAGAAGCAAAATCTTCGTATATTGGCGTGCAGTCTTATGATCAAGCGGCGATGATTGCTAATGGCAAGTACATAAACGATAACTCACAGGAGATCAAAGCAAGAAACCATCCAAACTTTAAGGTAAAGATTCCTGCTCAACTTGCGGCATTGGAAAACGGTGATAGAGATAGCTCACAAGATCCTGTATCACATGTTTTCTCCTTAATCTTGCGAAACTTAAAGAGCAAGGCAAATACAAACAAACGTATTTTCGAGAGACTAGTTGCACTAGAAAACAACGTTCATAACACGCGCACTTCAACCAAAATACCTATGAAAGAAACGCTTCAAATTCTTACATGGAAGATCAACAGGCTCGACGAGTTGAAATATTTATACGAGAAAAAGATATTGATATATGGTCTATGAAACACATCTGGCAAAACAATCGAATGTTAAGATAAAAGGATATGGCGTGTATCGCGTGTATCGCGCTTCCACCCATCGGAAAGAGCCAGAGGCCTCCTTGTTTATAAAAGAATGTATCGAACACTCAGCAGAAATACAGATTGAATTAGAAGCAACGCAAGTAAGCACGGTACGCGTGAGAAATAGACATTTTGCCTTCAACATTTCTTCTATACATATATGTAAGCTGGAAGAAAATGATTTTACAAACATCTTCAACTTCCTCAAACCAAATTTTATTATTGGTGGCGTCTTCAATGCAAAACCCCTTCTGGAGTTCAAGGTACGCCTCTCAGAAAGGTAGAAAGCTTTATAATGCGGGTATGCAATACAGTTGTGATTTTCACTCGACGGGTAAACCAACATATTGGCAGTTTTAAAACGATCAAAGTATGCTTCATTCGTTCATCATTTTCCTTATTCTCAAACAAACGATACATTATAGATACATAGTAGATACAGACACGGTACACGTAGCGACGGAGCACAAAGTACCTATTAACTACCCAGTTATGTATTTCAATTTCAAGTCGTTTTTTTGCTGTTTTTGTGCTGTCTCCGGAAGTCTGTCTGTGAGCAATATTATTTTTAGTATATACATTAACTGAAAATGAGTTTAATGAACGAAACAAGTTTAATATGGGGTGGCCTTTTTTCCAAAGCGGGACATTTTACGTTCTTTGGGGACAGCGGGACACAAAGCTCGAAAGCGGGACTGCCTCGCCGAAAGCGGGACGTATGGTCACCTTAATCATTCACCACCACGACAATGCAAGCTCTCACACATCGGCTCAAACAAGTGGATTTTTGAGCATTCAAAACATCGAATTGATGGGTCATCCGCCGTACAGTAGTCATTTGGCACCCAGTGATTTCTTCTCATTCCCGCAGATCAAAAATAAAATGCGAAGTCAACGTTTTTCGACACCTGAAGAAGCGGTTGATGCGTTCAAATCACATGTTTTGGAGGTACCGCAATCGGAGTGGAAAAAATGTTTCGAAAATTGGTTTGAACGCATGCAAAAGTGCATTCATCTTCATGGAGAATATTTTGAAAAACAATAAAGCCATTTTCGATTATAAATATTTATTTTTACTTGTCTATCTCAAAACTTAAGTAGCAACCTACGTAACATCACATACGCAATGTTTTGCAAAATATTCCTCCAGAAACCTAAAGCAAAGTGGCCACTTAAATTCAACTTACGGCTCCATTAACATCAATAAAGATTTACTGTAAAATGCCCCATAAAATTAATGCGTGATAAAGGTAGCAACCTTTATCATAAACCCCATGTATTCTATTACTAATCTCTATATTTACGACCCTTTTAAGCTCTTGTGTAATAATACTAGAAGTTATTACCAATTTTCTGTAAAATATATTAAATATATATAGGTTACACCTTTCGCTTATTATGATCCACAGACATGGAGCTTTGGTCCTCTCTTCCGCGTCCATATCTCAAAACTCGTCATTACCATCTCCTCCTCCACCTCCTCCACTGGGCAGCATAGTACATTTCTCCTAATCTCAGCTCTGCAAATGCAAAATTGTTCAGGAGTAAAATAACCATAATTCTGCTCTAGAAAATGCCCAACAAGAGTGTTTCTCCTCCGCCCCTCCATGCGGCTGAACGCCCTAGAAGTATACAAGTGTTAATTTGCGAATACCCGCGGCCGGCAAGAACATCGCATCCAACCGAATTATTCAAATCATCAGACCAAACCAAGCCACCTAGGCCCAACCAACTGGTAATACTCGTCCGTTCCGTTGACTGCGAAAAAAACTGCTTATTATCCTAAAAAGGAAAAAAAAAAAAACCCGATAAATTGAAACATGAATCCTAGAATTTTATTGGCTCTGAAGTCCAAATGGTGACTTCAAAGCATGATATTGTGGCTGTCACCCAACGCGCACGCTACTCAAAAGCCCCCCGTGAGCCCCTCTATGACCATGAATCCCAATTGGAATTGTGGAAGTGGTTTTTGGCAGCACCAACAACAACACAATGACGGCGAAGTGGTTTTGCTTTTCAGAAACAAATATGGCCGTCAGTTGTTTACACCATACACATGCGCAACAAGTATCACCCACACAAAATAAGGCCACAAGTGCTGAGGCAGCGAACTGTGTGGATGGCGATGGTGAAAATGTGGATACCGTGCTCGCTCTCGAGTGGCTTACGCTGGCGGAGTGTGTGTGAGCAGAAGTACTTCCGTGTATCTAGTGTTTCTGATCACACCGTGTATCGCAATCCATGCTCTCCCAGGTATGAAAGGTACACAGATACTGCTGGTAGATGAGTATGTGTTGATGATGTGCCAATAAGAGTGGATAGTGTGTTTTGCTGATCTTGCACTGGGCTCTGCTTCTGTAGTGTTTTCTTGGGTTTACCTTTGTTCGTCTTTCCCTAGTTGGTTTGTATTTCTTTTGTGGATTTCTTTAGTTTTTCTTTAGATTTCTTCATGTTTATTGTCCGGTGTTTCTTTCTCCACCATTTTTATGCTGTCAGGTGCACTTGCTGGATTTACTTTGTAATTTGTTGGTGTTGAAAGAGAGCCAATACTTGAGGTTGATCTACAAGAGTTCGATCTATACTATCTACATACCTAGGTATAGTATTTATGATTGATAAATGTATGTATGTATGTATTTGGTTCTGTGTGGCAGCAGGAAGTTTGGTACCAAATTCATTTAAGACATTCCCTTAGCTCTAGATAGAGGTCAATTTAAATATCTCCACCAGATTGGATAAAATTAGTTAAAAATATGTTACCTAAACTATTTAGGTAGGTTAGGTTAGGTTTGGTTGAGTAGGGTTATGAGGTTATCATAAGGCACTCGGCACCAAAGTGAGCCCATCGCGATCCCTAGAGAACCTTTACGGCAAAAAGACCTAAGCCAATTCTCCCATACACTTAATTTCCCTACAGAATTTGAAGATGTCCTTATTATGGTTCTGGAACCTTCCTCTTCTAGGTTGTCGAAGAAGTATTTTCCAAGGCGCTTTTGCCACCGAAACATGTGGGTCATTGCAGTACCTGCAAACATCCGTATTTGATAAACCCAGTCTCATAGCATGCTTCCTTAGAAGACAATGGCCTGAGAGTATTACTATCGCTATTCTTAGCTTTCACCTTTCTAGTTTTATGATCTCCCCAGATTTCCTGTGGTCTAAGTTGCATCATCTTAGATTAGCTACGTTGATGATTCTATCCCGAATAATTCTCTTAGCCACACACCTTGGTGGTCTAATGTTACCGATTATGTCCCTATGCTACTCGGCGGCTAACAAATACTTTAAACAGCTTTGCTTATCGAAAAGACAGGCATACGTCCAGAGGAACGTTGACTTACTAAATGGAGCGAAATCGACAGCAGAATTCTGGAAAGCCGTGAAGGTCATAAATGGAAAGAGAAATGTAATCGCCCCCGGCTTACAAGCACATATGCTGAAAGATCATTTCAGCCACCTCCTCAACACAGCACTTATATCACCGTCGTTTCAATATGCAGCCCCTTCGATTAATGATGAATTCTTAGATACCCCTATCACATTAGATGAAGTTCAAAATGCAATTAAGAAGGCTAAACTTAATAAAGCTCCAGGAGAGGACCGCGTGCCTTTCGAGTTCTACAAGAATTGCACCTCGGAATTTCTAACAGAACTTACATCTGATTTTAATCGAATCTTCAATTCTGCGGACTTCCCAGGGAGCTTTCGCAAAGAAGGGAAGCCATGAGGACCCAGATAATTACAGGGGAATATCATTCCTGAACGCACCGACCAAGTTGTTTGCGGCTGTGCTTTTCGAAAGGCTTTCCGCCTGTGTTGAAAACAAAGAAAATTCTGCACGAATTTCAAGCAGGTTTTAGAAGAATGTACTCAACAACGGATCAAATATTTACACTTGTAAGCATAGCAGAGATCTATAAAAAGAGGCGTAAGAAGCTGTATGCATTTTTTGTAGATTTCCGAGCAGCTTTTGACACTATACCACGCGAATCACTTTTCTATAAGTTCTACAAAATCGGATTTTCAACAAAAGTCATAAACGTTCTAAGGGCTATGTATGAAAAAAAAAAGGCGTGCATCTGGGATGGGGTCCACTTATCTGAGGAGTTCCAAATGACAATGGGTGTAAAACAAGGTGCATCCTTAGCACATTGCTGTTTATTTTATATATAACCGACATAGTAGATGACATTAAAGGAGGAATAGAGATGAACAGAACGAAAATTCCGGCACTGTTGTTTGCAGATGACATGGCTCTACTCGCGGATACTATTGAAGGAATGCAGCTGATGATACGTAGATTGGAAAACTACTGCAAAACTTGGAATTTGGTTAGGTGACAAATTAGCAAAGTCGAAAATGATGGTTTTCAGAAAAGGTGGGGGCAGGTACTGCCGAGGTGAACATATCAGGGCGAGCAAATTGAAGTCGTAAGGTATATAATATAAGTACTTAGGAGTTTTGATAGCATCAAACCTTCACATGAAGAAGCACTTAACATCGAAACTAGCAGAAGCAAAGCGAGCAGTTGGTTCAGTGTGGGGAAGTTGCATTATCAACAAAAGCATATCACACAGCGTGAAGCTGAAAATATTCCGTGCAACTGCATCTGCTATTATTCTTTACGGAGCACAAGTATGGGGGTACCGTCCATTCTAAGAGGTGGAAAAGTTTCTTCGCTATTTTATAAGGAGAGCACTTAAGCTGCGGAGTAGTTCACCCATCTACATGCTCCACTTAGAGACTGGTATAGCTCCCATGTTCTTGGATTCTCTCAAGCTCCACTTAGATTATGTGTTACGAGTTATAACGATGAACGAGAACAGACTACCAAAGATAGTTCTATCCCATATGCTATCGACCAGGGAAGTCTGTGTACAAGAGTGGGAAAAATTAGCATCCGATTATGATTTCAATTTAACAGTTAACCTCAATGAGCAGTTAGCAACTTTGAAGGAAAAGTTTAAGACGCTGCTGGAGAAAACAGGTCATAGATTGTATGATAGATTCTTAAGAGAAGCCCAAGCGTCGCAGCACAGACTATATTATAGTAGCCTTAACCTCCATTTGCGAGATAGAACATATTTTCTAGCTGGTAAATCCACCGACATGATGAGCACCATCTTTAAAATAAGAGGGGAACTTTTACCACTTAATTATATCCCACACCGCCCAGAACTTCATATACTGTATGATATATGCAACCGGAAAGAGCGAGAGGATGTATACCATTTCCTAGCAGTATGTCCCATTCTTCAAGAATTCCGCGTAAATATCTTTGGAGTACGTACACTTAAGTTGGAGGAGGCGATAAGCATACTCAACGGCGACAAAGGCTGGGATTCACTCTATATTTACACGACGAATGCCCTACGCTACAGGAATTGCATAATTGAGGAACTTTTTTAAAAATAAACGTTCGATTCACGAACAATAGGTATAAATATTTAAATTTTTTTATAAAATTCTAAATGTCAATCTGGTAGACGGCCTTCAGCCAAACCATAAAAGACTAAGAAATTATATCTTCAATGATTTTGTATCTATTTGTATTTATTTAATGAAATAAATAGTCTAAATAACTAAACTAACTAAATGTCCCTATGCGGACGCTCTGCTCTTCTTTTGGCCAGCTCGTCAGGCTTTTCATTGCCTTCTATATCGCAGTGTCCAGCTACCCAACATAATCTGCGTACATAATGCCTTAAGCATTGTGCGGCAATTACTGACGATCTCAGATTTAGTGACACAAGACTCTAGCGCCTTTAGCGCAGCCTGACTCTTTAATGAATATGGCCATATTCTGTTGGATATTGATCCCATATCAAGTAATTCCTTAGCTTTAAGTACAGCTTAAACCTCTGATTGGAACACACTGCATGTATCCGGAAATCTCAGGGCCACCTGTAGGTTAGTATATCTCGAATAACTATTTAGGTAGCCAATTGTAAAATAATTTTCAAAACATGTTCACAGATATTTTATATAAAACACTCCTCAAATCTTCTAGTCTAATAATCAATCTATACGCACCCATTACCCATTTATCTGCAAAGTATATCTGAGCAGTACACCTGTATCAATCTTATACCATGCAACACTCCACATTCAAACGCACCAACGCTGATCGTTTCGTCTCATCAGTTGTTTCGCCTGCTTCATCATCATGTTTCTTCTTTCCAATGCCTTTTCAGATACAAACATCGTATACGATCCGACTACAGTGAGTGCTCGGTAATATTTTGAACGGCAGTTTGCTGCAACGTGAGCAACGTATCACATACGTGTTATTTATTTACGTAGCCGGGTGTACGAGTACATACTATCGAACGAAAACGAAACTATCACCGGACAACGGATGGAAAAACGATCATAGATCGAATCGATGAAAGATACTTTTTTTGTGAATGTTTACATCGGCGTAAAGCATTTTTTTGTGTTTTTTTTGTATTTTGTTGTGTGTTCCCAATTGACACGACACAACATAACGTCAGACTTTCTACTGATCGCGCGTTGCGAAAGACGATCAACGATCGACGATAAACGGCTTGATTGAGCATTAATCGAGGTTATTTTGGGGAAAATCTTTTTGTCAATTCAAAGAGAAAGCGCGAGTTTGATTTGTCTTGATCGTCTATGATCCTTTTAGAATTTGTTAAAAGTGTTTATTGATCGTGTAAAAAACGAAAGATACGTATAGATATCCCCAAAAGTGTGTTATCAATATTGAAAAAGTGAGAGAAATTGTGGGTGTAGATATACTAAGTATCCATCAGTATCTACTTGTGGTGTTTTTACTGTTCAGTGCAAAATATTTAAATCTAGATACGTACTCGAACACCAGAAACGGATTACGACACAATAAAAGCTGAGTCAACAGCAAAAGGATTAAAACAGACAATTAAGCATTGTTCTCGATTTTGGTTTGCGTCGTTTCATAGGTAAGTCGAACCAACATTCGAAGAAACTAGACGGAACAGCATAATCAGAATCAATCTTTCTACTTTTATTCTTGCCTGTCAGCAGTATGGTGTAGCTAATTGTTTGGTATAATGGGAGGGAATTACCAAGCTAGACAGGGGGAATGAAAAATATCTGTGGCTTTCTTCAAAGACCGCGAATTGCGTTTGCGTTCCTTGCCCTCGTTTGCGCAAGCGTACATGACTACAATTTATTTTTCTTATTTTCCGCGATAGGGTAGAGATAATTGCTGCGGATTTGTTAGCGCACTATTTTGAAATTAAGAAGTAAATACTGCATTTTATTTACAGTGTGTTGCACTTTGTGGCAGTCTTGGCTGGATGCCTTAAATGCCGAGGTTTCAGATTTCACGTATGCCTAAATTGAAAATCAAAATAAATTGCTGTTGATAGAATCGATACTTTTTTTTTAACATGGTGAAATATGAGACGTTTTTGGAAGTAAACAATTAGGGGTAACTGTGTCCACAATGTTATGCAACACATGTGTTAAAAGTGGTAAATGAATATGTCATCGAATTTTGTGTTTTTTGTTTTTGAATGTAAGCCGACACATTCAATGAAACAAAAATTGGATCATTTACTTACTCGTAAGTGGCTGTCAAGTAAAGAGAATTGTTTTTCTTCAATGTAAGCTAGGCTTCTAATTGGGGCAAATCTTGATTTTTGTTGATAAATATATAAGTGTCTATGTAACTACATCTGTAAAACTCGGTTGGGTACCTGGACACCACGGGATTGTGGGCAACGAATCTGCAGATGAGGTTGCTAGGGCTGGCTCAGAATCTGTGTTCATAGGTCCTGAACCTTATTGTGGCGTCAATTGGGCGACAGCTACAACGCTGATTAACGAATGGGAAAACAAACTTCGTCTAGACCACTGGACTAGTGGGCCAGGTCTAAGACAATCCAAACGATTAATCAAGCCTTACTCCTATAAGGAAATCCTTAACTTACATAGGGAAAGCATTAAGAAGCTTGTGAGCTTTCTTACTGGCCATTGCGGCTTGAGATACCACCTTAACAAGATGAACCTGTGCCAAGAGAAGGACTGTCGGTTCTGTTTAGAGGAGGATGAAACCTCCGAACACATTCTTTGTGAATGCCCGGCACTACACTGGTTAAGGAAACGTATTCTCCACAAGGAGATACTTACTTCAGTGGAACTGAAATACTCCGCTACTAAAAACATACTCACTTTCATAAGGGAGGTAGTACGTCTGTTAGATTAACTCCAACCATCCGATACAATAGATCTTTCAGGTCGCAGGAAAGAAAAACCAGATCTGCAATTTTGTATTAACATGAGCAATCAGAGCGCACAGTACCTAAATACGAGTGTATACATACTTATTTACTTTACTTAATAACCCCTGGGTAATTTGCTTAAACAGACCGTTTAAGATTGAAGACAAATTAGCAAGCCTGAATTAGGCAAATTCAACTCTAAAAGGCTTTACGATAACTACTCTTGTTTTGTTTATCCGAAAGACTAAATGTCAAAACATGAGGGCACCGTAATTTTCGATCAGTTTCTGACTCCTTGCTATTTTGGAATTGTAAGGGTACAGCACTTTTTGAAGGATCTTGTATGGGTATGCCAACTCTTGAGTTTTGCCTCACATAATGGTTTCGACATAGTGGTCAATAGAATTCCTAGGTTAGGTTAGGTTCGTGGGCTGATGAAGAAGATATTTCTTCCTCATCACATTCAGGTTTATGTGGACCCATTGTGATGGCCATTGCGGTTTGTTGTAGTGATTTGGCCTTGAGTTTGGTTCTTCCTTTACTACACTTGTGGATCCCTGTTAGGGCCCTTTAGCCAGCCTGATGTCCTCGAGAAACTGTATAGATTGGAGAGAGAAATATCAATGTCTTGATCAAATTACATTAAAGGCGACTAAGGCCTTCTGGGCTTATTCTAGATTCTTGGGCAAAAAATGGGGTTTCAAGCCCAAAATGATTCATTGGACCTACCTTACCATCGTCATTCCCATAATTACCTATCCATCACTAATATGGTGGAAAAAAATCGAACTTCCATTCAAAAGGACTCGCCTGTGTAGGTGTCACGGGTGCAATGCGCACATGTCCAAACCCTATTGGACTTCCCACCTTTATACCTAAAAGTTAAGAAGACTGCTGCCGCCAGCGCTCTTCATCTCTTTTTTTAATGTGAAGGACTCTGATTTAACAGTGCATATGAAGATTGTACAAAAAGTTCCGCTGCTAACCTCACCAGCAGTATGTGCATCTGACTTCATGCTCAGAAAAATAAACTTGAATTATCCCTTCAAAATCAACATCCCAAAGCGAACCTATTGGGAAAACCCCCAGCTCCAACAGGTGGATCAATTGGTACACTGATGGCTTAAAAATGGCAAATGGTGTGGGTGCCGGAATTGTTGGTCCTGATTTTAAATCTGCTGTACCATTAGGCCAAAACACTTCTATTTTCCAAGTTATGGAGCTATGTGCCAGAGAATGCATTAGGAGAGACCTCCGAAGATCACACATAAACATTCTATCAGATAGCCAAACAGCTCTTAAAGCTCTCAAATCTTTCAGCTTTGAGTTGAAATTAGTTTGGAACTGTCTCATTACCCTTAAGCAGGTCGCTGCATATAACACCTCACTCACTTGGGTTCCTGGCCACAAGAGCATCGCCCGCAATGAGACTGCTGATGACCTACCCAGATCTGGCTCCCAACTCAAATTCATTTGTCCGGAACCTTTTTGTGGCCTTCCTACAAGCCAAATCAAATTGAGCTATATCGTTGAGAACAATGCGAAAGGCGCTCATGCTGGGATTCACAAATAGGTTCAAGACACCCAAAGAGATTTATTGATCTCTCCAGTAAAAGATCGAAATGAATTCTAGCCATGAACAAACATAATACAAAGTTTTTAACAGACTTCCTTACTGGTCATTGCTCTCTCAAATACCACAGAGAAAGAAAATTACGTGAATGTCCCGGCATCATTCGTAGGAGACAAAACATTTTTCATAAAGTGTTCATCAGCTCATCTGACATAATCTCTTCCTCAGCCTAAACTATCCTAAGCTTCCTTCGAGAACTTGATTTCAGCTAGGACACTATTGCAACATGCTTTCCCTCAGGGGTTAGTACAAAATATCACTTTGCAGGTCGAAGTACTTCGTTGGGTCTTAGAGCACACTCCTATCACCCAACTCCTCACTTAAAAAAAAAAATGTCTTGGAAGTAGTAGCTTCCTAGGGTCTTGTTCCTCAGCTGGCAAAGGCTTGGGCAGTGGCAAAGAAAGTGAGGAGTATCTTCATGGATCATGTATCTTCGTCGCTGCACCCTCTGCACAAATCGTCGTCAGTTAGTTTTAGTTTTCATGTGTGACTTCTTGGTAGATTGTGACCAGTGAGTACGCTTATCAGTATGAAGTTTGTTGATTTAATTTGTATCGTACTTTGGCCTAAGTCTATGAGATGTTTCACAGGTGGGAAGTAGTTCCCATCTGGTGTTTGCTCCCTTACAATTTGTTGCTCTATTATTTCTCTGAGGTTACAGAATGTGGTTCTGACCAATTTGTCAGCTCGTTCAATCTCTAGCGCAGAACTCTTTCTCGCTAATTCGTCAGGTATTTCACTGCCCGCGACGCCCCTGTGGCAGAGTTTTACATTGTGCTGCGAGTCAAGAACCTTGAGTTCTTCGCGACAACTCTTAACAAATTTCAATTTTACTTTTACAGCAGATATTGTTTTTATAGCGGCTTGACTATCAATGAAAATGGTTGTACCATATCCTCTCGTGGTATTGTCATCATTGAAACTAGATTGAAGGCTTTCTTTACTGCCAGAACCTCCGCTTGGAAAACACTGCTGTGGTCGGGGAGTCTGTCAGCCGGCTTTCGAAAAGACGCCCGCGCCTATGCCTATTTCCATTTTCGAACCATCTGTGTAGATGGATAAAGATTTCGTTTCTAATATTTCCTCTGTATCCCATTCCTTTTTGCTTGGAAAGATAATGGAGAAGAGTTTAATGAAGTCAAGATAACGAAACAAGTTGTCGGGTCTCGATTTCCAGCAGTTGAACCACTGGCGGATTCAAAGAGGACTTTTTGCCATAAATCTATTGTCCAGCTGTTGGAGATGTTCTCATGGCACTAGTTGTACTGACGCAAATAAATAAAAAACAAATATTTGGCGCAACATTTCTTGAAAGTGCCAGGGCCTAGCTTCTCGCAACCACTCATGTTGTGTGCGTTATATTTTTCGTTCGAATGGAAGGGACCTACAGTTTAATGCCGAATCCGAACGGCGATTTGAGAAGCTTTTTCGTGACAACAATACTCTCGGATGTTTGTCAGACGCTCGCGAGAGGTGGGACCGTGAAAAAGCTTTTTGGTGTTTTCTGGTATTCGAACTTGGAACCTCATGCGTAGTGATCCGACACACTAACCACTTACGCCACGGCGCCCACGCGCCACGCGCAGTCTTCGTATTTTTGTCGTGAAGTTGAGATTTGTTGCTTTGCTGGCGGCTCGCCACCAGACTAGGTTAACGTATGTGAGTATGGGTCTAACGATCGCTCTGTACATTTAAGGAGTACGATTTTTGAGTTTGGCCCGCAACTGCTACCGAAAATTCGGTTCCACGTGTATAAATAAATCAATCGAAGTCTTTTTTACTCTTTTTTCAGTATAAAGTTCCCAATTCCGTTCCCAATTTGTCGGAGATCTTGAGGGATGTTTCCTCTATAAGGGATGTTCGTTCGAATAGAATTCCTAAGCCAGTGAAGGCAAAAAAAACTCGGCGGAATAACTGGACATACTATCTTTCTCTTATCTCCTTCTCTCTATTTATCTCTATCTATCTTAAGAGTAATCGTCATCCACCCAAGTATAAAAAGGAAAGAAATAACATCGAGATTTTCCCAACCACTGCAGCAACGAAAAGTTTCTTGCCTGGGAGTACAATGAACCGGAGGGTTTGCTGAGTGCTCTGCGATTTGGGTATCCTTAAAAAAAATATCTTGCTCTTTATAATGTGTCAACGAGCAGTGTGGATATAAATCAGGATAATGACACAAACATCGCTATTTTCCCAGCCCAGCCTTCTGATGATATCTTGTTCTGTGCCAACAATAAACCATACAATACTAAAGGTACCTACTTCACTGACTCGCTGTCATGCTTACTTTAGCTTACAATTTTGTTAGGCTGAGGTTTCTTAGTAGCTTTTGAGTGTTAACTTCACTAGATGTCGAACACAACAAACTTGAGGTCATGTTTTGTATTCTAAAATAGAACCAACAGATGTCACTGGAACATACTTAAGGATACTTCAAATACTTAAGGAAGTATGCTAGAATTTTATCAACAAAGCAGCGCGAAGATAATCGTTAAAAAGAATAATAATGGTGAAAGGGTACACCCTTATCAGACCCTTCTTCTAACAAAAAGTTTTTTTCTAAACCTGACAGCAAACCATCATACGTTGCCTTAATATTAGTAATGAATTTATTAGGAATACATCTTCTATACAGAACAAGCCATGAGCTGGATGTCATACGCAATAAGACTTTGATCGGATATTGACTGAAGCTACGACTTGCTATTCTTTATTCTCTATTCAAGAGCTGATTGGCCTTCACCAGTTCATACTTACAGAGGCTTCGTAAGGTTAAGATATCCCAGATAGATGCCTATCCCAAACATAGAAATTGATACCGAACTAAGCGCACTGTTGCCACAAAACGTATAATAACGTACCTATTCCTGTTGACCTATTGTTTTCATTTTAGAAGAAATATGGGAGCCTCTTGCTGTTCAAGATCTAACAGTGCCTACACAGCAGGGTTGATGCTGGATGGGTATTAAAGTATGGCTTCACTGAAGTGTCTATTTATAAAAAATAAAGAAGTGACAGTTTCAGTTCCTCAACATTACCCCAGCAGTTGATATCTCTGTCCAGATGCTTAGAACTCATTTAAATTTAACTCAGACAATACAATTGTTAAAGCTATTCAGATAATATTTATATTTTCCAATCTACATTGGATAATGCCTCGCAGGCAAGGTGGCACTACTCCTGATAAACGAGCGCTCAGTATTGTTTTAAATTTTAAATTCAATATGTGTCAATCTCTGTCGGGTATACAGATATGAAGAGTTTTATTTGTGTCCAAATTTAACTTAACTAATTAAGGTGCGGATTTCAGCGGTCAATTTCATCCAAGGCAGATCCTTAAGAGTGCTTATCGCTTCAATGACAAATTTCTTTATCCATTTAAGGAATTTTTACCTTATTTCAGTTAAGATATGCTCGGTCACGGGCCTGCGAAGCCGTACGATTGCCTATAGTTATACAATTCGCGGCAATACTCAATGACTTAGTGCAGTTATCTTTCCGCTTTATTGCTACCAGTTTCTGCCAAAATATTCTAATCCACGTGACGTCACAATCGACGCTGCAAAATATTATCTGGTAGCTTTGTATATCTTGTCCCTACTTTTGTACTAGTGTAGGCTAATAAGACGTAAATAGCAGTAGTTGGGCCTTTGTCGGACATGAAGTAACTAACGAATATAGCAAGCGACCAAAGCACAAAAAAAATCTCAAAAGATTCCCTATTACTAAAAAGGTTTATCCCACCGTCCTGCTACTAATCGACTATTGAATTATATAGAGCAATTTTTGAGCATTCCAGTGACGGATTCATTCATTCATTCATTCATTTTCAATGGCCCGCTAATCCTTCATGAGGGTCGCGGGTGTAGGATGCTCAGGTGGACTCTCCATCCTTCTCGATCCTCCGCCATTGACTCCAATTCATTAGGAGGAATCCCCAAGCTGCTCCAGGAGAGATGTCGGACTTGATCCAACCATCTATTTCTAGGCCTTCCGCGACCACAGGTGAGAGTTGGAACATACACAGAGTTAAAAACTGATAGCTTAGCTTGAACACTAAGTTCGGCCTTCCTTATAACAGATTGGCCAAGCTCTCTCAAAATTGATCCAGCCTGACCAATTCTACAGGATAACTCGGCATTGCTCCTCCCATCACTCGTGAATAAAACCCCGAGGTACTTAAACTTCTCCACCTGCTTCAGTGGGACTCCACTAACATGCAGAGTGCACTGAATGGGTTTTTTGGAAACGACCATTACTTCCGATTTGTTCACGTTGATCTTCATTCCAGCATCATCACAAACGGCTACAAACCTTTTGAGTGCGCGCTGAAGTTTTGTTTAAGAGGACCCAAGGATGACCAAATCATCCGCAAAGAGCAAATGACTAATCCTTAGGTCTCCCACTTTGAAATATTCCCCGCCACGGCTACGCTGTAACATCCAATCCATATGTACAATGAAGAGGAGAGGTGACAAAACGCACTCTGGCGGAGTCCAACGCCCACAGTGAAAGGTATTGATTTAACACCGTTTATCCGAATGCAGCCTCTACAGTTTGTATATGAAGACTGAATCGCCCTTAACAGGGAACCAGTAATCCCATACTCCTGCAGAACACTCCAGAGTTTGCCTCGAGGAACCCTATCATATGCTTTTTCCAAATCCACAAATCAAGTGTAAACAGGTTTGGCATATTCCCAGGCCTTCTCAAGAACCATTCTGAGAGTGAACAACTGGTCGGTTGTGCTTCTACCGGGACGAAAACCGCACTGCTCATCCCCCAAACTGTCCTCAACCACAGCTCTGGAACGCTTTTCTAGCACCTTAGCGAAGACTTTTCCAGGGAGACTTAAAAGAGATATGGTATACCCCTATAGTTGGCGCAATCTCTTTTGTCCCCTTTTTTAAAAAGAGGAACTATCACCCCCATTTGGCAATCACCAGGTGTTTCACCGCATTTCCAGGCCACTTTAATGACACGCGAGAGCCATTGAACTCCCTCTTTACCTAAAGCCTTGAGCATTTCTGGCCGAATTTCAGCCACACCAGCAGATTTGCCAACTTTTAGCGCTTTGATCGCCAAAGTTACTTCCTCTACCGTAGGACTACTTTCCGCCCAACTCTCGACCATAGGTCTGTCATCTTCGGTGCCCTGTTCGGGATTGAGCAATTCTGAAAAGTGCTCGCTTCATCTGCGTAAGATGTCATCCTCATTGGAAAGAAGTCTACCGTCTTTGGATTTGACTCCTTCAA
This sequence comes from Brachypalpus laphriformis, assembly GCA_945910035.1. Lineage (NCBI taxonomy): Eukaryota > Metazoa > Arthropoda > Insecta > Diptera > Syrphidae > Brachypalpus > Brachypalpus laphriformis. Next base: position 12,899,365 of record OX246753.1, on the reverse strand, counting down.
CGATATTCAACTTTTTTCCTCTGAGTCGGCGGACGGTCTGCCAGAACATCTTATTTGCAGATCTGTGGTCACGTTCTAATTTCTCGCCAAACTCCTTCCAAGACTGTTCTTTCGCTGTTTTCACAGCTAATTTGCAAGTTCTTCGCGCCTCAGTGTACCGATTTCGAGAATCGGAGTTCCCCAAGTGAATCCACAGCTTAAAGGCTCTCTTCTTCTCTCTGATGGCTTCTTGAACTCCGGGCGTTTTAAACCAAGCAGTTCTTTTCTCACCACCAGCCGCGACACTCCACAAACATCTCCCGCAGAGGCAATAGCCGCTGTTGAAAACAGTTGCCATTCTTCCTCTACATTTGAAGGAACAGTTGGAATTCGTTCAGACCTCTCAGATATTTGCCGCGCAAATGTCTCCCGTATCTCATCGTGCTGTAACCTCTCCCATCGTATGCGTGTAACCATCCTTGGTTTACGCTTTGGTAGGGGAGGCACTCTCTCGCTAAGATACAATTTGCACAGCACTAAGTGATGATCAGTTGACAGTTCGGCCCCTCTCAATACGCGAACATCACAAACCATTCTCTTCAGACACGATGGTACCACAAAGAAATCGATCAGCGACTTCTGCTGAAGACTCTGACGGTACCACGTGTATTTGTGAATGTCTTTGTGCGGAAAGATAGTGTTCATGATGGATAAGCCATTTTCACAACAAAAATCCAACAACCTCTCTCCGTTCGCGTTTTGATCAGGATCACCGTTCCTCCCAATCACACTCCCCCATGTCATAACATCGACACACCCTCATGAGCATTGAAGTCACCCATCAGGACAAAAGAATCCATATCTGCAACCTTTTCAAGGGCAACATCAACTTCATCTAAGAAAGCTGCGTACTCTGACTGAAGGTTCGGTGCATACACCTGCACCAATGCCAGAGTTGATCTTTCAAGCTTGAGCTTTAAGATCGCAACTCTCCCTCCCAATGGTATCCACTCCAATACTCTATCTGTCAACCTGGGACTTGTGAGTATCTCCACTCCCGCCCGAGCAGACACTGAGGGTGCGACTCCTGACAGGAAGAGATTCCACCCACCCGAAAGGTCCACAGTTTTAGAACCTCTCTGCTTTGTTGAAGAGACGCCAACTATATCTAGTCGACTTTTAACCACCTCCCCAACAAGCTTAAGATCCTTTGCTGTGAGCTATGAGACGTTCCATGTGCCTATCCTAAGTCGATGCCGTTGTCGAATCTCAGAGAGTCCATCTGTGCCCCTATCGGTGCACAGCGCGCTCACCCCTTGACCCCCGTAATGGTTCGCGAGACCATTGACAGGAAGCTCGTAGCCATTTCGGGTTTGACCCGGCCGGCTGCCGAGCGGGACAAGCCGACCACCAGACGCTCGCATACTGACACCCTTCAGGCCTGGCTCCAAAGGATGCCCTGGCTTACCAGGCTCGGCAATATCCAAGGCCGGTCGATTCCTTCTTGTCATCATGGGGTGTGCGCTTTGTTAGCCGTAACTGGATTGTATGGATGGGAATAACTATTTAAGTTACCCCATCCGCACATCCCAGTCACGTTGCCCGCCCCCCACCACGAGGAGGTCAGCTGCCAGGGGGGCCCAGTGACGGATGTAAATTTTAAATACAATTGATACTTTGCGCAGATACCCGCGGCAAGAAAGTAAACATTGGTTTTCAGGAAGTTATATGCTGTTCCTTGCCGGTTAATAAACGCAGAACTACTGCTGTTACTGTAACATTAAGAAGATACTTCGCAAGGCTGGATGTATATAGTCGTACTTACCTGAACTAGTTGCCATCTCACTTACCAGAGAATCTTTACAAAGGCTATGTTTTATCTTACATCTATTTCAGATCAAAAACACGGCTCTAATTTTCCACCAACATAGGTGTTGAAAGAATCATTTAGTTTCCCCGCCTTTGGATGTATCTGTCCATATTCCTTCCAAACAGTTTTATTTCATTGCGGTTCTCATAAATATCTGTAATTCCATATTCTTCTTCAGCTTGTTAAGCAACTGTTACAAAACTCATAAAACTCAAACCAAAGGCGATGGAAACATTAAACATCAGTCGAGATGTATTCGATATTCCATTCTAATATTTTTTTTTATGAATTTACAAAACTCATTCTATCCTTCTATCTAATTTCATGCCATGCTCCCCATGAATGGAATTTTATCCATAGGACTTTTATGGACCTAACTAGTTTAACTCCATTCAAATATGAAATCTTTGCCTCGTTAAAAAAATAACGATCGATTTCATTTCATCGATATTATAAATTTTGAAAACAAAATCTCATAAAAATATATCCATAACCGATGGCTGGTGATGGTTTTATAGTCATATTCATGCGTAGGATAGATTAATTATAGAGCAAGCACTTCACAGAAGTCCAAACCCAAGGGAGATGCTTTCAAAGTGACTTCACGGTTTAAAATTCTCACAACAGATTGAATAGAATATAAAAGATGTACCGAACCCCATGGATGCCGCACAAAAGGTGTGTGTTGCATGGGAATCATCACAACTCAAAACATACATAAACGCACACACCTCTCTCTAACTATCGAGGTCATATAATGAAAACGAAAAAAAAAAATACCATCGCTATGCGAAAATTATTTACGACATCCCCGTGGTGTTACGTTCCAGTTAATGCCGAAACTGAGCAAAGTTCGTGACTTTGAAGCGTCAACCAAGCATGTTTGGTACGTGACTTCAAGTCAAACACCAAAACACTCATTCAGTCGACAACCTTACACGTTCAACATGCCAATTTTGACTTTTAATTGCATGCGTTAATTGTGATAAAACGAGATACATTAAACGATACCCGGTCCTCGATCAGTAAACATTTTGCAGTAGGATCTCAAAGTCGGGGTTACGATACGCTAAGAAATGTTTACCAACAAATGGATTTCAAATATTTACATAGAACCGAACCAAAGATACGAGTAATTGCTCAATTAGCTGGGTAGCCATTCAAAAGAAATCGACATAAAATACTCTGATATGAGATATACATCTTTTCTATCAATCTTCTGAAGGAAATAGACAGGCGTTATCGTATTTCCATTATGTACACAACAATAGGAATTACATTAGAATGTGTAGTGATACGCCCAACCATAAAAAAAGATACTTTTCTTTGGATTCGAAGAAATGTTAAATATTAGACCACTTCACGCGATGCATGAGTGCCCATCAATCAGTGCCGGGTATTGTAATGGAATTTAAAATATTTTCCAGAGAAAGAAACGCAAACAGGTAGCTGTAGATACATTTCATAGATAGTGATCTTGAGTGGATATTCTATATCTCTCCCAAGAGAGATTGCGCGTTCTGAGAAGAAATATGTCATCATAATTATTCTGCTAATCAATCAGCTCTGGAATAGAAAAAATGAAGGATGACAGCGTAGATACTCTCCCATGTAACATGACGAAGCCACACAGGCGCACATTGGGTTCTTCCATCTTTAGCGAACTTTGTAACCTTGTTCGTGGTAAATCTAGGGCAGAGTCGTTCGAATGTCGAAGAAATGTCTGAAGAACACACACAATGGGTTGCAGAGGTTAATTGCTGAGAGCAGCTTTCTTCTTCCCTGAGGTTGTTCATTTGTGTACCCCATCCCGATGGTCAATTAAGGTTGTGACATGGCCTGTGTTCTACTACAAATCCACCGCCACATTGGTCTGGAATATCTAAAAATAGTATATTTCGACAGAAATCGAACAAAAACTCTTGTATGTATCTCAGGCTATAAGTTTTTCAATTTCATGTGGATTTCATGTTGTCTGACGTGCGTACTAAAAATATACAATGATGTGGTGCAAGTGCATCGGATATCGAGTAAAGAACACGTGCTCTGTATGATAAAGTTTTCCATTCTAGATACTTTTTTAGATGTTTATGTTTAGAGTGGATTAAGATTCGGTCGGAATGATCTTCGATTACGAAGTGTGGCATAATTATGTGAAGAACGATGGAACATGTGCAACATATTCTCTGGTCGAATCAGCTGAGCTCGTGCCATGAGATTACTGAATCGAGTTGAATGCATAGTTGGAGAGATTATTTCGAAATGAATTTGTTTACTTTAGTTGAGATGTCTAGCTGTGTGTAGGAAATGCTTGAACTTTGGGGTGGCATGCTAGCGATATGATTGACGATCACCGCTGTGCAAATGTTGTGGATGACAGAAAATGGATTATGCTTGGGAAATGACGCGTAAATTGTCACAAAATGTGACACAGATTTGAGGGTGTTCATTAGTTTGGGATGGGAACTAGTTGCAGCAAATCTAGCTTGTAACCTGGTCTAAAATAAAACGGAAAAGTATTTCGCATTTTAAAGTACTTAAAGTCGCGGATTGTTTTTTTTTTTAACAACTTTTAGCTTCCATGAATTCTTCCATAGATCATTTGGTTGAATCTGTAATGTAAGTAATAAAAGTCATCCGAACGGAACGGCAAATGTTTGATCAAAAAGCGTTGCGTCAGGCACTGAAGATGTCAAATCACGCATTTCGCGTCTAGTCCCTTATTGTGTTGGCAGTAGTGATGTGCGTGGTATCTGTTTATATGTATTTGGTAAATTACACACATCATTAATCTTATCCGATGGCCAAAAACTGTGAATTAAATAAACCCACATTCCATCGTTAGTAGGTATAGTTCACAGATGGTTCCAAAATGAATGGGGGCGTTGGCGCCGGGTTTTATTATGGAAAATTAGTTAATGTGAGCACTAATACCAGCCTACGAGTATATCATAACAGTATTGTATTTGAATATGTATTACATCAAATTGAACGGATATCAGATAGTAACTTTCTGTGATCGTTCAAATTAGATTGAGCCTACATAGTGCTGGATTACGGTACCGAATCTAATCGCTTTCTTTTAAGTACTAGGTCTAGGTATCAATAACCGATTGAAAACTCGATTTTTAAAGGAGTGGATATGTATATAAACGAAGATACTTTCATGTATATCTTGCGATACTGTTATGCCTATATGAACGTACGAGTATTTCGTCTTGGTTTGAGATATTTTAAATGCTATGTACCACAGCTTCACTTCCGGATATCCGGATACCCAGTACTCGAATAATTCTGGTAATAATGCCTCTCTAAATTTTACCTTGAGAACTTTTGTAGAGCTGATGCAAGGTACATATGTATATGTAAATATATGGTATAGTATAACTGTAACCACAAATAATAGTATTTATAGATTTTACAGGCTAATCGACCTTAGAGTGAATACGCAATCTTGGTGAAACAGGCCCATGTAGGTCCCAACACATAGCTTTATTCAACCACTCAAGTCAAATCTTTGTTAGACGTCGGCAAAAGAAGGGATCAGGGGTGTTTTGTGTTCCTAATTTGTTCAATGATTGTGCGTCGAATCTCAGGCACAGAGGTTCATTGCATTAGCCACTGCTCTAGGGTGGCTATCGGCGAACGTCATCAATTTGCGCTAGAAACATCTAAAAAAAAATTCGCCCATGCTAAAGAGTGAAAAGAGTTCTCTGACAGACAATATAGAAGTGGACCGAGAAAGTGCAACTATATAAAATCAAGCCGCACAGAGCAAATACTTACTTACTTAGGTGGTGCTACAGTCCGGGGTGGACCTGGGCCTCAACCAAAAAACCTTGCCAGCCAGCACGGTTACGAGCCAGCTGCCTCCAGTTGAGCACGCCAAGTTGGTTAAGGTCCTCCTCCACTTGTTTGCGCTACCTACCGCGAGGTCTTCCTCTACTGCGTCGTCCATCCGGGGTGGATTCGAAGACTTTCTTAGCGGGGACGTTGGGCTCTATCCGCTCTAAATGAGCCAGCCATCTAAGACGCTGTATGTGAACTCTTCTGGCTAAGCCGATGTCCTTGTACAGGCCGTATAGTTCGGTATTGTACCTTTTCCTCCGCTCACCGTCTATGCAGACGGGACCAAAGATCGCTCGAAGAACTTTTCTCTCGAAATAACCAAGGGCATCTTCATCCGGTTTTGTCAAAGCCCATGCCTCTGCGCCATACAGCAGAACTGGGATGATTAGTGTCTTATAAAGAGTTACCTTAGTAGTTTGACATAGGGCTTTGCTTCTCAATTGCCATTTTAGCCCATAGAAACAACGATTGGCAAGAGTAATTCTTCGTGTGATCTCTCTACTGATGTCATTTGCGGAGTTTACCATAGAGCCTAGGTAGACAAAATAATTTCTTCTTCTTCTTTCTTTTATCAGCGAGGTTATGATCCGAAAACAAGGGATCACAACCCTCCCACTTCACCGCATTTCTACTGATCCGCCTGTGGGGTTCGCCGTAGACAAAATCCTTTACTACCTCAAAATTGTATCTGTCTATTGTGGCGTTCTGTCCAAGACGCCGATTTTGGGTGTCCTGTTTTGTAAACAGCATATATTTCGTTTTCCTTTCATTGACCGCTATATACATCTTTGCTGCCTCGACTTCAATACTCGCAAAAGCCCCATTGACGGTTCGCTGAATTCTTCCGATTATGTTAATGTCATCGGCGTAAGCGAGTAGTTGTGACTTGTAAAGATTGTACCTCCGGTGTAGGCTTGTGAGTTTCGTACAATTCTCTCAAGTACTATGTTAAAGAGATCGCATGATAGCGCGTCATCTTGTCTAAGACCTTTCCTGACATCGAACGGTTCAGTGATGTTCTTATCGACTTTGATGGAGCAGCGAAAGTTCTCCATCGTCATTCTGCACAAACGGACGAGCTTGGCAGCGATGCCAAGACTAGATATGGCTCTGTATAACTCGTCTCTATACACGCTATCATAGTTAACTTTGAAATCGATGAAGAGGTGGTGCCTATCGATTTTATATTCATGGGTTTTTTCCAAGATCTGCCGTAGTGTGAATGTTTGGTTAATGGTGGACTTTCTAGGCCTGAAACCGCACTGATACCTATCAGGTTGTTGACGATCGGTTTTAGGCGTTCACATAATACATATATACAATGTTGAGGAGACTTATACTTCTGTAATTGGCGCAGTTCAGAGGGTTTCCTTTCTTCAGGATTGGGCAGACGATGCTGAGGTTCCATTCATCGGGCATATTTTCGTCCGACTAGATTTTACACATGAGCTGGTGCGTGCTCGTCCATCTGATCGGGTTGACGGGAATCTTGACTGCAACTGACGCTGTTCAATGGCTCATTCTGCATGGCAGGGGAATATTTGTCATCTTCGCCGATTAACAGTCTGCAGAAGTGTCCTTTCAATATCCTCAGCACCGACTGCGATTCTACCATTATACTGCCATTTTCGTCCCTGCAGGCTCATGTTCTGGCTTTGAAACCCTGGCATGCTCTTTTTACCTTTTGGTAACATTTTCGAACATCATTCCTGCAATAAAGTCTTTCAATCTCCTCGATCGAGCGCTTCTCATGATCGTTTTTCTTTTTTCTGAGAAGTCGATGTTCCTCTTTTTTCCTGCGCACGTAGAGCTCGTAAGCAGCTCTAGTCCTTCTATGCAGCGCCGCTTTGTACGTATACTCTTGTTTATCAAACCAGGGGTTTCGTTGTGGTGGCCGAGAGAAACCCAGTACATCAGAGGCGGCATCTCTGATGGTTTGTTGACAACGCTGCCACTGGTCTTCCGCATTTGCTGCTGGCGGCATAGGACTTAGATTAAGATTAAGAGAAACTCGATCTCTTGCGATTGTAGCTTTTCGACGTTAAATTTCCTCACAGCATTTCGTTGATTTCGCTCCGTTCTGGATATCCGCATCCGTACCTTGGCTACAACTAGGTAGTGATCCGAGTCCACGTTGTCTCTCGGAAAGTCCAGATACCCAGAATACTGGAAGAGTGTCTTGCGTCGATCGCAATATGATCGATTTGGTTGACAGTCTTCGATCAAGGGAGAGCCATGTTCCTTTGTAAATATCGAGACGTGGGAACCGCGTACTAGCTACGACAAAATTTCGCCCCACCGCAAAGTCGACCAGCCTGAGTCCGTTAACGGATGTGATGTCGTGCAGGCTGTGCTTTCCAACCACGCTACTAAAGACGTCCTCTCTTCCCTGCTTTGCGTTAAAATCACATAGGACAATTTTAACGTCGTGGCTAGGGCATTGCTTATACGTTTTGTCGAAGAGCTGGTAGAAGTCATCCTTTGTCGCGTCGTCCTTCTTCTCGTGAGGGGTGTGAACGCATATTAGGCTAATGTTGGCAAATTTAGCCTTGATACGGATAGTCATGAGTCGCTCGTTCACATGCCGGAAACTCAAGACTTCTTGCCTAAGTCTGCCTCCAATGAAAAATCCACACCCGAATAGACGCTGTCCTTGTTGTCTGTAGCAATCGCCGTAGTAGATGTCCCAGTTTTTCATCCTCCTTTTGGCCGGCCCATCCAATCGCACTTCTTGGATTGTCTGCATTGAGACACTCCAGGGCCTCCGCAAGTTGTTCGGCTGTACGTGGTTTGTAGAGGGACCTAACATTCCACGTGCAGACAGGAAGATCGTTGTCCTTTTTACGTTTGCTTGGGTCGTCAACAGTAAAATCATCCGTATACGAGGCTGTTGGTTGCTTCGTAACCAAAGGTTTTTTGCGTGCTAGGGAAGTTAAGCCGACGACACAACCCCCAACCTGGAGGGCCAGATCTTTTTTTTGCAACCTCTAAGACGAAGGCCGGATACACCGATGCCAGTAACCCACTTCGGGGATATGAGCGCTGCCGTAGGCCAATTGAGGGTTCATCCGGCACCATCTCTTTTTCAATACCCTGACGTAGTATTGAAAATCCTTACAGACCTCAGCTCCCAATATGTCGAAGTAGCTCCGGTAAGGTATCCGCTGGTCTGTAGACGTCACCGTTGATTCCATCGAGAGAATTCATCCACCGCACTTCCTCCTTGTAAGGAACTCTTGCTAGACTTCTGAGACGCACATTTCAGCCAATCAGGTCAACAAGAGATGCCTTGTCCGGTTAAACATATGCGCTATCCAGCGGGCACCACGGGGAGTTGATGATGCGATTTTGCCACGCCAAAGCAAATACGAGTATGTTATACGAGTCCACAGTGTGTAACTCGTGTGATGGTGATTTTTGTTATTTTTCAAATTACCTACAATCTTTGAGGTATAAAAGAAAAAGCACATAAATTGATTACGCATTAGTGGTCTAGAATTGGTGAAAGTGTTGTAAAAAGTATAAGAATTCCTAATGGTTATAAGCCAAGCAGATAAGAACGTATTATCGGCCTTTCTGGTAAACAATTTTCAAATAGGCGGATTGCACAATGTTGGTTGTCAGTAAGTACAGTAAGGCGGTTTTTGACCAAATTTACATTTTCACGGAGAGACAACCTGGGAGTAGAAGACTAAGAAAAACGATGCCACGATAAGATCGAGTTCTGGATTGGATATCGCTTCAAAATCGGTTTGCAATAGCCATGGAAATAAGAAAGAAATTAAACGTGAGATGTGCTTTTGACATCAGCAAGCGGAGTGCTTAACACCGCCGTCCGGCCGGCTTAATGAAGTGAGTCTGCTGGCTCGTTGACCAGCAAAAAACTATTTCTCTCTTCGTTAATGAAAAAAAAGAAGATTAACATGATCTAAAGAGCACCGAGAATGGACCGCTGATGATTGGAGAAAGTTCGCGACCGAGACTGTTTACTTGTATCTACGAGTGCCATAAAGAATGTTGACAATCGAGCTGAGTTCGGCCTTCCCGTCACCTAGCAACTTTAGTTACATGACTTAAGGAATATCTTCACCTTCTTCTTTGATCCGAATCAGAACTCTCCCACTTCACCGCATTTCTACTGATCCGCTGGTGGGGTTCGCCTATTTGACCTCAGAAAATATCGGCAGGCCTCCTTATTTTGGATCACTTGGTTACTGAGGCCAATGAAATGCCAATGTCGTCGCATTTGTGTGATCCAGGCCTGTCTATTCTGCCTCGCAATGTCTTTGGAACGTTCATTGATATTGCCTTTTTAACAGAGTTAACCAGCTGAGCCGGTCGTGCTCTATCTTTCATAGGATGGTTTCCTTTACGTGAAGGTTTCCACGGATCTTCGAACTTATTCGAATCAATTCAATTCAATGAATTCTTATTCGATCAAGCTTTGACTTGACTTAAGGAATAACATAAGAATAAAATATACGGTCTTAAGTTCACAAAAACAGCGAACGGCTACTAGTTTAGGAAAAAAATGAATTTATTTCTTTGAAATTTTCAGGGCGACTTGTATGGATGCAAATTCTAAATTTTTTTATAGTAAATAGTTGAATATGAGGAAAAGCAAGAATAATACAAAAACGCAGATTAATGTGAAATAACAGAATATAAATACATATATGATATTTAAAAAAAGGGGAATGTGACAAAGTAAAAAAAAGAAGCCAATGCAACATAATCCTTTCACTGCTTACGACCTACTTGTCATAAATTAATGAATACAATGTATACAGGAGAATACAGATAAATGGTGTACTTGTTTGAGTATAACAATTTTTAGTTAATAAATATTCAAAAATCGTGGCGCCACTGCTCACAGTTTCTATATACACTTTCACTGAAATTACATAAAGATTTTGATTAGACACTTAATTTTCGCACGCAATGAAATTCATTTAAAAATCATCACAAATTTTACTAGTCCGTTTCGTTTCATTAGCATTTTAAAACAAAAGCAAATTATGGTCCAATCAACACATTTACCCATCAACAGAGGCGATAAAAGCGATTTGTTTGTTGATTCGCTAACGATCGAGTTAATTGTTTGACGAAACACTAAACCTCATTCTCGAGTCGAACTCTAAAACTTGTTTACGTATACCTACAAGCTTTCATAATAAATTTGATGCCATGTTAGTATAAATTTTAAGAAATAATGTCAATAAACTGCTAATTTTAACTCTTCTTCTATCTATCTTCGGACAAACTGTTTTTTGTATCTATTTCCCGATTCTTAGTATCTCAGCAAGCTAATAATGCTAATCGATATCCTACGTAGGTGGACGAATTCACCTGTAAATGGAAATAAATATGAATAAATCGGAATAATTTGAAGACTATCCGACCCACTGATTTAAGCTCGTGCTGGGCTCTTTGATAGCCATCTCTTGGACTATACTATGGTAATTAAAATATCCACATAGCACGTGGATGAATGTACGACGTTCAGTATGAGTTGGAGTATCTTTTGCGCGCGCGAAAATAATCGTACGCAGGGGTGTTGACTGTTGATGTTGTCGACAAGCCCAGGAATTTTTATGAGTTATGAATACAAATGGGACGCAACTTGAGGTCGGCTTTGTTTTCAACATCAGTTCTGACGATAACCTCGGTAGTTAAGAGTACGTATGATATATTTTATGTGTGGCTTTAAAGTAAAGTGCGGAGGTACTCGTATGTTGCGGATAAAACAATTATTTCGAAAGTAAGTTGTTTGCAGTGAATGTTTCGATTTGATTATGAAGTAGTTTGCAATCTCACATTGTTATGGTGAAAATGAAAAAATGAAAGTGTGAAATAAAAACACTTATGACAGCCAGATGCTTGCAATTAGACAATGGAAAGTACATAGGCTCTCAATAAAACCATAAAAAAAATTCTTGCTTTGTTTTCGATGAATAATTAGTGATGTGAGGGAATTTATGAAATTTTTTTGTGCCAAGTACATGAAGTGGCTATATACTCGTATGGATGTCTACTTGATGAAATTTGCAACATTTTTCAAGGTTTTCATCAGAAGTAGTGAATTGCGTGGATTGATTCCCGCTTAAATATTTCTGCATAGCACAGTGAGATGTAATCAAGCGCATGCCCCTTTTCAAGGCAGCATTAAATTCATCAAAGAAAGCTGCATACTGTGACTGAAGGTTCGGTGCATATACCTGCACATATGACAGAGTAGATCTTTCAAGCTTGAGCTTTAAGAACGTAACTCTCCCTCCTAATGGTATCCACTCCAATACTCTGCCTGACAACCTGGGACTTGTGAGTATCCCCACTCCCTGAGGTGCACCTCCTGACAGAAAGAGCTTTCACCCATCCGAAAGGTTTACAGCTTTAGAGCCTCTCTGCTTTGTTGAAGAGACGCCAACTTTATCTAGTCGACCTTTAACATCCTCCCCAACAAACTCAAGGCCCTTCCTTGTGAGCGATGAAAAGTTCCATGTGCCTATCCTAAGTCGATGCTGTTGTCGAAAATCGGAGAATACATCTGTGCCTCTATTGGTGCATAGCGCGCTTACCCCTTGACTCCCTTAATGGTTCGCGAGACCATTGATCGTAGCCATTTCGGGTTTGACCCGGTCGGCTGCCAAGCGTCACAGGCCGACTACCAGACGCTCGCATACTGACACTCTTCAGGCCTGGCTCCAAAGGATGCCCTTGTTTACCAGGTTTGGCAATATCGGAGGCCAGTCTTCTTCGCTTTGCCATCATGGGGTGTGCGCTTTGTTAGCCATGACTGGATTGTATGGATGAGAATAACTATTTAAGTTACCCCATCCGCAGGTCCCAGTCACGTTGCCCACCCCCCACCACGGGGAGGTCAGCTGTCAGGGGGCTTTTCAAAAGTTTGTAAAATCTTAATGTTACTTATTTTGGTACAATCCCAGAGTTGTATACCGTATGTTCACACTGGCCTTAGCACTTGCTTATATAAAAGCAGTTTATTCTCTATATTAAGCTTGGAGTATTTTTCAAGTAACCAATACATTTCTCTATATTTATTATCTAGTCCTTTGCGTTTTTTTTCTTTACATGCGCTTTCCATTTCAGCTTTGTGTCATTCCTCGATACTTAGCCTTGTTTCAAAACGGAATTTGAACCGAGTTTGGAAAGATCGGCAAATTATTTATTTTCTTATAAGTAAAATTTACATGAACAGATTTGGTCTCGTTGAGTGCGGTTTGGCAAACCTTTGTCTATTCTATCCAAAGCTTCTTGCAGTTTTTCTGTAGTATCTTCGACCGTTTTACCTACTGCCAAGACAGCAGTGTCATCGGCAGATGTAGCTAGCTTCTACTTGCGGTATATCACGAGTGTATAATAGATATAAAATTGGACCAAGAACGTTTCCTTGTGGCACCGCAGTCACTATTTCCTTCAAATCTGAATTTTCGTTTCCACATTTGACGCGGAATAGTCTATTCATAAGGCAGTTCTTCGAAGTATTATATACGACGGCAAGGTGAATAGTTCTCGGCCTGAAGCAGAGATAGTCGTTCCAATCCAAATGTATGTTTTCTGCCTGGGTGCACTTCTCATTAGTTCGTATGACAAGTTTCAGCTTTTTCTCTCAAGTAGTTTGTTTACACGAATTTTTGCAGTAGACGTCTTGCGTGTTTTTCGTTAAAATGGATAAACTTGAATATGGTGCGGTAATAAAATTCTTCGTTTTGGATGGGTTAACCCCCAAGGAAATTCATCCAAGTTTACAAAAATTTACGGGGACTCTGCTCCTTCCATGTCAACCGTTAAAAAGTGGGCAGCTGAATTTAAACGTGGTCGTACGTCCCTCGAAGATGACCCACGTGAAGGAAGGCCAAAAACCGCAACCACACCCAAAACCATCAAAAAAGTGCATGATATCGTGTTGGACGATAGGCGAGTGAAGGTGAGTGAGTTAGCTGAGGTTGTGTGTATATCGGAAGAGAGGGTGCGAAACATCTTGCACAAAAATTTAGGGATGCGAAAGCTCTGCGCAAGATGGATGCCGCATTTACTAAATGCCGATCAAAAGCAAATGCGCTAACGATTTTCGCGGCAATCTTTGGCCCGATTCAATAGGGATCCGACTGATTTTGTGCGGCGATTTGTCACCAGTGGGTGGAAGCCGGTGGTTCAGCGCCAAAGAAAGCGAAGTCGATTGCATCTGCCGGAAAGGTCATGGCCAGTGTGTTTTGGGATGCGAGAGGTATCCTGTTAATTGATTACCTTGAGAAAGGTAACAGTGAACTAGATTCGAAGATCACCGGATAAGTTTATGAATATCGAGCTACAGTGACGTTTCATCTCTCTGCAAAGTCGATTAGCCAGTTCTATTTTTCTTTAAAGAGTTTTGTTATTTTTATCTCACCCCAAAGTACAAACTGTTGGGATTAAACATGGATAACAATATATTCTTCAATCTTTTGAGCCGCTATTGTGGCTCATTGCCACCAAAAACAGATCGAATATTGCCTTTGAACACTTCAAACTCTAAGCTTTTTCCTCACATAGGAAGAGGTCCAACAGTGTCTTCTTGTCTTCGATTTCAAATCAGAAAAAGGCAATCGGCCAGTCATCTCTCGGTAGTATTATCTATTGACTGTGACGGTGTCACCGGCTTTTCCTCAAAATGCGAAAGCTCCATCGGTAATAGGCAAAAAGGACACGAAATTTAACCCTTCCATGCCCGAATTAATTGGGGCGTGGCTGATACTTTTTTAAGGATATGGAGTTGTTAGTCTAGACGTAAATATGAAGTGATCAATTTAATTTATCAATCAATTTAAAGTTATATGTATCCTGGTTTAGAAGTTATGAGATGTTGCCTAAAAAGTTTAAAAAAATTACTGACCATAAGCTAAAAGTTTTTTCGTTTTTTTTTTTGTTTTTCCTAATTTTCTTACATGTGTTTAATTATTTTACACACTTGGTTTTACACACTTAAATTTCTTTATACATTTTTTTAAATAATTTGTAGGTAAACTCATATTTTGCATAAAAAAATGTTTACATGTACACTTACGAAGATTAGCTACAAAGTGATCACTAGCAATACTTTTAATAAAATATTCTAAAACAAAATTGTACAACAAACCTACACAACATATCAAGCTATTCTAGAAAAAAAAGTCGTTAGAGAATAAATTAAAATTACGCGACTTAGAAGCTAAAACATACAATGTTGCCTATAGGCAACATCGGGCATGAAAGGGTTAAAATAAACTCTTAATGTAAGATATTAACTACTCCAGTATTGCTCTTTGTTTATGGATCGACTAAAGCTAAATTAAAACAAGGAGTTCTCTTGTTGTAGATTTGTTTTCTATACGTGTTCTAACTAACATATTACGCCATTGGATATCAAATGGAAAGCTAAATTAAGATTCAAAACGTTTTATTGGTGTGATTTTTCGGATAATTCATCGATTCAAATATACATTATACGTTACATACGTACATACATACCCCAAAAGTAAAAAAATCCTACTTGTAATCAGGATTAATCTGCATTAGGCGAGATGCGTTCCTGAAGAAAAGAAACCCTCTGAACTGCGCCAACTACACAGGTATAAGTCCTCTCAATATCGCTTGTAAGATCGTGTCTGCCGTGTTATGTGAGCTCCTAAAACCGATCGTCAGCAACCTGATAGGCCCTTATCAGTGCGATTTCAGACCGAGAAAGTCCACCATTGACCAAATATTCACATTACGGCCGATCTTGGAAAATAACCCATGAAAAAAAAATCAATACGCACCACCCCTTCATCGATTTCAAAGTTGCCTATGATAGAACTCTCGCTGCTTCATCAAAGCCAGAAGGAACACCACCGAACCCTTCGATGTCAGCAGAGGTCTTAGGCAAGGTGATGCGCTACGAGTATCATGTAATCTCTTTAGCATAATACTTGAATGAATTGTGTGAAATGCACAAGCCAACACTGAAGATACATACAACTACTCGCTTACGCCGATGAGATTGACTTAGTCGGAAGAATTCAGCGGGCCGTCAGTGGAGTCAGTAGGAGAGATGCGTTAGATACATTGTTGAGATATAAAATTTGATAATACAGAGAGTATATAATTGATAAAGATAGTATACCTATTTCCACTGCAAGTTAAAGGACAGTTGTGCTGTCTCCCTGGCATGTTCTTTTTTTGCTGCATTTCATTCTATTATTAAAAATTTTACTGTACATATGTATGTAACGGGTGGGCCATCTAGTGATTTCTTTTTAAATCATAGGTTATTTTGACACTGACAGCTGTTTCCCGCTCGAAATCTTGACAGAAAGTCAGTATCATACCTCCGCGGAACGAAATGAGTCGCTTTACGCTTGAACAACATTGCGAAATATTGAAAACTTATTTCCAAAGTGAGTGCTGTGTAGCCTAGACAGTGCGTTTTTTGAAAAGAAGTTTTGGCCGAAATGAAGCACCCACCGCGCCTGCTGTACGCAAGTTTGTGCAAAAAGTTCGTGCGACTGGTATGCTAGTGGACAACACTCATGGTCCCCGTCGTCGTACTGTGTGCACAGACGAGAATGTGGCTGCTGTAGCCGAGAGTGTGAGACTCAATTCACGAACATCAACGCGTTATCGATCTCAACAGCTCAACATTTCACGCACTAGCCTGAGGAGAGTTCTGCACAAAGATCTGGGATTATTCGCTTACAAGGTCCAATTGATTCAGCAATGGAAATCGCACGATCATCCGCTTCGTTATCGCTTCGCAGTTTGGGCCTTAGAGCAGCTTGAATTGGACAACGATTTTGGGCGAAAAATCATCTTTTCTGACGAGGCACATTTTCATCTCGGCGGCTACGTTAACAAACAAAATTGCCGCATCTGGGGCTCGGAAAACCCGCACGTTATTGTCGAGAAGCCAATGCATCCACAGAGAGTGACAGTTTGGTGCGGATTGTGGAGTGGTGGCACCATTGGACCATTTTTCTTTGAAAATGAGGCTGGAAACAACGTTTCAGTGAACGGTGGGCGTTACAGAGCCATGTTAAGGACTTTTTTTTTACTGAAATTGAAGACATGGATTTGGACGACCTCTGGTTCATGCAGGATGGCGCGCCATGCCACACAGTCCATGCCACAATCGGTCTTTTGCGCACCAAATTCCCAAATCGTGTTATCAGCCGTCTTGGCGATGTCATTTGGCCGCCTCCGAGCTGCGATTTGACCCCTTTGGACTTTTTTTTGTGGGGAACCGTGAAGGACCGATGTTGTGCCAACAATCCGAAAACGATTAAAGCATTTAAGGCTAATATCATCCAAGCAATCCACGAGCTACAGCCCGAAACCATCAACAAGGTCTTGGAAAATTGGAGTGATAGAATGCGCTACTGCGAGGCCAGCCGAGGCAGCCACTTGAACGACGTTGTGTTTCATAATTAATGGGAATGTTTGCTCTTATTAATAAAGCCATAATACATGGAAAACAATTTCATTTTGTTCATTTTATTGCATTTTTAAAAAGAAAGTTGTAGTTGACCCACCCTGTATATCCATTTTTTTTTTCCTTTTATAAAAAAAACATCTTTTGTTACATGTAAGATGCTTTTAATCCCTTTAGACAAAGAGCGGGTACTTTTTTTCTTTGCTTATACTATTGGATTACCTAACCCATCCTCACACTTCCCACATTAATCATATCCCCGTCCACAAGTTCCCAGCCTCCCTTGTATAGTATTTATCATTTCGGTTCAACACTCGAAAAATGTAAATTCAAGAGAACCACTCAAACTCCCCTATCCAACCGTTTGACTTTAGATTAATCAAAACCATAAACAAAGACGACATTCCTCATCAGTTGATTGATAAACAACAGCGTTCGTACCATGGTCATCTAGCACTGTCATAGATAAACACACTCTCCTACCTCACACCATTTTTTTTGTTCAGTTTTTCATTGCAAAGTGCACTCACACAGTCGTGATTGTTTATTTAATTATGATGCTTCGCATCATTCTAGTGGAGTCATCTCAAGTGGCGGGAGTTGATCATTGCCACTGCTGCATCTAATCAATAGCAGCAGTATCCTCCACTTCAGCATACTATATACCATACGTATACGAGTGAAATAAAATTCCAATAAAATAGATTTGCTGCAATTTTTCAGGGCCACTTAGTGCGCTGTTGAGTAATAGCCCGGCTAGCAGGTGTACAGTGCACAATTGATCGCATTCCTACGGTCACTAGTGTGTATTCGTATGTGTTATGAATGAAATGAATTTCTGGGAATTTATAAAATCCTCCGATTGCTATCTCTGAAGTAAGTCCTCGCCCTTTTTGTGGAACTCAACTCTAGGCAATTGCAGCGTAAGTCCAATGACCCAATGCAAATTGTTATGCTTATCACTCGATGTACACACGCACTTGGGTGCCTTTTTGTGTCTACGTTTCGTATCTATGAGGAGAATGCTAGTGTCTTTCGAATATCTTTTGCTCGGTTGTATGGGAGAAGCAATTGACCCATGGATGTGCATTAGCCAAGGCATCGATTGAATAATAAATTCATGACGCAAATTGAATAACAATATTCCATGCCCATGGATGTATGGAGATAGTTTATCATCGGTAATGGGCGGTTTTTTTTTTGTGTATCTATATTGAATGCAGTCAATTTAAAGTGCATTTTTAACATAAGTAATAAAAGTTTGTCTGTTGCTGCGAATTTTGCAGAAAGCATTTTTTTGTCGGCATGCTTACAACTTAGGGAGATAGAGAGTCGAACTGAGATAGATCTAAGACGATCCAAGACCTTCTAGCAAATAAACAAAGCTTTTTCAGAATAGTACACATATCACATTGCTTAGGCCTTAGTTGGTCTGAGTTGTAAAAATGCGAAGAAGAAAACATACGAAGAAAAACGCATGAGCATAAAATAGTTTCTTATTTTTTTAAAGAAAAAAGTATATATTCTTTCTATTCTGGCATTGGTGCAGGTATATGCACCGAACCTTCAGTCAGAGGATGCAGCTTTTTTAGGTGAAGTTGATCCTGCCCTTGAAAAGGTTGCGGATATGGATTCTTTTGTCCTAATGGGTGACTTCAATGCTCACGTGGGTGTAGATCTTATGACACGGGGGAATGTGATTGGGAGGAACGGTGATCCTGATCAAAACGGGAACGGAGAGAAGTTGCTGGATTTTTGCAATATTTGATACATAAATACACGTGTTACCGTCAGAGTCTTCAGCAGAAGTCGCTGGTAGATTTATTTGTGGTACCATCGTGTCTGAAGAGACTAGTTTTTGGTGTTCGCGTATTGAGAGTGCCCGAACTGCTTAGTGCTGTGCAAATTGTATCTTAGCGAGAGAGAGCCTCCCCTACCAAAACGTAAACCAGGGATGTTTACGCGCATATGATGGGAGAGGCTATAGAACAATGAGATACGGGAGATATTTGCGCGGCAAATAACTGGAAAGTTTGAACGAATTTCAACTGCTTCATCAAATGTATAGGAAGAATGGTAACTGTTTTGAACAGAATTATTGCCGCTGCGGGAGATGCTTATGGACTGAAGCGGCTTCAAGAAGTTCAGAGAGAAGAAGAGAGCCTTTAAGCTGTGGATTCACTTGGGGAACTCCGATTCTCGATATCGGTACACTGAGGCGCGAAGAACTTGCAAATTAGCTGTGAAAACAACGAAAGAACAGTCTTGGAAGGAGTTTGGCGACAAATTGGAAAGTGACCACAGATCTGCAAATAAGATGTTCTGGCAGACCATCCACCGACTCAGAGGGAGGAAGTTGAATATCGTTGAAGGAGTCAAATCCAAAGGCGTTACACTTCATTTCAATGAGGAGGACACCTTACGCAGATAGAGCGAGCACTTTTAAGAATTGCTCAATCCCAAACAGGGCACCGAGGATGACAGACCTATTGTCGAGAGTAGGGCGGAAAGTAGTCCCGGTAGAAGGACAACCGACCAGTTATCTCAGAATGATTCTTGAGGAGGCCTGGGAGTATGCTAAACCTGTCTACACTTGTTTGGATTTAGAAAAGCATATAATGGGATTCCTCGAGGCAAACTCTGGAGTATTCTGCAGGAGTGTGGGATTGATGGTTCCCTGTTTAAGGCGATTCAGTTTTCATATACAATCTGTAGACGCTGTGTTCGGATAAACGGTGTTAAATCAATACCTTTCACTGAGGGCATTGGACTCCGTCAAGCGTGCGTTTTGTCACCTCTCCTCTTCATTTTATATATGGACTGGATGTTGCAGCGCAGCAGACCCAAGGATTAGTCATTTGCTCTTTGCGGATGATTTGGTTATCTTTGGATCCTCTCAAATCGAACTTCAACGCGCACTCAAAAGGTTTGTAGCCGCTTGTGATGATGCTGGAATGAAGATCAACGTGAACAAATCGGAAGTAATGGTCGTTTCCAAAATACCTATTTAGTGCACTCTGCATGTTAGTGGAGTCCCACTGAAGCAGGTGGATAAGTTTAAGTACCTCGGGGTCTTATTCACGAGTGATGGGAGGAGCAATGCCGAGTTATCCTGTCGAATTGGTTAGGCTGGATCAATTTTGAGAGATCTTGGTCAATCTGTTGTAAGCAAAGCCGAACTTTGTGTTCAAGCTAAGCTATCAGTTTTTAACTCGGTGTATGTTTCAACTCTCACCTATGGTCACGATAGAACGATAGAAACTGGGCCAAGAGCGACAAGGAAAAGGCAGAACTTTTTGCTTTGCACTTAGAAGAAACGTTTAAGCCGTTCGATGGCCCTTCGTTAACACCCGACTCCTCAGTCACGACATCTGACAACATCTGATTGAACTGAGGGAAGTGATTAAAAATGTAAAGCCGAAAAAAGCTGCGGGTTATGACTTGATAACGGCGCAGGTAGTCAAGGAATAGCCGAATAATGCTCTTATCAAAATGCTCTATTTGATCAACGCTTCGTTTAGATTGCTCTATGTTCCGAGACAATGGAAAGTCACCGAGATTATAATAGTCCCGAAACCAGGCAAACCACTGAATGAGAAGAAATCATATCGGCCTATTTCCCTATTGCCGGTTATCTCAAAAATATTTGAAAAACTACTTTCCAAACGTCTACAACCCGTAATCGACGAAAGATGTTTCATCCCTGACCATCAGTTTGGATTTAGAATCAAACATTCTACAATCGACCAAGTCCACAAAATAACTGACGTGATTGAGAAAGCCCTCGAAGAGAGAAGGATTTGTTGTGGTGTATTTCTTGACGTCTCACAAGCTTTCGATAAGGTTTGGCACGAAGGCTTGGAGTACCATATAAATTGCAACGACTACTGCCACGGCAACTCTTTCGAATCTTACGATCGTACATCACTGAAAGACTCTTTCGTGTTAAGCACGGAAATGATTACTCTGACTTCAAGGATATTGCGGGCGGAGTTCCACAAGGAAGTGTCCTTGGCCCACTTCTATATGTACTCTGCATGCGTGATATCGCGCAGGAAAGAAACTGCGTCGTCGACGCTATTAATAAAGTCCACGCTTGGACGAATTCTTAGCGTATTGTGCTGAACGAAAGTAAATCTACTCACGTCAATATATATATATTGATATATATTCTATATATATATATATTGCCTATATTCTAAACTCGGCTCAAATACCGTTCGCAAATGAAGCAAAATATCTAGGAATGACTCTAGATGTTAAGCTTAAATGGAAATCGCAGGTAAAAAAGAAACGCGACGAGCTCGGAAACAATTACCGACAAAAGTACTGGCTACTCGGAAAAAATTCGAAGTTGAGCCTACATAACATACTGCTTTTTTTTTGGATTGCGCCAGGGATGTGTAATATTCATAGATACTAATAGCCCGAGTGCTACTAGCATGCACGATTTGCAAACCTGAGTAATCGATGCCAGGAATACGCCTACGTACTAAACACACACCCTACACACTTCAACCACTCTCCCCGCGGGACTGCCGTTAGGTATTACTTCGCGGGGCTGCTTAGCAATTTATGTTATGCTTCTTGTGTCAGCTTCTTCCGCTGCTTCAGCTGCCCTTCTTAGCTTTTCTATTCTCCGCAGCTCTTTTTGTAGAGTTGTTACGAAGGAACATATTGCCATCCAATTCTCTTTCGACAGTAATGACGGACTTGGCAGAGTAATTCTCCATGCCGTGAAACGTGTGCAGTAAAACACTGCGTGCTCCGAATCTTCATCTTCACCTGGGCATTCCGGGCAGGATGGTGAGTTGTCGTGTCCAAATCGGTGTAGATATTTGCGGTAGCCACCGTGGCCAGACAGGAACTGCGTTAGATGGTAGTTGCAGTCTCCATGCTTTCGACTTATCCAGTCTTAGATTGTCGGAATAAGTTTATATGTCCATCTGCCTTTTGTTGTACTAGCCCAACGAGCTTGCCACATAGCTGCTGACGGTGCCCTTTCTTCAATTTTTATCACCTTGATACCAGTGGCGTCGTGATGACTCAATGCTCTTCTGTTATATATCCTCAGCATTTCATCTGCGAAAATATCCAGCTATGACAAATGCAGCTTCGTCAGAGATGGTTCGAAAGCCGCTGATTGTCTGTAGCGCACAGAGTCTGTATGATGACGATAGTCTCCTTTTGGTCTCCTTCATCCTCAGTGCCTCCGCCCAGACTGGGGCGGCATATAACAGAACTGAGGTGATAACTCTAGAGAGTAGAATCCTTCTAGCGTATCCAGGTCCACCGATGTTAGGCATGATACGCGAGAGAGCTCCAAGGTATTTAACCGCCTCTTTCGACGTGATGGTTTGGTTACCAACCTGAAAGTTGGCAAATTCAACTGTTTTCCGGCAGCTTCTGTTTTATGGTCAGCTAGTTCTAGTCCGGCGGATATTAGCCAATCTTTTATCCGGGCAATTGCTTCATTTGTAGCTGATTCTACTACATGGATCTGTTTAGCTACTGTCACGACTACAATGTCGTCGGCGAATCCAATTATCGTTACTCCCCCAGGTAGCGCTAATCGTAGGACTCCGTCGTACATGATGTTCCACAATAGTGGCCCTAAAACCGATCCCTGTGGAACTCCCGCAGTTACTTTGTAGTATTTTACCCCTTCATCGGTATTGTACCTCAGCTTCCTGTTGTTGAAGTAGTTCGTCACTATCCGGTAAAATGGCGTATCCATCCTGTCAAGTGACCTTCTAATAAACATAACTTACTGCTTATCTATAAGCAACTGCTAAAGCCTGTGTGGTTTTATGGTATACAACCATGGGGTCGTACCAAGAAAAGCAATAGAACTTTTGCAAATAAAGTTCTTAGAACGATAGTTAATGCACCGTGGTATGTACGTAACGAAGATATTCATCGAGATCTGGAAATTCCCAGCGTCGTCGAAGAGATAACAAAATTTACGCGTAAACACAAAGATCGTGTTCACGGCCATTGTAACCGTACCGTCATTTAACTACTTGACGCGAATAATTCAATTCGTCGTCTGCAAAGGACAAAAGCTTTTGACCTTGCGTCATAGTATATGCCGGTCGCGAAAAACGCAGGAACTTTCATTGGAATTTAACCTGTCTAAATCCTTAAGATATTGCGTAGGCACCTATTAACAAACGTTTGCAGGTTTCTGGTGATAGTAGTGGTCACTCTCCATGTGCTGCAACCATATAACAGCACGGATTCAACGTTGGAGCAGAAGAGTCTTATTTTGGTGCTCAAACTGATTGCAGTGCTTGGCCATATTTTGGACAACATCCCGAATGCGGACTTTGCTTTGGCGATCCTGTTGGCTATATCCAGTTCGGTTCCACCATCGGTCGAGACAATACTCCCAAGATACTGGAAATCCTCTACTCTCTCTACCGGTTGTCCAGCAATGCATATTTGAGCCGATGAGTTTGTTACAAGGCTGATAATTTTAGTTTTTGCCATATTAATTTTCAGCCCGACGACACCTGCCTCCCTCTCCACATCTGTTGTCACTTGGTGGAGCTCAATAATTCTGTGGGAGAGTAAGCATACATCGGCAGCGTTGTCAAGATGTTTCAGTTAAGATGTGAGAGTCCATCGAATTCCTCCGTTTCCCGTCGACAAAGCTGCGTGAAGCACATCACTAATCACCAATAGGAATAATATTGGTGAAAGGATACAGCCTTGTCTTACCCCACTTTGGATCTCAAATTCCTCAGACAACCTCCCCCTGTGCAGAACGTGACATTTGGAGCCTTCATATGTAGCTTTGATAATAGCAATTAGTTTATCGGGAATGCCTCTCCTGTGTAAGGCACGCCAAATAAACTCTCTGTTGACACTATGGAACGCCTTCTCAAAATCGATGAACAGCAGGTGCAGTGGCGATCGATATTCAACACACTGTTCGATGATAATCCGCAAGGTGTTGATGTGGTCGGCACAGGAGGATCCAGAGCGGAAACCTGCTTGTTCGGCATCGAGTGTGTCTTCGAGATGTTGTTTGATTCGCTCCAGGATGATTTTATCTATTATCTTAGCTACAGCAGGCAGCACGCAGATACCCCTCCAGTTTCCGCACTCCATTAAATTTCCTTTCTTAGGTAGCTTGATGATCATTCCCTTTTTCCACTCGTTAGGAAAGCTCTCAGCTTGAGCAGCTACTTCTCCGAATGGAACGATCTATGCTTCGATGGTTTGGTCACATAGTGCGTTTGCCCACAGACCGGCTTCCAATACGTTCCATGATTGCCATACCATCATGTAGGCGACTCCCCGGTAGGCCTAGAAATAGATGGTTGAATCAAGTCCGACATCTCTCCTGGAGCCGCCTAAGCATTCCTCCTGATGAGTTGGAGTCAATGGCGGAGGATTAAGAACGATGGAGGGTCCACCTGAGCATCTAACTCCTGCGACCCACATGAATGATTAGCGGGCAATTGAAAATTTATGTTTGTTTTTATGTATCCACTAAAATAAGTCTAATCGTCTTTTTAAGGTTCATAGTTAACATATGTGGAATTTAATGGCTATTTTTAGTTAACCTACTGACATCCTATAATATATTGCTATTTCAAACGCTTCCAGTTATCTCGAATGACCATGGAAACTAAACTCTGTTCGTATACGTTAGTCCAACGTCGACAAAGTTTGATCAATACTTGTTCAAAGTGAGGAATTGGTTTCCAAAGCTGTATATTTTGGCTTCCCAGAATAGTAATGCACTATTCATATTCTAAAATTAAGGTTTTAAATCACCCGCACAGGCCAGTGCAGGGACTTGTACAATGTAAAAGTAAGTCAATCATATACTCGTAATTACGAATGTAGTTGTTGCGCTACACGTCGAATTCAAATATTAATCTAAGATGCCCTGCAGATCATTAATGATTACGCATTTCTAGTAATAATTCGAAGAATATAAAAATAAACTCAAGTTCTCTCATCCGTAATATCAAATTTAATCATTCGTGAATCGTTTTTGCGATTCCATCTTAAGCTTTTTTGAAATCAAATGGGCCGCAATCTAAATCCAAGACAGATAATCTTATTCCAACTAGAAAACACCATTAACATCTTCTGTTGTAAGGTTCAATAGACTTCAAATCATCGAACAGAACCCCTTCAGGTCAACATCGATTCCCATTAATTAAACAGAAGCTCCCAGCATGACTGCGGCTAATCAATTAGTTCACAACTAACCACTCAATACTGTTTATAATGAGCTATGAGCCTCTTTCAATCTAGTAGCACAGATGAACAGATTAACATCGCGAACGTTATTCTCGTTGCCATTCAATTTTGAAAACATGACCAGAAATCACTTGAGGCAAAAGCAACAATTTCCTTTGGACTGGAAGACGAATAACCGCCTTGTAGTGTTTCTCAATCAAATTAAAACTAAATCACTTGACATTCCCAAGCGAGGGTATCTTCCCACGTTGCTTGGAAATACTTGGAGAAAAAATTAAATTTTTTTTTTGTTTAAGAATTTTAAACAATGACCTTCGTTTACTTCAACAAGTAGACGACCGTTTTTTCCTCGACAAGATTTTTACTGCCGCACCATCAATTAGGCTTCCTTTCAATTATTTTCACCCAAAAGCATAATTAGCCATATCAACATGGGCGATGGGTATACTATGTAACAAAAAATCTGTACTTTTTGCAAACTGGATGTAATTGAAACCAACCGACGGCAAGTACCTACAAGAAAAAGGACCATCAGCGTACGAGGCCACAGCATTGAGATACTTGTGTGAACGACTTTGTCTTGGTGGTGAAAATCATTTTTATAGCAAATCGCTTTTAAAAATGAATTTAACGTGAGCTTGACTCTATAGACCTCGTCGTCGGTAGGTCGAGGGAAAGTTGTTGACTAGGGAATAATCACGTTTCAATGGTCGAATGAATGAACGTGAAGAAGAAGAGCAGTATAAGATGTGATCTGTGCTGTCATCACGAACATCAGCAGCAGCATCTTGAAAGTTTGATGTTGTTTGACGTTTGATATTTCTTTTTGTGGCGCCATATCTGAGATTTGTAATCGGTGATGAGTACTCTTGTAACTGTAACTGTAATGTGTTGATGTGTTGAGTAATAAATTTAATGGATAGCCAAAACCCGTTGAAGTGTCTGATGGCAATGTATTTGAACTAACTTTTCTTTGGGATCCCATTGCTGTATTTAGTTAAAAGTCTATGGAGGAAAATTGAAGAATTTAGGTAACCTTAAACCTATACGCTCATAGCTACTCGTATAATGGTAGGTCAATAGGGGACGACGTAGAAAATTTCATTACATGGAAGAATCTGCGATGGGCTATTATGTCATTCGCACCATTCAAAGCACCAGGCCCTGATGGAATTTTGCTAGCTATGCTGCAAAAAGCTCCAGCCAAGGTCAGAAACAGGCTTAGGGAAATTTTTAAACATTGTTTAAGGTCATGCTACGTACCAGTGGCATGGAGGGAAGTGCGGGTTATATTCATACCTAAGGCAGGTAAACCAAGCCACACTTCAGCGAAAGACTACAGACCCATACGTCTTTCGTCATTCCTCCTCAAGACACTTGAAAGACTTCTTGATATTCACATCAGAAGTTAGTGTTGCAACGGCATTCTATGCAAAGCTCAACATGTATATTTGAAGGGGAAATCGGTGGAAACAGCTGTACACGACGTAGTAGGGAAGATAGAAGTTAGCCTTCACTATAAGGAATTCGCACTAGCAGCCTTCCTAGACATAGAAAATGCTTTCAATAATGTAGAAGGAAGGGCCATCAAACAGGCCCTAGAATCTATGAATGTCGAGCATAGCATTACCAATTGGCAATATGCTCGGCGCTAGAAACATTAACTCCACTATCGGAAACAGTTCAATAAGAAAATCTGTTACCAGGGGGACTCCCCAGGGAGGCGTTATCTCCCCCCTCCTCTGGGTTCTAGTCATCGATGGGATACTCAAAGAACTAAGCAATACAGGCATAAGCGCCACTGCTTACGCGGATGATGTGGTGATTTTAGTTCAGTGCAAGTTCCTTGACACATTAAGTGAAATAATGGAATCAGCTCTTAATAGTCTCAAAAAATGGGCTAGAGGGTGTAGACTACACATCAACCCGGATAAAACAGAATTGATACTCTTCAGCAGAAAATACAAGATACCATCCTTCAAACTGCCTAAGCTAGCAGGGATGGAGCTTTCCCTTTCGGATCGCGCTAGATATCTTGGTATAATGCTGGATAGGAAACTAAATTGGAAACTTAACATACAGGAACCGCAAAGCATATAATGCTCTCTTCATCTGTAAGCGGACCGCGGGGAAGAAATGGGGCCTGAAGCCCGCAATGATGCACTGGCTATACATCATGGTAGTCAGACCCATTCTTACGTATGGGGCTCTTGTGTGGTGGAAGGCAACGAATACGAAAAACACACGGGATATGTTGGCCATGGTACAAAGATCAGCCTGCATTGCCATCACAGGTGCTCTACGCACAACACCTACGGCTGCACTCGAGATCTTCCTGTATCTTTTACCATTAGACCTACAAATTAAATTTCAAGCGGGCAACAGTGCGCTTCGGCTCACTAACGTTGGTCTCTTCAGGACTAATAACATAGGACACAGCTCCATTCTTAAGGAATCTTTTCCCGAAATCCCTGACGAATCGGACGATATACTTGGCACCTTAGACTTCGACACACCATACGAAGTACTGTATCTAATTAGAGAGGACTGACGAAGGAAGACAGTCTCTGTCCATAACGAGATTGCAATATACACAGATGGTTCTAAGACCAGTGAGGGCACGGGATCAGGTATTTACTCGAGAGATACGAACCTACAGGTGGCCTTGAGACTTCCGGACACATGCAGTGTGTTCCAAGCTGAGGTTCTAGCTGTACTTAAGGCTGCGGAATTACTTGAGATGGGATCAATATCCGATAAGAATATCGCCATCTACATTGACAGTCAGGCTGCGCTAAAGGCGCTAGAGTCTTACGTCACCAAATCTGAGATAATCAGGAATTGCCGCACAATGGTTAGGGCATTATGTACGCAGAACCGAGTCAGATTATGTTGGGTACCTGGACACTGCAATATCGAAGGCAACGAGCAAGCCGACGCGCTGGCTAAAAGAGGAGCGGTGCTCCCACGTAGCGATATACCATAATTGCTAGTATTAAACCACCAGGGTGCGTGGCTAAGGGAATTATCCGGGATAAAATCATTGACACGGCTAACCTAAGATGGTCAGACTTAGATGGTCACAGGGTGTCTAAGGCCTTGTGGGCTGTGTTAGATCGCACAAAATCTGGGGAGATAATTAAGTTAGATAGATCGAGGCTAAGAACAGCGATAGGAATAGTCTCTGGCCACTGTCTCCTAAGGAGGCATGCCATGAGACTAGGGTTATCCGATTCGGATGTTTGTAGGTACTGCGATGACCTACATGTCTCAGAGGATATAACTCATATACTCTGTGAATGTCAAGGAATTGCCAGGATAAGGCTGAAGTACCTGGGTAGATACTTCTTCGATAACTTGGAGGAGGTGAGGTCCTTGAACCATAACAAGGATCTCTTCAAATTTTGTAGGGAGATTAATTGCTTGGGGAATGGGTTTAGGTCTTTTGCCGTGAAGGTTTCCTAGGGATCGCGATGGGCCCACTTTGGTGCCTAGTGTTTTATGATAACCTCATAATCCTACTTAACCTTACCTAACCTAACCTAAACCTATGCGCCCATTTCCGAAAGAGGATACACACTTTTGCATCATGGTCCTTGGACATAGATTCATTTTGATAGAAGTAGACTTTGCTACAAATTTTTGTTTTTTTCTTTTCCAGTTTCCATCCTACATAGCATCGATTCTCCTAGATCGTAGCCTCTAGCATATTCCCCCTGTGTTGTAGGGAATGACCTAAATTGAAATCAAAATGAAAAATGTGAAGAGAGAGGAATTCCTTTCAGTTTGATACCTTTGATTTGAGGTATTGAATACCGAAGAATGTACACAAATTTCAATAACCATCCTGGAATAGATGCATAGTATCTCTACTCATGCTATCTTTTGATGTCACTTCTGCAGCTATCATTTCTGATTGAATAGGAACTTAGGGCTTCTTTCAACGTGGTTCCCATTTGTAGTAAATTTGTTATAGTAGTTCAACATACAAACATCATAAGCACATATGCTGGTAGTTTACGTAAACAATTGAGACTGATAAAAGCCTCTACCTATAATAATTTCCACAATTTATACAAACAACGTCAATTATGTCAACATGGGCAAGCTTATGTTTGAATAGCCTCTAAACCCGCCTTCGTCAAATAATCAAAATCAATCTGATTCAACTAGAAACCGTTCAAATCAAAAGAAAGAGAACTCCTATCGTTTCCATATATGATGAATGTCGATCAACCGATCAATGGTTACTGCTCGCAATTACCTCCCCTGCGTACCCTGCACACACTTATATCTAATCTAAATCAAATAGTAAAACCTACCTCTCGCCATTCATTCGAGACACATTCCACAATAATTTCCCTTTCACAGTGCGCAATCAACTTGAAACGCTGTCTAAGGTCAAAATCGCCAAAGCGTCAGTTTCACGAGCAGCCAAGCAGATCGCCAAACATTGATCTCTCACTGCCACAACACCATCTATTGTTGGTGTGCTGCACTTGCCCCCTTTTCGGGCCTGAAAATCAGCTTCAAACTAGAAAAACTCGCAGACGCGCGTTGTTGACGCTTTCGCCTCACGTGAGATTTGCTGGGGTTTTTTTTTTCTAAGTTCGTTTCATTCGAATTCTTCTTCTTTTTTTTATAATTAACTAGCAGCCGACGCCGTCAATCCGATGCGGCTTGAACATTAATTGCCTCCTCACTCGCATGACATCCAAACATACACAGGTAGGTATCGCCTCGATCGCACCTCATCAGATGGCACCTATATAGATACAACTTTCCGATTCCTCAGCGCAATAACAGATGGAGATCAACAACATTCCATGCCAGATTTTCTGGTTCGCGCTGATGACGGTTTATTTTTCGTCTAAGGCTACCGTAACACTTTGCTGCACTGCTCAGTCAGGCAGTGATCTTGCAGGTCTTTTTTTTGCGGATTATACATCGAGTTTAGTTTGAGATACAATTTTATTAGTTTGGATACACCTATGGGTGCCGTGATAATGAGGACGACGACGATGATGATGGTGATGATCGTGCAGAGGTGTACGATATGTTGGCGGTGGCTAATGGAGACGATTGGTAAGCATGCGTTAAACCGTTGAACGACTGCATTTGTGGCAATGATTGGCGCGCGGTGTCGGCGGTGACAGTCAAGATCAAGTTTTTATTTGTGTGTGGGGATTTGTCAATTATTTGGAAAATTAGAGGTGTTACAAAGTAGCTCGGAAGTATTTTTCGGCAAGTAGATTCAGGGCTTGAATTTATGTTAAATAGTTATCCGGATGAAATGACTGTAGGCTGGTGTTTAAAAGATGGTACTTCTCATCTCGTTACTATCACTTTTAAATTGCGACATCTTTTAATAGCTAAGAAAATTGTTTCTCAGTTTTGGAAAATCTTACAATTTGGGAAGATAAAAGTGTTTCTCTTGGGCTCAGTGATTAATGCGTTGGAGATGACAATTTGAAGCTAGAATCCCAAGAAGTTTTTTTTTTTTTTTGTGAGTCAACATAAGGTCTATGGAGATAAAATCTATTGGACATTATAGCTGTTCTAAAAGGATATAAGCTCAAACACCTCATCCACCTCCGCATTAGCACTTACCTGACATATTTAACGTTTTTTAAGGAGAATGTATCCCGAAAGTATTGTCTTTTAAAAAACTTGATGATCTATTTTTTCGTATATGACGTTAATTCACGTCGGGGCAAAACTTGACGTCAGCGGGATGCCTGTAGCTTCAAAGGATATCGAACAGCAAAATCAACTATTTTAAGAGACGTTAATCTAGCATCCGCTACACTTTTAGCATACCCCTGCGCACAAACACAGAGAAAAATCAGACAATTTTTGAGCCGTTTCTCCAGTAAGCGTTTAAGGCGACAAAGAAAAATTCTTAGCTGACCAAAAAGGAATAGAAAGTCTTTTTCCCATAGGTGTAAAGTTCTGGAAAATTAAGCCGCATGAGCACAGTCGATCAACAGTGGGGTAACTTAAGCCCCTAAATGATTGGGGTGAGAATTATGCAAAGCAAAGTGAAAGCTTCTCCGCAAAACGATCCCAAGTTAATCTAGTTTAAAACTTTTTTTTGTTTGAAGATTGGTGATTGAATTGAAATTGAATTAAAAAGTATGAAAAAGTTGTACTTAAATTTGTAAAATACTACTGAATCACTCAAGTTGAGTGAAAAAGCTCTTCTCAGCGCCATCTGAAATTTGTAGCGCACAATAAACATCACAAATCAGTTTTGGCTGAGAAAAAAAAGCTCAAGTGGTTCCAAGTCACTTTTTGTTGTTATACTCCGTGTTAAATCTTACTTCACTGAGAAGCAACGTCTCACCAAAACACACCAATTGCTACGGATATATACATAAATTTATACAAATTCAATGCTTGGCATGTATCGCCCGTTTCAGAATGTTCAACAATTTTTCGAATCGAACGTATCACAACTGTGACGGTTGCCATATTACAATATTCGGGTTGAGTAGCTTGGCTTGGTGATCCAATGAAGGGGGCTTCAAGTCCAGTCCGAAAGATTTTTTTCGAAACTTGCTTTCGAGCAATACCCGTAGAACTCAAGAAATTGCCATGATTCTCCTTGCAATATTTCAGTATTTTATTAATATTAGTAAACAACATTTATAATAGACTATTACAATCTTTAAATAATAAATGTGAATTTTACAATAACATGATTTAAATAAATTTTAACGATCTCTAATTTGTAAATAATGAAAACTGGAAATTGAGTTAAATGTAAGTTACCGAGTATGATGTATTAACGCAATTATTTACCATGGACAAATATTATTCCTAATTATTACCTGCTAGGTGCCGAAAGAGAGTGTCATCAAAACGATTCGTATTATAGAGCCGTCTTAAGGTGAGAGGGAGTGAATTCCAGAGGCGTGTGGCGTGAATGAAACTTGATATGTAACAAGCGGCAAAATTAAACTTAAAGAACGGTTTGATTGTGAGAACCTAAGTTTTTCATATAACTGAGGTTGTTTGCTGGTTATAATTTTGTGTAAATACTTGAGTGTGCAGTAATCAAGGTACTTGTCGAGTGAACATCCAAGAATCATTTTTGCGTACGACGACACATGGTCATAGCGTTTTAAACCATAGACATAACGTGCAATGTTATTAAATGCGACATTGAGTTTACGCCTAGGGAGTGCATTATGGCAAGAACAAATTTCGCAGCCATATGTTATTAAAGGAATGAGTAAGGACCTGACTAGCATTAGCCTTGTGTTAACTGGCGTGAAGTTTTGGGACACCGAGAGGTTCCTGAGGCAGCCATAAATTTTCCCGATGACTGTACGCACATGGTCATCCCATCCCCTCCAAGGTTTTTAGCTTTATCCA
Source organism: Brachypalpus laphriformis (assembly GCA_945910035.1). NCBI lineage: Eukaryota > Metazoa > Arthropoda > Insecta > Diptera > Syrphidae > Brachypalpus > Brachypalpus laphriformis. The sequence continues at coordinate 12,866,618 of OX246753.1, read as the reverse complement.
GAAACTCAATAGAGGCATCACCAAGGTATATTATGGGAAAGTTGCTTGTGTTGAGACCATTTCTATTTATGACTAGGCATTTCGTTTTAACCGGGTTAAGCCGTAAGCGGTTTTCTTGAGCCCAGAGAAAAATACTTTGTACGTCTTCATTACATTGAACTGCCGCATCTTCCATTTGTCCAAGTGCAAAACTTAAATAGAGTTGAACATCGTCCGCAAACATGTGAAACTTGGAATATTTAATTACCTTAGGGAGATCATTTATAAAAACTGCAAAGAGCAAGGGAGCCAAAATGGATCCTTGAGGAACACCTGCCGAAGTTGCAATAAATTCAGACATTACACTGTTAGCTAAGACTGCTTGTCTTCTTCCAAATAGGTACGAATAAATTAATAGTAGAAAAATTGTACAAAGTTGAAAGTTTAGAGACAAGTAGCTTATGGTTAACCGTATCAAAGGCCTTGGAAAAATTTAAAAGTGTCAAAAAAGTAGCTAAGTTTTTATCCATTGCAACTCGTACGTCATCCGTTACTTTAAGCAATGCCGAAGTGCAGCTGTGGCATGGCCTGAAGCCAGATTGATGAGCGTTTAGCAGCTGATTGCGCCGGAAGAAGACTGACATTTGGTTGTGGATAGACTTTTCCAAGACCTTTGAAGGGTAGGGCAAAATAGCAATAGGTCTATATTCGGCAGGTGAGTAAATTGTTGCTTTCTTTTTTAGAACTGGGATGATCTTTGCAAGTTTCCAAGCACATGGAAAGGTAGATCTCGTTATGATATTATTAAATATGAAGGTAATGACTGGCAGAAGGTACGGCAGGAAAATTTTTAAAAAAAGAGGATGTATTCCTTTAGCTTTAGATTTTATTTTTAGTACTGCTTTTACAACATCAGTTTGCTCAATCCTGCAAAATTCAAAGGAGCCACTTTGCGGCACTTGAATGGTCTGGTGCAGTGCTACTGATGCTGTTTGTATCTCGGCGAATTCTTTATTTAGCTGGTTGGGATCGTCTTCATCCATCTTGTACTTAATTTGTTTCCCCACACCTAGTTCTCGCAAATTCTTCCAGAGTGTTTTAGTTGGAAGCCTATGATCGTAGTGCCTACCATAGTACGCTCGTTTTGCTTCTTTAATTTTAGCGTTAACAGAATTTCGTAATATCCGAAATGCTTCGTAGAACTCAGGGAGCTTAAACCGTTTCCACTTTTTGTAGGCCACATCACGATTATTCCTTAGCTTACGGATTTCTGGGGTAAACCACGCAATATAGTTACATTTTACTACCTTGGTTATAAGTAAAACATGCCTATTAAAGAGTTCAACTATTGTATCTTGAAGATATTCGACTTGGGCCTTGACCGACGTTTCGCAATATACAGCCTGCCAGTTAACAGTTTGAAGATCCTGCTCAAGTTGCTCCACGTTGATGTTCCTAAAGTCTCTAAAGGTATACGTCAACGGATTTCTACAATTTTTGATGTTAAATGTAGCGAAGATAAGGTCATGTCTGGAAAAAACAGGTGCGGATGCTTGACTGAAGAAAACGTCCTGAATATCACTCGTAAGAAATAAGTCTAAAAGAGTGCTGGAAGAACTACTAAAGTGCGTTGGAATGTTCGAATTAATAATTTCTAAATTGAGCGCTTGTATTGATTCGACAAATGATCGTAGTCGGCTTACGTAGAGGTACCGCCTAAAAATACCATGCACCATTGTTTGGCCGCACCTATACCTAACTACGAGTACATATAGCCTGGTCGTTTAAGATATTCTAGAGAAAAATGTCATGCAAGCAAAGTCGTTGGAACACATACTTCTTCCGATGACTCAGGTAGCCATCTTTAAAAATGGTGGGTAAAATGTATTTTTTTTTTTTTCGAGCACCACTTCCTGTACAAAGAAAATTCTCAAGCGAAAAGTTATTAAAGATATAATGATCCACTATTCCTATTTCGGCAAGGTTATAAGCCGAAAACAAGGGATCATAACCCTCCCACCTCACCGCATTTCTACTGATCCGCCTGTGGGGTTCAACTATTTGACCTCAGAAAATATTATCCACAAATTTTATAATAACATCTTTTTGGACGGGACAGCCCCTAGAGGCACAAACTAACCTTGAACTTTCCTTCGTACAAGTAGAAGCCTTAACTTCCTCATTTTATCTATGTTTTACTGTTAGCATCCGCTGTCGGAGAATTCCACGAAGTATAGTCTGTATTAGTCGATTTCGCAGTTTTAAAAACTCAGGGTGCACCATTAAGTATTAAGTTACTTTCTTAACACTCGGTGAGCCTAGCTCTAAGATGCTATTTCTTTAGTATGTCTGGTCGATGTTGACCCAAGGATAGACAAAAATCACTGGAGTTTTGCCGTTGTACAAATGCCTGCCCAAACTATTATTGATTGAAGTTTTGTCTCTGGTCAACGATGAGACTTAGTGTTGTATGTTCTGCAGGCCAAATGTAATCATTTTGGGTATTGCAAAACTATCCTACATTGAAGAAATTTTCATTGGAGAACAAGATCGACTGTCAACTATCCTTATAGTGCTCTTACGTCTGATAAATCGATTGCCTATTCTAATCCTGTCGCAGATTTCGCTGGATCCACTGTCGGATTTTTAAATTTCAAGGAATGCAAGCCAATAGTCGTTTGTCCATTCCTGGATAATCACTGAAATAACCAAGCACGTTGAACGGATACGGTTTGCTGTGGAGCCCCAAGTGTCCGAACGATGTCACATTGTCAATATCCGGTATTTAAAAGCTCTTCTACAGGTTCTTGTTTGCTGTCTATACCAATAATTTGAGGTCTTATTCCTTATGCTTAATAAGCTCAAAAATCGCATTAGATTCATGAGAAATGTCCGAATAAAACTTGCTCGAGATTCATTGCAGCTCCCAACATCTTTTAACTTAGATTTTCTTGGATTTCATAGTTTCAAATTTACATATTTAGGTTTGGCCATTATTGACCGTCTACCAGATTAACATTTAAGCTCAGTACATAAAATATGTGATAACTTACATAGTATTATGAACTTTAAACTTTAAAAATTCGCATAAAGGGTTTAACAACTGCATAATGCAATCTAACTATATTGACATCTTTAAAACTTTCCTCCATGATACCTTTTCTATACATAAGTGCCTTCGTAGTGTAGTTATACTCGTACAACACGTTCCACCCATAGTTCCTATTTAAAATGTTCAACGTTCTCTCCTCATCTAAGACAGTCGCTCCAAAGTATCTCAGGCGGTACTCCTTCAAAATAAGGCATATCGCTATGAAGTGAAAAACGTCCTTTCTCAGATTGTTGTTACACAGAACGCAAAAGATTGGCAGCTCCGGACGATGCGGAATATAATTAAGTGCAATTAGCTCACCTCTACTTTCAATATCAGGCTAATTTTTTCAGTTGGGTTGCTGTTTAAAAAGTATGTTTCACCTTGCAGATCATATCTCTGCTGCGAGTAGTATAATCCGTATTGAGAACTCCGTGCATCGTTTACATACCATATTTCTCGTATCTATCTCGTCCGATTGATGACAATAGCGCGTTAAATTTAGATTTTGAGTCTGTACTTTGATCCGCCGTTGATAATTTAAGATTGAAACCGCTTTCAGACGCTAGACGTTCCAAATTTCGACAAAGATGACCTCTTCTTGCAATGATATGATTGAGCACCCGCTTAGGCAGCCTGCCTTGCTCCATCTCACTTACTTTAACCATATATTCGAAGTGCAGACGTACAGCGTCCAAGAAAAGAAGAGGTACTCCAGTCTCCAAATACAACATATAATTAGGCGTGCTGTTAGGCAAGCGATCAATTCGTTTTTAGAAATATCGAAGAAATCCTTCTACTTTCTAAAAAGAGGAAAAAGTCAACACTTGGGCTCCATATAGAAGTATCGATTTTCTTGTTGCACAAAATATTTTCTGTTTTTAACTGTCACTTACAACGACTCCAAACAACCAAAAAGATATTGCACATTTTTCTTCCGATAGCTTTGCATTAAGATGTTATTTCATATCGAAGTTTCCGGCTATCAGAACTCCTAGGTATTTGTATTCTCTCACTATTTCAATACTTTCACCTTAGGGGTCCACTTTTCGTTGCGAATACCTACCGCTTTCACCTCTGAATATCATATCTTCGACTTTTCAAGACTGACACTCAGGTTCCATAGTTTGTAGTACTCAGCTAGTCTGTTTACCTTCATCTGCATCCAGTTGATTGTATCAGAGGAAGACGATGTCATCTGTATACATAAGCGCGGGGATCTTTAAATGATTTAGTTGAATTCCTCCCTTCACAAAATCGGCTATGTCATTGACGAATAGGATAAATAGAAGCGCACTCAGTATGCAACCTTGCTTCACACCCATTGATGTTCCAAACTAATCGGAAATAAATTTCCCATCCCAGCTAAATTTCTGTCATACAATGCCCTTAGAACGTGAATGACTTTATTGGACATTTCTATTACGTGGAGTTTATAAAATAGCTCTTTACGTGGTATTGACTCGAAGGCTGCACGGAAATCGACAAGGAAGGTAAACAACTTCTTGTGTTGGCTGTTGTAAATTTCGGCGATATTAATAAGCGAACAAATTTCATCTGTGGTTGAGTATCTCTTTCTAAAGCCCACGTGAAGTTCATGGAGAATTTTCTTATTAGAGACCCACTGAATGAGTCTTTTAAACAAAATAGTTCCGAAAAGCTTAGCCGATGTATTTAGGAAAGATATGCCCCGGTAAGACCTTGTGTCATCATACAAGCTACAAGAAACATCCGCTGATTCAAACATTTTTTTGAATTCCAAAGTAAGTGCTACAAAGAATTCATTTGTGCAGTTTTTATAGATCTCGAAGCGACGCGGTCGTCTCCCGGAGCTTTTCGAACTTTCGTATCCTTGATTACTTGTAGCACTTCAGAAAGAGAGAACGGTGCGTCCAGAAAGTCATCGGCGACTAGCGGAGCCGCATAATGAAAAGCTGGAGAAATTTGGTCGGGATTAAGGAGCTTGCTGAAATGCTCCTTCAACTGATGTGTCTGCAATTTAGATCCAATGATATTAGCTTCCACTTGACATATTTCAAAACTCTGGTGAAGTTCTCGAACTGTTAATTACCTCAATGGTTTCTTCTTCGAGGGCCATTCACCCATTCATTTTCAATGGCCCGCTAATCCTTCATGAGGGTCGCGGGGGTAGGATGGTCAGGTGGACTCTCCATCCTTCTCGATCCTCCGCCATTGACTCCAATTCATCAGGGGGAATCCCTAGGCGGCTCCAGGAGAGATGTCGGACTTTATCCAACCATCCATTTCTAGGCCTTCCGCGAAGTCGTCTGATGGCACGGCAACCATGGCGCGTCTTGGAAGCCGGTCTGGGGGCATACGCACTACGTGACCAAACCATCGAAGCATAGATCGTTCCGTTCGGAGAAGTAGCTGCTCAACGTTGAGCGCCTCGCGCACTCTGGTGTTGCGCACTCGATCCCTACGAGTTATTCCAACAACACCGCGAAGGAACCTCATTTCGGCAGCTTGTATCCGCGATCTTATTCTTATGGTCACTACCCAAATTTCATGACCATAGGTGAGAGTTGGAACATACACAGAGTTAAAAACCGAAAGCTTAGCTTGAACACTAAGTTCGGCCTTCGAGGTCATTTCCATGTAATATTTTGAAATATAGGTGAATATTGGTTGAAAAATATTTTAGGTGCATGCATATATTTTTAAGAGGCGAACCCCGCAGGCGGATCATTAGAAATGCAGTGAAGTGGGAGGGTTGTGATCCCTTATTTTCAGATCATAACCTTGCTGATAAAAGGAAGAAGAAAAAGACATACAATTTTAAGAGATAAAGATATTTTTTGCTCAAAGGGATACTTAACCTAACTACATATCTTGCTTTTACTATTCCCTGTCACGAAGAACTATTATACTACTTCCGCACTTTTAGCAACCTGATTTCCCGAAAACTTATCACATTAAGTACATGGTATCTACTTTCGAATTCATTGGACTGAAAATCTGTGTGTGGAACTCGAAACCTTAGGCGTCGAATCAATCTTGGTTGCAGAAGCTATTTCTGTGGTGTACTAGTTACTGACTGTGTATACATTTGGATCTCCCTTATTTTTATTTCAATTCCCTGCGTAGCTTACCTTCCGGTAAAAATGAGCTCATAAACTAATTTAACAAATAAGGAAGCCTCTTCATTATAGTAAGAGTTATAAGTCAAAAGAAACCGCCGTCAAATCCTATTTGTTTCAAGTCGTCGCTACATAAACTATGCGTCCAATTAAATTCCTAATCGCCTTTCTAAAAATACCTTCTCTGTGTTTCTTCTATTAATAGCTTCATGCGGCAATCCTGCTCTAGCGCAGCAGCATCCTTGTTAACAAAAGAATTCGCCTTGGAATGCCATCTTTAAATACCCTCTGTCGCGGTATAAAAGTCAACACTCGTAAATAATCCTGACAGATTTCTTTTCAATGTTCCCTTCTATCATTTTTATTTCTTTTTCTTTTCATGTCAGATTCTCGCGCTACAAAGGTTCAATTGATGAACATCGGACCGGCGGACAACGCGAATGATTGTCAATCTCTCTCTCTAGCTAAAGTTAAAGTTCTCCTCCGCCTGTGTATATCTGTATCTATGGCTTGATCTGTGTGTAGATACAAGGGCATTGTTCGCATGTGGGTCATAATTTATTAGTTTAACAACAACTGTCCAAGTGGAATCACTTTTTAATGTCGTCTGCAGATACATAGATGCCGCAGCGCGTGGATGCTTTTTGATCTTTCGCAGAGCATAGCTACTGGTCGTTGGTCGTGTACATCTTTAATATGTGTGTTGAGAGGAGGAGGCGAACTATGATGTGTATCTGTGACAGGATAATTTATGTTGGAGGATGCTCTTACAATCAAGGTCAAATGACACGCACTCATGAATTCCATCACAAAATATGCTGCACAACCTACTCAGTAGACATAAACGTCGCCCAGATACTTTTTATCTATTTTTTCCCTACTTATACAACAGTTACCAATTATTATAACTTATGTAACCAAAGTGATCGGCCGCCGCCGTCGCACTGTGGGTGTAAAATGCGTTAATCACCAAAAATTTGTCATTATGGTCATTTTATATTTTGACAAACGCCCTCGCGTTCTGTGTATCTTCCTCCTCCAGTCAACGACCACTTGAGATACAAAAAACAAAGACATACGCCACAAAACATAGGAATGATGGTGGTTAAAGCGTCAAACTGTGTTGAATGCAACACAAGTCACAACATTATCGTTTTGTGGGGGGAAAACACCAATCATTCCCCTCAATTGGGTGTCTATGAGTTAATGTCTTTTTTTTTTTACTGAGGGTGATTCTGGTGTTTTCTCAAAGAGCACATAACAGAGTGATGAAAAATTGAATTAAAAAGAGGAAAACAAGATGAGACGGGGGGAATGGATCATGGTTCACTGATCTTTCAGTTCAAAAGCTTTTGAAAATCAATTATGTGATCGCGTTACAGCTTGTTAAGAATTTTCAGATAATTCTATCGAAATTGGAGGGACAAACTTCTGAAATGTCTTCAAGTGCGTTTTGGTTCCATTTGGAAATAAAACTCATTCTAGGGGAGAGAAGCACACTGTACACTCAAGACTACGAGTAGGAGTAGGAATAGGCATGCTTGTAGGTGAGGTACGTTGATAGGGAGATCGACTAGCGTGGTGCCATGTGGCGGCTCCTCTGTTAAGGGAGGACAGCCCTGACAGCTATCTCAGTCTTGAAATTTTTTTCTATTATCTTGCGTGTAAGAGTATGCCTATTTTATTGCATCTAAGGAATCGCAGGGCATAAGTAGAAGGAGAGATGTGTTTTTTGCAGTCAGGTAGTATTAGGTTCTAGTACATGCTCCATGTAAGGTGTCCCAACTAATTGAAAGAAATTGTTGCGACTTTTTGTATTCGGATTTTATTTCCAGTTTCTTTGAAGTAGAAGAAACCATCAGTTCCTCTTAATGTGGCTTGATTCGGAAATGGTAATATTTTATCCCAGTCGTTGATGCTGGAATTGCATCATCACTTTACATATCGAATTCAATTAAGTAACCAATAATGTTACTTTGCACTTAAGAAATAAAGTCGACTTATTTAAAATTATTTCAGTAGGTGCTTTCCTCTCTATCGAAATACTTTGCTAATGATGAAGAGTTCTGACATCCTATTGATCATTTTTATAGAGAAGCGTTTTTTAGTGCTTCTTCGTCTTCTTCTTATTTCGGCGAGGTCATGATCTAAACTCAGGGCATCATAACCTTCCCACTTCACTACATTTCTACTCATCCGCCTGCGGGGTTCGCCTTCCTTAGAAAAATGAATACGGTTCACTGAAATACTGAACATCTTAAGAATTTGTAGATGTAGATGTATATTGTTGAGAGGTGCAAGTGCACTGCGACCTATAAAAGATCTATTGTGCCCCCCTTACTAAGGTTCTAGCCTATGATACACTCGGTCTAGAGCACTTCCTCCAGTCCAGCTGCTACAGCAAACCGGAGTATCTTCAGTGGATCCAGCAAAGGTAAATCCGTTTCTGATAGGAGGTAGGCACCAAGGTGATTCCTTCTTTTGTGGATCAGTGCTTCGCATTCCATAAGAAGGTGCGCTGGTGTTTCTGCGAAGTCCCTGCAGAATCTGCAGTGTCCGTCTCCCTCTATTCCCAGTTTCCTAATGTGCTCCTTAAGTCTGCAGTGACCTGTTAACATGCCCGCCAAGGCAGCCTCTGCTTCTTTTCTAGTTGTATTTCCCCCTTTGTTCCTTTGCCTGTCTTATTTGGGGGATATCATCCCAATGTTTGGCCCATTTGTTACATTGTGTTGGTCCAACCGAAGCCTTGAACGTTATCCTGCACCTTTTACCACTCGATCTTCACATTATGCATCTATCATCATGTAGTGTGGTCAGGCTAAGGGAAACAGGATGCTGGTGCACCAATCCTTATGGTCACAACAGTATCCTGAATCTGCTACCGCAGGATCTGGCAGCTAATCTGACCGACTATGTAACTCCCACAGTGAACTTTAGAAATGACGTTACGGTCAGATTCCCAACCAGGGCGGAATGGGAAACTGGCGAACTGACAAATGAGTTCGAAACAACAATCTTCACCGACGGTTCAAAAATGGACTGCGGGGTATGGGCGGGGATATTCTCCGATTCCCTCAATATTTTCAGGTCTTACTGGCTTCCTGATTCGTGCAGTGTTTTCCAGGCGGAAGTTTTTGCTGTACGTGAGGCCTGCCGCCTACTTAAGCAAACCTCTACACCTCTAAATACCATTGTCATCCTCATTGATAGCCAGGCCGCTATCAAGACTATATTATCTGCCACTACATCCTTCTCAAATCGCCATTCGGATTCGGCATTAAACTGTAGGTCCCTTGCATTCGTGTGAAAAATATAACGCACACAACATGAGTGGTTGCGAGAAGCTAGGCCCTGGCACTTTAAAGAGCTGTTGCGCCAAATATTTATTTGTTTGTTTGTATCCTCGAGACTAGTAGAACAGTGCAAAAAGGAACTCGCCTCGCTAGGTCTTCAGTTAAGGATCTGTCTCTTTTGGGTTCCGGGTCACAGCAACATTGAGCGAAATGAGCGAGCTGATGAACTCGCGAGGCAGGTATCTGCCCTTGATATTTCCCTAGCAAAGGCGCTGAATGCCCTGTTGTGGGGTCCCTAAGTGAGGTGTCTTCGCGCATTATCTGCAAAAGGCTGATAGTAGATGGCAGGGGTGCGGAACTGTGTCATTTCCAGACAGATATGGCCCAAATACTCCCGGCAAAGAACGCAAAATCTACTAAACAGAAACCGTGCAGATATCGAAACAGTTCTGGCAGTTAGTACTGGCTATTGGCCCATCAGGGTTCATGCGGCCAGAATAGGCCGACTTTAGGCAAGGCTAGACAGCTCACATTGGGTAAACCCTTTTTTGACAACCTGATAGAATTAGCGGAGATAAGCGTTGGGGGCATTATCAGTTTTCTCAATGCAACGGGGTGGATTTGAATAATCTTTACTCTTTCTCTCTTTCCCTACATGCCACGCCCGTTTCACATCCGTTTAGGTCACTTGAGTTGTGGTATTAAAACGGCACTTTTTGTGCTAATTATGTATCAGCATGGTTTGCTGTTATAACCGCTTCTAACCTACCTACCTATATTGTGTTGAGTATTCTCTATTGGTGACTTGTTATTCCCAATAGTCGCCTTTCAATAAGTTTGCATTTGGCTTCATTCTTTTGTAGACGATACTTTGTCTAATTTTGCATGTGTTTGACATGTGGTACCAGCATAATTTCTTCCGATAATTTAACAGAAACTATCGGCTATGCAGAAATAAGAAATAGACTCGTATGTTACCTTAAATAAGTCCGCTTCAATTTTATGTACTGTTGATCAGATTGAGTGGAGTTTCGCGTTTCTCTTTTCTGTGCTGTTTGGCCTTTTTTTTTTTTTGGATTGCGCCAGGGATGTGTAATCTTCATAGATACTAATAGCCCGAGTGCTACTAGCATGCACGATTCGCAAACCTGAGTAATCGATGCCAGGAATACGCCTACGTACTAAACACACACCCTACACACTTCAACCACTCTCCCCGCGGGACTGCCGTTATGTATTACTTCGCGGGGCTGGTTAGCAATTTATGCTATGCTTCTTGTGTTAGCTTCTTCCGCTGCTTCAGCTGCTCTTCTTAGCTTTTCTATTCTCCGCAGCTCTTTTTGAAGAGTTGTTACGAAGGAACATATTGCCATCCAATTCTCTTCCGACTGTAACATATGGTCGAGGAGTAGTGACGGACTTGGCAGAGTAATTCTCCATGCCGTGAAACGTGTGCAGTAAAACACTGCGTGCTCCGAATCTTCATCTTCACCTGGGCATTCCGGGCAGGATGGTGAGTTGTCGTGTCCAAATTGGTGTAGATATTTACGGTAGTCACCGTGGCCAGACAGGAACTGCGTTAGATGGTAGTTGCAGTCTCCATGCTTTCGACTTATCCAGTCTTAGATTGTCGGTATAAGTTTATATGTCCATCTGCCTTTTGTTGTATTAGCCCAACGAGCTTGCCACATAGGTGCTGACGGTGCCCTTTCTTCAATTTTTATCACCTTGATACCAGTGGCGTCGTGATGACTCAATGCTCTCCTGTTATATATCCTCAGCATTTCATCTGCGAGAATATCGATGGGGACCATTCCAGCTATGACAAATGCAGCTTCGTCAGAGATGGTTCGAAAGCCGCTGATTGTCCGTAGCGCACAGAGTCTGTATGATAACGATAGTCTCCTTTTGGTCTCCTTCGTCCTCAGTGCCTCCGCCCAGACTGGGGCGGCATATAACAGAACCGAGGTGATAACTCTAGAGAGTAGAATCCTTTTAGCGTATCCAGGTCCACCGATGTTAGTCATGATACGCGAGAGAGCTCCCTGCATTTGCGATGCTTTTTTGGCAACAAAATCAACATGCGTTTTAAACCGTAGCTTGTTGTCTAGCATTACTCCAAGGTATTTAACCGCCTCTTTCGACCTGATGGTTTGGTTACCAACCTGAAAGTTGGCAAATTCGACGGTTTTCCGGCTGGTTATAAGAACAGCTTCTGTTATATGGTCAGCTAGTTCTAGTCCGGCGGATATTAGCCAATCTTTTATCCGGGCAATTGCTTCATTTGTAGCTGATTCTACTGCATGGATCTGTTTAGCTACTGTCACGACTGCAATGTCGTCGGCGAATCCAATTATCGTTACTTCCCCAGGTAGCGTTAATCGTAGGACTTCGTCGTACATCACGTTCCACAATAGTGGCCCTAAAACCGATCCCTGTGGAACACCCGCAGTTACGTTGTAGTATTTTACCCCTTCATCGGTATTGTACCTCAGCTTCCCGTTGTTGAAGTAGTTCGTCACTATCCGTAGCAGGTAATATGGCGTATTCATCCTGGCAAGTGACCTTCTAATAAACGACCAGTCCGCAGAGTTAAATGCGTTTTTAACGTCCAGCGTTAGTACTGCACAATACTCCTTTGTGCCATAGAGCCATTTTTCGCCTTCGATGGCACCTTTGGCGATATCAACTACCGCTCTTATGGCATCAACAGTAGATCGTGCTCTTCTGAAGCCAAATTGGTGATCTGATAGGGCTCCTTTCTCTTCTGCTACTGCGAGTAATCTATTATAGATTATCTTCTCGAGGATCTTTCCCATGGTGTCCAATAGGCATATTGGACGATAGGATGATGGTACCCCTGGAGGCTTCTTTCCTTTTGGCAGTAGGACCAAATGCTGCGTCTTCCATTTTTCGGGAAAGGTTCCTTCTTCAAGGCATTTCTGCATTGTTGATATGAAGAGGTCTGGTCTCTTTTTACAGCTGCCTTTACTGCCTTATTCGGGATGCCGTCAGGTCCCGGCGCCTTGTTGTCACCTATCTTGCTGCATGCTCTTTGCAGCTCCTCGTGAGTAATTAAAGGAATATCTTCTGGATTGACTTCTCATATAAGATTGCACATAGTAGCAGGCCTTTGAGGGAAGAGGTGCTCTACTATGGATCTCAGCATTATCGGACATGTTATTTGAGGAGTCCTATAGCCCTTCAATTTCGTCATCACCATTCTGTATGCCGAGCCCCATGGGTTAATGTCGGCTTCTTGACAGAGGCATTTAAAACACGCAGTTTTGCTTTCCTTGATGGCTCTATTTAAGTTACGTCTCGCCAGTCTAAGGGTGTCCAGGCATTGTTGGAAATCCGCCCTCCTTCTTGATCGTTGAACTTTGCGCCGGGCTTGTAGACATTTGGCCCGAAGTTCGCCTATTTCGTCGTGCTGTTTGGCCTATCTCCTTAGAAAAGCTTGTGTACGCATAAGAGGTGATTGGTTTCTTCTTTCGGAATAGTGAAGGCATAATACTGCCAGTAGCCTGGTAATATGGCCGGAAAAATTGTTCGGTCTATTGGATGATTGATCCCTATGAGTTCTGTGATCAGTAATACTGTGATACTGTGAATCAGAACCAAAGATAAAAATAGTAAAAAATCGCCCCAGGTATCTGAATGCCACGCCGGAGTTTTTCTGAGACATAAACAACTAAGTTTCAAACCACTACACCAAATCTTTTTCTCTCCCTCTATCTATCCTTTTCAACGCCCGCACTATGTGAACAAATATAAAGGGTATTCATAACCCCTTGAGTGCGCGCAAATCATATATAAAATAAATTAATTGTATTCTATCTATTTGCCATTTTCTGTGTACCATTTAAGGATTCAAAAGATGCAAAGTAGTGGCGAAAGTACAATATTTCACTAGTGGTGAGCTTCTTCACTTTGACGCCTATTTCTATGCTGAGGAAGATCCTCATTCTGCAACTATTAAGTAGATTTGTTGAACATGCCAGAGCGTTTGAATGATTATTGTTTTTCTAATATGCAGATTTTGTTGCTGGTATGCTATCTTTTCTCTAGAACCCCCAGATATTCGGTCCCAATGTTGAACATAGCAGTTATTTCAACAGATCTGAGAAAAGGCTCAGATGGTGGAATGGTGCAACTGCAGTTTCTTTTTATGGAACCTTTTTCCTGTTTTGTGGTTGCGGATGACTTATATTCCAGCTCTGATCTTGGATATGACCATAGAGTCGTCCGATTCAATGAATCCTTTTTCCTACGATCGGTTATCAACAACATTGCTTTCGCTTCATTTATTTGGCTTACAAGTGTCACTATATTTACAAAGCATAAGCATGCAATATTAGTACAGAGAAATAGTCTTATCAGCCAGTAAGTCATGCTTAATTAAATAAATAAATAAATAAATGAATAAAGGCGTGTCATTTTAAAATCAATTCTCCACACCTAACCGAGTCGTAAAGGTGACTCAGTGTTTGCAGTGTACACATTCGGTTATCATAATTATTGATATAAGGCACACAAAGTCGAGTTTTGCCATAAATAATTTCCACTTGCATGAGTGAAACACTTTTATATTTGTACAATTAAATTGAACACATTTCCATATCGCAAATTCTGTAATCCACCTGTGTTGTTGGAACAAGATAGCCAAGTGGACTCAATTGCGCACCACACCTACGGACACAAAATAGCCGACATTTGATGTACTTTCCATGACAAATAATAGTCTGACCACATGGGAATCGGCTCGTGTGAATCTCTGTCTCAATTGGTACAAGCGCAATTAAAATTCCTCTAAAATTGTTGTGCACACACAAGAAAAAAAGTATCTACATACTAGTGTGCCCCCGTGTGGAACACGCATCTTTTGAACACGCATGCGAAATTTCCTTTCCCTCTTCACCACAGAGAACCAGTATGGATTGTACAAAACGGAAGGCAAATATACTAGTAAGTGGATGGTGAAGTAATTAGGCTACTTTTAAAGTGACTGCTGGAAGATTGGAAAACCGGTGGGGGTTGGTCAGTCAGTCGGCTTGTGGCAGACTTTTTTTTTTTAAATGGGAGTCCACCACTACGGATATCGGTGCGTGAAATATGTGCTGGTTAAATGCGAGTGAATTGAGTTGTGTGAGGGAAAAGTATATACACGAGGTACGTACGAGCCACTAGAGGTACGTCGATCAGTGATTTTTAAATTGAAGTATAATGTGTATTGTCCTTACATATACATGTTTATCCTGGTTTCAAATTGCAATTAAATTAGGAAAGTTAATTTGTGACATCATCCATCTGCAGCGGCAAACTACAAAGCCCTCCTACGCACCAAGCTACAGTTGATGAGTTCCTAGAAATACCCATTCTATTCCACGCCAGACTACAAATTAGAACAATACCTCATGTCAAGCACATACAAACAGTAAGTTAACAAATCCTCTAACATGACACCAACGTCCCTCAGACCTGATAGCAAACCACCTCAAAGTCGTGCACGCTTAGTGTGTGGACATCAAATCGAATCTGTAATCCGCTACCGTATTTGTCATTTTCATTTTCCAATATCGTTCACGACATGCATATTTAATTAATTTTTTTTTTATTTCACTTATATAAGGGAATTTTTAATTTTTCATAATGTACACAATATTGTCTATCTGTCATTATTCGCCCGTCAACCAGACCGTCTGTCTGAATGCAAATGAGCTTGGCTAGTCCATCATCGATGCCTGTTCAGCATATTTTATAGCTCAATAGACATAATAATATTCATCATATAGGACTGAATAGAAGTATCTATAGGATGTGTATGCTTTGGTTTGATTATCTACGATGGATAAAAATGAAAAGAACAAAGACTAGTGATCGAGCAGGGCAGCATACACAAAACAGATACATAGGATCGAATCCACTCAAGAGAGATGATTTACATTATAATTCGACATGTGGTTAGCTAAATGAAGCAGTTTGAATTGAAATGATGAATATTTTAGACTGTTTCGAGAGCATTTCTCCATTAGGGTCAGATTTTGGTCAATCAATTAGGATAAAGTGAAGCGAATTCAAGTGGAAGGCCAGCGTCGGCAATTTTATGTACGAAATTTTTTTCACAATATCTTTTAAATGAATCACGTTTATTTATAATTTACCCATCGATTAAAATTCAATCAAAGTGGACTTAATATTTTCTTATGATACTCGTTCTTAGTGCTCATGGTCTTAAGTACGTTTAAACCATGCATCAGGTACTTTTTTTTTTAGTTTGTGTTACTGCGTTAAATTGCATGAAGGAATTTAGCAGATATTCAAGGCTGGTACATTTCTGATGGTTTGTACTGGCTATTCGCAGCGGTGTTCCTTGCATAAAGGCAAGCAAAACAGTATTTGCTGTCATCGTTTTCTTTCCTTGTCAAGTCTGTAGAAATTTGGTTTCTAAAAGGAAATTGTAAAAAGGAAGTCATATGCCGCTGTGCGCGGTCACGTTATCGGTACGGTCATCGCACAGAATTTATTTTTCATCGCATGTTACAATGCGGTTAAAAAATGCTCGATTTTGCAACGATGGACTAAGCTAGTGGGAACCTGCAGTCTTCGTAATTAATTGGCTTCAGTCAATTCGTGCGTTACCCACTTGTCAAGAGTTTTGATTATACCACTCTGCCTAAAATCTCGGCTTATGGTTGCTGTGGATACTCCAGACTTCCCTGCAAGGAATTGTACTGTCGCCGGTGGACCGAATTTAACCTGTAATTCAGTGTCATCCATGCTGGTGATTGAACTTCCACTACCTTCGTTTCCCAAACTGCTGTCGCTGCTTTTAGTTGTCTTTTAAATGTGAAAAGTAAAAGCACTTTATTATGTCTGGTAGAAAGCATCTTCGTAAAAGAAATAAATTAAATGTAAAAAAGACTTTTTAAAAAAAAACCTATTGGGTCATATAGTTTATCGTATTCTACTCGTCAAGCCCTTTTATTTGATACCCATATCAAGGGGTATCCCTCCAGTATTCTGGATGTCAGGACCTTCCGATCGGGCAATATAGACACGGATCATTACCTTGTTGTAGCCAAGGTATGAATGCGGATATCCTAAACTGAGCAACAAAGAAGAATCTCTGTGAGAAAATTAACGTCGAAAAGCTACGTGCTTGTTGAACGCGTACCCCGAAATCTGGCAATCACCCCTATGCCGGCAGCATCAAGTGCCGAAGACCAATGGCAACGTTGCCAATATGCCATCAGAAACGCCCCGACTGATGTGCTGGGTCTCGCTCGCCCACCACCACGAAACGCCTGGTTTGACGAAGAATGCCGGCGAGTACATGCAGCAAACCAAAGGCATACAAAGCAGCGCTGCAAAGGAACACGAGAGCTGCTCGTGAGCTCTACGAGCAAAAGAGGCGGGAAGAACATCGGCTTTTCCAAAAAAAAAAAAAAAGAAGAAAGAACATGAGAAGCACGCGTTCGAGAATATCGAGAGTTTATACTCCAGGAACAATGTACGGAAGTTATACCAAAAGGTACGAAGAACGTGTCAGAGAAGCAATGCCCGTACAGAAACCTGTAGAGATGAAATGATGATGGAAACCTCGTAGTAGAATCACAGTCGGTGCTGAGAATATGGAAAGACTACTCTGCTGACTGTATAACGGCGACGAAGACCAACATCCCGCTGTCAGGCAGAACGAACCATTCAACATAGACGATGATAGTCAATATTTCCGTCCACCTGACCAAAACGAAGTGAGGATAGCAATATCCAAGCTGAAATCCAACAAGGCTGCTGGACCTGACGGCTTACCGGCCGAAGTTTTCAAGGCAGCTGGTGATGAATTGGTAGAGTGCATGCACCAACTCATCTCTAAGATTTGGTCAGACGAGTGTATGCCTGATGAATGGAATCTCAGCATCGTTTACCGATCCACAAGAAAGGAGACCCCCTCAACTGCACCAATTATAGAGGCATCAGTCTCCTCAACATCGCATATAAGATCTTTTCTGCGATATTGTGTGAACGCTTGAAACCTTTTATCAACAGCCTGATTGGACCCTATCAGTGCGGCTTCAGGCCAGGAAAGTCCACCATCGAGCAAATCCACACATTTCGCAGATCCTGGAGAAAACCCAAGAAGTCCAAATCGATACTCACCATCTCTTTACCGATTTCAAGGCCGCCTATGACAGTATCTATAGAGAAGAGCTTTATAGAGCCATGTCTAGTTTTGACATCCCTGCCAAACTTGTTTGTCTGCGCATGATGACGATGGAGAATGCTCGCTGCTCCATCAAGGTCGGTAATGACCTCACCGAGACCTTTGAAGTCAAAAAAGGTTTTAGACAAGGTGACGCGCTGTCATGTGACTTCTTTAATATTGTAATTGGATGGATTGTGCGGAACTCTCAAACCAACACCAGAGGCACAATCTATCAAAAGTCTGTACAACTGCTTCCATACGCCGACGATATAGACATTATTGGAAGAACTCAGAGGGCTGTCACCGTTGCGACTATACGAGCTGTACCTAGTCAAAATACTGCGTATTGGACGTCTGGGATGGCATGACATGTAGAGGGAATGGACACTAACGCTCCGGTCTGCAGAGTCTTCGAATCTAACCCCGAGCGACGACGCAGTAGAGGACCTTTTCGCCGTAGGTGCCGCGCACAAGTTCAAGGGGACCTCGACCAACTTGGAGTGCGCAACTGGAAACAATTAGCTAAAGACCGACCTAAGTAGAGATGTTTGTTGGTTGAGGCCCAGGTTCAGCCCGAACTGTAGCGCCACCTAAGTAAGTAAATAAGTAAGTAATGTATTAGCTTTCTCGATTTTTTTGATCCCTAAAGAGGCATACCGGATCTTCGGTTTTTGTTGCCACCTTCTTAATATGGTTCTATCTTTATCAAATATAAAAAAATTCTTTCTTTATTTGTACCATATTTATCCAGTGTTCAAATCATGGGACATTATGAAATGTTTTGACCAACAGTTTATTTGCCAATGTATAGCAGATAGGAATTTGTTTGCAAAAAATGTATTGTAAACATAACTTTTCAAAGTCAGTTAATAAGACATCTATCTTTTTATCTATCATTGACAGCAGTCATCAGTTGATAATTACGAGGTACAGCGAACGATACACTGAATGTGTGTTTTCAGATGAAGTACATCAGATACAGATGATATTTAGGTAGCTTTTCAGTAAAAGCACCTGCTGATACCTTCCATACATGCGGCTACTTCTCATTGCGCTAAATCGAACGGTTTCGTTCTTTATAGTCCAGTTGGCACATACAGTCCAGGATTTAGAATGTGGCATTGTTACAATGACCATGAAGACGAGTACAAAGTTTGCGACGTCTTGGATGGTAGTTATTCCTATGTCTCTGTGGCTATCTCTGTTCCTAGTATACCACGGAGGATTCATGATTGCTCTTAGCACTTTGTTTTGGGAATATTGTGGAATATTTCTATTGGTATTGAGTATTGGTTTAGTACACCCTCAGAGTTGTAACCATATACAAAAGCAGTTTGTTATTTATGCTTAACTTGGAATGTCTTCCAAGTAGCCAACACATTTGTCTGAATCTGTTTTCGAGCTCGTTTCATTTCTTTTTGAACATACGGCTTCCATTGAGTTTCTAGTGTCATTCTCAGATAAATTTTGCCTCGCTTTTATATGGTATTTATGCCAAGCTAATAAAATGTGATTTTTTTTGTTTTGCTGTAAATAAAGTTAACAAGTGCTGATTTGGATTGGTTGAGAAAAATGTGCCAAAACTTTGTCCACTCGCTGATTCGATTGAATTATCTGTTGTCACTACAACCGTATCGTCTATGAACGTGACTGCAATGGAATTTTCTTCTTATGGTACTTCTCAAGTGTAAAGTACGAATAAGACCGGACTAAGAATACTTACGTGCCGAATTCTGGCTGCAATTTCCTAGAATTTTAAGAATTCGGTTCCGTGTTTAACACGAAAATGTTTGTTTCTCAATGTAATGTTCGAAAATCTTCTACAACTAATTTAATTAAAACTCTCCGAGATAGATAGATAGATAGATGTACATTTTTTTAACTTTATTTTATTTATATAATAAAAATGAAATTCATTTATATATTTACGCAACAATAATTAAATACTAATTTGAGTTTTAAGATTACATTAGAAGTTTTCTTCCACAATTATGTTTCTGTAATTGTATGCTACTAAGGGTCTCCAATCACTGCCATTTAATAAATTCTCGACTGCATTTCTTTCTAAGCGATCTATGGTCTTTCCAAGTGATCGTCTGATTTCTTTCAAAACTGGGAAGGTACCAATGGAATGTGCAGTATCTTACATTTCCTCTAAGTTGCATAGGGTACATTTTAAAGGAAGGTCGGGGCGATGTGGCCGATTTTCCTCTTGCTCGGAAAATAAATGATATTTGGAAAGTGCTAAGGTCAGAGTTCGGGCAGTTGATGTTTTCGTGAACTAGGTTTTTGTAAATTAAGCGTAAGTCTGAGTTCCTTGCCGCCATGATGTCTTCTCTTTTCATTGCCTGGTCTATGTCGAATTGACACATTCGTACGCCTCTTAACCAATCTGTGAGGTTGGATCCCTTCATGGTAAGGCATATATTATACCTAGAAGCGATATATTTTTTTTTTTCCCGAAAGTAGGTGAAAATTTTCAACAAGACACTATGAGGATCGCCAGGGCGTGCTCATACTAGTATGGCATTCTTACCCACTAAAAAACTTCCCTTCAAAACAAACTTGTTTTTATTTTTACTACAACTAAGTATTCGACTTACCAAGTAGTTTTCATTTCACGAAATAAAGACGTTTTGCAGGTACCTTCGCATTAGAGGTTCCTGCTAGCTCCGCAGTTTAGACGCGGTTGCTATCGCGCTAAGTCTAAAGGTTTGGTTGTTTGTAGACGGTGTAGTAAATTTCTTTCATCCAAAACTTGGAGGACTGTAATATTTACGTGACTTTCTAGTCGACTTTTATGGTTTCTCGCGAAGTTTTTGATTTCTTCTTCGATTGTTTTAATGCCGAGATTTCTATGGATATCGCTCTGAGATACCATGGCGCATTAACAATACCAAGTACTTTGTTTTCAAAAGTTTGTAAAATTTGAAATTACTAATTTTGGTACAACCCCAGAGTTGTACATATACCATATGCCCACATTGGCTTTAGCACTTGCTTATATAAAAGCAGTTTGTTCTCTATATTAAGCTTGGTATATTTTCCAAAGTAACCAATACATTTCTCTATATTTATTATCTAGTTCTTTACGTTTTTTCTTTACGTGCGTTTTCCATTTCAGCTTTGCATCAAGTGTCATTGTGGGCGCCGTGGTGTAAGTGGTTAGTGTGTCGGATCACTACGCATGAGGTTTCAAGTTTGAATCCCAGAAAACACCAAAAAGTTTTTTTCACGGTCCCACCTCTCGCGAGCGTCTGACAAACATCCGGAAGTATTGTTGTCACGAAAAAGCTTCTCAAGTCGCCCTTCGGATTCGGCACTAAACTGTAGGTCCCTTCCATTCGTGTGAAAAATATAACGCACACAACATGAGTGGTTGCGAGAAGCTAGGCCCTGGCACTTAAAGAGCTGTTGCGCCAAATATTTATTTATTTTTTTTACCAAGTGTCATTCCAAGATACTTAGCCTCGTTTCCAAACGGAATTTGAACCGAGTTTGAAAAGATCGACAAATCATTTATTTTCTTATAAGTAAAATTTACATGAACAGATTTTGTTTCGTTGAGTGCGATTCGCCAAACCTTTGTCCATTCATTTACTCTATCCAAAGCTTCTTGCAGTTTTTCTGTAGTATTTTCGACCGGTTTACCTACTGTCAAGATAGCAGTATCGTCGGCAAATGTAGCTAGCTCAGTGCCTTCTACTTGGGGTATATCACGAGTGTATAATAGATATAAAACTGGACCAAGAACGCTTGAATATTCGTTTCCACATTTGCCGCGGAATAGTCTATTCGTAAGGTAGTTCTTCAAAATATTATATAGGTGCTCTGGCAGAAGTTGTCGTAGTTTAAATTTCAAGCTTTTATGGCAGACCTGGTCAAAGGCTTGAGAGTTGTCAAGGAAAATGCGTGAAAAAATCCTTTTTCCTTCAAGAGATTTCTCGCTAACATGTGTTATTCTATGCACTTGTTCAACTGTAGAGTGCTTACTTCTGAATCCATATTTCATTCTTCGCGAAGCACCCTGTTTCCTTACGAAATACTAACACTTCGGACTTAGTGGTGTTTATTTGAAGACAGTTGGCCTGGCAGTATTCTTCCACTTTGTTGATCATTAGTTGCATTGAGTTTGCTGATTCTGCTAGAACAACTACGCCATCTGTGTAAAGTAATGCCTTAATATTAAATAGGTTTATCCGTATACCTGCAGCAAATGTGTCAGATGTGTCGTAGTGTAAAGGGAGGTGGGCTGAGAAGGCATCCCTGGGGTGCCAGCACGTAACTTGATACAATCGAGTTTTATCGATACAATCGACAGTTGTCAGCACATATTTTGGTTCAATCGACTATCCTCGATTATATCGTCAGATTTGGTAGCACACAAATTGTTGGAAACAAAAAAATCAGTCGACAGAAAATAGTAATCGTCTGCGGGAATTTAATTGGAAAAAAAAATGGAACCTAAACAAAATATGTCCATTACTCAAAAACATATTGAGATTTTGACAATTTTTATGAGTGGTCATTAAGACTTAGCAAAAGGGGTACTTAAAACTACCCAAGGAAACAAAAACATTTATAAGGCACGGGCGGAGGCCCCTACATGCAAAACATCGATGAACTGAAGGAAAAAATAATAGAATGCGCCGGCCTGGAAGCTCCATCCTCACTTTCCGACTGAAAGAATATCATTTTTTGTTTGGACTTGGAAAATGATTTACGATTAAATGATTTTGGATTAAAAAATACCCATTTGACACTTCACATTATAGTTCACAATGAAATTTTTTAAGTACAAATCACAATCAAACTCGTTTCAATTACGTGCTGCCAAGAAACATTTGTTTCGAGTTGAACGTCGATCAACAATCCTCGATTGTATCAAGTTACGTGCTGGCACCCCTTTTTGTCTCCGATTTCCACTTGAAAGCAATCTGACAGATCTTTACCGTTCCATATCGCCGACTTATTGTTCATGTAGATATCTTTAAGATATTGATAAACTTCAATGAGACTCGAATATAAGATAATTTGTAAAACAGTAAATTCCTATTTATCGCGTCGGAAGCCGCTCTGAAATCGATGAAAAAGCATTTAATTTCTTTCCTTGGTCTACATATTATTGAGCTATTGATGTAATATTGAATATTTGGTCAATTGTTGAATAACCGGCCCTAAAGCTAGCCTGAAACTAGCTTAGTTTTCTGTTTTCGTTAACCCACTTGCTTAGTTTAGCATTGTATTAATAAAGGAAATCCCTCTATGATTTGGATCGCCTTTTCTAAATATTGGGAAAATAATTGACTTTTGGAATTCCTTTGATACCTTTCCTGCATCGTAAATGCAATTGAAGGATAGCAGCAATCTTTCTAGAAATGGGGCGTGTTGAAAGAACTCGTATAGCACTCGGTCTTCTCTCGGCGCTTTATTCATTTTAGCTTTCCTCAAAACTCCAAAGAGCTTATTCTCACCAAAGGGCTTATCTAGATCCTCGATATAAATACCAGGTAGTGCATAATGAAAGGCAATTAGCGGATCTTGTTGCCTAAACATTTCTTTAGAGTGGTGCATTAAAGCGGGCGTTTCTATTTGCCTTCCAACTTTGAAGGTATTTCGGTTTAATTTCTTCGACAAGGTCCAATAATCTTTGCTATTGGCTACATCAGCTAGCGATTTCGCTGAAATATATTTGCTTTTTTCACTCACACAACGACTTGTAGAAAGTATAGAGCTACAACGATTCGGTGTTATGTTTTCTGAAGAGATTCAAAAGCATAGATTTCCATAGTCTTGGAATGTATAATTGTTTGAATGCAGCATTTTTGAGTTGATTTTTTCTTTTTTGTGTAACCTAACGAGGTTCGACCAACACTTATTAATGTATAGTTGAGCTTATCTATCAATTAATGTCCAGCAAAAGGCCCAAAAGTTTATTCTTGATGTTCGGCAAATAAATGCGCCCTCCCTTTTGCCTGTTAGCTATTGTTTTTTCTTATTGGAGTCGATTGCATTTGGGATTTTTTGATACCTTTAATGCCTCTCCAGAGTTAGGCGAACCCCTCAGGCGGGTCAGTAGAAATGCGGTGAAGTGGGAGGGTTGTGATCCCTTGTTTTCGGATCATAGCCTCGCTGATAAAAGGAAGAAGAAGCCTGTCCAGAGTTAGTAATTTTTTCGCCAGTCCAGCCTTCGCTTAATTTACTTCAAAACAATTTTTGCTTTAATTCAAATCATAATTTAGATCTGAATTTATTACCTACGATGTTTTAGAGCCCACTTCAACATTGTAATCCACATTTGAGCGATGCAAAAAATGTTTACTGGCATTAATGCATCTCATGATCGGCATATGATATCGTATCTATTACCCATCATCCGAATAACTGGTACCGAACTGGATGTGCTCACCAAACAGGTGTACACTCCCCTATCTCTGGCTTCTGATCTAAAAATAAAGGCTTCTCTGCGGTTGTAATTAATTTCGATGTAGAGCAAATCGCTTATTTTATCCCGCGCCGATCAGCCCCGTGTGGGTTGCGCACAGACGGACCAGGACTGGTTTTCCATTTTATCCCGCTTTCGATAGGAATTTGGAGCAGAACTTATTATCTTCAGAGCTATGTGGAATATTTTTGATTCAAATGATTTTTTTCTTCTCTTTGCAGTTATGCCGCAAACAAGTTAGAATCTGTGGACAGAGTCGATCGTGGAAATGGCTTCGCCATTGAGTGCTGTGACACTCTATCGTACTCCAGGTGGCATGTGCAACTCACCGCTAGTCAATCAGCAGCAATATTTTAACAACAATGACCACAAACGTATTATGCAACTGCTAAGTGCACCAGCGATATTGTCACCGACCGTGGAGCCTACATCGAAGGGTCTGCTGAATGGACCGGGTCAGAATAATTGCTTTCTCAATTGCGCTGTTCAGGTGAGTCTTAGATACAAGTACAATTTGAGTCAATCTCAGGACATCCTGTCAGATGACTTGGCTGCTCCAAAACCCCACAAATACAACTCTCCCCATCGCACATAACCAATTAAAACGAATGCAGAGACCCGCGAAATTATATGCATTACACGCAAGTCTCAATTCTTCATGGGAAATGGACTTCCGTGCATAGGAATATGAGGAGGTCTAATTAAGTGGCGTCATAGTTGCGAATTTCTTGTGCCTGGTTGCTTGACATCGTAAAGAGATGATGGGCGTGTTCTGCTTTTCTGAGTAGGGTGAGGCGTTCATGTTCAAATGAATGAGAATCTCAATTAATTTTCTGTTCCATTGTCTATCTCTCCGGTGGTTCTAGGAGGAGATATGAAGTCAATAGGTCTTGGCATGAATCTCATGACATGAGATCTAATTTTTTTTTGTAGTTCTTGTTGTGTGTTCTTGATGGTAATGAGTTCTGTAGTGATTGCCCTCGAAAGTGGATATGGAACGAGACACAGAAAGTGCAACTTCTTGCTAAGCAGCATGATAAGGATGGTGAGTATCTTGGGTGCTGGGAAAGGGAATATACTTTTCCATTCACTGCAAACTAATGTACTAATGGTTTTTATCTGATAGATTGAGATAATAGCAGGGAATGTTGAGTGGGTAATTATTCAATTTGAAGGGATTTTTAATTTCTGTGTAGGTTGATGTTCGGAAGTCCTAAGAGTTCCTCAGAGGAAAAGAGTGAAAGATAAAAAGATTTGAGGCATGATCTACTGTAGAGATACTTAGAAGACGTAGATCTAGCATCCCCTGCATTTTATGAATTAACCTGATTTAAACCTTCTTCCTATAGATAAATATAAATTTTAGCCTAAATACCTTTGCGTGCTTAAACTGTGTGCTTTTAAACGATTTACTATATTAAACTCATCCGACAGCGATAGCAATTGGTATGTTTTCGAGATGACGTCGCACTTAGACCGGATGTAGTGCGCTAAAAATTTAGTGACACTGGTCGTTAAATGCGTAACGGTAAACGGCATTTTTTCATAGTATCCAAGCTCCGAGCTCGACTATGAATTTTTAAGAAGAAGAAAAAGTCTACTTTGGACACTTTAGCTAGCCAGAGCTTGCAAATAGCACCTGCGTTCAAATATAACCAACGATTATCAATTTCAGCAGCAACCTCTGTGTTAGGGGTGGCAGTGGTGCAGTGGGTAGTGTGTTTGCAGGTTCAAGCCCCAGCGGAGAACAGCAGTCATCAGCCACCCGAGTATAAAGGAAAACGAATAACATCGAAGTTTTTTCAAGCCACTGCACCAAATAAAGGTTCCTGCCTGGTAGTACAATGGACCAAAGAGTCTGGTGCTCTGGGATTTGGGTTTCCTTTTTTTAGAAAAAAATAAAAAAAAAATAAAAAAAAACCTCTGTGTTGTAAAGTCCGTCCATTTTTGATACACGAGGGTAAGAACCACCTTGAACCTGGCACAACAAAGTGAGGCTGCCACATCCCTTGCAGTCTACACTCTGTTCCTTTCCCATCCCATCTCATCCTGAATTCTCATCCGATTCACTAAAGACTATTTGCCTTCAGGTAACTGAAGTGCGGACGGCGGAGTCTCAAATGAACAAGCCCCTCACAA
The DNA here is from genome assembly GCA_945910035.1 of Brachypalpus laphriformis. Classification (NCBI taxonomy): domain Eukaryota; kingdom Metazoa; phylum Arthropoda; class Insecta; order Diptera; family Syrphidae; genus Brachypalpus; species Brachypalpus laphriformis. The sequence goes on along the minus strand of OX246753.1, from coordinate 12,840,361 downwards.
AAATGCGATCCTCTGTCTAACAAGAACTACCGATGGCTATCGCTGTTTAATGTCAAAGTAGGATTCCAAGAACGTTGCAAGGTTTTCTGCTACTACTAACCGTCACGCACCAGTACGGCTTTCTGGACCGGCAGATCGACGGTAACTTTATTAATCACCTGCTTGTTATGCAAGCAGAAAGTTTTTCGAATGGTACAGATTTATCAAATAAATGATGGTCTTGCGTAATAGTGGCAGCATTTTCAATTACCTTTTTGCAGCATAAATGGACTTCGATCCATGTCCTTACTAGTTCCGAACGATATTGCTGATATGGAACGATATTTTTTAGCTTTACACTAATTTTTGATTTGAATTCGTCCACTTTTGGTACTGTAATCTTCAGAGATCTTTTTTACCACTGCGTAGTTTTTTTTTTTTTATTCTAAGATTGTCTCCACCTTCTTGATGAAAGTGAGAACAATTCTTTATAGCTAAGAACATATTTTATGAAAGTTTTTGCCTTCTTTTATATAAAGTCAGCCGCATACATAGTCTGGCCCCTGCAGTTTCATCCTCGTAAAACCAAAGATGGCTTAATGTGCTGTTTAACATGTACATTCGCTTAGAGTCCTATGAACTTTTCTAATGAACCCTTTCCAGCTTCATTCATTCATTTTCAATGGCCCGCTAATCCTTCATGAGGGTCGCGGGGGTAGGATGCTCAGGTGGACTCTCCATCCTTCTCAATCCTCCGCCATTGACTCCAATTCATCAGGAGGAATCCCCAAGCGGCTCCAGGAGAGATGTCGGACTTGATCCAACCATCTATTTCTAGGCCTTCCGCGAAGTCGCTTACCTGATGGCACGGCAACCATGGCGCGTCTTGGAAGCCGGTCTGGGGGCCTACGCACTACGTGACCAAACCATCGAAGTATAGATCGTTCCGTTCGGAGAAGTAGCTGCTCAACATTGAGCGCCTCGCGTACTCTGGTGTTGCGCACTCGATCCATACGAGTTATTCCAACAACACCGCGAAGGAACCTCATTTCGGCAGCTTGTATCCTCGATCTTATTCTTTCGGTCACTACCCGAATTTCATGACCATAGGTGAGAGTTGGAACATACACAGAGTTAAAAACTGATAGCTTAGCTTGAACACTAAGTTCGGCCTTCCTTATAACAGATTGGCCAAGCTCTCTCAAAATTGATCCAGCCTGACCAATTCTACAGGATAACTCGGCATTGCTCCTCCCATCACTCGTGAATAAAACCCCGAGGTACTTAAACTTCTCCACCTGCTTCAGTGGGACTCCACTAACATGCAGAGTGCACTGAATGGGTTTTTTGGAAACGACCATTACTTCCGATTTGTTCACGTTGATCTTCATTCCAGCATCATCACAAAAGGCTACAAATCTTTCGAGTGCGCGCTGAAGTTCGGTTTGAGAGGACCCAAGGATGACCAAATCATCCGCAAAAAGCAGATGACTAATCCTTAGGTCTCCCACTTTGAAACATTCCCCGCCACGGCTGCGCTGTAACATCCAATCCATATATACAATGAAGAGGAGAGGTGACAAAACGCACCCCTGGCGGAGTCCAACGTCTGCAGTAAAATGTATTGATTTAACACCGTTTATCCGAACACAGCTTCTACAGTTTGTATATAAAGACTGAATCGCCCTTAACAGCGAACCAGCAATCCCATACTCCTGCAGAACACTCCAGAGTTTGCCTCGAGGAACGCTATCATATGCTTTTTCCAAAGCCACAAAACAAGTGAAGACAGGTTTGGCATATTCCCAGGCCTTCTCAAGAACCATTCCGAGAGTAACCAACTGGTCGGTTGTGCTTCTATCGGGGCGAAAACCGCACTGCTCATCCCCAAAACTGTCCTCAACCACAGCTCTGGAACGCTTTTCTAGCACCTTAGCGAAGACTTTTCCAGGGAGATTTAAAAGAGATATACCTCTATAGTTGGCGCAATCTCTTTTGTCCCTTTTTTAAAAAGAGGAACTACCATTTGCCAATCACCAGGTGTTTCACCGCATTCCCAGGCCACTTTAATGACACGCGAGAGCCATTGAACTCCCTCTTTACCTAAAGCCTTGAGCATTTCTGGCCGAATTTCATCCACACCAGCAGATTTACCAACTTTTTGCGCTTTGATCGCCAAAGTTACTTCCTCTACCGTAGGACTACTTTCCGCCCAACTCTCGACCGTAGGTCTATCGTCTTCGGTGCCCTGTTCGGGATTGAGTAATTCTGAAAAGTGCTCGCTCCATCTGCGTAAGATGTCCTCCTCATTAGAGAGAAGTCTACCGTCTTTGGATTTGACTCCTTCAACGATATTCAACTTTTTTCCTCTGAGTCGGCGGACGGTCTGCCAGAACATCTTATTTGCAGATCTGTGGTCACTTTCCAATTTGTCGCCAAACTCCTTCCAAGACTGTTCTTTCGTTGTTTTCACAGCTAATTTGCAAGTTCTTCGCGCCTCAGTGTACCGATATCGAGAATCGGAGTTCCCCAAGTGAATCCACAGCTTAAAGGCTCTCTTCTTCTCTCTGATGGCTTCTTGAACTCCGGGCGTTTTAAACCAAGCAGTTCTTTTCTCACCACCAGCCGCCACACCAAGCCGCTTCACTCCACAAACTTCTCCCACAGAGGCAATAACCGCTGTTGAAAACGGTTGCCATTCTTCCTCTACATTTGATGGAACAGTTGGAATTCGTTCAAACATCTCAGATATTTGCCGCGCAAATGTCTCCCGTATCTCATCGTCCTGTAACCTCTCCCATCGTATGCGTGTAACCATCCTTGGTTTACGCTTTGGTAGGGCAGGCACTCTCTCGCTAAGATACAATTTGCATAGCACTAAGTGATGATCAGTTGACAGTTTGGCCCCTCTCAATACGCGAACATCACAAACCATTCTCTTCAGACACGATGGTACCACAAAGAAATCGATCAGCGACTTCTGCTGAAGACTCTGACGGTACCACGTGTGTTTGTAAATGTTTTTGTGCGGAAAGATAGTGTTCATGATGGATAAGCCATTTTCACAACAAAAATCCAACAACCTCTCTCCATTCGCATTTTGATCAGGATCACCGTTCCTCCCAATCACACTCCCCCATGTCATAACATCTACACCCACATGAGCATTGAAGTCACCCATCAGGACAAAAGAATCCATATCTGCAACCTTTTCAAGGGCAACATCAACTTCATCTAAGAAAGCTGCGTACTCTGACAGAAGGTTCGGTGCATACACCTGCACCAATGCCAGAGTTGATCTTTCAGGCTTGAGCTTTAAGATCGCATCGCATCGTGGGGGCCGTGGCGTAAGTGGTTAGTGTGTCGGATCACTACGCATGAGGTTCCAAGTTCGAATCCCAGAAAATACCAAAAAGTTTTTTCATGGTCCCACCTCTCGCGAGCGTCTGACAAACATCCGAGAGTATTGTTGTCACGAAAAACTTCTCAAATCGCCGTTCGGATTCGGCATTAAACTGTAGGTCCCTTCCATTCGTGTGAAAAATAAAACGCACACAACATGAGTGGTTGCGAGAAGCTAGGCCCTGGCACTTCAAAGAGCTGTTGCGCCAAATATTTGTATTTTTTTTTAAGATCGCAACTCTCCCTCCTAATGGTATCCACTCCAATACTCTATCTGTCAACCTGGGACTTGTGAGTATCCCCATTCGTTATAATTTTTTTAGTATCCATACTTTTGTACCTTCTTCCCAAGAAGAGTTTATAAGTTCTTTGCTTTGTTTCTTGTGCAGACAGTGCTCGACCAATCTCGTAGAAACCCAGTGCTTGGCCTTCAGAGAAGATAATGTACGAGGGGCTGTTGATAAGTTAACGGCCTGAGATCGTCTTCTCATTAGTGATAGCACTAACTGCGGCACTCTTTGGTAGTATAAATATCATCTCGTTACAATAATAATCACGTTTTGCTATTATCTGTGGTAGGTAAACATCATCATTTCAGATGAAATCGGAAATTATCGCAATTTTGAGCACCGCGCCGTGATAAAGTACCTCGTGAAAAAGGGAAATCGCCTAAAGAATTTTATGAAGATGTTATCGACTCTTCATTCGTATACCATGGTCAAAAAATAGGCTCGCTTACTTCAACAAGGGCAAAAGAGCTGTGAAGACGACGCCCGCCAAGGCGTCCTGTGGTCACTGAAGAAAACGTTGAAAAATTGGTTCTGTCCGACCGAAGAATAAATATGTGGCAGATAGCGGACGAGTTGCACATCAACAAAGAATGGATTGGAGAAATGTTGCATGAGCATTTCAAAATGAAAACAATTTGTTCGCGTTGCGCACCGTTGACGACTCGAGTGCTGCAAAGATTTTTTGGAGTTACCCGGGGACAATCTCGACGAAATTTGCAACCGAACCGTAACTGTAGATGAGACTTAGGTTAGCTTTATTCTGCTATCCAATTTGAAAAAAGAGCTACGAAGCCAGAGATTTGTAGATGAAAACGAGATCAAGGCGGCCGTGGAAAATCATTTTGAAGGCAAAGAAAAAGAAAATTTTTTCGGTGGTATTAAGGCAATGTATGCCCGATGTGAGAAATGAATTTCACTTGAAGGAGATTATAATGAAAAATACATTTTTTTTAATCACATCCCTTCTTTCATTTAATGCACTAGGCCGCGAACTTATCAGCCGCCTACAGTTCAATAACATCTTGGAATTCGAAGTTGACCTATATACGTATAAAGAAGAGTGGTGTCTAACAATTTTTGGCTCTACCTATATTTATTAAAAAGAAGCTGATATAGATAAGGGTACAGATAAGTTGAAATGTCTAAGAGACCGCGTGGACCACGTCTAGCGATATCTGCAGGACATGCGTATCTGAAAGGTAATACTTTCAGACCTTTTTAGAAAAAGATATGACTAAGTTTAGTATTGCGAAAAGGTTCTCGTTGGCAGCTGTTTGGCAGCTTAAGGATTACGTATATGTAGGTCTTCCTCGACGCAAGGAATTAAGGTAAGATTTCCAAGTGGGAAGTCCGCTAGTTTTTTTTTTTTATTTACGTGCACTCAAGGGGCTATGAATATGAAATACCCTTAACATATTTACACACAGTGCAGGCGCTGGAAAGGATAGATAGATAGAGAGAGAAAGATTTTGGTGTAGTTGTTTTTTTTCAAGCTCAGTTGTTTATGCTTCAGAGAAACTCTATCTGTGATCTGTTTTCATAGATGAAAGCATCAACCAGAATTTGTTTGATTTATTTATTTAGTTTGGTAATGTGTTCCAACACAAAACAGTTGGATATAAGAAGCAAGCGGAGAGATTTAAAGTGTCTAATAAAATACATGCACGATACCATCAGGTGGAAAAAATGCTGTCAAAAGGTCGGCACTAAATCTCTAGATTCCGTACATAGAGCAATGTAAAATACTTGTCGATCTATTTTTTTTTAGCTTAATAGCATGCGTCTGTAAGTCTCCAATGAACTTCACACCTCCAACAATAAATTAATTTGCATTTCATCCAGCGTCATATGAAGGAATTTCTTTAATTTTAATCGGCTTACACGGAAGATGACTTCCACACCAAAGAACAATATTCACGTATTAAACAAGGTGTGGATTAGCATACGCATGCTTCGACAGACAAATAAATTATATTGGCTTCATAAAGGTATGAGATGACGTTCCAACGTGTTGTTTTTCAGTCAGTCGACCCTTTTTTCCAAATAAATTTAAATCTGTGTTGGGCTTGGCTGGCAACCAAAAACCAGTTTCAGATAAATTCGTATACATGCAAACTTTATTGATGCTTCATTGGAATCCAAAGTGTGTAGGAGAGAGATTTTCTCTTGAAATTCTATACATGGCTTTCAAAAATATCTAGTTGACTTCAAAAGGATTCTGAAGTGAGGTTTTTTTTTTATAAACCTCAGGGTAAATTGATAGTTATGTCATTAAAACAAATGTAATCGCTTAATTATGTTGACATAGGTTGCTTCTGTTTTTGGTCACTTGACTGCCCGAATATGGAACCAAATATAGTAACCGAAACAGCCCACAATAGTTCAAACAACGATTGAAGTGGCTCTGAGTGTTGAGTGGGTTAGATGGAGTTCAAATATTTGTTTTACATCTGCATCTGTGCTAATGAATGTTTGACTTTGCAGGTGCGGCAAAGTATACACATGCATATATGTATATACATATTTGATCACGCAATCCTAAAATAAGGATCTGACCGTGAACTTCTGAAGACTCTAAATCAATTGAAAATGGCGCGTGGTAAAAAGAATGAAAAAAAAAACCCTGAGCACCTGCTATAGAGCTCCTTTTGACCACCTTTTAAATACAATTTGTGTCTTGTTATCCTCCAGTCCATCCACGAATGGGGATCTTGGTGGATATTTTAGCGAGGGTAGAACGAATTATGTTATTTTGTTTTTCTTTTACGTTTCGCTGTTAACCCTTTTCAGAGGCATGATAGACAGTGATATATAGTTGGCAGGTGTTGGTGTGTTTTTTTAGACCATCTTGTGTTCCTTAATTATCTTTTGGAAGGTTCATAAAAAAATATGAGAACCAAAAGGAAAAAAAAAACTTAAATCAGCTAAATAATGATTAGGATATTAAATCAAGTTCGCACGCCAACTCCTTTGTTTTGGACCATTATTTTTCCAGAAACAATAAGGATTAAATTAGGCAGGGCGAAATCAAGGTCACTTAGTTCGTTTAGTTTGATGTCAAAGAGTGTGCATGATGCATACGAAGTGACAATATTTTGATAGGAATTATTCTTTTTACTATTTGACCGCGAAATTGACAGCCTTCCTTCATACCTCGAAATCAATCTCGCAATGCATCCACAGGGAATTACAGTCGACTTAATAATGGAAGCTTAACTGTGCGTGCATGAAATACAATAGTTTAGGCTTTTACTCATTTGCCTCTCGTCGGCCACATATGTGTTTTTTTTTTTCCAAATAACAGAGCTGTCAAGATTATGAAAAAAGTAGATGAGGTATTGAGCTAATCTGTGAGCATTTTAAAATTTGGGCAGCCGAGGAATCGGATTAATTCAGGATTCTAAGTAGTGACCAGCCGTTCGAATTCTAGTATTTAGATCAGGTAATCATTTTCTTTTTCTTTTTCTACAAAAACAAGTTGGTATCAAGGCGGAATCTCCTTGTTCATCTTGGAGGTATTAAGTTTCTGGCATTTAAGAAAAGGGGTAGGTGATGGAAAAAAGGACATTATTATGTATACTCTGGTGAAAGCGTACGCAGTGCTTACGGATTTCTATATATTCCTTTTTCCTTCTAAGGGTTTATAAGGCATTGTTTTCGGTTTTACCCATATAAACTGGATTCGTAGCATTCTGTCCGACCGTTCTATTCCTATTATGCTTTACGGAATTAAACTGTACAATTAATGCTGTTTTTTTATCAACATTATTATTTCAAACGACTTTCCGTTTGTGGCAATTTATTAAGCTATCCTTCCCTCGATCTTGTGCACTTTTGATCGTCACTCTAAACAGAACCCATTTAGCATACAAAAGTACAGCATCTACTAGCATGTAGGTTCTAAATATAGACCCAGCTCTGACAACATGGATTTATTGCTCTTTAATGCTCACTCAAAATGCACAATAAAAGCCCACACTCCACCTATAGAAACCACTGAACCCATCAATTTAACTACTTCCAACCCTACGATGATCCTCTGTCTAATACCGCGCCAAACCTTCTACTTGAGCTTGAGCACAGCAACAACAACATTTAATTAAATCGTCAGTGCGCAATAAAAAGGAAATTAAAAACTCCTATTTACCTCAGGGTCATACAAGACATACGTGTAACACGAAGAGACACATCCTACCCACGCTTCTAGCATGATCCATGAAAATGCATAAATTTCCTCAATCGCTCTACGAGCTAGCTCTAGCAACGATTGCTGCGAAACGGAAGGAAGACACTTATTTCACGCTGCTCCGGTCTGTGTTGCATACACAATTCACGTAACATTTACGATGGGAAATCTACAGATGATATAATTTGATATGCAGACAGAATTGAAGGGTCCACAAGAGGCGGTAGTAAGTAAGGTTCCCCCCTCTGCCGTCGTATGTAATAATAATCTTATGCTACATATATGTTGCTGTAAAAGAATGAAACCATCTCACAGATCGAGATTAGTTCACACGATAAGCTGAAGTTGTAGTAGGGCAAGTCAGTCAAACCCCGGCGTGGAACTGCTCAATCGTGAAGCATAGTTATATTCCTGTGTTCATACAAAATGTACTTTTGTATCGTCTCACCTTCGGTGTGTACTGTGCAACTGCAGAATCGGCCAGTGAACTGCAAGAAGAAGGGTGAGCCAGAAGAGTTAAATTGGAAAAACCACAAGTCCACCAAGTACACATAGGTGTCATCTTAATTTTCCATCTTCATGTCATTTTTACATCAACAACGGGGAAGGATCATGTTTTCAATTCTCAGATTTTTTGTTTTTGTAATTTCCATGATCTTCCCACACCCAAGTGGTCTAGAATAATATTTATCGGATGCCGGCCTTCGCAAATCAATTTTTTCACACTTTTTCCATCGGTCGGTTGATGGTATGGTGGCGAATGTGGTATGCTGCAAGAAGAAGTCTTCATTTCCACGGTTCGCAGATTTTCCTGAGAAAATTTCCATCGCATTGCAGATGGTAATTAATTCCTAGACGGCCAAAATGGTCTTCAAGCTTATAATATGTTGATGAAGGTCTGGACGTCAGTGTTCTGCTCGTCTAGACTGGTTAAATGAAGGAAAACGTAGTTCGTGACTTAACTCTTTCGTTTTGTATATGACGATGACAACGACTTTGATTTCACTTTCTCACATGGGACGACCTAAGGATACCATCGTACAATGTAATGCTTTTTCGTGCGTGGCGAGGTAATAAAATTTAACATTTTTATCGCCCTTGATATCGGTGGTAATTGAATGCGAAATCATGCAATGATCGTTTGTTTGACGTTGATTCGTAGATATCGGGGCGAGAATTGTCATTATGACGAAATAAGAGCGGTGGTGATGGAGTGAACTTCTTTTTGATTAAATGTTAGTGTAATGAGATTTTAATGACTCCATGCACAGAGAAGTGATTATGATTTTATTACCACGAACGTTTAGTGATTGCATAACGGTCTCTCAAACACTTTAAATTGTGGTTTTATGTCTTCGGGAGTTGTTACAGTTTTATTTCATTAAATGTTTGCTTAGGGTTAACGTCTGGTTCTGCTGCAATACGCGCGATATATTTCTGGTTAATGGATGGAACACGCAAGTGGTTCTTAAGTTACAATAAATAGAACACATTGTTTCGAGTGTAAGATGACACTAGCTAACTGCTTCCTACACCAACCATTAGTTTTGATCGCGGAGATAGACAATTACATGACTGGTCTGATTGCCATCAACAATTTGGTGAAGGGAATCTGAACAAGAACGAAATGAGCTTAATGAGCGCTGCAGTTATTTGATAAGCGAAGTAGCAGGTACTTACTCGTATGCTTCAAAATATTAATGATATCACAGGCTCTGTGGACTTTAGAGTAGTCCAGCCGAATCCACATATCTCCCAAGCCCTGCTATTCCATTTTGGTCTTCAATAAGTCTTCCAACATAGCTCTATCTACAGCGCTGGCCAAAAATGGCGATGGCCTTACTTGCCACGTCCTCGAGAAAGTACTGCGTACTCGATCGATACAAGTGTAAACCGCCTAAAGCGAGGTAAAAACAAACGTTAAGTAGCAACCCACAAATGCTTACAAATACTGCGTACTCCTAGTGGAATGCCGTATTTCGACTGGGCAAAGAGATCAAATCTCACTCATCCCCATTATATCGAGACTCAAGATGCGTAGTCTCGTTCGTGCAAAAACAGGACAGGATGCGACTCAAAAGTGGGGTCCACGTTACTTTCCATATCCGTCATGTATTAACCAATGTATTTTGTTTCATGATTGGCCCATGATTGTTTCACGAAACAATCATTATATATAGACATTTTGTGAGACTTAATCTAACGTAGGGTTTTGCAAAACCAACATAAATTGTCGATCCCGGATTAAAAGGGAGAGTCTTTCAACAAACAGAGATTTCTTTGTCTACTAAAAACCAATTCTGAAGCAAGAGTCTTGAATGCAGTCTGGCACTTGGTCTCACTGTCTGAAAATCAGACAGGTCTATTTCCATAAATGCTCCTAGAGCCATCAGTGTAGAACACATTCACGAAATCCTGTTTCTGGATTTCGATTTTCTCATACGAAATCCTCATGGGAATACACTTTATATCTTCTACCAAACATGACGACAGGGCCTATATTGTCCATAAACAATATGAACATTGCTCTAACATTTTACAAAATAGTGCTTCGTGGCGAATGTCGTATCCTTCTTCTTCTTCTTCTTATGTCCTGTATTCCCTTGTGGGTCCTAGGGCCTCTACTACGCCTACGCGCTATAGTGTACGGTTTCTGGCAATGTGTCTGAGTTCTCCCCAACTTTTCCCCAACTGCCGTGCCTCCTTCTCGACTGTTCTGCGCCATGTTGTCTTCGGACCGCCAGGTCTTCTGCCATCCTTAGTTAAAGGGTTTCATTGCGTAGCATGGTTCGCTATGGAACTGTTACCCTTCGGAACGTGTGACCAATCGACTGCCACTTTCGTCATTGGATGGTTGTGCCTATTGGCTCCTGACCCGTTCTCTCTTAAAGGTATTCGTTAGAGATATGATTGGGCCAGAAAATCCTTAAGATATTGCGTAGGCACCTATTTGCAGCTTTCTGGTGATGGTAGTGGTCATTCTCCACGTGCTGTATTCATATAAAAAAAAGCACGGATTCAACGTTCGCGCGGAACCGTTTTATCTTGGTGTTCAAACTGATTGCATTGCCTATCTATATTTTGGACAACATACCGATCGCGGACTTTGCTTTGGCGATTCTGCTGGCTATATCCAGTTCGGTTTCACCATCGGTCGAGACAATACTCCCAAGACACTGGAAATCCTCTACTGTCTCTACCGGTTCTCCAGCAATGCATATTTGAGCCGATGAGTTTGTTCCTAAGCTGATAATTTTAGTTTTTGTCCTATTAATTTTCAGCCCGACGACGCCTGCCTCCCTCTCTACAGGGAGAGTAAGCATACATCGTCAGCGTAGTCAAGATGTTTGAGCTGAGATGTAAGAGTCCATCGAATTCGTGTCCTTCTTACCAGACCTCATTTCTCCTGAGATGACATATTGCTTTTATTTTCTCTTTCTGAAAGATCAAGTCCAGCGGTAGAACTTGCTACTAGCAGCGCATTAAGAGTGTCTCCAGAAGCAGTGCACATGGCACCAAGGCAGACAGTGTGGTAAATATAGAACAGGTAGGTTCAACCACTATGTGGTAGTCTGATGACAGTTCCGTGCAACCAGTGTACCACAACAAGCTTCAGATCCCATGCCATACCGAAAGTCCTTCAACAGTGTCGGAAAATACTGAGAGCCGAGTCGATTTCAACACAACGTGCTTAATCCATTTACACTTACTATCTAAGATTATTCCTAAATAATTTACATCAGTGGTAAGTTGGAGAAGCACACCCTTAACTTTGGTACCATAAGTCCGTCATGCATTCTCCTATGGATATGATGGCGGAAAAGTAGATTAAGTCTTTCTATTCAGCTAGTGAAAGTATTATTAAGCATTTTACAGGGTTAAGCGTCGTGTTAACAACGAGTGCTAGATAAAAGTCAAAACCGCACGTTCAAATTGATGGAAGATACGAATATTGGGAATTTAATAAATTTGGTCGACCAGCATAGAATTGCCTAGATGTGAGCATTTCTCTCTTTTATCGTTTTTTTCTTTTTAGAAATAGTGCGAAATAATCATTTAATTTGTGTTACTTAAACAATTCAATCATCTCGAATTTTTTAAAGTTGACTCATACTTTGAACCCTGTGTGCCTATGTCCAATATAAGTGTATTCGTAGCGACTATCGACTGTCGTTCAAAGGTGTAAAGAAGCTTTTCAATTTGGGGCATTTTTTTTAAAGATTTAATTGATAGTTCCAGAAGGTGTATTGATTTTAATACTTCTATTCGCAATCGTGTAAGCATCTTTAAAATTTAAATACAACAAGAGGGATGCCGGCTTCCACCACATTTGCCAGCAGAGTAATACAATAAATTAATTGCATAATCATCTCTGCTCTTTATTGCCACTTAATGCACTCATGTACTTATACTTTTTTATCCAAAGAGGTCAAGCATACAACTGCTTCGTTGCGAATTCCTTTGAGTAAATTAATCAATTTATTCGGTGTGGTAATTACGATCAGACTTGAGAGTAAAAGAAGAAGAAAAAAAGAAAAAAGGCGATTGTAGTGCTGGTGGAACTCTTGGTAGAAACACCATTGGGTAATTATATCAATTTTAAATTCATAAGATGTTTAATTTGAATACTCAAGAGATATAACATTTGAAATTTTTTCAACTAAATTATTACTTAGTGGTGTACGAGTACCAAGTGGTGAACATCGTCATTTTAGACAATTCACTGAGTTGCACAGCCAATAAATTAAAACCTTACTTCCGAACTGTCGTACTTTCTTAGCTTAATCCTATCCGTAGCAGTAAAAATTGCAATCTCCTCAGCAGCATACAAGATACTAAAGTGTAAACTTGCTAAATCTGTATCAAAAGGTGATTAATGGCTTTTCTTAAGTCTATTCCAATGTACCTTTGCCTCTCTTGCTGGAACGACAACGGCGCACAACTAAATACTCATGGGGCCTGTGCAGCAATCATAACATAAATAAAAAAAAAACAAGGAACATCACGAGAGATGGTAGACGCGAGACAAGTAGCTCCCAGCGTACACACGGTCCAAGGTCCAAATTTATAAATAAACATTTGAGGAGATTTTCAAATCGCGATAGTCCCAGGTGTGTGTGTGTGTGTAGGGAGAGCACCACCAGAACATGGATTCCAACGTCTAAGCACGTGCTAATCTCCAATGCTTGTCTTGTCGTCGCGCAAAAGAACAAAAAAAAAATACTCTGAATACGATAGACATCCAGTTCGGATAGGTCTTGTCTTTTTTTTGTTGACCTTTTTACATGGGCACTTTGTAATTCACAGGTAGATAGAGGAAACCTCAAAATATAAATGAATTAGTGGACATGACAGTAATTTGTTTGTTGAACTTCCCTTCTCGATAGTTTCAAGTTGATAAACACTATCCGAAGGTTAATTGTTGTCATAGGTACATACTTTGTCATAGCCAAGAACAAAGAAGAAGAAGAAGAAGAATAATAGCCAACGGAGGTTAAAATTATCATCAGCTATATCCTGTGTCTAGCCAATATCCAATTGATTGTTACCATGGAACCGGAAGGATGTGCAAGAGCCCGCTCTTCTTCCATCCGGTGATTCATTTCCCATGCCAATTATGAGTAGCTTAGAGACTCAAGGGTTAAATAATTGATACAATTTAGGTGAAGATGTACGAGTAGTAGCATCATCAACAATTCCTGTCATTATTTGTCATGAATATTACCATCCACGGTGTTACCACATAATTGTTGAGATTTATTACCACAAAAAATAAACTGAAGAAGAAATTGCTACTTAACACCTATGTGTTGGAGAAGAGCGGGATTTTGTTTCTAATCTGTGGGAGATGTCAACGGCCTCGAAACAAAACCAATCGCACAGACAGTAGCAACAGCAAAAGCAAAACAGAATATATATAGCTGATGGAAGAGAGATGGAAAATGTATCTACAAAGAGTGACATGGAAACTGGTGTTGAATTGCGGTAAATATTTCTTCTTTCTTTGATGCTCTCCTGTAACGAAATGTACAGAAAGTAATATCTTTTTGTTTCGTATCGAGTGTGTGATACAAATTGTGTTATGAAGACAACGATAGCATCAGAAAATGATTGTGGTCACAAAGAATGTTGATTCTACGATTTCGTCAACCTTGACCTGTAGTGGCGCGTCCTTAACAGGATAATTGTGTCTTCCTGTGAAATTTGATGGAGTTTTTCGTCGCAAAGGAAATGGGAAATATACAATGACGACAGGGTTACTCAGCAAAAAAAAAAAAAGTCATATCAAGTTCGTACGTCAACTCTTTCATTTTGTGTGAGAGAATTTTTCGCTAGAGTGGATTTTTTCGAATGGAAACTAAATTAGACAAGTCTGACAAGCCACAAGTATGTTCTGTATGTCTTTATAAAATTACTCAATGCAAGGGTTTACCGCTGATATGGTTTTGTGGTGCATTTTTCGTTTTTGGTTGTGTGTGCGGGGGGCAATTATTTCAAGTATTGCACTAGAAAGGCTGCTTTGTCTTGCGTAGTGTTGTGCTGATAATTGGATGTTATGTTGACTGCCTTAGAAGGAAAATCCGATCAAATTATATAGGGAGAGACCTTATCATTCTTTGTTCGCTAAGCAATTATTGTTAATTTTCGGAGCTGCTAGCTCGGCAATTTATTTGTGCAGTAGATTACAATATATCCATTCGTACTACTTGTTGAATAGTTGTTTAATTTTGTATTCTTTTTTCTTTGCAGGTATGTATGATTAAATGTCTTACTTTTTCGGGGTGCAACGAATCATGGATTGAGACTGTAAGGCAATTTACTGCTATATATCTAGAACTTGTACGACTGTAGGTATTATTTAAAAAAAACAGGAGCATTTGAAATTCAATTTACTGCTATATATCTAAAACTTGTATGACTGCAGGTATTATTTAAAAAAAACAGGAGGATTTGAAATCCATTTGTGTTATATTTTCTTCTTCTAAAGATCACAATTTTGTTCTTTATTTTGAAGCTTTACTTAATTAAATTTAATTTTGATTTGCCTTGTATGATAAATCAGATATTGAACGTCTAGCTTACGCTCATACTCCCGTAGTGGACTACTGGCACCGGTGTACCCGGCCCCTCGTCCTAGGGGAATAATTAAGGAACTGGCCCTCCAGGTTGGGGGTTGTGCCGTCGGGGTAACTTCCCTACCACGTAAAAAACGCATGGTTCCGAAACAACCAAAAGCCTCGGATAAGGATGACTCAACTAACGACGACCCCAGCAAACGAAATTAGGACAACGACCTTCGGATCTGTACGTGGAATGT
Source organism: Brachypalpus laphriformis (assembly GCA_945910035.1). NCBI lineage: Eukaryota > Metazoa > Arthropoda > Insecta > Diptera > Syrphidae > Brachypalpus > Brachypalpus laphriformis. Next base: position 12,825,186 of record OX246753.1, on the reverse strand, counting down.
TCTGTCCCTTTACAGACCACGTGCAGCCAAACAACTAGCAGAGGCCGTAGACTGCTATAAAGCAGATATTACCGCCATCCAGGAAGTGCGATGGGATGGGCCGGGCAAAAAGAGGATGAAAAACTGTGACATCTACTACGGTGATTGCTACAGAGGCAACAGGCAACGCTTATTCGGATGCGGATTTGTCATACGCGGCAGACTTAGGCAAGAAGTCTTAAGCTTCCGACACGTGAGCAAGCGTATTATGACTATCCGGATCAAGGCTAAATTCGCTAACATAAGCCTAATATGTGTTCATGCCCCCACAGAAGAAAAGGACCCTGCCACCAAAGAGTGTTTCTACGAGCTCCTCGCAAAACATACGAGCAATGTCCTAAATACGACGTTAAAATCGTATTGGGCGATTTTAACGCCAAAATAGGAAAGGAGGACGTCTTTGGTAGGGCAGTTGGTAAGCATAGCCTACACGACACCACGTCTGATAACGGACTAAGGCTAATTGATTTCGCTGTGGAGCGAAATGTCACTATAGCAAGCACATGGTTTCCTCATCTCGATATTCATAAGCAGACATGGCGGTCCAATGATCATGTAACGATAAACCAAATTGATCATATTGCGATCGACGCAAGGCATGCCTCCAGTATTCTGGATGTCCGGACCTTCCGAGCGGCCAACATAGACTCGGATCATTACCTTGTTGTAGCCAAGGTACGAATGCGGATATCCCAATCTGAGCAACAAAGAAGAATTACTGTGAGAAAATTTAACGTCGAAAAGCTACAATCGCAAGAGACCGCCAGACTCTTCGCTGAACGCGTATCCCGAAATCTCTCAATCACCCCTTTGCCGCCAGCATCAAGTACCGAAGACCAGTGGCAACGCTGCCAACATGCCATCAGAAACACCGCGACTGATGTGCTGGGTCTCGCTAGCCCACCACCGCGAAACCCCTGGTTTGACGAAGAATGCCGGCGAGTGCATGCAGCAAAACAAGAGGCATACAAAGCGGCGCTGTAAAGGAAGACGAGAGCTGCTCGTGAGCTCTACGAGCAAAAGAGACGGGAAGAACATCGGCTTCTCCAAAAGAAGAAGAAAGAGCATGAGAAGCGCGCGTTTGAGAATATCGAGAGTCTATACTCCAGGAACAATGTACGGAAGTTTTACCAAAAGGTACGAAGAACGTGTCAGAGAACTAATACCCGTACAGAAACCTGTAGAGATGAAAATGGAAACCTCGTAGTAGAATCACAGTCGGTGCTGGGAATATGGAAAAACTACTTCTGCAGACTGTATAACGGCGACGAAGACCAACATCCCGCTGTCAGGCAGAATGAACCATTCAACATAGACGATGATAGTCAAAATTTCCGTCCACCTGACCAAAACGAAGTGAGGATAGCAATATCCAAGCTAAAATCGAACAAGGCTGCTGGACCTGACGACTTACCGGCCGAACTTTTCAAGGCAGCTGGGGATGAATTGGTAGAGTGCGTACACCAACTTATTTCTAATATTTGGTCAGACGAGTGTGTGCCTGGTGAATGGAATCTCAGCATCGTTTGCCCGATCCACAAGAAAGGGGCCCCCTCAACTGCGCCAATTATAGAGGCATCAGTCTCCTCAACATCGCATACAAGATCTTTTCTGCGATATTGTGTGAACGCCTGAAACCTTTTATCAACAGCCTGATTGGACCCTATCAGTGCGGTTTCAGGCCAGGAAAGTCCACCATCGATCAAATCTTCACACTTCGCAGATCCTGGAGAAAACCCAAGAATTCCAAATCTATACTCACCACCTCTTTATCGATTTCAAGGCGGCCTATGACAGCATCTATAGAGAAGAGCTTTATAGAGCCATGTCTAGTTTTGACATCCCTGCCAAACTTGTCCGTCTGTGCAGGTTGACGATGCATAACGCTCGCTGCTCCATCAAGGTCGGTAATGACCTCACCGAGATCTTTGATGTCAAAAAAGGCTTTAGACAAGGTGACGCGCTGTCATGTGCCTTCTTCAATATTGTACTTGAACGGATTGTGCGGAACTCACAAGCCAACACCGGAGGCACAATCTATTACAAGTCTGTACAACTGCTTGCATACGCCGACGATATAGACATTACCGGAAGATCTCAGCGGGCTGTCACCGGTGCTTTTGCAAGCATTGAGGCGGAAGCGGCCAAAATGGGTTTAGCGATAAACGAGGGCAAAACCAAGTATATGCTGTCAACTAGAAGGGAAAACCAACACCGACGAATTGGACAAAACGTCAGCGTGGGCAGCTATAACTTCGAGGTAGTAAGGGACTTTGTCTACCTTGGCTCTGCTATAAAGTCGAAAAACAAAATCAGTGCAGAAATCAATCGAAGAATAACTCTTGCCAATCGCTGTTTTTTTGAGCTTATAAGGCAATTTAACAGTAAAGCCCTATCTCGAACAACTAAGGAGACTCTATATAAGACCTTGATCATCCCAGACCTGCTTTACGGCGCTGAAACATGGACTTTATTAAAAGAGGATGAAGATATCCTTGGTCGCTTCGAGAGAAAAATTCTTCGTAAGATTTTCGGTCCCGTTTGCGTTGACGGGTTTTGTAGGAGAAGATTCAATCACGAACTATACGAGCTGTACAGCGACATCGGCCTAGTCAAAAAACTGCGTATTGGACGTCTGAGATGGCTAGGACATGTAGAGCGAATGGACACCAACGCTCCGGCCCGCAGAGTCTTCGAATCTAACCCCGAGGGACGACGCAGTAGAGGGAATCATCGCCGTAGGTGGCGCGCACAAGTTCAAGGGGACCTCGACCAACTTGGAGTGCGCAACTGGAGGCAATTAGCTAAAGACCGAGCTAAATGGAGAGGCTTGTTGGTAGAGGCCCATGGATACGATGGAAGTATGCGCTTCAAGATAAGTGAATTGTAGAGAGAAAAAGTCTTAAAGTCTTCTGCAATGAATACAATGCCAACGTTAGATACCTTATTAAAATTATCGGTAACTCTCTCACACCCATTTTTGTGAAAAATATATGTAAAACTTTTGAAGTCCGTGAAAGTCCAACTTTCACGCGGAGAAGTATACGTAAAGGTGATATAATTACCCATGAATGCTGCATTCTGTCATTCTGATCAAGTTTGCCAATAACTCTTGCGTTACCATAGATACATAGTTGTATGCTAATACCTTCATCTAATGTGAGTATTAAGTTTGAGTAATTCTCATCACCAACCTTACCTACAAAAGCCATTTATTTCCACAGAAAGCAATATTTCAGCATTTAAGTGCATTTGTTGCCGGTAACTTCTCTAGGTATCGTTTAAATATAAGGCTGAGGACTTCTGAAAACATTAAATCCTTTGGATTAGCAATGGTTTTTATTAGAACCATCCTCTCCGCTTCTTCCTATTTATCGGCTCAGTCACGTACTACAAAACGACTAAGTGAATAGTCATTCAACCCCTTTATTGACTGAAAAAGAAATGAATTCACCCATGAAAATTTATTAAAAGAATTCGTACTGAGTGAACTGGGCAGCAGTTCGTATGATGAATTATGTCGGCCTGTGTAGGAAAATGGCTGGATAATAAGATCACTTCAAAAGAACCGGACTTCTTCTTCAGAGGAATCTACATATTGCCAGAAAGATGGTCAAAGGTTGTGGTAGCCGAAGGAAAATACGTTGAATAAAATATTATATGCCGTTATTTTTAAATGCATTATTTTCTCTTACTTAAAAAAATGATGAAAATTAATTCCCATTCACAGCATTTGAAATATGAGCAAACCAATATTGTGCCATATCATCCAAAGATGACGCATTTTGTCTGCATTGCGCAGTAAAAATCAAATCCATTTTGATTTTACGCAATATATTGTACTAACTTGCAATATGATCTATGGACTGTACTAGACATATTCATATGTGTTTCATGTTTACGCCAATTGCTAATATACGATCCTTAAATTTCTTCTCTTTGAGTTGCATTATTGCCTGTCTTGTGGTGTTTATAAAAATTGCACGTTCTGTGGACCTCGTGAATTTTAAGGTGTACCATTTCCGGAGCAGCGCAGTATCTGATTTCTTAAGCGGATCTGGGATTCCTTTGTCTGTTTGTAATAAAGTTGGCTCTTTGTTGAGTATTTTCGATCCTTTTGACGGCTGCTGTATGAAGGGATATTTATAAGATGCAATTAAGTCCTGACGTCAAAAGCGAGTGTCTAGTTTATTAATTTAGTTAACATCTCGATGCCAGTGTACTGTAACCCAATCGACTTTTTCTATGTGGTCTCTGAGAGTCTCTATAACGTCTTGTATAAGATAATAATAATATCTTAAATCCGGTATTCTGTCCTTGAACATAAAACTTGCCAGGACTATTTTACAGGACTCCTTGAGTTCAGCCATTATTATTGATAATTGCACATTTACGATCGAGATACTGCCAACTCATTTACCAATCTTCGTCTGCACAAAGATGTTAGGCTATAGGTTGATTATCCGCTAAAACTTAGATCGGTGAATATCCTTTATGATACCATTGATCATCCATTAGGCCACTCAGAGCCTAACAAAACAAAACCGATCTTTTGGTAAAGCAATAGATGCACATGACGTCAAAGGACGCCAGATCGTCGAGGTCTTCAAACAAGGGGAACCCTAGATGGAGCATTCTTTTATGCGACAGGGATGAACAAGTCAATAGAAGGTGAAGGATGGTTTCCTCCTCCTCCCCGTCCTTACATCTTCTGCAGAAGTCGTTGGAGAAGAGGCCAAGTCTTTTGGCATATTGGCATATAAAATAATGCCCAGTGAGAACACCGACAACGTAGCTGATCTGTGATCGCTTTAGCTCGACCAATTCGTCACTACGTTTATGGTCCAGCCTAGGCCACATCTGTCTTGAAATGTGACACTTTGAGCCGTTTTCCCATCTGAGGTTGGTCTTGCTAATAGCGTTCAGCTTTAGTATTGTAGATGCTTACATGTAACAAGGGGCATATCCAAGGCTTGCTTATAAGGCAGAATCCTTATAGCAGTACTCTGTCTAGCGAGCTCGTCCGCCCTGCACAAAGATGTTAACTAGTTACCATTTTGTTGAGCAGACTTGAGAACTTAATATTCTTTACACTGCTAATGCCATTGTCAGTAATGTGCGTATACTATGGGCATTGCGTAAGTCCTGATTATTGATATTTTGCGGTTTAATACTCGATATTATGGTTGTCAGGGTAAATAATATTTTCACCCGGTAGTATGAGTATTTACCATATCTATGTCCTGTTTTGAGCCATTCAAATGCAATCAGTGCCTGTATTTTCTTTGTCTGGTTTCATATTGATTGGATATCACATTTCAAATTGCACCTGAAGAATAAATAAGCAACACAGCAATCGTAAATAAGAATTTATCTCATAATCTTCGTGCTTCTTAGTAGTCATCGCTTTAAGCAGATCCATTTAGATAAGCACCTTAAAGTAAGGCACCTGTCCTCCTCTTATCTAATCATTTTTACGAAAGCAATCACAAGGAACCCAATTAAATAATCAACTCTTAATTTCTGCTGACTCACTGAGTTGTTTCGATTAAAAATTACTAAAGCTAATGATAAATCTCCAAAAACCAAGCTGCTTTATCCATTAACCCTCCTAATCACTTAAAAATTCAAATTTTCGAAGGAATTTCGTCGAAAAAAAGCTAAAAACAAAACGAAATACATTTCATAATTTTTAACAAGTCAGCATTTTTCCATTAAATTCTTTTGCTCCATCAAACTCATTAAAAAAATTATCTCCTGTCGCTCTCGATCTTCGTAAAAGCCTAAGCCAACGGGACAGAAATAGTAATAAATTCATCTTCAGCCTTGATTGTGTCTCGTGCGTGGTAGTAGCCCGGTCGTGTGCATCAAGCAATAGCCATCTACAAAGCTAATGATCCCAAATGGGAATTTCACCGTCGACCGAAACCAATTGATCTTGGCCGATACACGACGAAGATGTGTTTGTGTCTTTAATGTCTGGCCACCACCTTACGCCAGTCACCAGAATTAGTTGAATGTTGTCTCTTGTGCGACCATAATCCGGTCAATGACAACATTTTAAGTCCTGTAATCTACACACATTCATCAGAGCAGGGGACAATCCAATAACAGAACTAGAAACAAACACGATGGTGTGCCCCACAAATGGTACGTGCTGAGTAAATAAACTCATTTACTTCAACAAAAGAAAGATTTAATGATGCGGGCAGCAGGGAACCGAAAGCACGAACCAAGTGCAAGCCAAAAAGAAGATTGGTCAGAGTATCCTTTTCGAAACCAGAAAAATCTGTGTGCTGCGCTCGTGCTACATGGTGATGTTGTTGCAATCGCCTGCTAATCAGCTCTCTGCACAAGCACAATGAACTTCAGCACAACATAACAAAAAAAGAAAGAAGCATCCTCAAGTGTGTGTGTGATTGTGCATAAAACTCGTGCTGAAAATTTCCATTACCACGCAGAGGAGGATAGTGGCGAAGTACCCTTTTTTTTTTAGCTCGTGTCTCTCTGGAAAGTGGTTCGTCTCCATAAAACCGAAAATGAAAACACTACACAAAAAAAAGTAATAAAAAAGGTAGCAACCAGCTGGACACAAGCATCAATTATTGCCAGAAGACAAGCCAACAACAAGAAGTAAAAGAAAAAGGTAAGGCAGCATAAGAAAAACAGTTTTTTATCTTAGAGACGTAATGGCTATGCCATGTTTGGCCCGCCTGCAGACCGGTTTCAACGCATAAGAATAAGAGGTTATGCTACCATTGTTGTTGTTTCTTCGATTCGACAACGACCACGATGAGAATGATGCTGCAAGATCCTGCAGATTGCTGTCAGAGGGCTCCTCATTGCTGTCAGAGTAAACGTACAATTGTCAGAGTTATCGATGGAGGTTTCTCCAAAAATAGCCTAGAAGAAGATGCTGTTGACGTTGTGCTTGATGGTTGTGCTAGAATAGAGTAGATGAGCGGGGAAAAAAAAAAAACACTTGAACATATGAATAGAATATAAAACGTGGCGAGAATATCATGATCACGAGCGCAGTCGCGCGCGCATCCTTTAATCCTTAGATGGAGTTGGCTAGAAATCTGCAGCGCAAATTTTCTGGCGGGAAGAGGAGTCTTTCGCGCGCAATTTTCTTGCAGAAAAAGGAAGAGAAATAGGAAGAACTATTTTGCTTACATTGTTGCAAGTGATCGCAACTACTTTGTGTATACATTTTTTTTTGTCAAGTTCGCTAGCCAACTCTTTTGTTTTTATTCGATTTCGAGTTTTACGATTGATGTTTTCGATTGGGAAGAGATCTTAATTGTGATGAGATCTAGAGGGCATTTGCACCTTTGACTAAGTGCTAATATTGAGTGCATGATATGTGCAAATGAGAGTTTGACCTGAGGGCCATTTGAAGACACAAATACTTTCAATATTGACATGTATTGCAACAATTTACGAAGAGAGCTTAATGCGACAAGGTTTTCTACAGCTTGTGTCAACAACTAGTATTAATAAATGAAAAAGACAGAGGAACACAAAGTCATTGTTGCGGCAAAGTGGAACATTTTAAAATCAGTATATACAAAGTTACCTAGTTTACTGAAAATATATTCGCATGAGAAACCTGAATTTCGCATAAACCTATAATACATACTAGGTATTAAGAACCCTGACTGCGATCACAGGAAACTTATTTTCCATTATCCTAGTTTCTACAGCAGGTTAGCTTGTCTATGTATCGACAATGTCATTACTTCGTAGTTATGCTAGCCTTTTATTTTGGTTCAAGTGATTTAAAAAAAATACTCGATAAATCGTTTGCATTGTTAGTGTTCCCATCCTCCTTAGGTAGTTTAAGTTTATTGGAATATGTACAAAAGTCTGTCTTTTGTCGTATGAGCTTCTATTACAATTCTTTTTGGCAAATATTTTCTTCGTAGACTTCCATTAAAAAATTATTACCACATGGACTTTTTCAATTGATTTCGTCGGTCGATTCAAACCACTTTGTCCTCCGAGTAAGAGTGAGTAAGTACCTTAAAACTCATCGTTTCTCGATAATATTTGCAAGCTGCTGACACTGCGTCGAGCTCTTATGTATTTGGTTTCTAGTACGCAAAATTTTTCTTCAAGCTTCTTTTCAAGGGCTGGTTTTATTACAGTCCATAGTCGATCTTTAAACCTTTTGCGTAAGTATCTTCAAGATCTCAAAATAGTGTTCCAGGAATCTTAAGCAGTTCAAAATGAACGTCATAACCTTCAGCTGGCGAATACTCCTAGACAAGCTGACACTGCCTCGAGCTCTTATGTATTTGGTTTCTAGTACGCAAAATTTTTCTTCAAGCTTCTTTTCAAGGGATGGTTTTATTACAGTCCATAGTCGATCTTTAAATCTTTTGCGTAAGTATCTTCAAGATCTCAAAATAGTGTTCCAGGAATCTTAAGCCATTCAAAATGAACGTCATAACCTTCAGCTGGTGAATACTCCTGGACAAGCATAGTCTCTATCTAGGTGAAGATGTCTTAAAGTGCTTCCACTTCATTTACATCGCTGAATTTCGTAATCTTATCTGAACTCGAAAAACCTACAGTACTTTTGGCAGCGCCTGGGGTTTGCCAGGTGTTCTGAAATCGTTCATCCTGGTGCTCTATTGACTTATTTTCTACCAGCAGTTTATGAATAGTTTTCCATCGTTTATGTACACTTTCGTTTGGCTACCATCCGTTCTATATTGATTCCCCGAAACTGTACTCCAACATTCGTCTCCATCGTTCGGTAACATTAGACCTACAGACTGGCGTTCAAGAGACCAGTAATTAACAGGTACTCTTGAGCAATCATCAATTCAACTTCACCTTCAGACTTCCATTCAAAAAGAATAACCCATTCAAGGCTAAGTAGCACAATGTGTCTATAAAAGCGAAATCTTATTATTTACTCGGCTCACTGTGTATCTTTAAGGGTCTAAGCGGAAATGGACATTTCTTCTTATTACCTTTTCAAACTTTAACTGCCAATTTTACTATTTAGGTTAATTCAATTTCCTCTCAAGCAACGTTGCCCACCACTAATTTTCTAGCTCGCGCGAGCGCGCGGCGATTTCACCCGTTTTATACCTAGACTCGAACAAAAAACCAAATAAGTGTCCATAAATGTTTAATAACAAGTCAACAAACTGGCCAAGTGGTAGCATGGTGTGCATATACAATATTTTTAATAAATATGTGCACAACAAGAGCATTAAAATTTCAATCCAAGCATTCCGATCCACTCCACCAGAGAGACACATTATGAATTTGAAATAAGATACACATAATCAAATCGACACATTGTATACACCTCAGCATAGCTCAGAGTAAGGCCATTTTTACGCCAAGCCTCTCCTACTATAATACTTCTTTCATTTCCAGCCAGCGCTGTCAAACGATACGAACAGATACTTTTTCTCTCATTGTATACAATGGTAACTGGTTTCCGCGTAAAAGCTTGACTTAGCCCGCACAAGAACCCCGCGAAATGTTGGGAAGAAATCTCTACCGAATGTCTGTGCTACGAAGTGGTAAATGTAGTAAGTTAATGCCCCCAGATGTTGCGAGGTTGAAGATACTTTGCAAAAGTTGATTTGAATTTAAAGAAGATGCCTCAACTATAAAAATGCCGTGGTCAACCTGGTTATGGTAATTTATTTCTTTCAATCACGATTTGGATGGATTTTTGATGTGTTATTGCGAATCGGGGATTTTTGGATGTGTAGGCGTTTGCAAAATTTATGCAATTAACCTATAGAACTTTTTTTTAAAACATAAGATTTAGCCACCAGTGCAGCAAGTGGTAAGTTGCTTAGCAACTTTAATTCATATCACCTTTTTGCATTGTTTTTTATTTTTTTTTTTATTCGACATCAATAGAATGGTAAAACCTGGTTGTTTCCTCTTTTTAAAAAGCGAACACCTCCATCAAAACAAAACGATGAAAATAAATAGAATGATGCTGCGGCTGCATGCAGAGTATCTTCTTCGAAACAATATCTCAGATCACATTTCTTCCAGCGCATAACACACACAATGTTAGTCTGTACTACTGGTACTGCGTGCTCCCAAAGCGAGTAAGATTTCCTAAAGAAAACTAGTTGTGGAGTGGCGTCCGCCATTTTATGAACAAAAATCACATACATATGCATGTGGACAATTTAAGGCACGGATTTAATTGCCGAATGTAGCCTCAGCGTGTGCCTTTGTTAGAGTGAAAAAGGAGTGGGTACGTGACTGGGAGATTTTTTGTTTTTAGATATAGCCCCGAACGACACAGAAAACTAACAAAGGATAAACCATTTCTTGTTATTGGGCTTAGTTAGATTAAAAAAAAAAAATAAAAAAATAAAATAGTCTCTCTATTAGCTAAGCTCCGTACAGAGAGGAAACAAATCCTCTCACTTACTGAACAAATTTCCTCCACTTTTTCGAAGATGGAAACCAAAATGCGATGAGATTCTTAATTCTCTTTTTCTGGGATATTTTCTCTTTTAAAGAACGAAAGAGTTGATCAGCGAACTTGGAAATTGATCGTGAAATAAAATTTGTGTTGCATACATTTTGGTGGCTTGAAAATTCGCTGTATATGGTAAAAGTTATAAAAAGGAAAGCATTTACTTAGGTAGGAGATGTGACTGGGGAAAATAAGTAGGATGTTGTGGCCCTAAGATAATAGGAATACGCGAGAAGGTTCTTGTAAAAAAATGATCGTACTGGTTCTAGTTTATTGCATACCTTATGGCTGTTGGGAAAATTGCTCAATTTCTAATGCTTTTTTGAGGTCAAAATGTTAAGCAGGAAATACCCGATACAACTGTCGTACCAACATCGGTGAAACAATCAGCATACGATTTCCATACAACCTGAATATTTTTTCAATCGTTCTCAGGTCCAAACGTCTTTTTCTTTAATGGTAACCATGTTCTTTTTTTGCATCCTCCCATCAGAAAAGTTAAAACACAATTAAACTCTGTACGACGGTTGTATACGCGAAAACACACTGTACGATTTCTATACAATCTGTCGCATGTAACACATGTTGTATGCTCAAGAGCATATGTCCAAGAAATGAGACCGGTTTATGTTGTCTTGCCCGAACTTAAGCGTTGAAGGTTATCAGTAGAAATGCGTTCTTCCTTAGTATAACTATAACCACTATTTAGGGAATAAAGTTCCAAAATGGTTTGCAATTTTTTTTTTCCAAGAGTATGACTGTTATCAAATCACAATTCAAAAAATAGATAGATGACCTCAAAGAAGAAGGCTATTACCAGTTTATTTATTTATTTATTTATTTATCTACCAAGCTTATCTCTAACAGATAACAGAATTCAATTTACCTTAAGTAATAGTTACATTTTCTAATAAACGTTTTTTAAAATCACGTCTATCAAAATATAAATCCACAATATTATCAAAGTTATTATACAATTTTACACATCTAGTGATTGATTCATTTGCTGCATAATTATAAATATGTCTTGGAATACCATATATAGCAAATGTCGAGATCGAATAGTTCTTTCTGATGCATAAATGGTAAGTAATTCAAGAATTTCAGGACATTTAATACGGTACGCGAAAATATCATATACAAACATTACACAATGAACAATACGTCGTTTTTGGAGCATATCTAAACCAAAACGTAGTAGACAATGTCTTTCTTACTGATACATAATGAGTACAAGATGGTAAGTTATGCATCGTATAGCTAAAGGTAAAACCCAGGCATCTGAAATAAGGTCTGATGGAAAAAGACTTATCTAGAAAGAAGGATCGAAGCCATTGTTTATACAGATTACAACTGAGTATCAATGTATATATAACACCATTGTGTAGCTGTATTGATAAAGTTCCTACTCTTTTTTCGGACATCATTTGCTTTGTTCGTTCTATTTTCAACCACAGAATCGATCAAAGAATATTGGAAAATGTATTTCTTCCATAAATCAGTTCCAGATTGGTCTTTAGGTTTCCTGACTCAAGTGTACCCACATTGTCTAAATGAGTCTAAAATTCCTTTCCTATCCACGAAGAACTATCTGATCTTGTTTTTTGATGGGTTGAATTCTCAGACGTCGAGCGCCGGACCTCATCTCAACATCTTCATTTCTCTGGTATATTCAGAAGCCCGTCAATAACAAGGTAACATATTAGTGGTATGAGGTTACTGAATTATCATTGTTAGTGTGTTAATTTCGTGTCTGCTCTTTCTGGAATTCTGCATCTTCGACATCTCAGTTTAACACTTCCGAGCTTATCGTTCTTTCTTTCACATGTTTTTTTTGTAGCCCCTGTGATAAATATTATATTAGTCAAGTATCACTCCCACCTCTCACTAACGTTTGAACATCTCAGAAAATGATTTTCAATCTGTCCTTTAGATTCGTCATAAAACTACAGGTCCCTCACATTCGCCCTAGACGCTAGCCACTTATATTTATGACCATTAGATCTACTTAAGATCCAGCAATAATGAAATAATGTATGTATACGTCAATAGATACCCCTATATAACTCTTAACTTTCTCCCCCTTCACTTCTTCAAAGAAGCGAATGGTTGTGTTCTGAAAACTTCCAAAAACTCATTTGCAAATGCATTGTTACTGCTACCATTACCATCCTCGTAACACAATAACTCAAAGTCGTCGTACCCTTATTCAAAGAACTTTCTTCTCTCAAAATTCTCAAGGTACATCATACCTAGGGTCACTTCATGCTGTGTCGCCGCCTTCAGTCATTAATCAGCTTGACACATCCATCTCAAAATGCAAACCGAAAGTAAAAAACCCCTTTTTATACTCAAAACTCATGGGTTAGTTCCATTTGAGTGGGCACACGCTGTTCTGTTATTTTCCCTCAATTTACCACCGTCTACCAAATTATTTGGACAACTCTTAACCACAAGAGTTATACGTACATATTCGAATCCAAGAGAGGTGCCAGTATCTCTTTTCTTGAGCCACCCTCTCTCTCACCTGTGTTACCTATATTCGAACAGGTAAAATGCAATAGAGGGAAATTTTCTTATTCTTTGTACAAGAGTGTATGGGTTTTCGAAAATCCGTCGTCCGTTGTCTTCAAGACAACTTGGTAAGAAATCCCCAAGAGAGCCCTGAGTCAGTGTTAGTTTTGGTGAATTCAAAGACGGAGGTGTGTGATTAGTGCGCTGTTATCAGAAAGAAACTTTTTTCTTTGCAAACAAATTTAAAAAAATTATAAACAAATTATTGAGTTTTACAACAAACAGTAAATACGAAAAGTTAAACAATCTGAAGTGAAGTGACTCCATTGTTGAGGGTGTTAACTAAAGTATCTTCAACATTCGACTAGTGCTGCACTCTAGTGTGATAACTATGAACTGTGTCTGCTGCGCGCAACAAAATGGTGACGTCAGTCACGAGATGTTGCCATAAGTTTGCTTCTCTACATGGGATTTTATGAATTTCTTTTTGGTATTGACTTAGTGTGCTGTAAAAGTGTTTCAAAAAAAAAAAAAAAAAACTTCCTTTAGGGGATGAACAGTGTTGCTAAATATATTTCCACATAAAAAAAAGAAGACTTTCAGTCAGAAGGGCAGAAGATCCCTAACAATTGATTGTGCCTCACGACAGGTGTATATGTAGTTTGCGTTCGACAGTGAAACACCTGTGATCGAAGGGGTTAAAGCAGAAGACCCCTGTTTTCTTTTGAAGTTTGCAATTATGCGCGAAATTGTCTGGCAATAAATTCACGCAGACTTATTTCACTAATCATCATCAAGACAACCTCCGACAAACATATTGGATTATTAGAAACGAAAGATGGATACAACGCTTCCACCGGTTGGTGGTGATGCATTCTCCCCGACTAATATTGGAGCATTTTTCCAAACCTGCAAGGTAAGTCACGCACTTTGATACTTTATGCTTAGCCGGTGACATGTTTATTACATTTAACCATTTGGCGGCCAAAATCAAATATACTGCTTCATTTGCAAGATTTTCATAGTTCGCTGGTTGAGAACGTAGAACGTGTCGCGCATTGGGATGGATGGTTATTTTTACTGCATTAGATCACGTACGGAGACCTCCTTCGCGTCGGTATACTGTTATTGTTGATGGAGGTGCTCACTGTGAAGTAGGTGTACAAGTAATTAACAATTCTGGCGACAGGTTTTCGTTTCGTATTGTATTCTGTATACAGGTGCTAATTTCTCTTTTTCCGAGAGAGAATACCTAAATTGTAGATTCTCAGGAGATTAGGTGATTAGGCATCTTTTTAGGTGCGCAATCTGTCTGCGTCTGGGAAACGGGATGAGGGATTAGGGTTGCGGTTTTCCTTAAGCCTAAATATGCTCTGAGTTTTTTTCCTTTTTGTTCGAAAACAAAGAGCCGAAGATTTTGATAAAATTGCCTTTGCTTAGAAAAAACCTCAAACTGTACCTAACGCCTTGAAGGATGGGATGGGATATTGTCTTGCATATGTTACATACTCATGAGAAATTATCATCGACTTTATGTTGTAAACCAAGGAATGGAAGTTAAATTAGATAAGAGTAGATAGATGACCGGAAAATTCACTCTTAACCAATTCATGGGAAAGGCTTCACGATAGGTCTTAACTCAGTTAATAGAAACAGATGTGTAAAAACAGAAACCAGACTGTTACCTGAAGCAACATTTGCAAAGAATAAGTTTATCAGCAGAGAACACATGCTTAAACATATAAAACAAATACTTCGATTCATTGGGTAGTGATAATAATTAAGTCTACACATGAAGCATGCGGCCATTTATGTTGCTGTAGATATTTGTGATAAGCTAACTTCTTTTATAAGGCTTCCAATGAAAAGCCCCACAAAGAGCCTTTGGAAAAGGTAATCGTATTGTATTTTCTACGTAATCTTACAGCCTGAAAGCATTGCTCAAGATAGAGCCTTTAAGCACTCTCTCTTCCTGGTATATAAACTGGAGGAATGGTTTTATTGTATAAATACTATATATCAATCCCTTTTTGAATTCATTTGAATTTGAATTTCTTTTTAGATTTATTTGAAATTGCTTGAAATAAATGTGCATCAAATTCAGAGCAGAATAGACTGTTTCACTATTGTTCAAGCCTTGTTCTATATTTTAAAGAGAGCTTTCTATACTGAATTCCGACCAGAAGGTACTACGCTCTAAGACGTGGATATAAGAATTTTCAGTCCCCTGAACGTTTTTTTTTTGGAAAAAACAGGTAAACTGACTGGCACCTTTAGAGCGAGTATTTTATCTTGATTTCGTTGGATCATCCTTACTCCGATCCAAGTGTTTGATATATGTTCAAGCAGAAATCATTTCCCTTGAATGTAGTACAAGTTGACTTACATTATATGTCAGGCTTCTGAGCATTGAGCTGGAGAGATGTAATCAAAAGATTTGAGAGGTTCTACTTTATATTCTCTTTACCGACTAGGTTAACATTGATATGTGCAGAAAATTCTACTTTAGGCCAGTTATAAAGCATATCAAAGCACTGCAATTCTGCATTTTAATACTGAGAAGATATTTAGAAAAAGAGCTGCTACCTACAGTTCATCATAAGATGAAACTGCTGTCTACCTCTTCATCTACATGTTTTGCAATGAAACTAGGAGTACCTCGCTTTTGTCAATAAATTCTTGGGATTCGTTTTGTTTCTAAGCCATGGTATGCATTAGTTTGTATTTGGAATACTGGTCTTATAAAAAGCGACAACTAGAAAACTACATTACTATTAAAATCAGAAAAGTAAAAAATACAATCGAGCGTATAAAATATGATTTCTAAACCTACATAAGATCAGAAAAACTTACTAGAGAATTGGGACTTACTCTAGACAATATAAATTACTATAAATCTGAAAAGGAAACATCTAAGAATCTGGAAGAAATTATGTCCGGAAATTGACCTTTGCAAACTCCTAAACAAACTTCTGCATCCCCGGCGATGTTCAGAAGTTAATTTTCCCCGAACGATAAAAAACCGCTAAGTCTAAGACCCACTTTTCTGATACCCGTATAATTCGATTCAAAATATTTGCCCGACATCACGTGCCTTGCATTCCACCCTTCAATGCATTTGATACTAATTCTATATCTCACCCATTAACACGAATCGAATCCGAAAATATCTGCCATTCATTCAGACAACCAGTTCGTTTGATCTAATCAAATATTTGTACATACTATAAAAATTGGTAATTAAATACCCAAACAAACATTTCAAACACGACAGATGTGTGGGTTGTTCTACCGGGTTCTATCGTGTGTGCGTGCATGTGACTAGTCTTACACTTGTAACGAGAAAAACGTGTGTCACTCACGCACCATGTACATGTAGATGTATCTGTCGCCTATGCACCTACTGAAATGGCTTCTGTTTATTGGAAAACGGTCACCGGAAGGTAAATGACCACCAAGCATTTTCGGCTTTCCTCATCACGCTTTGATTTCGATGAATTTATTGTCGTGGTTGTCGAAACGAATTTGGTAATATTTACAATATTTCCAATGAAATTGGTACTATCGTGGGTGTTTTAAGCAGATGCAGAGCATCGGATGAACGAAGCGTGGTGGTTGTTGATTTAAGGTGTATGTCCACGGCTTCGATTGGGTTACGTGATATTTAGCCCATTTTGGGGATTTCGAAGATTTCCTTTTGTCCTTTTAGACCAAAAAAATTACCTCGATTTTGCCATTGTCATGATCGTCATGGATGCTTTATAGGTCGAGAAATACGATAGCATATTCTTTGCTAGAAAATGGCCAACAAGGAATAGTTTAAAAGAGGGAGTGCTATGGCCAATTTTCTGAACGAAGTCCTTGTTAATACGAAGAAGTGTAATCTGGCCTACACAGACTTGCGGGAAATTTTCCTGTACCATCAGCGAAGTTCTACAAAGCGTTAGTAAATGGGTAGTTTTTAAAGCCCAGGGCTAGAGTAAATTCAAAGACTATAACAACAGTCACTGCAGGGATATAAGCTAATCTAATGAGAATTTGCATGCGATAAAAAGATATCAACATCAAACGGACACAATTCAATCATCAAAATAAATGTAGACGAAAGTTAACACACTTTATTTATGGATTTCAGACAGAATTATCCGATTCGATAAGGGGAATATACTTTGGATGGATCAGAGTCATTAAGTCACACTTCGAC
The DNA here is from genome assembly GCA_945910035.1 of Brachypalpus laphriformis. Lineage (NCBI taxonomy): Eukaryota > Metazoa > Arthropoda > Insecta > Diptera > Syrphidae > Brachypalpus > Brachypalpus laphriformis. The sequence goes on along the minus strand of OX246753.1, from coordinate 12,807,955 downwards.
ATCAGAAACCTTTGAACAGTTTCGCGAGTAGGCCGTAGAACTTGCGCATGATGTTGCTGATATGCTGACAGCCACTTTTATCTACGATATGGGTATCGTCTCAGGCATCTCCGTGTCGATAGGATTTATGGATTCATAAAAGTGGATAATTCAAATATCCAAGAAGCCATTCAATAAATATCCCACACGCCGAAGTTGAAGAAGGTACTTATCCTAACGTTAGTCAATGCCGCTGGACAAAGAGTTAAAGAGTTGAAGGAACTTATATAAATTCAAACGAAGTGGGGTACCAATTTTTGTTGAAAGCAAACTGCTACAGTTTGATCCCTTGAACCAATCACAAAAATAATCTCTGATATCTCTTTCTATTTTCTTTCTCCCTATGTCCACATTTCTCTCTCAAAGTTTTTCTAGATGCCTTGTTAGGTCTATGCGTATCACAATGGAACCACGTGGTCTAAGTGTGTCTTGACCCTATCAGGACAGCCACCTTACCTAACCTAACCTAACCTAAGCCTATGCAAGCTAAGGCTGTATCTGCTCCTGTACAGCTCTAAGTCTGTAGATTTAATTCACGTACTATCTTGTATAGAATTTCATAGTAGTTTTAATTTCCTCGGCCAAAAGTCTCGTGATGAAGCTACTCTATTTCCGAACTATGATCCAAGCTAATAGCTAAAGCAACGATAGATACTTCAACTAGTTATCATGGGGGAATATATCATACACCTTCATAAATCTTTCTCGCGTTTAAATAATTAAGAAACGAGTTTTTTTTTTAACACAGGTTATGTTGACATGAATGGTCCCTTGCCCCTTCACATTCCTTTCTTCCTAAATCATCTTCCAATCTAGTTTCAGCATAGTCTGGCGCTATTTTATGAATGAAATCGCTTGTTTGTTGGTATGAATATAAATGTACCTACAAATTATAAAATTCACATCACAATGTAAAATTTGATTAACACCCTTTATCGTAAACTATAACCATCTGTTGCCAAATAAAAAGAAATCCAAACAGGCACACACATTCATGACGAAGATACCATCACCACCTGTAAGCAAAAGGGTTTTGCCATGAATGAAATCTTCTAATCAATTAATAAAAATCAGTTCTCACGATTTCCAAAATCCAAACACAGAAAAAAGATGAATAAAAATGTATTTGAACATCTGTGATCATTTGTTTTGGCTCAGACTCATGAATTTATGAAGTTGGACTGGTTCTTACCGGTTAGCCCTAAATCTGCCACAATTGGTCATTAGCACGGCCAATTACAACTTGCTCCAAATTAATCACTCCCGCGGCCAATTACACATCTAAATGTGTACACCTTAAGAAAATCCAAACACACATGGTAACAACATGATGATTGGTGGTCTTAGACGAGTTAATTTATTACTACCTGCGCAAAAAAAAAAAACGAGATACACAGAGTTTCCCATTCTATTTAACCCTTTGAGTGCGTCATCATGGTAAAGTTGTTTCCGTAGGAAGTTCCCAGAGATCAAGCAATGGCTTGTATGAGTACATGTGCAAGTTACTCATGTGTGACTTGGATCTATTGGAGCGTACTATCTTCTCACACATGATTCTTCTTTTCCCCTTGTACTGTGCATGTCTTGCTTTGGGTAATTTACATTTAAACAGTGTCTAACGATGAGATGGGTATGACTGGCGTGGGGCTAGAGAAAGATTTGTTTGATGATGACAAACATTGGACTTTTATTTGGTGGCTTAGCGCAATGATTAGATATGAGCAGGGAGCGTCATAAGTGCCTACGACAGATGAGATTGCCATTTAGTGTGTGGCATTTGCATATGAGTTTGGTGCGGCTTGAGACAGCGCATCAGGTGCATGATGGTTAACCGGCTACGCAGAGATAATAATTATTGACTTATGTGTATTGGAGAAAATTTTCTTTCACGCTTTCGGAATGTTATTTGGGAAAACTTTCTGTTGTGGTTTGAAAGTGAATCTCCTTGATTCAAAGTGTCCGGGTTGTGTGACTTAACTTGGTGAGAAAAAAAGTTGTTGATGAAATTTCAACAAGATGCTCTCCTGACGGTGAATTCTATTGCAAAGAGATATTATTAGTAGGGAATTTGTGATTCGATTTGTTTTGTGGAAAAATGCAGTTTCTAGGCATCTTTTGAAGGACGATTCGAAAAAAAAATCAAAACAACAAATATGCCAACTCTCGGCTGCTCGGGAGCTTTCCCGAGTACGCCTGGCTCTGCTCTAGATGCTTTGCTGAACTTACCTCCCATTGATACTTATATCATGGGCTGCACTATCAAAGCCATCCATCGTCTTAGGCGGGGCGGTTTTTGGTATACTCCACACTGGAACTTTGATGAACTTGCGCGACACTTATCTTACGACTCCTGTCTTTTGGCTATGCCGTCTGATGCAATGACACCAGAACTCCAGCTGATGCGCAAATTCAGAGTCGACTTTCCTTGTGTCCAGGACTGGCTTCGGTCAGAGTCTGAGCCGGGAATGGAATGTAGTCGTATTTTCACGGATGGTTCCAAATCCAGTCAAGGGTCTGGCGCTGGGGTCTTCGTGGAAGTCGACAACATTAGACTTTACTTCTCGTTAGGCAAATATGCGTCTGTTTTCCAAGCGGAAACTTATGCAATCCTAATGGCCATAAACTATGTTGTAAAGAACAGGTGGAAAGGACGTAGCATTTGTGTCTGTAGTGACAGTCAGGCTACGCTTAAGGCCTTGCTTAACCCTTTAACCACTTCCAAAATAGTTCGTGAAACCGAAAACTCTTTGAACTCGGTCGCAAGGCTGAATTCTCTGTCTCTTATCTGGGTTCCAGGTCACACTGGGATCTTGGGGAACGAGATCTCCGATGAGATTGCTAGACAAGGCTCAGAGGAGGCTTTCTCAGGTCCCGAACCCGCGTTGGGTCTTCCAGCGTCCTTGGTTAGGGCTTCCATTGACGATTGGGTCTCTTACGAGCACAATTGTGTGTGGCATGACTCTCCAGGCCCGCATGCTCCCGAACGTCTGTAAGAAATCAGCGGCATTCTTGCTGTCTCTCAGCAGAAAAGACTGTAGACAACTTATCGGCGTCTTGACAGGCCACTTCGCTTTTGCCAAGCACCTTAACGTGTTAGGCTTAAGTGACACTACAATCTGCGACGCTTGTGGAGAGAGCGACGACACCGCAGAACATTATCTCTGTGAGTGTCAGGTGGCAGATCTTCGGTGCGGATGTGGTGAGTGCTGGTACTGTAAGCTCCTCATCACTGAAGTGCTTGCTTGGCTTTCTTCGAAAGTTAACGAAATTCCAATAAAGTGGGTAAATCAAGGTTTGCTCTCTGCCAGTACAATGGACCAGTTGTGTCTGAGTGCTCCAGTCGAGAGTTTCCTATCCCGACAAAAAAAAAAAAAAAATATGCCGACTTTCTATGTATTTCCGCTGCTCTTATCTCAAGTCTGATTTCCATATATTCTAAAGTTATAAGTCTTGGAGGAATGATATGACAAATATCGCTTAAAGCCAGTCTTAGTTGATACCTTATTTGTGAGAAATAACATATAACATAGCCTGTGCCATTGCGCAGTATATCTCAGTGTACGTAGAGTTATTCAGTGCAATAAAAAGGGTGAGCTGCTATTGCTGCTCCTCGGGTTGGTCAAAATGAACGAAGTCTTAGTAAGACGCAGATTAATGATAGTAAGGCATATCGCTAATATACGAAGTAGTCTGCGAGATATATCGAAACAGATTACATTTTTGGGGTCACGCTTCTACTATTTCATTGATTATCATCATCAATCTATTACAGCTAACGATCCGGAACTAAGGCTGATTTTTGCACTGGTGCGCTTACCTTTGATTTCTCTTGATTCCAGTGTGTCTTTTCATCCAACCCTATCAATTTGCTTCAAATTGCGCATTCGTTGGCATACATATTCAATAGTCAGTGATGTGTTGATCTCTAGCTCATAACTGTCCGATTGTTATTAGAAACTTTTCCTTATGACCTGATGACACTGCTTCATACAGAAAGGTTTTTTGTCTGAAATATTAGATAGCAAGTTAAATCTTATTCTTTATCTGTTCAAACTCTGCACTCATTACGTTTTCTTTCATGAATACAGTTGTATAACCCATACATATTTTCTCCTTTCACCTTCAATGTCTACGGTCAGTCTTTATGTCAAACCCCTTCTTTCGTAGTACTTGCAACTTGATGTACTGCCGCTTCTGCAGAAATAACCGCTTTTTAAGCACTTTGTGTACTTTTAAGAGGATATGTTTTCTATTTCGATTATCTTCAACAGATATTATATCAGGATGACTGGGATGGTTGGCTCCCCTAACTTAGACTGCTATTATTACTGTGATTTATTACATATGCCATTTGATCATGCGGTTTTCTTAGGAAGAACCGTGGGGATCTGTACATTGCTTGTTATTTGTCCTATAGTTTCTGTTCTAACTAACCTTTATGCTCTTGATTTTCTTGTAGCTGAGGACTGACTTAGCTTATGCATAGCTATCTGAAGTGGGCTTGTACCAATATTTAATTTGTTCATTAAAAATTCATCGCCTTCCTTATCCCTTTGTTCCCAATTAGTCCTACTTTGTAAACTGAATCCCTGGTGACAGATTACCACTTTAGGTTCAATTCGCGCATGACACAATTAGAGACTCTCTTCTGATCTCTTGATATTCGCCAGAGCCGTCGACAGTTGAGATTACCTACTCCTTCATTCCAATGACATCCAACTCACTATCCCTCAAGTATCTTCTTCTACAGACAGATAGATAAATCATTGATAGATCTCTAATCGGTTTTTGTTCTCTACCAAAGTTCTCAATACCTTTAACGAAAGTCTTAGTATTCTTTGAACCCTTCTCTAATCTTCTCCGGAATTTATTTTCTTTTTGTACGAGCTCACCACACCTAATTGAACTTAAATTTCGCGGTTAATGTACACTATCATATTTCTCAATATCGCCTTAGTTTAGGGTTACACCAATGAAAAGACAAGAAATTCTTCTCCTTTGTCTCGTTCCACATGATGGATAACCCAAATAGGTGAAAGGTTATTTTTTATTCGATCTATCTTTGTCACATGTGACAACGATCTAATATCTCTCCACGTGCTCTGTGGTTTGAATTTCATTTACAGGCTCATGTGGTGAACGTAAGATGATACAAATTTGTATCTAAACGATTCCTTCAACTGCACCTGACTCATTCGGAGTTCCTACAAAAAAAGGCGAAAATCCTACAAATATTTTTCAACGGAAACCAAGTAATTTGTCTCTAAAGACCTTCTTAACTTGTTAAGCGTGAAATTACAGACTCTTGCTACTCTATCGGCCGACACAAACTATACACTTTTACGAGTTGTGGTGTGTGGAATAAAGTTTTTTTTTTCCCCTCAGATACATAATTTCGCTTACTTGTTACCACATTTTATTACCACCAAAAGCGCGGTGGAAGAACATAATTTTTACTATTTTCTTATGGTCAATTGGTCATAGAACGACTAGACGATCTTGTTCTATGTACAAGTGGACTAGTTTCAAGTTCTGCGTGCGCGATTAGAATGGGAAATGTTATACAAAGCAAGTTCCATTACATTCATTTGATGACCTCAGGTGGTAATTCTACAGAAATCCCACTGATTATCCTGTTTTAGATTTCAAAGAAAAGAAAAATCACTGCAAATACATGCAAATACTAACTCTCTCAAGATGTGATTTTTATTTTTAATTACCGTTGACCTCGGTTTAAAAAGGTAAAAAAAATAATCAGAGCTTTGAATACTCCGTTAAAAGTGAGAAGTAAATGAGCCAATTAAGATATCAACAATTACAATCGTAATTCATCAAAAATCTCTGGCCGTCTGCAGAGGAAATGGGAAAAAAAGAACCAGAAGGAGAAAAAAATTAAGCGAGTTCGTTGCTCAACTCTTTTGTTTTCTTCTATTACTGCATGCAATTCGGCAACAATGTAAATCTTATCTAATTTCATGCGCCAATCTCCATTTTTTAACACCAAAATCTGCTATATACTCTTTTTTCTTCATCCATCAGTGCATAGTCTGTTTGTCGAGCGTACGTACTGAATGTTGGAGCATACCACTCTGCAAGAGAAAAAAACAAAGAAATAGAAAATTAAAATCCAAACCGCCTGCTACGTATGTATCTTACCAAAAACTTTCAAATCTATTCAAAAACCTAAATCTACAAACAAAGCAATGAATAAGAAGAAATAAAATTCAAAACCAACGCCAACGAGAAATCCACGAGTACCAACCAGTCATCCACTTCGAGTCTCTGACAAACCATGGAGCTTGACCCGAACACAACGCGCTGTCTGTCTTCCATATACCCATGGCACATAAGAAAATAATTCCATATAACAAAGTATAAATAGAAAGGAAATAAATACACAATAACCGTGCCTCTGGGGAGTGTGGAGGGGTAGTGCTCTGCTGTTAAAAGCAGACCCACAAGAGGAAATTGCCTTACGAGATAAAGGTTCGTTTCCCCAACGTCGTCGTTTGCTCTAAGACAAGACCCCATTTTATGTGTTGGCCAAAAACATACACAGTTCATTTGGACTTCCAGTAGTACAGTCTCTGCTGTAGCTTTCTTATGCCCATGGATGCTTGGATACCAATCTTTAGCTTCATTGCTTTGTAGTGCTGCAGATACAAAGCATCAGAAACAGGTTTTATCCGTTTTCCCCATTCTATTCAACTCTCAGAGGCTAAGGCGTAGCCCGAGATACTACCAACTCAAAGCCATGTATTTCTTGTTTCTTATTCAACTCATACTACTATAATACCTGTGTACTTATATGGATTTCTCTTTAACCGTTTGTTTGTGTTGTCTTTTGTCGTTTTAGGTTCTATGGCACTTGGACGCATTCAGAAGATCGTTCCGACAGTTGAACGAACATGTCTGCAGTGGGCAAGATTGTATTTTCTGTGCTTTGAAGGTAAGTGGAACTTAAATAATTTGTGGAATCCATTGCTGATAGAAAGTATGCAATGAAGTTTTTGTAGAAATAAAATAATCACTCACGATCACAATTTAATGGTCTGCGTTAAGGCGCATATGGTTTGCAAATGACGATCGGTGGGAGCAAAAGTTGTAAAGTTATATTTTAGGGCATGGCACGACTCTGTTGGGATGTTATGGTCAGGTAAAGTAAGACAAATAGGTTTGTACTACGTGAACTAAAATAAAGACCAACAAATCCCCTGTTGTGCATCACAGTAATCATCAATCAGCCATTCGCCTAAGATTATGCCACAGTTACTCGGAAAGTAAAATGTATATTTTTACACCTCATGGCAAAAAAAATGTATTTCTTTGGTATTGTAGACACGATTAGCAAGACACATAAATACATACTTTTTTTATATAATTTGTTGCACAAATCTTCTTCTGTACCTACGTAACTTCCAAACTATCCGCTCTAGGAGAAAATTCATATTTTAGAGTAACGATCCGTAGCATTGTCTATGTATTCAAATAAAATAATTTGAAAATGTTACATAGGTCCTTCCTTTAGTTGTCCTTTCGTAATTTTAAAGACAAACATGTTCGGTGTAGAATAGAGAAAATCCTCCACTTAACACCCCTAAATTCTTTAGTGAATCAAGCTTGTATCCGAGCAGCTACGTTCTTTAACGATAATGAGAATGCGTTGTATGAATACTGTAACTCCTCTCTTTTGGAGGGAAAAATGATGAAGTTGTTGGCCTTGAAGAGGCTTCTTTTGTGAGGACTCTTATTCAACTATTCAGCGTCGAGTTTGTAAAATACATGTCAACTACTTTGATGTTACTCACTTCCTCATAAGTTATTCACCCCTATTCATTTTTTTTAGTCAATCCATTCCGTCATCATAACAGCTAGTCTAAGCTGATTGCCCAATGCTGCTTTTGTAAGTTCTTGTAGGAGGATACTTGTGTTCTTAGAAGGATTTTCCTTTAACCGTTTGTTCCCAAAACTACAATTTATTTGACTATCTTTCGATGTATAGTTCAACATTATATTTGAAATTCCTATCTGTACATAAAAGCTTAATTTTCGTATTTACTTGTATCTAAGAAGTATGAAGGGAAAACCAATTTTGTTTTCCTTTAATTGACGAATTTTGAAATAGAGCTGTCTTTCCTCATCATACGCAAAAACAGATGTTAGCAAATCCGACAGAAGCAGGACTATGCATAATTTTTTCGGCTCTTCAGTGGTCATTGTTGTCCTAGGTAGCTTGGATGTCTTCTGCTAACTAATTTTTCTTCAAAATTTGTAACTTATCGAATGAAGGAGTGGTTTTAGTAGAAGTCGGAAGAACCAGGATTGCCTAAATAACGACCTAGATGACTCGTGTAAGTACAGCAATTTGAGCCTTCCTGTCAGTTTTATGTGTTTTCCCATTCAGTTTTTCACTTTTTCCAAGCTTAAGTGGTTTGAAACACTCCCTGTTAATTAAACTAGACAGCTTTTGATACCTAAGAACTGATTTCGCTAGGAGACAGTTCTTAAGTTAATGCCTTATGCCAGCACTTTTTGAGCTTATTGAAATACTAGTTTACAGCCTGTTGCAAAATTAATGGTATATAATAATTTCCAGATAATTCTAGTTGAGATTGAAATGATGCGTAGTTGACTATGAAATTGTTACCTTTAGAAGTCCCTGACTGGTCCACTTTCATCTCGTTGATGTGTTGGGTCTGTAAGTTCGTATGTTCGCTTGTATGACGGTTGTAAAAAAACTTTTGAATATACTATAAAAATCGATTCACAAAATGACAACCGTATGCCATTTTCTTTAGATGGTGACGTCCTCTTTTAAATTACACTCGTACTTGGGATGGCGATGGAGTAGAGGTAACAGCATCGATTGTTCAAATCCTGATGTCAGCAAGTATTTATTTGTTTATTTCTTATGAAATAAAGAGTCAATTCGACCAAGTACGAACACTTATGTGACGACTATTGCAAAGGCATAACACTAGCGGTATTTTGGTCATATGTTTGGGAAAAGTTTCACACTGTTGGATGATTGATCTGTTTCTTCAGGTGGTCCTGGAAAAAATATTATGAATCAGAAGCAAAGAGGAAAGAGTCTCAGAAACATTTGAGTTTCAAACCACTACATCAATATTTCTCTCTCTCTCTCTCCCTATCCTTTCTAATCTCCGTACAGTGTAAAACATTTTAAGGGTATTTATACATCCTTGAGTGTCCGCAAATTATAAAAGATACAACAGATTGGAGCAGATACTTCATAGCTCTGCATTAAATTGAAATGCATTGCTTCGTTGTATTGGACACCGAGCTGAAGTCTTCTTCTGCACCTCCAAAGGCAATTATCTAAATATTCTACAATGAAATTGTCAATTTCACAAGAGTTGTCATTATCTGTCTAAGGAAAATCCCTGAAACCCTTGATATTATATGAAATGGGCTGCTTCATTTAGACCTTTCAGATAACAATAGTTCTTAACCCTTCGCCCATAAAACCCAAGGACACTTTTATCGTTTTCCTTTATGTAAACAAACTCAAAATATTTTCTTTAATGAACACATTCGTCTTGTCTTGTGCCCGTCAACGGAAGTCTACAATCTTTCCATCAATAAACCAAAATTCATTTTCCTATCCGCCACCATAAAATACTCATGGTGCCACTTGAATAACAATTATTACCCTATCATGACCTTAAAGTGATTTTAAATGCTCCTACGTAGGCGTATCTGCAATTCGTTTGTAATTGTGTTAAATGCTTTCTATAATTCAACTTAAATGAATTGTTACTGGTCAATCGAAATGCCATTGACGGCGATCGACGCGACGGTTTAATAAACTTCATGGCATTGCTGCTCGCAAAACAATAAAATCGTTCATTCAACTCAAGGATCCCTCTAAAATCTTTATCATTTGATGGGGGCCCATGTGCCCTACTTACTCGGATATAAAATAAAATGTAGAAAAACTTTTCACAGTTCTATGTAAAAAGTCGCACGTCATACCATAAGTCAGTGTGTATGGTATGGTGTATGCTAATTTGTTAGAAAAACAAAAGTGATAACAGTCATAAGTCAAAATGAAGACAGGCAAATGCTTGGAAATTTATCTTTTTTGTCCCAATTTAGTGTTTGGATGCAAAGAGCTGGTGTATACCCCTGTCTAAATCTAAACTTAATGTTAAACATAAAAACAAACTGCGTTGTCTCCATGCAAACAATGACTGTGTAGAGGTGCATTCTGCTGTCGTCTGTCAGTGGTACAAATAAAAGTGAAATTACGCACACATGGAACGTTATCGTTCTTGGAAACCAAAAAAAGGTTAATAAAACAAAGGGGGAACTTTCTGTAAAGGGTTGCAGTGAGTTGTTTGCTTGATAAATTTAATTTTAATTTACTGAGCCGGTTTTATCAGGTCCACAATGCAAGTGTGTTGACATGTTGATGGATTTATAAAATTAAAATTTGTTTAATTAGAGATTATTAGCACGTCATCCAGCTTATTGGATAACCACGAAGGGTGCATTTCAGTTGGGTCTGTCTGCCCAAACACCATCTCATGCACCGAAAGTGGAACTACGTAGCTACCAGGTGTCACATTTCGTGATATCTTTGTTTGATAAAATCATTTTCTGATTTTTTTCACTTAAAAGTTAATTGTGAGCTTGAATTTGTGCTAAGAAAATTAGGTACCAATTTATCAGCTCAAATGTATTACTTGACCGGTTGTCATATAACGCCAAGGTAGTTAGCAAAAGATGACAATTGAAACAGAGTACCCAAATATCAATCAAAATATTATCATCGGAGCATTTATCTTAAATAATAAGCACGTTGTGGGGATAGCAAGAGTAAACGAAAAATCGGACCTTGATACTCCCTTGGGACAAATTGCCTTCTTGGATACTTTCTTCGTTGACTGCTGTCAAAATATTTTAAGCTTTTCTGGCAAATTGGAGAACAGATTTTGATTGACGTCATACAAGACAATAGACTTGGATCCATTTCACCATAGTTGTGTACTGTATCTGAAACTTGACGTCCTAAATGTTAAGAAGTAACTAATAGAGTGCAAATACCGTAAAATATCGGTTTCGAGTGATAGCTATTTAGTCGATTTGGGAAAAGAAGACCATCATCACGTTCAGAAACAGAAATTTTGCAAAGCAGACATTACAAAATGCAGCTCAGGGATAGATGACACTGCATGCATCCGGTACTCATTTCCTCCAACTGGCTGAGTATCAATTTGCGCAATGCGTCTTTGATTGAAAAATATTAGAGCCAGCCACAAATTTTGTCTCAGGATGGCTGTGAAACATTGTAAGACAAGTCGTAGTCTCTTTCTATATTTATCTCTTAACGTGTACATATATGCGGCATTTGAATATTCTTCAAATATATGAAAAGAGCAATACTACAGCTCTTGCAAAATCTTGTTGTACTCCAAACATCATATAAGATATGAAGAGCATTAAAAAGCTATTTTAGGATACCAAGGTGACCTCTCTATCGGATGTAGTTGCCGCTCTACATTCAAAATCCTTATTTTTTTTTAAAATAAGTTCTAGTTGCATCCTAACTAAAGAGGCAAAGTCAAACGGCAGGTTTTAAGTTATATTAAATGCTATAAGAAAAACAATCCTATTTTTAGATTTTGTAATGATTACTGAATTTTATTTGTCTGTAAGTGCACATCTAGCTTTTAGTCTTTCAATTAATCCACACTATTAGCAATTAAATGGCATTAAACAAGGATTTGGTGCATAATATTCCACTTCATCATCAACATCTTCTACTTTTCATCCATTTCCATAGCCATAGCTATACTTATCGAATGTACATTGACCCATAACAACTAACAGCGCAGCATCATCATGTTACAGTTCTATGAACAAACACAAAACGCATACACACACCACACCAACATCCATCCAGCCAGAATGAGAATAGGAAAAACTGGGAAAAGTGACGACTGTACTTTTTATCTCTCTCCAAGAGTTTTTCCAAAAAGTTCACCTCTCCTTCTTCTTCTTTTTCCCTTATGACACACACACAACATGCACCATGATGGCGCGCAGCGATTTTTCTTCTGTGGTAACAGAAGGTTTACCTGTGCGCATGTTGCACAGTTCCCCCTTTCGTTTGAATTAAAAATATAAAAAATTAAAACGAGAAATTATAATTGATATACGTGACATTCTCCCACGCAACTGCACAAACCAGCGAACCGCAGAATAAGAGATGAATTCCCTTAGATGCCCGCTGTCTGCGCGGATTACACGGATTGCGATGCACGCAAGGGGTACCTGTGACTATGAGCCTTTTGTTCGATTTTGATTTGTTTGTCAGTCAATCGATTCGAGGGGGCGATTGTTTGTCTTTAGGATTTTTCATGAAAAGTCGACACTTTATGACCCTTTGTCAAATTTATGGTGGTTGGCTGTCTGCGCGTGGGAATTAAAGGTGCGTCCGACAAACCGAGTCAAAATGCAAAAGCCTAGAATTTACGACATGTCCTTCCTTCCTACTATCTGCCTGAAAGACTTCCTGCACTCTATGGCGAATAATACGTTACTTCCTGGCACTACCTCTTCCAACAGAGACCCGTAAAATTTTCAATTAGTGCCGGTCATACGCATATTTAAGTGAGATATCCATCAAGGTCAGTAGTTACCAAACACTTTTTCTAACCTCTCACACCGACCAACAACAACACCAGGTGAAGCTCACCTTAAATGTGAATAAATAATTGAGTTGATGAGAAAAAAACGTGAGTACGAATGCCACTTATGAAATGAATACTAGCATCAATGGGTTTCCGAATGAGAGGCCTATAAGAAGATGCAACAATATGCGACAGACATGTAAGGGTATTTGTCGAGAAGATGCATCTTGCTTGCAATTTTCCAAATGTCAGAGTTCTCATTCCATTTGTTGGTGATTTTTTTTTTTTTTTTTCCTTTTTGTAAATGTTACATGTTACCTATTCCATGGGGCAAACAAAAGACTTGAGCAAGGAAACTTGCTCTAAGCGATTTTTTTTTTTTTTCTTATGGTCCATCGAGGATGTGGGAATTTTTTCAATTCCAAAGGACAATACAAGTTCGAGTGTAATTTTAGGTGTGAGAAACGGTAGAGTATTCTTAACACATGTCGAAGATAATTCGGGAGTTGCACCTTGTTAACGCAGAGTTCTCACGTTCGAGACATGTGTCGTTTAGGTGCGAGGGTTTTCTATTTGTTTTTGCCAATTGCGCTGCGTTAATTGAGGTATGCGCGGGAAAACACGTACGCTGAACGTGGACAGAGTGAGTTTTGGTAAAAAATTTCCAAACAGTTTCCTTGAACTTGTAAGTTGAAAATGTGGTGTTTTACGATGGTTGATGGCGATTTAAGGTTTTCATCAATCAAATGGGATTTTTCTGTCCATAAGTATGTTCAATGTCGAAAGGTGCGAGACAATCTGGCTGACATGTGTTTAGATGGAAATTTATTCTAATTGCCATCTGTGAAAGTTGTTAGAATTTGGTGTTCCGGAGAAATAGAAACTAGCTGTTTCAATGTGAAATAAAGAGTAACTAATCTTTACCCTGCCCAACTTTATTGCCAAACAGATAACGAGAATGTCGATGAAGTGATGGCAGAGGGATGTAGGACTTCAGAATAATTGTGAATCTGGAAAATGATTTTAAAGAAACCGACGTTTGATCTTCTTAAAGATAAGATTTTTCAGCGATAAGTGAGTTTTTCTCAAAAAACTTTTGGCTGTGGTATCAACCAGTAGATTCGATTAGGGAGGTTAAGTGGGCTCCGAATTGTTACAGAGCTTGTTTGTGGGCCTTTACGTTATTTGTATCATTTCAGTTAGTGCTACTGTCTCGATTATGTCCGTAAAACTGAGTCCGCCTGTTATTAGCGTTAGTCACTGGTGGTAGAATACTAAACAGTTTTCTACTGAGACGTTTTGTGTGACCTCTAGCTAGCTGTTCTGCATGCGCCATCGTTTTTTGAATAATCTGGATACGGTCATTTTATTGTCTGGTTTCAATTGTACCTTTGTTACTTTACACCATATCGGAAGGTGCGATTTTGACATTCATGCTAATTTTAACCCTGAAATGCCGTGAAGACTTCATTCAGGCATTTAGAAGTTTGCACAGCATATGCAAAATACATGCAGGTTGTCACTAATTGGCATATCGTATTCAAATTTGCATGACAAATGAAGACAATAGCAGAAAAGTTTTTTATGGAAAAATATACATATTGGAGTAGTCAGCATCTGTCTTTTTTTTAATAAATTCTGCCTTTCCGAATTTTAAATATCTTAATTGGGCTCCAAACATCTCTCCTTACAAATATTTGGTGCAACAGCTCTTTAAAGTGCCAGGGCCTCTCTCCTTACCTCAGAGTGTATTTCAATAGCTTCGTTGTTATTCCCTAGAAGTATATATGGACTCCTAAATACCTCCTTATCCACTTAAACCGTAAAATTTTCAACCCATTATATCCCCGCCATCGTGTATTGTTAACAAAAATTGTCATGGGTACTTCCAACTCATCCAATAAGTCCTTCAGAAACAACCCCAGTCAAAGTTGGTATGCTTACGGCTTGTAATTGATCACTGAAATCATAATTCCCCGAAACAACACCATCAAGGCCCTCAAAATAAAAAAAAAAAATCTCTCCTCGTCCATGACATAACGCGTGTGCGATGCGTCGCCGACATACCTTTCTCAACTGTTCAAATCTCCTCTTCTTTTTTTCTTTGATACTGCGTGACTCACTTATAAATTTTGAGTCATCGAAATGCGGCAATGAGACATAACTCTTTCTCAAGATGACCATTTCATGGAAAATCTTCCCGAACAAAGACGCCTTCAATTTGGACCCCAAGCGTGCCGCCCAACATGAATTTGTTAAGACCCATAAAGCCTACAATCTATTAGGTGTAAAATGGTGCCAAAGAAGTGATGCCACTGTAGGGGGAATGAGGAATTTCCGGAATCATAAGGTTCAACTTTCATTTATGCTAAATTCAATGTCGCTAAATAGTTTCAAACTTCCGAATATCGTTTGGTTGAAGTATTCACCAACAAAGAGAATCATCATCAATTCAAGCTCCAAAATCTAAGAACAAAGAGTCCATTTGGCACACATCCACGTCGATGGTGTTTTCCCCTGGTTTTTGCAAAAAAAAAAAAAAGAAACCCTACGGAGGAGCCAACGGTGGTGGCTTGGAAGACTATTTGAATTGGTTCTTCTCTCTTTGAAATGGAAATTGTTGCCAGCAACCAATCCACGGAACAAAACAAAAACTTGTTTGTCGCCACAACTACCACCAGACAAACACTCACACATGAGTTTCGTGTAAAACCTGTTGTGGGTAGTGCGCATGTGTTTTTATAACTACCTTTACCTGTAACGATTATACCTACACAGTGTAGGTAGATACAGGTATTCAGTTGTAGTGTGTGCTCAGGTGAACGGAGTGAAATGCAGAGTCGTACCTAAATCAGTCTTTTCGAACGCTTCGCGCGGTATAGAACGTGTCTTGTTATGTAGTGCTCAACAGTAAGCAAAAAAAAAAAAAAAAAAAATCAAATTGACCAAACAATCACTGTGTTGTGTGTAAATTTTGTGCAAAGAAGTAAAATAGGAATAAATTTATGAAGATCAGTTCTAAATATGAATAGTGAATAAATTTCCAAAAAAAGAGATATCGTAAGTGTCCAATATGGAAATGTGTTGCCTGGCTACGCGCTGGAGTATTGGATATAGCATCATCAACATCAATATTGGATATACATACATACATAAAGAGTTTGAAACTGGATTTACTTCTTACTCTCATTAACATAATCTGCATCTGCATTCTCCCACACCTTTCCTTATTTTGCATTCTCCCAACGATACACATTAGTTCTATGAGAGTCTTTTAAACTCCCGTTTAAGGTAGGGACAAAGAGTAAGAAAAAAAATAAGATTATTCCATGCACAGAACTTCAATCAGAGACGCTCATATTTCTTGCAGTATGAGAGAACCAAACAAAAGAGTTGACGCGCGAACTCGCCTTTTATGCAAATGTTTTGTATGTAAGAACGAGATAAAAAAGTCCGTTTAGAGTCTTGCTTGCTGAATATCAATTTGCCCATGTATAAACAGAAGAATATATAGAATTTTAAGTTCTGTTCTAAGCATAAAAATGGTATTTGTATGCGCTGGTAGAAAATATGTATATCCCTCTCGGTAAACCTGACATGAATTACTAATGTCTCGGATGGTTTTCTTTGAATTCATAGAGTTCACTTGAGATTTAAATCTATCGTTAACATTATAATGGTGCAGTATATCGACTGCTCTAGAAATAAAAGGACAGAAAACATCATTAAATTTCGAGATGAGATGAATCTTAGAACCCATCACAGTGGGCAGCTTCAATTTTCCGATTTCTTTTCATTTTTAATGGCTAGGGACTCTTGTATGGTCCCTTGAGAGAACGATAATAAAACAAAATGTAAAGGGAAGGGCGGGTAAATCTTGGAAGAAGAAAAGAAAATAAAAAGAATCAACACAGGTGTGTTATCTTGAATTTCAGAGATTTTTTTTTTCTTCTTCTCTATGACCCGCTGTATTCTCCCTTCGTTCGACACATCTCTTCGAAAAGAAAATATAAATAATTGATGGGTTATTTTTCTTTTATTTATTTGTAAGGTTTTTCGTGATGATTACATGTTTTATAGAAATCTCATTCTATCTTCTGTTTGCCCTTCTCGTAGCAATTAGAAATTAAATTTAATTTTAGCTTCGCAACTAAATGTTAGTACCAATACATGCTGCATTCAGCATTTTTTTTTTTTTTTATCTTCACATCACGTGTGTCTATATCTTGTGTATCGTTTAACTGATATCTCAAGGTCTACAAGTGTTATTTCGTGCTTTTAATGGTTTTTATGTATTTTTTTCTCTCTGCTTATTCTAAAGAATTTGCAATTAATCAATTTATGTTTTGTAAGCGGTTGTAGAGTGGCTATGGTTGATTCTCATTAAAGACAATGACTCGCTCGCAGTTACATAAAAGTCAAAGTGAATGAAATTACAATGAATTTTGTATTGGACGCATTGCACAAAAGACAAGGAATTTTTTTATGGTTGGACTGTCGACTCTGTATGACTGTTTTTGGGTGAAATTTTATGGCTCAGACAAAGTATCCGCTTACGTTGGTGGTCTACTGTTTATAGGTTTTTGAAAAAGAGCTAACGTCGCGCGCAATTTATTTTTGTTCTTATGATGGTAGCACGTATAAGGTAAGGCGTAGTAGCTGACACCACTGCAGTGGGTCATGGGTTCAAGTTGTAGCTGAACATGGTTGTTTCCATTTGTTTTGATTCATCTTTGACATTATGTCTCTATCTTAGATAGTTTTAATTTTATATAACGTCGTCCATGATACATTACCTTATGAAAGTGCCTTTACTAGTACAAAGATAAACGCTGTCTACTCTTATTTCTATAATTCCTTTTAACTCGGGATATAAGTAAGCCTCCTCTGCGAAGTTAAACTCATGACCTGATTCTATCGTTAGCGATGTATGTTACTCGTATTAGTTTAAAATAAATCGATGGTTTGAGCTAATTTCTTAGACTAGGTAGGTACTAATAGTAGGAATGTTTTTATTAGTTTCGGGCTTACACTTACTTTTGAATGCAACCGAAACAAGCACTACTGTTTCGTAGTATAAAACTTGTGGAATTTTGCTTCTTATTCTATGTTCAGGAAAGGCAGCTCCTACTAAATACAATAAGACTGTAGATTAGGTTCACTCTAATATCATGGTTCCATTATTGGTAAAGTATGTTATTGCCAGAATGTTATACTCAACGGCAAGAAAGTGACAACTGCATGGGAAAGCCTTACAGTCTATCATTTAAAACAACATGGGTTCCAGGTATAGCAAAATAGCATTACCGTCGGTTCCATAGGAAAGGCAATATTATTAGAATATGGCTTTTATTACCCCAGAGCGGCTTTACTGACAACGTAATCCACGGGGTTGCTTAGGATTAATTTAGTTTAATAGGTTTGATGAAGGTAAGATGCAGTTATTTATATATTTAGCTAATTTAGTTCAATATAGAACAATTCTGCAGCTCATGTGAAGATACCCTTTGTTTGTGGAGCAATTCTTCCCCACCAAAGTTTCTTATTGCTTTCGGTTTTTGACCAGAACCTTAAAGGTTCAAAATTTGAACCTTACTTACTTACTTCGGTGGCGCTACAGTTCGGGGTGAACCTGGGCCTCAACCAACAAGCCTCTCCATTTAGCTCGGTCTTTAGCTAATTGCCTCCAGTTGCGCACTCCAAGATGGTCGAGGTCCCCTTGAACTTGTGCGCGCCACCTACGGCGATGATTCCCTCTACTGCGTCGTCCCTCGGGGTTAGATTCGAAGACTCTGCGGGCCGGAGCGTTGGTGTCCATTCGCTCTTCATGTCCTAGCCATCTCAGACGTCCAATACGCAGTTTTTTGACTAGGTCGATGTCCCTGTACAGCTCGTATAGTTCGTGATTGAATCTTCTCCTCCAAAACCCGTCAACGCAAACGGGACCGAAAATCTTACGAAGAATTTTTCTCTCGAAGCGACTAAGGATATCTTCATCCTCTTTTAATAAAGTCCATGTTTCAGCACCGTAAAGCAGGACTGGGATGATCAAGGTCTTATATAGAGTCTCCTTAGTTGTTCGAGACAGGGCTTTACTGTTGAATTGCCTTATAAGCCCAAAAAAACAGCGATTGGCAAGAGTTATTCTTCGATTGATTTCCGCACTGATTTTGTTTGTAGTATTTATAGCAGAGGCAAGGTAGACAAAGTCACTTACTACCTCGAAGTTATAGCTGCACACGGTGACATTTTGTCCAATTCGTCGGTGTTGGTTTTCCCTTCTTGTTGACAGCATATACTTGGTTTTGCCCTCGTTTATCGCTAAACCCATTTTGGCCGCTTCCGCCTCAATGCTTGCAAAAGCACCGGTGACAGCCCGCTGAGTTCTTCCGATAATGTCTATATCGTCGGCGTATGCAAGCAGTTGTACAGGCTTGTAATAGATTGTGCCTCCGGTGTTGGCTTGTGAGGTCCGCACAATCCATTCAAGTATAATATTGAAGAAGTCACATGACAGCGCGTCACCTTGTCTAAAGCCTTTTTGACATCAAAGGTCTCGGTGAGGTCACCTTGATGGAGCAGCGAGCGTTCTCCATCGTCAGCCTGCACAGACGGACAAGTTTGGCAGGGATGTCAAAACTAGACATGGCTCTATAAAGCTCTTCTCTATAGATGCTGTCATAGGCCGCCTTGAAATCGATAAAGAGGTGGTGAGTATCGATTTGGAATTCTTGGGTTTTCTCCAGGATCTGCCGAAGTGTGAAGATTTGATCGATGGTGGACTTTCCTGGCCTGAAACCGCACTGATAGGGTCCAATCAGGCTGTTGATTAAAGGTTTCAGGTGTTCACACAATATCGCAGAAAAGATCTTGTATGCGATGTTGAGGAGACTGATGCCTCTATAATTGGCGCAGTTGAGGGGGTCTCCTTTCTTGTGGATCGGGCAAACGATGGTAAGATTCCATTCATCAGGCATACACTCGTCTGACCAAATTTTAGAGATGAGTTGTTGTATGCACTCTACCAAATCATCACCAGCTGCCTTGAAAAGTTCGGCCGGTAACCCGTCAGGTCCAGCAGCCTTGTTCGATTTCAGCTTGGATATTGCTATCCTCACTTTGTTTTGGTCAGGTGGACGGAAATTTTGACTATCATCGTCTATGTTGAATGGTTCATTCTGCCTGACAGCGGGATGTTGGTCTTCGTCGCCGTTATACAGTCTGCGAAGTAGTGTTTCCATATTCTCAGCACCGATTGTGATTCTACTACGAGGTTTCCATTTTCATCTCTACAGGTTTCTGTACGGGTATTGCTCTCTGACACGTTCTTTTTACCTTTTGGTAAAACTTCCGTACATTGTTCCTGGAGTATAGACTCTCGATATTCTCAAACGCGCGCTTCTCATGCTCTTTCTTTTTCTTTTGGAGAAGCCGATGTTCTTCCCGTCTCTTTTGCTCGTAGAGCTCACGAGCAGCTCTCGTCTTCCTTTGCAGCGCCGCTTTGTATGCCTCTTGCTTTGCTACATGCACTCGCCGGCATTCTTCGTCAAACCAGGGGTTTCGCTGTGGTGGGCTAGCGTGACCCAGCACATCAGTCGCGGCGTTTCTGATGGCATGTTGGCAGCGTTGCCACTGGTCTTCGGTACTTGATGCTGGCGGCAAAGGGGTGATTGAGAGATTTCGGGATACGCGTTCAGCGAAGAGTCTGGCGGTCTCTTACGATTGCAGCTTTTCGACGTTAAATTTTCTCACAGTAACTCTTCTTTGTTGCTCAGATTGGGATATCCGCATTCGTAATTTGAACATTGAAGGTTCGATAAACCTGCAGTTGTTGTTGAAAGATTTACGGAATACTTTTTGAATATCCCGGAAGAGGAAGGAGTCCAAGTAAACTGCAGAAATGACATATTTTTACCTACCCTTTTTATAGTGCCGCAGAATATTATGCCCTTAAGCACAATAGACTTCGACAGTCTCTTGGTTCTGATTTTGTTGCAGAATGGCCATAATTTTTTTGATGCATTACTAGTGCTAATCGAACTGCGTTTATGATTTGCTTATATGAGAGTCTTATTTCTCACACTTCATACTTGAATTTGCGGGACTCTTACTGGGTGATCAAATAGTCATGGATCCTGCACTGAGCCTTTGCGAACAAATCCATCATCTTCTATGTTCATTAGGATCCCTACTGAGCTGGGTTAGGCTGCTTCTTGCACGTACAAGAACATCTAATTCAGTGTTGTATCATAGTGGCTACGTGGAATGGTTAAAAATGTTTTGCGTAAAATGGGAGATCATTTTTAACTAAACTTCATATCCACTGCAACCTGCTTCTCAAAATAGATTCTTAATGAAATGTGATATCAGTTGAATGCTGTAGTGGGTCGAGAAGCACGCAACATGGGCTGTTTTTTTACTTTTAGCCTTAGTGGTAAAGTAGCTGAATGCTTAAGGTTGCTCTCGGTGTAAATATCTGATTGTCTTTCTCTGCAGCTCGGACCTCTTTGAATGTTCAGTAACATAATCAGGCAATTACCTAGACTAATCAAGAAGAATTATTTGTACTCCAAGAATCTGTTTTTGGATATATATAATCAAATACAGATAATTTTCAAAATAATATTGCAGCATTATTTTTATAAATTCCTTTTTACCGACTCTCCATTCAATACGTTATGAGTTTGTATCCACTTAATTGAATTCGAAATATGAAAACAGCTTGATTTACCAAGGCAATCGCTTCTGCTTAGTCATTATTCGTTTATTACTTCACTAGAAGTCTTAAACTTTGTTAGACATATGGAAGTAAAATATTTATCGAGCCGAAGGTCAAGTACCTTCAAGGCACGGAAACAAAAACAATATATATATCAATCGAACAAATTATAAATTCAGTTGAACTCAGATTTAGTGCCACCTGATTACATGTTCAAAAAGGGGACAAAATAAATCAGAGATTAAGTATACGTAAACCTAAACCGGATTTTCTGATCTTGTGTTTGATTTCCTTGAATTTGTCTGTTGAACTTTGATTCTTTGGTAGACTATCGTACTCTAATTTCGGCTCTTTGAACTTAAATTTATAATCTAAGTTCAATAATCGAAGATTATGGCCATAAATTTCCCCATTGAAATGCTTCTGAAAATGGCCCCCTTATTTGAAAACAAAAGAGTTGAAGTGAGGTCATTTTGTTAATTCCTCACTGGTCAATAATATTTTTGCGTGAGTCGGGTGATGTAAATCATTTGAAATTGAACAATACTATAAACAACTTGAATTTTTTCTAACTATAGAATATTACCTCATTTAACAATTTGAAAACCAGGCTAAGTATTATATTTCATATAATTTAGCACAAATGCCATTCAATGTACTTTTCCCAAAACGTTTCTCCAAAAAAACAATCATAGTTCTCAGACGTTTTTGTTTTGCTTCTGATTCACTAACGCCGACCTCAATTGGTCGACAATTCTCAAGAAATTAATATCTCCTTAAATTGGCATTCAACCGTACATTAAGAACCATTAAGTTGTTGGGCGACGAATGGTTTCAAAATATATAGAGCAACCAGAACTTCTGCCAAATTTCATGTCAGGTAGTCGTTAATCATCTGTTAAGACTACTTTAGATGCATGTTATTCTTACTGAATAAATGGCTCACCATTAAGCCGAAAATGTTATGCCAAAAAAGAATGTTACTATCTAGAGATGCTTCGATGAACAAGTTCTGCTTGTAAAGAAGAATTTCAGCAAAAAAAGATGAAAAGAGAAAGCGAACTTCGATTTTAGAAGGCGGAATGTACTCGTATACTCAAGAAGGGAAAAAATGCCGAACACTTTCCTTCCTTTGGTCGGATGTTAAAAAAAAAGTAAAAGTCAACCACAGAGACTTTATTTGGATTTGCAATATTCTCTAGGGAATCGGTCAATGAGTTTTGCGGTTCATTCGGTGAAATAAGAGTCAGTAGTCTCGTCAGAGTGTTGCTAGAGGAATCTCATCAATCATTTTAGAGTGGACATCAATCAAGTTTTTTTCTTACTTTTGAGAGTATCGAGTGGTATGTGATTGATTATCATCACTTGATAATTTTTTTTGTAAACAAGTAAAGGACCAGTAGTAGAACCTTGCGGCACTTTTTTTCTTTTGAGAAGAATTATTGTAGACTGCTTGATTGGGTAAAGTGCATTAAAGGTTAAAAAATGAATAAGAATAGTAATGGTTGAGAACGAAGTAAATACATTGTTGGGCACATGTGTGCCCTAGAGGAATACATTGAAATAGGTGTAAAGATGTTACACCAGCAAACAAGAATGATGAGGATTTCGAATCATTTTTATTTTCTGTCAGAGATTTTTTCCGCGTCAATCTATTGTTGTTGGTTTGGTTTTTTGTAGGATTTAATAATTGTTCTTCTGTAGGCTGGACGTTGGGTCGTTCGTGATTTCAGATTGGTCTAAGTTATATCAAGGTAGCGCTATATATCGATGTACATACGCTTATAAACGTTCTTTTTGAAGTGTGAATTTGGTGGTCATGTGACTAATATTTCCGAATCGGGGAATTTGTATCGATAACTCCCCAATTGAATAGTATCGTTGCATATCTACCATGATGAAGATCCATTCGTAATTGCCTGTTGGTAGAGAAGACTTGAAATTACCTCGCGCTTCATGGAAGAATTTCACTCTCAAACCATTTCTGCAGACTATATCGTATGCACCAGTATTGGCTCGGTAGCCTACTTCGATACAAATCGTAAACGCTAGTACCAGTTACTTATTTGATACTTCTGTTCAAACAGCTTATACATATAGTTGAATGATTAAATTGTGGCATTCTAGCTTAACGTTGAGCCTTATTAGACTTGTAAGGACCAGAACTTACTTCAGTTCAGCTAGAAAGTGCGCAGTTTCAAGAAACCAATCTTTTAACTTTATTCGTCAGAACAGTAGAATCTCCGGAAACATACCATTATGTCCGACAGCTTTGCCAGTCTTAAGCTTTAAGAAAGCCAATTCAACTGAGGATCTTTAAAAATACTTGAGCTATAGACATCTGAGGCTATGCCCTCCATAGCCTGTTGTATGTATAGACATCTGAAGCCCACCCATTTGGTAGGAATTCAGTAATATTAATGGTAGATTCATGTTTTTATTTGAACTAAATACTTTCACTTGAGAAATGTCTTTTATAGTCTCAAACTTCCCTACCAATTTAATTCATCTATCGATATTCAAATATTTGCCTGCATTTTCAGACTAGTAACAAAAAATAAAACACAACTGCCCCCACAACCTTGGGATACCCTACAAACGTTCCTTAGAAACCCAACCTACTTCCACAATATTCAAAGGTCAACTTTTTTTCGATTGCTTTGTCCTATCTAATTTCCCTCCAAGTATTTACAAGAAAAGTATCGCAATACGATACTTATCCAGCGGCAAACAAAAACCCAAGTGGCTTAGTAATCAGTTCAAGTGAGGTTAACTCAAAGTCTGCATTTAATTTTTCTTTTCTGGTCATTTATTTATTCTGTTGGCTTTCATTTTCAGTATCTAATTTAAATCGATCTTTATGGTAACAATAAACCCAAAAACAAAAGAAACCGTCTTGCTGCTACCGCTGGAAGCGGTGCAAAACCAGTTTATCAAAAAAACAAATTTTAGCTAATCTTGTACCACATACTATGTAATCTGTGTTTTCCTATTCATTTGAAGCTCTAAAGATACATATCCATGTATCTCTAGCTCAAGTTAAATGCAAACTCGCACTCGAGCTGAGTAGATCATTGCTTGAGGCACGATGCCAAAACTGGTACCAGAATGTGGACCATGGTCGTGTAGTGCAGTGTTTGCGGTGCTTTTTTGTGGCTTTTCTTTGCAGCTACAACGCGCCATGTGTGCTACTTTTCTTTCAACACAACAGTCATGCGAGAATATGTAATCGATTTCAGCCCCTTCAACCACCTGTTTTTCTGACTTGATGCCACATGACAACGATAAAACTAAAAAAAAATGTATCTGCACATCCCCTAATGGCAGTAATTAGGTTTTGGTAACTCTTTTTTTGGCGCAGCCTGTCCCAGTGACAATTAATTGCAAGCTACCATCATTGTTCTGCATACCCTTTCGATGGTCCCTTCGAACAAAGGAAGTTATCCAGGCACGAACAAAATGTAACATAGTATAGTCTCCTTGTTTCGCAAAACAAAAAAAAAAAAAAACTAAGAGGCCGAGAAAAGACGTTTCCTGTCTTCCTGAGTCTCTGTGCGTTTTTTCTTTTTAATTCACTGAGTCGTGAGCTTGTGTTCATGACTCACCTTACCACTGTGCTTTTGTTACCATTCTTTTTTATTTTTGCTATGCTTCCTTTATATTATAGTTTTTTATGCAAATAAGAGTTATCTACAGATGTGGGTACATTGGGACAGAGGTGTGCGCTTGCATAGGGGCTATGTAGAAGTTGACGTCATTATAAGTGATTGTTGAAAAATTAGTATCCATTAGATAGATTTTAATGGAATCGTGGAATGATTCCTCAATGATCGATGGTGAGGTAGAGCTCATAGATTGTGTGTGTGCAATTTCAAGGCTAGCGGGTGGCTGTAATGAACGGAAATCAATCAACGAAATTATGCGTTGTTGAAGACTTATTGTGGACACACGTGCGAGTATAACAATTAAGTGGATATGTGAGGTTTCTAACACAAAGCATTTAATCATAAACATTTGCAAAATTCATTTAGACAGGTACACTTAGGATATAAAATGGCTTAAGGTGCTATAAAATTTAATGGAAAGCTTGTTGATTTGTTATGTACTTAAGAAAAGACATTTCGACTTGCGGTTGCCTCAGGAGAGCGGCAAAGATGCAAAGATTTTTTTGGAGTAGGCCTACATTAACCACGATTTACAAAAAAAAAAAGATTTTAATTCTTAACTTAAGTGGTAATACTTGAACCCATTTTTCTGGCGACAACTTGTGCGCTACTGTCCATAATATTCTTAGGATTTTCACTCCTGTTTAAAGTTCAAACATACCAGTAAATTATCTTTATTCGAACTTGATTCTCAGCCAGATTTGTACGATCGATGAAATGAATGACGGTTACTTTCCTTGATTTTGAGAAAGTTCTGAACGTTTTTTTTTTTGTTTTAAACTCTGAGCTGATTGGTGCCACTGTTCAGAGTTTCAGTAGGAGAGGCAATTCACAAGCTTGGTGGTTTGTTTGACTGTCTATCTGTGCGGCTGCTGTAGTTGTCTCTAGTGCACAGCTAGCTTTACTTACAAAGCTGGCAATATGTCTCTAAAAAGACGCCATTTATACTCTCTTATTTGCTTCTTCTTCTTTTTCATTTTCATCGAGGTTATGATCCGAGAATAAGGGATCATAACCCTCCTACTTCACTGCATTTCTACTGATCCGCCTGTGGGGTTCGCCATTTAACCTCAGAAAATATCGGCAGGCCTCCCGATTTTGGATCACTCGGTTACTGAGGCCAATGAAATGCCGATGTTGTCGCATTTGTGTGATCCAGGCGTTTATAGGCCTGCCTTTCCTACACAGCGATGTCTTTGGAACGTGCATTGATATTGCCTTTTTAACAGGGTTCAAATAATCTCTTCTTCGAGCGTGGCAATACCAGCTGAGCCGGTGGTGCTCTATCTTTTGTTCGATAGTTTCCTTGACGTGAAGGCTTCCACGGATCTTCGAACTTCTTATTCGAAAAAGTTTTGTCACTCCTGCTGTCATGCGAAGCATCTTCATCTCAGCTGCCGTTAATTTACTCTCATACTTTATGTACACCGTCAAACATCGTGAACCGTATGTGAGCGCTGGACGCACAACTGCGGTGTAGAGCCTTCGTTTCAACTTAGGTGGCATTTTCATGTCACAGAAGACAGCGGAATTTTCTCTCCACTTCATCCAGCCTACGCTTACGCGATGATTGATGTCTTCATCACAGGTTGCTTTGCTATTGATCCTAGATCCCAGATCTTTGAACTTTTCGCACTTGGGAAGCACTGTTTCATTCAAATAAATGTGTGGAATAGGTCTGAGTGGATCAGAGAACGGGCAGCACAAGTACTCTGTCTTTTATGAACTAATGCGATACTCATTTCCCTACAAAACTTCCACCCACACATCAAGTGCTCGTTGTATGGATGTAGGATCATCACTTATACTCTCCTATTTGCTGTTTTATGTAATATCATATCATCATGCCACAAAGGTACCATTTTAAATATTCCATTTGATATTCAACTCCAGCTCTGACTTCAATGTTCTTCACAAGGAATTAGCATAACAACGCAAAGAACTTTTTTTTTTGGTTTATTATTTCTCCACCACTACGCGGAACGCAGAGATGATACTCTTTGAAGAACTAAATAGAAAATTAAATCATCTTTCATTTCTTATACCAAAGATTACCATACCATCCGGATCAATATTTGAGCTCCATATTTCTATATGATAGAGATATATATATGTATATTTATACCGCTTGAAAGAAACTGATTTTAAGATATCTTGACAAACCTTGGCTATGCCTTTCCTTATAGAAAAAGTATACATATTCTACCAGTTTTCTCTATTTATTGTATATTGCCTAGGCCTAGCTTCTCGCAAACACTCATGTTGTGTGCGTTTTTCGCACGAATGGAAGGCACCTACAGTTGTGGGCCATATCAGAAGGGCAGTCTTTTTTTTAGAAGCTTCCTCATAACTACAGTACTCTCGGATGCTCGTCAAACGTTCGCGTGAGGTGGGACCGTGAAAATACTCTTTGGTGTTTTCTGGATTCGAATATGGAACCTGCTCACTTGACTGCTTTAGCCACTGCTTTTACTAACAAAAACAAAAGCGTAAACCGTGTTCCACTTCTGACACGATACATAAAAATCAACATAAATGCGCTGTGATGGTATTGTGGTGCTCTTATTTCTCTGATATCTTACAACCTTACTACATTGTAGTGCATTTCAAATAAATTTTCGCCACAAAATAACAAATTGCTTTCCACTTCTGACACCAATAGCATACACATATGTACGTATATCTTTTATTTAGTTACTCAAGCTTACCTTACTTCAGTTTAAGAATCTCAAAGTCTACAAAGACTACAGACAGTACTCAATTTGAAACATCCTATACAGCGAATGTGGAATGCATGACCAGATATCTTCTCCTATAATAATCTACAAGCATTTAAAAGTACTCTGCACGTATACCCCTTTCCCTTCTTCTGTCGTTTTATTAAGCTTTAAAGTATGTATTGTTGATGATGCTATTGAAAAATCCTCGCATCCATTCTGAATGAATTCACCAACAACTAGTCTAAAGTTCTAAAACTCTTCCCCATAGCTGCTAATACAACTTAAGTAGCAAAAACTGTAACTTCCACTCAAAATGATAAAATTTCGCTACAAACGAAAAGAACCAACTAATATTGTTGGCACAGCTGCAGCTACAGCTCCCGTTCAAAAAGCCATCAAAGAACAATCAACAAAGCAAGCCAAATTCAATCAGAGTACTTCTTCTTCTGGTGGTGGTGGTACATTACCACGCATCAGCCCGAAGAAATTCACTGATCAAAATGATGGCAACAAATCTGCAACACTTACACGAAAAACCACTCCGAAGATTACCTCTGGGATTGCGATGGTATCACAAATTCCATCAACTGTCGATCACGGATTGAGCAGTGATAGTATCGTCGATCGAGATCGTTGTATCAACGCTGTTATTGTGAGTGATTATTTCCTAATTGACTAAATGACATCAAATTAAGTTGAATATAAATAAATTTAAAATGTGTGTCTTCTCTTTCTCAGGAACTCTTTCAACAACTGCAGACCAGCTCCGAACCCGCTCTCTGCCCGGAACCACTCCGTCGTGCTCTAGCTAGTGGCCCGCTGGCTGGAAGAAGATTCCCTCTAGGCTGCCTAGGTGATGCAGCTGAATGTTTTGAGCTACTGTTACATCGTGTCCATTCGCATATCTCACCGGATGATGGAGACTCTTGTGAGTCGCAGGCATGCATTGCACATCGTCGCTTTGCCATGCGTGTCATCGAGCAGAGTGTCTGCAAATGTGGGGCCAACTCGGAGCAGTTACCATTTACTCAGGTGAGTTCTCATTATTTGTTTATCCTTCAACTCATACGCCTACCTAATACGTATGACATCAACTCTTCACTCACATGACTCAGTTACAAGAGTGCTACCATTTCAGTCATAGTTCTAGCTCGCGCCCACTTGTGCGTCCAAAAGTCAACTTCTCTTCCCTACATGTGCTCACGTAAACAGATTGAATTCGCGAATCCATCTGCGTGACGGATCTCAGAGATACTAAACTCGAAACTCGAAAAGTAGATTTTCTCCACATCACCTAATCTGGCCCACCATCGGCGTGTACTACTGCACAATTCATTCAGTAAAACAAGCTAAGAAATTAGACCAGACCACTCAAGTATCTACATCCACTTTACAGCTAATTTTCTCTTCCGTTTCGAATGATAGATACTATTCTGGCGTGGGATACGGTTCAACACCCAAACACAAAGAACAAAATAATAATTGTTGCACGTGCAGAGGTGTTGATTTACGAAGAGACGTTACAACTTGAGAGACTGAACCGATTTGTCAAAAATAGTCATAGCTACACGTTTGATCGTCTAATGAGCTGCTGGCAGGCATTTTGACGTAATGAATTCGAAATGACAGACCATTGGTCAAATCTTCGATTATGGAATTGAAATTCATTAAAAGCATTTTGTTGGTTGACTTGGTGTTTTGTTTGACTTGTTGGACTGGTCTGACTGTGGTTGGTGGCAACTTAAGATAAAGGTCTAGTGTTGGCGTTCGTTTAGGTCATAGATTAGCATTTTTCCGGTCATTTGTTGGGTTTTGAGTTTGGAAATAGGTCTTTTATTTTGTGACAAATATGGGAACGAAGTTATGATAGGCTGTTTAACGTTTTAATGGATTTTGGAGAGATTTTCTGTTATACAAGATCCGGAAAGATTTTACTGCCGCTTTTCGGTTATGTGACTTGAGGTTTAATTCGAGCAAATGTATAAAGCCTTTGTCGATTTCATTCGGGTATCTTTGGATGTTAGAATGTCAAATGTGTCAGCGAAACATACCATTTTCACTTTCCGCCAGGAGAGAAAATCATTTGTCATAGCCGACGAAGTCTTGGAATATTTAGGGGAGCTGTAGAGATTGAGCAATAATTCATCTTGATATTTTTTGTTAGTTGTTCAGTTTAGTTTGGATTAACACAGTCAGCGTGCTACACAAGCTACTGCGCAGTCTATAGATGTCCATGATTTTTAAGTCAGTATTACCCCTTTAAAGAGATGTCTTCTTATCGTAGACTGGTAACAGTATTCTCCCCATAATGCACATTTCCCGATTAATCCAGTGAAAATCTGAGATAAAGATAAAAACATGAGATGGTTGAAGTCTCGACCTTTCATTGAAAGTTCATCATCTCTTCCATTCCCAGTAATATTCACATGCAATGATTCACAACATAGGCTCACTGAATTGGTTGCTGATATCTCGTAGAAGAGTTAAACATCTTTAAGGTTGTTGCACGACGTAAGCTGCAAATGAAGAAAAGAGATAGGAAAGTTTTCAAGTAGTGGTTGTTTAACACAGATGATTTCCATGGGTGGTGTCTGAACAAGTCGGGGAGAATTTGCTGTGAGCTACTATAGACGGTGATTGATTTCATTACTAAAACACTTGTAAGGATGTAGTTGGTACTTGAACCGACAATCTTCTTCTTCTTCCTTTTATCAGCGAGGCTATGATCCGAAAACAAGGGATCATAACCCTCCCACTTCACCACATTTCTACTGATCCGCCTGTGGGGTTCGCCTACTTGAACTTGAAGTACTTGAACCGACAATACACTACTCAATAACCGAAAAAATTACTATTGCATCAAGCCATCTGCCTTGTTATCCCTTAATAGTTTTATTGCCAATGGCAGTGACTTCAATAACTTGGGTTGAAAAAACATATTTTAAGCCTAAACGATCAGCTGAGCCTTAGAGATTCGCAAAAGACTCACTTGTTAGTACCAGCTATCATATAGGGATGAAAGGGTAGTGGATGGTGTGTTTGGTCGTTAACCGATGTGTGCAAGTTCAGGCCCCAGTAAAAAAAATGAAAATGATTAACATGGAAGTTTTTCCAACCACTGCAGCAAAGACAGGTTACTGTCTAGTAGTACAGGGTGGGCCAACTACAAGTTTCTTTTTAAAAATGCAATAAAATGAACAAAATGAATTTTTTTCCATGTATTATGGCTTTATTAGTAAGAGCAAACCTTCCCATTAATTATGTAATACAACGTTGTTCAAGTGGCTGCCTCGGCTGGCCTCGCAGTAGCGCATTTTATCACTCCAATTTTCCAAGACCTTGTTGATGGTTTCGGGCTGTAGCTCACGGGTTGCTTGGATGATATTGGCCTTATGTGCTTTAATCGTTTCCGGATTGTTGGCATAATATCGGTCCTTCACGGTTCCCCACAAAAAAAAAAGCCTAAAAGGGTAAAATCGCAGCTCCGAGGCGGCAAGACGGCTGATAACACGATTTGGGAATTTGGTGCGCAAAAGACCGATTGTGGCATGGGCTGTGTGGCATGGCGCGCCATCCTGCATGAACCAGAGGTCGTCCAAATCCATGTCTTCAATTTCAGTAAAAAAAAAAAGTCGTTAACATGGTTCTGTAATGCCCACCGTTGACCGAAACGTTGTTCCCAGCCTCATTTTCGAAGAAAAATTGACCAATGATGCCACCACTCCACTCCGCCTCGTCAGAAAAGATGATTCATTTCGGCCAAAACTTCTTTTCAAAAAACGCACTATTTGGGCTACACAGCACTCACTTTGGAAATAGGTTTCCAATATTTCCCAATGTTGTTCAAGCGTAAAGCGACTCATTTCGTTCTGCGGAGGTATGATACTGACTTTTTGTCAAGATTTCGAGTGGAAAACAGCTGTCAGTGTCAAAATAACTTATGATTTAAAAAGAAATCACTAGATGGCCCACCCGTTGCAATAGACCAGCGAATGTGAGTGCTCTGGAATTTGCGTCCTTTAAAAAAAATACTGGGATGGGAAAGGAATTTAGCAAAGTGTTGCTGTGCTATTGTAAGAGTCGATTTAGATATCTAGTAATTTTGGTAATCAATTCGAAAAATTTGTAAAAGTTAACAACCCAAGATCTAACCATTTAATGAAATCTACGGCACAGAAAAAGGCAGGCTAGGTCTTGTAGTTGTAAACCGCATTGAAGGCTTTTTGATAGCCACCAATGAATTCGCATTTCTCTATTAGTATTTTAGAAATTCTAAAATGAAAGCTTCGTCTTCATATCTATCACTATTCCGGCCGATATTATCACAAAAATTCACAAAATTTGGCAACATACATTATTTTTTAATATTCTAAAATCAAAACAAAAATCCAAAGTATCTTAATCTTAGGTAGTGAAAGAAAGGTAAATACTTTCACTTTTCAATGTCATCGAACTAATGAATTATTAATTATTTTAATTTTAATAATCTAGAAATTCTTATGGACAAGCAAATAAGACGCCAGCCTCATTCATTTGTCATAACTTTCTGTTTTCTTTGTAAATAAAAATTTAAATTCTTAATCGAATGTAATATGAAATGTAAATGTATCTAAATATGAGTGGAGATAGCTTAAAGATATGACTTCTTCTTCTTCCTATTTCGGCGAGGTTACTCGTATGATCGGAAAACAAAAAATCATAACTCTCCCACTTCACTGCATTTCTACAGATCCGCCTGTGGGGTTCGCCTCTGACTAATTGAGAGGTATGACTAATTGAGTTCAATTTCGAATTTGCAATTTTTAAGTACTTGTTCGGTTGTCACTAAATGTTTGTGTATATTAGTTTATAATATTAAGCAGAACTTATTTAAATGAAGGAAAAGAGAACAGAAAATTGCAAAAATCTAGGTTCCTTGGAACTCTATTCTATCAAAGAATAGGTGCGCCTATTGTATTCAGATCAGTTAGCTGAAGCTCAAAATGTACTGTGCAGTGGCTAGAAAATTGCTTAGATCACAGATTAACTTCTTGGATTTGTTTTTAGAGTTTTAATTCTGCAGTGGTGCTGCATTCAATTCATCTTCTTGAATTTTTTGTGATATTCCTTCATTTCCATTGAGGACGATTCTCCTTTACTTGTGAGAGATATTGATTTCTGGTCAGAACTAGTGATGGACGCATTGGAATGATATAATCGATTCTTTCAATATCGAGATATCTCAAGACATCGTCTGAAATCAATCGAATGATTTACTATACCTACTATTATACTCGTACTTCTGTCGAAACAGTGAGAACCGAGAACGAGCGGAAAGGGTAAATATTTCGAGACATTGTCTAAAATCATTCGAATGATCTACTAAACCTACTTCCTACAAAGCAGCGAGAACCAAGAATGAAAGCAAAGAGGAAACACAAGTACTTGTGTCTCATATCTCATCACTCATGTTCATTAACAAAAACAAATATTTGGCGCAACAGCTCTTTAAAGTGCCAGGGCCTAGCTTCTCGCAACCACTCATGTTGTGTGAGTTATATTTTTCACACGAATCGAAGGGACCTACAGTTTAATGCCGAATCCGAACGGCGATTTGAGAAGCTTTTTCGTGACAACAATACTCTCGAATGTTTGTCAGACGCTCGCGAGAGGTGGGACCGTGAAAAAAACTTTTTGGTATTTTCTGGGATTCGAACTTGGAACCTCATGCGTAGTGATCCGACACACTAACCACTTACGCCACGGCGCCCATGTTCATTGCTCATGTCTCAGTTCTCACTTCTCGAATGACCATTCTACATGCATTCTATATGCATATGAGAACATCCTCGAGCGGTTAAATACACAAACAAAGTTCTCAATTCCACTCATATCACGGAAGTAGGTTTAGTAGATATATTTACTTTCTCGAGATGTATACACTTTGCGCTCCGCTGCTTCGTAGGAAGTAGGTATAGTAAATCATTCGAATGATTTTAGAGATAGCACTCATATTTCGAATGATCATTCGATTAAATGGATCACTCGAGTACTTATGTCTCTATTCGATTATGCCCATCAGTAGTCAGAACTTGCCTTATTGTCTCTTCGAGTTGACACCGCTAAGCAAAGTTAGAGCTAAAGCATATTCAACAGCTATTGAAACATATGTATGAGAGCCAGCACTAGGACTTCTTGTAGGGAAACGTTTGAACAACTTCGTCATGTCCACTTTTTGGACTGCTCTCCAGATTTGACGTTAACTCAATTTCTGTTTCTACAATATCTGGTCAATTGATAGAGGGTCAACGAAGCTTGTTTTCAGATTCCCAATAATCATAATTTAAGTGATAGTCATCCTAAACCTTGAAAAGGATATCATTATCGGATGAATTTCTCTACTTCTAGTATGATACTTTCCATTCGACATTAGCTGCTATATTCCAAATTTTATTAGATGATGGCATAAGGTTCATTAAGTTTCCTGGAGTAAAGGCGTCCCCAATTGATTCTTTGAGGCTTCTGCGCTCTTTGGTGTGAGCAGTGATAAAATGCATATTACGCATCTTTTTTCATTCTTCTCAATTTTGACAGTTGGATGGTACATGTCCGAATCTATGAGATACGCTCGATAGCGTATGCTCCGATCTTTGACTTTTCTTCATGCACCCGATTTACCAATTTCGCTATCGAATATGAGTCGCTTTCCATCTCTGCTGCCAATCCTTAAAGCGGCACAGCATACTCTCGTTGTTAGGACTTTAGCACATATCAGATAGATCTATTAGTTTCGAGATTGTTGACAAAAATAGAGAATAGTTAATTAATGGCTCTTGTTCTTAAATACTCTTCTCTTGGCATTAAATGACTTTTGTTGACATGTCTCATAGATTGGCACCCACTTCACGTGACGTTTGTTTTATTACTCACTGTGGGTAATTACGGTTTCCTCTTGTCGCAACACTTTACTGAATGGGCTTTCTGTACGTGACTTATGGGTCTATTGACTATGATATATTGACTCTTGGTATATGTTTTGAGTATTCCGAACGGAAAGAAGGCTTCAGGGACGTTAAACACAGAATTTAAATGAAATTATCTTAAGACTTCGTTGCGCAAACCACAAAATTACAATTTAATAACAAGAAAATGTCTAAAACAATTAATCTTCCTCTTCCAGATGGTCCACTATGTATCTGCATCGGCTCTGACATCACAAAACAATCTGGCCATTCAGAATCACCAGCAGTTGACTTTTGGCCAACTACTCCGTTCGGCTGGCAACATGGGAGACATACGCGATTGTCCGGTGAGTAATGATTTGCTTGTGTACACCTATTGTCGGTGTTGGTCAATTCAGATTTCGTAACCATCAATCAAAATTGAATTGAAAGCGGTTATGCAAGATGCAAAGCCACAGCGTATACACACTGACCATATGGTCGCAGGTCTGACCTGTCAATGCTGGTCAACATCAGAAAGTGTCCACTCTGATGATCAATTGATATTGCCAGGCAGCTGCATCGTCGTCAGTATGTTTTTCCACGGCCTTGAAATAATGTCCCTTTTTCTTTTGTTTGCAGAACTCCTGTGGTGCCAAGATTGGTATCTGTCGCGCTCTACTCAACCGACCAGATGTTGTGTCAATCGGCATTGTTTGGGATTCAGAGCGACCTGCTGCTGAGCAGGTCCATGCAGTGCTGAAGGCAGTTGGGACATCTCTGCGATTGTCTGATGTCTTCCATCAGGTATCTGACCAACGGTGGGCACAAACAGTGCAGCATGAGCTCGTCGGCATTGTGTCCTACTATGGGAAGCACTATACGACTTTCTTCTTCCACACCAAGTTGAAGGTTTGGGTATACTTTGACGATGCCAATGTTAAGGAGGTAAGTTTGACCGGGTTTCATGCACAAAGACATTCCATTTAAATCTACTTTCTCTCAGGTTGGTCCAAATTGGGAAGGAGTAGTGGACAAATGCAGTCGTGGACGCTATCAACCGCTCCTGCTGCTTTATGCAGTTCCCCAGCCACCAGCTGGGCCCCAAATGCCGCCGCAGTATATCCAAGAGATCGTGCATTCTACTGCCAGGAGAGCTATCACTCCTAGCCCAGAGAAGCCCATAATGGGCAACACCCGTCGTGCCATAACTCCCACTCCCATCCGATCACCGAACGATTATCAGAACCTGAGTGTCATCCAGAGCAAGATCTTCGCATCGGACGAAACCGATGCGTACATTAGCCGCAAGACTGTTGAGAACGTGTTGAACGCTCAATACCAGAATCTGAGCGTGATTCAGGATAAGATTTTCCAAAACGGAGGATCACCCATGGATGACAAAGAAGGAGGTTTTCTGAACCGGAAGCCAATCGAAAACACTCTCAACTCTCAGCTGGCTCGGAAACACCATCTGAGCCTTCATCGTAGCTTGAGCGCAGAGTCTGGCCAAGTAGCTAATGGTTCTCCTCCCAGCGATGGGCTGACGATTCCAGATCACTTGAACCAACCAAGGAGACGAGATTCGGGCAACTGGAGCGGCGACAGAAATAGTGCCAGTTCGGCATCGTCCACCACTCTGGACAATCCCTACCTTTATATGGTAGGTAAGCGAGGAGGGCCCGCGGCGGTCCCCCAAAGCCCGACCAGGCAAGCCGGCATGCCCTACGACCCGGGCTATGATTCATTCTCCTTGTCTTCCACGGACTCATATCCGCCCAAGCACCACAACCCACAGTTGGCCAAGATACCAGAATCAGTGGTTTTGACCGGCGACTGTGAGAAATTATGCCAAGAGGCTGACCAGCTTCTCGAAAAGTCTCGCATCGTAGAGGAATCCCACGACTTGGAGACAGCTCTCGTCTTGTGTAATGCTGCAGCAGGCAGAGCCCGAGCGGCTATGGACGCTCCCTATAGCAACCCACACACGATGACTTTCGCTAGAATGAAACACAATACTTGTATAATGAGGGCGCGAAGCCTACATCGCAGGATCTTAGTCGAAAAGGGTACCGATCTGGAGACCAATTACCCGCCAGAGCTGATCAAGAACATCATGAGCGGGGGTAGTGTGAAGCACGTGCGTCAGAACAGCAAGGACAAGACTCTGGAGAAGCCGGTGAATAAGAATATCGAGATTTATGCCACCTTGCCGAAGAAGAAAACCCCGCTTAAGGCTGCCATCCTTGCTGATGAGAATGCAATAGATTTTGACCCACCAGCCAAGCCGGAGAGGGAGAGCCGCAGTATCTTCGGTCGTAACAAGGAGAAAGACAAGCGTAGCCGCAGTGAGGATCGAAACAAGATCACCCGTGAATTTTCAGTCGCAGAAACTCTCCTGGTAAATGCCAAGGACACTCTCAAGAAGCACAAAGAGGACAAAGACGAGAAGAAGGAGAAGGACAAGAGTGGCAAAAAGCAGCACAAAATTCGAAGAAAGCTCCTAATGGGAGGCTTAATCAGGAGAAAGAACCGCTCCATGCCTGACTTGACAGAAGCCAATGCCGCCGAAGAGCAGCAACAGAAGGAGAAACCACCGGTTGCTATGGTCTCGGTAGATGACAGCACAGTAGGCCTCAACAAAAACAGCATGAGCGGATACATCTCGGAGGGACACTTTGACTTCCGCGAGGCAAATAATGCCAATCCGAATCTAGAGCGGAGTAAGCTCATGAGAAAGAGCTTCCATGGAAGCGGACGTCAGTTAACTGTGGTGGCCAAGGTAGCTCCACCACCGCCATTGAGAACAAGCTCAGCGCTGACCCAGCAAGACGTAGTTCTGCAGCCATTCCACGAGGCGAACTTGTCGAATATCTCTAGCATGAGTGAGGACTCCTGCCAGACGATCATCACCACCTGTGCCCAGGTTCATTCCGAACAAAGCCCGGTCAAGCATGAGGAGCAAACCAACGGATATAAGAACTCGTATGGCTACATGGATGGCGGAGTTGATGAAGTCGACGCTCGCTTGATGGATTCAACTCTAGACCTCCCTCCGTATCCAAGTCCACCGGCATCAGCTTGTCATTCGAGGCAAGCCAGTGAAGATTTTCCACCGCCACCCCCAGAGATCGACATGGAGCCTCTGAATCAGCAAATAAATCAGATTCAGGCTCTGGAGGCGAATAAAATTAGAAATCTTGAGACTCTGGAGGGCACCACAAGCATCCTGGCACAACTACAGCAGCGTCAGCACCTAATGAAGATGCGAAAGGATCAAAACTCCCCCGTAACAACAGGTAATGACAGCTGGCTGAAGGAACTCCAGCTGAAGCAGAGCGATCTGCGGAATAAGAAGCCTGAATCGGTGGGATCTCCTAACAGCGTGAGAGATTTGGCCAATCGCTTTGAACAGAGCAAGCTGCAACCAATGCCAGAGCAGGCCTCACAAATGCGGTCGTATCCATCTCAGGAGCTTCTGAGTAGCAAGCCCCAGATTCGGACACAAATGAACGGGCTTCCAGGACCGATGTCTGCTGGCATGGGTGTCGATGAAGTTGACTGTCCCCGTCCAAGACTTCCACCGCACCAAGTTCTCCCAAAGCCGAAGTATGAGATTGCGCAGAGCCAGATCGCGGAGGAAATTCGAGAAGTCGAGATGTTGAACGCGGTTGTTCAGCAAACACTGAATAACTCTCAGACTGGTGTCAAGCGGGTGAAGAAGAAGAGCGTTTCCTTCTGCGATCAGGTGACCCTTGTGGCTACCGCAGACGAAGAGGAAGACGACAGTTTTATTCCGAATCCGATCCTGGAGCGGGTTCTGCGAACCGCCCAAAACCCCAATGACAAGGTGACCGCCCAGCTCATCCAGCAGCAGCAGCAGAACATGCTTCGCTTACAGAGTGAAGCCATTCCACGAAATGTCTCCCAATCCCTCCAGCAGCAGCAACCGAGCCCGACGCCCTCAATGGTTGACCCACGCCGAAGCCTGCCACAAGAAGTGCAACGCTACATCCATATGCGTCAGCAGCAGAGTCCTCAAATGGACAACATTCGCCACGAAATGGCCTACCCAGGCAACAACAGTCCGCAGTTCCATCAGCAACAGCAGCTGCCATCACCACCACAGATACAAACCCAAGCCAACCCGAATACTAACACTGCCACACACATGCGTTCCCAGGTTTACACTCCAATGCAGGACATTTTTCGCATGCAAAATGTACCAGGGCAGATGAACGGAAGTGCCAATACTAACAACAATAACCAATCCAGCCCCCACCTCAACACAAGCCCACTAAACAGCGTAAATGGCTTGGTTCAGCAGCAGCTACCGCCGCGAACCAGTATGAGCGGCATCGCAAGCGTTGCCAACATGCAACACATGCAGATGCTAAGTGGCAACAATGGACAAATGGACGCCAACGTAAATGGCATCGTTGGATCACGGGCTCCCATCATAGAGCAACAAGCCGCTTACCCCACTGCAAATCCCAACAGCAATCGTGTACAAGTGCCGAATTTGAATCAGAGCTATTTGGTCTCCCTACAGATGGTAGCACAGAAGCAGCAGCACCAACAGCAACATCAGCAGATCATGAATCAACTGCCGAACGGATACCACATGGTTCCGCAAAATGGCTATCATCCACTGCCAGACGAGAGACACCATCCAAATGGCCCGTCACCTTACCAGAGGGTCCCAATGCCTCACGGCGGCGCCTACCCTGGTAACAATAATCCCCAACCTCCCACCTCCTCTCCTTATTTTCAGCCACCCGCACCACTGAAACAGATGCCGCAGAAAAAAGTCAGCTTCGAGCCTGGCACCAAAGGTGATGTGGACCTTTCAGCACAGCTGCAAAATGGAAATGGCATTCCTAGCCTAGACAATGCCCAACAAAATGGCGGCTCCGCTGTCACCGTTATTCCAACCCGCGTCTATAACAATGCGATTGTGAAGGCCTCAGCCAAGGCGGTCGAATGCAATCTCTGCCGAAAGCGCCATGTTATCGCACCAGCGGTCTACTGTACCAACTGCGAGTACTACCTACAGATGTTGAACAGCAGAAGATAGGAGGTTGCCTGCAAATGATTAACCCTGCGCCCCGCTCTTCCATATTGGTCTCTGTCACTCTAAGTGCAAATTTTATATAAAAAAGTTTTTAATTTTTAGCACTTATCCCTAGATATAAGTTTTTCTTTAAATCTAATTTTTTCTACACCGCCCACATTTGAAAAGAGGTGTGTCTTGTGCATAGTAGGAGGTAAGTATGGATAAAATAATATTGTGATATATGTTACAATATTTTTTTTTAATTTTTTAAACTAACTTTACAATAAGAATTTATTACGACGACGAGAATTTTTTATGGTTGTACATAAAAAATCTGTTAAACTTATATAATTAAGTTATTATTTTATACGCATATATTTTATTTACTAATTTTACGTATTTTTGTACTCATACATCTTTTGCTTATAAATTTAGTTTTAAGAAACAAGCGACACTGTTTAACGGTGTTGCTTTTTGCGTACGAATTATAAAGATTTAAAAAAAAAAGAAGATATTCGAAATATATAAGAGATGCATATTTAATAAATAAATAAATAAAAGATTCTTTTACAGATAATAAAATAAATTGAAAAGGGTTTTATTTTTGAATAGTTGGTTATAGAAGGTTGAAACCTTTCCAAAGCAACGGAAGATAACTTTGGTTGTCCACGGTTGGGATACAGAACCAATAATCGAAAGATTTGAATTTTTAAATCCAAGTTTTCAATGTTTCAATATAGACTTATTATACATTCGAGTTATGAAATTAATTGCTATTATCAAAGCTACATACCAAGGGCGCAAATGTAATACTCTGCACAGAAGAAGGTTGTCTAAAGAGTTTCAAACCGAAAGTGGGGTAAGACAAGGCTGTACTCTTTCACCAATTCTACTCCTATTCGTGATTAGCGATGTGCTTCGTGCAGCTTTGTCGATAGGAAATGGAGGAATTCGATGGACTCGTGCATCTGAAATATCTTGACTGCGCTGACGATGTACGCTTACTTTCCCCAAGTGACAGTAGTTGTGGAGAGGGAGGCAGCTTCCAGCTAAATTCCTTGTCAAGAATGAGACCCAAATATTTGGCTTGCCTCCGAGTGTCACACTAGTGGTACATAGTTTTGTAGGATCAAAATGCGGAATTTTGTATTTCTTTGTGAAGAGGACTAGTTTTGTTTTTTGCGGGACTAGGCAGCCGCAATGACAACGGCGAAAGGTTTGTGGATTTGTGCAATGCCAACCAGCTTGTAATAGGTGGCACCATGTTTGTACACAAGACCAGCCACAAAGTCAGCTGGATTTCTAATGACTGGCAAGCAACCTCCTTCAAATTGACAATTTTGCCATCAGCCGCCGTTTTAGAAGTAGTCTCCTGGACGTCCGAAACAGGCGAGGGGCAGATGTGGGGCTGGTATGAGATCACCATCTTATGATGTTATTTGATTCGCTCTCCCAACTACGCACTGCTGCTGTTCGAAGTTCCCACGACAACACAAGAACGCTCAGGTTCAACATCGATTGACTGAAGCGATCCTTCAGTGCGGCAACAATTAAGGGAGCACTTTTCGCAAGATGTGGAAGCAATCAGCAGCTCAATGCCCGCAACTATCCAAGACCATTGGTGTGCTGTGCAAAATGGAAGACATAGGCGTGGCTTTTCGAGGATACCTGGACACGACTTGATGAACGAAAACAACTGAAAGTTCGCACTGCAGCTTCTCCAGAAGCTGAGAGAAGCGAACTAGAGTCCCTATATCGCATGAAGATGAGAGAAGCTCAGCGTGGCGTGCGACATTAGACGCACAACTATTATACATAAACGGGCTGGCTACAGAAGCAAAAGAAGCAGCACGGAGGTGTGACAGCAGGACCGTCTACAGAATCACCAAAGAGCTGACAGGTGATCGCAGCTCCAGCCAACACCCAGGGAAAAGCCTAGACGGCTCCTTGCTCATTTCGGATGAGGACCAGCTCAAGAAATGGAAAGAGCATTTTACTACGGCTTTGAACTGCCTATTCGCTAGCAATGTGCTCCCAAATAAGACTGAGAAATGCCCGAATACGCACCACGACTCCCAGTAAAGATGAGATCACTACCGCGATCAAGGCACTCAAAACCAACAAGGCGGTAGGACTTGATGGTATTCCAGCAGAGCTCTTACGAGCAGCGCCGACAACATCGGCTGAGCTTTTGCTTCCACTTATAGAAAGAGCTTGGGAAGCTGAGAGCTTTCCTAACGAGTGGAAAAAGGAAATGATCGTCAAGCTTTCTAAGAAAGGAAATTTAATGGAGTGCGGAAACTGGAGGGGTATCTGCGTGCTGCCTGCTGTAGCTAAGATAATAGCTAAAATCATCCTTGAGTGAATCAAACAACATCTCGAAGACACACTCGATGCCGAACAAGCAGGTTTCCGCTCTGGATCCTCCTGTGCCGACCACATCAACACCTTGCGGATTATCATCGAACAATGTGTTGAATATCGATCGCCACTGCACCTGCTTTTCATCGATTTTGATAAGGCGTTCGATTGTGTCAACAGGGAGTTTATTTGGCGTGCCCTACGCAGAAGACATATTACCGATAAATTAATTGCTATTATCAAGGCTACGTATGAAGGCTCCAAATGTCACATTCTGCACTGAGGATGGTTGACTGAGGAATTTGAGATTTAAAGTGGGGTATTTTTTTATTTTTTTTTTTCTCTTGTACAACCCATGCCCGCATGGCAACGACATTGCGACCTGAAAGATCTATTGTATCGGAGGGTTGGAGTTAATCTAACAGACGTACTACCTCCCTTATGAAAGTGAGTATATCCTTAGTAGCTGAGCATTTCAGTTCCACTGAAGTAAGTATCTCCTTGGGGAGAATACGTTTCCTTAACCGGTGTAGTGCCGGGCATTCACAGAGAATGTGTTCGGAGGTTTCATCCTCCTCTAAACAGAACCGACAGTCCTTCTCTTGGCACAGGTTCATCTTGTTAAGGTGGTATCTCAAGCCGCAATGGCCAGTAAGAAAGCTTACAAGCTTCTTAATGCTTTCCCTATCTATCTTAAGGATTTCCTTATAGGAGTAAGGCTTGATTAATCGTTTGGATTGTCTTAGACCTGGCCCACTAGTCCAGTGGTCTAGACGAAGTTTGTTTTCCCATTCGTTAATCAGCGTTGTAGCTGTCGCCCAATTGACGCCACAATAAGGTTCAGGACCTATGAACGCAGATTTTGAGCCAGCCCTAGCAAGCTCATCTGCAGATTCGTTGCCCACAATCCCTTGGTGTCTGGGTACCCAACCGAGTTTTACCCTGTTGCATTTGGCAAGGTCTTGTAATGCATCGTAGCAGCATTTCACGGTTCTGGAGTCCATTAGGTTGGACGACAGTGCCATAAGTGCTGCTTGGCTATCTGAGAAGATATGTATTCTAGCGCCTTTGATCCCCTTGCGGAGATTGTGTCTGGCGCAAATCTCAATGGCATGGATTTCAGCCCGAAACACAGTAGGAGTCGTACCCATAGGTACCGAAATCTTTGTGTTGGGTCCAAAAACCCCAGCTCCAACTCCAGAATCCATTTTCGAACCGTCGGTGAACCAGACTAGACGTCTAGGGTCCAGTGTTGGAGCACCATTGGACCAGTTTTCACGGTCCAATATTTCAACTTCGAAAAGCCTACCAAAGCAGTCTTGCCTGACCATAATATCTGGTAAAGTGCAAAACATGTCTCTTTTAGAGATTGAGTTGAGTATCTTTTAATGTCCCACAAGGTCACCTGGTTTATACTCGTGATCTAGCTGCAGCCTGATGGCATATCTAGCAGCCATCTTCCTAATGAAGATTGATAAGGGTGTAAGCCCAACAATAGCTTCCAGAGCTGTCGTAGGGCAGGTGCGCATCGCACCTGTAATGCCAAGACAGGCAATTCTTTGCAACTTGTTTGCCGTTGTCTGCTGGATAGTTTTTGGCCACCAGACGATGGCCGCGTATGTGATAATGAGTCTAACCATCATTATGTACAACCAATGTATCATCTTAGGAGAGAGACCCCAAGTTCTGCCGTATAGGCGTTTACTGGCCCACAGTGCTCTAGTAGCGCGCTCAGTGGCGGACTTGATATGTGAATTCCAATTAAGTCGTTTGTCAAGAATTACACCAAGATATTTGACCTCGCTGGAATAAACTAGTGTGGTGCCTTTGATTGTGATAGGTTCAAGGTTGACCTGTGTCTTACTCGTAAAAGGCACCAGAATGGTTTTACTAGGATTTATGGATAGTCCTTCTTTGTTACACCATTCTACAACTTGAGATATTGCACTTTGCATGACGTTGGAAATTGTCGTGCTGTGTTTACCCCCCTCAAAGTCGGGTAAGACAAGTCTGTATCC
Source organism: Brachypalpus laphriformis (assembly GCA_945910035.1). Classification (NCBI taxonomy): domain Eukaryota; kingdom Metazoa; phylum Arthropoda; class Insecta; order Diptera; family Syrphidae; genus Brachypalpus; species Brachypalpus laphriformis. The sequence continues at coordinate 12,763,798 of OX246753.1, read as the reverse complement.
TTTACCAATAATTTTCCTATTGGTGATTAGCAATGTGCTTCGTGCAGCTTTGTTGATAGGAAAGGGAGGAATTCGAGGAACATTCCAACTGAAAGAACCTGAATATGCTGACGATGTATGCTTACTCTCTCACAGAATTATTTACCTCTACCAAATGACGGCAGATGTGGAGAGGGTAGCAGGCGTCGTCGGGCTGAAAATTAATACGGCAAAAACTGAAATTATCAGCCTTGGAACAAACTCATTGGCTCAAATGTGCATTGCTGCACAACCGGTAGACAGAGGATTTCCAATATCTTAGGAGTATTGTCTCGACCAATGGTGGAACCGAACTGGGTATGTATATCCAAAAGGAACGCCAAAGCAAAGTCCGCGTTCTGGATGTTGTCCAAAATATGGCGAAGCAATGCAACCGGTTTGAACACCAAGCTTAGACTGTTCCGCTCCAACGTTGAATCTGTGTTGTTATATTTGATGCAGCACGTGGGGGATGACCATTACTATCATTAGAAAGCTGTAATTGTTCGTTAACAGGTGCCTGCGCAGCATGTGGTCAAATCGTATCTCTAACGAACACCACTACCAGAGAATGGATCAGGAACCAATTAAAACAAGCATCCAACGACGGACGGGCCAGAAGATTGGTCACACGTTCCGATAAGGTGAGAACATGGCGCAGAACAAATCGAGAAGGAGGCACGGCAGTTGGAAAAAAGTTTGGGAGAGCTGAGGCACATTGCCAGAAGCCATACAAGATGGCGCGTAGGCATAGTACGAGTAGATGTCCTAGGACCCACAGGGGTATGCAGGACATAAGTAAGAGTCATGAACAATATCAATACTGAATCAGAATAATGTTAAGATTATTGGTAGTTACCGAAAAAATTACAGCAAAAATCTGAAGCTACATAAATAAAATTCAAAATGTCCGATTTAATATGGCCCAACAAACTTGTTTTTCGAAGTTTGTTGGGCCGTATTAAATCGTTTTATCATAGATTTAAATACTAGAAGGAACTTAGATTTGCAGAGATTATATTGTTTTTCACATTCTTGTATTTAGTACAAGATAGTGGCACTACTCGAAATACCGAAATCAAAATAAATCCAAGATGGTGGCAGGAACATGGCTGTTCACACTTTTTCAGAAGGTTAATTTCCTATAGAATGTATTTAAATAAATGAATTATAATGTTTAAGCTTTCAAACTCAACTTGGTCAAAGTGCCCACCTAGTAAAAGAGATAAAAAAGCTGGCCTCGAGGTGGAATACAGATGTTGTTAGAAAAAAGCGAAGAAGAAGTGCGCCCAGCTTCTAGCAGGGAGTACGGAGGGCCTATATCGGGAGCTGGAGAAAATATCTTTCCCGGTTGCTGATGCAAACCAGGCTATCCAGGAGTTGCGATGACACAATCAATAGGAGCGCAACCATTTTCAAAATAGCCACCCAAAAAAGAAGATTCGTTCGGCAAAGTTCATTAACAATGCTCATGGCCAGCTTCTTGTGGATGACGACAGAATTCAGTAGAGGTGGCGCCAGTATTGTGAATGGCTTTTGAATGAACAGTTTCCCCCGCTATACTTTCCAAGAGCCACCCCTAACTGTGAAGAAATACCGGCCATTACAGTTGAAGAAGTTATTGAGGCGGGCAAATACTCCAAAGGACGAAAAACGGTTGGGCCAGACGAGATGCCCTCTAAGTTCTGGAAAAATTGGGAGACATCGGGTTCAGATGGCTAAGAATTCTTATCACCAAATTTATGACAGGCGATCCAATGCCGAATCAATGAAGGAGAAAGTTACCTTCTACCTATGTACAAAGGGAAGGGTGATACGTGAAACTGTGATAACTACCGTTCGATCAAGCTGATGTCACAACCCATAAAGATCGTTGAGCGGGTGTAAGGTAGCCGACTGCAAAAAATAATATGGCTATCAGATGATCAGTGCGGGTTTATCGCGGGTAAGCGACCTACAGATACAATCCAAAGTATAGGGATCATAATGGAAAAACATCGTGATTCCCTAAAGAATTTGCATATTGAATTGGTTGACATTGAAAAGGCATTCGACAGACAACCACGAGATTTCATATGGGTGGCGCTAAGATATCGGGGGGTTCCAGAAACCTATGTACAGATGATCATGGACATGTACGAAGGAGCAAAGACATGAGTAAGATGCCCCGTTGGAGTAACCGAAGAGTTCCCAATCGAAGTCGGGGTGCACCAGGGTAGTGTCTTAAGTCCTTTGCTCTTTATTAACATACAGTCCTTGACTATGTGCATGAAGGTAAAGTGACGGACCACAAGGTACATCAATTGTCCTTTGCTGACGATGGGGCCATAATAAGTGAGGATCCTACATCCCTGCAACGAGCAGTTGATGTGTGGGTGGACGTTTTGGAGGGAAATGGGTATCGCACGTCACACGTTCCGATAAGGTGAGAACATGGCGCAGAACAAATCGAGAAGGAGGCACGGCAGTTGGAAAAAAGTTTGGGAGAGCTGAGGCACATTGCCAGAAGCCATACAAGATGGCGCGTAGGCATAGTACGAGTAGATGTCCTAGGACCCACAGGGGTATGCAGGACATAAGTAAGAGTCATGAACAATATCAATACTGAATCAGAATAATGTTAAGATTATTGGTAGTTACCGAAAAAATTACAGCAAAAATCTGAAGCTACATAAATAAAATTCAAAATGTCCGATTTAATATGGCCCAACAAACTTGTTTTTCGAAGTTTGTTGGGCCGTATTAAATCGTTTTATCATAGATTTAAATACTAGAAGGAACTTAGATTTGCAGAGATTATATTGTTTTTCACATTCTTGTATTTAGTACAAGATAGTGGCACTACTCGAAATACCGAAATCAAAATAAATCCAAGATGGTGGCAGGAACATGGCTGTTCACACTTTTTCAGAAGGTTAATTTCCTATAGAATGTATTTAAATAAATGAATTATAATGTTTAAGCTTTCAAACTCAACTTGGTCAAAGTGCCCACCTAGTAAAAGAGATAAAAAAGCTGGCCTCGAGGTGGAATACAGATGTTGTTAGAAAAAAGCGAAGAAGAAGTGCGCCCAGCTTCTAGCAGGGAGTACGGAGGGCCTATATCGGGAGCTGGAGAAAATATCTTTCCCGGTTGCTGATGCAAACCAGGCTATCCAGGAGTTGCGATGACACAATCAATAGGAGCGCAACCATTTTCAAAATAGCCACCCAAAAAAGAAGATTCGTTCGGCAAAGTTCATTAACAATGCTCATGGCCAGCTTCTTGTGGATGACGACAGAATTCAGTAGAGGTGGCGCCAGTATTGTGAATGGCTTTTGAATGAACAGTTTCCCCCGCTATACTTTCCAAGAGCCACCCCTAACTGTGAAGAAATACCGGCCATTACAGTTGAAGAAGTTATTGAGGCGGGCAAATACTCCAAAGGACGAAAAACGGTTGGGCCAGACGAGATGCCCTCTAAGTTCTGGAAAAATTGGGAGACATCGGGTTCAGATGGCTAAGAATTCTTATCACCAAATTTATGACAGGCGATCCAATGCCGAATCAATGAAGGAGAAAGTTACCTTCTACCTATGTACAAAGGGAAGGGTGATACGCGAAACTGTGATAACTACCGTTCGATCAAGCTGATGTCACAACCCATAAAGATCGTTGAGCGGGTGTAAGGTAGCCGACTGCAAAAAATAATATGGCTATCAGATGATCAGTGCGGGTTTATCGCGGGTAAGCGACCTACAGATACAATCCAAAGTATAGGGATCATAATGGAAAAACATCGTGATTCCCTAAAGAATTTGCATATTGAATTGGTTGACATTGAAAAGGCATTCGACAGACAACCACGAGATTTCATATGGGTGGCGCTAAGATATCGGGGGGTTCCAGAAACCTATGTACAGATGATCATGGACATGTACGAAGGAGCAAAGACATGAGTAAGATGCCCCGTTGGAGTAACCGAAGAGTTCCCAATCGAAGTCGGGGTGCACCAGGGTAGTGTCTTAAGTCCTTTGCTCTTTATTAACATACAGTCCTTGACTATGTGCATGAAGGTAAAGTGACGGACCACAAGGTACATCAATTGTCCTTTGCTGACGATGGGGCCATAATAAGTGAGGATCCTACATCCCTGCAACGAGCAGTTGATGTGTGGGTGGACGTTTTGGAGGGAAATGGGTATCGCATTAGTTCAAAAAAGACAGAGTACTTGTGCTACACGTTCTCTGATCCATTCAGGCTAATTCCACACATTTATTTGAATGGAACAGTGCTTTCCAAGTGCGAAAAGCTCAAATATCTGTGATCTGTGATCAATAGCAAAACAACCTGTGATGACGACATCAATCATCGCGTAGGCGTAGGGTGGATGAAGTGGCGGGAAAACTCATCTATCTTCTATGATCGAAAAATTTCCCCTAAGTTGAAAGGAAGGCTCTACACCGCAGTTGTGCATCCAGGCGCTTACATACGGTTCATAATGTTGGACAATGTGCAAAAAGTATGAGAGTTAATTACCGGCAGCTGAGATGAAAATGCTTCGCATGACAGCAGGAGTGACCAATGTTGATCGAATACGAACTTCGAAGATCCGTGGAAGCCTTCAAGTCAAAGAAACGATCTTACGAAAAATAGAGCACGACCGGCTCAGCTGGTATTGCCACGTTCAAAAAAGAGATCATTTGAACCCAGTTAAAAAGGCAATATCAATGAACGTTCGCGAGACAGGAGAGGCAGGCCTATGAATGCCTGGATCACACATATGCGACGACATGGCATTTCATTGGCGTCAGTAACCGAGTGATCCAAAATCGGGAGGCCTGCCGATATTTTCTGAGGTAAAATAGGCGAACCCCACAGGCGGATCAGTAGAAATGCGGTGAAGTGAGAGGGTTATGATCCCTTGTTTTCGGATCATAACCTCGTCGAAATAGGACGAAGAAGAAGAATGGTTAATTTATTTGAGGCATTAAAGTAAAGACAATGGTATGAACGATGAAAGTGATGCAAAAAGTAAATGCGGATATTTTTTTTAGGAAAAAGTATTACTTTCTCCTCTCTCGGAATTCGTAGATAATGCATTAAGACTTCTTCTTCTTCTTTTTATCAGCGAGGTTATGATCCGAAAACAAGGGATCACAACCCTCCCACTTCACCGCATTTCTACTGATCCGCCTGTGGGGTTCGCCATTAAGACTATGTAATTTAAATATGAATTTGAACTATAAAGACATTTTTAAGGAAAACAATTTTTTTCTTTTATTTTTTCCTTTCAAAAATATATTTTTTTTTTAATTTCAAATAAATATTGCCAAATAAATATTGTCTAAGAAACTTATTATTTGATTGTTAGCCAATAGCGCTGGTGCCATTGCTTTTGCATTGTTATTTGTAATTAATTTTTTACGTAATAATTAAATTTGATTTTGTAAAGTACCTGACACTGCCATCTGTGGTTATCATTTATAAGCTACCAATTTCTCTATTAGCCGTATTTTATTATCACTAATGATCCATATGGATCATTGATTTCTATGCTATACAACAACAATACGAGATCCTGCTTTCTACCAGGATCAATTTCATGATCTAGAATTTTTTTTTTTTTATTCCTTGGTAGATTATACAACCACACTATAATACACAAGGAAAATAATTCGTTGATCCAGATCCGGATCGTTTTATTTTCGTCGTGTGATCTATATGGATCCTGGGTGATAATAAATCATTGTTTCTGAATAAACCCATTTTGAATTGTAACTAATTTCACACTTTAAAGAAAAGAGGAGGATAAAAGAAAAGAAGATGGGCACTTCTGTCTGAGCATTCATGTGAGACAGATCGCGACGAGTAAAGTGTGTTTTTTTTATCCGATTACAATTGTATAATTAGCATTTTTATGTTAAAATAATGTCAAAAGGAACGAAAAAATATATTGGCTGGGTTTTCGATGCAAATACTCCACTCTGCGTTTCAAAAATGTTAGCTCTATCTGAATAATAACATTAACCTTAATTACAATAAAGGGTGTACACTATTGAAGCGAAAGCCTTGGCGGCAAGAAAGAAATACCCCCACAACAGGAGGCGAATATAAAAAGATGGTCCCCAGAGGGGAAAGAAAACGACGCCACTCTGAAGTAATACGAAGGTGGTCCCAGAATGGATGTTGTCAAGTTGAAAAAGGTTAAAGGTGGTTTTTTAGTGAGTACCAAGTCCCACACTACTTGAAACAGGGCGGGCCTGTTTCTCGTGAGCAGTAGCGTTTTCCACCATCCCTTAGGCAAAAAAAAAAAAGCGGCGTACACTATACTAGAAAAATGCAATGGTTATGATTACTTCAATCTCCCAATTCCATAACCGCACACATTTCTACTTATTTGAAATCTATACATATAATAAAACTGTAGAGGGTCGAATGTTGCTGTCTTTCTGTGCACGCATAACGTGGAAACTACTGCACAGATTGTAATGAAACTTGGCATAGGTTAGGCTAGGTTAGGTATGTGGGCTGGCAGGGAGGGACGCTCTCTGCCACACTGAGGTCAGCGTTGACCCATTGTGGTACCCATGGGGGAAAAAGTAATCCCTTACCCAATGAAACTAAAAACTACTAACTCAGTCACTTACTTCATTTCTGCATACAAACCACCCTGAGGATTTGATGAAGTTACAGCATCTTTTCTGTTGAAACGCCGGAGATTTCCTCGAGATACTGGAAGAAATATTTACCAAGGAACTTTTTCCTGGAGTGTTGAAGACTCGGACAGTGGCACATAAAATGGGTTGTGCCCTCAAAAACTTCCTCATCACCACAGCTTCTACAGAGTGCCTCCTCCGTCAGGCGTAGTTTCTTCAAGTCGTACCGCAGAGTGTTGTGCCCCGTGATGATGCCCATGAGGGTGGAAAGGGATTTCCTATCTTTCTGGATGATTCTCTCGGTCGTTGCTTTGTCGAAAGATGGCCATAGCTTCCTAGTGATGGCGCAACTTTCCATGGAGTTCTATCTTGTATTCGCCTCCTCAGTGGTTTTATTCCCTGCAGCGAGCTTGAGTGTGCAAGGCGAGATACACACAGGGGGGTCAACTTGTTCTGGTGGGGCTGCTGAGCCGATTCTCGCCAGCTCGTCGGCTTTCTCATTGCCTGGGATACTCTCGTGTCCAGGGACCCAACAGAGCGATACCTTGTGCTGTGTTCCAAGAACCCTGAGCTCTTCTCGACAACACTTCACAAGCTTCGATTTAATTTCTATGACAGTAATCGCTTTTATAGCTGCCTGGCTGTCGATAAAGATGGTGATACCTTCTGGCGGTATTGCCCTTACCGCAGACTCACGGGCCGCTGTTGCCACTGCTAAGACCTCTGCTTGGAAAACACTGCTGTGGTCTGGAAGTCATATGGATTTTTATACACCTAGAGGGTCGGAGAAGATAGCATAATGATAGCTTAAATCCTAGATCAACATTAAGGATACTTCTTTTCGGAAAATAAAAGGGTTCCTACGAGGTATTCGAAATTGATCTAACTATCTATCTATCTGTATACGTACATATAATAAAACTGTAAATTTAAAACTGCACTCAGTTGAGGTAATTTTTTATTTTTTTTATTCTTCTTTCGCTGTCTCTTCGCAATGTTTAAGAACAGAGCAGATATTCTTCGTATTATCTTATTCTTCGGGTATCATTTTCTGTTATGCCTGCTTGACGTTTTGTTTGTGTGTGTGCGTGGAGAATTGAGCTGCAGTTGTTCGCATAGTTTTGATTTCTTGACTTGATTAGCTAAGGATTGTACATATAATCCTTAATATTTTTGCATTATCATTATATCCCAGCAATGTCGCTTTCTATAGACGATAGAAAGGTCTTAGAAGAAAATAATTTTTAACCTAAAAAGTGGGTGGCAGGCGATGCAAATTGAGCATGGGTCAGTTAGTTTGGAATATGAACTCAAAGTTAAGCAGTGCCTGAAAATATTATAATTACCGACATGACATGGGGGGTTCACACGGTTCAACATATCTGACACACTTGGTCGGATGGATGCCGGACAGACCGATGTCGTTAGCGTTCACATTGTCAAACATGTCGTCAGACTTCACTTTTTAAGTGAATTTCAAACAGCCATTTTTTACTTTAGTTTAATTTTCCGCGAAGAACCAAACAGCGTGAATATCTTTTAGGAAATGAAATTTCCTCCAGGTTGGACAGACACTCGTTCACACTATCAGATACATATGTCTGTCCAACCACCAAAATATCAAAAAAAATTGAAAACTATCCGACTGTCGTTTCTTGCGTTCACACGATCACATTTGAGTCTGTCAAACCATGTTTGTCAGATATATTGGACCATGTGAACACCCTTTATGGTAGCGTTTGATGCCTAAACAGGCTGTTGATATGCAATCATAATGATAATTCACAGAGAAGCACTGCCCAAAAGTATGTGCCAATATAAATGTTACATTTCTTCGCTAGGTCAGACGGTATTACGTGAAATTAATTCATATTATTGTGAATTGGCATATTGTCAACAGAAGTTCACAATCATTAACTGGTAAATTTAAATTGAGGTTTAACGGTCGCGAAGTGAAAAACTTTTTTGTATTTTGCTAGACCGTGATTTTACTGCGACCATTGACATATTATACATGGACTGCTAGTAGCCAACTTCGAGTTGATTCCAACATTAGCGCTAGCTCTCTTGATTCGGAGCGGAAAAAAAATGAAATCTCACATTTGTTTGAAATTTCGTTCGATGCAGTTGGGTGTGCAAAGACAGTGTTTTCATTGACGTATTACACAAAAAATTTATTCGTAATAAATATACGAATATTGTGTAATTTCTATGGCAGTAAAATGCATATATAACGATTTTTTCGGTATCGGTAATTATTTGAACTAGCAGTGTTATCTGCAGCAAACAATGCCTCAACAATTTGAATTTCAATCGTTCTACTTAGCAAATCCACACAAATTCAAGAGGTGTTCTCTACCATTGTATGGAGAAATTCAAGATGGTTGGCATTTTGTTTGCACATTTTTCCGCTTCGAACCAAGATGGCTAGTTATGTTGGCGTCACTTTCTTTCACAGCGTTCTCAGCACTAGAGATGGGCTAAGTCCTGAATTTGCATTCGCAGTTGTGATTGTGAATGCGACTTCTTATTCACTGTGAATGTTAACTGCTAATGCGAATTCCTAATGGAGTCATATACATAGGTATACCTGTCCGTCGGACAAACTTTAAGTTTTTTTCATAAGCGAATTTTCTTTTTATGCTGCAAGTGCCCCCAATCATTTTACAACTCCTAAATTCCAACCTATGTACTTTTTTATGCACACATATGAGCATATGTACATACATATATCCTTTCATAAAAAAACTTACTCGCGCATTTGGTTCCGATGAACTTGCTGAAACTAAAGACAATAGGATGCTTAATTTCAATGCGCTCCTTTAAATTCGTGGTACTGATACTGGAACTTAGAAAATCGCATTTGCAACGCAAAAGCACAAATAGCAAGTATAGCATTGTGCTGCTATATACCAATCAACCAAACTTTCAAGCCAGCTGCGACTGAAATTGCAGCAATAGCAGCAATAGTAGCTTAGCAAGTATAACCCCTGTGCTGCTATATACCAACTGCTGCAATCAAACTATTAAACCAGCTGCGACTGCAATTGCAGCAATAGCAACTTAGCAAGCACAGTGTACTCTCTTCTTACGAACACCTCTTATAAGCGGACAGATTTCGAAGAACGGAAATAAATAGATGATTTTTCATATTATATTAATATTCTCTCATAAGCGGACTCTTTTACAACCGGACGCGGACACGACTTTTCATAACCGCAGTCGAATTTCGCTCTCACTTAAACGGACGAAAAACAACTGGAGCACTTTTCTAAGTTCTACATACTCTGTTATGTTCTGCTTCGTCTTACTCTTCTTTGTGCTTTGTCGAGAAACAAAAAATGTGGAGTGTGCCTATCCAACAAAAAATTTAATTATTTTTATTGCAAATTATTTTTCTTTTCAATATACCATTTTCACCTGCTACCCTAATACATTTTACTGATTTTCCAATTAGTTTATGCCTTATAAAAAAATGTTTTGTCTTTGTCGGAAAAGTAAGTCGAAACTGCGTCCTTCACTTTTTCATCGCTTGAAAACTTCTTTCTATGAAGTTCCTTTTTCAATTTTGGGAAAAGATAGTGATCGCTGGGAGCCAGGTTAGGGCTGTAGGGTGAGTGATCTAAAATATCGAAGCCTTCCTTATGCAGGAGAGACAACGTAACACGAATCTTGTGAGCAGGCGCGTTGTCGTGCAGAAGAAAGACACCTTTGGTTAATTTTTCCATTCTTTTTTCTTTGATGGCTTCTTTCAACTGCTCTAGAAATGAAGCGTAGAAATTGAAGCAAAAAAAAAAAAATATTATTTGCAATTATGTACATTATTAAAAGAGGAAAAAATAAAAAACTGTTTTTAACCTCATGATTATTAAAAGAAAGAAATAGGCAAACAGAATATTATATCTCCTTTAATTTATGGTGAGCAGATGTGGCGTCCTTTTTAATATATAATATACAGTGGACTCTCCCTAAGTTGAATTTCTTTCTAACTCGAATTTTTTCGCCATATTTTAGCATTCCCCTCAATTTTCCATACAAAAACAGCCTCTAATTCAAGCTCCCTCTAAGTCGAAATTCCCTCTAACTCGTACACATTCTCTCGATTCTTGGCCTCTTTTTTCACCCCTTAAGTCGAATTATTTTTTTGCATAAAACAAAATAAAAAAAATTACCCTGTCACAATTCGTATTTGGTTTCTTATGTCCTGTATCCCCTTGTGGGTCCTAGGGCCTCTACTACGCCTACGCGCCATCGTGTACCGTTTCTGGCAATGTGTCTGAGTTCTCCCCAACTTTTCCCTAACTGCCACGCGTCCTTCTCGACTGTTTTGCGCCATGTTCTCCTCGGACCGCCAGGTCTTCTGCCATCCTGAGTTAGAGGGTTCCATTGCATAGCATGGTACGATATGGAGCTGTCACCCTTACGGAACGTGTGACCAATCCACTGCCACTTCCGCCGTTGGATAGTTTGTGCCTATTGGTTCCTGACCCGTTCTCTTGTAAAGGTGTTCGTTAGAGATACGATTGGGCCAGAAAATCCTTAAGATATTGCGCAGGCACCTATTAACGAACGTTTGCAGCTTTCTGGTGATAGTAGTGGTCACTCTTCACGTGCTGCAACCATATAACAGCACGGATTCAACGTTGGAGCGGAACAGTCTTATTTTGGTGCTCAAACTGATTGGATTGCTTCGCCATATTTTGGACAACATCCCGAACGAGGACTTTGCTTTGGCGATCCTGTTGGCTATATCCAGTTCGGTTCCACCATCGGTCGAGACAATACTCCCAAGATACTGGAAATCCTCTACTCTCTCTACCGGTTGTCCAGCAATGCATATTTGAGCCGATGAGTTTGTTTCAAGGCTGATAATTTTAGTTTTTGCCGTATTATTTTCAGCCCGACGACACCTGCCTCCCTCTTCACATCTGTTGTCATTTGGTGGAGGTCCATAATTCTGTGTGAGAGTAAGCATACATCGTCTGCGTAGTCAAGATGTTTCAGTTGAGATGTAAGAGTCCATCGAATTCCTCCGTTTCCCGTCGACAAAGCTGCATGAAGCACATCGCTAATCACCAATAGGAATAATATTGGTGAAAGGATACAGCCTTGTCTTACCCCACTTTGGATCTCTAATTCCTCAGACAACCTTCCCCTGTGCAGAACGTGACATTTGGAGCCTTCATATGTAGCTTTGATAATAGCAATTAGTTTATCGGGAATACCTCTCCTGCGTAAGGCACGCCAAATAAACTCCCTGTTGACACAATCGAACGCCTTCTCAAAATCGATGAACAGCAGGTGCAGTGGCGATCGATATTCAACACACTGTTCGATGATAATCCGCAAGGTGTTGATGTGGTCGGCACAGGAGGATCCAGAGCGGAAACCTGCTTGTTCGGCATCGAGTGTGTCTTCGAGATGTTGTTTGATTCGCTCCAGGATGATTTTAGCTATTATCTTAGCTACAGCAGGCAGCACGCAGATACCCCTCCAGTTTTCGCACTCCATTAAATTTCCTTTCTTAGGAAGCTTGACGATCATTCCCTTTTTCCACTCGTTAGGAAAGCTCTCAGCTTCCCAAGCTCTCTCTATAAGTGGAAGCAGAAGCTCAGCCGATTTTGTTGGCGCTGCTCGTAAGAGCTCTGCTGGAATACCGTCAAGTCCTACCGCCTTGTTGGTTTTGAGTGCCTTGATCGCGGAACCTTTCACCTCGGGCATGTCGGTCTGATTTGGGAGCATATCGCTAGCGAATACACGGTTCAAAACCGTAGCAAAATGCTCTTTCCATCTCTTGAGCTGGTCCTCATCCTAAATGAACAAGGAGCCGTCTAGGCTTTTCACTGGGTGTTGGCTGGAGCTGCGACCACCTGTCAGCTCTTTGGTGATTCTGTAGACGGTCCTGCTATCGCACCTCCGTGCAGCTTCTTCTGCTTCTGTAGCCAGCGCGTTGATGTAGTTGCGCTTGTCACGTCGCACGCTACGCTGAACTTCTCTCATCTTCATGCGATATAGGGACCCTAGCTCGCTTCTCCTTGCTGCTGGGGTAGCTGCAACGCGAGCTTTCAGCTGTTTTCGTTCGTCAATCCGTTTCCAGGTATCCTCGGAAAGCCACGCCCTATGTCTACCCTGCGATCGACCGACAATTCTTTCAGCACCAGATGTAAAAACATTTTTCACAGCACACCAATGATCTTGGATAGTTGCGGGCATTGAGCTGCTGATTGCTTCCACACCTTGCGAAAAGTGCTCCCTTAATTGTTGGCGCACTGAGGGATCACTAAGTCTATCGATGTTGAACCTGGGCATTCTTGTGTTGTCGTGAGATCTTCGAACTTCAGCAGTGCGTAGTTGGAGAGTAGCTATCATAAGATGGTGATCACGTACTATCCCCACATCTGCCCCTCGCCTATTTCGGACGTCCAGGAGACTACTTCTAAAGCGGCGTGACTACTTCTAGAGTCATTTTAAAAAAACAAACAAACACTCCACCTGTGATGACCCAATCAAAAATAACAAATTTTTTTAAGTAAAGTTATTTAAATAAGATTTTGACGATATAACAATAAAGTTATGTGCCTTTTGTTCTTACCACATTTTAAGTTATAGCCAATCAAAGTGGGTGACCTCTTATTTGGAGGTGTAACCACTTTAAACGCTATAACTTCTAAACTGTTATAGGTACAAAAATAGTTTTATACATTTTGGACAATTTAGTAGCGCATACAGGTTTCAAACACATAGGGTACAACTGTAATGGTCAGATTAAGCACTGCGGCTTTTGGCTATCTTCCCCGGCTAAACTGGTCGTTCTTAAAAAAAAATAAAATCGAGCAATTACCTGACCAACATTTTTCTTGTTGGGGTCTGCACTTGCCTTTATGGTGCATGTGTCCCTTAATCTGGTTTCTCCCCGCCACCCACCTGTTTTCTCCCAATGCTAGCTTCGCTAGAGTACACACGCACCAGATTTGGTACATAATCGACCCAAATACCAAAGAAGTTTTTTTTTGGAGCTGATCACCCCATACCACAGCGTACCTACATACATAAAGATCATCGGATGATATATCCGTAATAACATCCGATCTATGGTCGATAATGCTCCAAGTCTGGTGATGTGGTTGGTCTCTGGAGAGAGGAATCATGCGACGGGGGCGAGAAGGCACCATCACGCCATAGCTCTTTACCGCTGATCAGGCGAGAGATCCGCAAGCCACGCTCTCTCCATATGGCTAACATCGCAGATGAGCGGCAAAATAGGAGAAAAATCCGCTAACCGATTTTGGCGCAATGTCACAAGCTAGGTATAAAGCCAAAAGCCGTAGAGTGGAAAGCTAGTCTAGTGCGGAAGGTGAACGTGTGCGGAAGGCCGGCTCGGGGTTTTGTTTTAATTTTAAGTGGCTTGGAAATAATATAGTTAACTTGACTAGCTAAGTTAAGAAAATAAGACTCACCCAAGCTTTCACATTTCATCAGTGAACAATTCATTTCCGTGACCAAGAAAAAAAAACGCGTGTTCTAAATTCATAGCCCCTTTTTGCCGAGCCTATCTACCCCCTTTAAATCCGCAGTTCCTTCGCGAGACCAAAAAAACCCAAAAAAATCACTTCTCGTTAATTTTACCACCTGTGGCCAAAGTAACTGGCAAACCGCGGAAAACCACAAACTAAAAAGAAAAGAAAAAACAAAACATAAAGAACAAAAAGAAAAAAACTCGCTTAGTGCACTCGCGTCTACTGGTATAGCGGTGGTTTGGTACCAAAAGACGTACCAAGGCGATTAAACCCCATCAGTGAGCTCAGGCCAAGAAAGACGAGAAAGTAAGGTTCTGGAAATCGACGGCTTATTTGACTTGGCAGCAGACCACCAGCTAGCAGCGGAGATACCGATGGGACAGGGACTTATCGAGCAGCAGCAGTAGCAGTTATTTTTAGATATTTTTTTTATATTATCTATTTTGCTATTTCCTTTTTTTTCCTTTTTTGTTAAATGTAACGTAAGATTATTATCGACGGAATCTTTGAAGAAAGTGCGTCTTTTAAGTTTTCTTATTTTTCTTGGTAGGTTAAAACCCCCCTTCTTACTTGTATGTGTGTGAGTGTGTGTACAGTGGCTGGTAAGAATGTCCGTAAATAATAATTACCTAGTGACAAATATATATATATATATATAACTGAAATAAAAGTGATTAATAATATTAATAAAATTCTTATAATGCCAGCGTAAGGCTACTTAAACTGAGTGTCTCATTTCGGTGGCAGGGTAGCTGGTCCACACAGAAAGTAAAGGAGTTACAATTTCTTTTAGGGTGCCAGGAACACATCCGCGGACGATGGCACATGGCTGGGTGGGTGAAGACCCGCTAGGAGGACAAATACCTGTTCCTCCCGTAGTAGTGTTAGGTCCTCTTTTTTTCCTCTTTCGGCATTGTTTTTTTTTCTATAACTTCTCGTCATATCTTTATCTTTCCCTATTTTCTGTTATCTTCGCATGCATTTTTTTTGTGTAATGGGGACACTCGTATGCTCTGGGGCAAGAATCCACCCTCCGGCGAGCTCAAGCCGAGACCAGCAAGGCATGCACCCGCTCTAGAGTTGGCGATAAATCCTTTTCCTCTTCCTATCCTCTGATCCTCCCAAGTTTCTTCTTATGATCACGTCATTTCACGCTTCCCACATATTTTCTCCTACCTACCATTACACAACTGTGCGGCTGCAAAAAAGTTATGGCTCCTTAAACTCAAAATAATGAAAATTTGTTGTTCCATTTTTTCATTTCAAATGCATTTTTCTCAAAATTTTTACTTAATATTTTTTTTTTTTTTTATGAAATTTTTATCACTAAAAAAATTTCTTAAAATTATGTTAAGCAACTTTTTTACGTACGATCAACAGAAGTTTTAGTAAAAGCCATTTTTTGTCAGACAAAAATGGTCGGTTTGTTGGGCTTCGATGGCTTGGGTCTAAATTTAGATTTGATGAAATGATTTTCCTGATGCGGCTTGGCTGTTGGTTCTTCGTCCATCTGTTGAGTTTCGATGGCTTGGCTTGGGTTTCTGGTAAGCATAGATTGGTGCGTTAACTTATATACCATATTATTGTAAAATGCCTACATGGCAACACTATAAAAGACATTGAATTGATAAAGACAGTACTATGTAAGACGTTGGATTAATATATATAAGACAGGTGGTGGTGTCCCTTGTGCATAGATGTGCCCTTGTTTGGACTCAGGCTCATAATGATGAACTCAAGTGTCCCATCCTTGTCTTCAATACAGATGTCCAAAACGCACGACAATTTACTCGATTTTCTCCATATTCTACACTTTCTTCTCGATTGAGTTGCTTGGTCGACGATAGTTCAACAACGAATGGCTCGATTAAAATAGAACTTGCTAATTACCATACTCGTACACTAATAATGAGTCACTGAACTCGTTACGTCTCAGTAAACTACCTGCACTAACAGTGATGTATGTATTTATAGTAAGGCACACTAGGCACCGGCTTAGGGCATTACCACAGAGGGGGCGCCATAAAAGATAACTTTTTTTTTAGTTGCGGTGCAGTTGCGGTGCCGCTGCGGAGCGGCTGGGGTACGGCTGTGGTGCCGTTGCGGTGCAGTTGCGATGCGGCAGCGATACAGTCACGGTGCCGCTGCGGTGCAGATGCGGCGCCTTTGCGGTGCCATTGCGGTGCCGTTGCGATGCGGCTACGGTGCCGTTGCAGTGCAGGTTCGGTGCGATTGCGGTGCCGCTGCGTTGCAGTTGGGTTTAGTTGCGGTGTGGCTGTGGTGGCGTTGCGGTGCCGTTGGATTGCCGTCGCGATTCCACTGCGGTCCCGCTGTAATGCAGTTGCGGTACCGTTGCGGTGCGGCTGTGGTGCAGTTGTGGTGTGACTGCGGTGCCGTTGCGGTGCAACTGCGGTGCCGTTGCGATGCGGTGCAGTTGCGGTGCCATGGCAGAAAGCGTTATGAAGGATGTCATGCTTGGCCGCATGGTCTTCTATTGCAATGCCCCACCCCCCACAGGCGGAAATGCAATGAAGTGGGAGGGTTACTAGCCCTTGAGTTCAGATCATAGCCTCGCCAATATACCAAGAAGACGGTTTGGTCTATTAATGTTTAGCTTCAAGTACTACAATTGCTCGTACTAAACTTTAATTAGTAAATAAATATAGATTTTCATTTTTATTTGACTAAAGTAAACCGCAGCATAGCTGTGGTCACAAATTAATTTCTTTTTTAACATTCTCTCAATATAAAGAAATCCTTAAATATAATATCTCACGTAACCTACAATTAGATATAAGTTAAAAGGTAAAAAATATATATAACATTATATCTACAAATTATGTACATGGAATGTGCTACAGAAAACATTGCAATTTCGAAAAATAAAACAACAAATTATACTACATCTAAATAAATGAGAACAAGTTGCTTGGTGCATCCTTAAGTATCAGTCGCCTTAAGATCCTTCGTTCGTTCACTTCTCTGGTTCGTAGGCTTGGTTAAAGTGACCGTCTTCTTTCTTGCCTACTTGTGATTCCATTTGATCTGCGCGCTTTTCATTTACACCACCGCACTCGTCAATGGAGTCGTCATGATGTTCAATGTACTGGAATCTCATGGCCAGGACGATGAAGATGAGCATATCTGCGACCATAAGCGCCGCGAATAGGATGAATTCTTTGGCCTGCGAAAACGACGATTTATTTCAGATAGGGTTTTAGAAAATTCTTGCCTTACCTGTGATTCGAAGAACTTTAGCTTAGCAATGATCACGACCAGAATATTGCCAACGGCTACGGTGAGTAGCCAACAGGCCTGTAGGACGGATTTCATGCTCGCCGGCGCCTGGGTGAATGAGAACTCTAGACCCGTCACAGAGAACATGACTTCAGCAGCTGTCATCACTATGTACTGTGGTACTTGCCACATGATGTGCATCGAATTTGGCTCCACAAGAATATGTCGCTTAGTAGTCTAAAAGGAAATGATTAGTCTGGAACGCGTGAAGAAAATAGACCCACTTACAAAACCCTTCGATTGGCTTCCTTCCACGAGGAGCACCGTGACTCCTCCAACATTAGATTCCACTGTAGTCACTTCCTTATCATCAGAAATGAGTGTGGATGTCCCAGGAGCAATGTGTATAAGTTTTGTTTGATTATTACCAATCACTAAGGATAAGTCTGAGTTCCGCAATAGCAGCGGCTTGTCATCTTCAGGAGAATTTAACAGAATTCTCAATGCTGACTCTCCAGACTTTGGCTTCCCAGGGGCATCTTCGAATTCGTACACCTCATTCATGGCGATGAAGTAGCTAATAGCCTTTCCAGGATTCAAGTTGAATTCCCCCTCCAGTGGTGGACACTTTGAATCATTTGACGAAGCTGTATAGTTGTAAACTATGGATCTGGTTACAACCAGATCCTTTTCTTCCAGAACTCCCAAGGGTGGTACAGAAAACTTTCCCTTAACTGGCAAATAGGTGCTGAAGTCATAAGTGCATGGCATTCCATTATAGACTCTCAATTGAGCTTCATGCGGTCCGGGCACCCTTGGATCCATGGCCTCTAGCTTGAATTCCACAAATGAAGACAGAATAAAAGCCACCGCCGCTAGTATACCGCCAAAAGTAAGCTTCTGCAGGGGTCTCCTAATACCAACTTTCTTCAGCATTGGGTACACAACATAATTGAAAAGTGGGATGAATCCTAGAATCAACAATGGATTGATGACTTGCATTTGATCGGGCTTAATGCTGAAGCGTCCTATATGGCCGACCATTCGAGTGGCTTGGAAAGTCCAACGAGAGCCTTGCTGATCGAATAATGCCCAAAAGACTGGCAGTGGCAGGTACAATACAAGAATTTTCAACAAAGCCTTAGTGTCATCGATCATCTTACGACCGCATTTCGCCTCAGCATAGTCTAGCCAGTGGATTTCAGGGCACTTGACACCTTCCCTGATCCGTCCTTTGATGGCTTCCGTCACACATTGAGACACTCCAAGTATCATGTTTCCTGATGGAGGTTTGATCACGTATAATCGCTTTCCAGCGATGAATATCACTAGCGAGAAGACCATTAGGACTGCTGGGACACTGAATGCCAGTGAGAAGCAATCTTTGTCACCAAAGCAGTAGACATCTGCGCGAAGGATTGGAGTGATTGTCGTGGAAATCAGAGATCCTGCATTGATGGCGAAGTAGAAGAGTGAGAAGAATGTAGCCAACTGCTTTGCTTGCTCGGGAATCTTGAACTGATCTCCTCCAAAAGCCGATACACAGGGTTTTATACCACCAGTACCTGTGGCTATCAGTAGAAGACCGATTACGGTCGCCTCTCTGAAAAAATACAAGAAATTCTAAGTTATACGGATTACAAATTGGGAAGAGTAAGGAGCTTAAGTAGACGGACACCTGGGCTATATAACTTAGCTCCTCTGACGTAGATCAAATGAAGAATAAGTCGCCAGCACGATAATTGTAGGCTATGTATGTGTGTAACATGCTAATTTAAAAGTTCAAGGTGCTTTATAGAAGGAGGTTGTGGGTAAGTAGACTAAGGATAGGTTGAAAAGTCAGAATCATACTGATAGAACGCAGTATTCGTATTCTAATTGACTAGGGTAGGTACTGCCGTTCTCTACAAGCTGGTTCGCATAAAACATAAATAAAAGGACTTTTAAAGGCCGCCTCCAAAATCTTCGAAAATATTGTTCAGATGCCGGAGGACACTGTTAACACTGCTAGCTAATTGACAGTGGAGATGGGTAATATGACGAAATGTTAACACTGCTAGCTAATTGACAGTAATGTGGGCAATCCAGTGCAGAAATTGATGAAGCTGAGTCAAAAGAAACCCTCAAAGAGTGACCAGGAAAATAACAGAGAGATGACGCGCAAGACTAACTAATAGCTCATCAATTATACATACTTACTTCACTGGTAAATTGAGAGGCGGCACTGCTCCTAGCGCAATGACCACGGCTCCTATTGTGTACACCACCGACAGGTACCATATCGTTTTGAACCTGCCCAGCCAACTGTCAGCCAGCACTGCTCCAATCAGTGGGAATATGTACACTAAACTTGTAAACACATGAAATAGCACTGTCGCCTGATCCTCGCCGTACTTCAGCTTATCCGTGAGATATAGCACCAAAATTGCTAGAAAAACAAAAAAAAAAAAACAGCTATTAGTGAGGACCTTCACACTTCCATCTAGAACTTACTGCGCATGCCATAGAAGTTGAATCTTTCGCAGAATTCATTTCCAATGATAAACGCCACCGACTTGGGATACTTGATGCTGCTCTGCTGAAAGAAAAAGTAAAATTTTCGCATAAAGTAAGCCAAAATACATGAGCTGTAGCTGTAGATACATTTCAACGTTTATGGCATGCAACCGCATGAAACAGTCGATCGGCGTATGATTGATCAAACATGCAGTTGTAGTTGATGGCATTTCATTTGAAATATGGTTCATGTTAGTTTGTGTGGCTACAGCATTGGAATAGCACTGCAAATGCAGTTCGAGGAACAGCCTTATAATGGTAAATTATATGAATTACAACGGAATACCGGTGAATTTCAGCGATCGATTGAGGTCGGCCGGGGGGAGGTATTTTCCATCGGCAAATATGGTCAGACAGTGAAACTGCTGTTTTCACAAAAACGATTTTGACTTTATTTGGATGCGAACCTGTGGTACTAATTAGTTCTCCAATGGAGGCCTCACCAGCGCTGAAGACATTTCTTAGAAGCACTCAGTGAAGAGGTGGTCGTAACTTTTAATGGACTACCTGTCTTACAGATTTAAATAACACATAAAAACTGTAACGGCATTGCATCAGAAATTTAAAGAAGAAGAAATTTAAGGTGCAATGTGCCAAGTGCTCTTGGTAACGTATCTGGGGTCGGTTACAAATACACGTACAAAGGACAGAAGTTGTGCATGAAATTGTTTGATGTGGTGCGATGGAAATGTGCAAAGAAGTAATCTTAGTTGTACATAGGAGCCACACAGCAAAAAATATTTATAAGGCTAAGGAGATCCGAGGCTAGTAAAATTATTATCTTTCGGCCACTTTTAAGCCGCATATTCCAAGCCTTCATTGATGATGACAAAAGCAAAATAAGAAGGCTCAACAACGGTTTGCCCCAGTGCTCCTGGAGCCTCTTAATCAGTGACATACCTGCAACTGCATCGAAGGAATTTGGATATGCAGATGACCTGGCAATCGCCACTCAGGGTAAGGACATAGCGAACACAGAAATAACTCTAACTCTAGACCTTGAGCAACTCAATATATATTTAAGACAATGGGGACTATGCCCAAGCATGTCTAAAACAGCTTGGGCACAGCTGTGTAACTTACCACCTTACTAGTCAAGTATCAAATTATAGACTGAACGTCCAGCTTAAGAACACTTTACTTAACCACAACCGAAACAAGAAGTACCTATGCGGAACCCTAGACAGATCCCTTACATACATATAAACAACACCTAACAAATATTACTAGAAAACTCAAAACTCGCAACATCATCCAAAAACTCACTGGATCAACATGGTGGTTAGGTGCATCTACGCTTCGTACTGCCGCACTTGCTCTCCACAGCGGAATACTGCGCCCCAGTCTGGCTGAATAGTGCACATTTACGCAAGGTGGGCACTCAACTCAACAAAACCATAAGATCCATGTCACCACGATGGCTTCCTGCACTGTGCAGCAGAAACTCATCGGCGCCGATTAACCACACTATTAAGGGAATACACAAAAGTGTTGGCAAGCATTGAACTGCCCATCCACCCCGACATTACTATGCTCCTGCCACGGCAGCAGAGACTTAAGTCTCGGCACCCAACTACCAAGCTTGCTAAAGAGCTTTTGCGTGATGCTTTCCTCTATCTGGTCAGGCGATTGGACATCATTAATGCAAGCTGATAATATAACCATCCCGAACCCATTATGCCGAACCTGCGGGTTTGAATTACCGCGCAAATTCTGTTCGACGCTTAACAATATCTGAACCAGCCACAGAAGATGCACAGACTCGCTGTTTAGCTGGGGATTTGTTGATTCTCAGAACTATGCTTTCGGAAATGCCTGCGGGGAAACGCTAGCGGAACTCGCATCTACATTTCTTCGAACAGTCAGGTAGTACCAAAGGCCCTTAATTCCTATACGGTCAAAGCTCGTGTCTCGACCTCCTTGATAACCTCGCGTCCACAAATCAGTTTACCATAACATCGATTCCCGGACACCAAAGCTTTGAGGGGAACGAACAAGCAGTCTGTCTGGCGAGAAAAGGCGCTGGGCAGCCACTCATTCGGCGCTGAACCATACTTTAGGGTACCACTCCACAATTACACAATGGGAATCTAAAGGACAGCGCAAACACTGGGCTAAGGACTCAAGACAAGCGGAAAAGTTCATAAACTCCAACAAAAATAAGGCAAGCTAACTACTTGAGCTCAGTTAAGAGGATTTGCGTATTCTAACGGGCTACCTTAGCATCAAAAACTCTTTGAGAATGCTCAGAGGTCCCAAAGAAACGATTACGTCATCTAACGCGGGTCTTGATGTGCCCAGCGGACTTTTGGAACCTAGAACTCAGGACATTATCGAGGTTTATCGAAAGCCTAAATTTTACTTCTGGTTAACCATTGGGCCAGCACAAAAGATCCTATAGGTCGCAGTGCACTTGGGCCACAATCATCGTATCGCATCGTACGAGTATGTACTTTTTTTTCGTTTCCATTCACGCAATATGCTTTTAAGACAATAAATTCAACAGAAAATTTTATAATCCCTATCTGTTTTAGTGCTAACTTTGATAGTACAATACTTTTATTAGGATCCACCCAAGCTAACTATACCTAACTATTTTATGTATTTGTACATAAAATTTGATTTTTACTACCTACATTTTTTTTTTTATTTACGGCGAAGTTTTATTATACATGTGGGGTATATTATGTGTTAACCAGCGTTACCACTTCTTCCAGAGCAAATGTAGCGTACTGACAATAAAAAGTAGCAAAATAGAATTTTTTTTTATTTTGCGTTATAACTTACAGCATTCAGTTTCAACAACTAATTACTCGCTCTGGAAAGCTGTCAAAAGAATTAAAAAACCCCAAATACATTCGCCACCGATAAGAAAAAACAACGACGAATGGGCAAAAGGTGACAAAGAAAAAGCGGATCTATTTGCCGAGCACTTAGAAGAGACTTTTAAGCCATTTGATGGAGAAACATTGGTAGACGATTTTACCGGTACGACTACGACATCTGACAACCTTAGAATAAAAAGTGTGTCACTTATAGAACTTTGCCAGGCAATAAGAAACCTGAAAAATTATAAAGCTCCTAGCTATGATTTAATAACCGGACAAATCCTCAAGGAATTACCTAAAAAGGCACTATTAAAATTGTTTTATTTAATAAATGCTTCCATTAGATTATTATACGTTCCAAATCAATGGAAAGTCGCAGAAGTCATAATGGTTCCGAAACCGGGGAAATCTCCAAATGACAAAAAATCGTACAGACCGATATCGCTACTACCAATAATATCGAAGGTATTTGAAAAACTCCTACTGAAACGGATTCTTCCGGTCATTGAAGAGAGACGCCTAATACCTGACCACCAATTCGGGTTCAGAATCAAGCATTCCACAATTGACCAGGTTTATAGAATAACCGACGTATCTCAAGCCTTCGACAGGGTTTGGCACGATGGACTGAATTATAAGCTAAGACGAATCCTTCCATAGCAACTTCATAAGATCTTAGAATCATACCTTAAAAACAGTCTTTTTCGTGTCAAGCACGGAACTGAATATTCTGATTTTAAAGAAATCGCCGCCGGAGTTCCGTAAGGAAGTGTCCTTGGGCCTATCTTATTCTTGCTGTACACTCGGGACATACCACAAACTGAAGGCACTATTGTAGCTACGTTCGCGGACCTTACGGCTATTCTGGCAACGGAAAGTTCAATCGAGTCAGCAACCATAAAACTCCAACGAGCCTTGGATAAAATCTGTGAGTGGACAAAAACTTGGCGCATTGTTCTTAACGAGACCAAATCGACGCATGTTAACTTCACTTACAAGAAAATAATCAACCTTCCCGTTTTCATTAACTCGGTACAAATACCGCATGCAAACGAAGCTAAATATCTGGGAATGACACTAGACGCGAAACTTAAATGGAAACCTCACTTTAAAAAGAAACGTGACGAAGTCGAAAATCGACTTAGAGAAATGTATTGGCTAATTGGAAGATATTCCAAACTAAGCGTATATAACAAACTGCTTCTGTATAAGCAAGTGCTTAAACCCGTGTGGACGTACGGTATACAACTCTGGGGTTGTACCAAACCAAGCAATAGGAATCTCATACAATCACTCCAAAATAAAATTATAAGAATAATCGTGAACGCTCCCTGGTATATCAGAAACAATGATATCCACAGAGACTTAGGGATAGCTACCGTGGAGGACGAAATAAAAAACTTCGCTCGCAAGCTTCGTATTCGTCTTTATGGCCATTGCAACTGTGCCATACTCCAAACTTTGGATGTGACAAATCTTACGCGCCGACTTCAAAGAACGAAACCGTTCGAATTAGCGCTATAAGACAAAAAGCCGCATGTCATGACGGTTTCAGCAGGTGCTTTTATTGAAAATCTACCTGCCTCACGCGAATATAAATCTGAAGCTTAAACTACTTGATAAGGTCTAACTTAGTCGTAGTAAACAAAACGAAGGGAAGGGTGTTTTTAGTCAGTAGAAATCTGACACTACTATGAGTACACGGTCTCATAGTGTCTCATGAAAATTTTCACCTACCCGCGAAAAAAAAAAAAAAAAAAAAAAAAGTTTCAACAATACAAAATATTAAAAAAAAAAACATAAGAAAAAATGTTAATTCAACAACTAAGGACAGGTGAGGTTAGGTTCGCTGTCCAGTAAAGGTCCTTTGTGTTACCATGGATAAACCATAAGGCCACTCAGGGACTAACGACACCAACAGGAGTTTTTAGGCCTAAAGCCTGACCGCAAGCTAATTTGGAAGGAGAATGTCGTCGAACGGGCCAGGAAATCGCTGGCCGCCCTATACATCTGCAAGAAAGCAGTAGACTCCACCTGGGGTCTTAAACCAAGCATCATGCACTGGCTATACACGTCGGTCATTAAACCGATTCTCATGTATGGAGTATTGGTATGGTGGCCCGCCTTTGAGAAGAAATCCAACCTATCCACAATGGAAAAAACTCAACGAGTTGCATGTCTCAGTATTACCGGTGCACTGAGAACTTCTCCCACAGCGGCGCTCCAAACCATGCTCCACCTGCTTCCGATTGACATCGTCAGTAAGCAATAAGACTGAGAGGCTCCAAGCAGTGGAAGGAGCAACACACGGGCCATGCCAATATACTTTCGATGCACCGTCATCTTCCCAATTCCACTGACCATCTGCCCACTGAATATGATTTTGACAAGGGCTACACGCACTCGATACCGGACAGAAGTGGGTGGACGCAACGTAATGTCCTTTACAACGAATCGCTGTCAATCTTCACGGAAGGGTCCAAAACCAAGGACGGAGTCGGTGCCGGAATTTTCTCGGAAGATCTGGACATACACCTCTCCTTTAACCTTCCAGACTACTGCAGCGTTTTTCAAGCCGAAATCACCGCAGTTCGCAAAGCTGCTAACTGGCTGGCGGCTAGCACACTATCAACACCTGATATTGTTATTTATGTCGACAGTCAGGCAGCCATCAAATCCCTCGCATCCAGCACTACGAGATCTAAGGCAGAGAAAGACTGTCACATATCTCTTAACGAGATAGCTGGTCAGTACAACCTCACCCTTTGCTGGGTACCAGGTCACTGTGACATACCGGGGATTTGTGCAGCCGACGAACTAGCACAAGGCTCGTCTGGTACAGATAGCATAAGCATCACCGACATCGAAGCGCCAGCGTCTTATGTAAAGTACCTTATTCAAATCGATACCGAGAAAGTAGCCAATCATTGACGGCAACATCTAGACCAATGTCATACCGCCAGACAGCTCTGGCCGACACTCAATAAATCCAGGTCCATTGGACTCTTGAAGCACAAGAGAGGAACCCTCTCAAAAATAACAAAAGTCCTCACTGGACACTGCGTCATAGGAAGACATGCCCAAAGATTAGGTATCCCTCGTAATGACTTCTGCAGAAGCTGCAGGGATGAAGAGGAAGAAGAGACCATCAGTCATCTCCTGTGCGCCTGTCCTGCGCTCGCCAACATCAGGAAGGCCACTCTGGGCGGATACTTCTACAATGATCTTAATGATCTCTGCAACGCCTGCACGGCTAAAATTCACGACTTCATTCAACGAAGCAAATGGTTCCAAGAGTAAGAGGGTGATCCACCCGCCTTACACATCGGCAGTACAATGGACCTACTTTCTGGTCTAAGTACATCCTCATCGAGGACCTAACCTAACCTAACCTAACAGGAGTTTTTGTAAGGTGATGGATGCTCATGACGCGGAAGGACCCCAGATCGCCGAGATCTTCAAGGAAGGGGGCTCCTTGATGAAGCATTCGTTTATGCGACAGGGCTGAACATGTGCATAGGTTGTGATGGATGGTTTCCTCCTCATCCTCGTTTCTACAGCTCCTGCAAAAGTCGTTGGAGAAGATGCCAAGTCTTTTGGGATGTTGGCCTATAAGACAGTGTCCAGTGAGGGCACCGACAACGCAGCTGATCAGTGATGGCCTTAGCTTGACCAACTACGTTTCTGGTCCAGCTTAAGCCAGATCTGTATCGAAATGTGATACATTGAGCCGTTTACCCATCTGTGGTTGGTCTTACTAATAGCGTTCAGCTTTAGCAGATGCTTTCATGTAGCGAGGGGCATACCCAAGGCCTGCCTATCAGGCAGAATCCTTAGAGTTGTACCCTGTCCGGTGAGCCCGTCCGCCCTGTAGTTTCCTGGAATATCCCTCTCGGCTGGCTCCCAGCATCGGTGAATATTGAACTGCTCGCTCATCTATTTACTCGTAAGAGACGAACGGCAGTTTAAGGCGTCCTTTGAAGTGAAGAAGCACGATTCCAGGGACTTGATTGCTGCTTTATTGTCAGTGAAAATGCTAATATTCCTGACAGATGATACATTACAATTCAGTAGTTTCCTTAATCCCATGATTTCCGCCTGAAAAAGGCTACAATGATCAGGGAGGCGGGACGAGATGCTCAGGTTGACTTTTTTGGAGAAAAAAGCACAATCCATCCCACGTTCGATCTCAGTGCCATCTGTGAAGAAGTAAACCGAACTACCATCGATAGGAGGAGAGCTGTCTCATTCATCCCATTCAGGGATGCTTGTATAGAAGTTTCGGTCAAATCTCAGTTTAGGTGTAGTGTAGTCCGTGTTATCGTGGGTGAAGTTGAAGATCAAGGATCGAGGAGTGGTCAATGTGATAATTAAACCACTGAGATGAGGCTTTTAGATGGAAGGTCGCACTGGCTACAGTCAGTTTGAAAAATATACTCATTCAATTCAACAATTTAAACATAAAAGAAAAGTAATAAATTAATTGATAAAGCATTCATAACATTTGAAAAAGATTCTTTAAAATAAACAATGAAACACCAACTTTTACGTTACAATACTTCTTCTTGGTTTACTTGATTCAGCAAATAGCTCCGAACGCTTATAAGTCCAACGAATGAATGCTTGTACATTTCAATTTGAATTTAACGGAAAGGTGGACTGTGAGAGTGTGGTGCATATGGGAATCGTTAACAAGTAAGTGGGACAGTGGACATATTTATTGTTTGGGATAAATTTAAATGTTTGGCGCCAAACAACATTAAATAAACATATGAAAGTTGATAATATGAGCTTAAATCAAAAAAAAAAAAAAAAACAAAACTAACAATTAGGTAGACTGTTTGGAGAAATGTAGCATAATGAGGAAAAGATGGAGTAAGGAGCATAGCACTTCAAAATGTATCACTTTTGCTACATACATGCATACATACATACATTTTCAATGGCCCGCTAATCCTTCATGAGGGTCGCGGGGGTAGGATGCTCAGGTGGACCCTCCATCCTTCTCGATCCTCCGCCATTGACTCCAAATCGTCAGCAGGAATCACTTGACGGCTCCAGGAGAGATGTCGGAATTGGTCTAGGCCTTCCGCGGAGTCGCCTACCTAATGGCATGGCAACCATAGCACGTCTTGGAAGCCGGTCTGGGAGCATACGCACTACTTGACCAAACCATCGAAGGATAGATGGTTCCGTTCGGAGAAGTAGCTGCTCAACATTGAGCGCCTCGCGTACTCTTATGTTGCGCACTCGATCCCTACGAGTTATTCCAGCAACACCGCGAAGGAACCCAATTTCGGCAGCTTGTATCCGCGATCTTATTCTTTCGGTCACTACCCAAATTTCATGAACATAGGTGAAAGTTGGAACATACACCGAGTTAAAATCCGATAGCTTAGTTTGGCAAATTGGCCAAGCTCTCTCAAAATTGATCCAGCTTGACCAATTCTACAGGATAACTCGGCATTGCTCTTCCCATCACTCGTAAATAAGATCCCGAGGTACTTGAACTTATCCACCTACTTCAGTGGGACTCCACTAACATGCAGAGTGCATTGAATGGGCTTTCTGGAAACGACCATTACTTCCGATTTGTTCACGTTGATCCTCATTCCAGCATCATCACAAACGGCTACAAACCTTTCGAGTGCGCGCTGAAGTTCGGTTTGAGAGGATCCAAGGATGACCATATCATCTGCAAAGAGCAGATGACTAATACTTAGGTCTCCCACTTTGAAACATTCCCCGTCACGGCTGCGCTGTAACATTCAATCCATATATACTATGAAGAGGAGAGGTGAAAAAACGCACCTTGGCGGAGTCCAACGCCCACAGTGAAAAAATTGATTTAACACCGTTTATCCGAACACAGCTTCTACAGTTTGTATATAAGGCCTGAATCGCCTTTAACAGGGAAGCATCAATCCCATACTCCTGCAGAACACTCCAGAGTTTGCCTCGAGGAACCCTATCATATGCTTTTTCCAAATCCACAAAACAAGTGTAGACAGGTCCTTCTCAAGAACCATTCTGAGAGTGAATAACTGGTCGGTTGTGCTTCTATCGGGACGAAAACCGCACTACTCATCCCCCAAACTGTCCTCAACCACAGCTCTGAAACGCGTTTCTAGCACCTAGGCGAAGACTTTTGTACTTTTTTGGAGACCTAAAAGAGATATACCCCTGTAGTTGGCGTAATCTCGTTTGCCCCTTTTTCTAAAACGAGCAACAATCACCCCCATTTGCCAATCACCAGGTGATTAACCGCATTCCCAGGCCACTTTAATGACACGCGAGAGCCATTGCACTTTCTCTTTACCTAAAGCCTTGAGCATTTCTGGCCGAATTTCATCCACACCAGCAGATTTGCCAACTTTTAGCGCTTTGATCGCCAAAGTTACTTCCTCTACCGTAGTACTACTTCCCGCCCTGATCTTGACCATAGGTCTGTCGTCTTCGGTGTCCTGTTCGGGATTGAGCAATTCTGAAAAGTGCTCGCTCCATCTGCGTAAGATGTCCTCCTTATTGGAAAGAAGTGTACCGTCTTTGGATTTGACTTCTTCCACGATATTAAACTTTCTCCCTCTGAGTCGTCGATGGTCTGCCAGAACATCTTATTTGCAGATCTGTGGTCACGTTCCAATTTCTCGCCAAACTCCTTCCAAGACTGTTCTTTCGCTGCTTTCACAGCTAATTTGCAAGTTCTTTGCGCCTCGGTGTACCGATTTCGAGAATCGGAGTTCCCCAAGTAAATCCCCACCTTAAAGGCTCTCTTCTTCTCTCTGATGGCTTCTTGAACCCCGGGTTTTTTAAACCAAGCAGTTATTTTCTCACTACCAGCCGCCATACCAAGCCGCTTCACTCCACAAACATCTCCCGCAGGGGCAATAACCGCTGTTGAAAACAGTTGCCATTCTTCCTATACATTTGAAGGAACAGTTGGAATTCGTTCAAACCTTTCAGATATTTGTCGCGCAAATGTCCCCGTACCTCATCATACTGTAGCCTCTCCATGTAACCGTCCTTGGCTTACGCTTTGTTAGGGGAGGCACTCTTTCTCTCTAAGATAGAATTTGCACAGCACTAAGTGATGATCAGTTGACAGTTCGGCCCCTCTCAATACGCGAACATCACAAACCATTCTCTTTAGACACGATGGTACCACAAAGAAATCGATCAGCGACTTCTGCTGAAGACTCTGACGGTACCACGTGTATTTGTGAATGTTTTTGTGTGGATGGATAAGCCATTTTCACAACAAAAATGGAAGAACTTCTCTCCGTTCGCGATTTGATCATGATCACCGTTCCTCCCAATCACACTCCCCCATGTAATAACATCTACACCCACGTGAGCATTGAAGTCACCCATCAGGATAAAGGAATCCATATCCGCAACCTTTTGAAGGGCAGCATCAACTTCATCTAAGAAAGCTGCATACTCTGACTGAAGGTTCGGTGCATACACCTGCATCAATGCCATAGTTGATCGTTTAAGCTTGAGCTTTAAGATCGGAACTCTCCCTCATAATGGTATCCACTCCAATACTCTGTCTGTCAACCTGGGATTTGTGAGTATCCCCACTCCCGCCCGAGTAGACATTGAGGGTGCGACTCCTGACAGGAAGAGCTTCCACCCATCCGAAAGATCCACAGTTTTAGAACCTCTCTGCTATGTTGAAGAGACGCCAACTATATCTAGACGACTTTTAACAGCCTCCCCAACAAGCTCAAGGTCCTTCCCTGTTAGCGATGAGACGTTCCATGTGTCTATCCTAAGTCGATGCCGTTGTCGGAATTCAGAGTCCATCTGTGCCCCTATCGGTACTATACAGCGCGCTCACCCCTTGATCCAGGTAATGGTTCGCGAGATTGACCGGAAACTCGTAGCCAATTCGGGTTTGACCCTGTCGGCTGCCGAGCGGGACAGGCCGACCACCAGACGGTCGCACACTGACACCCTTTAGGCCTGGCTCAGAAGGATGCCCTGGTTTATCAGGTTTGGCAATATCCGAGGCCCGTTTACGTCGTCTTGTCATCATGGGGTGTGCGCTTTGTTAGCCGTGACTAGATTGTATGGATGGAAAATAACTATTTAAGTTACCCCATCCGCACATCCCAGTCTTGTTGCCCGCCCCCCACCACGAGGAGGTCAGCTGCCAGGGGGGATTGCTACATACATATGTAGCAAAAGTGGCAAAGCTGGTGTTAACAAAGACTATTTTTCCAGGCATCCTGATTTCAGAAAAATACAATATGGTCTTTTAAACAAGGAAAAAAATCACCAAGATTCATCTCCTACCTCAGAAGATAGGATATGACCAATAATCTGTGTTGTTACCTTTACATTCTACAGTAATGGGTTCTAACAGAACGCCTGTATGCGCAACCAAACTAACACTTGAGTGGAGAGAAATTTCAGTTTAACTTTGCCCCTTATATCTGCTTCCCCACATACTCATAGCTGATGCAAAAATTAAATCTTCATTTTATATCTTCTTTTCGGTGTATCTAGAATCGTAAAATATTGAAAAGAAAAAAAGAACACCTGTTTTAACAGTTTGTAGTCAAACCGGCTTTCAGCATTTTTACTTTTGTTTTATTACGTCATGCAATGTTAATTCTTCAATCGCTGTGAATACCTAAGCACAAGATTCAGAGTTCCGCATTTTAGCCACGTACTGAGACACCTCATAATACTGCCAGCCGTATCTGCTGAGTTTGAATACTTTGCTATCTGAATGTGTGCCGAAGTCTATTCAGTGCCAAAAGCGTTTGACAGCTGACTACGCGGCTCTATGTCAAGGATGGTCATTGAAATACTTTTAAGCCTTACGCAGCTACGAGTACTTGTAGATAAACAACATTCGTGCACCTGCACGCCAATTAGATACGAATACATTTGGTGCATGGGCGTGCGGATTAAGGTAGCTTTTTTGTTTTGTTTACATCGATTTCGAAAATGTAACTCAAACAGTAGTAAGTTTCACAATGACACAGAAAAAGAGAAAAACGTCAAGCAGTCAGCGCAGACTCTTACTCTTGTTCGAGATAAAATAAAAGTGAATTGTATGAAAGTATATTTTGTCCTCTTTTATTACCGATTTTTTTTTAATTACGCGATAAAATATTTATTTGCATAATCATCGTTTTTTTTTTGGGAGGGGAGAGTAGATTTAAACTTTTACTTTTACGTGAAAAAAGATCGGTGGGCAATAAATTGACCAAGACGCTGTGCGATTCGATCGTGAGTTGCGACTATCACAAGTGAGTTGAAGCGTAACAAACTGATCAGTGTAGTAGACTCGTTGAACTCAGAATAGAAATCTAGTTTCGTTTTGGTAGTAGTGCAGGTCGGTCAAGGTGAGTACTGAGAGCTTTGACGCTCATAACGGGCGTTGGATAAAGTCTACTCGACTGTAAGATTAACACACAGATTCATGACATGGTTAGCAAGTTATTTGCGTCGTGTTTGTTTGTCTTTTTAAGTGCCAATTGGTGATCGATTTTTGAGAAAATTTTGTAAGTTCGATGTTTTTTGCTAAAAGATTCTTCAGAAGAGTGGTCATGTCATTATGTAGAGTAGAATGTTAAATAATCATAAGAATTTCGAAAAATCACATAAATATTCGAGGAAAAGAAAATCTTTTCCTTTTGTTTGCAGTCGAGTCACGTTCTAAATAACGGTTAAAAGCAACATTTGAGAGCAAAAACAGAGTGTGGAAACTGAAGAAGCATTTGCGTGCTTCCTGCAATTGCTACAATAATAACAAAGGTAATCCTCGAACGCACTAAAGAACATCTAGAAGTTATTCTCGACAATGAACAATAAAGTTTCCATCTTGGAACCACATTAACATCCAAGGGATCATCGTCGATAATACGCCGAGTATAGATCTCCGATACATCTACTATTAATTGTTTTCGAAAAAGCGTTTGACAGTGTAAACCGAAAGTCTATTTTGCGTTTCTTACATATGAGCAGCAGTCCGAACTACGGGTAATTAATGGCTATTATAAAAGCATGTTATGAAGGCGAATTATCACGTGCGGCGTAGGAGAAGTTTATCGAAAGAATTTAGGATACGAAGCGGTGTTCGGAAAGGTTGTATGCTATCACCATTATTTTTTTCCAGGGAAGTTATTGTCAGAGCGTTTCTACAGAGCGCTCTATCAACAAGTAGTGCCCAAATTCAATAGAGCCACAACACATATCAACACTTAGACTGTGCTGACGATGTTGGCGAACTATTGCAGGGATTCATGGGCCTGCACCAATTGACCACTGGATTGGTGGCATAGGCAAACTTGGTTCGACTGATAATTAACTCTGCCAAAACTAAATCCCTAAAAGTGCTCAATCGAACTCATATCAGCATTGCAAGGCAACAGGTAGAGGAAGTAGACAGCTTCATGGGAAGTATCGTGTCGACTGACGGTGATGTCGAATTAAACGTTATCATTCGCATATCCAAAGCTAAGGCGGCTCTAAGGCGAACCCCACAGGCGGATCAGTAGAAATGCGGTGAAGTGGGAGGGTTGTGATCCCTTGTTTTCGGATCATAATCTCGCTGATAAAAGGAAGAAAAAGAAGAAGAAGATCCAAAGCTAAGGCTGCATTCGGTATGTTGTCTATAATATGGAATCAGCTTAAACTGTCAAATATAGGGTTTCGTTTATAAGCCGAAAAACATGTTTGTGGAGTGATCTGCCAGCCTCTGTATTACCTAAGCATTACAACCTTCAAACATTTAAAGCCAACGTACCTTGGAGAGGTTTATTTTCTCGTTAGAGTTCCACTCGCATTATAATTTCTTCGGAATCATGTTTGACGGTCATGTACTTTTACTCTCTATCTAATAAACATATTACGAGTATTCTTGCCAAAGCGCATCTCAAATGAACAGCTTTATGAGAGAACGGGCCAAGAACGTATATATGTGATTATACAAAAACGAAAGTAACAGTGGATTGGGCACACCTTACGTAAGAACGAAATGGTACTGTGCGACAAGCCATGGAATGGAATCGGCTAACACTACAAGGATGAATACGTGGAGGTCCTCGTATAACGTGGCGCATTCCATTTGAAAAGGAATCTCAAGAACTGCGAAAGAACTGGGTGGAGTTGAAGCATACCGAATACGAACCGACTATTTTGTGCAAACGCACCGTTGACAGCCCGCTGAGTTCTTCTAATTATGTCAATATCGTTGGCGTATGTAAGCAGTTATATGGACTTTTGATAGATTGTCCATCTGGTGCTGGCTTGTGAGTTCCGCACAATCCGTCCAAGTACAATATGAAAGAAGTCACATGACAGCGCGTCACCTTGTCTAAAACCTTTTTTGACATCAAAGGTCTCGGTGAGATCATTACCGACCTTGATGGAGCAGCGAGCGTTCTCCATCGGCGTTCTGCATAGACGGACAAGTTTGGCAGGGATGTCAAAGCTAGACATGGCTCCATAAAGCTCTTCTCTATAGATGCTGTTATAGGCGGCCTTGAAATTTAGAGATTGTGAGTATCGATTTGGACTTCTTGGGTTTTCTCCAGGATCTGCCGAAGTGTGAAGATTTGATCGATGGTGGACTTTCCTGGCCTGAAACCGCACTGATAGGGTCCAATCAGGCTGTTGATAAAAGGTTTCAGGCGTTTACACAATATCGCAGAAAAGATCATGTATTCGGATGTTGAGGAGACTGATGCCTCTATAATTGGCGCAGTTGAGAGGGTCTCCTTTCTCGGGTAAACAACGCTGAGATTCCATTCATCAGGCATACATTCGTCTGACCAAATTTTAGAGATGAGTTGGTGTATGCACTCTACCAAATCATCACCAGCTGCCTTGAAAAGTTCGGCCGGTAACCCGTCAGGTTCAGCAGCCTTGTTCGATTTCAGCTTGGATATTGCTATCCTCACTTTGTTTTGGTCAGGTGGACGGAAATTTTGACTATCATCGTCTATGTTAAATGGTTCGTTCTGCCTGACAGCGGGATGTTGGTCTTCACCGCCATTATACAGTCTCCAGAGTAGTTTTTCCATATTCTCAGCACCGACTGTGATTCTACTACGAGGTTTCTATTTTCAACTCTACAGGTTTCTGTACGCGGGCACTGCTTCTCTGACACTTTCTTTTTACCTTGTGGTAAAACTTCCGTACATTGTTCCTGGATAAGCTTTCAATATTCTTGATCGCGCTTCTGATGATTTTTCTTCTTCTTTTGGAGAAGCCGATGTTCCTCGCGTCTCTTTTGCTCGTAGATCTCCTGAGCAGCTCTCGTCTTCCTTTGCAGCGCCGCTTTATACGCCTCTTGTTTTGCTGCAGGCAGTCGCCGGCATTCTTCGTCAAACCAGGGGTTTCGTGGCGGTGGGCGAGCAAGACCCAGCACAGCAGTCGCGGCGTTTCTGATGGCGTGTTGGCAGCGTTGCCAACATGAGTAATTTTTTGTTCGTCAGAAATAGAAAGTGTTAAGACGCTCCTTCAAATAAAACTTGATATCTTACGAATTGCTTGGTTGACAGACTCGTGAACGTAAAACTTACATAGAACATCAGAACTCTGTGCTGTAGTTTAAGTAGTCTCTTGATTTTTACATGTAATCGTATATGGCTGCAGCTGTTGCACATTTTGTCTATTGTTTGTTGTCGAAGAATCGCATTAGTCACAATGTATTCCTTCGAAGAGTGACATCTTCTGACTTTGTTAAGCAAAATCTTTTTTATACACATATGTTCCGTATGTATATTCAAAACCTTCATATAAAGGGCAATCTTTAACTTAAGTTACGGCAGGGGTACCCTTTAAAACAATTATTTGCAACTGCACCTCTTGTGAATGAGATTGCTCATATCCTACTACACTCAGTGCCTAATGAACTCTGATAACCTATAATTTTCCTGTGCCTTCAAGATCAAGTTCTTTATATTTATTACAGAGTATTCCAAAAGAATACTTTTAGAATCTATTTAACCGTCATAATCATAAATCAGTTACGCACACTTTTGGGGCCTTAGATCTCGTAATATAGATGAATCCATTCGCTACATGGGTTAGAGCGGCCAAACACTGTTAGCAGTTATGTAGGTTTGAATGTAGCTTTAGAGGGTGTTTTTTAAGCCAGTACTAACCTCAGACAGTTAGACATCTGAGACTGCTATTCGACCTATTGTGAAACGTTTTCGCACAACATTTTCTTTGCAAGATGCAGTCGCACCGATATAAGGAAAGTTTGTACTGAAGAGAATATTGCATCCGTTCAGGAAAGTGTTGTAGAAGATCGAAATTTATCGATTCGACGTCGTTCACAGCAGCTTGGTCTTTGTCCGTCCACTGCCCTCCAAGACCTTGTGATTTGAAGCGGTTGGGTGTCAAATCGCCCAAAACCAAATCGCCCAAATCGGACTAATGTCACATCGCCCAAAAATGTTGGGCCATATGACACTGCGACACATCGCCCAAATATTAAAAAATGACAAAACGCCCAAGAAAGTGGGCGTTTTGTCAGAATTCATTAATAGCCTTGCTTCCGATCGCAGAAAACCAAATCGCCCAAAAGGCGAAGAAATGCAGAAAAATGTGAAATCGCCCAAAAATCTTTTTGGGCGATTTAACATTTTCAATTTTGGGCTATTTAGCATAATGTCTAATCACCCAAAAATATAACAGATTTTGGGCGGATTGACATTTTCGTTGAATTGGGTTTAAGACTGCATTCAAAACGAATTGTAACAATTACATTAGCGGTCACAGCGCTTTCACGTCGCGTCCGCACGCGAACGACGGCGATTTTATTTCCCCGTAACTGTAAGTGTGAGCCTGACAAAGCAATCAGCGCGATTGACGTCGTAAGTAAGGCTCAATGCAGCTTACGTTTTTTTTGGTAATACCTTTGGCAATGTTCAAGTCCTCCGCTATATCTCTGATGGTTAATTTGCGGTTATTGACCAACATTTCTTTTACTTTATCAATGTTTTCGTCGGTTTTCGATGTCGATGGTCTGCCACTGCGTTCATCATCTTCGATTGACTCACGACCACTTTTGAACCGCTCGTGCCACTGGTAAACGACCGTTTTCTTTAGAGAATCGTTGCCAAAACCCTTTTTCAACATTTTCAACGTTCGCGCACCATTAAATCCGTTTTTTACGCAAAATTCAATACAAGTTCGTTGTTGCAAATTTAAATCCATTTCTAAAATTTTAAAAAATCGCCAACACACACAGAGATAGATGTACTCTTGGCTACGTAACTTTTGCAAATGTCAAGCTATGACGCTAAGATTTAGAGGAAATATCAACAACAGATGTACCAACTTAACAAAGAATCGAAACGATGGGAGCGCCACACGGTTTTTATTCCGGGAACTTTTTGATCAAGGTGGTATATCCACTTCTTCAATCCTTCATTTCCGATTATTAATGAATATAATATGAGCGCAGGGACATATGTACGTCAAGATTTTTTTTTTTGTCGAAGATGGCGTATACATAAGTCCACAGTGCATAAACAGTGCAATGTGTATGGGGGGGCATGATGCCCCCTGCAACCCCCCTGCTTGGGGTCACTATTGGATTTGAGGTGGGTGCGAGTATGCGTGTATGCAAAGTTTCTTTATATCCATGTTTCGCACCCAACCTCGCACCCGCCTCAAATCCAACAGTCACCCCAAGCAGGGGATTGCAGGGGGCAGCATTCGCCCCCATACACATTGCACTGTTTATGCATTGTGGACTTATGTATGCCCCATGTTATTTGGTCGTTGTTTACCTTGAGAGGTTTGTAGGTGGGACATAAGACCCAACATTTTATGTTGGGACGGATTGACATTTAGTGGGCGCCGTGGCGTAAGTGGTTAGTGTGTCGGATCACTACGCATGAGGTTCCAAGTTCGAATCCCAGAAAATACCAAAAAGTTTTTTCACGGTCCCACCTCTCGCGAGCGTCTGACAAACATCCGAGAGTATTGTTGTCATGAAAAAGCATCTCAAATCGCCGTTCGGATTCGGTATTAAACTGTAGGTCCCTTCTATTCGTGTGAAAAATATAACGCACACAACATGAGTGGTTCCGAGAAGCTAGGCCCTGGCACTTTAAAGAGCTGTTGCGCCAAATATTTGTATTTTTGTTTTGTACTTTCGTCCCGATGCGGTGGGACTAATGTCCTTGCGCCCAAAATTGCGAAAATAAATGTTTTCAACCTTTTTGAATTTGGTCGCCTTTTTTTGACCTTCCCATTTCTGCTTTGGGTGATTTGACATTTAATTTCTTGGTCGATCTGTCATAGTGTTAAATCGCCCAAAAATGTTGGGCGATGTGACATTTTCCAGATTTGGGCGATTTGGTGTTGGGCGATATGACACAGATCCGTCTTAAAATAGCCGAAACACAAAATCGCCCAAAATCACTTTTTTGGGTGTTTTGACATTTGACATTTAAAATAAAAATGTTAAATTGCCCAAACTTTTTTTTTGGTGATTTGACATTTCTTGCATTTGATTTGCATTTTGGGCGATTTGGTTTTGGGCGATTTGACACCCAACCATTTGAAGCCCCTTGATTATTTTCTTTGGGGATACGTAAAGTCACTAGTCTACGCTGACAAACCAACAACAGAGTTAGAACTGGCTTAAAAAACACGCTTTAGAGTCCAACACCCTAGGTAGAGTTCAATGGTTAAATTAGGTAACTTGTAGTCTCTTAAGCTTTATGAGCCTATAGGACTTGAATATACTCTAATTAATGTTATAGTTAAAAACACTGCTTACACAACTTGAAACTATTACTGACATGTATTTCACTCTAGTTAGTCTAATGCAGCAACAAATAAATTCCACACACAACTCCCGAAGCCATCGGACTATCACAAAGTGCCTTCTTTTTTTTGCAACTCATACTTGCACACGCATTTGCTTTCCATTTCAAATAGCAACCTAATCGTCCCCGAAAAAAATACGTACAAATTATTTGCATCTACCATTACAAGAATATACAATCACCTAATTAGTTACACCGTTTCACCCGAATTTCAGTGCTTGATTACAAAATAAACCAGAGAATTAAACCATAAAAACTGCGCGCCGTAGGGAAAGTCCACTAAGAAGACCGCGACTGATGAAAGCCTAACTCACCATATTTTTTTCAAAAAATAAATTAACTGTAACAACAGTTAATATCCAACTAAGCGTGTCTTATTAGCCGCCGTGCGGCCTCTGCTGACTATATTCAAACTGAGTCCGAAACTCAGTCTCGAAAAATTGTAAAAAAAAAAAAAAAAAAATAAAACATTCAAACCACCTCCATGGTACACTCTTGATGCAACGCCGCTGAAGACGTTTCATAATTTATTGGCGCTCAAATCTATTGAATGGACAGACAAGTCTATATGCCCACATTACCCATTCAAGATTTTCATAAGGTTGTGTCAGCTGATGATACAATAGTAAACTAATTAGTATGCGGGCTTGAAAGAAAAAAAGCTGTCCGCATCTAAATTGGAAGCGCGTCCATTGACCAGACCATAAAATAAGTGTCAAATTTTGGAAGTACCGGAACAAACGTTTGCCATTCAATGAAACTGATTGCGATCTTTGGTGACCCTAGCAAGGTTCTTGTGCTCTTTTTCATTATTTGGAGCTCGTTGGGCGGGCGGTGGCTGAAATTTGGGTCAAACAGAGGCAGTATATGGAGCGGAATTAGTTTTCATTGATTTGTAAGTAATTAACGCTGAGATTGGATTGCGTTTTGTTGATTTGGAATCATATCGTCATCGAAGGAGAGAGGTTGGGAAGTTCGCATGCGACTGAGAATATATGACGTCGGATTTAGCCTTGACCTACATCTTTGAGTGGTTTTAGAGCGTGCGACTTTTCATTTTACAAATTGATAGTTTGCCACTATGGATTGCTGGACATTTTTTGTATGTGAAATAAAGACGCTCTATAGGTTTTTAGATCTATTTTAGCAACAAGCTTAGCTAAGTAACACAGTTTCAATAGAAAGACAAGTGATAGCTTTGGTATCTGGACGATGTTTACACATTTTTTCTTGGAATTTGAGCCCACAAAGCTAAGAGTCGACACGGTGAATCCTCTGTGCCTTGAGTGTTTATTTCGTTGGCAATGGTCGCCTTAAGCTTGTAAAGGCGACAAAGAGTCATATAATGCTTAGGAAATAAATCCTCTAAGCTCACAATCCTGAGATGGAATCCTGAAATATAAAAAAAAGAAGCCTATAAATTTGGTTGCGAGTGGGGATTTTATTTGTACTAGCGTCGTATTGGGGTCGAAATTCGACCTCCCGTAAGCTCAAGCGTGTTTTATGTGGAACATACATACATGATATTTCCTTTGTGTACATCTATTGCACAGTATCTTTCGAATGATATAAGTTTCATTCCCCTCCTTTTATAATAAATACTAAAAAAAGGTACGACCGTTTCTGATGTTCACGTATTAATATATGGTATAGATTGTTAAGCCAAAACTAAATCGGCATAGTATGCTTATTTAAACAAAAACCCTTGGCACCGCTTTCTAATAACGGCGAGCTTAGCTTAATGCCAATATCAAAATCCCGAGTCTAAGTAGAAAGTTCAAAGCGAATAGCTTTATCTTATCAGGCAGCATTCTAAATAATAGATGAATAAGGAAACGAACTGATTTTTGCATTAATGACAGTCAAAGAATCACATTAACCCTGATTGTCGTTTGCGTTTGTCGCTTTTCGACGATTGTCGTTTTATTCATAGCTACGACCTGTTGGCCAGTAAACATTACTGAGCAATTTGTTTGTCGTGTAGAATACTAAATATTACAACACTTTTACAGTGAAAAAGTTATGAAAATGGATTCGTGCTACATCTGAAGAATAAAACGTCAATCGTCGAAAAGCGACAAACGCCAGCGAGAATCAGTGTGAATGTTCAATATTTATGCACTTTTTTCCAGACCGCATTGTCCATCCAAGCTTCAGGTACTTGGACTACAAAATCAGTACAATCTCTCTTCTATTATTATCATCGATTATTATGAAGAAAAAACTTGTGTGTTTGTTTGTTCGTAAATCTTGCATTGAAAAACTAATTATCCAAATGCGTTGAAGCTTCCACAGGAATATCAGGCATTGTATCCAGAATAACATAAGTAATACAAGAAGTGAAAGAAAAGATGACTTAACAGTGTCGGAGAAAGCTCAACGAAAATGTCAACGTCATTTCAAGGGAACCGTGCTTGAATAGAGAATAGCATCTGTCTGTATGCTAATACGAGTATATGCTGGATTTGAAATCAAATAAAAAATAAAATATTAGCGGGTGCAATTTTGCATATATGTACATATGCTATATAGTATTTACATACCTAATTGAACATTAAATATATTATATATAGGGAATGTTTTAAAACTCTTGACGAGGTCTGGTGAAAAAAAAGAAGTCAAATGTCATTTAAAAAGGAAAACGCTGGGCTTAAATGAGCGCATTTTATACCTCTCATTTGTAATAAAAATAAAAATTTAAAAAGGAGGAAATACGATATTTATCCACCATGATATGTTAAGCTTGATTAGATCCGTTATTCATCTTCATAACATATTCAGAGGTACTTTAAAAGGGAGTTAAAATACACCAATAAAACATAAATTATGAATACGGTCACAGTATTAGTCCGGAATGTAGTAGTAAAAAACTAATCATAAGCCGGTGGGTGATGCAACACAGGCTGAACCCCACCATTTAATTTCAGCACGTTGACGAGAAACAGATTGTAGTGTAAGTCAATTCCCAGGTAAAACATCATTCAATATTAAATTTTATTAAACCGGTTGATGTGAAAATTCATGTTGCGATTAATACAGCAAAAAATAAGATACCTATGAAGTTTGTTTTACATACGGGCCTTCTCATGTATAGCTTAAGTCAATTGGAACATTACTTTTACATTATGTACATTACTTATACGGAATTTACTAT
The DNA here is from genome assembly GCA_945910035.1 of Brachypalpus laphriformis. Classification (NCBI taxonomy): domain Eukaryota; kingdom Metazoa; phylum Arthropoda; class Insecta; order Diptera; family Syrphidae; genus Brachypalpus; species Brachypalpus laphriformis. The sequence continues at coordinate 12,722,035 of OX246753.1, read as the reverse complement.
AGTTGATTAGTAGGTTATCGGTTCAAGTACAATATAACCACATGCGTTCAATTCTCCTAGCAATTAAATGAAATTATGCGGTCACACAGCACCTATAGTAACTCAAAATGTACTCGAAACAAATATTAAAATTTAATCACCGACTCCAGCTATAGATTAAGTATGGATTAAAACTTTGTATTAAGTTTTAAGTCACTGTGCCAAAAAAAAAAAAAAAAACTTGGCTATATCTTCTTTTCTTTCTTTCGTTCAATTGTACAAATTTGATTGCAGGATAGATCCACCGACTTTTCTCCAATGCAATGAAAGCATCGCTCCGGAGTTTGGTTAATTAAAGGCATATTATTATAGATATTTGAGCAAGGAGATAGACCTATAGTTCCCCTTGCACATTCGGGTTGTGCGATCTCAATTTAGTTGAAACTTGTCAGTTGTGCGTCGAGTAATGTGGGGTCTGACTTGCAGGAATACATAATGTTATACGTACCTATTTTAAAGTTCAAAATATAAATTGAGACTCAAAAAGGTCAAACATTTTTGTTTGTTTGTTTGGGTTTGTTTAGCTATTGCTTACAGGTTGGTTCTAACTATTTTGTACGGAATCTCAAAGTTACAGGGTTATCATTTGCTTCAATGATTTAAAACAGCACTAAATTCATTAAAAATTTCAATAACTTACATCAATTATTTTTAGATCGATTGCAATCTACCACTGTCAGAGTTGAATAAGATTTGTTTATTTTAATTTTACGTTTCACATTTAAAAGAATTTTAAATATTAACCGCTAGCAATAGTAATGAAAGGTAGACTCCTAACCCGATGTTATCACAAAAGTCGAGACTTAATTAAAAAATGCAATTACAACATTTTTTGTGTTACAATCAATTTTAAATCGCATTTTTCCTTAGGCACAATGAGATTAATTATAGCAAAATGATAATCGTATCTACTGAGTAATCTCGTGTACATATATCTACTCACGCTGAAAAATAAAGTGCTCGACTGTGTCGTGCTAACTTATAATTAAGTCTACGGTATTCGTTTACAAATTAGTCAGTCTAAGATAGGAAGTAAACTACTTCTTATTTTAAATGTCTTTTTAAAAAAAGGTTCCCGAAAAATTGGTTTCAAGAAGATTGGTTTGTTGGTCAACTAAAAAGAAGGCTAACAAGAAAAGTACCTTTATACGAACCTTGTGCCAAAAATCTGCTACGCCATCTGATAACATTTACGTAAACTAACATACATAAATCGACTTTTTTCAAAACGTCCTTAAGCGTTTTTAATTTTAACTTACGTCTAAGGCCCAGTTTTTCAGTCCGAAATCATCCGAGTTTCGGGATTTAACTAGAGTTAACCTCAGAAACATGTTTTTCAGTCAATTTTAATCCTAAACTAACTCCGAGTTAATCCTGCAAATTTGGTGAGTTAACCCTCGATTAAATGAGCAAACATTTTTAACAGATGTCGAAATAGCAAGCGAAGAGGTTAAGTTCATTTCTATTTGTGTGAGCATTAGATTAAATCGGTAAGGAAAATGAATACGTTTTCGCTATATTCAGATTCTGATTCAGATGTCAGCGACTCGGAATTGTTCGAAATATTAAGTTTAACTGTTTTAAGAAGAAAAAGACTTGTACGATTGCGACCAAATCATTTTCATTTGTTTGGAGAAAAAGATTTTTACGACCGATTTCGCCTTTCAAAGGCATTAGCTTTCAGTATTTTGGAGTTTATAGTATAGAATCGATAGATTTCGATAGTTTTTTGACAGCTGAATCCATAAATCATGCAGAGATACCAAATTAAGCCACCACTTATGGAGTCAAAATTAATCCTGCATTGAAAAACAGCTCAAGAGTTAACTCTGGATTAATTTGAACCCAGAGTTCGTTAACTCTGGTTAAACTAAGAGTTAACTCAGTAGTGAAAAATCGGGCCTTAAAGTTTAACTCCTTTTAAGCAACTGCAAGACTATAGTCGGAAATGAAGAGAAGAGAGGAAAGAAAGACATGTTTGGTGCTGTGGCTTGATATCCGGGTGATGTTGCGTTTCAGGACATGCTTTGATTTGATCTTTGTATTCGGCTTGTGATTTTTTTTTTTTTTTTTCATAATTAACTTACGTCTAGGGAGCTATCTCTGGAATGCGTTCACACGATTACACAACGTTAGCTGAAAAGGATATGTAGAGAGATAAAGATTGGTTTAATGGTTTGGAACTCAGGTGATATTAAGTTCCAGAAAAGATAGATGACACAGATAACTGGAAGAGATTTGTTTCATTCTTTTATTTTTGCTTCTGATTCACATTAGACGTATTTTATTATCACCCAAGATCCATATAGATTACACGACGAAAATAAAATGATCCGGATCTGGATCAACGAATTATTTTCCTTGTGTCTTGTAACCTACCAAGGAAAAAAAATAAAAAATTTGTAGATCACGAAATTGATCCTGATAGAAAGCAAGATCTCAAGATTGCATAGAAACCAATAATCCATATGGATCATGAGTGATAATAAAATACGACTATTATTCTTTTCCAAACCACCTGATGCCATACACATATCAATCGCCAAGCAGAACCAAAAATTGTGTTAGCCATATGACCAGCCTACTACCAGTATCATACCTTCGCAACAGTGTTGACATAAGCTTTTGGCAATTTTCATGAGAAATAAATAAATATATATATTTGGACATCGGGATTTGAACCATTAACCATTAGTGTGGCAATAGATGACGTTATCACTACTGGTTAGGTACCTAAACAGACAACTCAGCCCTCAATGACCATACACATTACGTTGCTCGTAAACTAAGCCACATAGAAAAATGAAAATTTCGATATCGACCTGTTTTATAAGCTGTCATCATGTGTGGTATCGACTAAGTGTTTAAATCTACTGAAAGAACTATACACAAACACCAAATCAGCCGCTTGGGATGGAAATATCTTATTAATGGGAGTCAAACAAGAATGCCTCCTCAGACCGCTGCTGCGTGCGCTATTTTTGATTGGCATGCATAAATTCATTGGAGGTGGATTGAATATTGGAAGTATCCATGTACGACTATTGATGCACGTCGATGCTGTAGTAATAGCAGCTGATGATTTAGGAACGTTGCAAATGATGATCCGGACAAATCCAAAATTCTGGTTTCAGTCTGGAAGGTTATCTATCGCAAAGTGAAAAATGGACCTAGAACGAAAGGGAAATTAAAATTTCAAATTCCTAGGAATTACATTTACTCCAAGCCTGTCTTTTATAGATCAACTAAAGAAAAGGGAATGTAAAGCGAAAAACAGTGTGAACTCAGTATGGGATAATTTCATGTCTAACAAAAGGCCAAAACTTTCACCAAATTACAGCTTATTCAATGCTTCTATAAGATCAACCTTTTGTTATTTAGCTAAAATATGGGGTATATGAATTTCAATTAAATGGATAGACCATAAGGTTTTTGGATAAATCGTATGTTCAATCTACTACAATTTGCGCCAAACTATGCGATACTTCTCGAAACCAGACTTATTCAACCGCATCTATTATACATACACTCAAGCTTCGCCTAGAGTATATATAAAAAATTATCTTCAAATATGAAATTCATAGACCTCCATATCTAGTAATAAGGAAAATAGTTGAAAAAAGAACTCCTGGTTTTAATAGTGTAGAGACAAGTTTTGTAGCCCAACCATCGATTGGACGAGCCCCATCTATAATCAAGACTTGTGGAGAATGAGCCTTCTTGGAACTCTGGCGGAAGGGCGTAAGGATTTCGAAAAAAAATTGCAGGAAAGCCATAGAGGTCTTTACAGGCTATTGAACCACAACATGGGATACAAAGTCTTCCGTAATAATAACCGCGAAGACAAAATAATATGGATCTTCAAAATATGAATCGGACTAATAGGATTCAACGACTGCCATTAACGTGAACCAGAAAGAAGATTATGCTCACTCTGTAATCTTTCACAAAATGAAGACGTTGAACAGTATCTGGGAAGATGTCCGGTGCTTGTAGAATTTCGTTGAAGATACTTTGGCAAGGCATACCTGGAGCAACAGGAAATAATAAATATTCTCGAGACCGAAAACAATCTAGCCGTATTTTATTATCATCCAAGATCCATATAGATCACACGACGAAAATAAAACGATCCGGATCCGGATCAACGAAATTATTTTCCTTGTGTCTTGTAGCGTGGTTGTGTAACCTACCAAGAAAAAAAAAAAAATCTAGATCACGAAATTGATCCTGATTAAAGCAAGATCTCGTATTGTTGTTGTATTGCATAGAAACCAATGATCCATATGGATCTTGAGTGATAATAAAATACGGATCCAAGCTCTAATAATTTTAGATAATCAGGGTTATCGCGAATAAATTTTCCGGCGGAATTTTTCCTCCGAGCAAATATTAGGTACCTAAAAAATAGGGAAACAATTCATTGGGGAAAGATTAAATACCGCGATTGTGTTAAAAATTCTCCTGAATTATCATTCATGATACCTACGAGGGTTGCTTCATAAGTTTTGAGATATGACAACACCAGTGTGAATATTTCAAATCTAACATTGTCGTCGTAAAGTTTGACGTTTTTGATAGTAATCGTACTCAGAATATTTTGTCATAGGAATGCTATTTGTGTTGTGTACAGGTGCTTAAAATATTCATCTTGGTCAAAAAATGGAATTAAATCGTGAACATTTTCGTGCGAAGCAAATGGTCGCTGTTTTTTCGAAATAATTGGACATGTCGCTACCGTGTCATTAGATCAACGTAGAACGGTTAATTCTGAATGGTACACCACCATTTGTTTGCCAGAACTGTTTGGAGAAATATGGGAAACCAATCGCAGAAGATGAATCATTCTCCATTACGACAATGCAAGCTCTCACACATCGGCTCATTGCATTGAAAACATCGAATTGATGGGTCATCCACCATACAGTAGTGATTTGGTACTCAGTGATTTCTTCTTATTCCCGCAGATCAAAAATAAAATGCGAGGTCAACGTTCTTCGACGCCTGAAGGAGCGGTTGATGCGTTTAAATCACATGTTTTGGAGGTACCTCAATCGGAGTGAAAAAAGTGCTTCGAAAATTGGTTCGAACGCATGCAAAAGTGTGTTTATCTTCATGGAGAATATTTTGAAAAAAAATAAAGCCATTTTCGATTATAAATATTTATTTTTACTTGTCTATCTCAAAACTTAAGTATTTCTTTTCCGCGGAATTATTTCTTCTTTTTTGAAGGCACCTCATTTTTGTTCGGGGAAAATTCCTAGGGAAAATTAATTCATGATAACCCTAATTATTACATACATATGTATTTGAGAGATTTGAAATTATACACTCTTCACGAATCAGAACTTTTACTGTAGGTGTAGGGGACAAATAAAGTTAATTTAAAGGGTAACTTTCTGTAGGCCACCGATATATCTATGGATATGCATGAAGCATATACGAATAACATTATTATTTCTGAATTTGGATCCAAATTGTTTAAAAGCTCTTAAGCCTGGAACAATTTGCAGCAAAAATGCATGCATTGATCCATGCAGTAACGCATATGAAAAAGACGTGCAGTACGTTTTTGACATTTCATCGCATTACTCGACAACAAACTGTCATCGTGAAATGTAACAATTAATTTCGGAAAACAATTTTTTTTTGCCATGGATGTGGAAAAGCGTAATAAATTAATTAAAGGCAATGGTATTTAAAAATGTTGTACCTTCTGATATTGAAACAACTCTTGATCTGTTTGCAACCCTCTTTGAATCCGTCTATTCCAACTCTGCACCTAATAATTGCTAAGCTCAATTTCTTAAATAGACATTGGTTCCATGGAGTTGGATTTCGAAGAAGTTTTATCGTCCCTTAGTAGAGTTAAGTCGAATTCTAAACCGGATCCAGATGGTATACCCGCAATTATTCTAAAAAGCTGTTATAGATTAATTTGTCTACCTTTGCTATTCATTTTCAATCTTTCACTCTCATCTGGAACATTTCTTGATGATTGGAAGACTTCGTTCTTGGTTCCGGTGTTTAAAAATGGGTCCTAAAGTGACATTGGAAACTTTAGGGGTATAAGCAAATTATCAGGAATACCTAAAGTGTTTGTATAATTAAGGCTAAGTTGGATTTTTAGGTTAATGAATATCTCTCTGTGTTTCAACATGGCTTTGTACCTGGACGTTCGACTACATCCAATTTGGCATACTTTACGTCTTATACCATAAACGCTATTGAAATTGGGTATCAAGTTGCAACTGTATATACTGATTTCACCAAAGCGTTTGATTCTGGTAATCATCAAATTTTAAGTAAAAAGATGTTTAATTTTGGTAATTATTGCTCAAGATCAATAAAATTTACTTGAGGGGTTCGTCAAGAAAGTCACTTGGGGCCATTGTTATTTATCATTTTTATTGACGACATTTCTTTGCACATACAGTTTTGTAAATTTTTAATGTATGCTGATGATCTTAAAATTTTTTTGAAAGTAAAATGTATCGAGGATTGCCTTAAAGTTCAGCCTGATATTTCATTATTGGCTAATTGGTGCTCCAGGGATGAGCTTGTTTTAAATACAAAGGAATGCTTTCTGGTTTCTTTTTTCTAGAAGCTCTCCTCATTTTCCCTACGACTACTTTCTCCTGTCTAGTCAACTAAATAGACTTGATAAAGTAAAAGATCTTGGCGTCATCGCTGACACTAAGCTGACGTTTAATTTTTATATTGACTACGTTACTGCTAAGGCTAATTCAATGATTGGGTTTATAAAAAGGAATGTGAAGACTTTTACCGATCCTCACACGCTTGTTATTTTCTACATTTCCTTAGTGAGATCGGTACTTGAATATGCCGACGTTATTTGGAATCCTGATTACCAGCATGACTCTGATCGGGTAGAATCAAGGAAACAAAATGGCCTGGCAATACTTGTCATCCTATGAGCCGATGTGTCTACTTCTGGGCTTACTTCCGCTCATGATATAATGTTTGTACGGGACTTGCTATATTGTCACATTAAAAGCCCTGCTCTTTTAACTCCTGAAAGAACTCTTATAGGTAGATCATTTCTTTTCCTTCTAGTCATCGGACAAACTACGGTCTAAATGAACCTATTACAAGAAGCATAATCTCTTTCAACGAAGTTTGTAATATTGTTGTTGTTGTTATTTTCGCGATAATTTCAAAAACACTGTCTTCAATTTGTTTTCTTAACTCTTTTATTTGTCAACTCTCATCTATTGTATTTATTTTCATCTTAATTATAATTGTATATTATCATTAATTTACCCTGTAATCTGTTAAGCTATGCCTCTAAATGATCATATTGAATAAATTCGGTCAAATTAAAGAAAATAAATCATTTATTATTAGTTATGCAATGTTATATGAAATATGTGAATACTGTGTGTCGTGTTTCTTGTGCGGAATAGAAAACAAGAAAAATCATAAAAACTGTAGCAAATTGTACTATTTTGCTAGTCTACTTCTTTCAGGGCTGCCGAAGTGACTTCTAAGGGAATATTCATACTCCCCTCTCATGCACTGTACTCCCGTACTCCTCTCATCGTAATTTTACTCCCTTTACAATATTTCGATTTTTTTCAAACAGATACGTACTAATTTGAGTATTTTGTTTTAAAGATTTTAGTCCGCTATTCCGCCACCTATCATAAAATGTGCTGTCATTTTCTGACAGATAAGACGTTAAATAATTAATACAAATGGAATGATATCGCTTCAACAACGCATTGAAATTCTTAAAATTTACTACAAACATTCGCTGAAACAATTCGAAAAGAAGATTCCTCGAAGATTCCTCGGTCGACGCGAAGCACCTTCTGGCGTAGTAATTGTTAAATTGGTTCAGAAATTTGAGCTTCTGAGCAACAATAACTAGAAATATTGCTCGAAGTGTGGCCGAAAACCCTGAAGAAAGGAGACCCTCTGAACTGCGCCAACTATAGGGGTATAAGTCTTCTCAACATCGCATACAAGATCCTATCTGCCGTATTATGTGAACGCCTAAACCCGATCGTCAACAACCTGATAGATCAGTACGGTTTCAAGTAGGGAAAGTTCACCATTGATCAAATATTCACACTACGGCAGATCTTGGAAAAAACCCATGAATATAAAATCGATACGCATCACCTCGTCATCGATTTCAAAGTTGCCTATGATATCATGTATAGAGCCGAATTATAAAGAGCTATGTCTAGTCTTGGCATCCCTGCGAAGCTCGTCCATTTGTGCAGACTGACGATCGAGTACTCTTGCTGCTCCATCAAAGTCGGAAAGAACTTCACCGAACGGTTCAATATCAGGAAAGGTCTTAGACAAGGTGACACGCTATCATGCGATCTCTTTAATATAATACTTGAAAGAACTGTATGAAACTTACAAGCCAATATCTGAGGTACAATCTATTACAAGTCTGTACAACTACTCGCTTATGCCGATGACATTGTCATAGTCGGAAGAACTGTCTACAAAAAAGGACACCAACATCGGCGGAGGAGAAGGTGCAATGCCGAGCTATACGGCCTATACAAGGACATCGAATTAGCCAGAAGAGTTCACATACAGCGACTAAGATGGCTGGGTCATTTGGAGCGAATGGCGCCCAACGTTCCCGCTAAGAAAGTCTTCGAATCCACCCCGGATGGACGACGCAGTATAGGACGACCTCGCTGTAGGTGGCGCAAATAAGTAGAGAGGGACCTCAACCAACTTGTCGTGCGCAACTGGAGGCAGCTGGCTCATAACTGGGCTGGCTGGAGATGTTTGTTGGTTAAGGCCTAGGTCCACCTAGGACTGTAGCGCAATTCTTGTACTCCCCTCGGACAAAAAATACTCCCCTGTGAACTTCTAAAATACTCCCATTAATACATTTAAAATGGTAGTCCTGACTTCTTTGCGTCTGCATCAACATTAGAAATGGAGACAACTTGCATTAATGCATGACCGTGCAGTAAACTCATGTATCCTCTTACATCTAAAGTCATGTTTTCTAATTTTGCTGCACGGGTCTTGATGCATGTCTGCTTCAGGCTTTATGAGTGCTACGGGTTGGCCACAAAATCTTGTTCACAAAATCCTACCTATAAAATCCCGCAACACAAAATCAAGACCTGCTCAAACCAACGCGAAAGCGAGTGCAGTCGCGAATTTCGGGCAAGAAATATGTACATATCGCTCATTTACTTGAAGACTGTCATAGCTCAAAAAACGCTGTTTTTGAGTTAACGATGCAGAATTGTTCGTTTTATCATGCTTCATATTGTGTAAAAATTTCATATTAATATCTTGTATACTCTCCGCGTTAGAATTAAAAGATATCTTCTTTTTTCCTGCAAGGTGGTAGTCAATTGAAAACTTTAAACGCATTTTCTGCAAGATCGCTTTTTTTGAGTCATGACAGTCTTCAAGTAAATGAGCGATATATGCCTGGCGAGATATAAGCGATAGCGGGAATGGAGCGTCTTTATTTTGGTTCTCTGTATGCATGATTTTTCCGCTATCCCGCGTTAGTTACATCAAAACAGAAGTATGACGTTGACATAAAAGTTGCAAGAAACTATAAAAAGAAATAGCCGGTGTTGTACTATGTCACACCCAGAGATAAGGACAAAAGATAAGATATGGGACGATATTGGTGTAGAATTAAAATAAGACCGTAAGTATCTCGAACATTTTAAATTCAATTAAACTTGGGCGTTAAAAAAGCAACAGATCTTTCGCGTAAAATAAAATACGAATAAATTAAATAAAAGAAAATTCGGTAAAAAGAAATTCGCTTCGCCTTCGCGTTTGGTGTGAATGTATAGTAATTCCCGCTCCTGTATGTCTCCCGGGCGAAATTAGCTACCACTCTCGGTTAGCGAATTATTAGTACCCTTATACTGATGCTCAGGACACGGGCGGAATAGTAGTATATGTGTGTGAGTAGACTCGATTCCCACCCTTAACCATGAGTACAATCTCTCTTTATTTTGTATCAAGTAACTAAACGCAATTCAAGTTGGAGTAATTTCATTTTACAATTTCTTGAAATGAAGAACTAAAATGTGGGCAAAAGTTGAAAGTTCTTGAAGTTGAGTTGGCTCAGACTTAGCCATCAATTACTTAAGTCTACTTTAAAAGGTTTGCACAATAAAACACCTATGGAGAAAAAACTAATCACCTTAAAATCAACGTAAAAGTTATAACGCTTAATATTATTCTATGAACCAGTTGATATACCGCATCAATCAATTATCACAAAATCTGGAGGGAATTCCACGAATCACTCGCCACGCAGTCGTTACTTTGTTTGTTTTAGTATAACAATAACCGAAAGTTAATCGAACGTAAATCCCACATAAAAAATCACAAAATTAACATTTTCAAGCAGCGCTTTCTGAATACAAAGCTTATTTTGGCGGTCGCCGCCTCCACCGCCGTTTGTCCAGTATGACAATCACGTTTTGACCGTAACAAACACCTTCGATATGTACAGATAAAGATATTTACTTCATTTTCGATTTTTTTAAAGATAGTAAATGAGTCCCAATGAACTTTGGCCAAAAGAATTTGTCTTAAGCAGGTTTTTTGACGAGCTTCTTCTTCTTCCTATTTCGGCGAGGTTATAATCCGAAAACAAGGGATCATAACCCTCCCACTTCACCGCATTTCTACTGATCCGCCTGTGGGGTACTCCTGTTTTGACGAGCTACTGTCATTTTGGGAGACAGCGCTTCTAAAAACATTCCATTGACATTTTGCAAACTTGTAAAATGTATTGGAAAAGATAGACGAAAAGAAACCTCGAATGTGCCACATAACTTACCACGAAGCAATTAGAAAGACTTTGTTGACAACGACTTACTGACAGCGTCGTAGTGAAAAAATTTCATCACTTTCTCAAAAGCAGACACTGTCAGTCTCACAGAACAATTAGCGGTAATTCCCGCAAAAGGAAAAGCTAAATGCGTTTCTTATACCCAACTGACCCTTACCGGTTTCTCAGTTATCTTCAGCGTGCTGCTAACCATCTTCGTGATTTGCTTTCAAAACGTCTTGCGATACTCAAATGGCTGACTGAAGGTTTGCTCAGATGCCGCCCGTACTTAGCATTCCGATGCGGAAACTTTAATGACAAAAAAATTGCACGCACTTGCTATAAACAAATTTTTGCAAACCTTTCACGTCGCAAGGTTACACTGGCTCTAAACAACTAGACGAACAACGAAACACCGTCTCGAGACTGCAGCAATACGAGAACTGAAAACGATACACGTACGGATCGATCGACAGTCAACAATCAAATGCAGAAGTCGAGCTTATAGAATTGATGAAGTCGTGTTTCACTCATACTGACGTTGGAGTGGGGTTTGAGTTTGTGGAACATAATTGCTTCAAATCGGATTTATTTGTAGAATTGAGAGTATGACAATGGAAGCTCCACCATGTGATTACAACAGCACACTCGTGTTTTGACAGTGTTCGTGGAGAATAATGGCACAAATAACCGTTTAATTACCAAGATTTGTGATTAGGTTTATTCAGTTATGGCACGAGTACACTGAGAGAAAAGCAGCAGCTTAGGGTTTCATTGAACTCAAGTTTGATGGTGGAAGAGCGTATGCTTTACTTGAAATGACAAGCCTTTTGTTCCTATCTTATCTAACTGTTAGATAATTTTTATCGATTTTAAAGCCCAGTTTGTGACTTTCGTTGCCCAACGTAGAATGTGAACTTGTTTAGAAATAATGTTGGCTAGGCACGAAATGGTAGAACAACTTATAGTGATTGATTCTTTAGGGCCGTCAAATGCATACATATGTCATCTGATCGAAGTCACAGACACAGTACAGGTTCATTGAACTACTATAAGGTGGGACACTTACTGGAAATTCATAGAATGGAAAATCTAACCGAGGGGGGAGTCAAACTTAAGGAAGTTGTGCCGATGTGAAGAATAAGTAAGAGTCTTGCGAGAAACCAATAGCACTAGAGGCGCAACGTCATGCTCTTTCGCGTAGGTGTTAGAACTGTGAAGACTGTTCATTAGAAAATCAACAAATACCATATACACTCTACAGACAGAACGTCAACGATTAACGATAGAAGATATCTAGAATGTTAGATGGGTGCATCGCTCGTATATTCGTATGTTCGTTGGTGGTTGGACCATTTGGAAAAAGACATTGCTGTGTGAATTCTTAAAGATTCAGGGCGTTACTATTTGCTATAAAGTTGATTAGTCTGAAGCCCTTGTCTGATATCGTGGTGTGAAGACTGATTTGGAAATAACCCAGCGAATATGTATTATACTTGGGGCAAGCTCCATAAGCTTCATACAAGAAGTCATAAGATGAGTACAATTCACAGAAATTTGTATTGCGAGGATCTAACGAATGCCTATAGCTCGGGGTAATAGATGAAAGTCAGCGCTCATAAATCGCTATATTTTGACCAGCACCCTGTCAACATTCTCAGTTCACTCAAGATATAGTAACCGGAGTCGGGGGTTCTGACAGCGTAAGACTGTTTTTGGCAAGACATGGGGCTTACTATAAGAAAAGATTTTTCTTTGGCTATGTTAAGACCATTCGTAGTACAAGTCGGTTATTTGCGCTAAACTTTAAAAAACGATATTCCTCAGCTTCATAGGAGCTTCTTCGATCCAGCCTCGCTTTGCATTTGTTTTTGAATCTACTTTCTCTTGAACTCATACCATGGGCAGCATTATCAAAGCAATCTACCATCTTAGGTGAAGTGGCTGTTGTTATAACCCATACTTTTTTTTTATAATTTGCTTGCACTCAAGAGGTTATGAATACCCTTAATATGTTTCTTATACAGTGCGGGCGATGGAAAGGATAGATAGAGAGAGGGAAAGATTTTGGTAGTAGCGCTCACACAAGCTTTAGCAATTGATCCAACTGACTTTATATATTTCATGAGAAATAAATTAATGCTTGCTGACGTCAGGATTTGAACCCTGAACCAGTAGCGTGGCAATTGATGACGTTACCACTACACCATTGCCATCCACAAATATTTGAACTCTTTTATTTTTATTTAGGTCCCGGTCCACAATGCAATTTTGGGGAATAAGATTGCTAGAAAAGGGTCAGAACAAGATTTCTCAGGACCTAGACTTATATTGAGTCTTCCTCTGGGCTTTTAATATTGATTGGGTTTCGTACGAACACAATTGAAGGGGCAAGTGGAAGAAGGGCCTATGTGGTATTACCCACGTTTTAAGACAATCGCAGTTTAAGTTGTTCTACTGGTACTTTTTCCATATTATTTGTTGCACATATCGTCTTTCGCACGTCTGTAACTTCCAAACAATTCGCTAGATAGCTCTAGGAGTAGGTCCATATTTTAGAGTAACGATCATCGTCTATGTATTTAAATAAAGAAAATTTGAAAATGTTACGTAGGCCCTTTTTGCACTTGCCCCTTCAATTGTATGTAGTATACTAGTAACTCTCTAGGATGCACCCTGACTAAACAGATACACCCTAATATCGGTAGAAACCCCGTCGCATTCTTGCTGTCTCTGAGAGTAAAAGACTGCAGATAACTTATTAGCATTCTGACGGACCGCTAACTAACCATCTCAATGTACTGGGCTACGAAGATTGAGGAGAGGACGACGACACTAAGAAATACATTCTTCGCTATTGTTCCGCCTCCGCTCGTAAAAGGTGGCAGACCTTCGCTGCCGAAGTAGTGAGTGCTGACGTCGTAAGCTCCTCACTACTGAAATTTCCAGGTAGTACAATGGACCAGTTATCCTATTGAAGTGTTTCCTATTAGGACCAGCGAAAAACGTAAAAACAATGATAACATCAAAGTCGAATGGTGTGACAAGGACTCGATCTCACATGAACCAAGTTGGTAGGAGTCTTCAGATACTTTGAAAGTTTATGTTTGAAGCCTACTTACCTTTAGAGTAGTATTCAAAGCGTCGAAGAAGGAATTTATACTAAACAATTTGGCTCCAGTCCTAATAAACACGATTTAACTGAAGTTAAAGTACTAAAAGTCTCAAGCTCGATGCACAAAAGCTGAGAAAGATTATGAAAATTTTCCTAAATCTTTTTGTTTTTCCTTTTTTTTTTTGTTCGCTTTAATGGCGTATATCTCAACTCCTCGAAGTCTCACATTTGACATCGTATATCCAATCCTGAGTAAGTATAAAACCCTAAACCTATATCTCCATCCATCCACGTTGATATCTCTAGATCACAAACATGACAAGTGGTAAGACTACGCTAGAACTATCAATTTCTATCGTCGGTTTCCAGAACCATTACTACTTTTATACAAGTAAATGACTGTTATGATCGTTCCTCCTCAAATTCTATTTGCGAGCACGTTTCATGTTGTATCTATGCCCATAATTGTATTTTTATAGAGAAATGTCGCAAGTTTCTGTACCTAATGCTTAATGCTTCGTAAAATTTGTATCTTTCAAGAAATTAAAAGATCATGTTGATCAATTAATTTAAAGAAAAAATTTTAATTTTTTAAGTTAAATAGAATTCTTTTTATTACTATTATTTTCGTACAATTCCTACTTAAAATCTATGTAACATTTTTAGATAATTATCTTATATAGTGGAAATATATAATAATGACTATTCATTAACCGTTAAAGTTCGAGTTGAATGGCCCTTAAAATTATTTTTGCATATTATTCAAAATGTGGGACAATTCGTTGGAAACTACAAATAATTATGTATACGAGTAAGGAGAAGATTTAAATAAAAGATAGAGTGCCAATTTTACTGATGATGTGTCTAATTATTTGCCAGGTGGGGTCAGTTTCAGAGGTGTAGATGTTAAAGTTTTGCTTTATGCAGACGATATCGTAGTTCTAGCCGAGAGTCCACTTACTTAGCAGCTATAGCGTTTTCCGATCACCGTTATCTGGAGTACAAACTGGAAATTTGTCACAGTACTGCACCCTTGGTTTTCCGCAATCGACGGAAAACCGACTGGTGCTTACACAATAAATCCCTCTCTGCTAAACTATCCAATCAAGTGTACACTACTCCAACCACACAATTGGAATTAGACAAGCTAAACACCGTGCTAACTTCTGCACTTAATACAGCTTTCATCGAATCATGTCCGATCACAACAAGAAAGGTGGGCAATCGTCCCCCATGGTGGAATACAGAACTTAACAGTCTTCGCTGCACAAGCAGGAAACAATTAAATAAAGCCAAACGAACAAGGCTACCACTGGACTGGGAGATCTACAAAGAAAGTCTGATGAACTTCAAAATAGAGGTTCGGAAAGCTAGACGCAGATCCTGGCGCGGTTTTTGTCAGAGTATTGACAACACGTCTCAATCCTCTAGACTGCGAAAAGTCCTCTCCAAAACACCAACTATACCTAGCGTCCTCATGAATTCGAATGGATCCTGGGCGGAATCGGACGAAGCATCGCTCAACCTGCTCATGGACACCCACTTCCCCGGCTGCACGCCTACCCCCAACGATGATCGCGCCCTGGTAAATGTTGCACCCCCACAGGCACCTACTCATCTGATCAGCGAAGATAAGCTGAAATGGGCAGTAAACAGTTTCAAACTATTCAAATCCCCGGGACTGGACGGTATTTTTCCGGTCCAGATTCAGACGGCTTTCAACATAGTATGGCAGTATCTTACCTCCATTCTGAAGGCTTGTCTTGAGCTCGGAACAACATCAACTGCCTGGACCGAGGTAAGAGTGGTCTTTATACCCAAAGCAGGCAAGACATCGCACACCCTCCCAAAGAACCTTAGACCTATTAGTCCAACATCCTTCCTTCTCAAGATTCTGGAAAGAATCCTGGACCTACACATCAAGGCCACTATTGATAGCACCTTACTATCCTCGTCACAGCACGCCTACCAGAAAGGTAGATCTGTCGAAACGTCTTTGCACTCCATCATCCACCCTATCGAAAAATCACTCTCAATCAAAGAGTTCACCCTAGTGCCATTTCCAGACATAGAGGGAGCCTTCAACAACGTTGAAACAAATTCGATTACCAGTGCCTTACGTAGGCTCAACATCTGCGAACCCATCTGTTGTTTTATAGAACACATTCTAAAGAACAGGGTAATAACAGCATCCTTCGGAAGTAGCACTGTCAAGCGACATGTACATCGAGGCACCCCTCAAGGGGGTGTACTCTCTCCACTATTGTGGAATTCGGTGCTCAACGAGGCCCTTCTCCAGATCGAAAAACGGGTTGCAATATTATTGCCTATGCAGACGATGTCGCCATTCTAATAACAGACAAATACTCGCAGACGCTGGCCGATGTCATGCAGTCTGCTCTTAATGAACTGCTCAGATGGACCGATAAATGCGGCCTCTCCGTTAACCCGACAAAGACCGAGCTAGTTCTATTCACAAGAAAAAAACAAGCTCTCTGACTTCACTCCGCCCAAGATAAGGGGATCCACCCTCAAGCTTTCAAATAGTGCTAGCTATTTAGGCCTAAACCTTGACAGCAAGCTTATTTGGAAAGAGAATTTCGTCGAACGGGCCAGGAAATCGCTGGCCGCTCTATACATCTGCAAGAAAGCAGTAGGCTCCACCTGGGGCCCTAAACCAAGCATCATGCACTGCCTATACACGTCAGCCATAAAACCGATTCTCATGTATGGAGTATTGGTATGGTGGCCCGCCTTGGAGAAAAAATCCAACCTATCCATAATGGAAAAAACTGAGCGAGTTGCATGTCTCAGCATTACCGGTGCACTGAGACCTTCTCCCACAGCGGCGCTCCAAACCATGCTCCACCTGCTTCCGATTGATATCGTCAGTAAGCAATTGGCTGTCAGCTCGGCAATAAGACTGATAGGCTCCAAGCAGTGGAAGAAGCAACACACGGGACATTCCAATATACTTTCGATGCACCGGCACTTCCCAATTCCACTGACCATCTGCCCACTGAATATGATTTTAACAAGGGCTACACGCACTCGATACCGGACAGAAGTGAGTGGACGCAACGTAATGTCCTTTACAACGAATCGCTGTCAATTTTCACGGACGGGCCCAAAACCAAGGACGGAGTCCGTGCCGGAATTTTTTCAGAAGATCTGGACATACACCTCTCCTTTAACCTTCCAGACCACTGCAGCGTTATTCAAGCCGAAATCACCACAGTTCGCAAAGCCGCTGACTGGCTGGCGGCTAGCGCACTATCAACACCTGATATTGTTATTTATGTCGACAGTGAGGCAGCCATCAAATCCCTCGCATCCAGCACTACGAGATCTAAGGCAGAGAAAGACTGTCGCATATCTCTTAACGAGATAGCTGGTCAGTACAACCTCACCCTTTGCTGGGTACCAGGTCACTGTGACATACCGGGGAATTGTGCAGCCGACGAACTAGTGCGACAAGGCTCCTCTGGTACAGATAGCATAAGCATCACCGACATCAAAGCGCCGGCGTCTTATGTTAAGTACCTTATTCAAATTGATGCCGAGAAAGTAGCCAATCATCGATGGCAACATCTAGACCAATGTCATACCGGCAGATAGCTCTGGCTGACACTCAATAAATCCAGGTCCATTGGACTCTTGAAGCACAAGAGAGGAACCCTCTCAAAAATAACAAATGTTCTCACTGGACACTGCGTCATAAGAAGACATGCCCAAAGATTAGGTATCCCTCATAATGACTTCTGCAGAAGCTGCAGAGATGAAGAGGAAGAAGAGACCATCAGTCATCTCTTGTGCGCCTATCCTGCGCTCGCCAACATCAGGAAGGCCACTCTGAGTGAATACTTCTACAATGCTCTTAATGATTTCGGCAACGCCTGCACGGCTAAAATTCACGCCTTCATTCAACGAAGCAAATGGTTCCAAGAGTAAGAGGGTGACCCACCCGCCTTACACATCGGTAGTACAATGGACCTACTTTCTGGTCTAAGTACATCCTCATCGAGGGCCGATCCTAACCAACCAACCAACTTAGCAGCTACAAATTAATAAGTTAAAGTACTACTCCGATTTTTGGAGTTTGGAAATCAACACTTCTAAGTCTTAAACCATGGTTTTTGAATCGTCTACGCGTAGGAGGGTGTCTCGGGAAAATTAGTATCTGGGGAATGAGCCTATTAAAGTAGCTTATCACGCACAAAATAGACTTGCGCTCTCATGTAAAATAAAAACGGTAGCAACAAAAACGGACATCAGTCTTATGTGAAGGAGTTCTTTTTGTAATCAGCGCCTAAATATTACATGTAAATTTAAGGTATTTTATGCTACCATTAACTCTTGTCTTTGCCCCGGCAACCAGGCCTTCGGATACCAACATCTTGAAGAGTTTGAATGCATTCAACGCATCTTTTTCCAGCTCATCTTTAAGCTTCCCGTGACAGCGCCCACTTACGTATTACATGTTGAAAGACTTAAATGCGATTACTCCACTGGCCCGGACGGTATACCTGCCGTAGTTTAAAAAAAAATGTGTAAACTCCTTAGCTCTACCTCTTACGACTCTGTTCCAACTGTCTCTCTCTCAAAGCGTCTTTCCTATGCTTTGGTAAAGCTCTTATATTATTCCCCTTTATAAGAAAGGTCCAAAAAACGAGATCTCGAACTATCGTCCTATAGCTAAACTTTCCTGCATACCCAAACTATTCGAAAGTATTGTTTACGATGCAATGTTTTTCCATTGTAAATCTATATTTTCCCCTCACCAACATGGTTTTTTAAAGGAAAGGTCTACAACCACAAACCTAACCCAATTCGTATCCAGCACCCTGTGCGCATTGGAAGATGGCAAGGAAGTTGATGTCGTTGCTACCGATTTCAGCAAAGCCTTCGATAAAATTTCGCACGCAATTGTATTTTTTAAACTCAAAGCTCTCGGATTTCCGCCTGGGTATATCGCGTGGATCAAATCCTACCTTCATGAACGTAAATATGAAGTCCTTTTTAGATCATTTGTATCCGATCCATTTATGCCCCTCTCTGCAGTCCCCCGAGGTAGCCACCTTGGTCCCTTGATTTTCATTTTGTCAATTAATGATGTTGATGGCATAATTAAATATTCCCGCCTATCAGTTTATGCGGACGACATGAAAATTTGTACACACATCTCCACACCAACTGACTCCCGTGCTCTTCAAACTGACTTGAATAGCTTTTCTACTTGGTGTAATAAAAACTATCTTGAGTTGAATGTCAACAAATGCCAAGCTATTACTTATTCCCGGAAGCGTCTTCCGACAGACCCCAGAACGTATGCGATTTGCGACGAGCCTGTTCCCACTGTCACTTTTCTCCGTGATTTGGGCGTCATATGCGACAGCGAGCTTAATTTTCGTAGCCATATTGACAATATTATTAGCAGGGCTAATTCTGCGCTAGGTTATGTGAAACATTGGTCCATAGAATTCTCAAATCCTTACGTCACGCAATCGCTGTACTTCACATTTGTAAGGCCAATTCTTGAATATGCCAGTCAAGTCTGGTCTTCCTATCACGATACACATTCACATTGAATTGAGTGTGTCCAACGGAGATTCATCCGTTTTGCTCTACGCGGACTCCCGTGGCCTGACAGATTCAACCTACCTCCTTATGAGCATCGGTTAAACTTGTTGAACATGCAGTCGCTTGAAGAGCGTAGAAAAGTTGCCGATATACTATTTGTACATCAACTATTAACAGGCAATATTGATTGTCCTATGCTGCTCCAAACCATTTCACTCAGCACCAACCCACGTTTTCTGAGATCAGTACCTCTCTTCTGCCTCAAGTTTCACCGTACAAACTATGGCTGTAATGAGCCTATGTCTCGAATGCTTCGTTCTGCTAATGACTGTCAGAACCTTTTTGATTTCCAGTGCAGTAAAAACACCCTTAGAAACTCGCTTTACTCCCCTTCCTCACTCAGGTCTTGATATTTGTGAATTTTAACTAGCTTTAAGTACTCATTGTAAATTAGATTTAAGTTCTTTACAGCTTGTATTAAGCTAATTAAATTAAATTAAATTAAATTAAATTGAATCTGGACTCCCACAAATCCACTTAAAAGTGTTTAGGCTAAAGCAGATAACATCATCAAAGCTATGCGGAGGAGGGATAACAATCTCCAAAAAGGGCTAATGAAATTCGAACTTCAATGCCACTCAACACCCTTTAAAGAATGATATGCTATAGCAAACGAGCATGGCGTTGGCTTCGACTTGGATAAGTTAAACCTTAATGATTGGCAAGATATGTTTTATGCAAGCATAGCAAAGGTCGACGAGTATTTCTACCAACATTGTCCGCGCAGAGCCCGGGAGTCAACAAGCAGGCTTATGTATAGGGAACATTTCCACTCTCTTGGCACAAGCAACTATTTTTGCAGGGAGTCACGAGTAACAGCCAGTCAGATAAGCTCATTGTTTAAAATAAGAACGGAGGTCTTAGCTCTCAATTACTTCCCGCATAGGCAAAATCTTCGAACAATTTGTACCTTCTGCAATAGAAATGAAAACGAGGATATTTATCAATTCCTAGCAGTGTGCGCCATACTACAGGAGAATGGAATATGTTAAATAATAATAATAATTAGGAATAAAACGATGATCAAGCAAATAAATTATTTCAATACGTGCCGCTTTGGAATGCGTTTTATTGATGTAATCAAATTTGCAGGGGGTCTAACATCTAACTAGCTGCAAGAACCTTAATCAAACGGCGATGTCATATTCGTTGGGTTGCATTCTTCCCATAGATTACAAGCAAACTTATTGCTACGAGTACATATTGTAAATGCAATTCTATAATACTAAACGCTTTAGTTCTTATCAGTCATAATAATATTCCATTCGACTTTCCGTATGCGGTGGCAGTGACTGCCCTCATTGAAGTTCAGGGGCGGCTCAAGCGAGATGGTGATTCAACGCAGCCGGAGCAACTGATCTCTCTAGGAGGAATGTTTCGCGTCGCATCTATACGTACACTGCACTTGGCCGGTTGGCCGAGACAATGAACCGAATCGAATCAGCGAACAATACAATGCTTCCGTTGCCTTCTTATTCGTCGATGCTAGATGCAATTTATTCGTTTAGATTCACTCAATTTGTATTCAATAGAACATTTTTTTTTTGCGGATGAATTTATTATCAGCACACGAATTGTTTTGCATACACTGCCACAACTTTGTCGGATGCCTTGAGAAAGTGATCAGAAAAAAACAAAAACGTGTACCGGAACTTGTTTGTATCCAGAGAATGAGAATTGCAAGAGGTGCATGACATGATGTTTGATTAAGATTGATTGGAGGCCGGCACCTGACCCACAGGTTAGGATGGAGGGGTATTTCCGTTGGAAATTTAAGTCAGTACTGGTGTAAATGGTACAGATTCGAAGTTTATGTAAATTCAGCTCCAAGATTATAGATCCATCCCCAAACTTTTTACAATTTGTTGTATATACTTACCGGTTCAGTTTCATGCGCTTTTATTGGCTCTTTTTCTTGGCAATGAAGCTTTTTAACTCTTCTTATGTGTCTTTTGGTGTCAGACTTTGTAATAAGTGGGGAGCCTAAAATTGATCAAAAAAGATTGTCTTGAAACTGCCAACTTTTTCAAACGATGACTTACTTTCTCTGGATGTTGGAGGCATTTCATTCTGTTCCGTCTATGAGAGTTCAAATATTTTTCGAAAGAAAACTGTTTTTTACGTTCATATTTGAAGTAGTCTCTTGTGTCAAAAAATTCGTTTTATTTTTTTATTTTTTAACTAAGCAGAAAAAGTTTCTAAAGTACTTGTACTGAATTAATTGATGTTAGAAAAATGTTGAAAAATGTATTGTGCAATAAACTTGTTATACGAGTACTGGAGCTTAAATGACATTCTGGCAAAAAGGTTGTCTTGAAACACATATGATTGACAAATAGGAATATGAGTGTTGTATAGGTACGTTCGCGTACTTTTGTAGCATAAAAAATTAAAAAATGTCAAATTAGAGAATATAAGAGAAGACTTTCTTAGTACAATGGTGCATTGTTGACGTTGGTGGGCGCCGTGACGTAAGTGGTTAGTGTGTCGGATCACTACGCGTGAGGTTCCAAGTTCGAATCCCAGAAAATACCAAAAAGTTTTTTCACAGTCCCACCTCTCGCGAGCGTCTGACAAACATCCGAGAGTATTGTTGTCACGAAAAAGCTTCTCAAACCGCCGTTCGGTTTCGGCATTAAACTGTAGGTCCCTTCCATTCATGTGAAAAATATAACGCACACAACATAAGTGGTTGCGGGAAGCTAGGCCCTGGCACTTTAAAGAGCTGTTGCGCCAAATATTTGTTTTTGTATTGTTGACGTTGCCAATTTCCACTCTAATCGTTCATGGTTCAAATCTTGATGTCAGCAAGCATTTATTTATTTCTGATGAAATGTATAAAGACAGTCTGATCACTGGCAATGGTGGCTGGAAAAATTGTTCACTCTGTTGTATGATTCATTATGCTTGCCAGGTATGGTCACCTTACTATGAAATCAATATCTTGCGAATCGAAGACGTCCAGCGTAGGTTCATTTACTTTGCCTTACGAGGTCTTCCTTGGGCTGATAGTTACAATTTACCCCCTTACGCGGATTGCTTCAAACTAATAAATTTATAGTCTCTCGCTAAACGTCGGGAAGTTGCTGACATTTTGTTTATTCATCAGTTATTAGCTGGTAACATTGATTCCCCCGCGCTGCTACATCTGATCTCTTTCAACACCAACCCGCGTAACCTCAGATCCTCACCTCTCTCAATTTTGGATATCATGAACCAATGTCCAGAATGCTCCGTGAAGCTAATCGCATTCAAACTGCTTTTGACTTTCACACTAGCAGAGCCTCCTTAAGAAATGCACTTCATTCCCATAATTCCTCCTGATAGTTTTTAAGCTTAAGTTTAAGTCTAGTACCTATAATTAAAAAAAAAAGTTAGGTTAAGTGCCCATTTGTTAGTTTTAAGTTTAGTTTTAAGTTCGCTTACATTATGCTTGAATAAATAAATAAATAAAGGCCTATGATGTCGGTGGTCGGGAAAAAAATACTGTAAATTAGAAACAAAAGCAAAAATAACAAAAAACCTCCTCAGGTAATTGGACGCCACCAACGGATTTTTTCTGAAACGTACACAACTGCGTATCAGACAACTACACTAAATCTTTGTTTCTCTCTAAGCAATCCTTTTGCCGACTTTTTAAAAAACATTCACTAAAGTGGAGCGAAAGAAAATTTCGGAAAAGTAAGTAAGAGCGAACATATTTTTCAACTAATTGTATATTTAAAGCTGCCCTAGGTGTGATTTTGTTGCATTTTGTTTGGTGCTTAAAGGTTTAGTGATATAACGCTGTATCTTTACAAAAAAAAGTCAGATATTAATGATCCTATGCTCGTTGAAAAGCTTGTACTTTCTAGCTTTTGGATTCTTTATTAAACAAATTTTATTTTTAATTCCGACTTCGCTTCATAAAAATTAAAAAAGTGTAAAAAATAGTCCCTTCATATTTTTTTTCAAATTCATTAATTTCTGTGAATCTTACTTGAAAAAAAGAAACCTTTGAATAGATCCAAGTGAAGCTTTTTGAAGCACGTATTTTGCTCTTGAAAAAAAAGGTGGCGTCATTCATAAAAAATTCATCAAACCCTTACACTGATTCATCTACCAACTGCATTCAAACGAACTAGCTTTAGACATTTGGCGACATCGTTGTTTTTCAGGCTTGAAAGGACCCTAACTGCAAACTAACTAACTGAACTGCATTCTCGTAGGTTAGATTGCAGAAGAAATATATGTAGATTGGCATACCAACGCATTTTGAAAGGAAGATGTGAGAAAGTTGCAGAGATCCTTGCAAGCTGGCCCCTTGCGTGAGCTGGATTCTTGTAAGCTTGCCTTAGTGCGGACTGCCTCTTCCAAGCCTGCTCCTTGCGCGGACTGGATCGTTGCGACCCTGCACTAAGTACGGACTACCTCTTTCAAGCCTGCCCCCTGCGCGGAATGGATCCTTGCGAGCCTGCCCTAAGTGCGGACTGCCCTTTCCAAGCCTGGCCCTTGCGCGGGGCGGAACTCTTCGGGTCCGACCCCAACCCGTAACAGAGCCAGATGCAGGACGACCAATGTTGGACTTAAGTTATATACAAATTGTTAAGTATAGAAATTGTTAGAAAGAGAACCATTTGAATTATTGACGAAGAAACATTGTATCGACAGGGCCTAGAAAACAGTTTAGTCAGCACTTCTTTCTGGCCCCAAATAGGGAGTCGCTGCCATTCCTTTAAAAGACCAAAGGGATAGTGCGATATAGCATGGGGAAGGTCATGTTAAAGCTTATGACCAATGGTGTTGAGGAGGAGGAGGAGCCCAAAGATGTTGGAAGTGTTGCAGATAAACTTGCATCACAGTAAGGCTGCGACGGCATGCTTGATCAACTATATTATCAAGCATGACGTCTTAGCCATACTGGTACAGAAGCCGTCGATCTGCGACAACAATCAGGTCCAAGGGCTTAAGAACAAGAATTATACGTTGTTCTACAAAGCCAACGAAGGTAAAATCAGGGCTTGTATACCATATTATTAAAAAACAACATAAGGGCATTTCTTTTGAATAATTTCAGTGACGGCAATTTAGTAGCCGTCTCCTGTGAAAGAGAGGGAGGAAAACCGATGTGCCTGGTCTCTGCTTATCTCCGTCGTACGAGCTGGCGGAGATTCCATCTATTAAGATGAAGCAGTTGGTAAGGAATGACAACTGGCTCTTCATCGTGGGCTGCGATGCAAATGCGCATCACTCGCAATGGGATAGCAGTGATACCAATACAAGAGGTGAGTGTCTTTTCGATTTCATTCTTTCGACCGAGCTCACCATATGTAATACGGGATCTACGCCAGCTTTTGTAGTAAGGAGAAGACAAGAAGTGATTGATATAACACTAGCTTTTTGTTCTGATCACATAACGGTAAAAAAAATAGAGGGTTGATCACAGATGGATACGCTTTCATATTAATTTCCAACTTAGGGCTAGCAACAGCTACAGAAACTCTAAGAGAACAGACTGGGGCAGGTACACAGGGTTAATAAGGAAACATCTTAAAGATGAGCTTATTCGCAACGGCAATTCTGAGGATATAGATAGGGCAGTAGAAACTTAGGCAAAGTAATGAACATGGCATTCGAAGGGGCCTGTCCAATATGGAATAAGTCCAAGAGGTCCCAACCTCCATGGTGGAGCAAAGATATTAACTGCAAGAAAAAGCAGATTAGGCATTTCACAAAGGCATTTAGGCATTTTACAAAGGCCAAAGAAATAGGGGACGGTTCTACATGAGATGAATATATAGAGCGCAATAGGGAGTTTAAGTACTTAATCAGGCAATCTAAAAGAAAGTCGTGGAAGGAATTCTGTGAGTCCATTGCAGATACTAGTGAAGCTTCCAGACTTCGCAAGATGCTAGCTAAGGACACTTCTGTATCAAGCTTCATCAAAAAATCTGACGGCTTGTGGGCAGAAAGCAGCAAAGAACAACCCCAAAAAAACAGAATTGGTACTCCTCAGCAGAAAATACAAGATACCACCATTCAAACTACCCAAGCTAGCAGGGGTGGAGCTATCTCTTTCGGATCGCGCTAGATATCTTGGTGCTATGCTGGATAGAAACCTAAATTGGAAACTTAACATACAGGAAAGAGTCCGCAAGGCTTATAATCTCCTCTTCATCTGTAAGAGAACCGCTGGGAAAAAATGGGGTTTGAAGTCCGCAATGATGCACTGGCTATACAGCAAGATAGTCAGACCCATCCTTACGTATGGGGCTCTTGTGTGGTGGAAAGCAACGAATACGAAAAACACACGCGATATATTGGCTATAGTACAAAGAACAGCCTGAATTGCCATCACAGGTGCTCTACGCACAACACCTACGGCTGCACTCGAGATCTTTCTGTATCTTTTACCACCAAACCTATAAACTAAATTTCAAGCGGGCATCAGTGCGCTTCAGCTCACTAACGTTGGTCTCTTCAAGACTAATAACGTAAGACATAGCTCCATTCTCAAGGAATCATTTCCCGGAATCCCTGACGAATCGGACGATATTCTTGGCACTTTAGACTTCGACACACCATACGAAGTTATGTATCCTATTAGAGAGGACTTGCGAAGGAAGACAGTATCTGTACATAACGAGATTGGAATTTACACGGATGGTTCTAAGACCAGAGAGAGCACGGAGTTAGGTATTTACTCGAGTGATACGAACCTACAGGTGGCCCTGAGACTTCCGGACACATGCAGTGTGTTCCAAGCAGAGGTTCTAGCTGTACTTAAAACTGCCGAATTACTTGAGATGGGATCGATATCTGACAAGAATATCGCCATCTACATTGACAGTCAGGCTGCGCTAAAGGCGCTAGAGTCTTACGTCACCAAATCTGACATAATCAGGAATTGCCGCACAATGCTTAAGACATAATGTACGCAGAACCGAGTCAGATTATGTTGGTTACCTTGTTGTTGACACTGCAATATCGATATATTCTTATCACTGCGATATCGAATGCAACGAGCACGTCGACGCGCTGGCCAAAAAAGGAGGAGGGCTTCCACTTAGTGACATAATTAGTAGTATTAATCCACCAGGCTAAAAGAATTTTTCGTGAAAGAATCATCGACACGGCTAATCTAAGATGGTCACTGGGTGTCTAAGGCCTTGTGGCCTGTGTTAGACCGCAGAAAATCTGGGGAGATCATAAAATTAGAAAGATCACGGCTAAGAACAACGATAGGAATACTCTCTGGGCACAGTCTCCTAAGGAAGCATGCTCTGAGACTAGGATTATCTAACACGGATGTTTGTAGGTACTGCAATGACCTACATGCCTCAGAGGACATAACGCATACATATACTCTGTGAGTGCCAAGGAATTGCCGGGACAAGGCTAAATTACCTTGGTAGATACTTCTTCGAAACCTAGAAGAGGTGAAGGTGTGTTGAACCACAACAAGGATCTCTTCAAATTCTGTAGGGAGATTAATTGTTTGGGTGAATTGGTTTAGGTCTTTTGCCGTGAAGATTCCCTAGGAATCTCGATGGGCCCACTCTGGTGACTAATGTTTTTATGATAACCTCATAACCCTACCTTACCTAACATTGTATCGATTCGCTTCGTAAATAAAGTACTTCTTTCCCAAGGTTTAGAGTATTGCTTTGGGTTGACCCTGGAGCAGGCGAGCCCACCTCAGCCTTCGACGAAAAATACTCTCACAAGGGGCACCTCAAAATATAAGAAAACAAAGTAAATATTTTATCTGTGCTATATTTATATACTAAGATAACATCCCATCATTAAAAAAAACAATATATGTAAAAACAAAGGCTTCACTCTACCCTAATATCCATTGTTTGTTGACTGAATATTGGTTGGAAAATATAGACGCATTCAAGTTTGCGGATCCTGGTGCTCGGGCATGTCCGATTACACAGAACCCTAAATTTGTCTGTTCAGTCAGCTAGTGTCAAGCAGAGAACTGCATGAATCCACTCATATGCCGTTGTGAATCATTCGCTAAAATATGAGCTATCCACAGTCTCATGCTCAAAGAACACAAGCAAGTATGATTCGACAATCATGAATATGTGAATGGGTAGTAGACATACACTCAAAGTATTTACTGATTCATAATAGACGTGTTTTGGTGACACGTCGCTTCTCAGTGAAGTACTATTTAGCACGGAGTACAACAACAAAAATAACTGACTACCACTTTAGCATCTTTTTCCAGTCAAAAGTGGCTTGCGGTGTATATTTTGGAACAATCAACTTCAGAGGGCACTGAAAAGAGCTTTTTTTATTCAACTTGATTCAAGTTGAATGATTCTGTTATATTAGACAATTTAAGCACAACTTTTTCATACTTTTCACTTCAATTTATATCAAACACCAATCTTCAAATAATCAAAAAAGCGCCTAACCAGATTGACTGCTGATCGTTTCGTTGAGAAGCTTTGCATAATTCTCACCAAAACACGCCAATTCTCCATTAATTCTCCGTCTTGATTTTGCTCTATGAGAGATAAAGTATGAGGGTAGCTTATCATTTCCTGGAATGAAGTGAAGGTAGTGAATGTTCGTTTTATATGATGTTTATTCAAGTAAAGTCAGGAAGTTGAGTTTCAACATTGTATGAAAAAAAAAAAAAATAATAATAATAATAATAAGAAAAAAACGAGCTACTTGCTGCAGTTCTCTGGTGTCAAGCTTTTCTCTCGAAATTTGAGACAGACAAAGGCAAAATACAAATGTAAAACACAGGCCAACGATGAAAAAACTTTTTCAATAATTTTACCTAATTCCTGTGTTATTTGATGTGCTGATTCCGAAAATAGTAATAAAAATGTCATATCACACACCAATTTCTTACATTTTAATATTCAAAAAAAAAAAAAAAAAACATCTTTTATAATTCTAAATGTGAAAAAAAATATTTTTAAACATTCAAATGTTATTATGTTGGTAGTAAATTCTAATGTTATAAGGTTGGCAATAAAATCAGTTGTTATTAGGTTGGTAGTTCTGATAAAAACTGGTTGTTTTCTTCATGTTTAGCCTAATGTTTAACCAATATACTTTTAATTCACTATAAGTATGGCTAATCGTGGTTGTAAAAACTCTCCTAACACTTTTTGTTATATACGTATATGTGGTGACTTTGTAGTTAAAAATCATCAAAGGAACATTAGTGACTTTATGACACTTTGCATATTTTGGTGTAGAAATCGGTAATCAAGAGAAATGTTCGGTTACTCACAATGTATGTTATGTTTGTGTCGATAAACTTAGGAAATGGTATATGAAAGAGAAGAAAGCCTTTAAATTTGCAGTACCCATGGCATGGAGAGAGCAAAAAAATTATTCAAACGATTGTTATTATTGTAGCATTTATGTTTCTGAATATAACTCCAAAAATAAGAAACTAATTGTCTATCCTAACCTTAATTGAGCTGATCGGGCGGTAAAACATGAACCGGGATTTCCTGTCCCTGTTGCACCTCAATCTTTTGATGACGTTTTACAGTCCAGTCCCGAATTTAGTGAAAGTCAACACAGTACTGATGAGTTCCAATGTAGCCAATATGATAGATACTTACGAGTAAGTTCAAAACTCTTGCTTGTCTGATGAACCTTAAAGTCAAATTCTTGCAAAACCACCTTGACTCTTTTCCTAAAAACTTGGGTGATGTCAGTGAAGAGCAGGGGGAACGATTTCATCAAGACATAAAAGAGATGGAGAAACGATACCAGGGACGGTGGAATATTAACATGATGGGTGATTACTGTTGGTCACTTCACAAAGAACAACAAAATGCATCAAATCGGAGTAAAAGTTTTACAAGAAACTTTACAGAGAAAAGGGATAGGAAATATAAAAAATAAGCACCTAAAATAATATTAGCGCAAGTAAAAAACGTAACCTAATAAAAAAAAAAACTATGATTTTTTAATTTGTATGTATCAAATTTTCCCTATTTTGAAATATATAATCGATGTCATATTGTGAAAGAATTGTGGATGATAAAAAAGAAAAGCTTATACTTAATACGGTTTTAGCACCCAAAAATACATAAGATTTAGGTGAAATGATTTAAAAAGTTTTTACAAACATTTTGTTCTTTGGCTTGTGAAATTACCAGGAAAATGAATTACTCTATGATTACTAGCTGACTGTGTCCATCTTGCTTCCCCGCATTTTAGTTGACGCTCATTCACTTATACTTATATTTATTGAAATAAAATTGCCAACAACTGAATACAATACTGAAAATACGTAAACTTGATTATAACTTCCTCAGTGAGAAATCGCACCAGAGCACGCACAAACCCGCACATAACACACAACACAACTTGTCAAGCAGGTATAACAGAAAAGGAAGCAGAATAATATGAAAACACGAAGAGTACCATCCTTCCTACCCTTCCGTCAGCCAGTCGGCTTTGCTTTTAAAGATTGCGAAGAGACTGGGAATGGAGAATAAAAAAAAAATAATTACCTCCATTAAGATTGATCGAGAAAAAATTAATTAAATTCTAAATTTTGCAAAAGATATATTTGATTAGATCACAGCTTCTGGATGGCGGATCACGGTAAAACGTACACCTTCTTAAAAGCTATACTCTAAGCAATGCAACTACGAAAACCCTGTGCAATTTCCTGCAGAAGTCTTTGCGTGATGAGTGTTAAAGCACTTTTACAGCAGTTTTACTATATGTATAGATAAATTTAGACTATCTTGTGTAATAGGAACCCTTTCATTTCCCGGGATAAAGGTATCCTAAATGTTGACCTAGGATCCATGCTATTCCTATGGAAAGTTTCATCAAAATCCGTGCAGTAGTTTTTGAGTGATGCGTGCACAGAAGGACAAGAACATTCGACCCTTATATATAAGGTGCGTTTTGGTGAGAATTATGCAAAGCCAAGTCAAAGCTTCTCCACAAAACGATCCCAAGTCAATCTGGTTTAAAACTTTTTTTTTATTGTGTGAAGATTGTTCATTGAATTGAAATTGAATTGAACGTATGAAAAAGTTGTGGTTACATTTGTGACATACTACCGAGTTGTTCACCTTGAATCAAATTAAATGAAACGGCTCTTTTCAGCGCCCTCTGAAATAGTGGCGCAAACTAAACATCCTAACTTAGTTTTGACTGGCAAAAAAAGGCTAAAGTGGTTCCCAGTCACTTTTTGTTCTTGTACTCCTTGCTAAATCTTACTTCACTGAGAAACGACGTCTCACCAAAACAAACATATAGATAGATAAGATAGGTAGGTAAATAGATAGATAGATTTATCTATTTCGAATTATTTTGACCATAGAATATTTTGACTGTTGGCTTGAACATTTTCCTTCGAATATAGTATAGGAGTAGATAATAAGATCTCGGTGGCTAATGAGCCTGATGAATCTGTGAAAGACAGGTCCCTAAAGAAATGTTATAGATAAACCCAACTTTTTCCACGATCTAATCAATCTAATTTCTTCGTGAATACTAGGTTTGCCATGTAGTTGTATCATCAACCATGTAGTATAATCATCAACTATGGGGTAATAGTGACTCCAACACAAAACTGCGATTGTATTTTTTATTATTATTTTAAATAAAAAAAAAATAAATAAATATTTGGCGCAACAGCTCTTTAAGTGCCAGGGCCTAACTTCTCGCAACCACTCATGTTGTGTGCGTTATATTTTCCACACGAATGGAAGGGACCGGCGATTTGAGAAGCTTTTCGTGACAACAGTACTCTCGTCTGTTTGCCAGACCTTCGCGAGACGTGGGACCGTGGAAAAACTTCTTGGTGTTTTCTGGGATTCGAATTGCGAACCTCATGCGTAGTGATCCGACACACTAACCACTTGCACCAAGGCTCTAAATCAACTCCCATGTGACTCCCAAAGCAGTAATTGATTTCATAATCGCTAACACATTTTACATTCACTCTTATTCCGGATTGGCGTGACCAGCTATTCAGATTCGAAATACCTACATACCATATATGGCAACTTGGCGTATTATTTTGCTTTTTCAATAATATTGTCGTATTATTAAATAATAACACTGATAAGGTGTTATACTACCAAACTATGAAAAATATTATAATCTGTATGAAAGCGATTTATTTTATATATATATTTTTACTAAAAGAGAAAGCTACCTACCAGCATCACAGATATTGATTGTTAAGCTGAAGTAGGCAGGTTATGTGGGCGCCTATATGGTTTGTACAGCCTTCTCTCAAATCTCCGTTGATTGGTTTGTTTTGTAACCATTCCTCGGGTTACTTTTTAACTTTTGCGTTACCTCGCTTTAGGGGATTACACTTGTATCGAGCCCACAAATAAGGAATGCAGTCAATCTATGAGCTGTGTGAGATATCAGACCTCTCGGATCCATTGTGGGAAGTCCGTCATGAAACTATATGAAAGAGAGAAACAGTCGTGATTTAAATTTGCCACTCCTACCAGAACCATCCTGATTTCAATATGAATTTAAGAATTGCATTTGGTGGTTCCCTGATGGTCGAAATCCTGGTTCTACATCTACACATGTATGCTTGGGCCTTCGCACAGGAAATGGGTTGAGTTCCCATCCGCATCTGGCTGGAAAATTGTCCGCTCTGTTGGATGATTGATATGCGTATGGGATATGACGTCGGTAGTCCCGAAAAAAAATATTGTGAATCAAAAGCAAAAGATAAAAAATAACAAAAATCTCCCCAGTTATATGGACGCCACCAATGGCGTTTCTCTGAAGCATAAACAACTGAGCTTCAAACCACTACACCAAATCGTTCTCTATGTCTCTCTCTCTCACTCTCTCTATCACTATGTATCCTTTCCAATGCCCACATTGTGCAAAAGCACGTTAAGGGTATTTACAACTCCTTAAGTGTGCGCAAATTATGAAAAAGAAAACACAGCTCTAGCCTCTGCAAAAGCGCCAGCAGGTTATGGGCTGTAATGATACATACATGTATAAAGTGTTAAGTACGATCTATTGAGCACTTTGTGCTGTGTTTTCGTTTTATTGTTGTTTTTCCAGAATTTCTCCAGATGCGGCAAGAGAGTGAGTTCCATATCTCGGCAGCTTGTTTTTGGAAGCCCAATGCCATGCCCAATTTTAGTATTGCCAGGGGGGCGGAATTGAGCTTTCGACCATTGATGGACCCAATTCTGAGCTTATTCTTGCTAATTCATCCGCCATCTCATTGTTTTGGACGCCTTAGGTCCCGGGACTCACCAGTTTGTTTTATTGTGGTTTTCGGTGGATGTTTTTAGTTCGTGGTACGTAGTTCGGAAGTGTCAAGTAGACACATGATCCTGGGCTCGCTTCTGCTTTTGATCTGCCTGTGAAAATTGAAATATTGTGCGGGTTTATGATTTGACCCTCTCTACAATTTTCTCTTTAGGGCATTACTATTTTTACATTGAAGCTGAAGTCGGGTGATGGTTTCAGATAATCAGTTTCTCGCTGTAACTTCGCCCATCTGGCAATAGCGCGATGGCCGGTTTCACCAATTTTCCAGGAGTTGGACTGTTTTAATCGCATAGCGCTCTTCGCAGCTGCATCAATTGGTGCAGATCGATTGGTCTTAGCGAACGTATTGTTTTGAGGGCTGCGGTTGAGATAGTCCTAATAGTGCCAAAAATCATGCTGCATGCGTAAAAGGCGAATTTTTTTTTTTTTTTTTGTGGGTAGGTGAAAGTCTTCATGAGACACTATGAGACCGTGTACTCATAGTAGTGTCAGATTTCTACTGACTAAAAACACCCTTCCCTTCGTTTTGTTTACTACGACTAAGTTAGACCTTATCAAGTAGTTTAAGCTTCAGATTTATATTCGCGTGAGGCAGGTAGATTTTCAATAAAAGCACCTGCCGAAACCGTCATGACATGCGGCTTTTTGTCTTATTGCGCCAATTCGAACGGTTTCGTTCTTTGAAGTCGGCGCGTAAGATTTGTCACATCCAAAGTTTGGAGTATGGCACAGTTGCAATGGCCATAAAGACGAATACGAAGCTTGCGAGCGAAGTTTTTTATTTCGTCCTCCACGGTAGCTATCCCTAAGTCTCTGTGGATATCATTGTTTCTGATATACCAGGGAGCGTTCACGATTATTCTTATAATTTTATTTTTGAATGATTGTATGAGATTCCTATTGCTTGGTTTGGTACAACCCCAGAGTTGTATACCGTACGTCCACACGGGTTTAAGCACTTGCTTATACAGAAGCAGTTTGTTATATACGCTTAGTTTGGAATATCTTCCAATTAGCCAATACATTTCTCTAAGTCGATTTTCGACTTCGTCACGTTTCTTTTTAACGTGAGGTTTCCATTTAAGTTTCGCGTCTAGTGTCATTCCCAGATATTTAGCTTCGTTTGCATGCGGTATTTGTACCGAGTTAATGAAAACGGGAAGGTTGATTATTTTCTTGTAAGTGAAGTTAACATGCGTCGATTTGGTCTCGTTAAGAACAATGCGCCAAGTTTTTATCCAAGGCTCGTTGGAGTTTTATGGTTGCTGACTCGATTGAACTTTCCGTTGCCAGAATAGCCGTATCGTCCGCGAACGTAGCTACAATAGTGCCTTCAGTTTGTGGTATGTCCCGAGTGTACAGCAAGAATAAGATAGGCCCAAGGACACTTCCTTGCGGCACTCCGGCGGCGATTTCTTTAAAATCAGAATATTCAGTTCCGTGCTTGACACGAAAAAGTCTGTTTTTAAGGTATGATTCTAAGATCTTATGAAGTTGCTCCGGAAAAATTCGTCTAAGCTTATAATTCAATCCATCGTGCCAAACCCTGTCGAAGGCTTGAGATACGTCAAGAAAAGCGCTAGAACAAATCTTTTCCAATTTTCCAATTTCAACGGTTATTCTATAAACCTAGTCAATTGTGGAATGCTTGATTCTGAACCCGAATTGGTGGTCAGGTATTAGGCGTCTCTCTTCAATGACCGGAAGAATCCGTTTCAGTAGGAGTTTTTCAAATACCTTCGATATTATTGGTAGTAGCGATATCGGTCTGTACGATTTTTTGTCACTTGGAGATTTCCCCGGTTTCGGAACCATTATGACTTCTGCGACTTTCCATTGATTTGGAACGTATAATAATCTAATGGAAGCATTTATTAAATAAAGCAATTTTAATAGTGCCTTTTTTGGTAATTCCTTGAAGATTTGTCCGGTTATTAAATCATAGCCAGGAGCTTTATTATTTTTCAGGTTTTTATTGCCTGGCAAAGTTCTATAAGTGACACATTTTTTATTCTAAGGTTGTCAGATGTCGTAGTCGTATCGGTAAAATCGTCTACCAATGTTTCTCCATCAAATGGCTTAAAAGTCTCTTCTAAGTGCTCGGCAAATAGATTCGCTTTTTCTTTGTCGCCTTTTGCCCATTCGTCGTTGTTTTTTCTTATCGGTGGCGAATGTATTTGGGGTTTTTTAATTCTTTTGACAGCTTTCCAAAGCGAGTAATTAGTGGTTTTTTCGGCGGTTAAACCTTCAAGATAAGCTGAAGTCTCTCGGTTTCTTAAGTCTTGGATCGCTTTTTTAAGCTTATTGCATAGGAAATTCGAATGGGTTTTATGCTGGGGAGCGCGAGTTTGTTGCCATATTTTGCTTGCTCTCCTCTTTTCTCGAATAAGTTCTTTTATTTCCGGCGGATAATAAGCTTCATTGCATGGGACTTCTTTCCTTCTTAAAGGTGTATTTTTCCACGCGGCATTCTGTATTGATTCAATAAATTTGCCGAGTTCATCTTCTATTTCGAAGGGTGTTTTGAGCGATACATTTAAGACAATATTTTCTTCGCAATCAGTTCTAAAGTCGCGCCAGTTAGTTTTTTTTGTTAGTTAATCTAGGCACACCTTCTACTGTCATTAGTCGGTCACTTATTGTCAAGATTACCGGCGAATGATCTGAGGAGAGATCAAAGCTTTCCTCTACTTTCGCAAAATTTGAAGATACTCCTTTTGCTACGAAGAAGTCTATTAGGTCCGGTGTTTTTGCTGCATCAGAGGGCCAATACGTCGGTTTCCCCGTCGAAAGGAAATCAACCCCGAATTGCATACCGGCTTCGTACAGAAATCTGCCTTTCCGTGAATTGGATCTGGAACCTCAAGTGTTTTGCGTTGAAATCGCCACCTATAATGAAATTCGGTCCAAGTGAGTCAAGGAGACGTACAAAGTCGTTACTTCTAAACGTGCATCGCGGAGGACAATAAATGGACGCAAGGTTGAAATACGAGTGCCTATTCTTAACTCGAACTGAACTTGTTTGCATTGTATCGATTTCAATCGTCGTATTTATGGAGTGCTCAATGCAGTCTTTAATGAATAAGGAGGATCCGCCTCTAGCTCTTCCGGAAGGGTGGTATGCGTGATAAGCACGATACCCTCTTATTTTTACTCCGGATTCCTTTGTAAAATGAGTTTCAGAGATCAAGCAAATGTTAATGTTGTCATTCCGTAAGAATACTTCTAATTCGGCGTTTTTTTGTAGAAGGCCGTTTGCGTTCCATGTTAAAATTTTTAGTAAAAGGCGATTGACACTTTATTTATTCTTTCCATTTCAGCTTGCAATCAATTATATACTCAAAGTATTCTTCCCTTCATATAATCGGACTCACTCCGTTACATATATTTATAAAAAAAAATTCCCAATTCTCAGTGCAGTTAGTCCTCAAAAGTCAGGTGCTTATAGTACACGGGATCACGTGGATCTCATGGATCTATTAATCGACTTCCCCGAGCTAGACATGCTCAGCACGGTCTCCGACTTTAGCCCAAAATCACTCTACTTTGGTAGAAGGTTTGAGATTGTGATCCCAAGCCGTGATATATGGACCGTCGCTTGATCCGAAATGTAGAGTGTGGTACACCGATGGATCAAAAATGGATTCAGGAGTTGGCGCCGGTGTGTATGGACCCAACCATAAAATTTCTAAATCACTCGGAAAGAGTCCTAGTGTTTTCCAGGCCGAGCTTTACGCTATTGAAACTTGTGCTAACATTAACCTGCACTCAGGTATCAAATGTGCCTCTATCCACATACTCACCGATAGCCAAGCGGCACTCAAAGCACTGATCTCCCATTTGATCAGTTCAAAATCACTTCTAATAGCTTCGACAGTCTACAAAACTTGGCCCGACACAATAAAATGAAATGGTGGTGAGTACGGGGTCATGTAGGCGTTGACGGCAACGAAACTGCAGACCTGCTAGCCAGGAAAGACTCCTCTGAGTTGCTCACTAGACCTAAACCCTTATGCGGAATATCTGATAGCTGTACCTAAACATTTGGGAACGCAACATATGCATCTCCCACTGGAATAACTTAATAATAATAAGGTCTCAGACAGGCTAAAAGAGCTGTATAAACCTTCCAAAGACAGGCAGTTGATATCCTAAAATACAGCAGAAATGGCATAAGAAGGCTTGTGAGCTTTCTTACCGGTCACTGTCAACTTCTTTACCACCTTAACAAAATGAGAATTTCGGAGGATATCACCTGCCGCCTCTGATCTTTACGACCAGAGTCCATAACTATGGTGATAGCAATCCTCCATAAGAAGTTCCTCTTCAGACTAAGGCGAA
Source organism: Brachypalpus laphriformis (assembly GCA_945910035.1). NCBI lineage: Eukaryota > Metazoa > Arthropoda > Insecta > Diptera > Syrphidae > Brachypalpus > Brachypalpus laphriformis. The sequence continues at coordinate 12,684,827 of OX246753.1, read as the reverse complement.
TGTTTGGCTCCCTCCCTATTCTGAACTGATGCATTTCGTTTCGAGCATGCAATCCACCTAGTCTGAGAGCAATGGGTCTCCGCTCGTCGAGTGCTTATTTTATCGCTTTTGCTTTCAAATTGTTCGCTCCATCGTTCGCTGCTCCATCAAGGTAGGTAGTGACCTCACCGAGACCTTTGATGTCAAAAAAGGTTTCAGACAAGGTGACGCGCTGTCATGTGACTTCTTTAATATTGTACTTGAACGGATTGTGCGGAACTCACAAGCCAACACCGGAGGCACAATCTATTACAAGTCTGCACAACTGCTTGCATACGCCAACGATATAGACATTATCGGAAGAACTCAGCGGGCTGTCACCGGTGCGTTTGCAAGCATTGAGGCGGAAGCGGCCAAAATGGGTTAAGCGATAAACGAGGGCAAAACTAAGTATATGCTGTCAATAAAAAGGGACAGCCAACACCGACGAATTGGACAGAACACCACTGTGGGCAGCTATAACTTCGAGGTAGTAAGGGACTTTGTCTACCTTGGCTCTGCTATAAACTCTGAGAACAAGATCAGCGCAGAAATCAAGCGAAGAATAACTCTTACCAATTGCTGTTTTTTTGGGCTTATAAGGCAATTCAGACTCTGTATAAGACACTGATCATCCCAGTCCTGCTTTACGGCGCTGAAACATGGACTTTATTAAAAGAGGATGAAGATATCCTTGGTCGCTTCGAGAGAAAAATTCTTCGTACGATTTTCGGTCCCGTTTGCGTTGAATGGTTTTGGAGGAGAAGATTCAATCTTGAAGTATACGAGCTGTACAGCGACATGGACCTAGTCAAAAAACTACCTATCGGACGTCTGAGATGGCTAGGACATGTAGAGCGAATGGACACCAAGCTCCGGCCCGCATAGTCTTCGAATCTATCCCCGAGGGACGACGCAGTAGAGGGAATCATCGCCGTAGTTCAAGGGGACCTCGACCAACTTGGAGTGCGCAACTGAAGGCAATTAGCTAAAGACCGAGATAAATGGAGAGGCTTGTTGGTTGAGGCCCAGGTCCACCCCGTACTGTAGCGCCCCTTAAGTAAGTAAGTAAGTTTCAAATTTTTGAAAGCGCCTACTATGTCTAGGAAGGTCGCTATAGCGTGAGGTGCATATATAGTTTGCCAAGCTTAACTTATATGTAGTTATTGACTTATACGAATAAAGAATAAATGGCATGTCTCAATATATGAAAAATTTAATACAACGATACATATATATGTGACAAAAAATTGAGTGAAATAGTAAACATATCTTAAATACTATAAAAGCAAAGTCGATTTTCCTTGTGAACACCGTTTCTGAAAAACTACTAGACGCAGGTACTTGAAATTTTGCACAGTTATTCCTTATTTTACCTAGATGCGAGATAAGAAGCGATTTTCCGAAATTCAAGTTCTAAGTGGCATAAAGGGGGTTGAAATTTTCCATCTGTAAATATTGATTCCACAGTCGTAGCTCAGTACTGGCTCTCCGGATTAAAAAAATAAAAAATAGGTGAATTTATTAAATTCGCCACTGATTCACTTAAGGTATAAAACATCCTTCTGCGTTGTCCTGAAGCTGAGCAATGCTAAAAAACAATTAATCAAATCATCGCCCACAATTTTCCTTCAGTGGAGATCGCGGCCAGCAGTCATGCAGCAGTGGGCTATCGTTGCAATAGTATGTGTGTGTGAGTATTTGAGTATATGGGCGCGCTATCCCGTGATTATGTTTCGATCTTCAGTGTGCGTTCTCTTCTAGAGTAAAAGTTAAAAAAAAATATTATCAGTGCCAAATCTAAGACATTTTAAATTTTATTAATTAGGAAATGTCTGTGCTATCAAAACTTAGTGCAATTAAAAGATTTGGCAATATACGCGTACATATGTACATGTATATGCATGTACAGACATAGAAACATTGCAATATTTTTTCATTTTGTTATATGAGATGTTGTCGATCGTTGGATTTGTCCACATTTTAGAACCTTTTAATGGATTTAAAATAAATTGTTTGTTCTGAGCGGGTTTTAGTGTGCTCTGGTAGCGATTCTCACTGGGGGAAGTTAAGATTGAGTTTACACATTTTTGGGTATTCAGTTGGCAATTATGTTTCAATAATTAAATAACCGTCAGCTAAAATGCGGACGAAGCAAGGCGAACACTGGTCAGCTAGTAAATAAATAAATAAATAAACGAATAAACTAATAGATACATAAATCAATAAACAACATAGAAAAAATTATAATATTACATAAATAAGTAAATAAACAATTAGTGAATAAATCGAATGTGTAAGTGGTTAGAGAAGGTTTTAATTATAAATATATATGTATTTCTATGTTAAGTTTAAGTCGTGAAAAAGACTTAAACTTAAAATAGACAAAAGACTGTACAGCTTGTCTATTCGAATGAAAGGAAGCTCAAATTCTGCTAAATTATCGAAAAGGGAAGTCGGTAATTTCAAAATCATTTTCATAACTTTATCTTAAGATATCTGTAACTTTTTAGTGTGACTATTCGCGCAATTTCCCTCAGCCATTTTTTACTAGTATGTGTGCTTTTTATCTAAAATCATCTCAATATATTTCATACTACTCTCTGGAGCCTCAGGAGTCCACGTTACTTACTTACTTAGATGGGCCTCAACCAACAAACCTCTCCAGCTAGCACGATTACGAGCCAGCTGCCTCCAGTTGCGCACGCCAAGTTGGTTGAGGTCCCCCTCCACTTGTTTGCGCCACCTACCGCGAGGTCGTCCTCTACTGCGTGGTCCATCCGGGGTGGATTCGAAAACTTTCTTAACGGGAACGTTGGGCTCCATCCGCTCTAAATGACCCAGCCATCTTAGTCGCTGTATGTGAACTCTTCTGGCTAAGTCGATGTCCTTGTACAGGCCGTATAGCTCGGCATTGTACCTTCTTCTCAACTCACCATCTATGCAGACGGGACCAAAGATCGCTCGAAGAACTTTTCTCTCGAAATAATCAAGGGCATCCTCATACGGTTTTGTCAAAGCCCATGTCTCAGCGCCATACAGCAGGACTGGGATGATTAGAGTCTTATAAAGAGTTACCTTAGTAGTTCGAGATAGGGCTTTGCTACTCAATTGCCGTTTCAGCCCATAGAAACACCGATTAGCAAGAGTAATTCTTCGTGCGATCTCCCTACTGATGTCATTTGCGGAGTTCACCATAGAGCCTAGGTAGACAAAATCCTTTACTACCTCAAAATTATATCTGTCTATTGTGGCGTTCTGTCCAAGACGCCGATGTTGGGTGTCCTTTTTTGTAGACAGCATATATTTTGTTTTGCTTTCATTGACCGCTTGACCCATCTTTGCTGCCTCGATCTCAATACTCGTAAATGCCCCATTGACGGACAGCTGAGTTCTTCCGATTATCTCAATGTCATCGGCATAAGCGAGTAATTGTACAGACTTGTAAAAGATTGTACCTCCGGTGTTGGCTTGTGAGTTTCGTACAATTCTCTCAAGTACTATATTAAAGAGATCGCATGATAGCGCGTCACCTTGTCTAAGACCTTTCCTGACATCGAACGGTTCGGTGATGTTCTTACCGACTTTGATGGAGCAGCGAGAGTTCTCCATCGTCATTCTGCACAAACGGACGAGCTTGGCAGGGATGCCAACACTAGACATGACTCTGTATAACTTGTCTCTATACACGCTATCATACGCAACTTTGAAATCGATGAAAAGGTGGTGCGTATCGATTTTGTATTCATGGGTTTTTTCCAAGATCTGCCGTAGTGTGAATATTTGGTCAATGGTGGACTTTCCAGGCCTGAAACCGCACTGATAAGGACCTATCAGGTTGTTGACGATCGGTTTTAGGCGTTCACATAGTACGGCAGACAGGATATTATATGCGATATTTAGGAGACTTATACCTCTGTAGTTGGCGCAGTTTAGAGGGTCTCCTTTCTTCAGGATCGGGCAAACGATGCTGAGGTTCCATTCATCGGGAATACTTTCGTCCGACCAGATTTTACAGATGAGCTGGTGCATGCTCCTTACCAACTCATCTCCTCCTGCCTTGAAAAGTTCAGCGGCAAGGCCGTCGGCTCCAGCAGCTTTGTTGGATTTGAGTTTAGATATCGCTATCCTCACTTCATTCTGGTCGGGTTGACGGGAATCTTGACTGTCATCGTCACTGTTGAATGGCTCATTCTGCCTGACAGCGGAATATTGATCATCATCGCCGTTTAACAGTCTGCAGAAGTGTTCCTTCCATATTCTCAGCACCGACTGCGATTCTACTACTATGTTGCCATTTTCGTCCCTGCAGGCTTCTGTTCTGGCTTTGAAACCCTGGTATGTTCTTTTTACCCTTTGTTAAAATTTTCGAACATTATTCCTGCAATAAAGTCTCTCAATCTCCTCGATCGAGCGCTTCTCATGCTCCTTTTTCTTCTTTCTGAGAAGTCGATGTTCCCCTTTTCTCCTGCGCACGTAGAGCTCGTAAGCAGCTTTAGTCCTTCTATGCAGCGCCGCTTTGTACGCCTCTTGTTTAGCTGCATGTGCTTGCCGGCATTCTTCATCAAACCAGGGGTTTCCTTGTGGTGGCCGAGAGAAACCCAGTACATCAGAGGTGGCATCTCTGATGGCTGGTTGGCAACGCTGCCACTGGTCTTCCGCATTTGCTGCTGGCGGCATATGACTTAGATTGAGATTAGAAGAAACACGATCGGCAAAGGTTCTGGCGGTCTCTTGCGACGTCAAATTTCCTCACAGTATTTCGTTGATTTCGCTCCGTTTTGGATATCCGCATCCGCATCTTGGCTACAACTAGGTAGTGATCCGAGTCCACGTTGGCTCCTCGGAAAGTCCGGATACCCAGAATACTGGAAGAGTGCCTTGCGACGATCGCAATGTGATCGATTTGGTTGACAGTTTTTCGGTCAAAGGAGAGCCATGTTCCTTTGTGAATGTTGAGGCGTGGGAATCGCGTACTAGCTACGACAAAGTTTCGCCCCGCTGCAAAGTCGATTAGCCTGAGTCCGTTGTCGTATGTGTTGTCGTGCAGGCTGTGCTTTACGACCACGCTACTAAAGACGTCCTCTCTTCCTAGCTTTGCGTTGAAATCACCAAGGATAATTTTAACGTCACGGCTAGGGCATTGCTCATACGTCTTGTCCAAGAGCTGGTAGAAGTCGTCCTTTGTCGCGTCGTCCTTCTCCTCGTGAGGGGCGTGAACGCTTATTAGGCTAATGTTGGCAAATTTAGCCTTGATACGGATAGTCATGAGGCGCTCGTTCACATGCCGGAAACTCAAGACTTCTTGCCTAAGTCTGCCTCCAATAACAAATCCGCACCCGAATAGACGCTGTCCTTTTTGTCTGTAGCAATCGCCGTAGTAGATGTCGCAGTTTTTCATACTCCTTTTGCCCGGCCCATCCCATCGCACTTCTTGGATGACGGTAATGTCTGCTTTGAGACACTCTAGGGCCTCCGGAAGTTGTTCGGCTGCACGTGGTTTGTAGAGGGACCTAACATTCCATGTGCAGACACGAAGATCGTTGTCCTTTTTACATTTGCTTGGGTCGTCAACAGTAAACTCATCCGTATACGAGGCTGTTGGTTGCTTCGTAACCGAAGGTTTTTTATGTGGTAGGGAAGTTAACCCGACGGCACAACCCCCAATCTGGAGGACCAGATCCTTTTTTAGCAACCCCTAGGACGAGGGGCCGGATACACCGTTGTCAGTAACCCACTTCGGGGATATAAGCGCTGCCGTTGGCCCATTAAGGGTTCATCCGCCACCATCTCTTTTTCAATACCCTGACGTAGTATTGAAAATCCTTACAGACCTCAGCTTCAAATATGTTGAAGTAGCTCCGGTAAGGTTTCCGCTGGCCTGTAGACGTCACCGTTGATTCCATCGGGAGAATTCATCCGCCGCACGTCCTCCTTCTGAGGACCTCTTGTTAGACTTCTGAGACGCATATTTCAGCCGATCAGGTCAACAAGAGATGCCTCGTCCAGTTAAACATATGCGCGCTGAAGTTCACCCAGATGTGCTTACGCAGGTCCGAGTGTTCAGCTACACATATATCGCCAGACTCAGCATACGCTCATCGTTAGTTCACTATCAGATAGCTATCCAGCGGGCACCACGGGGAGGTGATGATGCGATTTTGCCCATCTATGAGTCCACGTTTGTTAGAATAAAATGCCAATTCAGCTACTTCTGCGGTAAGCCAGTACAAGCAAGTTACAAAACGCAAAAATCGTTTGAAGGGAATGAGGTTAGTTATGTATGTACTTCAATAAAAATTAACCAGATGTCGTGATGGGCAAATATGACTTAATCTTATCCATACTAAAACTACTGATGGTGTTACCTGCGCCTCGGATCGGCTGTAATACTTCAAGCGCAAGCATTGCCACCAATATCATGACTTGTTCGAGATTGTCCGGAAAAACCATTAAAAAAAAAACGAGTATTTTCAAGCAATTGAGTGCAAGTAGTAAATTCAGGGCATTTGAGTATTTTACAAGTGCTTCCAAGTATTTTTGAGTAGTTTCGAGTATTTCAAAATAAAACCACCATCGAATTAAAATGCTGATAAAATATAGACATCGGCATGCAGTTGGTTCGCCTGAAAGAGCACCATCAAAACAAAACACACCCTTAAACACTTTTTTAAATAGTTTAATGTCAGTACAAAACTGCTCAAGCACTCTCGAACAGGCTTACATACAAATGCAACGGGTACATACATAATACAATAACAACATGTAAATGCATGTCAACATCGTCATCATCATTCTTACAGAACTACATTTAGACCTTAAGCTCTATCTACTTTAACAAGAAACTAAGATCCTACTTGCTATCGGTCGATGAAGACGGATTATTGCCGCTGCTTTCGCCACCATCAGCCTTTGGACTTTTTTCAGGTCGAGTTTCATCTACTTTTTTCACTTCTTCCGTCTCGGGCTTCTTTGGCGGCTCCTCAGCTATGGCGGCAATACTTTCAGCAGGTTTCACCTCCTCAATCTTATTCACATCTTCTTCCACCTTAGGAGCTTCTATTGCTGGCGGCTTTTTACCAACTTCTCCTCCAGCGGGCTCATCTTTCACCAAATCTTGTGGACCCAGCTCTAATGAACTTGGCTTAGTTTCTTCCGTGTCTGTTTCACTTATCGACCGTATTGCGTTAGGATCGTTAGGCTGGTATCGGTAGGCAAGGAACATGAATACAATCATATCGACGAACATAAGACCAGCAAAGAGGAAGAATTCATTCGCTTGCGACTCAAACAGCTTCAACTCAGCAATAATGACGACAATGACGTTACCAAAGGCGACCGTCAGCAGCCAACAGGCTTGTAGTACAGACTTCATAGACACCGGAGCTTGAGAGTAGGAGAACTCGAGACCAGTGACAGAGAACATAACCTCGCCGAGAGTCATTATGACATACTGCGGAATCAGGAGTAGAATATTCACCGAATTCGGTTCAGCGATCTCGAAGATTTCAGCATCATATTGCCCTGGATTATTTGGCAATTCTCCGATGACTAGGGTGTAAACGCCGCCCTGCTTAAGGCTGGTAGTGAACACTGGTGTACCATCGACGCTGATTTCATACTCCTGATTTCGGAGTTCAACCAACGGGTAAAATTCGGTAGTGTTCTTGTAGCCATCGGAGCCCTTCGACGTCCATGTGACGGTTTTTACGCCAGTTACACTGGCTAAGGTTCGAGCTACGGGGCTACCTCGATCAGGCTTGTCCACTTCGTCAACATAAGAAATGATTCCACTCGAAGTTATGAAGAAACTTTGGGCTATGTTATCCGTGAGCTGCCAACGGCCATTCGGCAATACGGGGCAATCTGGAAAAAAGGTCGGGATAAGTACGCTAGCCTTGACAGGCTACTAAGGAACTTACTAGCTGGCGTGTTGATTGTGTAGTCAACGTTGACTAAACCTGAGACAGGAATGTGTTTATCTTCGAAGAGATCCAACGAATTGACAATAAAAGTCTCATGGCCTTGCAGGGTAGACGTGAACTGGTAGTCACAGTTGGGGACTCCATTAAAGATACGCACTTGAGCTTGACCATGTGACGGTAAGACGGGGTAGGTGGTCTAAATAAAGGACGTGACAGACAAAGCTGTTTGATCGATAGAATGTGCGTACTTACCTCCAACTTTAACTCGATAAGAGCGGACACAATGAACGCAATTCCAGCCAAGATACCACCAGAGGTAAGTTTTTGGAGAGGCCGCCTAATGCCGATCAAGCTCAGCAGCGGATAGAAAACCACGTCGTATAGCGGTATGAAAACCAAGATTAGTAGGGGATTTATCATTTGCATCTGATCAGGCTTAACAGTGAACCCACCCAAATCACCGTCCATTCGAGTAGCTTGGAATGTCCATCTAGAGCCTTGTTGATCGAACAAAGCCCAGAAGACTGGCAAAGGTACGTACAAAAGCAAAACACGCAGCAAAACTTTAACATCAGCTACCAGTTCCTTGTCGTACTTCTTATCTGCATGATCCAGCCAGTGATCTCGGGGATCACTCTTCCTCTCCTTGAAGTAAGTCGAGATGCCATTCTAGAAGGAAAAAGTTGTCACTGGTCTTCGGGTACCATTATCAAGTTATACTTACACCAATGGTCTTGCAGACCAGAACGACCATGTTCCCTGCTGGAGGCCTGATCTTGTACAACGGACGACCAAGGACGAAAATTACTGCAAGGAGAACGATTAAATGATCCCAAATTTAGGTGGCAGGTTCAAAGCTTACCAATGGAAGTGATCATCAAAATAGCTGGCACACCGAACGCAAGTGAGTAGCATTCATTTTGGTCGAAACAGTGGACGTCTTCACGTAGAATTGGTGTAACTGTTGTCGAGATCAGCGATCCGGCGTTGATGGAGAAGTAGAACAATGAGAAGAATGTAGCTGCTTGCTTGATTTGTTCGGGCATTTTGAACTGATCACCACCGAAGGCTGCGACACAAGGTTTTATGCCACCAGATCCCAATGCTATCAACGATAAGCCGAGCATAGTAAATGGTATTGCCGGTAGATTCCATGGTGGAATAGCTCCAAATGTCACCAACAGCGATCCGCACACATAGACCATAGATAGATACATGATTGTCTTAAATTTACCCAACCAACTGTCAGCTAAGATGGCTCCGAAGACACAGAGAAAATACACCAACATGGTGAAGATGTGGAAAATTACGGTTGACGTGTCTTTATCGTAGCCCAGTTCTCGGTTAAGATAGAGGACCAAAATTGCTGGAAAGAAAGTGTTTACATTAGAGAATAACTTATTTTGAAAAGTGAGATGTGATTTGAAAGCTTGTAGAATGCATTAAAAAGATGCAGAGAAAAGGGGAAATAGAAAATCAAGTGCTACCGATGCTCAAAAACTTTCAGCAGGATCCAGAACCATCTGAGTAGGTACCAAGCTACCGGAATCTCGACGTTCAGTGAAAGACCAGGATAAAACTTTAAAAAAATATGAACAGAATGAAAGAACTTCCCCCTAGTCTAGTACTCAGCAGTGATGTATATAGGGTAATAAGATTTGCACATGTATGCATATAAAGGGGACCACGCCAACTTAAACTTGGTCATTCCGTGAAAAATATGCCATCAAACACACAATCATTAGATTACATTTCTCACTAAGCTGCAGAACTAGTAAAGGAAAAGCTTATGGTATAGTCCCACTTCAGTACAACAAGAAAGAATATTTAAAGATACTGACTTGCATGGTTCTGATGACTATATAGCACATAAGAGACCAGAAAAATGTTTCTTCTGTAACTTTAACGGTGCCTGTTGTTCACACTTGATATTCTTTAAGAAAATAGAAGGTGCTACTCACAAGGAGGCTGTTCATCCATTCGAGGAAACAACGGGGGATTAAGGCGCGATATAGCTATCACAAATTAGGTAGGTTGTCTACACACTAACTATTTACTACCTTGAACCTATTTGTGGTCTCTCAAACAGGACTATATCTTCAGAAAATATATTATATTATTGAGTGGTAGGTTGCAATTCATGTTCACTAACTATAGCCACTAATTTTTTCTAGTAATAAAATTCAATAAAGTGGTCACTCAACATATCACATACACTCTATGATGCGGGTAATCTAATAAGTGCCTGCAAAAAAAATACTGTGAATTGAAAAGGAATGGGAGAAAATCGCCTTCTAGATTAGTTTGGACTCCAGCCATGGAGTATTCAATGAAATCCAACCCCCCCGAGCTTCAAAAGCATTACCCGTCTCTGACAGCGCCGCTCTGTTTTTAAAACGCTGATTTTTGTGTTATTGTTATTCGACACTAATTTTACTTCGGTATACTGTTTCCTATTGGTTTATCGGCCGTCGGATTCATAGCAATAAAACATTGACCCTTTCGTAGAGGTAGATGCTTCGTTGGTGATGTGTGATTGCATTGCGACTTATATCCGATCTATTGCGCCCCAAACTAAGCCTCTAGTCGATGTCATGCTGCATTCAGAGCACTTCCTCTAGTCCAGCTGCTTTGATAAACAGGAGTATCTAAAGTGGATCCAATAAAAGTACACACTTCCCGAGTAGCTCAATCTACAGCAACAAAGATGTACTAGGAAGACATAAAAGGCCAAGGAGAGAGGACTGGGCGATGGCAAGAGACATCTGCACGAATCAAAGGCTAAGTTGGGCTCTGAACAGCTTCCAGCCGTTAAAAGCGCTGGGAGCGGTCGGAATATTCCCTGCCCTACTACAACAAGGCCAGGAAATCATTATGCCATACCTCCTAGGACTATTGAGAAGCAGCGTCGTACTTGGGCATATACCAAGAATATGGAGAAGGGCAAAGGTCATATTCATTCCGAAAGTGGGAAAAAGAGACACCACTTCACCAAAATCCTTTAGGCCCATCAGCTTGACCTCATTCATGTTAAAGACGCTAGAAAAGGTCATAGATAATCACCTAAGAATGACTGTGCTGGAAAGAATACCTCTCCACCACAATCAACATGCCTACAGAGCAGGAAGATCTACCGAAACTGCGCTCTACCAGCTGACAAGTTGGGTTCAGGATACACTGGAGAGCAAGGAAACAGCAGTATGCGCATTTCTAGACATCGAAGGAGCCTTCGATAACACCTCCCACGAAGCAATTAGGAGGGGTCTCGAAATAAAAGGAGTAAATCACACCACAAGTAACTGGATGTGTGAGATGCTAAGAACTAGGACTGCTGAGATAGAGGTGGGTCAAAAAACCATCACAATAAGCACCACTAGAGGCTGTCCACAAGGAGGGGTATTATCACCATTGATGTGGAGCCTAGAAGCAGATGAACTACTGCACAAATTGACAGGTGCCGGCATTACGTGCCAGGGGTACGCCGACGATATAGTCATTGTCGCAAGAGGAAAATTTGAAGAAACGCTATGCGAAATCATTCAGAGGGGTCTACGAATCACACAGAAGTGGTGTAAAATGGTAGGACTTAGAGTGAACCCTACCAAAACCACTGTGATACCCTTCACCAAGAAAAGACAGTTAAAGCGTATCCAAACTGGTATGGGAGTGTCTCACCAGGATCAAAAAACTGGGAGAAACAAACAAAGTAACTCTCTACTGGGTACCAGGACATGTAGGAGTAGAGGGGAACGAAGCAGCTGATGAACTAGCTAGAAACAGATCAGACACGCCGTTCCTTGGATCAGAACCCTTCTGTGGGATAGGACCCCACAAAATAAGGGAAGACTTAAGGAAAGAAGAAGAGAACAAATGAGCCAAACATTGGGACGATATCCCCCAAATAAGACAGGCAAATGAACTTCTGGGGAAATACAACCAGAAAAGAAGCAGAGCCTGCCTAAGAGTTAGTATAGAATCGGCTTCGCATCTTGGCGGGCATGTTAACAGGTCACTGCAGACTTAAGGAGCACCTTAGGAAACTGGGAATAGAGGGAGACGGACACTGCAGATTCTGCAGGGACTTCGCAGAAACACCAACGCACCTTCTTATGGAATGCGAAGCACTGATCCACAAAAGAAGGAATCACATTGGTGCCTACCTCCTATCAGAAACGGATTTACCTTCGCTGGATCCACTGAAGATACTCCGGTTTGCTGTAGCAGCTGGACTGGAGGAAATGCTCTAGACCGAGTATATCATCGGCTAGAACCTTAGTAAGGGGGGCACAATAGATCTTTTATAGGTTGCAGTGCACTTGCACCTCTCAACAATATACATCTACATCTTGATAGGAGATAGGCACCTAAGTGATGTCTTCTTTTGTGGATAAGTGCTTCACATTTCAAATTCCCTGAGGTGCTCCTTGAGTCTTCAGTAGCACATAACCATGCCCGTTAAGATGCGTTCTTTGACTTTAATAAAATCAGGTTAAAAAAAACCGGCCCAAAAGTAAGGTGTGGCGATAATATAATGTACCTATGGATGGAATATATACATAAATATTTCATTAATACTAATTTATACTTTGTAGTACATGTATTGAAAGGAATCGAGTTTTTTGTAAAGTAGATTCAAAAAACGTGCACACTTGTACTGTTCGGGTACTAAAGAGTTTGTGTTGACAATTCCGACCTATTAGCTCCAAATTTAAGACCCAAAAATTGGCGGAACATGAAGTGATAAATGGATAGACGAAATACCATGGATAAATTGGCTCGAGATCATAAAATAATTGATTAAAAAAAAGAACAGGCTAAGGATACTGGACTCTTAAGCTGGTGACTTCAGGAGCCATCTGAGGAAAGTAAATCAACTACGCAACGAACCACTTCTTAAAATCCCAGATTAGTGCTTAAAAGGCATGATTTCTACAGAAATTGAAAAAAAGTTATAAATGAGTGCCCAATTTGGAATAAATAGAGTTTCGTGGTACCAGTATTATTGAACTATGTGTACGTGAGTGCCTGAAAAGAAGAACCAATGCTGCCTGTGGGGCCAGGGCCCTTAAATCCTCAACTGTAAGATCGAAGCTTATTTAGAATTGCCTAAAACTCCTTCTGAGTAATAATGTCACCCTAACCTTGATACCAGGTCGAGGAGAATGAGAGAACGAATTGTCTAGCCAGCCACTTTTTATCGGCCCCAAGCCATACTTTCGTATACTGCCAAGCAACGCTCACTTTAAAATAAAACAGTGGGAAGTAGATAACTTAACTGATCACTGCGCCAAAACTGAGGGCCCAAAACTGGCTAAAAAAATGAATCAACCCTAACCACAATAAGGTCAGGTAGCTCTAGAACTGAAAAAAGAAGAACTGAAGATCTTAACCGACTAACAGAAAGGAATTGTCCGCTTAAGTACCTGCTAAAAAATGAACACGATGGGTCTATCTAAATCAGATACCTATCGACTTTGCGGAGAGCAAAATGAAAAGGCAGAACATATTCTCTGTAACTGTCATGCGACAGCCAGGAATAGATTACTCTACTTGCCGCAGGCTACAATGAGCTCGGAGATATTTGGAACTTGGAGCCCAATGACATACTGAGGTATATCAAATGCCTCATTCGGGCTCTCGCGAAGTAATTGACTTTAAAGATTTGAATTAATTCAAGGACTTAAAGGAGTTCTGTGAATTCTAGCAAATGCAGAGACTTTGATGAATGCAGACTAAAACTGGTTTCATACTTAAAGGTTTTGATTGCCAAAAGTGATTGCTCAAATGATGACTTCCAAATGAATGGTGATTTGTTCTTTTAAGGCAAAGTCACGATTGAAGTACGTGATTGAATTTGAATACCTTTTACAATTATTGCATTTTCTTACAGCCTTGATGTTCAGAAAAAAAATGTTTACCAAAGTTCAAGTGTAAGGACATTGTACTGACAAAATTACTGCATGCAGGATCGTCCACGAAATATTATCTTTTCTTTGTGACGGAACTCTGTCTAAAATGTTTAATTTTTGCGATAAAAATGTTGCTTTCAATATTAAAAACACATCACGTACAACGCGTTCGTAAAATGGTTCACTTGCTGCAGCTGCATTCATTCTAACCATCGTGAACATTTTTTTTTTGTTTTTTTATCGAATGCCAAAGCCGAAAAGGTATTCATTGCTACTTTAAGTGCATAAATATAAGTTTAATACTTACTTCGCATTCCATAGTAGTTGAATCGTTCACAGAATTCATTGCTAATGATGAAGCCCACAGCTTTTGGATACGGTATTTTCTATTAAAATAAAAAAAAATAAAATAATCAAAAAACAGAGATCATGTTAACCTTGTTTTGATATAACACGTGTAAACAAATAAACAATTAACAAACTAATGCTTGTCCTCTTTTTTTTTTTTTATTGCACAATGCCGATCGCTCAAATCAGTGTACGTCCGCTGCGACGTAATTAATTTAAGAGTTCAATTAGTCACTATCTATACCATATCCGAGGATTTTGCGATTGGGATAATGCTTGTAGATATTTATTTTTTTGAACTTCATAATGAAGTGAGTTGATAAGATTGAGAGCTGTGTAAACATGTGTGCGTTGAATAACATATTACCTGTGGTATGGGTAATAAAATTGAGATATTGCTGGTGTTTCGATTGGAATGTTGCTATATGGTTGGCTCTATGGGATTAGAGATGATAAACTAACAAAAGAGTTTTGTGTTACTGGTGTTATCAGGGACAGATTACACTCGGATTGGTTTATAATCAAACAAAATGAATGAGATTTCGCAAACAGTATCAATCGACAACGTATATAAATCCAATTGGTTGCATTTAACTATTCGGTATTAAAGCTAGATATATGTACATATAGAAGGTAAGAAGAGTCTTGGACCAAAGCATTTTATTAGGGCGTAGTCAAAGATGGTGTTCCTTGAACGAAGAGCATTTACTAGTCTGAAAGAAAAAGTAAACGCATCAGAAGTAGCGTATCAAAAGCGAACAATCATGCATCAGTTTTGAGCATTTGCTAAGCTCTCACATTTGTACTGATACGGGCCACGGTTGAGTGCCATATGATCGACAACATACTGTACAATGAAACGAGCTACTCGTGGCTCTTTAGGAATGTCTTTGTTTCATTTCTAAAACAAGTAGCTGTTTGGTTCTAGATACTTATGGCGTCTCAACCAAAACCTTCACAAAGAAAAGGCAGCTAAAGCGTATGCAAGCCTACCTATTAAAAGGTATTAGAATCGACGCACAAGAACAGGTCAAATATCTAGGCATAACACAAGATAGCAAACTCCCCTGGAAGAAACATGCAGAAGCTGTTGAAATTAAAGCCACTAGAGCACTTAGGGTATGCAGGAACATCTCAAGTTAAACCTGCGGGTGCAGCCCAGTCCGTTGTTGTAC
The DNA here is from genome assembly GCA_945910035.1 of Brachypalpus laphriformis. Classification (NCBI taxonomy): domain Eukaryota; kingdom Metazoa; phylum Arthropoda; class Insecta; order Diptera; family Syrphidae; genus Brachypalpus; species Brachypalpus laphriformis. The sequence goes on along the minus strand of OX246753.1, from coordinate 12,669,452 downwards.
ACGATGATAGTTATGCCCATCATCATATATGGCATGTATCAGCAGAACAAGGCTTAACACGACGAGGACATCCCTAGGCAAAGTGCAAGGACTAGCCTGTATCTGGAGTCATGAGAACCTGTTCCACAGCACTGGGTGTGATTTCTAGTGATCGTACCTCCGCTAGACATTGTGCTACAAAAAATCGCAAGGGAGACCATATTAAGAATAATCAATGAGGGCGTCGGGAAGAAAAGTGCATCACAAGTAAAGAGCGAGAAATCCTATACAAATATGTAGGTGCCGCTTCTGGGATGGCCCAATACTGCTTTGAAAAAAAATTTGACAAAAGAATTGGAGCAGTGGGTCCGATAACTACCAATTCAAACAATATACTATTAAATGGTAAGCGGACAGATCGCAAACTTCTACAGACACTGGGGCAGACGTGTACGGGCACAGAACTATTGTAGATACTCACAATTTCTGCGAATTTCCCTAGCATAGTCCAAGCAGAAGTTCATGCGATCGAAAAATGAAATATCGTGGGCAGGACATCGCAATACTACCAGACAGCCAAGCCGCAATCAAGGCACTAATCTCACACGAGATCAGATCCACACTGGTCTGTGAATGCCTCATCAAGATCAATAAACTGGGATAGACTAATAAAGTAACTCTCTCCAAAGGATGCACTGACAAGAAACGGTTCAGATACCCCTTTCTGCGGGATAGAACCACACAAATTATGAGAAGAACTGAAGAAAGAAGATGGTAGCAAATGGGTCAAGCATGGTGATGCAACTGAGAATGGCAAAATAAGTTCTGGGAAGCCACAACCAGAAAAGAAGCAGAACCTGCAAGCATCGAATTCGCATCTTGACAGGTATGCAAAAGGGTCACTGTTGACTCAAGGAGCACCTTCAGAAACTGGGAGTAGAAGGCAATGGACACTGCAAATTTTGCAGGACCTCGTAGAAACACTAGCACATTTTCTAATGGAATTCGAAGCAATAATGCACAAAAAATACATCACCTAGGTACCTATCTCCTATCAGAAACGGATCTACTTTCATTGGATCCACTTCAAATCCGGTTCATCGAAGGAACTAGACTAGAAGAGTTTAGGGGCTAAACTTTAGCCTTAGTTTGGGGGCTACAATAGATCTACTAAAGGTCGTTATTCACATGCACATCGCATGCCAACACTGGCATTATAGTGATTCGAATTTAAATGCGAATACTTTTTGCATTTAGTCTCTAGACAAATTTTAGTAAAGGTACTCTTCAGTGGGCGTAAGTGGTTAGTATGTCGGCCCACTGCGCATGAGGTTCCAAGTTTGAATTCCAGAAAATACCAAAAACTTTGTTCACTAGGCAGGAAATTTTCTTTGCAGTAGTGGTTGCAAAAACTGGAGTGCTATTCATACACTACCCTCTGCACAATAGATCAGCCGTACCAAACATTCCTCCAAATTGATTTCAGACATTGCTGATGATTACGTTATTTTGTATGCAAGCAACTCGAAAATGCTCAATGTTCAAAGTGAGCTCCAAAGAAACTTTAATAAGCTTTAGTCATTTTGTTCGGAATGGAAACTGAAAATCAACTATGCAAAATGTGAAACCATACTGTTCCGCACTTCAATGAGACGCGGTAGTTCGGATCTGAGACGAAACTGGAAGAATGTGCATACTTATAACAGGTTACTGTTAAGAAGTATTTAGACGTTCATTTAGAAAAGTTCTTGTATTACAATGAACGCGTAAGTATACAGTTAGAAAAGTTATTTCACTAAAAGGGCTTTTTTTTTAATCAAATTTACCTGAAAATCAGGTGTGAAGTTCATATGTTACCAAGCCATTCGGCATTACTTCTCTAACAAATGACTATTAGATACGTTCGGTGTATCCAGAATCGACAATGTAATTCTGAATCTAGTCATTTCGCACGCTGAGCAAACGTTGCGCAGGACAATCTTGTTTCGGGTTTATTTTACTCTACGAGTAATCCTGGGTATTTCAACTATACTTTGGTGAGTGGGTACATACCACTTGAGCCATTCTTGTATCTGGATGCACATGGTTATGTATCAGACTCAACGAGCGTGCCTACTATCTATCACATTGCTAGACAGATGACAGACAAACGTATCCTCTACGAACTGATTAGCTCGGGAGATGGAAATGCTGATCTGAGATATTGCGCAAGCCTACCAGAAAAGGATCTGAGTAATATCGACAGATTAAATCGAGACAAACATTGGTGGATCGACTGGGTTTTAACTGATGGCTAACATCAGGCTTTGGTTAATTGAGTCTTCTCTTTCATTAGCCTAATTTAAGCAACGATGGACTAACAATATTCAAAGATTGTGGATCTACTTTAATTAACAAAGACTACAAACTGCTAAGGTGCAAAAAAAAATTTAAAATATAAATTCCGCTCAAACCATAAAAAAACCTTACCTAAGTTGATCTCGACAAGAAAAAAAAAAAAAAAAAAAAAACTACTTCAACATATGTATTGTCAAAATGGTCTATTTAATTACCTTAACCTGTCCCTCCACAGTATCTGGATCATGGATTTCTTCATCATTTTCAGCTTCCTTTGAATCCTTTGGGTCCTTGGTATCCAATGAGGGCTTCAATAACTGTAAATTATTGTTGACTTTAGTTTTATCATTCGAGGTTGCATCCCCTGTAATAAAAACAAAACCAAAAGTTAATCTCTGTATATAGTGCGTCACGACTAGGTTCGACAACAAAAACATCAAAATCGTGTGTGCAACTTATCATCTGACTATCGGCTTTATTGCTATTCTTTTATCTAAATATGTGGGTTTACCCAGACATCATAATCGAAATATAACTGACTTTCATTCAGCACTGCAGTAAGTTTGAGTTTTTACAATGACATACGGAAATGCTGATAAAAAAAGAAAAAAAAAAAAAAAAATATTTAAGGGTTGTACCCATGTTATCAAGCTCAAGATAGTGCGTTTGATACAATAACCCAAGGGGAAGAACGACGAGAACAATGATTTAGGAGTTGATGACACCTATTAAAGAAGAGCCTATTGCAATCCATATAATAAAATAAATCTAGAACACAAATCTATTAGATTCAATCTAAAATGTTAAAATGTCTAGTCTTAATTTTTTTTTAAATCCAGTGATTCAACTCTAATCTAAGAACAATCCCATATATCATATTCTCACGCGTCACAACAAAAATTTAATCTAAACAGTTCATCTGTTACGCATACTATCACGAACAATTCACAACGCTTACGAATGAATATGAAGAATAAAACTATGAAATTTGAATTCAGATATCACTATCAATATTGTTAATTGTTATCAAATGATGTGAGTACCGAAAAGGAAATGGGCTCAAATAAAAATACCACAATGTCTGGAGCCTGCCGGAGTGTTGTTCGAATGCGCAAATTCAATTTGTCGAATGCCTCCGATTTCCTCTGGCATAATGGAAACTAGGAATTTCCATTAATTGATGTGTCTAACTCAAAAAAAAATAAAAATGCAGCGAAGATAGAATTCTTTCAATTTTAATAACTTTATCTTGTTGCTACGAGAAAATTCTTAAGTTGGCAGGGATTCTGATCAAATTGCGATAATGATGGCAATTCTTAGTGTGTACTTATGTAAGAACTTATCAGGATCTTACAATATTACCCCGCATATTTCATATCTATGAACTTACTAGCGTTGATTAGCATATATTGAATGATTAGATCAGTGCTGTCGGTTATACTACTATATTAGTTTTTTTCTACTTTCGCCGACTCTATACTACTGATACATATACTCCTTTTTACTCCTCAAGAAATATTTCCCCCCTCCTCACATCCTGTTGACAGTCTCTCATGCACGTGAGATCCGGCGCCACGTTGGATCCCTTTCTGGCTTTATAGGTATTTAGATTTAGATTTAGATTTATTTCATTTCAATTTTATATACATATACATATATATATCTACCCTGTTCAAACATAACAATTTAAATTCTTTATTAACAGTTGAATTTTAATTAATTAATTTTTTTTAATTTAAACAAATTTAACAATGGATAAGAGAAAGTTATAATAAGAATTTGGTACTAACCATGAATTAATAATTGAAATGATGAAATGTTATATACACTCGTGGTAAGAATACCAGTTTTAAATCCAATATTTATTAAAAAAATTGTTATCGTTGTGGAGAGCCGCGCACAGGAGGGAAGTAAAGAGCAATAAAAAGAAAACGAAGTTGAAAAAACTAATCAAAAGATATTAAAAAATAAATTTATTAAAGTGGAGATTTCGAAACATTTTGGAATTCGGGAGGCACTTTATGAATTTAAAGTGGGTTTATGTGATACATCGAAATATTCTTAACCAAGCAAAAATATCTTCGATAGGTTACTATTAGAATCAAGTCCTCTACACGTGATCTGGACAATAGCCGATTTCTGAGATTTTTAAGGAACCTGTTAAATTCAACATTAACTTCAGGAAGTTTGCTATACATATGTGGCGCTATCGCAGTAAAGGAACGTCTAAAGTGTTCAGCTCTAGCTCTTGGAACTACAACATTATTTGTTGATCTAAGAGAATAAGATATATTATTTCCAATTAACTTGTTATAACCATCTCGCAGATAGAACACTCTCAATACTTTATAGACGTATAAATAACTAACCGGTAAAACATTGACTAGTATAAATAGTGGAAATGATGGCTCCCATCTAGATTTGAAAACCTTTACTCTGATTACCTTTTTTTTGGGCTGTAATGAGAGCTTGCAGCTTGCTGACGTAAGCACTGCCCCAGCAAGAAATGCTATATTCTAAACGAGAATTGACCAATGTGTAGTAAACTGATGTAAGTAGATTCTGTGGCACCAGCTTACGTAAGTGAAATATTTTAATCAAAACAAAATATATACATTTTTTTGCATTTTTAATATGTGCTTTCAAATTAAGTTTACAGTCAAGAGTAACTCCTAGATATTTAAATTCGAGGACAGATTCTAGCTGCATGCAGGAAACGTTGCAGTTACGATGATCACAAATTATGTCGTTTCGACCAACTCCTTGGATAGAAAACTCGGTTGTAAGAGGAAAACACATAACTTTAGATTTACTGCTAAGGACCATTTGATGACACATAAACCAACTTACCAAAGTAGCTAGGTCAACATTCATTTGTAGTTTTACGTTTTCCAAAGAGGAAGCAGTACTACAGAACTAGATCGTCAGCAAAAGCGATAATGTGTCCGTTTAGCGAAAGATTAAATATAGAATTCATCATCTTCTTCTTCCAATAAATAAAGAAGGATAAATCCTTGAGGAACTCCTTCTTATATCTAGTTTTATATTCCTAATTCCTGCTAAGGATAATACACAGCAGCTGCATAGTATATAGGTAAGTTACGGTAGTCACTGTTTATACGTACTTAGATCATCAGTTGGGTCCCTTGTACACATTTTAATTACCCTGGGAATCTATTTAAAAAAGTTGATTTAGAACCCTTTCGATAAGGATTTGAATTTGAGGAGGTCTTTTAGCTCTATTTCAACTTCGTGAAGAAGTAAATTCGAAGAGTTACCATTCTACTCTCAGCGAGAGTACGACAATCACACTATAGTTGACGGAGATATTCAATTTAATCCTCGTCCCTGCATATGCAGCCAGTTATGTGGGTAAGAGAATGGGTATTCGATGATAATCATCTATACAGCTTTGGTAAAAGTTACGTAAAAGTTGGACACGGCTAGTAAAGTTTTGGAATAACCATTGATGACGTAGGAGGATTGACCGCTGTTAATATAGCAAAACAAAAAGGAATAGAAGGCAGAAGGCAAAGAGTTATGTAAAATTAAATCGAAGCACACTATTAAATATTTAGATATTATGATGAGGAAAAGGCGCTCGTTAAAAGAGTATCTGGGGCATGTCAGTAGAAAATAAAAAAAATAAAAAAAGTTAAAATCATTAGTGGCTTCAGGAGTAGATATTGTACTCATGTGCATTATTCTAAATCATGGATGACTAGTCCTTCCAACCCTTTTTGGGCGAAAAAAGGATATTTCATTTTCAAAAAAAAAGTATAAAAAAGTAAATAGCTGCGTTGAAAACAAAGGATAAAAAAGTATGTATTTCAGCGAAAAATTTATGTACGAGTAACATCAGAGTTTAAGTTCAAAAATGAATTGAAAATAAAAATCGACTTTCATTCACATCAAGTGACATTGTTAACACTGCGCCCGGACTTGTCTCGGCTTAACTTTCTCTTACTTTGAAATTGTACTTCTCCTGGCAATTTTTGTAGCAACTCCGGTTATAAAACCCGATGCACGTAAATTCCCAATTTGTTTTTTCAGTTAAAATAGCTTTCAGCCTCGATATCTAAAGAGCAGAGCTCACCTTTTCCAACTTTCTTCGCTTGCGAAGACACACGTTCAACCGGAGCTGAAGAACTAGGGAAGAAGCAAATGACGAACTCAATGATTTGGGAAAATTCGGCGAAAGACACGTGGCATATGTTGGAAAACTTCCACCCAACGTTCAATAGCGCACAAATTTTTGGAATTCCGCTTGCCGAATTTTTCTTCCGTGCAGTCATTTTTAATGTAATTGTACTGATGAAGTACATTCGAAGAATCTTCGTAGAACGAAGTTTTTTCGAAGCTAGGAAAATTTCATGTGAAAGAAGTCGTTTTTAGTGAATGAATGTGTTTGTTATAGACAATACGTACGGTTATAGTTGTGTTTCTTATATGTATACTTTTTTTTTAGACCGTAAAAAGGTACCAAATAAAGCACTCAAACCAAGAAGGATCTACATCCGAAAAAAGGAGTATCCTCTTTAATAAAGTACAGTTGAAAGGACTATGGATGACGACCAAGAGTCGAAGGTGACTTCTGGCGAGAGTTGTTATATCGCCAATATGGGCCGGAGCACTAAAAACAAAGTCCTACAAAAGTAAAATCGGCGGTGTACCAATTATGCTCCAGAAGAGTAAGCAGTGTTTTTCATGCAACATCAGAAGATTGCAAGATTGCTCCCAATTGACATATTCGCCAAACAGATGGCGAATGGAGAGAGCAAAGCATGATGAAGTTGATTTCTATATAACGCAATTGCTTCGTTGACATGGATGCTTATGCTCATATCTACTTATATAGATTTAAGCACCCCACTGGTCATCCCGCGAAGGAATTAAAGAATAAGCGGAGAAAGTGTTGTTTTACTGCTCGCGCTTTGGAAGCAAAAAAAAAATAAAAATACTGCGAGGACAGATGGATGAGATGCCCGAGAACATCATGAGACACATGATACAATCGCAGGAAAAATTTAACGCAGAGAGCAACTGTGCTAAGCAAATTATAAAAGAGCTAAGAAGGAAACCCCAATTAATAATACATTGAACAGCTAGAACTGAGCTCTTCACGAAGACGGTGGTACCATGGGAAAAAAGGGCTACAAATTGGAAGCGTTTTAAGCGGTTGGAAATCCAACAGTGTTACTGAGTATAGGTTCAGCTTTGTTTTGTCAAAGATTGTAACAAAGCATCGCTCAACTAGGGCGTACGTATGTCCATGCACTTTTATATCATATGCTGTTCGTTTGCAATTTATTCAGATTTGGATTTCCAACAACGTCGTTAGCATTCATTAAAATTTGGTTAAGACACAAAGATTTTTGATACGCTATGCTTATGCGTATGCCATAGGTTATTTATTCATTTGGAGTCAAATCGGCTCAGAAACAGCTAATTTTTAGAACTCGATTTTCTAACAAAAACTTAGTACGTCATCTTATAGTCGATGAAATACTAGCCGATATAAGAAATTTTAATTAAATCGTTAGAGTCGTTTTCCACAAAATCCAATTACTTCTAAATCCGCCTTAAACAAAGTAGCGCTCATTTTGGGGTGGCAATGGTGTAGTGGTAACATCGTCAATTGCCACGCTAATGGTTCATGGTTCAAATCCTGATGTCAGCAAGCATTTATTTATTTCTCATGAAATATTTAAAGTCAGTCCGATCATTTGCAAAAGCTTCTGTGAACACTACTGCGAAGGCATAACACTGGCAGTAGCTTGGTCATCTGGCTGGAAAAATTGTTCGCTCTGTTGATGATGATTTGCCCTTGACATCGATTATCGGGAAAAAAGGACTGTGAATCAGAAGCAATGACAATAATAACAAAAATCTCCCCAGTTATCTGGACGCCACTCCTGGAGAATAGCTGAAGCATAAACAACTGAGCTTCAAGGACCACTACACCAAAGTCTTTCTCTCTCTCTCTCTATCCATCCTTTCTAACGCCTGCACTGTGTGTAAACATGTTAAAGGTATTAATAACCCTTTGAGTGCGCGCAAATTATAAAAAAAAAAAAAAATGAAAATTCCAATTCTACTTCAAACTGTAACTACGCAGACCCCAGGTATGAAGTTTAAAGTAAATCCGTCTAGTCATTAAGGCTACAGACAGACACACTTGTATGAGTTTTTCTGTAATTATTATTATTATAATTTTTTTAATATGCAAACACGATTTTTGTGATCTATATTCACTTTGGAAAGCCGTAAAAGACACCAAAAGGTCCAAAGTCCCCGCGCCAACAATCAAATTAAATCAAAATGAATGGGCAAGGGAAGATAAAGAAAAAGCAGACGTTTTTGCGGCCCACTTGGAAGAAATCTTTTAACCGTACGATGGTCAAGTGGTGTACGATAACATCAATAGGCCGGATTTACCATCTGACGATTTAACACTCACAAGTGCTACGCTAGGGGAACTCAAACATGAGATCCAGAAATTAAAACCTAAGAAAGCTCCTGGTTATGATTTGATCACCGGAGACATTCTCAAAGTTTTACCTAGAAGAGCATTGATTAAGCTTCTCCATATTGTAAATGCTGCGCTCAGATTAAAACACGTGCCAAACCAATGGAAAGTTGAGGAAGTCATTATGGTTTTAAAACCAAGAAAACCGCCAAATGAGGTAAAATCTTATAGACCAATTTCGCTTCTTCCAGTCATATCGAAAATTTTCGAGAGGATATTGCTAAGGCATCTCCAACCGGTAATAGATGAAAATAATCTTATCTCTGACCACCAGTTTGGTTTCAGAAGCAAGTATTCGACGATTGACCAGGTGCATAGAATTACTGACGCAATCGAGAAAGCATTTGAAAAAAAAAAGATTTGCTCAAGCGTATTTCTTGACATCTCGCAAGCCTTTGATAAGGTGTGGCATGATGGCTTGAAATGCAAACTACGACAAGTTCTCCCTGTATGCTTATACGATATTCTAGAATCATATCTCGGGAATAGACTCTTTCGTGTTAGACATGGAATCGAATACTCCGAGCTCAAAGAAATTTCGGCCGGCGTACCGCAAGGAAGCGATACGGCACTATCCTTGCTACATTTGCCGATGACACAGCTATCCTAGCAGTAGGCAAAACAATCGAAGAAACGATTGCAAAACTGCAAAACGCACTGAATAATGTAAATGAATAGACGAGGGACTGGCGGATCGCCCTCAATGAATCTAAATCTCTTCACGTAAATTTCACTTACAAGAAAACTAATGACTTGCCAATTTTCCTAAACTCGGCCCAAATACTTTTTGCAAACAAGCAAGTGATAAAGCCGGTGTGGACCTACGGTATAGTTACAACTTTGGGGTTGTACCAAGAAAACAAATGCAAATATTTTACAAACTTTTCAAAATAAAGTGCTAAGAGAAATTGTCCAAGCACCGTGGTATATTAGAAACGACGATATCCACAGGGATCTCGGAATTCCGATAATCGAAGTTGAAACTAGAACCTTCGCGAGAAAGCATAGAAACCGACTAATAGGACATGTCAACAATACAGTCCTACAAATTTTGGATGAGAGCAATTTATTGCGCCAACTACAGAGGACGAAATCTTTCGACTTTCTAGATTGCGGAATATGCAGGATCTTTCACTAGAAAGTAACCGTTTTTATTTCGTGATAAAACAATGTCTCGATAAGTTATTACTTAGTTGCGATATCTAACAAATTTATATCGAAGGGTGGTGTTTTTTTAGTCAGTAAGAATCTCACACTACTATGAGCACGCGCTTGCTATTCTCATAGTGTCGATGGAAGATTTTTCACCTACCCTCGGGAAAAAAAAGAAAAATATTTACGGCGCTTCTACTAACGCGATTTTCAGAAATTATGTAGCGTTAGAAAGCTATTTAAATGCAGATGTACGCAGATTCACAATGTTTTCTATTTTAAGGCCAATTTAATAAGAAAGCTGCAATCACAATATAAAAGTAAGTCAATACATATACATTTATGCATGCAATAAATACACAAATCACGCGTACAGTGTAAATCCACAACTCTCTTAAGGACCCAGAGAGTTGCACTGAGCTATTGTTTCCTTTTCGGAAAGTTACTCACGTTAAAAAGAGAAGGAAGATCAGAAATCTCATGCTTATCAAATGTGTACAACAATCAGTGATGCCACATATGTGTCTTTAAATATATTACTTCAACAAAATTGAATACCACATGTTTATACCGCAGATATCGTGAACGTACATACATATGTATATTTTTATAATGGACATTTTAAAAATGAATGCCGTTGAATTAAGCAACGATTCACTTTCATTAAATATATAAAATATTTGATTTGCGATCGAATTTTGGTCACTGGGCCCACTAGTACTTATAATAAGCCTGGGAACTCATTCCGTAACTTTAAGAACGATTATCGTCTGAACGATACTTGCAAACGCTATCGTCATTAATTTGCTTCACATAGACAACTTTATCACTATCGTTTCGTATATGGTTTAAAATTTGACAGCCGTCAGTAGCTTCAACTGACTGAAATTTGACACAAGACGTATGATAAAATGACAGTGGGCCACAGTGAGCAACGTTCGCGGAATGCTCAAATTACAGTCGCTTACAAACTCTATCATATTTATTAAATAGCAAATGTTGGATATTTTTTTGCATTTAAAAAATAACCATCTAAAATAAATTGTTCACTTTAAAGTTCGCAAAAAAGTTTAATTTGCTTACAAAATATACAAACCAATGCATGACGATACCTCTTTAGCTATCGTGCAAACGATGTCGTTTTAACAGTTTTTGACAATTTTTGGGGTTACGTGAAACAAAACTATCGTTCGACAATAATCGTCTTACGGAATGAGTGCCCTGATCAAAATATCGATATCGAAAATTTTCACGAACACAATACTTGTCCTTATTTTGAATATATCCTATTTCCCCTTGTGAGCCCTATGGCATCTACGAGTACTATGAGGAATATGCATGGCGACTGATTGGAAAACTACTGTCTGCTTAAAATGTGATGTATGTAGGTCTTGCTTTACCTCGTAGTTCTGGTCTCCGGCAACTATACATATGTACAAATCCTTATTCATTTAGTCAGCAGTTGCAAGTGTGTTAGGTATAGCGGACTTGTCCATAAGAGCGTAAGTAAAAATTGAGAAAAGTTATCTGGGACAGCGTCTCAATCTTACCTATAATATGATACATTGTGAAAATAAAAAGATTATAAACTATTTCAGAAATCATGTCCTCCCCTCTGTTTCCAAAGCTTTAATATGAAACTCATTCGATTTCCAACATTTTCTTCTAAAAGACATTGCAGTCTAACGTGTGAAAAATATAACACACACAACATGAGTGGTTGCGAGAAGCTAGGCCCTGGTACTTAAGAAGCTGTTGCGCCAAATATTTTTTTTTTCTTATGACAGAATATCTGGACTATCTCGTAATGTATTTTGCTGTTCTTTACAGCAATACTTAATACGCGTAACTGCATCTTTCTTCAGAACGAGGTAAATCTCCGAATATCTTTATAAAAAAACTTAATTTTTTACGGTCTCATAGAACATTTAACATCAATATACATACACTCAGATACTTAACATCTTCCCAAATATTCTTTATTCACTCTATCAGGCTCTGGAACTCCTAGCCCATACACATCAAAAGAATAAATGAATGAATGAATCAAAAGAATAGGCCATCCCATAAAAATATATTACTGATTATTACGTAATGCAGCAATAGCGTATGTGGGCGCCGTGGTGCAAGTGGTCAGTGTGTCAGACAACTGTGCGTGAGGTTCCAAGTTCGAATCTCAACGCTTCGCAAAAACGCCCTTCGGATACGCCACTTAAATGTAGGTCCCTTCCATTCGTGCAGAAAATATAACGCAAAAAAAAAAGTGGTTGTGTGAAACTAGGCCCTGGCACTTAAAGAGCTGTTGCGCCAAATATTTATTTATTTTAATAGAGTATAGTCTTGAATCTTAAACTCTTTATTAATTATTATATTATATTTTATGTTAATTATCATTGTTATTAATTTTGATTTACATTTTTAGATCCAAATTACAATTTTGTACTATAGAAGACTAAGTCTTCATGTTCATCCGAAGTAATTCTTCAATAAATTGAAATTGAAATTGAAAATTCTTTTAATACGTATATGTCACATGATGAATAGCAAATTTTTGTTTGCCTTTAATACAAGGTGCACAAGAACAGGGTCCCAAAAATGTTTTCTTTTTCTTTTTTTGCCATCTCATACAGACAAAAGCAGAGTGGAAATGTACAGCTCTCTAGATCAATGTTCTAATTTCAGAAAAACCACAAAAAGCCTTTTACGATCCTACTTCTTGCGAACGTTTGACAAACATCTCAACAATACGCCCTTCGGATACAGCTATGGCAAGAAACTGTAGGTTTATTCCATTCTTGCAGAAAACATAATGCCTACAACATGAATAGCAGCAAGAAGACGGCCTTAAACCCTTTATAGGTTACTTGCACAAAATACTATATTTATTTATTTTAAGTCGAACAATTCAAAAGTAACAAGAGCCTGAGATATTGATAAACAGATAGACTGACCGATTCCATTTTTATCTTTCAAGTGCGGAGCACTAAATATGTATACAACATTTTTACTCTTCATGCAAAGTTATTTAAAACCCGTCAAGATAAAAGTATTAAGACTATATGAGTATTTGAAAGTTATCCAACGGATGTTATAATTGTTCACGGGCTGTAAATTCCGCCTTCAATCGTAAAGCCCGACATAGCACGGTTATCGCGCTACCTAACCTTATCATCCTTTTGTGAATGTAATCGATCTATTCATGGCGATTATCACTCCATTTGACGATTGTAATCTAAAGCTTCATAAATTAAATCCACCAATAATAGTGCACGACGTAAATCGCTTTATATCTCCTTTTGAAGAACAGAAAAAGAAAAGTCCCCCTTCAAACAGGCTTATCAACGCGTCCAGCGATCACCAACTCAATTTCTGTTTTGGACATTAATTGATTTCGCAAACAAGAGTTGTTACAAGTGTCATCCCGACATTGATAACATTTTGTACAACTTAATCAATGAAGCTCTCAGTTTTTGGGAGTGAATATCAATGAGGACGACACACGTGGCGTCGTAAAATCCAATGAATGGATAAGAGAATCATTCAAATCAATGTGTCACGTCAAGTGGTTCTTGTTGACAGACAACCTACTAAGCAAGTAATAATAAAGTTTTACTATCAAAAACACTGATAACTCGGTGTTGTACTCCAGTATTTGCACTCATTTCCCCACCAGACAGATAGAAATATACTTTTAATTGATCACTAAACGAAGCAAAATGCGTATGTGATTGATGTTCTACACGGATAGACGACACAACGGGAGCACTTAAGAATCGTTTGCTTTTTGAAGTAGAACAGGTACTGTAGAGTGAAGTACACTATCGATTTTATTTTTTAAAAGGGATTTTACTGAAGCAAATGTCCGTGGTTTCATAATTTAAATAATTTCTAAAACTAAATTAATAGTAATAATTTAGATTTATTCTTCTTCTTCCTTTTATCAGCGAGGTTATGATCCGAAAACTAGGGATCACAACCCTCCCACTTCACCGCATTTCTACTGATCCGCCTGTGGGGTTCGCCTATTTGACCTCAGAAAATATCGGCAGGCCTGCCGATTTTGGATCACTCGGTTACTGAGGCCAATGAAATGCCGATGTCGTCGCATTTGTCTGATCCAGGCGTTTATAGGCCTGCCTTTCCTACATCGCGATGTCTTTGGAACGTGCATAGATATTGCCTTTTTTACAGGGTTCAAATGATCTCTTCTTTGAACGTGGCAATACCAGCTGAGCCGGTCGCGCTCTAATTTTCGTACGATGGTTTCCTTGATGTGAAGCTTCCACGGATCTTCGAACTTCTTATTCGATCAAGCTTGGTCACTCCTGCTGTCATGCGAAGCATCTTCATCTCAGCTGCCGTTAATTTACTCTCATACTTTTTGTACATCGTCCAACATTGTGAACCGTATGTGAGCGCTGGACGTACAACTGCGGTGTAGAGCCTTCCTTTCAACTTAGGGGGCATTTTTCTGTCACAGAAGATAGCGGAATTTTCTCGCCACTTCATCCACCCTACGCTTACACGATGATTGATGTCGTCATCACAAGTTGCTTTGCTATTGATCATAGATCCCAGATATTTGAACTTTTCGCACTTGGGAAGCACTGTTCCATTCAAATAAATGTCTGGAATAGGCCTGAGTGGATCAGAGAACGGGCAGCACAAGTACTCTGTCTTTTTTGAACTAATGCGATACCCATTTCCCTCCAAAACGTCCACCCACACATCAAGTGCTCGTTGCAGGGATGTAGGATCCTCACTTATGATGGCTCCATCGTCAGCAAAGAATAACTGATGTACCTTGGGGTCCATCACTTTACCTTCAAGCAGATAATCAAGGACTGTAATAAAGAGCAAAGGACTTAAAACGCTTCCCTGGTGCACCCCGACTTTGATTCGGAACTCTTCGGTTACTCCAGCGGGGCATCTTACTCTTGTCTTTGCTCCTTCGTACATGTCCATAATCATCTGTACATAGGTTTCTGGAACCCCTCGATGTCTTAGCGCCTTCCATATCAGATCTCGTGGTTGTTTGTCGAATGCCTTTTCAAAGTCAACCAATACAATATGCAAATCCCTTAAGGAATCACGATGTTTTTCCATTATGATCCTTATACTTTGGATTGCATCTGTGGTTGATTTACCCGAGACAAACCCGCACTGATCATCAGATAGCCGTATTATTTTTCGCAGTCGGCCACCTAATACCCGCTCAACGATTTTCATGGTGTGTGACATCAGCTTGATCGAACGGTAGTTATCACAGTTTCGCGTATCACCCTTCCCTTTGTATACAGGGAGAAGGTAACTTTCCCTCCATTCATTCGGCATTGGATCACCTCTCACGAATTTGGAGATGAGAATTCTGAGCCATCTGAACCCGATGTCTCCCATCTTTTTCCAGAACTCAGAGGGTATCTCGTCTGGCCCAACCGCTTTTCGTTTTTTGGAGTATTTGACCGCCTCACTAACTTCTTCGACTGTAATGTCGGGTATTTGTTCACAGTTAGGGGTGGCTCTTGGAAAGTATAGCCGGGGAAACTGTTCATTCAAAAGCTCTTCACAATACTGCCGCCACCTCTGCAGAATTTTGTCGTCATCCACAAGAAGCTGGCCATGAGCATTGCTAATGAACTTTGGCGAACGAATCTCCTGAGCATTCTTCCTTCTTTGGGCGGCTATTTTGAAGATAGTGGCACTCTTGTTCATATTGTGTCTTCGCAGCTCCTGGATAGCCTGGTTTGCATCAGCAACCGGGGAAAATATTTTATCCAGCTCCCGATACAGGCCCTCCGTACTCTCTGCTTGAAGCTGAGCGCACTTCTTCTTCGCTTTTTTCTTGCAGCATCTGTATTCCATTTCGAGGCGAGCTTTTTCGTCACTATTATTAGAGGGGCACTTTGACCAAGCTTTGAAAGCCGCTTTCTTCTCATTTATCACTTTCTTAGCTTCATCACTCCACCACCATGTTTCTTTGGCGTGTTGATGGTGGCCTTTTGAAGCTCCTAGCAGTGATTTGGCCTTCTTTAAGCAAGTTCGCTGTAGGGAATCCCACATATTTTGTGCTCTGCACTCTTCATCCTCAGCTCCGTTGATGGTGTGAGAGAGGTAATTTTTCATTACGAAAACAAAAGCATCGCCTTTTTCTTTGTCCAGATTGTACCACTTGATTTTCTCAGAGACCCCTGTTTGTTTGCTTTTCTTTGGTGTTTTCATAAAAATTTCTGTTAGCAGGAGACGGTGTTGCCGAGCGATTGCCTCTCCCAGGATCACTTTGCAATCTTTTACCCGGGGCTTCATGAAACTGCCTACCAAATGGTAGTCAATCTGAGTTTCATCTCCACCACTGCTGTAAGTGATTAGGTGTCGGCTTTGTTTGATGAACATGGTATTTAACACGATAAGACCGTGTGATTTGCATATGCTTAGGATGTCTTCACCAGGAAGGTTCCTGGTGCCATATCCTAGTCCTCCATGGCAGTCTTCATAGTCTTCGTTTGATTTCCCGACATCTCCATTCAAATCTCCTCCAACAAATAGAAATTCTACCTTTGGGATGTTCTTAAGGAGATTGTGGAAATCTAGCCAAAATGCATCCTTATCTATCTGATTGCACCCATTGTGGGGAGCATATGCACTGACAATATTCCACACCTCTCCTTGTATTACTAGTTTGAGAGACATCAAACGGTCGCTGGACTTCGAAATGCTCAAGACGCTTCCAAGTAGCTCTGCCGCAAGGATGATACCGATTCCGTTCCTAGCCTTTTCCGTTCCGTAGTAGAACATCTTGTAATCTTTTGTCCTAACGTCCAAGAAACGCGCCCGATTCCCGGTGTTTTTCCATTTCGTCTCTTGGACACACAAGATGTCCACCCGCCTTCTATTCATCATCTCTTCCAGCTCGTAACTTCGACCGGTCATGCTTCCAACGTTCCAACTCGCGACCCTTAAATTGCGTCCAAACTGTTTCATTATGTTGCTAGCCCCCGGAATTCGTATAGCTCTGACCCGAACATTTCTGCTCGGTCCAGGATCAGTACCATGCACAGCAGTGGTAGTGCCTGGCGGGGTAGTGCCTTTCCTTTTTGCAAGTATTATCATAATGATACAGTTTTGCAATATTACCATATTGCGATGGTGTTTGTTGTTTGACACGTGCATGCTCCTGTTTTAGTATTGTTTGATCTTTCTTTTATGACACCGGTGATCTCCAGTCGTGTCAACCCACGGACTCGCATGCACACGTGTGGGAGGGTTTTTATGGTAGTATATGTGTCGCTAGGCTCACTTGGGTGTTATATTGCCTAGATCTGATTTGTCCCCTTAGTCGCCTTTTACGACAAGCGCTGGTTGTTGGGGGGCGCTGCAGTGATATTCTTAACCCGTCTCTGCACGGGACTAATAATTTAGATTTATTATTTTGTATAAATTAATGTGAGTATAAGAGCTTAACTCTTTCAATCCAATTGCATAACGTAAGGCGGAAGTAAAGAGAAGCGATAAGGAAGAGGGATATTTCTGGTGCAGTGGTTTGAATCTCAGATGATACTAAATTTCAGTGAGTGATTCCATGTGTGGTGTCCGAACTAGTTGGAAAGTATTTGCTGTAATTTTTGCACTCGGTTTTGATTTTCAGTATTTGTTTCGAGAACGTTTTGTTATTCTATGTGGTGTATGAGTATGACTGCATTATTAGTTCTACTGCTAGAAAGCTTGAATAGACATGAATGATATTTGAACCGACAACCTGGCACTTAGTAACCGGGCACACTACCCTTATACTATGCCGTTTAGATTATTTTAGATGATTAAATAATTCATTGGATATTCTGCAGGAAGCGCGCTCTGAATTGTTTCATTCTACTCTATTCGTAGTGGATTTTTTTGAAACAGAACAATCTGATCATCATTTTAAAAGCAAATAATCGGATCAGAGGAGACATTTGTTGATCGACTTATGGTAACTATTGTGTACGTGTATTTTTTCCACCAAAATCAGATTAGATCCTTAAACTTCATCTTTTCATTTTCAGCTCTTTTCAAAAACCGGCTATGTCTTAGAAATGGCCTTGGAATTGCCAATAATTCGATCCAAGTTGGTAAAGCAATGCCACGGAACTCTTAACGAGATCGCTGTCAGGTGCGACGTATCCGTGTGCTGGTTCACAGCGATATTCCAAGTAATTTCAAGGTGGATGAGCTAGCTAACGAGCTAGCTAAGGAGGGTGCAGACCGGAGCCCTCCCCACCTAGAATCGGCCTAACAAGTTTTGACCACAGTTGTTATTAAATTTGTTTTGGAAATATCAAAATGATGATAAGTTTCATTTCCAATGTACGAAAGTTCCGCAACCAAGTACTTGCTTTTGCAAGAGTAAACTTTGGAATATAAATAAGAAGAGATTTACTACAACTCAAATATTTTTTAAGAAGCTTCTAGTCATCCTGTTATCTGCTACTTTAACATAATTTCGCCAATTTTCCATAAGTTACATGAAACTTAGATTTAACAAAATGCCCCCAAAAAGTGGCTAATATTCTGTTTAAATTTTCTGGTGTTAATCTTCTTCTGCTAATTTTCCAAAACTTTGGTTTGGATGAAACCTTCTACATAGGTAGATTTTCGGTTGAAGCATTTTTAGTCGCAGCCAATGCCTATTATTCGGCGTGACTCAATGCTGTTAATGTGTTTCGCACTATTGAAATTCATTGATTTTAATAATTTTTACTATTGCTATTGTTGACGTTGTTTCAGAATTTAAAAAAACTCAAATATGAAATTCAAACAAAGTTGTTGTTAAAGAAATCTACTCCTTAAAAATCGTATAAATAGCCGACTCAAACTAGGTTTTGATCCATACATTTGAAATAATTCATGAAACCTTTAAAAAATTAATTAAGATATGTTCTAGACGCCATAAGAGAAAATTCGAAAAGTTGCTGATACGAGTTCGCCGAGGTTCCTTCTGTATTTTTAATATTTTTAAAAGTTCGGTATCTTTCAACGAAACATGCTGAAGAGGTCACCTATAGTATAAAATGTTCCCCTCAATGTGACGATTTGCATAGATATGCATAATTTGCACTATTTTTATAATTCTAATTTATTTGGTTAGTATTGTATTTGTATTTGTATTTATTGTGGAAAAACAGATTTTGACAGTATACTACAAGATAATAGAATCTTCTAGAAGTATTATTCTTTAAAATTACGTAATTATTCCACAAAATAATAAAAAAAAAACAAAAATAAAATAAATAAGTAAATAAATAAATGAATAAAGAGATAGGAAACATATGAATAGAGAAGTTAAGAAATATTTAAATAGTGATATTATTTTCAGAAAGATAGGAGAAAAGTTTCCTACTGAATACGGCAAATGAGTTTATAAGCTGCAATTCATGAGGAAAACGGTTCCACAGACGGATTGCAGTCACAAGGAAGGAGTGTTCCCCAATGCAGTGTGTAAATCGTGGGATAATCAATTTCAAGCCTCTAGTTGAACAGGCAAAAGTGAGCAATTCATGCAGACAAGTAGGACTCTTGAAGTGGATGATATAAAATAATTTTACAATAACACGATACCTACAATATACGTCAAAACTTAAACCAATAACACGAGATTTTAGATATGAAACGCTACAAGATCTGGAAATGTTATAGTTAAAACGAATACAGTCATTAAAGGCAACATTTAATTTACGTTTACATTCATAATCAAGACAAGTATATACAGAACAGTTATATGTAAGAAGAGGCATAATTAGAGTCTTGATTAGGCGTATTTTAAGACTTACTTGGACTAAGTTAGCAGAGTGCCTCAAGTAGCGCAACCCAGCATAAACCTTCCTAATTGTATTAGTGGTTGCATCACAGCAGGTGAGAGAGGAGTTAATATAATATCCTAGATATTTGACGACGTCCACGATGGGAATTACGTTACTCTTTAGAATAATAGGTGGAAAATCGGAGGGATGGAATATATTTCTAGAGCAAATCACACTTAATGTTTTAGCAGGGTTCAGTTTGAGTTTGTTAAGACTTGACCATTTTAAAATTCTTTCTAGGTCTTCATTTAACCTGGCAACACAGTCTTCCCTTAAACTAACTGGGCGAGAAATGTAAACCAGGACGTCATCAGCATACATATGAATTTTGCAGCTTTCAACTATTGTAGGGAGACCATTGTTAAATAGAGAGAATAGAAGAGGTCCCATTACAGAACCCTGCGGAACACCTACATTAACGACGTAAGGGTCCGAAACGCCCTTATCCGTGACCACAGTTTGAACTCGATAGTGCAGGTATGTTTGTAAGAGCCTTAGAGATGTTGGTGAAAAATTAAAATTGTTTTTTAGTTTATAAAGCAGTATGGAGTGATCAAGGCTGTCAAATGCTTTCGAGAAGTCTAGCAAAACTAAAATCCCAATTTAATTGGAATCCAAAGCTGACCGAAGATCACTAGTGACTTTGAGAACAGCTGATTCCCAGCTATGTTTGCTACGAAAACCAGATTGCCATTTCGACAATTTGTTGTCGATATTTAGATAAATTTGCATCTGTTTGGAAAGTGTCTTTTCAAAAACTTTTGACAGAAAACAAAGAATACTTATTGGACGGAAATCTGAGGCGTTTTGAGGGCTGTTTTTTTTTTGGAACAGGGATAATATTAGCAGCTTTCCATTGGTCAGGAAACTGCCAACTATCAATACAGAAATTGAAAATATGACGTATGTACGGAAGAAGGTGGGGAAGGAGTAATTTCAGGAATCTAGGCGATATACCATCCGGTCCTATAGAATTTCATTTTACAGAGACAATTGCCTTAATAACATCAAGTTCTTCAACACATTCCAATGAAAAGGTTGGGGTCACATTTGCCTAGGGCGTCCCGCTATTCTGCCTGCCTGGGTGAGCGGATTCCACTGCATGGCGTATTTCGCAATGGAGTTGTCTTCGCGCCGTACGGTGTGTCCAATCCATTGCCACTTTCTTCTACGTATAGTAATGCTTATAGGTTCTTGCCCCGTTCTCAGATAAAGTTGTTCGTTAGAGATGCGGTTCGGCCAAAAAATCCTCAAGATGATTCTTAAGCATTTGTTTACGAAGACTTGCAGCTTTCGTGTGTTAATGGTGTCCACCTTCCAAGTACTGCACCCATAAAGCAGCACTGATTCTACGTTGGAGCGGAACAGCCGTAGCTTGGTTCTTAAGCTAATAACATTGCTTCCCCAGATTTTAGATAGCATTCCGAACGCAGCTTTAGCCTTCCCGATTCTGCTGCACACATCCAGCACCACACGTCCTAAATAAAGAAAGTTATCAACTTTCTCGACTTGCTGTCCGGCAATGTAAAGTTGAGCGCGGTTGTTAGAAGAAGTGCTCAGGGCTTTTGTTTTGGCTGTGTTTATTTTTAGCCCCACTTTGTTTGCCTCAGGTTCTAGATTTTGGGCCATCAGATGAAGATCCATTATCCGATGTGAAAGTAGACAAACATCGTCAGCGTAATCTAGGTGTTTAAGGTAAGATGTCATAGTCCAACGAATTCCATAATTAGCTTTCGTCAATTCTGCACGGAGTACATCGCAAAAACAATAGTGGTGACAGTATGCACCCTTGACGTACTCCACTTTTGACTTCAAAATCCTCCGACACCTTACCATTGTGCACGACGTGACACTTACCGCCCTCGTATGTAGCCTTGATAATAGCTATAAGTTTTTCTGGAATCCCTCTCCTGCGCAAGGCCAACCAGATAGCATCTCGATTCAATCTGTCGAAAGCCTTCTCGAAGTCGATAAACAGTAAATGTAGCGGAGACCTATACTCAACGCATTCTTCGATAATGATCCGTAAGGTGTTTATGTGGTCGATGCAGCAGGATCCAGCGCCAAAGCCTGCCTGTTCAACATCGAGAGTTGAATCTAAATGTTCTTTAATTCGTTCTAGAATTATTTTAGCTATTATCTTAGCCACGGCTGGAAGAACGCATATACCTCTCCAGTTACCGCAATCCATCAAGTTTCCCTTCTTTGGAAGTTTAATGATCATCCCCCTTTTCCACTCCTGTGGAAATTGTTCGCTATCCCAAGCTCTACGTATTAGGGGATGCAGCAAATCTGCCGATGTATTTGGCGCCGCTTGAAATAGCTCGGCAGGGATGCCATCAATACCCACCGCCTTGTTCTTCTTGAGGGACTTGATTGCTGTTATTATCTCGGTTTTACTGGGAGGTGCGGTGCGAATTCGGGAATTTGTTGCTTCGAACTGCTCATTCGAATTCGAGATCATACCGCCATCGTCTATGTGATTAAGCACTGTAGCAAAACGTTCTCTCCATCTAGTGAGCTGATCCTCATCCGAAATCAGAAGGTTACCGTCTAGACTCTTCACTGGATGTTGTTTGGAGTTTCGACCACCAATGAGCTCCTAAGTGATGCTATAAACAGTCCTACTGTCGCACCTATTGGCTGCTTCTTCAGCCCTTGAGGCCAGTGAGTTGACATATTGACGTTTATCACGTCTCACACTACGCTGCACTTCTTTCTTCTTCGCACGGTATTGGGTTTCAAGCTCGGTTCTCTCTACTGCTGAGGCCGCTGCAATCCGAGCCTTGATTGCTGTACGCTCATCGATCCGTCTCCAGGTGTCTGTAGGAAGCCATGTGCGGTGGTGTTTCTGCTTTTTACCGACATACGTGCGTGCCCCAGTCGCAAAAGCATTTTTCACAGCACTCCAGTGGTCATCCATGTTCTCTATGCTGCTAATGCTGTTTGGCTGAATTTAATTCAAACTAAGTAGACACTTAGGAACCTAAGCAACATCGTTTCAACGACATACGAATTTTTTTTTTAAAATTCCCTTCATGCCAACATTGAGCTAAATCGACTCAGAAAAACTGTGAAACAGTAAATTAAACATCGATATACAAATTTTCTGACAAAAATGTGGCACACCAACTTATAACACACGTATTGTGTATCTAAACTAATCTAAATATCAAATTTCTATAAAATAGTTTGAACCGTTTTTTTATAATTTTTATTACAGTTATTGTTACAATTTTCCAGAAATTAATGATAAGGAATAAATAGTTAAATTTCAAAAACCTGGTAATAACTAGAAAATTTTAAGCAGACAGACATCTGCAGCCATCTCTGGGGCGCTGGTTCAACGTTATACGAGTATGTTCGCCTCCAAGAGAGGTTTATAGAAAAAAAAGGCAACTAGTAACATACTCGTATGCATGTATAATTCAGCACAAATATGTATAAAATTTGATTAAAATCGTTAGAGAAGTGTTCAGTGTTCAGGAAAATTATATATATTTTGTTTTCTAAATTGGCCATAAGTGAAGTAATTATGAGAATATTTACCCCACAGACGCTAGATACGATGTTCGAAGTCATTAAATTCAGCCGTTTACGATGCAGTTATCCATACATAGAGGCGGATAGACTAATAAATGCACGGATTCCTTCATAATACATATTAGTACCAAACTTGATCAAATTTTCGAGATCGAACATATTCAGGACGCCGATACAGCAGGTGTATACGTAAGTATATTTAAAGCTGCATTTAGAAATATTAGTTGAGCTACGCAACATTTTGCGGCATGTCCCGTGCTAAAAACTAGCAAAGTTAATTTTACAGACTATTATGTAACAACCCAAGGGTGCTAAAAATTGTACTCTTACAAAATGTTCTATGAAACACCCTGCGTTTCGAATATTAAAAATTTGGTTCAAAAAACTGTTTTTCCTACTTAGTAAGTTAGAATGAAAGATCATTAGTATATACTCGTATGTATAACTTAATAATAAGTTCTTAAATCATGTAATGAGTTTTTCAAGATACACATTTTTTCTCCCCATTGCCTGAAGACCTTCTCCCCCTCCCTCCTAAA
Organism: Brachypalpus laphriformis; assembly: GCA_945910035.1. NCBI lineage: Eukaryota > Metazoa > Arthropoda > Insecta > Diptera > Syrphidae > Brachypalpus > Brachypalpus laphriformis. Next base: position 12,645,540 of record OX246753.1, on the reverse strand, counting down.
AGCATCACATATTTGCATCAGACACTAATGACTTTGTGTATTAGCATCATCGAGGACACTGTCTGAATCATTTTTAAAGCATTTGGTAAGCACACACACAATTTTCTAAAAGTCTTAAATCTTTTCATATAAACTAAGCCTTGTATAAATCCAAAAAAAATTCACCATTTTCCTGAGACTTTTCGTCGGAAAGTCCCATTACTGTTCTCAGCTAGCTCCAATTATTGTTACCGAAAGTAAAATTTAATTTTTGCACTTATTCCCGTTTACTTTTAATTTAAAAACTTTCTCCACATTGCGTTTCAAGATATCCCCGCTTCTGGTGTATCTTCGATCAATACCGCCACTATGATACAGCAGAGCAATATGTACGAAAACCGTAAAACCTAAAAACTAGGTCCTAGTCCGTCAAGTTCGTTGCACTGACTAAACTTTGTCAAAGTGAAACCATCCAATACATGATGGCATACTGGGAACCTGTAAGATAGACTGTTATCTCGAACCGATTACCGAACGGGCGTCATTATCGTCGCCCGGCATGGAGGGTCGAGAGACGATACAAATTTCTCTGTAGCCTTCGATAGCATCGCACTCTCCCATTTAGAGCGCAAGTGATACTATCAACTTGGGAACAATTTTGTTCTACCATTGTTTCGACGTTTTATCAGTGAACGAAAGCAGTTCAAATCTTATCAGTCTGCAGAGTATCGGGACATTTTATCACAGAGACGCAATAAAAGTTATATGCACCAATGCCATGTATGGCTTTCCAAAAGGAACTCATTTCGTCTCTTGAGAAGTTCTTGAGTTCAAAGTCTTACCTGGCTTAGATTTAGGTTTTCCCCTGTGATTTCTTTCACGACGGATTAGGCTAGTAAAACATACATATACGTATACCTTCACCTCAATTTCCTGTTGGTAGCACGATAGTGGATTATGAAGTGGCCGATAAGCACAAATCAGGCAATTCTAGGAATTACTAGATAAGAATGTCGCTTAAAATGGATTACGCCTGACTTAAAAGTTATCCTTGTGTCCACAGTAAATTTTAGTCATTTAGTAGTGCTATGTGTGTTAAATCGAATCTGACTCAATGTGTAAAACGAATGAAATTTTCAGATAATTTCAGTGAATGACTGTGAATGGTATTTTAATATGACATGCGATAACTTTATAATGAAAATAATACACAATAGATATAGAGTTTTGTCATCGATTTAACATGCAAATTGTATAACTTTCTAGACTTCCCGATAGATAAGCTTCAATGGCATTGTTTAAAAGAAAATACACTCCTTCATAACGTATACACAATAAACATACATATATTATGAGTGTTAACTAGACCACTATGAAATAATCATCGCTCCATATAAATGCCCAAGGTTCAACCAGCTACTATAGGTTAAGAATATTAGCTGTTAAGATGTCACATTGCACGTATATAGAATGCGGTTTGGTGTGCATAGAACAAGGCGTTTATCTTTGTGGAGTACTGATCTCACCGCTACCACACAGGGCTTTCCGTCTGAGTGAAAAAAGAATGTATTTGGCGCAACAGCTCTTTAAGCGCCAGGACCAAGCTTCTCATAACCACTCATGTACATACATACATTTTTGGCGCAACAGCTCTTTAAGCGCCAGGGCCTAGCTTCTCGCAACCACTCATGTTGTGTGCGTTATATTTTTCACACGAATGGAAGGGACCTACAGTTTAGTGCCGTATTCGAAGGGCAAGAGACAACAATAATTTCGGTGGGAGGTGGGACCGTGAAAAAAATTGTTGGTGTTTTCTGGGACTCAAACTTGGAACCTCGCGCGCAGTGGTCCTATACACTAACCACTTGCGCCACGGCCGGAGTCCGTATTCTGTATACGGACTCCGGCTCGATTTCGCTGCCATTTGAAAGCATGTCTAGAAGATGCTATATAATATGTACAAAAACAACGTACAACAGAATCAGGCGATATCTGGTGACACATATTGTTAAGTACATAATACCTACTGTGATTTCGACAAGTACTTTTCGTGCACTCCAATTTAAGTTGGCTCAGAATTGGGGACAATTTAAGGACTGCGAAAATCGGTGAATTAATTTTTTCACATTAAACGCTATAAAAGATGAAGATAAAAACACATATTTCATTGGAATTATGGGGAAGTCTATGTACGAGCTGTTAGCAAAGCTTACGTACGTCTGGAGTGAGACAAGGATGTACTTTAAGCCCGTCTTTATTTTCGCTGTTTATCAACGAAGTAATTCATTCCTTGCCCGGTGGTATTGAGTATGTCGCACAACAAATTAAGGCCTTGCTTTTTGCGGACGACATAGTTCTACTTGCATATACGCCCGAGTCTCTTCAATTGATGATCAATCGCCTGCATCAATATTGCTCATTGTGGAATCTGTCGGTAAATTTGGAGAAATCCAAAGTACTGATTTTTAAAAGAGGTGGAGGACGAAACTGCTTAAATGAGAGGTGGAATTTTAATGGTGAGAGCATCGAACTAGTCAATGAGTATAAATACCTTGGCGTTTACTTTACGAAAAATTTAAGCATGGAAAGACATTTGACGGAGAAACTTCTCAAGGCTAAATGCGCTATCAGCGCCACATGGAAACGATGTTTTGCCAATTAAAACATTGCGCACAGTAGCAAGTACAAAATTTTTGAAGCAGCGTCTGAGGCCATTTTGTTTTATGGGGCGCAGGTATGGGGTTGCAGACACTATGAAACAGTCGAAAAGTTGCTGAGCTACTACATTAAAAGAGTATTTCGGCTACCAACTAGCACTCCCAACTACATGATTATGTTGGAAACGGGATTGTCTCCACTGTTTATCAAAACACTTAAGTTACAAGTTGATTACATCTTGAAAGTCCTCAATATGAATAACGACCGGTTGCCCAAGAAAGTGGCCCTTCAAACAATTCGTAATAGAGACAGCTGGTACGCAGTGTGGTTGGAACTAGCGAACTTTTGTGGTATGGATTTAAATCCCCTCTTACGAGGGGAACTCCTATGCCTGAACTACATACCACATCGTGAGGATCTCCCTATATTATGAAACTTATGCAACCTTGGGGAAAGAGAGGACGTTCTGCATTTTGTTGGCAGTTGTCCAATTTTGAAGGAAAAAAGAAGGCACTTTCTCGGTAAGGACATCCTAACAGACCACGAAACCTTAGCTCTGCTCAATGAATTGAACGTATCCAAGCTATACCGTTTTTGTAAGGTAGCCCTAGCATATCGTGAAAGAATAAGAAATGAAAACTTTTAACCCGATTTTTATTTTTTATTTTTTGATCTTTTGTTTTTGTTTTCCCTTTTTTATACTTATAAAACTGAAAAATGTTATTCAGTTGTTAACCTGGCAGACGGCAATGCTATGCTATATGATTTCGTTTTAAATCAACTGTGAATTTGTTAATGGTTACTGAAATAAAAATCAATTATTATTATTATTATTATTATATAGCAATATATTATGAGGTACCAAAATGTTGAAAGACTGCATTTTTAACGTTTGTAGCGTTAGGTATACCCTTCTTGCCCCGTGCAGGGACGGGTTAAGAATATCACTGCAGCGCCCCCCAATAACCAGCGCTTGTCGTAAAAGGCGACTAAGGGGACAAATCAGATCTAGGCAATATAACACCCAAGTGAGCCTAGCGACACATATACTACCTTAAAAACTCTCCCACAAGTGTGCATGCGAGTCCGTGGGTTGACACGACTGGAGATCACTGGTGTCATAGAAGAAAGATCAAACAATACTAAAACAGGAGCATGCACGTGTCAACACCATCGCAATATGGTAATATTGCAAAACTGTATCATTATAGTAATACTTGCAAGGAAAGGCACTACCCCGCCAGGCACTACCACTGCTGTGCATGGTACTGATCCTGGACCGAGCAGAAATGTTCGGGTCAGAGCTATACGGATTCCGGGGGCTAGCAAAATAATGAAACAGTTTGGACGCAATTTGAGGGTCGCGAGTTGGAACATTGGAAGCATGACCGGTCGAAGTTACGAGCTGGAAGAGATGATGAATAGAAGGCGGGTGGACATCTTGTGTGTCCAAGAGACGAAATGGAAAAACACCGGGAATCGGGCGCGTTTCTTGGACGTTAGGACAAAAGATTACAAGATGTTCTACTACGGAACGGAAAAGTCTAAGAACGGAATAGGTATCATCCTTGCGGCAGAGCTACTTGAAAGCGTCTTGAGCATTTCGAAGTCCAGCGACCGTTTGATGTCTCTCAAACTAGTAATACAAGGAGAGGTGTGGAATATCGTTAGTGCATATGCTCCCCACGATGGGTACAATCAGAGAGATAAAGATGCATTTTGGCTAGATTTCCACAATCTCCTTAAGAACATCCCAAAGGAAGAATTTCTGTTTGTTGGAGGATATTTGAATGGACATGTCGGGAAATCAAACGAAGACTATGAAGACTGCCATGGAGGACTAGGATATGGCACCAGGAACCTTCCTGGTGAAGACATCCTAAGCATGTGCAAATCACACGGTCTTATCGTGTTAAATACCATGTTCATCAAACAAAGCCGACACCTGATCACTTACAGCAGTGGTGGAGATGAAACTCAGATTGACTACCATTTGGTAGTCCAGGATTGCAAAGTGATCCTGGGAGAGGCAATCGCTCGGCAACACCGTCTCCTGCTAATAGAAATTTTTATGAAAACACCAAAGAAAAGCAAACAAACAAGGGTTTCTGAGAAAATCAAGTGGTACAATCTGGACAAAGAAAAAGGCGAGGCTTTTGTTTTCGTAATGAAAAATTACCTCTCTCACACCATCAACGGAGCTGAGGATGAAGAGTGCAGAGCACAAAATATGTGGAATTCCCTACAGCGAACTTGCTTAAAGAAGGCCAAATCACTGCTAGGAGCTTCAAAAGGGCACCATCAACACGCCAAAGAAACATGGTGGTGGAGTGATGAAGCTAAGAAAGTGATAAATGAGAAGAAAGCGGCTTTCAAAGCTTGGTCGAAGTGCCCTTCTAACAATAATGACGAAAAAGTTCGCCTCGGAATGGAATACAGATGTTGCAAGAAAAAAGCGAAGAAGAAGTGCGCTCAGCTTCAAGCAGAGAGTACGGAGGGCCTGTATCGGGAGCTGGAGAAAATATTTTCCCCGGTTGCTGATTCAAACCAGGCTATCCAGGAGCTGCGAAGACACAATATGAACAAGAGCGCAACCATCTTCAAAATAGCCGCCCAAAGAAGGAGGAATGCTCAGGAGATTCGTTCGCCAAAGTTCATTAGCAATGCTCATGGCCAGCTTCTTGTGGATGACGACAAAATTCTGCAGAGGTGGCAGCAGTATTGTGAAGAACTTTTAAATGAATAGTTGCCCCGGCTATACTTTCCAAGAGCCACCCCTAACTATGAAGAAATACCCGACATTACAGCCGAAGAAGTTAGTGAGGCGGTCAAATACTCCAAAAAACGAAAAGCGGTTGGGCCAGACGAGATACCCTCTGAGTTCTGGAAAAAGATGGGAGACATCGGGTTCAGATGGCTCAGAATTCTCATCTCCAAATTCGTGAGAGGTGATCCAATGCCGAATCAATGAAGGGAAAGTTACCTTCTCCCTGTATACAAAGGGAAGGGTGATACGCGAAACTGTGATAACTACCGTTCGATCAAGCTGATGTCACACACCATGAAAATCGTTGAGCGGGTATTAGGTGGCCGACTGCGAAAAATAATACGGCTATCTGATGATCAGTGCGGGTTTGTCTCGGGTAAATCAACCACAGATGCAATCCAAAATATAAGGATCATAATGGAAAAACGTCGTGATTTCTTAAGGGATTTGCATATTGTATTGGTTGGCTTTGAAAAGCCATTCGACAGAGAACCACGAGATCTGACATGGGTGGCGCTAAGACATCGAGGGGTTCCAGAAACCTATGTACAGATGATCATGGACATGTACGAAGAAGCAAACACAAGAGTAAGATGCCCCACTGAAGTAACCGAAGAGTTCCCAATCAAAGTCGGGGTGCACCAGGGAAGCGTCTTAAGTCCTTTGCTCTTTATTAGAGTCCTTGATTATCTGCCTGAAGGTAAAGTGATGGACCCCAACGTACATCAGTTATTCTTTGCTGACGATGGAGCCATCATAAGTGAGGATCCTACATCCCTGCAGCGAGCACTTGATGTGTGGGTGGACGTTTTGGAGGGAAGTGGGTATCGCATTAGTTCAAAAAAGACAGAGTACTTGTGCTGCCCGTTCTCTGATCCACTCAGGCCTAGTCCAGACATTTATTTGAATGAAACAGTGCATACTTACTTACTTAGGTGGCGCTACAGTTCGGGGTGAACCTGGGCCTCAACCAACAAGCCTCTCCATTTAGCTCGGTCTTTAGCGCACTCCAAGTTGGTCGAAGTCCCCTTGAACTTGTGCGCGCCACCTACGGCGATAATTCCCTCTACTGCGTCATCCCTCGGGGTTAGATTCGAAGACTCTGCGGGCCGGAGCGTTGGTGTCCATTCGCTCTATATGTCCTAGCCATCTCAGACGTTCAATACGCAGTTTTTTGACTATTTCGATGTCGCTGTACAGCTCGTATAGTTCGTGTTTGAATCTTCTCCTCCAAAATCCTTCAACGCAAACGGGACCGAAAATCTTACGAAGAATCTTTCTCTCGAAGCGGCCAAGGATATCTTCATCAGCTTTTAATAAAGTCCATGTTTCAGCGGCGTAAAGCAGGACTTGGATGATCAGGGTCTTATACAGAGTCTCCTTAGTTGTTCGAGATAGGGCTTTACTGTTGAATTGCCATATAAGCCCAGAAAAACAGTGATTGGCAAGAGTTATTCTTCGCTTGATTTCTGCGCTGATCTTGTTCTCAGGGTTTATAGCAAAGCCAAGGTAGGCAAAGTCCCTTACTACCTCGAAGTTATAGCTTTCCACTATGACATTCTGTCCAATTCGTCGGTGTGGGCTTTCCCTTCTTGTTAACAGCATGTACTTGTGCTGCCAAGTGTCGCCGTAACACACAGGACGGTTGATTTTTGGTAGCTGAAAGGACATGACTTGCTGAGGTTTTGTGGAGTCGTTGCTCGGTGAAGTCTATGCCACCACCTTCTCATCAAGCTGATCTGTTAAGTATCCCAAAGTTTCACAAAAGACATTTTCTATTTCTGTATACTTATCTTTTATGAAATAATCTTCCTTCTGGTCACCTTTTATTAGCAAGTCATCGTGTATTTGTTGGAATTTACGCCAATATCCTTTAAGGGGATCAATTCGCGTTTTGATATACCCTGTTGTACGAGTTGCTTTGCCGACTTTATTGAAGTTAACCCGAAAATTATTAATTAAACTCATTGCGCTGTTTTGTTTTTTCCATAACTCTTCCATGGCAAAATTAGCTGATTTTTGTAACGGGTAATTAGACTGCAGAAGATGCGAGGGTATGATAGCACCGCAAAGTAAACCGCTAATATAAGACGACTCTAGTGAAAGCACTGTCCACTAAAACACGCTTAAGTTCAGTATATAGGTATTGTGTGATTTCGCTCATAGAAATCCAATAATATATGTACCTGTGTACCTGCATTAATGTATATTGCACGAAATGGACTTTGCACCAAAGTTTGTGAAAAATCCACGTTATTTAATAAATCCAATTAAATTGTTTTAGAATTTCCCGAATGAAAGGTCAGTACATTGTTCTATCCGGCTCGAAGGACCAGAAAATGTGGATTAAAACATGTAGTCGCGAAGGGAAAGAAAAGACCTAACTGTGACAATGCTCAAGCAAGACGACCTTACTCGTCGCTTGTTATAATTCAACTCACTTTATTTCATTATATTGGCGAGCTTGAAGCTCTCTAAGAACAATAGGTTAGATGCTTATGTACATGTAAAGAAGTAAATAACCAAGGCGAATAGATAATATGGTAAATTAGAATACATGTGGTGAGTATAGAATAGGGTATGATATGATACACGGACTGTGAGGCCATAGTTGCGACCAGCAATTGATTCCCTGGATGGGACGATGGTGACTCAAACTCCGAGAGTTCGACTCCGAAACAGTTCATCAGCCATGTTGACGCCTTAAGCCGACAACCTATAGAAGGCGAGCAGTGGAGGAGGCATTTGCGCTGATCCTGAATGTCAATATCTCCGCAGAGGATTGGGTGGGTACCATGCAGTGGCGGAACCGGATGCTATATGACGTAATTTCCACGTTGAAGGCAACTGAGATGACTTTGGAAAAGAACGCAGCTACAGAAGGACTATCTTGTTAGAGGGCATCGGCTGTTCCGAAATGTGGGCAATGCCGAGAGTGGTCCTCAAGGCGAATTTTAAAAATATGCCACGACAACGTGGGACACCTTGGTGACGAGAAGACATTGGAGAGGATAAGGCAGACGTTTTGGTTGCCAAAGATGAAGTCGTGCGTTGAGTGCGCTTACGGAAAGAGGAGAGGGGGCAAGTCTGAGTGCAAACTCCACAGCATATAACGCGTTCCTCTCCCCTTCGACACGATACACTTGGATCACCTTGGCGAACCCCACAGGCGCATCAGTAGAAATGCGGTGAAGTGGGAGGGTTGTGATCCCTTGTTTGCGGATCATAGCCTCGCTGATAAAAGGAAGAAGAAGAAGATTACTTGGATCACCTTGGTCCATTTACAAAGGGGAAAGGCGGAACCAGATACGTTCCGGCCCTGGTCGACAACTTCACCAAGTACACCACACTATGAGCGGTAAAAAGCACCAACAGAAAAGGGGTTCTTAGTGTGCCGAACGAAGTGGCCAGCTATTTTGGATTGACCCGAAGGATCGTCACTGCCCGAGGAACCGCCTTCACATCGCAGATGTACCGCAGGCACACCGCAGCCGCACCGCAAGGACACCGCAGCCGCACCGCAGGGACAGCGCAACGGCACCGCAGCCGCACCGCAGGTGCACCGCAGGCACACCGCAGGGACACCGCAGCCGCACCGCAGGGACAACGCAGCCGCACCGCAGGGACACCGCAGGCGCACCGCAGCCGCACCGAAGGGACACCGCAGCCGCACCGCAGGCACACCGCAGCTGCACTGCAGCCGCACCGCAGGGACACCGCCGCTGCACCACAATGGCACCGCAGGGACTCCGCACCGGCACCGCAGCTGCACTGCATCCGTACCGCCACCGCAGCTGCACTGCATCCGTACCGCAGGGACACCGCACCCGCACCACAGGGGCACCGCAGCTGCACTGCAGCCGCACCGCAGGGACACCGCAGCCGCACCGCAGCCGCACCGCAGGGACACCGCAACGGCACACCGCAGCCGCACTGCAGGCACACCGCAGCTGCACTGCAACCGTACCGAAGGGACACCGCACCCGCACCACAGGGGCACCGCAGGGACACCGCAGCCGCACCGCAGGGACAACGCAGCCGCACCGCAGGGACACCGCAGGCGCACCGCAGCCGCACCGCAGGGACACCGCAACGGCACCGCAGCCGCACCGCAGGCACACCGCAGCCGCACCGCAGGGGCACCGCAGGGGCACCGCAGGGACAACGCAGCCGCACCGCAGGGACACCGCAGCCGCACCGCAGCTGCACCGCAGGCACACCGCAGCCGCACCGCTGCTGCACCGCAGCGGCACCGCAGGGACACCGCAATGGCACCGAAGCCGAACCGCAGGCACACCGCAGCTGCACTGCAGCCGCACCGCAGGGAAACCGCAGCTGTACCGCAGGAGCACCGCAGGGACACCGCAGCTGCACCGGAGGGACACCGCAGCCACACCGCAGCCGCACCGCAGCCACACCGCAGCTGCACTGCAGCCGCACCACAGGGGCACCGCAGGGACACCGCAGCTGCACTGCAGCCGCACCGCAGTGACACCGCAGCCGCACCGCAGCCGCACCGCAGCCGCACTGCAGCCGCGCCGCAGCCGCACCGCAGCCGCACCGCAGTCGCACCGCAGCCGCACCGCAGGGACACCGCAGCCGCACTGCAGGCACACCGCAGCTGCACTGCAACCGTACCGCAGCCGCACCGCAGCCGCACCGCAGCCGCACCGCAGGGACACCGCAGCTGCACTGCAGCCGCATCGCAGGGAGACCGCAGCCGCACCGCAGCCGCACCGCAGCCGCACCGCAGCCGCACAGCATGGGCACGGCAGCTGCACCGCAGCCGCACCTCAGTCACACCGCAGCCGCACCGCAGGGGCACCGCAGGGACACCGCAGCCGCACCGCAGGGGCACCGCAACGGCACCGCAGCCGCACCGCAGGCACACCGCAGCTGCACCGCAGCCGCACCGCAGGGACACCGCACCCGCACCGCAGCCGCACCGCAACGGTACCGCAGCCGCATCGCAGCCGCACCGCAGGCACACCGCAGCTGCTCTGCAGCCGCACCGCAGGGACACCGCAGCCGCACCGCAGGGACAACGCAGCCGCACCGCAGGGACACCGCAGGGACACCGCAACGGCACCGCAGCCGCACCGCAGGCACACCGCAGCCGCACCGCAGGGGCACCGCAGGGACAACGCAGCCGCACCGCAGGGACACCGCAGCCGCACCGCAGCTTCACCGCAGGCACACCGCAGCCGCACCGCTGCTGCACCACAGCGGCACCGCAGGGACACCGCAGCCGTACCGCAGGAGCACCGCAGGGACACCGCAGCTGCACCGGAGGGACACCGCAGCCACACCGCAGCCGCACCGCAGGCACACCGCAGCTGCACTGCAGCCGCACCACAGGGACACCGCAGCTGCACTGCAGCCGCACCGCAGTGACACCGCAGTGACACCGCAGCCGCACCGCAGCCGCACCGCAGGGACACCGCAACGGCACATCGCAGCCGCACTGCAGGCACACCTCAGCTGCACTGCAACCGCACCGCAGGGACACCGCAGCGGCACCGCAGGGACACCGCAACGGCACCGAAGCCGTACCGCAGGCACACCGCAGCTGCAATGCAGCCGCACCGCAGGCACACCGCAGCCGCACCGCAGCCGCACCGCAGGGACACCGCAACGGCACCGCAACGGCACCGCAGCCGCACCGCAGGGACACCGCAGGGGCACCGCAACGGCACCGCAGCCGCACCGCAGGGACACCGCAGATGCACCGCGGTGCGGCTGCAGTGCAGCTGCGGTGTGCCTGCGGTACGGCTTCGGTGCCGTTGCGGTGTCCCTGCGGTGCCGCTGCGGTGCAGCAGCGGTGCGGCTGCGGTGTGCCTGCGGTGCAGCTGCGGTGCGGCTGCGGTGTCCCTGCGGTGTCCCTGCGGTGCGGCTGCGTTGTCCCTGCGGTGCCCCTGCGGTGCCCCTGCGGTGCGGCTGCGGTGTGCCTGCGGTGCGGCTGCGGTGCCATTGCGGTGTCCCTGCGGTGCGGCTGCGGTGCGCCTGCGGTGTCCCTGCGGTGCGGCTGCGTTGTCCCTGCGCTGCGGCTGCGGTGTGCCTGCGGTTCGGCTGCGGTGCCGTTGCGGTGTCCCTGCGGTGCAGCTGCGGTGTCCCTGCGGTGTCCCTGCGGTGCCCCTGCGGTGCGGCTGCAGTGCAGCTGCGGTGCGGCGTTGCGGTGCCGTGCGGCCGTTGCGGTGTGCCTGCGGTGCGGCTGCGGTGTCCCTGCTGTGCGGCTGCAGTGCAGCTGCGGTGTACTTTCGGTGCGGCTGCGGTGCCGTTGCGGTGTCCCTGCGGTGCGGCTGCGGTGTTCCTGCTGTGCGGCTGCAGAGCAGCTGCGGTGTGCCTACGGTGCGGCTGCGATGCGGCTGCGATGCGGCTGCGGTGCCGTTGCGGTGTCCCTGCGGTGCGGGTGCGGTGTCCCTGCGGTGCGGCTGCAGTGCAGCTGCGGTATGCCTGCGGTGCGGCTGCAGTGCAGCTGCGGTGTGCTTGCGGTGCCGTTGCGGTGTGCTTGCGGTGCGGCTGCGGTGCAGCTGCGGTGTCCCTGCGGTGCCCCTGCGGTGCGTCTGCGGTGTCCCTGCGGTGCCCCTGCGGTGCCCCTGCGGTGCGGCTGCGGTGTGCCTGAGGTGCGGCTGCGGTGCAGCTGCGGTGTACCTGCCGTGCCCCTGCTGTGCGGCTGTGGTCTCCCTGCGGTGCGGCTGCGGTGCGGCTGCAGTGCAACTGCGGTGTCCCTGCGGTGCCCCTGTGGTGCGGGTGCGGTGTCCCTTCGGTACGGTTGCAGTGCAGCTGCGGTGTGCCTGCAGTGCGGCTGCGGTGTGCCGTTGCGGTGTCCCTGCGGTGCGGCTGCGGTGCGGCTGCGGTGTCCCTGCGGTGCGGCTGCAGTGCAGCTGCGGTGCCCCTGTGGTGCGGGTGCGGTGTCCCTGCGGTACGGATGCAGTGCAGCTGCGGTGGCGGTACGGATGCAGTGCAGCTGCGGTGCCGGTGCGGAGTCCCTGCGGTGCCATTGTGGTGCAGCGGCGGTGTCCCTGCGGTGCGGCTGCAGTGCAGCTGCGGTGTGCCTGCGGTGCGGCTGCGGTGTCCCTGCGGTTCGGCTGCAGTGCAGCTGCGGTGTGCCTGCGGTACGGCTTCGGTGCCGTTGCGGTGTCCCTTCGGTGCGGCTGCGGTGCGGCTGCGGTGCGCCTGCGGTGCGCCTGCGGTGTCCCTGCGGTGCGGCTGCGTTGTCCCTGCGGTGCGGCTGCGGTGTCCCTGCGGTGTGCCTGCGGTGCGCCTGCGGTGCGGCTGCGGTGCCGTTGCGCTGTCCCTGCGGTGCGGCTGCGGTGTCCTTGCGGTGCGGCTGCGGTGTGCCTGCGGTACATCTGCGATGTGAAGGCGGTTCCTCGGGCAGTGACGATCCTTCGGGTCAATCCAAAATAGCTGGCCACTTCGTTCGGCACACTAAGAACCCCTTTTCTGTTGGTGCTTTTTACCGCTCATAGTGTGGTGTACTTGGTGAAGTTGTCGACCAGGGCCGGAACGTATCTGGTTCCGCCTTTCCCCTTTGTAAATGGACCAAGGTGATCCAAGTAATCTTCTTCTTCTTCCTTTTATCAGCGAGGCTATGATCCGCAAACAAGGGATCACAACCCTCCCGCTTCACCGCATTTCTACTGATGCGCCTGTGGGGTTCGCCAAGGTAATCCAAGTGTATCGTGTCGAAGGGGAGAGGAACGCGTTATATGCTGTGGAGTTTGCACTCAGACTTGCCCCCCTCTCCTCTTTCCGTAAGCGCACTCAACGCACGACTTCATCTTTGGCAACCAAAACGTCTGCCTTATCCTTTCCAATGTCTTCTCGTCACCAAGGTGTCCCACGTTGTCGTGGCATATTTTTAAAATTCGCCTTGAGGACCACTCTCGGCATTGCCCACATTTCGGAACAGCCGATGCCCTCTAACAAGATAGTCCTTCTGTAGCTGCGTTCTTTTCCAAAGTCATCTCAGTTGCCTTCAACGTGGAAATTACGTCATATAGCATCCGGTTCCGCCACTGCATGGTACCCACCCAATCCTCTGCGGAGATATTGACATTCAGGATCAGCGCAAATGCCTCCTCCACTGCTCGCCTTCTATAGGTTGTCGGCTTAAGGCGTCAACATGGCTGATGAACTGTTTCGGAGTCGAACTCTCGGAGTTTGAGTCACCATCGTCCCATCCAGGGAATCAATTGCTGGTCGCAACTATGGCCTCACAGTCCGTGTATCATATCATACCCTATTCTATACTCACCACATGTATTCTAATTTACCATATTATCTATTCGCCTTGGTTATTTACTTCTTTACATGTACATAAGCATCTAACCTATTGTTCTTAGAGAGCTTCAAGCTCGCCAATATAATGAAATAAAGTGAGTTGAATTATAACAAGCGACGAGTAAGGTCGTCTTGCGTGATCATTGTCACAGTTGGGTATTTTCTTTCCCTTCGCGACTACATGTTTTAATCCACATTTTCTGGTCCTTCGAGCCAGATAGAACAATGTACTGACCTTTCATTCGGGAAATTCTAAAACAATTTAATTGGATTTATTAAATAACGTGGATTTTTCACAAACTTTGGTGTAAAGTCCATTTCGTGTAATATACATTAATGCAGGTACACAGGTACATATATTATTGGATTTCTATGAGCGAAATCACACAATACCTATATACTGAACTTAAGCGTGTTTTAGTGGACAGTGCTTTCACTAGAGTCGTCTTATATTAGCGGTTTACTTTGCGGTGCTATCATACCCTCGCATCTTCTGCAGTCTAATTACCCGTTACAAAAATCAGCTAATTTTGCCATGGAAGAGTTATGGAAAAAACAAAACAGCGCAATGAGTTTAATTAATAATTTTCGGGTTAACTTCAATAAAGTCGGCAAAGCAACTCGTACAACAGGGTATATCAAAACGCGAATTGATCCCCTTAAAGGATATTGGCGTAAATTCCAACAAATACACGATGACTTGCTAATAAAAGGTGACCAGAAGGAAGATTATTTCATAAAAGATAAGTATACAGAAATAGAAAATGTCTTTTGTGAAACTTTGGGATACTTAACAGATCAGCTTGATGAGAAGGTGGTGGCATAGACTTCACCGAGCAACGACTCCACAAAACCTCAGCAAGTCATGTCCTTTCAGCTACCAAAAATCAACCGTCCTGTGTGTTACGGCGACACTTGGCAGCACAAGTACATGCTGTTAACAAGAAGGGAAAGCCCACACCGACGAATTGGACAGAATGTCATAGTGGAAAGCTATAACTTCGAGGTAGTAAGGGACTTTGCCTACCTTGGCTTTGCTATAAACCCTGAGAACAAGATCAGCGCAGAAATCAAGCGAAGAATAACTCTTGCCAATCACTGTTTTTCTGGGCTTATATGGCAATTCAACAGTAAAGCCCTATCTCGAACAACTAAGGAGACTCTGTATAAGACCCTGATCATCCAAGTCCTGCTTTACGCCGCTGAAACATGGACTTTATTAAAAGCTGATGAAGATATCCTTGGCCGCTTCGAGAGAAAGCGCCGCACTGCAGCCGCACCGCAGGGACACCGCAGCTGCACCGCAGCCGCCCCGCAGGGACACCGCAACGGCACCGCAGCCGCACCGCAGGCACACCGCAGCCGCACCGCAGGGGCACCGCAGGGACACTGCAGCCGCACCGCAAGGACACCGCAGCCGCACCGCAGCCGCACCGCAGCGACACCGCAGCACGATCGTATTTTTGCCATGGCAATTTCCTAGTACCTAGTAGCACGGTGGCAGATATTTGGGGGGGTTTTAACCCCCAAAACCCCACCGTGCGTTCTCGCCTGTATCGGCCTATTTCTCTATTGCCGGTTATCTCAAAAATATTTTAAAAACTTCTTTCCAAACGTCTACAGCCCGTAATCGACGAAAGACGTCTCATTCCTGACCATCAGTTTGGATTTAGAATTAAACATTCTACAATTGACCAAGTCCACAAAATAACTGACGTGATTGAGAAAGCTTTGGAAGAAAAAAAGACTTGTTGTGGTGTATTTCTTGACGTCTCACAAGCTTTCGATAAGGTTTGGTACGAAGGCTTGGAGTATAAATTGCAACGACTACTGCCACGGCAACTCTTTCTAATCCTACTATCGTATCTCACCGAGAGACTCTATCGTGTTAAGCACGGAAATGATTACTCTGACTTTAAGGAGATTGCGGCCGGGGTTCCACAAGGAAGTGTCCTTGGCCCGCTTCTATATGTACTCTACAAGCGTGATATCCCGCAGGAAAGAAACTGCGTCGTCGCCACGTTTGCGGACGATACGGCGATATTGACCACGGGCGAAACTATTGAAGCGGCAACTGGAAAGCTTCAACATGCTATTAATAAAGTCCACGCTTGGACGAATTCTTGGCGTATTGTGCTGAACGAAAGCAAATCTACTCACGTCAACTTTACCTATAAAAAAGTGGATAGATTACCTCTATATCTTAACTCGGCTTAAATACCGTACGCGAACGAAGCAAAATATCTAGGAATGGCTCTAGATGTTAAGCTTAAATGGAAATCACACGTAAAAAAGAAACGCGATGAGCTAGAAAATAAATACCGACAAATGTACTGGCTACTCGGAAAACATTCGAAGTTGAGCCTACATAACAAACTGCTTATCTATAAGCAAGTGCTAAAGCTTTTGTGGACGTATGGTATACAACTATGGGGTTGTGCCAAGAAAAGCAATAGAAACATCATACAAACTTTTGAAAATAAAGTTCTTAGAACGATCGTCAACGCACCGTGGTATGTACGTAACGAAGATATTCATCGGGATCTGGGAATTCCCAGCGTCGTCGAAGAGATAACAAAATTTGCGCGTAAACACAAATATCGTGTTCACGGCCATTGTAACCGTACCGTCATTCAACTACTCGACGCGAATAATTCAATTCGTCGTCTGCAAAGGACAAAACCTTTTGACCTCGCGTCATAGTATATGCCGGTCGCGAAAAAGGCAGGAAGTATCATTGGAATTTAACCTGCCTAAAGTTCTACATTTCTTTTAATTTCGTACCAACATTTTTTTTTCCCCAAAAATCGCGTGTATCGTTAGCAAAAATAAAACTGCTGGATAAGCGTCGGCTTAGTTGTAGTATTACTTTTGAAAAGAGGTGTTTTTTTAGTGAGTAAAAATCTCACACTACCATAAGCACGCTCGGTCGGGCCTTATGGTGTCTTTAGAAGATTTTTCACCTACTCTCGGCAAAAAAAAAAAAAATATCTGTAGTCCGCGGGCTTACAGGTGAAACCCTAAATTAAGGGTACTTCCCATAGGGCCTATATTGAAAAACTAAAAAATTTTCCAAGACGTCTTTAAGAATTTTCGTTCAAATTTCATAGAAAATTTCACTGTAGGAGGCAACAATCTCGGTCTCCCTCCGATAAAGCGAGACTAAACAAGGCCACACAAGATCTTAAATTTGATATAAAGCTAATCCGGAATGTGACAATAAAAAAATATCTCTCAGAACTATCTGCTGATAAGAACACTGAACATTCACTTTGAAAAAGCACAAAATATCTTAAGCGGCATTCATGCTCCACCAATGGCAATGGGCTAAAAACAACAATTGAAAAGCTTAAAGCTTGGACCACCTAGCGAATACCTTTAAGCCTAAAGATAAGTTTCTAAATCTCAGTGAAAATCTCCATGTTTTGAATTGATCACTGCAAAAGTCCTGAAGCAACTACCAAACAAAGGGTTTTTTTTTTTTTTTTCGGGATAGGAAACACTCGACTGGAGCACTCAGACACAACTGGTCCATTGTACTGCCAGAGAGTAAACCCTTGATTTACCCATTTTATTGGAATTTCCTTGACTTTCTAAGAAAGCCAAGCAAGCACTTCAGTGATGAGGAGCTTACAGTACCAGCACTAACCACATCCGCACCGAAGATCTGCCACCTGATACGAGCAAAGGCCGGACACTCACAGAGATAATGTTCCGCGGTGTCGTCGCTCTCTCCACAAGCGTCGCAGATTGTAGTGTCACTTAAGCCTAACACGTTAAGGTGCTTGGCAAAAGCGAAGTGACCTGCCAAGACGCCGATAAGTTGTCTACAGTCTTTTCTGCTGAAAGACAGCAAGAATGCCGCTGATTTCTTACAGACGTCCGGGAGCATGCGTTTAGTCAACCTGCAACCTGGAGAGTCATGCCACACACAATTGTGCTCGTGAGAGACCTAATTGTCAATGGAAGCCCTAACCGAAGACGCTGGAAGACCCAACGCGGGTTCGGGACCTGAGAAACCCTCCTCTGAGCCTTGTCTAGCAATCTCATCGGAGATCTCGTTCCCCAAGATCCCAGTGTGACCTGGGACCCAGATAAGAGACAGAGAATTCAGCCTTGCGACCGAGTTCAAAGAGTTTTTGGTTTCACGAACTATTTTGGAAGTGGTTAAAGGGTTAAGCAAGGCCTTGAGCGCAGCCTGAATGTCACTACAGACACAAATGCTACGTCCCTCCACCTGTTCTTCACAACATAGTTCATGGCCATTAGGATTGCATAAGTTTCCGCTTGGAAAACAGACGCATATTTGCCTAACGAGAAGTGAAGTCTAATGTTGTCGACTTCCACGAAGACACCAGCGCCAGACCCTTGACTGGTTTTGGAACCATCCGTGAAAATATGACTACATTCCATTCCCGGCTCAGACTCTGACCGAAGCCAGTCCTGGACACAAGGAAAGTCGACTCTGAATTTGCGCATCAGCTGTAGTTCTGGTGTCTTTGCATCAGACGGCATATCTATAAGACAGGAGTAGTAAGATAAGTGTCGCGCAAGTTCATCAAAGTTCCAGTGTGGAGTATACCAAAAACCGCCTCGCCTAAGACGATGGATGGCTTTGATAGTGCAGCCCATGATATAAGTATCAAGGGGAGGTAAGTTCAGCAAAGCGTCTAGAGCAGAGCCAGGCATACTCGGGAAATCTCCCGAGCACCCGAGACAAGCCGTTCTTTGGAGTTTCGCACAAAAGGCAACCACATATTTACGCGAGAGCCCCTTCCACCAAACAACCGACGCATATGCGAGAAATAATCTTATCATAGCCGTGCAGATCCAGAGAACCTCATTCGGTGATAAGCTCCAAGTCTTGCCGAAAGCACCTTTACACTGCCAGAAGACTGAGAGCGCTTTGGATGTTTTTGACTCGACGTGTTTGGACCAATGAAGTTTCTTATCTAAAATCACTCCCAGATATTTGGCTTCATTGGAAATGCGAATGGTGACGCCTTTTAGTACTGGCTGAGTCAGACCGGTCAAAATCCTCCTTCTCGTAAAAAGAATAACCTCAGTCTTAAGAGGATTCACCGAAAGCCCACTCCTAGTACACCATTCATCGATCATGTCCAGCGCCGCCTGCGCGTTAGCACAGACCGTCGCCAGGCATGGCCCGACAGAAAGTACGGCGACAACATCCGCATATGCCTGAGCGTAGACGTTAGAACTTTTAGAGTGTTCAACAGAGAGTCGACCACCATGCACCATAACAATGGAGACAATGTGCATCGGTGCCTCGTTTCCCCCTAACCCCTCTTCCTTAACGCTCACGCTATGTATAATGCATAAAAAGGGTAGTCATAACCCCTTTAGCGCGAGTAAATTATAAAAAAAAAAAAAAAAAAAGAACGCCACCTTGCGGACAGCCCCTGTTTACCCCTGTCATAACATATTAGCCACAATCCGCATCCACTACCAAAGTTCTATTCATTAGCATTGCTTTAATCCACAACACTAATGTTTCATCTACCCCGTGTTGTCTGGCAGAGTCGCACATGCAGTCAAAAGTCGCATTGTCAAAAGCACCCTCAATGTCGATGAAGATAACCACCGCGTATTCTCTCCTATCAAGCGCGCATTTAATTCTGGCCACTAGATTTTGAAGTGCGGTCTCACAGGATTTCCCACGCTGATAGGCATGCTGCATCTCCGATAGTGGATGCAGTTTCAAAGCAACTTTGCGCACGTGAAATTCTACCAGTCTCTCCATACTTTTCAGTAAGAAGGATGTCAAACTTATAGGTCTGAAACTCTTGGGGAGCGAATAGTCTTCCTTACCAATTTTCGGTATGAAAGCTACTCTGACTGTCCGCCAAGGTGTAGGAATATATGCCAGCGCCAAGCCAGCGGTGAAAATTGTTTTCAGAATTGGCAATAGCTGATCTATACCCTGTTGCAGAATAGCTGGATATATTCCAGATTCCAGTCACCTTCTAAATTTGTCTTGAGTGACCTATTTAGAAGTTTTCTGGATTCTTTCCTAAGTCACTGCAGTTCTGGGCTCCACCAGGGAATCGGAGTTCTGCAGGGGGTTTTTGTCAATGGACACGTAAGTTCAAAACAGCTGGTAAGCACACTAGTCAGGTTTTGAACAGCATCCTCAACCTTTCGTTTCGTTCTGAGTTTAGTTGGAGTTTTGACAGATCTGTCTAGCTCTTCCCTAAACCGCACCGAGTTGGTTTTCCTCGGATTCCTCCTCTCCTGCAAAGTTATGGCCTCGCATTCGATTTGGAAAGCGATGTATCTATGGTCTGACAAGGAAACCTTCGGCAGTACCCTCCAGTTAGTTATTGACTTGAAATACCTATTAGATAAAGTCAAATCAATTACCTCCTGCCTCTTTGCCGTAACAAAAGTTGGCTGGGAGCCAACATTGTTAATTACCATGCCAGACGATAGTATAAAGTCTAGGAGATGGTTTCCTCGTATGTTACATTTGCTGCTGCCCCAGACTGTATTCTGAGCATTCGCGTCGCAACACATGACTAGTCCCATCTCCCGAGTATCACAGTACTTTATGAGTTCGGCAACCGCCTTCGGTGGTGGAGGCATTACCGAATCATAAGGGAAGTAAGCCGACGCAACGACGAAGGTTTTCCAACTTCCGGTCGTTTCGTAGCTTACAGCTGCAGCAACCAGGTCCTGTCCACAAAATTGTCCAAGCTTGGTTACTGAGAGGAAATTCGGCACAATTAGACAAGCTCTCGGTCTTTCAGATCGCTCGTCACATAGCACCATTACTCCACGAACACCCCCAAAACCACATATGCGCTTGTTCCGCACGTATGGCTCCTGGATAGATGTTATGTGGGGTTTTGTACGCACCACAGAAAGTCTGCTACTTAAGAGAGCGGTAGCAGCCTTTGAGTGGTGGAGGTTTATCTGCGAAAATATCAAAGATATAGTCGCAGTTTTATTAGCAGAACGGCGCGCACCAGGTGCGCACATGCTTCCGGAGAGGCGAGCTCCCCCACCCGTGGCATTGCTGCGTCAGCCATTTTCTGTCCGCTAGTGCTGGGACCTTTAGGGGTAACAGCACCAGTATCCACCAGATTTTGTGCGCAGATAACGCCACCGGTAAGAGTGTGCCCGGCAGAAGAGCGCGCATCAGATGCGCACACGCTTCCACCAAGAAGAGCAGGCGAAACTTGTTCCATCAAATTGGACCTGTTCGAGCCGACCGAAAAGGAGCCAGCGTTAGGTCTGAGGGATTGATCGGCTCCAGTTGGAATACTTTCTGCCGACCTAGGCTTCTTTCCTGTCGCTACTGAAGGATGACTGCTTTCGGCGCTTGCGCCTTCAGCTGACTCTGCAGCCTCTTTGCACCGCGCCATCGCCGCCTTCCTTCTTCTCCTTTTCAGTTGACTCTTAGTCATGAGCCCATCGGAGTGCGCCGCTTCGGGAGCTCGTTCAGCCTTATTGGTTTCCCGAGTCAAACCGTCACCGACACAACTTCGACCAGCTACCCTTCTATTGAGGCAGAGATTAGACCTTCCAGCCGAAGCCTTTCCGCCACTTTCTTTGCCATTCCAGCCCAGTCTGCCAAACGAGTCAGAGACAGGGCTGCAGGAGTCTTCTAAAACAAGCGTCGCTACTACTTCTGATTCAACGCCGGAGGCGGGGGGTAAAAGTATGGTGGTTGGGACCTCCAGAATAATCGTCCCGACCGTAGTCAAAAAGACCACGGGTGGATTATCGTTTTCACGAGTACCACCTGGAGTAGATACCGTACAAGTTTCTTCCATCATACTGTCAACAGGTTTTGCGTCACAGTCAAGACGTCTTCAGCCTTTAGTTCGATGTCTCACCTGGGGTCCTTTCGGACCCTTAGGGTCATTGACTCTTAAGCCATTCCGCCACGTCAAGGCAGCTGAAGAATGGGAACGGAAGAAAGGGTTAGTTAAACTCTTACGGCTAATTAACAATTAGCCTTGAGTATGTACCAAGCATTTGGAAAGTAGCTGATGTGATTATGGTCCCTAATATAGGCCAATATCTCTATTTCTTTTGACTTCAAAGTTGTTTGAAAGATTGATCTTTAAGCGTCTCAAACCAATCGTTGAATCAAGAAATCTAATCTGCTAGAACAGTACTTCCACCTAATGGAGTCTAATTTAAGATCACGTAACTTTCGCATAAAACAAGAAAACAGTTACTCTAAAATAGTGCAGATCAAAGCCGGAGTTCCTCAAGGTAGTGTCCTC
Source organism: Brachypalpus laphriformis (assembly GCA_945910035.1). Taxonomy (NCBI): domain Eukaryota; kingdom Metazoa; phylum Arthropoda; class Insecta; order Diptera; family Syrphidae; genus Brachypalpus; species Brachypalpus laphriformis. Next base: position 12,623,595 of record OX246753.1, on the reverse strand, counting down.
GGTCCTCTTTTATACCTCCTCTATACCAAAGACCTACCAACAACACCCTACACCAAGACCGCAACCTTCGCCGATGACACGGCAATCCTAGCAGTGGGAGACACAACGTTAGATTCGACCCAAAAACTACAAGCTGCTACAGATCAAATAGTCAGGTGGACTCAAAAACTTAAATTCTGCTGGCACTCTTTACACTTTTGACTATTTGGTTGACTTTTTGTAGGTGGTCCGTAGTGCTAAAACGTTGGCGAAAGCCAGTCTGCTCTCTTGGCTGTTGTTCGTCTAAGGTCTTACGGATTCTAAGAAAAATGCACTTTGCGGAAACCTAATAAAATAAAATATTATAATAATAGTAGACTCTTTCCATTGAGTTGGAATTTGTTCTATGTACAAATAAATAAGTTGGTGAGACTTGGGACTAATTTATCATTTTTATTTTAAGCATATCAGCTTTTATTTCATCATTTACGCACCATTTTCCATTTGATAATTCTTTTATTGATTCATCTACTTCGCATGGCATGAACGTTGGTACTTCTTCCCCGTCTTAGTGAATATCAGCTACTTCGTTTTGTATTTGTATCAAGCTTAGTTTTGAAATGTAAAGTGATTCAAAAAATTCAGTGGCTGTATTATTTCTTGCTTGTTTGCTTTGCATGTTTTTCTTGTTTTTTGTTAACTTTAATATCAACTCCTTTCCAACATGCACGTGCACATCAACATGCACGTTTTTTTTATTGATTTGGTATCTTCTATAATTTGTTTCACTAATCGGTTATTTTAATCCTGGATATCTTTTTTTGTGGCTTATAAGTAAGTGCGCAGAAAAACAGAATTCCAATAATTAATAAAAAAAAAAGTGTAATGCTTAAGCTATGAGGGCTCAAACTCTTTCAGTAAAACTTATGTTTTAAAGTCCTTCAAGGTCAGTCAAGAACGACTCACTAAAAGTAATATTGCAGCCAAATTCTTATCAATTAGTGTAGAAAGATTATCAATTTGTTCAATACTTTTTTTTATCAAAAATTCCTATGTATTTTTAATTCATTTCTAATCTCTCATGGTTACCATTCTATATTTTAATCCGTCTTTAGGATCTAAGACTTTGATTAGTTATGAGTCATTACTTGTTTAATGAATCTTGCAATCTTGGTTCCGTGCTCAAAATGCACAGTCTCTAAATATATACATACTTATAAGGTTGCATCTGAGCTTTAAATAAAGCCCCTCCAGCTGCGTGTAACAAGTTGGTTAAGGTCTCCGTCAAATTGTTTGTACCATCAAATTGTAGCGTTCCTCTATGGGCCGCCGAAAATGTTCTGGGCCGGAGCATGTATGTCCTTTCGATATACATACATACATATCCCAGCTATCTTCGTCTTTGATAAAGTTCTTCTGTTAAGGTCAATGTTGATGCCCATATATGTTGCTCGTCAATAAATCGCCTCCTCCACTCATCATGTTTGTAGAGGGAATCAGACAGCACCCGAAGATTTTTTCTCCACAACGGAACGGATTCTCCATCGTCAGCGTGGCTGCGTGGGCAGTAATGCCAAAACTCGATGTGGCTTAGGTATATAGTATGTCTCTAAATATGCTGTCTACGTTTTCTACCAATTTGAAATTTCTTTGTTTTCTTCACGATCTGCCGCAGTATGAATATATGTACGAGTATATCCGATTGTGGAATTTTCTGGCTTTGAAAGACCAATTTGGTTGCCTTTACGCATTCTTTTCTTTTGAATGCTGACTGCATGTTGTTCTTATTACTCTCGAAATGAAGCCCAATATCTTCAACTAGAATAGCTGAAGACTTCAACGTAGATATGTGCCGAATGGAACTGCTCGAGAACAGCTTTCACATTAAGGAAACCATCGTATAAAAAATAGAGCGTAACCGGCTCAGCTGGTATTGCCACGCTCAAAGAAGAGATCATTTGAACCCTGTTAAAAAGACACTATCAATGCACGTTCCAAAGACATCGCGATGTAGGAAAGGCATGCCTATAAACGCCTGGATCAGACAAATGCGACGACATCGATATTTCATTGGCCTCAGTAACCGAGTGATCCAAAATCGGCGGGACTGCCGATATTTTCTGAGGTCAAATAGGCGAACCCCACAGGCGGATCAGTAGAAATGCGGTGAAGTGGGAGGGTTATGATCCCTTATTTTCGGATCATAACCTCGCTGATAAAAGGAAGAAGAAGGACCTGCTCGAGAAGACACAGGAGGGGAAGCATGGTCCAAGAGACCTTCTTTTTAGTGTTGTGGCGTAAAGGTACTGCTACCAAATATATTTATTATGCCATTCTACTCTCCTTATGAATGCAATAATTACAATTATGGAGGAGTTCCATGGTAATGAAGAAATTAAAGGTTTTTCGACTGTTTCTTTTACATGCCCAGATATACTGCTAGACATAGTTCAAGATTTATTCCCAAAGCAACTGGAGACACTGTTGGAGAAAAATACACTCGACAGAAGTGCAAGTAATCCATGCTGTTATACCTGATAAGATAAAGGAGTTACTTGAGGAGTGCAACAGATTTGGGAACATGAAAGCCCCTGGACTAGATGGATGCATTTCCACTGTAGCCCTCAAAACGGCAGTTAAAAATATGCTGAACAGAGGCATAGCTGAAGAGTTCTTCTACGTAAGGTAGTGATGTTATTTCTGCTTAATGGATCACCAATTTGGCCAGAGGTATAAAGATTAAACCGCAGAAGCAGCACACGTACACACGTTACGGATACAGCAGAGGGAAACTCGAGTATAAGGGAATGGCAGCAACACTGGAACCTCTCACCTAGGGGCGATGAACCTACTATCTCATATTGTGACCTGGATTAATTGCAAACATGGCGAGTTAACGTTTATTTAACACAGATGCTAACGCGACATACGTATATGTATTTGCTTTCGTTCATACATTTATCGCTTTAAGGACGATGGCTTTCCCATCCATGCAATACGAGCATGCATTCTTCCATTGCCCATGGTTCGAACTGTAAGGAGAAGTGTTACGTAGTGTATAGCTATGCTAAGGACATATGCACAGAGTTAAGGCGACTGGATTGAGATAGAAAAAGAGCGAAGAGAAAGCATGATGAGCACTTAATGGCTTCTCCGCTCCTTACGATGAAATCCAAGCGCGCGGTACCTTGAGGAATAAGGAAGAGACATGGGGTTTAGTGGGTGAGGTGGGTTTAGTGTGTGGAACTCGTACACTGATATACGGGACGAGCTCAGTTCTATTTTTTAAAGGTTACCACCTTTCACCACAAAAAAAAATATAAATAAGAAAATGTTCAACTAGAATTTTATAGTATGGTCTGTAGAATTTCTGCCTTAACTTCTGAGTGGTGAGTGTGGATGCAATTAATTTTTGCAATTCACGGCAATTGGCTATTTCACGGCATTTTTCGAGTCATTTTTATTAGTTTTAAGCGATCCTCATAAAGGGGTAGGTTATATCTGTCGACCCAGGGAAGAACGCGTAGAGCAAAACGGGTGGAACTGCGTTGAACAGCCTCAACTCGAAAGTGGGTATCTTTATAGGGCAACCATACTTGGCTAGCGTATTCAAGGATTGGTCTAACAAATCTTAAAAGGAGAGATTTAGTGACATAGGGGTTTGTTGAATTCCTTGGACTAGCGTTTCACAAAACCAAAAGTGGAATAATCCATATTATTAGTTAGCAATTAATTTTTGCTTATAGTTTCAGCTATCAAGGTTTCTATGGCTCATATACACAATTAGATCATTCTGTCTCACCGTCGAACTTTTTGCCATATACATAGCGATATAATCCTACCACTTGAGCAATTCGAAAATTCGCTTAATATCCAAATTGAAAAGTACTGATAACTTGAGTCAGGCAAAAGATTCATCATACATATGAACAAACCCTCACTTCACCCACAAGAAATAAAATATAACTCGTTCTGTTTAGATTGCTTTTGACCTAATTTCTACTTACGTATAGTTCAAGGGACTATGAGCTATATACATATTTATAAAAGCTTCAAATTCAATGCCACTCTTTTTTTACTATTGAAATAAATCAGTGAAACGAAGTACGTACACTTTAACACGACTATAATCCACATAACTCTCTAAAATTCTCATTATCGTGTTGTTGTTTACCACGTGTCGTACATGGTTGTCGATTTGATCATCTGTGGATAAGGCTATCATGATATATGATTGTTTCATAAACTCCATTTGATAAGGGCGATTACGCGTTGATAACCAAATTTTTAATCTTTCTAGAACACATTCATACATTCGAGAACATTATAACATTATATGACACAATAATATCCGTTTTCGGATTCGGTCTTTATTGGCAATCATTATAGAATGTGAGAATATTTAAAAATACGCACCTGCGTCACAATCTCTTATCATTCAATTCGAGACTCGTATTGTTAATGGGTTATTTCTGTTTTTGAATTAAATTGTATTTCGGTGAAATTTTATCTAAACAATATCTGCACTGCACTATCTTGCACATCAAGGTCGAAAAAGCCTCATGAAGAGTGTCGTAAGAATCCGACGAGCTCGTTTAGGTCCATCGTCACAAGCTTTTTTTCCACTTGTGCATCCCTAGACCCTAGGACCAATATACATACGTAGACTTTTGCACCAAATATTCAAATATTATTCTTGATATGTTTACCATATTTATTTATTTATTAAAGCTTAGTATAAGCTTATCAAAAAATCTGACGGCTCGTGGGCAGAAAGTAGCGAAGAAGTTTTAGAAACGTTAATTGAAGCTCACTTCCCAGGAAGTGGATCGCCAATGGATTTTACTACTCATAGCTACTCGTATAATGGTAGGTCAATAGGGGACGACGTAGAAAATCTCATTACATGGAAGAATCTGCGATGGGCTATTATGTCATTCGCACCATTCAAGGCACCAGGCCCTGATGGAATGTTGCCAGCTATGCTGCAAAAAGCTCCAGCCAAGGTCAGAAATAGGCTGCCACGTACCAGTGGCATGTAGGGAAGTGCGGGTTATATTCATACCTAAGGCAGGTACACCAAGCCACACTTCAGCGAAAGACTACAGACCCATAAGTCTCTCGTCATTCCTCCTCAAGACACTTGAAAGGCTTCTTGATATTCACATCAGAAGTAAGTGTTGCAACGGCATTCTATGCAAAGCTCAACATGCATTTTTGAAGGGGAAATCGGTGGAAACAGATTTACACGACGTAGTAGGGAAGATAGAAGCTAGCCTTCACTATAAGGAATTCGCACTAGCAGCCTTCCTATACATAGAAGGTGCTTTCAATAATGTAGAAGGAAGGGCCATCAAACAGGCCCTGGAATCTATGAATGTCGAGCATAGCATTATCAATTGGCTCTGCAATATGCTCGGCACTAGAAACATTAACTCCACTATCGGAAACAGTTCAATAAGAAAATCTGTTACCAGGGGGACTCCCCAGGGAGGCGTTATCTCACCCCTCCTCTGGGTTCTAGTCATCGATGGGATACTTAAAGAACTAAGCAATACAGGCATAAGCGTCACTGCTTACGTGGATGACGTGGTGATTTTAGTTCAGGGTAAGTTCCTTGATACATTAAGTGAAATGATGAAATCAGCTCTTAATAGTCTTGAAAAATGGGCTAGAGGGTGTGGACTACACGTCAACCCGGATAAAACGGAATTGGTACTCTTCAGTAGAAAATACAAGATACCACCCTTGAAACTGCCTAAGCTAGCAGGGGTGGAGCTTTCCCTTTCGGATCGCGCCAGATATCTTGGTATAATGCTGGATAGGAAACTAAATTGGAAACTTAACATACAGGAACGAGTCCGCAAAGTATATAATGCTCTCTTCATCTGTAAGCGGACCGCGGAGAAAAAATGGGGCCTAAAGCCCGCAATGATGCACTGGCTATACATCATGGTAGTCAGACCCATCCTTACGTATGGGGCTCTTGTGTGGTGGAAGGCAACGAATACGAAAAACACACGGGATATGTTGGCCGTGGTAAAAAGATCAGCCTGCATTGCCATCACAGGTGCTCTACGCACAACACATACGGCTGCACTCGAGATCTTCCTGTATCTCTTACCATTAAACCTAAAAATCAAATTTCAGGCGGGCAACAGTGCGCTTCGGCTCACTAACGTTGGTCTCTTCAGGACTAATAACATAGGATACAGCTCCATTCTCAAAGAATCTTTTCCCGGAATCCCTGACGAATCGGACGATATACTTGGCACCTTAGACTTCGTCTCTGGCCATAACGAGATTGCAATATACACAGATGGTTCTAAGATCAGTGAGGGCATGGGGTCAGGTATTTACTCGAGAGATACGAACCTACAGGTGGCCCTGAGACTTCCGGACACATGCAGTTCCAAGCAGAGGTTCTAGCTGTACTAAAAGCTGCGGAACTACTTGAGATGGGATCAATATCCGATAAGAATATCGCCATCTACATTGACAGTCAGGCTGCGCTAAAGGCGCTAGAGTCTAACGTCACCAAATCTGAGTTAATCAGGAATTGCCGCACAATGCTTAGGGCATTATGTACGCAGAACCGAGTCAGATTATGTTGGGTACCTGGACACTGCGATATCGAAGGCAACGAGCAAGCCGACGCGCTGGCTAAAAGAAGAGCGGGGCTCCCACGTAGCGATATAATTGGTAGTATTAAACCACCAGGGTGCGTGTCTAAGGGAATTATCCGGGATAAAATCAGTGACACGGCTAATCTAAGATGGTCACAGGGTGTCTAAGGCCTTGTGGCCTGCATTAGATCGCAGAAAATCTGGGGAGATAATTAAGTTAGATAGATCGAGGCTAAGAACAGTGATAGGAATACTCTCTGGCCACTGTCTCCTAAGGAAACATGCCATGAGACTAGGGTTATCCGATACGGATGTTTGTAGGTACTGCGATGACCTACATGTCTCAGAGGATATAACTCATATACTCTGTGAATGTCAAGAATTGCCAGGAAAAGGCTAAAGTACCTGGGTAGATACTTCTTCGATAACTTGGAGGAGGTGAGGTCCTTGAACTATAAAAAGGATCTTTTCAGATTTTGTATGGAGATTAATTGCTTGGAGGATTGGGTTTATGTCTTTTGCCGTGAAGGTTTCCTAGGGATCGTGATGGGCCCACTTTGGTGCCTAGTGTTTTATGACAGCCTCATAACCCTACCTAACCTAACCTAACCTAGTATAAGCTTTATTTAAAGCTAAATTAATCTAACTTAACCTTATTTAAAACTAGCTTACTACAAACTTAAAACAAAGAAAGGACTAAGTGGGAGAGCTGGTAGACATAAGAGAGTTTCGCAAAATAAATTTGCAGCACAGAAAATCGAAGAGGCTTTGAATACCGTTAGCCATGCGCAGCATTCTGATCATTCACTCGTTACAGCCATAGTTGGTGTCTTAGATAACGATGGTGTATGTGTTGGGGGATATAATTTGTAGCAGAGCAGGACTGTCGATGTTTGCTGCTAATACGAGTAGCTGCTGTACAAAGAGGATGTCAGCAATTTCACGGCGTTTTTCGAGTGATTGTTTATTAGTTTTAAACGGTCCTCATAGGGGGTAGGTTATATCTGTCGACCCAGGGAAGACCGCATAGAGCAGAACGGGTTAATCTGCGTTGAATAGCCTCAACTCGAAAGGATTAGGTATCTAGGGCGACCATACTTGGCTAGCATATTCAAGGATTGGTCTAACAAATCTGAAAAAGAGAGATTTCGGTACATAAGCGTTGGAGAATTCCTTAGATTAGTTTTCACAAAACCAAGGAGTTAGCTCCACTAATTATGTAATCGATGTAATCACAGATTACACCCAGATCATGCAATAAAAGGACAGTAGGGATGGGCTCGTCACAGATAAGATAGCATCTAGGGACTGGTGGAAAACGTTTTTTTTTTTTGTTTTTTTTCGTCTTGTACAACCCATGCCCGCATGGCAACGACACTGCGACCTGTAAGATCTATTGTATCGGAGGGTTGGAGTTAACCTAACAGACGTACTACCTTCCTTATGAAAGTGAGTATGTCCTTAGTAGCGGAGCATTTCAGTTCCACTGAAGTAAGTATCTCCTTGTGGAGAATACGTTTCCTTAACCAGTGTAGTGCCGGGCATTCACAAACAATGTGTTCGGAGGTTTCATCCTCCTCTAAACAGAACCGACAGTCCTTGTCTTGGCACAGGTTCATTTTGTTAAGGTGGTATCTCAAGCCGCAATGGCCAGTAAGAAAGCTCACAAGCTTCTTAATGCTTTCCCTATCTAAGTTAAGGATTTCCTTATAGGCGTAAGGCTTGATTAATCGTTTGGATTGTCTTAGACCTGGCCCACTAGTCCAGTGGTCTAGACGAAGTTTGTTTTCCCATTCGTTAATCAGCGTTGTAGCTGTCGCCCAATTGACGCCACAATAAGGTTCAGGACCTATGAACACAGATTCTGAGCCAGCCCTAGCAAGCTCATCTGCAGATTCGTTGCCCACAATCCCTTGGTGTCCGGGTACCCAACCGAGATTTACCCTGTTGTATTTGGCAAAGTCTTGTAATGCATCGTAGCAGCATTTCACGGTTCTGGAGTCCATTAGGTTGGACGACAGTGCCATAAGTGCTGCTTGGCTATCTGAGAAGATATGTATTCTAGCGCCTTTGATCCCCTTGCGGAGATTGTGTCTCGCGCAAATCTCAATGGCATGGATTTCAGCCTGAAATACAGTGGGAGTCGTACCCATAGGTACCGAAATCTTTGTGTTGGGTCCAAAAACCCCAGCTCCAACTCCAGAATCCATTTTCGAACCGTCGGTGAACCAGACTAGACGTCTAGGGTCCAGTGTTGGAGCACCATTGGACCAGTTTTCGCGGTCCAATGTTTCAACTTCGAATAGCCTACCAAAGCAGTGTTGCCTGACCATTATATCTGGTAAAGTGCAAAACATGTCTCTTTTATGCGCTTACGGGAATATGTACTGGCTCGGCATTTGTTGACATTGAGCTCAAGGAATTTTTTTGGGAACCAGGTTGAGAACTTATTCAAATCAGCGTGAAGTAGGCAAGAGTCAGCCGGGGAGGAATATGCCTGAAGACTTTCATGTTATCAGCATAGACAGATAAGTGGAAGTTTTCGATGATACAGTCCACATCATTTATAGACAAAATGAAGATAGAAGAAGCTATGAAGGGGTCAGAAACCGAGCATGTAAATAGGACTTTGTATTGCAGATTTGCAATGGAAGAAAATTGTATTATAAACGATGATTTCAAAGATCTTCGGTATGGAGAAGAATTTAGCCATTTGTCGGTAGTTGGAAATTTCTTTTTAGAACCTTTTCTGTGAAATGGGGATTATGGAAAAGCTCTTCCAAAGCAGTAAGAGGTGGGCCAAATAGTCCACAAAATTCTTCAGAACTATAGAGGGTAGGCCATCGGGACTGGGAGACCATTCGCTCTAGAGTTGTTTTTATCTTTTGTTCTGCGAGGATCATGGATACTTCAATTGAGTTTAAGTTTGGCCACAGCTTCTCATGTAGGAGAACTAATCAAAATCAACTTCAAGCCAGTGGTTGTTAAACGATTAGCTGAAGTAATGCGCAAATAAATTTGCCATTATTTTGGGATCGGTCGTGTAAGTAGTAGACAATTTCAAAGTAGAAGGATAGGTATCCGATTTTTTTTTTTTTTTTTGTATTAATGAAGTGGAAAAATCGTTTGGTGTAGGAGATTATACTATCTTGCATGCTTTCCTGGATAATCTAAATAAAGAGATTCACAGAGTTCGGAAAATTGGATGAATACGCGGAGGTAATTGGAAAAGTCAGGGTCTAAACGAGATCAAGTAATTTTCTGAAGGTCCATCTACTGGATCTCGTTTTGATTCCCCCAGATCTACTCCTTGTCGAAGCAGCAGTTATTTGAAGTTTATTCGGTTGAGCCTCTGATTTCTAAGTAACAAAAAGAGTTTTCGATTTTGTACAGTACTGGTATGGTATGAGGCGTTTTGTGCAATGTTCGATATTCCAGTGTTGAATCCGTAGTTCTGTGCAGAGTCGTAATTTGTATCTACTTCGTACAATGACAGTGCTGTAATAACTTCGAAATGTTTATTTTACATATTATTTCCTGCAAGGAATATCTATTACTAACGGATGCCATGCATATCCAAAGTTGAAGTGATGGCACTCATCCCTGGGACTACCTTTAGAGGCTAGAGCAATTGCTTCCATGTTTTCCCTCTCAGTTCTGAGTTTACGTCTAGTTTTGAGCATAACTGATCTTTATTCCTGTTCAATGCTTTTTCTGATAACTTCTGGGAAATCCATGCCGATGAGAAATCCTAAAGTCTCTGCCCAACAATCATCGTTTCTTTAAGAGTCATGGGTCATGGGTATGCTGCTACATGTACCTATGAATGATTGAACTGATCAAATTCAGGAGTAATTTGCTTCTTCATATTTCTATTGCCATCTTCACAGTTCGTTTCATCACTTAGAAGCCAGAATCAATTTTTTAAACAGATCTAATAATTAATCGGAATATTCATCCAATGCACAAAGTTCATACAGCCTTTCAGTCGCAGTCTACCGTAAATGAAGCAATTCAGTATTATTATGGTTCTCATTCTTGCCTTCAGCTTGAATATGTTTGGCGTATTGCCGGATAGAGGAGATCCAACTGCAATAGGATTCCATTTGCTGGGGGCAAATCACGTAAATTTTCAGACGATCATCGTTTCGACGATAGCAATCGACGCACGGATGGCAAAAATGGTTGCACATTTATAGGTGTTAACATTTCTCTACTACCATTGGTTGCCACTGTTAGCTGTATAACGCCTAAATGCATGTAAACTACAGACGCTTGAGGTGTTTGCTATCGTTCAAAAATGCATTTAGGCGTTACATAGCCAACAGTGCCCAATCAACTGTGGTAGAGAAATGCTTACCCCTACAATATGCAAAAAAAAGTTTCGATTCGTCGGTTGCTATCGTTCAAACGATGATCGTCCGAGAAGTTACGTGCTTTGCTCCCTGGTCATTTTAAGTCTCGTGTTCAGCTATCAAATAAAAGACTTAAGTATGCATTTCGCTCTTTTACCCTTTTTACTTTTTGTGATCTACAAGAAGCTAAATGAGTGTTGAAACCTTCCAGTTTGACAATGTACGGTTGAGGAGGCCCTAGGCCTCGACAAGTCCAATTAAGTAAACAAATCAGTCATCAGCGGCATATTGTAGTGGTAATATGAATGTTCGGTCATTGAGTGGAGGTTATCGGTTCAAGTACTAACCATATTCATTAAAGTTTTCTTGTACTAACATTAATTGATGCGGTTAGACACAACCTAGAGTAACTCAACACGACAGTAACTCAAAGCAAATTTACTAAAAATCAAATAAATAAATAAATATTTGGCGCAACAGCTCTTTTAGTGCCAGGGCCTAGCTTCTCGCAACCACTCATGTTGTGTGCGTTATATTTTTCACACAAGTGGAAGGGACCTACAGTTTAGTGCCGTATCCGAACGGCGATTTGAGAAGCTTTTTCGTGACAACAATACTCTCGGATGTTTGTCAGACGCTCGCGAGAGGTGGGACCGTGAAAAAACTTTTTGGTGTTTTCTGGGAATCGAACTTGGGACCTCACGCGTAGTGATCCGACACACTAACCACTTACGCCACGCGCCCACACTAAAAATCAAAACCGAATGCAAAAATTACAGGTGGAGTAAATGCGCACTTAAACCTGAGTTAAACGCTCAGGCCTGTGGTATTATATGTAGGTTAATTATAAAAAAAACTTTAAAGTTTAAGGTTTCCTAAGAATAATTTACATATTTTTTTTTTTTATTTTTTTCGAAATATACATATAAACATAACATTAAGAGGAAAAAATACATATTCACATAAGTAGAAATTATAGTACTATTTTACAAATACAAAAAAAAAGAAGTGTCTTAAGCCCCGATATACAAAATTTGTCACTTTACATTCGATAGGTCTACGCCCTGCTATAGGCCTAACAAACGCAGGTGCTCAGCACCCGAATCAAGTGTGTTCCCAACATCCCATACAGTACACACACGCTTAAAATATACATACATAAAACAATAAAAAATAAAATTCAAAACTATCGATGGATACACATACAGATACTGAGATACAATAAAACTTAACCTAAGCACTTGCATGATTCATTCTTATCACATTTTTAAGTTTTTTATTTTTATTTTTTTTTATGATCAGCCCCTTCAGTACTTCAGTTTGTTACTATTCGAGACATGGTCACGTTGAAGTTTCCGTTTCTACGTAACCGTTATGCACGTATCCACCCAAACAATCGCTATTATCGAGAATCTTCTCGAAAACAGTATCCAGCCGACAGCGATTGATTGTGAAGCGAATCGAAGGATTTTCAGTAGTCAGGGAGTTCATCTTTTGGAATAGTTCGGCGAGGGTTGGATTGTTCTTTGAATCGGATTCTGGTGCTGAAGTGATGGAGTTGCCATTCTGAAAGAGAAACACGTGGTAGGTAAGATTTGTGAGATTAAAGAATTTCAAAAACTACCTCGTGAACGTCTTGATGAATTTTTAGGACAAACTTAATTGAGTGGTTGTAGGGTTGGACATCCTTGCAGCTTGGGAAAGTTTCATGGATTTTCTAAAAAGAAGAAGCAGATGTACCTATAATTCTTAAAACCTATTAAAATTCTCTCAGACATACCTTCTCGATGTCTTCAATCTGCGCAGGTTCGCAAAACACCGCCACACTGTAATACCCGCCGTATTGAATCTTCAGACTCTCCGGCCGACTGCATGTTATCATTTGTCCATCTTTCATCACCGCAATCCGATGGCAAATATGATCAATCTCCGAAATCGAGTGCGACGTCAGCACAATAGCCCTTTGCTCAACAATAAGATCATCAATGGCTTGATAGACTATTGATCTAGTCACCGGATCCATATCACTTGTAGGTTCGTCCATAAGTACAACCCCTGTCCAGCCAAAGCATGTAATTGCAACGTTCAATTTCCGCCTATTGCCGCCGCTGAGATTTTTTACTAGAACATCCTTGTAGCTCTCCAATTGGAAGGACACCAGTGTGCTTTCTGTCAGCTAGAAATAGAATTTTTTTTATTTTTCTTTAGTTTTTTCTTTCTCTAAATTTTTTAATCTCAATAATTTTATTGATGATGTCAAATCCTTGTGAAAACTGCGAACGACTGCAGGAAGTTCTGCCGGGCAATGCCGCGATCCGGCCAGAGTTCCATCAGCCCACAATGTACGATCATTTGGGGAGCTTTTCGAAGTACAAAGAAGCTAAAGCTCTGGCCAAGAAATTAAAGGCCACCAAGGACGAGTTGTTGAAATTCAATCAAAAATTTACCGATTTGCAGCTGGATAATAAGGAGGACGAAGTCCTAGAGAGATTCAGTACACAGGATATAGCTAAGTTTCGATGCAGCCTAAAAGAGGGTCGTTTTCATTGCAAGGAGGAGTCTATGGAGCCAGAAGATTTATGGAAGAGGCAATATGAAGTTAAGCCGGCGGCCTCGTTGACAACGATCTCAAGGACTCCTGTCTCGTGCCCAGTGAGTAAATGTGGCAAGACCATAGGTGTGACGTCAGTGTTATCACATTTTCTACGCGATCACAACGAGGATTTGGTGGTGGAGTGTCAAAATCTATACACTAGTGGACGTTCGATTCTGCTCTTCGACCGCAATATGTTTCACTTTGGCGACAATGTGTGCTTGGGTGTCCTTCCCTATGGAGGAATAGAAAAGTAGGTATAGCTCACCTAAAAAATGCTTTAAATGAGTCTTGTCCAGTCAGCAGGAGTCTCGCCCGGCTATAAGAGGAATATGTAAACAGAACTCGTTTCTTTCGAAGTCATCGGCTCATTTAGAGAACCACCTTCCCATCCTGGTCATGGTATGTAAGACGTCTATATGCGCAATGATGGAGGACAAAAAGCTGGTAGGCACTCAATTGAATATTATAGCCATTTCCTACGTTTCACCTTTGTCAGGCGGACCAATTCATGGATGCTGACAACAAGGCCAAGCATGTCCTTATTCTTTGGCTGGTTACTGTTCAGACTACAAAGCCTATTTACTGTACAATCACAGCCTTCGATGAAGCAATGACGTCTTCTAGAAGCACTATCATTCATGTAAGATAATGTTTGGGAACGGGAGTAGTAACAAATACTTTCTCATTCTAGGTTCGCAGTTTGGAATCACCGCAGAATCCAGTGGAATTTTTAAGCTATGATACCAACTATTTGATGCTCAATCAAGGAGAGTTAGATATTCTTTCGGAGCACGGCACTAAATCAGTTCATGTTGAAATAAAAATTCATGAGTTTGACGAATAAATGAAAACCACTGTTGTATGCGCCGTTTGGTGTAAATTGAAACTTGGGAGGTACTTATTCTTAATCTTGAATGGATGATCTGGTCCGTCTGCTCTTATTTTAGCCCTCTTGCCCCAACTATCCTTCCTATACCATTCTCGTTAAGCTCTTCATCACGAAGGTGGCTTCAGCGTTATGTGCCTGCCACATACGAGTATATTGCGCTTTACTGCCCTGCATTTTCCTGCTGTTGGTTGTCGCTTTGCCTGCCTCTATAAAAAAAAAACCCTGTAAGAGTTTTTGTTAGAATAGCACCTTACGGAAAACAAAAGAGTGCGAATGAGAGACAAACATCCCTGTCTTCCCTGTACTGCCAATTTATGTTGGACAGAGTATAGTAATCTCCCTTCGCCGAAGTTCTTTTGGAACTTTGATGATATCACATTATTCACAATGTTTTTGTCTGGGGTTTGTGATCAGTGAACGAATGCATGTTTCAGATTTTTTTGAGCCTCCGCAATTTGGGCACATCATGAAGATACGCTTGATAACAGTCGCACCTTGTTAGCAGCTGACTAAGATAGAAGTCAGCTTCCCCGTGAGGTCAATTTATCTAGTTAGTGGATGCATCTTCCTTTAGTGAACTGATTCTACCTCTGATAACAATCGATCAAGCTCTGTTTTTGTCTTTTATTACGAATACCGTGTACTTCTTTCAGGTATCTTGCCACCACAGCAATAGAGATGTTCTCTGCAAAATTTATAAATTTGGCTTCGTCAGGAATTCCAAGTCTTAGAATACTGTTGAAGATAATGTTCCGTGTCCTTTGCGATACTCTACCGGATATGAGGTATTTTTGTACTTCAGTGTCGGTGGCGCATAAGAGAAGCGTTTCATCGAAGTAGTTTACGATCAATTTTATTAGGTACTATGGCATCTTAAAGTAATTGTCCTAAAGGTGTTTTTGACGCCAAGTGCCATGACTACACTCTCATCGTTTTGAACTTCTCCTTCTTCTCTTCCCCTTGGTCGCTTCATAGTTTCAGTAATGGCTTTTGCTGTCGAGCAAGCACTTCGAAAACCCCTGCTGGTTTAACATTCCCCTTGCTTTTCCAATGGCTGTAATAGTCGTAGTATGAAGTTTGCCCATTGTGTCTAGGATGCATATGATGACATACTTGTAAAGATGGCATTACGCATTCATTATACCTATTTAATTCGACAAACAGTTCTGCTTTTACACAGATGGGTTTTACACGGCTTGGTATCCCAAACCGTTTACATGTGTGTGTCTAGGAGTTCGTCTTTAACTGGCTGTTAATCAAAAATTTAACTAGACATGGGTAAGCCTTAACTAAATTGTGCTCAAGACCTACGGATTTGTACTTCTGCAATGGAGAAATACATCTTGCTAGGAACTCACCTTCTGAATATCATTGATTCTTCTGAGTTTACCATAGAACTCGATCATCTCCTTGACTGTCAACAGTGAATCCAAGGTATTGGTCTGTGGACAGTACGCAATGTCTTTCTGCAAAGATTCATAACATTATTCAAGCTACTCTATTAAGCCCCTACACCAACTTACGTCTGCGTATACAATACTACCACCACTTGGTTGTATCTGGCCGGAGAGCATTTTGAATATCGTCGACTTCCCAGCACCATTTTTACCTAACAATCCAAAGCATTCACCAGAGGCCACTTGGAAACTGACATTCTTCACCGCATATTGTCTGCCACTGAACCTTTTCGAAAGGCTATCCACCTTCAAGACATGTCTTTCCAAAGAACCCACCTTATCACTTCGTTTCAATGAGTTCTGAATTGAAATTATTTTCAAATCATCAAGTGGCTCTTCTATACGTTCACGTAATAGCTTCCGTAGATACTTATTAGCCACGCCGCTTTCAATAAGTATGTTCAGCGTTGAGAAGATCACCCCTAACACGATCAGTGCACAAATGTGAGGCAGCAGGAGATCACTAGCAATCGGGTTCTTGTATGAGTTGATGTCGTATCTACGGAAGAATTCAGCGACCATAAAGTTTTTACAGATCTCCACCAGACCATCGCCCAGCGCGTGTTGAGGAAATATCAAGAAAGCTCGATTCAAGAAAAATCGCCAACTATCTGCCGTAGCGGACTTGCCAATGATGCCGATCAGAATGACTATGGACATTGTGAATATCGGAATAATAACATTCATGCAAAATATGGTCACGATAGCCATACTGGCGTCGGTGAAGAGTTTTTCAATCACATGAATTGCAGGAATGCAGGCGAATCTAAAAAGAC
Source organism: Brachypalpus laphriformis (assembly GCA_945910035.1). Lineage (NCBI taxonomy): Eukaryota > Metazoa > Arthropoda > Insecta > Diptera > Syrphidae > Brachypalpus > Brachypalpus laphriformis. The sequence goes on along the minus strand of OX246753.1, from coordinate 12,606,917 downwards.
TCGTGCAAAAGGATAACCAAGGAAGGTGTGAGAACTTACCCGTAGAGGAAGGCAAGGAAGCAGATGCCCCAGAGGTTGGATCTAGATGTGTAGACGGGCATTCCGAAAGCCAGAAGAATAACCGCACAGATTGCGATACCGACAAGTAGGACCTAAGGAAAAAACTTAAGATAGAGGTAAAGGTGGCTAAGTCAGGCTTACCAAAAAGTCCCAAGCAAATGCAACGCCCCAGTAGGTAGCTGCATCCACTCCACACAACATCTGCTGTAACTTTTCGCCCTTGATCCTTTCATTTACAATGTAGACTGATGCCACTGCTATGACCAAACTTAGAGATATCAAAAGGATGAAGGAGATTCCAGAATCACCGACTTGACGGAGTCTAAAAGAAAATCTGTGTAACTTATAAGACAAAACTTGTATCTTGGTGCTCTTTACATTGAAGACGTGCTGAACTCTCTATCCCCCAGCTTCCAAGGAACGTTAAAACTCGTGATACTATATTCTGAATCATCCATCTCGGCCTGCAAAACGTGGCTGTTGAGATCATTTAGCCAAGAGATCATGGCATGATGTCCCTTATTATTGTACCACACCGTCGCTCGGGTCTCATTGAATGTCATTCCTCCATATCGTTTCTCATGATAAAGGTGAGTGGTGTCCAAAATCCAATAGAAAGCTTTCTCTGAACTGGTAAACTCCTTGCAATACAAATCATAGTCTTTGCAGCCCGATCGAAGCCTGTCATAAATATCTTGAGTAAAATTTGTCGGATTTTCCATGCTAAGTACGTTTGTTGTGTCTGCATAAAGATCACTGGATAGCTTCAAACCTTTCTCAAAGTCATCCTCCAGCCGTAGATTCACAAACCACATGGCTATAATCTCAAACACTGCCGGTAGCACCAAGGCGCACAGCAGCATCCGATAGTTCCGACTAAAGTGAGTCAGCCTCTTACCAAATAGAAGTTTAACCTTTTCAACAGTACACAATGGATCGCTACGAATCAGTTCTTGACTAGCTGATTTTTTCAACTCAACAGTTTGCATAGTCTGTCGCTTTGCATAGCCATTGCTCTTCTCTGACATATTGTTGACCTCGGTGAAGACTTCCTCGAGATTCTTACTTTTAATGGATATGTCAGTGATCTTACCCTCTTTCTGGAGATCACCCAGAGCTTCCATTAGTTGCGGGCAATTGTTGGCTTGCTGATCGTAACTGATCTCAAGCTTTAGATCTGCTGGAGTATTTTGAGCGATCTTGTAGCTGTTAAGATTTGCATCGAGAAGTTTCTTTATCCCAGCTACAGCTTGGATGTCAGCGCATTGAATGTCCAGGTCAAAGTTTTGAGTGAAGAGTGCTTTCATCGTCTCCGGATTGTGATGGGCTATAATTTTACCCTGTGAAGAGGTAAAACTGTGAAATGATGTGAAGTTAATTGAATTGGTTTGTACTCACGTTTTTCATGATGATGATGGAATCACTTAGATACTCTGCTTCGTCCAGGAAATGAGTGGCGAAAACCACTGCTCTTCCCTTTCGTAAAACTTCGATGAGGTCCCATATATCCTTACGGGCTTTGTTGTCCACTCCATTACATGGTTCATCAAGAATAACGACATTTGGAGAGCCTGAGAATGAGGTGTAGTAATAATAAAATAATTCATATTAACGCAAAATTTAACGGAACGGAATCGATAAAACGGGTTGGTAGTTTCACCTCTATGAATTCAAGAGGAGGGTAATGACTCAGTTTAGAAGGTGTATTGTACCTACTTATTGACATGAGATCTCCTTAGAACTCCAATGCTTATCGTTAAAGTGCAATTACCAACTTCAACGATCTGATACGAACAAAAGCGGGACATTTGCAGAGGAAGTATTCCGTAATATCGGCTTCCTCCAAAAATATCGCAGAGATACTGGTGTAGCTTACATCGTTAAAAATGTTAACAGCTTATTGAAGCACTTTGATCAACTTATTATTTCTCGTGATTTCATTTTTGATACAGTCAATCAAGGACTCATTGTCTGATTCATTCCTTAAATAAGTTCAGGGCCATTTACGGCATTGAAACTAATGTAACTGTGAAAGTTATAATACCCCAGATCACTTTTTATTGCATCGTCTCCTGCCGGATGCTTTCCATGAATCGTCATAAGTAATAAGCTAGAAGTAGCTACCAATGACGCAGGAGGTCTAGCAGAGCATGTATTGAAGTAGTGCAAAGTGCAACACATAGAGGGAATAGTGCTCTGCATTGAAGTTAAATATTAAGCATGAATTTCAATTCGCAAAGTGCGGAGTGCCGGTCTTCTTAATAAAAGCATAAAAGTTTTATTTAAAAATAACAGTGCTATTGTATGATACTGATATGGTGAAGAAATATCTGGAGTCCCACAGGGGTGTGTGAAAGAAGTACTATTGCTAAACATAATGTACAATGATTTAAATTTATTAAAACGCAAATCCTTGAATATCTCGATTTTAACATGAATTGACTCAGGCCACTATAATAAGCGACTCGTATGTGTCTATGTACAGGTAGCCCTATTAGAGTAAGTTGATTACTTGGGTCTTGACTTGAATGCTTCAGCTCTTTAAGCTTGGAACCTTTATTGTATTATCTGTAGACCTAAGTCCATTCTGACTATGACCTGTGGATCTCTTTATTATCTATTCCATCCGTAATTACTTAAAGCTAGCATTTGTTTTTTTTACTTGTTTCATGAATGGCTCAATGATTAAAGCTCCAGGCGAACCAATACTTGACAATTTCAAGACATCAGACGACGTAGCAGTTTATTTTATATCACCACCCGCCGCTATTTAATTTTATCTCAGTGAAAGTAAAAGCTTGTCAAGTCTTATACAATCGCCAGGAAGATGACTCTTAAGTCCAAACAAGCACACAAAAATTTAGGGAAGTTTTAATTTCAGTGGAGTTACGCAGGTTGCTTAAAAAACAAATCCACAAGTAATGAATTTAAACTGTACCCGCAAAAGCAAAGTACAATTTAAGAAAGTCTTAAAACAGTTTATTAAACGGGGTGCAAACCCAAACAAGGTTTTTGAAGCAAGTCCAAACTCACCAATAAAAGCAATTGCGACACACAACCTCCTCTGATATCCACCGGATAGCTTCCAGGCCTCAAAGTCCTCATGCTTGCCGAAGTTCATACCCTTGAGAGTCTTATTAACCTCAGAGTGATAGTCTTTTTTCATTTTAATCTTTGCGTACATTTCCAAGTGTTCTCTGGCTGTCAAGTTCGGTATGAGAACATTATCCTGTGAACAAACTCCAATTTTGTCATACTCTTCTGCTTGGCTATCTGAAGCTTGGGAAAGGATAACTCTTCCAGTGGTCTGTACAATCTGCCCCGTTAGCATTTTTCTAAAAGAAAATCACAAAATTTCTAAAACTCTCTTCTAAATTTTTTTTAAACTCACATAATAGTACTTTTCCCAGCACCGTTTCGACCGAGTAAGCAAGTGACCTGATCCCGCTGAAAACCTAGTGAAATATTACTCACAGCAATGTTATTGTCATCGTAGATCTTTGAAACATTCGTCATGGTAGCTCCCATGTTTGGTCCAAGCTCTTCCCTGGTAACATCCGTGAATCGGAATTCATCTGAAAAGTACACCAAGCTTATTTGTTCAGGTTCAGTTTCAATGAGAGTGAAAAGCCTACCGTCCGTCCAATATTCGATAAGATATCCAATGCCAGCATAGAGGAAAGTATCCAAAATAATCATAAACAATGCAAAGGCGAATTCACTGCTCAAGCCCTCCTCGAAGGCATCGCCAAAAGTTAGACCATACATTTGCAGCTCCATACGCATTATGTGATTCCAGGCTTGGGCGAAGGCCGATGTGAATGACAAGTTAAGGAAGAAGTTCTCGAAAGTAGTTAGGTTGGCATCGTAGATAAGGATTATGATATATGGACAGAAGGAGATTAGGAAGAATAGAGATGTGGCGACTGAGCCAATGGTAGCCGAAGAGAAAAATGTTGCACACATGTAACTGAAAGGAAATATGTTAGTGGACCATAAGTATAAAAAAATGCTTTACCAAAATGAGATCAGACACAATCCGAAGAAGATCAGAAAGACTATCACAAAGAAGAACGATGTGTAATGCACAATACCGCCGGAATATAAAATAATGCACACCGCAATAAAGATCAGGAACACTTCAACGAACGTTGTGATGGACCATGACGAGAGCTCAGAGGACGGTTTAAGGCCCATAGAACGCATTATCTGAAATAATAAGGGGAAAATGAAATGATGATGGGGAAATGATTGAAAAAGGGGAAATGATAAACAGAATAATTGACAAAAGACCAGACAAAAAGCAGAATAAAAGACAAAAATGGAAGTGAAAACTTCCAAAAACAAATTCCCAATTTATCACGGACACCGAGTCCTTCATGAGCGCGCACAGCTACAAAACCGGCGTAATTGGAAATTCGCGGAGGATAACTTTGTTCAGCCTCATCTGAACCAAGCCTAGTAAGTGGCTGGAATGGAGGAGGTCTTCTTTGTCTGCTAAGAGGCAGCCTGGCACATAAGCTTATAAAAACGTCTCTCATCGTTAATTCTTCGATCCGTCCGGCTAAGGACGATGAAGTAGGTTAGGTTAGATTAGTATATACAGCCACACTTAGACCAGAAAGGGTCCATTGTGGTACTACAGGGATCTATGATCCCCAGAAAAAAAAACGACCATTAGAACCAACTACAGCTTGTTATACCATATGATGAGAAGATGAAGTATGCCGTGGATAACTACATCAGCTTCTGTCGAGGAATAAAATATTCAAGAAATACAACCTAGAGAGTATTGTTGGTAAGATCACGTTGGAGTGATTGATAGCGAAAAGGTCGATAAATTTACAAAAATTAGGGCTACAACACAGTTCGCAAGAACAGAGCTCTTTAGACACTCATGGGGCAGGAAATCTAATGAATTAAACTCATCAGAGTTTGAAAAACAAAATCAATTTTAGGGAAAAGATCAATGAACTACATACGCTCAAGTAAGACCGCGTTTGCTATATTTTAAACCATCTTTAAGATCATAGATCGCCTCAACAAAAAAAAAGGCTTAGGAAGGAACAATATATACAAATTCTCGGGCCAGACTCTAAGGAATTCAGAAGAATTGACTTACAGTAAGGCAAATTGTGTGGAAACCTACCAGGTAGAGTAGAGAGGCCTCCAATCTTAAGACCCAATTCAGGTCCTTAAATTTCTAAATAAGCCAAACAAGAAGAGCCTTGGCTAACACAATGACGGCGCACATTGAACCTTTTAGGTTTTTTGAGCACATACCTCCCACTAAACGTATTCATTCGTTAGAGACAACTTTTGGTAAGCCACTGACAGGTTAAGATTGTTAATAGTAAAACAAAGCAGCAGACAAAACTACAAAAAAAGAGATACTTCAATATGGCGCCCGGAATGCTCAAAATCATAACATTTCATTGTGCAACCAAATTCACCCCGGCAATACCACTGAGGTTTACCTTCTTTCAGGTGAAAGAAGATTTTAGTTAAAGGTGCATTTAGTTGCAGGACAGCTCCTGGAAAAGAAAAGTTGTAAACCTTCACAAGCATTCAAACCGAGTAGAGTATAGGATTATATGAAATAAAAATTGTACAGGCATGAAGGCGTTATCCACTCCTTCGCTCCATAAAAGACAGATAGGATTCCAACAAGTAAAAGAATATATAGCTAGGTGGCTTTAAAATAGAAAGATCTAGCCATACCACTTGGAAAGCTAGCAGGCCGTAAATCGATCACTCTCTAGCTTTTGCAATAAAGTGAGTAAGATTCTACTTAGGCAGATGACTCTCAGTTAATGACTTATTTTGCTGTGCTATTTATTTTTAGCCCACTCCGTGACTTACCATAGTATTGCGACTCTCCCGAATCCAAATGCGATGACGAACGCACGTGGCAATCTGTGCCAAAAGACCAATGTAAAAGGCAACCTGAATAGCTTGAGCGAGGTAAAGACCAGTCTTGAATCTGCAATGAAAATATATTAAATCACTTTTTCTCACCCAACCATATTCACCTTACTCATCGTTAGTGTAAGCAGGATATGGAAACTGTTTGGTAAAGAACTTCATCTCATCCACCTCATACTTTTCTGAAGCAGTCGAACTACCACCCAAGCCCAGAAGAAGTTCCAATAGGCCTTGTGGAGCGCGTTTCTCACGCTTTAACTCTTCTGAGGGCTCCACTGTAGTCACCTCCTCATCGTCTTCATCATCCTCAGCAGCAAGCGTATTGCTTTCAATCGTCGTTGCCTCCTCTTCTTCCTCTTCCTCTTCATCTTCCAACTCAACACTAACAGATGTGTTGTCCTTATTCACACCATTCCATCCATCTACAAATCCTGACAACAGACTTGAAAATCCACCGCCACCAATTTCACCACGACTAGAGTTCGACACGGACTGTTCGTCATCATCTGTAAACCAATCATCATCCTCCTCATGATCATCCTCCTCCTTATCGATACGAACAAACTGGATGGAGCTTCGTGTAGTGGTCATTAGCTTGTCGGCAAGACTTTCCATTTCATTCACTAGGTGCTTCTTATGCTTTATGATGCCCGTGTCAATAGCATGCTTGATCTCGACAAAACCCTGGTGGTACTTCAGATCTTCCGTCATTCGACCAGCTGGACCAGGAAACCAAAAGCGGTTTTTGGTCTCAATGGTTATTGGTGTGTTGTCAGTGTCCATGTGAAAGTTATAAACAATATCCTTGTCATCGGTTTTATTAAAATGAATGGCGGCATAGAAAAGTCGTTGTTTGTTCAGGCTGTATGCCAACTGCTGAAGGTCATCCTCAGTCGGAACTCCAATAAAACGGTCGACTGAGAAGCACTCGAGGATATTCTTGATTGTGTGGACGACTTCAAATACAGTCCGATCTGTACGGATTCCCATCATCACCGATTCGATTTCCCCAATGTCCACTGAGTCTCCAATTAGACTTTTCACAAATGGGGACTTAGCAAGCTCTAGGATTCTGTCGAATTGACCCTGGAAATGGGTGTCATTGCGGAGTTTTATTAAAGTGTCATCCAGTGCAAGGACTAGAGTAACAAGGCGATGCAGCTCTTCGAAGGTGGTGTTCGACTAGAATGCAAAGAGAAAAGTAAGTACTAGTGATTATTTTTGTCCAAACATTTGAAAGTTCTTGATCGCTTGAACAAAAAAAAAAAAAACTTCGAGAGAAAAACATTTGTAGGAATTACAGTACTATTTGATACCTGAGTAATTATCGCTGGATAAGTCTCCCAGGGACATGAGTGAAAGCTCTTATAGTGAAATGATTATTTTATGAACTGTAGGATCTTGTATAATAGCTGGAGGAGGTAAAATTTAGGTTCAGTTTGAATTACAAAACATTGCTCTGATGCTACTCTTTCTACCCGCAAATGATATCAATACACAAACAGTTAGCAGCGAAATAAAACTGTATTCCTGTGTTAGTAAGTATATTATTCCAGTAAATTATATTCTGTAGAAGGATTATAAGTTTATTGGGGTTCGACGGAATTTTACATAGCCAAACGCTGCATAGTCAATTAAGGTTTGCTTGTCCACTACTTTTCATTTGTATAAATACAAAGTTTATTTAGTTAACATAGTGACAACATATTTTCTTTTTCACTTTTTTTCTTTTTCTGCATTGCCGAAAAGTCATGAAAATTATTTTTATGGAAAATATGTTTATACCAAACAGATGTATATGTTTTTAAATAAACTGTTTCTATTCAAGTTAGGTTGAAGTAGGTGCCAGCTTACGCCAACATACATAGGTCCTTTGTGATACCACGTGGATCATATGATCCCTACCTACTCGTTTAACCTCGTTTTTTGAGCTTCTGATAAGGCGTAAGAGGCCACTAATATCTGTATCCATTAGATCGCCGTCCATTGTGCTGCCGTGGCGCAGTGGTTAGTGCGTCAGACTACTGTACGTGAGGTTCCATGTCTGAACCCCAGAAAACACCGAACAGTTTTTTCACGGTCCCACCTCTTGCGGACGTCTGACAAACATCCGAGAGTATTGTTCTCACGAGAAAGCTTCTAAAAAAAAACGAAATTGCCCTTCGGATACGGCGTAAAACTGTAGGTCCCCCTTCCATTCATGGGAAAAAATATAACGCACACAACACGAGTGGTTGCGAGAAACTAGGCCTACGCACTTAATGAGCTGTTGCGCCAATTATATATATAGATACGTATATAGAGAGCTCCTAGACCTAGCTGAACATGCATAAGGAAGGTTGGTTTCTTCCTTTTCTTCGTCCTTACAGCTTACAAAAATCGTTTGAAAACCAAACCAAACCAAACCTAGTTGCAATCTTGCCTATTAGACAATGCTAGTGATGACACCTATTATAGCCCCGATATGCAATCTATTGAGATAAATCAAATTCTTAGAGCGTTTTAGATCCAGCAGATTCCACTTGTCCATCTAAGATTTGCTCTTTCGATTGCATCCAGCTTAAATTTGAGTTTGCAAGTAGCGATCGGTGTACCTAGAGTATCTTTATGTGGAGCGGTGGGTATATTTGTTCCTTAGCAGATACCACATTATTCTTTAGCCAAGATAAGACTTCCATAATCGTCATTATTTCCGCCGGGAACACGCTATAATGATTTGGAAAACTGAGATTAAGCCTATCGAAGAAAACACCTCCACCTACCCCGTCGTTAGTTTTTGATCTTGACTTGTCTTCCAGAAAAACCTCTTCCTCTAAGAATTTTTTTTTTTTTTTTTTTTCGAGGGTAGGCGAAAAATCTTCTATAGACACTATGAGAATAGCAAGCGCGTGCTCATAGTAGTGTCAGATTCTTACTGACTAAAAAAACACCACCCTTCGATATAAATTTGTTAGATATCGCAACTAAGTATAATCTTATCAAGCGATTTTTCTATCAGGAAATAAAAACGTTTGGCAGGTTACTTTCCACTGAAGGATCCTGCATATTCCGCAATCTAGACGACGCGATTAATCATTATCTCGCCAAGTCGAAAGGTTTCGTCCTTTGTAGTCGGCGCAATAAATTGCTCTCATCCAAAATTTGTAGGACTGTATTGTTGACGTGACCGATTAGTCGGTTTCTATGCTTTCTCGCGAAGCTTCTAGTTTCGGCTTCGATTGTCGGAATTCTGAGATCCCTGTGGATATCGTCGTTTCTAATATACCACGGTGTTTGGACAATTTCTCTTAGCATTTTATTTTGAAAAGTTTGTTAAATATTTGCATTTGTTTTCTTGGTACAACCCCAAAGTTGTATACCGTAGGTCCACACTGGCTTTAGCACTTGCTTGTATAAAAGCAGTTTGTTCTCAGTACTGAGCTGAGAATATTTTCCGAGTAACCAGTACATTTCTCTATATTTGATTTCGAGTTCTTTACGTTTCATTTTCACGTGCGAATTCCATTTCAGTCTTGCGTCGAGTGTCATTCCCAGGTATTTGGCCTCGTTTGCAAAAAGTATTCGGGCCGAGTTTAGGAAAATTGGCAAGGTATAAATTTTCTTGTAAGTGAAGTTCACGTGAGCAGATTTAGATTCGTTGAGGGCGATCCGCCAGTCCCTCGTCCATTCATTTACATTATTCAGTGCGTTTTGCAGTTTTGCAGTCGTTTCTTCGATTGTTTTACCTACTGCTAAGATAGCGCTGTCATCGGCAAATGTAGCAAGGAGAGTGCCATATTCATTCGATATATCACGAGTATATAGCAAATAGAAAAGCGGCCCAAAAACGCTTCCTTGTGGTACGCCGTCTGAAATTTCCTTGAGCTCGGAGTATTCGACTCCATGTCTAACACGAAAGAGTCTATTTCCGAGATATGATTCTAAAATATCGTATAAGCATACAGGGAGAACTTGTCGTAGTTTGAATTTCAAGCCATCATGCCACACCTTATCAAAGGCTTGCGAGACGTCAAGAAATACGCTTGAGCAAATCTTTTTTTCTTCAAGTGCTTTCTCGATTACGTCAGTAATTCTATGCACCTGGTCAATCGTCGAATGCTTGCCTCTGAACCCAAACTGGTAGTCAGGGATAAGATTATTTTCTTCTATAACCGGTTGGAGACGCCTTAATAATATCATCTCGAATATTTTCGATATGATTGGAAGAAGGGAAATTGGTCTATACGATTTTACTTCATTTGGCGGATTTCCTGGTTTTAAAACCATTTTGACTTCCGCAACTTTCCATTGGTACGACACGTGTTTTAATCTGTCTGAGTGCAGCATTTACAATATGGAGAAGCTTAATCAATGCTTTTCTAGGTAAAACTTTGAGAATTTCTCTGGTAATCAAATCATAACCAGGAGATTTCTTAGGTTTCAGATTCTCGATCTCATGTGTGAGTTCCCTTAGCGTTGCACTTGTGAGCGCCAAATCGTCGGATGGTAAGTCCAGTCTATTGCGGCTGTTGTAAACCACTTGACCATCGTACGGTTTAAAGGTTTCTTCCAGGTGGGCCGCAAAGACGTCCGCTTTTTCTTTATCTTCCGTCGCCTATTTATTTTGATTTAATTTGATTGGCGCCGCGGGGACTTTGGACCTTTTGGTGCCTTTTACGGCTTTCCAAAGTGAATAATTGGAATCTTTTTTCGCTGTTAAACTTTCAAGGTAAGAGCCTATTGCACGATTCTTAAAATCTTTAATAGTCTTCTTCAACAAATTGCACAGACGTTTCAAGTGTGCTTTATGCTGCGGAGCACGGCTCTGTTGCCATTTTTTACGCGCTTTTCTTTTTTCCTTTACCAATTCTTTTATTTCCGGAGGATATCGTAAACCGTATCTGCCCGGCGTTTTCCTTGGATTGGGCGTATTATTCCAATAGGCGAGCTGTACGATCTTAACGAAGCGATCAACTTCAACCTCAAGTTCATAGGGTGTCGTAATTGGAACGCTCAGTTCTCATTATCTTCAATTTCGTTCCTAAAGCCTTCCCAGTTAGTTGTTCGACCAGTTAATCTCGTTGGCTCTAGGTTATAGACTAGTTTTTCGCTGATTGTTAGAATAACCGTGGAATGATCAGACGACAGATCAAAGCTCTCTTTGACTTTTATGTGGTTGGTAGATATTCCTTTCACAACGAAAAAATCGATCAGGTCAGGTATTTGCGAAGTATCAGTTGGCCAGTAAGTCGGTTTACCCGTCGAATGGAAATCACAACTGTACTCCATACCTGCCCCGTAAAGCATTCTACCTTTCCTCGAGCTGTATCTTGAGCCCCAGAACATATGTTTCGCATTAAAGTCGCCGCCGATGATAAAATTAGGTTTCAGCGATTCAAACAAGTTAGTAAAATCAGATTTTTCAAGCTCGGAACGCAGTGGACAGTAGATAGATGAGATTTTAAGAGTACGCTGACTATTTTTAACTCGAATCGTGCACAGTTGCAAAGTTTTAAGTTCTATCTTTAGGTCTTCGGATTGTACGATGCAGTCCTTAATGACCTGGAAAGTATGGTACCTTGGAAGTTTTTGTCAAAATTTAACTTGGGAGTGATTAAGTCTATGTTTTCGGAAGCGATTTTGAGATTATTCAGACTGAAGGCGTGGCCAAAGCTGAAGATGTTGAGGGGTAAACAGAGTGTCGCCCAGTGCTGCAGAGGAAGTTGTACGCAGTGCTCCACTTATGCTCAAACAAGCTGATCGCTGGACTTTACTTACATAACATATATGTCAATGATTGCTAATTTTTCTTCTTCAAAAAAGGGGGAGATACACATCTGATCATTTCAGAAGACGTACATATTTTGGACTTCGAATGAAAATTCCGAATTGCATTTTCTGTTGCGGTAGCAAATATTTGTTGATTTTTTTCTTTTTAAAAATTTGCGCACCACAAGGATTGATGAGAGAAAGAACGATTTGGCATTGTGATTTGAAGCTCTGTTGTTTATGTTTCAGAGAAACTCCGGGGGTGGCATCCAGATAACTAGGAAGATTTTTGTTATTTTTTGCTTTTGCTTCTGATTCACAGTATTTTTTTCGTGATTACCAACGTCATAGGCAAATCAATCATCCAACAGAGGGAACAATTTCCAGCTATATTACCAAGCTACTGTCAGTGTTACATATGCCTTCGCAGTAGTGTTCATACAAGATTTCGCAATTGATCGGACTGACTTTCTATACAATATTTCTTGAGAAATAAATAAATGCTTGCTGACGTCAGGATTTGAACCATGAACCATTAGCGTGGCAATTAACGACGTTACCACTACACCATTGCCACCCTTGTTGCTGTTGAATCGTTTGAAATAATCGAAATTAGATGCGATGGGAGTTGTAGGGCGGTGGATTCTTAAAGCTTCAATTTTTTCTTATTACTTACCTAAGGCAAGAACCGTTTACCAGATTGAAATAACATTAGTAGCACGTTGAGCGCAATCTGTACATTATATCATTAGAATTCTACAAAATAAACTAGCAGTTTTATTCTGATAAAGGGGAGATTCAAAGTTTAATATATGTTTAATATATTTTTCTAATACCCCTAGCTTAAGAAAAACTCCCCGAATTTCCTAAAAAGCCTGGGGTGGAATCGGCTAAGGTGATTTGTGATAAGTGATAGTCATATTCTTTCTTTTTGCTCCATGTAAGGTGATAGTTGTTTTGATGATCACATTTTAGTGATTGTTTTCTTGTGACAGCTGAAGAGGTATCACTTCCATACAATTAAATAATTGTCTTAGGTCTAGAGACCGGCAAATGTTTACATCGATGGAATTATTGTTGACTTCAAGCAGTGATGACGAGGACAAAGAAAGTTATAGAATTGTGGGTCTTCTAAGGACCCAACTAGGATATCATTGGGCTACCAAATGCAATGTAAGTGTGAATATTTTCCAATTTGCATAAAACAACAAGCATTTCGCTGATTCTTATTATGTTGCTTAGATTCCTAAAAAATATTCCACTTTAAGAACAAGCATTATTGTATGTTTTAGATGTGCTTGACTTGCTAGCTGGAATAAGTTCTTTGCACATTCCACCCATTCTTAAGCTGGCCTCAGCTTTGAACCTTCTTGAAAGTAGTGGCTACTAACGATAAATTGGCACTGAATGAGTGGCACCAATACGACAAAGCACCATAGCTAAAATCGCGGCTAAGTTCATAAGAACAATGCAGCTAAAATTATGTCCCGACCCTAGCATATAAAGATCCTACCATCCCAAACCACCAAACAGTTTTTCTGCGAAAAATACAAAACACCTGAATAAATGAAATTGAAATTGAATTTTTTTACATTAGTTTAGACAGGACAATGAACAATGAGAACATTTTGTCGTTTTGAGAAGTCAATTGCTGCCAGCTCCTCGAAATTTTTTGGTGATCACTATACGCAGAGCAACCAATTTTTCTGATCACTTTTTATTATCACAAATCACACTATCACCTTAGCAACCCCTGTATTTTACTCAGACTTTTATCCACAATGGTTTTTTTTTTTTTTTCAAAAACTCTATGTGCCAGAAAATTTCTTATAATTTTCTTGTAACCTTCTCATGATCAGTAGGTAACTTCGGATTTTTTTCATGTACTCGTATGTATTTGAAAACAAAAAAGGGGAAATAATCACCAAAAGTGTTTTAGTACTTATGTTTATCTTAGGAATATACAGCCATAAAAGTAGATTTATCTTTTCAAATTCTGAAGTATTCTATCACTATTGACACCATAAACACATTATTTCGGATAAGAAAAATTATAATTATTTATGAATATGAAAGAATTAAAAAAACAGTAAGAAATTATATTGTACTATAATTTTGCCATTGTTACAGAAACAAAACCAGAACATTTTTTTTTATTACTAAGTCTCTTTGTTTTCCATAATAATGGTTACATTTAGGTGCGATATATAGTTAATTAATTGTTTTTCAAATGCAAATGAAGTTTTCGTAATACTCATAGATGTTTGTACAATACATATTTCTTAAATAATGTTTTGAAGAAAAATGTGCTGGGTTTTCTTCAAAAGAGAAAATCTCAGAAAATACATTCAGACGGTACAGTGTGATCCAGTATTAAAGGTCTGAACTTTGAAAGGTGGGAAGCGGGCAATTTTATATCTAATGATGTACAATACTCGTACTATTACTACTATCTTTGTTTAGTAGAGGCTTACAAGCTCAATTTTTCCTTAAATTTTTCCTAAAACGTTCATCTTTGATAATTTTTCTCGAGATTTTGCATATACTTAATTATGAATCTCAAAATTTTATTACGCTGCTTATTGGGCACTAGGAATTAGTTCCCAATGGAGCTAACTCGCAATGACCGAAACGAACTAAGTCCCACCAATATTGGCATGGGATGTAGTTCCAGTTTTCGGTCCCGTTTGCGTTGACGGGTTTTGGGGGAGAAGATTCAATCACGAACTATCCGACTTACTTACTTATGTCCTGTATCCCCTTGTGGGTCCTAGGACCTCTACTACGCCTACGCGCCATCGTGTACGGTTTCTGGCAATGTGTCTGAGTTCTCCCCAACTTTTCCCTAACTGCCGTGCCTCCTTCTGCTCTGTTCTGCGCCATGTTCTCCTCGGACCGCCAGGTCTTCTGCCATCCTGGTTTAGAGGGTTCCATTGCATAGCATGGTTCGCTATGGAGCTGTCACCCTTTGGGAACGTGTGACCAATCCAGTGCCACTTCCGCCGTTGGATAGTTGTGCCTATTGGTTCCTGACCCGTTCTCTCGTAAAGGTGTTCGTTAGAGATACGATTGGGCCAGAAAATCCTTAAGATATTGCGCAGACACCTATTAACGAACGTTTGAAGCTTTCTGGTGATAGTAGTGGTCACTCTCCACGTGCTGCAATCATATAGCAGCACGGATTCAACGTTGGAGCGGAACAGTCTTATTTTGGTGCTCAAACTGATTGCATTGCTTCGCTATATTTTGGACAACATCAACATGTGGAGGTCCATTATTCTGTGGGAGAGTAAGCATACATCGTCTGCGTAGTCAAGATGTTTCAGTTAAGATGTAAGAGTCAACCGAATTCCTCCGTTTCCCGTCGACTAAGCTGCATGAAGCACATCGCTAATCACCAATAAGAATAATATTGGTGAAAGGATACAGCCTTGTCTTACCCCAAATCTCAAATTCCTCAGACAACCTTCCCCTGTGCAGAACGTGAAATTTGGAGCCTTCATATGTAGCTTTGATAATAGCAATTAGTTTATCGGGAATGCCTCTCCTGCGTAAGGCACGCCAAATAAACTCCCTGTTGACACTATTGAACGCCTTCTCAAATTCGATGAACATTGGCGATCGATATTCAACACACTGTTCGATGATAATCCGCAGGGTGTTGATGTGGTCGGCACAGGAGGATCCAGAACGGAAACCTGCTTGTTCGGCATCGAGTGTGTCTTCGAGATGTTGTTTGATTCGGTCAAGGATGATTTTAGCTATTATCTTAGCTACAGCAGGCAGCACGCAGATACCCCTCCAGTTTCCGCACTCCATTAAATTTCCTTTCTTAGGAAGCTTGACGATCATTCCCTTTTTCCACTCGTTAGGAAAGCTCTCAGTTTCCCAAGCTCTATCTATAAGTGAAAGCAGAAGCTCAGCCAATGTTGTTGGCGCTGCTCCTAAGAGCTATGATGGAATACCGTCAAGTCCTACCGCCTTGTTGGTTTTGAGTGCCTTGATCGCGGTAATGATCTCATCTTTACTGGGAGTCGTGGTGCGTATTCGGGAACTTCTCACCTCGGGCATATAAGTCTAATTTGGGAGCATATCGCTAGCGAATACACGGTTCAAAACTGTAGCAAAATGCTCTTTCCATCTCTTGAGCTGGTCCTCATCCGAAATGAGCAAGGAGCCGTCTAGGCGTTTCACTGGGTGTTGACTGGAGCTGCGATCACCTGTCAGCTCTTTCGTGATTCTGTAGATGGTCCTGCTGTCGCACCTCCGTGCAGCTTCTTTTGCTTCTGTAGCCAGCGCGTTGATGTAGTTGCGCTTGTCACGTCGTACGCTACGCTGAACTTCTCTCATCTTCATGCGATATAGGGACTCTAGCTCGCTTCTCCCTGCTGCTGGGGTAGCTACAATGCGAGCGTTTAGCTGTTTTCGTTCGTCAATCCGTCTCCAGGTATCCTCGGAAAGCCACGCCCTATGTCTTTCCTGCGATCGACCGACAATTCTTTCAGCACCAGATGTAAAAACATTTTTCACAGCACACCAATTGTCTTGGATGGTTGTGGGTATTGAGCTGCTGATTGCTTCCACACCTTGCGAAAAGTGCTCCCTTAATTGTTGGCGCACTGAGGGACCACTAAGTCTATCGATGTTGAACCTGGGCATTCTTGTGTTGTCGTGGGATTTTCGAACTGCAGCAGTGCGTAGTTGGAGAGTAGCTATCATAAGATGGTGATCACGTACTATCCCCACATCTGCCCCTCGCCTGTTTCGGACGTCCAGGAGACTACTTCAAAGCGGTGGCTGATAGCAAAATGGTCAATTTGGTTGGAGGTTGCTTGCCTGTCATTTGAAACCCAGCTAAATTTGTGCCAGGTTTTGGTGACCTGCCTCGCGATTGATCGGGAAACTACTGACTGCTCAAAACTTGGCTTGGGCCAGTAACGCAACAATCAAGTTCGTGATGAAGTGCTTACTTTACCTCCTAGTGGTGGTCCCCGGGCAACTATACGTATAAACCCTTATACGTATGGGCCAAAATTGTAAGTGCGGCTTGTCTAGGGCCTTGATTCTAGGCTAGGTAACGTGGGCCAGCAACCTGCGTTACCGAATATTGCCCGCTACAGAAACCGACACAATGTCTCGGATAAGGAATGATCACATGTTGACGACTTTTGGCTATTGTACCCGGACAAAGATAGGTTTCTGGAATGTAAAGACGCTCCTCGACTCGAACTATACGAACTGTACAGCGACATCGACCTAGTCAAAAAACTGCGTATTGGACGTCTGAGATGGCTAGGACATGTAGAGCGAATGGACACCAACGCTCCGGACCGTAGAGTCTTCGAATCTAATCCCGAGGGACGACGCAGTAGAGGGAATCATCGCCGTAGGTGGCGCGCATAAGTTCAAGGGGACCTCGACCAACTTGGAGTGCGCAACTGGAGGCAATTAGCTAAAGACCGAGCTAAATGGAGGGGCTTATTGGTTGAGGCCCAGGCCCACCCCGAACTGTAGCGCCACCAAAGTAAGTAAGTAAGATGTAGTTCCAACTTTTGGGAGATCATTTAGGAGCTAGTTTATTATATACTTACTCCCAGTGAACCAAGTCCCAACATCAAAATAGTGGGAGTAAGTTCATTTCAGAAGACAATCTGTACATATTTGCAACCGTCTTCGTAAAGTTACTGCCGAGCACTCGCTATTAAAAGCTACTAAGTCAATTTCATACTCTTAAACTGAAAACACATTTGTACTTCTCTCAATTTAACGTCTACGTCCACCATTGCAAAAAAAAAAACCCTATGCAGTGGAATCCACTTACCCAACCAAGCAGAAAAGCAGGTCGTCCTAAAGAAACGTGGCGCAGCATAATTGAGGAGGAGCTGCAGAAAGCTTAAACACATTGCAGAACTTTGAACAAGATAAGCTTAGCAGGCGTTGTTGACATCCTATGCTCCTCGAGGGATGAAAGGATTTAAGTAAAGTAAACAAGCCCACATTGGTCTGTGGCGTTGTAGTTGGAATGACTTCACTACTTGCGACTAGAGAATAGGCTATGTTATTTCTCAGGTCAGAAAAAGTTATAGTCTAAATGAAATTATTCTGTTGAAAAGAGAGAGTTATTGGCTAAGTTGCCATAACGTACCGTGCTTTCCCGTATTCGGGAGAAGAGTACGAATCGGAGTATAGTTTTAAAATAAAACAATTAGTTTACTTGACAATATGTTTATTTACTCTAGGGCCCGCTGTCTCAATGCTTGGCTGCGGCCGTTCGAGTTATAATCAAGAACTTATCCTTTTAAATTCTAAATCTACACTGACTTATTCCTACCTATTCTCTGCCTTATATAGTATCGATTCCATCCATATCATCCACATAAAACATTATGTACATTCGGTACCACCTTTGACCTTTGCATACCTGATCATAAAACGTATAAACCATTTCCTGTGATCAGGTACCGTCGGTGATCCGTTCTTATGTTAAGCAAAACCGGATTAGTCGCATTTAATGTGTAATGAAAAAGCAACTTAGGCGATTACGCTTAAGAGTTGCTATGCGATAGTTAGGGATGGAATCGATATAGTTATATTGTTATTATAATATTTTGGGACGCATGCAGTGAGTCACTACAGTTGTAACAGAACGTAGAACATTTTCGAAATATTTGAATAGCCAACCATTCCATTTAAAAAATTATCCACCGACTTCTGTCAGTTACTCCAGCTTAAAAAATCAGATAGTCAGCTTGTATGGGGGGAAAAATATAAGAAGTGATAGCTCCTCATAATAGACCATCACAAGCTAGAGTAACTCAGAAATATAACATAGCTGCAGGATGACGCGTCGATTGCAAATACTGCTTAAAGGATGAACCCAGTAGCAAACTAGAGCTATGTAATGAATTTCTACACCATGGGAGAGCAAGGACAGAATAGACGAGAATCGGCACGCGTGATTGTGCGCTTCAAATTGAAAGCAGTTTTCTTAAATTGATTATCGGCAATTCGGACTTCCAATTCTGATCAATCTAGATTCACCCAAACCAGACGTTATGGTACGATACAGCAATATAACATTGAGAAGCCGACATGGTGAATCAGAAAATATGTATGTGATTGCAGTTTCTCGTCGTTTGGGCAAATGGGAAATTCGGAAGACTATTTCCACTACTTTTCCAAATATTCCTTTCCCGAAGACTTTGTTTCTGAATCCTCCTACGCTTGAAAGCCAGGTAGTGGTTGGGAGAAGGCCATTTGGAAAACTGTTTCAAATATTTGAATTTGCCTTTTCCATCCCTCAAATGGAAAATTTTTTAATGAATTTCGTTCAGGTTTGCATTGTAAATTTGGATTGTAAAGTTCAGGTTGGTATACTTATGGTATATGAATAGATGAATATACCATGTATGCACACTTTTTTCTGATTTTCCACATCAATACTTCCGAAGATAAAGGGCGTCACATCGTTTTCGAAAGAGTTCTTAACCTATTTTCTTCCATAAAATTTAGCAAAATATTTTAGTTTATATATTTATAATTCCCTAAGTCAAACGGTTCAAGTTAAAGTTCACAGCTAGGTTTTCAATACTTACAAACTTAACAATTGAGTTAGTATCGTCATTTACTGGAGAAAATAAGATCTTTCCATGGATAATGGGTTTGATTTGACTCCAGGTTAACTTTCCATAGTTGCTACTAGTCACGTCAAGGTACAAACGTTTGCAATAATTTGCTAAAATAATTCAAAATAATATTACACAACACATCATTGTAAGATGTCCTTTCGTACTCACTTGGCATAGCATCCAATTCATCATCATTTACTTCACTAAAGTCCTCCGAATATAAAATGTCATTAGCCAATGGTATGACTTCAGTGCTTGGAAATGGATGTCCACAAAGTATATTACCACCTCGAACAAAAGTTGATCGATCTAAAGCACATAAGACTCCATTAAAAATCCGAAAAGATATTTATCAAAGACCCAAACCTGAAAATAATTTCTTTATATCAAAATTGCGTCCGATCATCTTCTCAACTTTTGGTATCGATGCAATGACCTTTCCAATATGACCTGGAAACGGGGATCATGTTAAAATCTGAATTTATCTTAGACATGAATCAAATTACCTCTTATCTCATCAAAGTACTTATTTGTCACAAGAGATGTCACTGCTGATATGAAATTAGCCTTCTTTGGCAAGTCAACTAAAGTGTTATATAGTGAGTCATCTTTGATAAAAATTTGTGCAATGTCAATAATTGGCTTCATTCTACAAAAAAAAAGTATTAAAAAGCGCCGTCTTTTAGTGAACAACTTAATAACTTACGGAGCATTCTCTAGCTTTGAATACTCTTCATACTCATCGGTACTTGAACATTTATTCTCAATACTGCAGATATAGGAATGAAAGAATGGCAAAATGTTGTTTTTTGACGGCAGCTGACGTGTTGGAAACTGACAGTTCGCAACATCCTGCGGACCGAATCTGAATCGAATCGTGTAAAGCAGGAGAAAGATGAGACATGGCCATACAAATTGTACGATGGTCATACACTGAATGGAGAAATATTTTTTAAAATCGTTTGTAAGGTGTATTACGTAGAACTACTTACTGGCTGTCGCAGTCGAACTAGTGCATCTTTCTTGAGTAAAGCCTTTATCTGTGGGGCACTAAATGTCGTCCGTAGGAGCTTCATTGCACTGCAGTAGTATTAAGAGTAATGCACGAGTGCGACTGTTATTTCATCTTCTTGTCAGTGATCTGGAAATAGAATTGATAATGATCATGTTTATTGAACGAATCAATCGATAAAGTAGAAGTACTGTAAATAGTGCGAGCAAAAGTGTAAATCAGTTGTAATGCAAATCTATGTAGCCAGTTGATCTATATTCTCGATCAATGCCACTGGGTGCGAGAGGATATAGAGATGAATATTAATATGTGGTATGTAGTAGCAGACGGAAAATCATGTGACTCGCAAATCTGGTATAGAAGATTAAACTTTGCAACGTTTGTTAACAAACTCAATACATATAGAAGTTCGGATGATGATGGGGCAGATACCTTTTAGTGAGTCAGGGTACACTCTATGCATGCTAAACCAGACTGATTAGGCTGAAACGGCATCGAAACCTTAAGTCGATTTTCGATGCATTTTTTGCATTCTTCATTGCTTCCACAAATTGTTGGGGCGCAAGTATTTGCTCTACTCTACTCTAAGAACAAGTCTTTGTACTCAAGAATTGCTCTCCGTAGGATCGCGCATTATGGAATCAGATAACTTAATCAATGTCCTAAACAAACTTCGCGTTTCTCAAGTCCTGAAGAGCCCGATCTTGATGAATTGCTAACCTTGTTCACTGCACAGCAGAAAAAAATTCAAAACGAAGATAGCCATTTGTCTGAAAAGGCTGACAGCACTGCTGGATTATTTAGATAGTAAAAGGCTCTCTAAAATTCCTAAAAACCCGAAGCCTTCTGGGCTGATGAGCAGGGATAGATCACCATGCGCTTCGAGGGTTTCTTGAGCAGCGATGCTAATCGATCTGCCAAAAAGTAGTATTAGTTCATGGAAACCAACTTTCACGGTAACGTTTAACCGTTTTTATACAAGCAGTTTTATTTACAGTGCCCCGGACCTAAAAGTTGAGTATACATACGTTTTATGGGAACATTTTTTTGTATGAGCTTTATACCCAGAGCAAGAAAAATAAATATGTTCCTGTACAAGATATCAACATATAAGTATTTCCAACAGGTTGCATACTGTCACCACTGTTATTCTAAGTCGATGTGATCTGCATGAAGAAGATTTGTTCTGCATGAAGCGCTGGGGAACGAAACGCGGAAATGCGATGGATCATTAAATCTTTCCTAAAACATGTAGACTACACTGATAACATTTTTTTGCTCCCGCATAGAATAATCGACATACACCACATGATCCATAAGTTAGAAACCAAAGCAAGGAAAGTACGGACTGAAGATTCATACGGCCAACATAAAAGCCCTCCACCTCTCACATTCCAACGCTCAAATAATTATTGCCGGACAGCAAGTCGAGAACGTTGATATTTTCCTCTATAAAGGAAATATGAAAGCCCCGAATTAATTGCGTGAACTTGTGTAAAACCCAATAACACTGTCAAGCTGTTTCATTTAAACGTATTTCCAACTGTCTGTTAAGAAGTCTGTTAATTACAAACAACGTCTGAAATCTGTTCAAATTAATTGAAGAATTCTATTGTTAGGTACGTATGCACATGCTCATTAGCTCGTCTATTATTTTAACATTAAAAATGTTATTTCTTTTGATTATTTCCGACTTCAGAAATCAGCCGCATGTTGTCTCGGTACGTTTGTTTTTTGTTGCAATAAAAAAAAACCGAAAACAATATAAAATACTAGATTCACAATTAATATATCATTTGTATTGAACTTCATTAAGATAATTATTTTTATAAAGCAATTAGTTTTCAACTAGGTTCTAGTTTAAAGCATCAGACATATGAAGTAAAATATTATGCAACAAGGTACGCAATAGCCAACTAATCGATGGTTAAAGGTCATGAGCATGGAGCCATGTATCGTTATTCAGCACCCCAAATATATAAAGACATTACATGAAATCGGATATATTTCAACAGCAATCCGTTTAAGGTCAGGTTATGGTCACGCTTTGCACTCTCATTCATAAATATTTGTGATGCCGTAGCCTGAAGTTATATATACCACCTTGTGCAATAATGTGTAAACTTGGCCTAGACATGAAGTTCGAGTAGATACTACGTTATATTTGCTAGTGCACAGCCAAGACCTTGTATGGAGATTGGCATCTGCCTAGAACATATACTTCTTATTAAAGCATTCGATTTTATTCGAAAAATAACCGGTAAATAGTCAGCGACATAAAATTTGGGCAATGTTCTTTTTTTTCTGAAGATTCATACGGCCAAAATAAAAGCCCTCAATCTCTCGCATTCTACCACTTAAGTAAGTATTACCGGATAACTTTCTTTATCCAGGAAGTTTTGTCTCGGAAGATGGCAGCACCGATCTGAATGTCAAAGACATGGAAGAGGGATGTTTTCAACTGAATGCCAATACTGCGACTGCTTCGCAGTGTTCACTCAGTACTGCTGTATGTGTATAGTATTTGGAAGATGAATCTATTGTCATGGGAGAGCTGGAAACATTCATAATTATCTTAAAGATTTTCTGACCAAATCGGATCTCTAATGAAGAACTCCATGCGAAAACGGGTCAGGAGCAGTGTATCAGTAGCAGATTAAGGCGCGATGAAAATTCGGTTGCAAAATATGGGATGCAGTGGAATTTACTGGGCGCCGTGGCGTAAGTGGTTAGTGTGTCGGATCATTACGCATGAGGTTCCAAGTTCGAATCCCAGAAAACACCAAAAAGTTTTTTCGCGGTCCCACCTCTCGCGAGCGTCTGACAAACATCCGAGAGTATTGCTGTCACGAAAAAGCTTCTCAAATCGCCGTTCGGATTCGGCATTAAACTGTAGGTCCCTTCCATTCGCCTGAAAAATATAACGTACACAACATGAGTGGTTGCGAGAAGCTAGGTCCTGGCACTTTAAAGAGCTGTTGCGCCAAATATTTGTTTTGTAGTGGAATTTACTTGCACAAGCTGACAAAAAAGTGGGACGCTCTAGAAAAACATGGCATAGAACAATTGGACATTGCGAATAAGTTGGAGGGAGTTGATGCCATATGCCCCATGCGGGGTGGCAGAATAAAAGTTTGTAAGTAAGGAAACTAAACGTAGTAAAACTTCAAATTTCACAAAAAGCGAAATATTTTGTGTGCATATCGTGCATACTAAAACATAATCTAATTTAAAAAACAAAATGCATTGAAAAAGATAAAGAAATCGCCAATATCGGAAAAGATGACACTCAAACTACAACTCCAGTTACTCGTAAACCCGAAGTGATACGAAGGGAGTAACAAAAGATCGCTTAGTTGGTGTCAATTTAGTAGTTTTTGGAAAAAAAAATGTCTGTAGCTTATAATCTAGCAATATTTGTTTCCAAATTTCAGAACAATAGGTAACAATGGAGACGAGAAAGAGAAAAAATTGTGACGTAAGCTCGGTTGAAGTTCCACCACCAACACAGGAAAAATTCGTTTTGCCATTCTCTTCGGATTTCGACGTCAACTCACGCCAGTCAAAATTCTGCATGAATGCCAAAATGCATACGGAATAAGTGCACCATCTCTTGTTACTATTTCAAAGTGGTTTCGAAGGTTCCAGACTTGCCATTTTTCTATCGAGGACGAATCTCGCGAAAGTCGGCCCAAATCCTCGACCGACGATACAAATATGGCCCTGGTAAAGGCTAAAATTGACGAAGATGCCAGGATGACAAAGGAGATAATAGCGGATGAAATGGGCTTGAATCCCATGATTATCATCTGAAATATTCGAAAAAGTCAGTTCATGGGTTCCAAAAATGTTTAATAGAGGCCAAAAAGAGGCTCGTGTTCGTTTTGCTCAATATTTCCTGGATAAGTTTGAAAATGGAGAGTCAAGCTGCTTCAATAAGATCGTTATAGGTGGTGAATCGTGATTTTACAAAGACGACCAAACAGCAGTCCATGGTATGCAGCCCAGAAGGTGCAAATCCTCCAGTACAGTCCAAACAACAAAAGACAGCGACAAAAGTTATGATGTCGCTGTACTTCACCAGGGCGGAAATGGTCGCCGTCATCCCGCTAGTCAGACAGTCACTGAAACTTGCTTACGACAAGTTTTCCAAAATTTAGTAGGACAGCGACAAAAAGAGGAGCTGCGCCGCTACTTTTTGCACCACGACTATGCGCCTACGCACACTGCTGAAAAAACCAAAACCCTTCTTGCGCTCTCGGGCATCAATGAAATTCACCCAGCACCTTATTCTCCAGATCTACCGCCTTGTGACTTTTGGCTGTTTTCGAAAATAAAAAAAAATTTGAGGAGAAAAATCTTCACATCTAATGAGGAGATTATTAATGCAGTCAATGTCGAAATCGAAAAGCTCCAAAGAGAGGATTTGGAAAGCTGTTTTGAATATGAATTTTTGAAATAAATGGGAATTATGTGGAGAAATTAAAAAAAGATGAAGATTATACCTATCTAAAGTTAAAATTATGTTCGTGTTTTATTATTCAATCAGCTAAGCGAACTTTTGTTAGTCCCTTCGTATGTGAATGCCTGGTCTGATGACAAGCTGCAAAAAAGGAACGATCCTTCCTTTTAATAAAAATCCCCCCAAACTTAGGCTAAAATTAAGAGAAAGCATGTAGTCCTGAGCAACATGAAAAGACGGTGTAACTAGCAACAAAAATCTTATAACTGGAACAAGCAATGGTCAAGGACTCCTGAGGGGTCCTGAATTTATCATTACCTTGGACCTCTAAAAGCTCTCTAAGCTTGCCGCTCAAACGAGCTAAAAATAAGTCTAAAATTGGTTGCACCTACATACATATATGCTATTGGTTTGAAAATTATTCGAATTCGAGGTCTAAAAAACATCGTCAAAAATGGACATTTGAAAATTTCATCATAAGTTGCTTATATATTTATTTTGAAGCGAATCAACGGAGAAATGCCCTAGAAATAGTTAGTTTTCGAAAACGGGTTAAAAAGCAACGTACTTTTGCTACACACTAAAACTGACAAGTAAATGCACAGAAGTCTATACACACCAATGTCTCAGTGCGTGAAGCCCAAGTTGATCAACTTATAAGTCTGTGGTGTGGCTTAAATCAAATCTACGTTGACTTCTTACTGCAGACTTCAGATTCACGACGTCAAGTCAAAACGTGTGCAGAAGATATCACAGAACAGAGTTTAGACTTTCATAAGATTTTCTTTTGAAAATTTTTATTTTTTGCACTCGGCAATATTGGCAATTAGGTTGCTAAAATCAAATAGATGTGATTCGAGTGGCCACAAAAGTTTGACGGTGCATAGAGAACTTTCGACTTCCAACTTTTTATTGGCTTTTTTTTTGTAGAGAATTGCGTGTAAATAAGTTGTATTGTGCTTAAGGGCCTTTATTTTTTTTTGCAAAAAAGTAGCTTTTGTCTTTACTATGAAATTACTATGAAGCTCCGAATATTTCAGGGAGACAACGAGAAGCAAAGTAGTGGGTGCCGTGGCGTAAGTGGTTAGTGTGTCGGATCACTACGCATGAGGTTCCAAGTTCGAATCCCAGAAAATACCAAAAAGTTTTTTCACGGTCCCACCTCTCGCGAGCGTCTGACAAACATCCGAGAGTATTGCTGTCACGAAAAAAGCTTCTCAAATCGCCGTTCGGATTCGGCATTAAACTGTAGGTCCCTTCCAGTCGTGTGAAAAATATAACGCGCACAACATGAGTGGTTGCGAGAAGCTAGGCCCTGGCACTTTAAAGAGCTGCTGCGCCAAATATTGCTTACAAACAATGCTTACTCCGCCGGAAATCTTTTCTTTTCACTGTTTTAAGGTCTGGCTTCCCACATCCCAGATGATATCAAATATTTAAACGTGAAATTTCTGAACCCAATATTAATTGCGTGAAGTTGTGTAAAACCCAATAACACTTTCAAGCTGTTTCATTCGAACATATTCCCAACTGTCTGTTCATTACAAACAAGGTCTGAAATTTGTTCAAATTAATTGAAGAATTCTATTGTTAGGTACGTGCATATGTACATCCTCATTAGCTCGTCTATTATTTCAACACTAAAAATGTTATTTCTTTTGATTATTTCCGACTTCAGAAATCAGCCGTATATTGTCTTGGTACGTTTGTTTGAAAATAGTAAAAAAAAAAACCGAAAACAATATAAAATACTAGATCGACAATTAATATATCATTTTTATTGAACTTCATTAAGATAATTATTTTAATAAAGCAATTAGTTTTCAGCTAGATTCTAGTTCAAAGTACCAACCATATAAAGTAAAATATTATGCAACAAGGTATCCAATAGCCAGCCAATCGATGGTTCAAGGTCACGAGCATGGAGTCAGCTTCATTACCTGAAATCGGATATATTTCAACAGCAATCCGCTTAAGGTCGGGTTATGGTCGTGGTTTGCACTCTCATTCATAAATATAGTGGTGCCGAAGCCTGAAGGTATATTTACCACCTTATGCGGCAATGTGTAAACTTGGCCTAGGCATCAAGTACGAGTATATACTACGTTACACTCGTATTTGCTGGTGCACAGCCAAGACCTTGTATGGAGATTGGCATCTGCCTAGAACATATATGGTACTTCTTATTGAAGCATTCGATTTCATTCGAAAAATAACTGGTAAATAGTGAGCGACATAAAATTTGGACAGTGTTCTTTTTTCCTTTTAACCGTGCTTTGCATCAAAAGACCTATTTTGGTGAGACATTGCAATTCAGTAGTTGCCAGTGAAGTAAAATTCAGCACACAGAATATCAACAATTTTCACTGGGAACTACTTTCACTTTGCATCTAGAGTGGAAAGTGACTCCCGATGAATAGTTTGGAATATTCAATTCTAGAGGGCGATTTTTATTTATTTTGCGATTTTGGTACCTCTTCAGTAGTTTCACATTTCTTTTATTTCCCTAAAACAAAATGAAGGTTGAGGAAAAAAAAGAATATAAACGTCCATTCACAGCTCAGCGACCTGCGAATGCGAACCAGCGAATATTTGCCAATTTTGACACTTCATTCACAACTGCTTTTTTATCTGGTCGCGGCAATCCACGAATTTTAGTTGTTATTTATTTTGTAACTAATTGCCGCAGCGTGAAAAATGAATAAAAATATAGCGTAGCTTTTATTCAGAAGGTAATACCTTACCTTCTTTCGATTCGATCTCACCCACCAAGAACAGAACAAAAGAATTGTAAGGTTTAACTCTCGCGAATGTTTTCGTCGCGGAAATAAAAGTTGATAGTTTGCGTGTGTTTTTCACGGTCCCACCTCTCGCGAGCATCTGATAAACATCCGAGTGTATTGTTGTCACGAAAAAGCTTCTCAAACCGCCGTTCGGATTCGGCATTAAACTGTAGGTCCCTTCAGGCAGCCTTTGAAGTGAAGGAGAACGATTCCAGGGACTTGATTTCCGCTTGGCTGTCAGTGAAAATGCTAATATGGTTCCAAGTAAAGATAAAGTTTAATCTTTTCTCAGCTAACTTATTCTAAAAAGCCATTTTTTTTTTGCGCTGATTCGATACACGCACATTCGAATTCCAAATCTTGTTTTGAAATTGTCTATTCAGCCATCACCCGCATTTAACGACACTTCTTTTTAAAATACGATTGCAGTTTCGGCTTTCGCTCTTATCATGTTCCCTGATATTGGAACATGACCATCACCTTGCATTTTATTAGTTGACTTTTGTTTATTATTCCCATAATCGTAGATTCTGCAATTCCATATTTTTCGGCAATGACGTTATAAGACGTCCAGTTTTTAATTTCTTTCAAAACTTCATACCTTTGTTTTAAATTTAAAAACTTTACTCTTCCTTTTACTGTAGACATATTTTTTGTATATGAATTCGCTTCACAGTGAGGGAAGCAAGATGAATGAATGAGCAAAATCAGCGTAAAGTACCGTTCTTCTCCAAACTGGAGATATCGTTTCAAAGAGTTTATCCTTCCGAGATTCTACTGCACTTTCTTTTGTTTACAAAACCTCAATTTTTTTTTTTTTTTTTGCGAATATTTTTACAACTAATGCTGGATGGCATGCTGATGGCAAAGAGAGGCGCCAATCTTCAAATATTGACTGTGGATCGTTTTGTTGAGAAGCCTTTACTTTGGTTTGCCTAATGTTCACCAAAAAATGTCTACAGTTCCATATGGTCCATGAGAGTAGACGCACACTTGCAAATAAAGCCCACATATTTTTCAAACCTGTATTCATTCTAAAACTCTTTAAAAAAAAACCGCCTAAGCCATCAGATCACAGACCTTGCTTAAAAAACTCTGAGATTTAACTTTATAATCAGCATGTCAGACAAAACTCTTAAGCAAGGCTTCCAACGATAGTCTAACTTTCTGTCACTGCCTGTAAGCAATTTGAATGGCCGCACTTGACTGCAATATAAGAAAACGTTTCAAGTTAGATGCGGTAATTAAAGCTTGTTGAAAAGCAAGTTTAAAAAAACGTTTTATTGAGCAGAGTAATAAGTCTATAGGAATAATAAAATAACCAGTTCTTGGGTAATAAATATACAATGCTATAACGATTCAATTATTAATGGTTGTAATTAATTAAGTGACGTGCAGATATTAAATTCAGTCGCTCATTCGGCATAGTAAACGTTGAATTATCAACATAATTACTAACATTTTACAATTAATGCTGATGTTCCCGGTTTCATATATAGGAATATATGCAGGATTATTATGGAGGAAAGTTTCATATTGAAATAAAAAACACAATATAAAATTTTCTGATTTTACTCTGACTTTATTCTGACAGTTCTCTTCATAGAATAATCCAAGATGGCTTCCTTCATGGAAGAACCCCTGAAGTTGTCTCGTTTTACACTGGTGTGAAGTAGGTTGATCTGCAGTTGTCAAAGGTGGAGGCACAGTGGGTGTACAAGCTGGGACAGAAGTCTTATTTGGGTTCTTACAATATTGTAATAAAAATTGTAATAGAAATAGTGTATCGATTGTAGTAGCGTGGCTACTGAATAGCATCCAAGAGGTGGCGCTAGTGCTAGTAACGACTGTGGTTCCTTTTAAGAAAATCTGACTTGTCATTTGCGCGTGTCTGGTTTGGTTTTTCAATTAATTTCCAACGGCCAACACGGAGAGTTGGCAGAAAAAGTTTGTGCTTGTAGCAACTAAAATAAAGTACTTTAAAGTCAAGCATTATAATTAAGACAAAATAAAGTATTGCGCTATTATAATATCAACGTTTTTTTCTAACGTTAATTCAGGCCCAATTTTATCAGATGACATAAGAAAAATATCAAAGCTAAAAATGTTGAATTACAGGCTGCAGCGATAAATAGGCGAACCTACTTAGCAATGGAATAACGATGAAATATAATAGATAGCTGTTTTTCAGTATATCTCAACTTAAGAGCCCTTTCCTCTACATTGGATATAAGATTCGCATTATGGAAGATTTTTATGGAACTAGAGACCCCCAATTCAGAAAACATTACCATTACGCTGACTTTAGAGTCGTTCTAATAGCTTCTATGAATAATAGCTACTCAGTAGATGGTGGGCGCCGTGGCGTAAGTGGTTAGTGTGTCGGATCACTACGCATGAGGTTCCAAGTTCGAATCCCAGAAAATACCAAAAAGTTTTTTCACGGTCCCACCTCTCGCGAGCGTCTGACAAACATCCGAGAGTATTGTTGTCACGAAAAAGCTTCTCAAATCGCCGTTCGGATTCGGCATTAAACTGTAGGTCCCTTCCATTCGTGTGAAAAGTATAACGCACACAAACAAACAGCTGTTGCGCCAAATATTTGTATTTGTAGTAGATGGCAAATGTAGGCACGCTTCACAAATCCGAGTTCAAGTTCCTATGTGTCCCGTAAGGATCAGTTTTAAGCGCATTAGTATTTATAATTTATGTTAACGAAATGCCCAATGTTGTTCAATATTCTCACTTGCAACTTTTTGCAGATGATGGCCTTTTATATGTTTCGTGTAATGATATAAATGAATATAAATATTGAGAAAATTAATTACCATTTAAAACAATTGGATAAATAGTTTCAAATGAACGAGTTAGGTTTTAACATGAGCAAAACCAAATGTATGTTTATAAACGGACAACCTGATATTAATATATTAATTAATAACGAAAAAGTTGAAAATGTTAACGGAATTAAGTATCTAGGAATTATAATTTATATAAAGTTAAACTTTAATAGTCACATTGAGTATATACAATACAAAAAATATAAAAGTAAAAAAATTAGTTTCTTTGAAACAGTACGGAAAAGAATGTCGATAATAAGTGTAATAAATGTATTTAATACCATAATTAAGCCACATATCGAATATTGCTCAACAATCATATATTTAGCAAATAACACAATGTTAGATAGGCTACAAAAATTCCAAAATAAAGCTATGCGAAGTATATTAAAATGCCATTGGCTAACTCCGATTGTAAATATGTTAAGTGTATTGAAATGTTTAAGTGTGAATCAAAGGACAATTATGAATGTACTAATTTTTGTATTTAAAATGAAAAATGAATTTTTACCAAGTTATCTATGTAATAAAATATTATATGTTAGCAATGTACAATACACAATTATAATGTGCATAATAGAAATAATTTCCGTCTTCCATTTTTTAGAACTCAAAAAGCACAACGTTTTTTATAACTGTTTTAAAATGTTGAATGAACTACCTGATGAATTGAAGTTAGATAGTCAGATAATAAGGTTTAGCCAAAATATTATCAGGTTTTTATTTTATTTGATTTATTTATTTATCATATTGCTAAATAAACAAATTGAATTGAATTGAATCCCACCAAAGCATTTCATATAATCCCGTCATGTCGTACAACTTGTTCTATTTGTACCTACTTAAGACTCATCTTAGAAGGTTGTTTCTATAAAGTATCTACAATTACTATCTAGGTCCTCGTACTGTTCTACTGGAACTGCAAGCTCCTAGATATCGTGAGGACAAAATTGGAATATTTCCTTGCGACTTTAGTCTGAAGATTTATTTTCCTATTATTTACTTTGTCAGGCCTCATAAATTCTTCTATTCAACTGGCCTGCGCACAGGTCTATGTGAGTGATCAAGACATCATTAACTCGAAGTGCTTCAAACACTTTTTGGGAGTAGGATGTCATTGAAGGCTTTGTAGGATACTCTGTCAATGGGCGTTTTCAGATTCTCAATATTATTTCTATTCATCTGTGATATATCCCTAAAATCATTTGATTTTTATAGAACTAAACGGCTACATGATTTGATCTCTTTTCTGTAGTCTTTTCCCGAAGATTATCTGCACTGTCTCGTATCGACATTAAGCCTTCAATTAAATCAGTTCAGTTGCTCTTGAGATTATCAAAAAGGGAGATTATGCAAAAGGGAGGTCAACAGCCACGATCCTATTTGAATTTATGAGCAAAATTGTTATACAAATGCAAGGTGAGTACCAAACGGGTGCCATTTATATCGATTTTCATAAACCTTTTGACTGGGTTAACCACCATTAACCACACAGTTAACCACAAAAACTTTCAAGCAAGTTGACAATAATGCGATGCAGATTGGCTGCTAAATTATATTCAGTCATACTTTTTCGACGGACCACAATTTGTGAGGTGCAATGTGGTATTCAGGAAAGAAATCTTTACAAATAAAGAGTTACAACCTTAACAGTATTTATAATACTTGGCCAATGTTGTTGAATCGTACTTTTTTTTTTGAACAAACATAAAGCTAAACAACAACAAAGCTCAGAGGGTGTTTGATTTTATACGTAGATGCATTTTAAGAACGCTTTATTGCTAATTTGTTCATCCCACGTTGCAGTACGGTGGCAGTGTTTAGTGTCCCCAATGTTAAGCTTACATAGCGGATATTGTCGTCTCCTTCCACTCGGGAAGAGTTAATAGAAGCCTTAAGCAGACTTAAGAATTGTAAAGCCTTAAGAACCTCATGCGCCACTTACGCCACGGCGCCCACAGGTTAAATCTGTCCAATTGACAGGCCTAAGTTTTATGCAGGTTGACAGCTAGTTTTAATATCTAGATTTGTCATTTATTCACCATGACAGTGTCAACATTTTTTCCACCGGCTAAAATGTAACCAGCATTTTAACCCAATTGATACACGGCCTAAGATGTTGATTATTGTGTTTCGACACTTTCACACCGATTTTGCTTTGGTGAACTGCATTCTATTGATTTTACCAGATGTGGAATACTTATTAATGATAACCCGTCTTAATGTGAGCACTTAAATCTTTGTATATAATTTGTAGCATTATACATAGAAATCAAACAGTCTAATAATAATTCAAGTTCACTGTGCCTCCAGGAGTCACATACATGCTATCATGAATGTGCGTTATAAATAAATGTACCTGTTTATTATTTTTCTTTAATTTACTTTTGAAATAAAACGTGATTGTTGTATTTGATTTCTGTTGCGTTAGTTATATTTGTTCCATATTTTTGAATAAAAAATAAAATCTAAATTCGGAGTCTAAGTTTACTTTCCAATTGTAAAAGTCATTTATTGAAATTTAAATAAAAAGTAAATTACAACGAAATTGTTTAGGTAACTGAATTTGCTTTACTGGTGCAATCGGTAGGATGCCAAAAAAGGCATTTTCAGAAAAAAAAAAATATTATAATAATAAAAAGTTATTGGTGAAAGGATCCCAAGATCAAAAAATAACTTTCCATGAATTATTGGAAACAAGCCACGACAAAAAAAAAATATTTAAGAAGACAATTTTTATTGAAGCAGCAAACATTTAAGATACGTGTGAAACTATAAAAAGTAAAAAAAATAATGATAATAATAATAATCTAGAATATTCTATGAAATTCCCTTATCTAAAGAGTTCAATAGACCGTCTTCAACAGTCGAAATGCTGGAAACTGAATTGAATAGTAACTTTGACGGTATAATTGGCTGTATTATTTTAAAGCCATTGCAAGCGAAACTTGATTTTAATAGCTCACTCCTTATTATGTAGGATGCTGTCTTACCATTGATGTTCAGCCATTCGCCTACTCAACGTACAGAGGAAGATATAAATACAATTTGTAAAGACATAATCGATATTAATTTCATAGAACCAGATATAAACAAAATTACAAACAAACTTAAGATTGATAATCTAAACAAAGAAGAAATCGAATGTTTGACTTCTATCATCCGAAAATTTAGAAAAGTGTTTTACCTGGAAGGTGACAATCTGTCGCGTGTTTTTGCATATAGCCACAAAATACCAACAAAGGACGATATTCCAATATTTTCTAAAACATAGGTATTCAGAAGCTCACAAGGACGAGGTAAAAAAAAAACTTATTTCCGAAATGTTAAAATCTGGTACAATTGTCAAATCAACGAGTCCATACAATGCATCGATTTGGGTCGTAGCAAAGAAGCTTGACAACGCTTGTCAAAAAAATTACCGCATTGTAATCGATTATAGGAAATTAAATGAGGTAACAACAGACGATAGGTTTCCAATTCCCAATATTGAGGATATTTTTTCCAAATTAGGTAACGCGCATTATTTTTCAAGCCTTGAGCTCGCGAAGGGATTTCATCACATCCCTGTAAATATAGAAACAGCATTTTCAACCGCATGATGGCACTACGAATTTACACGAATGCCGTTCGGGCTGAAAAATGTTCCTGCGTCATTTCAGCGAATGATGAATGAAGTGCTGTCTGACTATATAAATAAAATATGCGATATATTAATATTTTCAACATCGCTGCAAGAACATATGGATTCTCTCAATAAAATATTTGAACGCCTTGTGGAATTCAAACTTAAAGTACAAATTAATAAATGTAATAAGCGCGAAACTATATACAGTGGACTCTCCCTAAGTCGAACTCTCCCTAAGTCGAATTTCTCTCTAACTCGAATTTTTTCGCCATATTTTAGCATTCCCCTCAATTTTCCATACAAAAGCATCCTCTAAGTCGAACTCCCTCTAAGTCGAAACTCCCTCTAACTCGAACAAATCATGGTATCCCGTGAAAATTCGACTTAGGGGGAGTCCACTGTACTTAGGGCATATAATTTCAAGGTATGGCATAAGACACAATCTCAATAAAATCGAACTAATCCAAAAAATCAAACTTCCTCAGTCAACTAAACAGATTAAATCTTTCCTGGTGATTACTGGATATTATCGTAAGTTCATTAGGGACAAATCTAAAGTAGCCCTACCAATGACGAAATGTCTCAAAAATGGTTCAAAAATAAACATCAAAGACAGATAATACACCGAATCCTTTAACAAGCTTAAAACACTTATATGTACTTGCCCAGTTTTAGCTTACTCAGACATCTCCAAAACATTCAACTTAATAACAGATGCCAGTAATGCAGCTCAAGGGGCAGTTCTTTCCCAAAATATACATTCTGTGGCTTTTGCCTCTCGGACTTAAAATCGTCACGAGACAAATTACAGTACGATAGAAAAAGAACTTCTGTCGACAGTGTGGGCTACTAAGTGCTTTAGATCATTCTTGTTTGGGCGCAAATTTAAAATTCAAACTGACCACCGACCATTAGTATGGGTAAATTCATTGATATAGCCCAATTTTAAGCTGCAACGCTGGAAAATTAAGATAAATGAATACGATTTTGATATTAAATATATCAAAGGTAAAGGCAACAATGTTGCCGATTTTTTAAGCCGCTTGCAAATAAACCTTGTCGATGAAGATCAAAATAAAATTAGATCGGACATGGCCACTATACATAGTGGCATCGAAAATCTCAATGATCATATCTTTATTACTGAAAGTTCAATCAATATTTATAAAAATCAACTGGTAGTGGAGAAAGGTAGCTCCAATGGTTACACAACAAAATGTTTGTTTAAATAGAAAAGGAGATCCATCACTAGCTTACCAAAATACGACGAAGAGAATGTCTTAAATATTCTGAACGGGCTTTTTCCAATCAAAGGAACAGTTGGAGTCTTTTGTAAACATAATGACATGTTTGTAGAGTTTCAAAAAACAGTATTAAAATATTTCTCGAACTCACCCAGCATGAACTTCTTTTTTTTTTTTCCGAGGGTAGGTGAAAATCTTCAACAAGACACTATGAGGATCGACAGCGCGTGCTCATAGTAGTGTGGGATTCTTACCCACTAAAAAACCTCCCTTCAAAACAGGCTTGTTTTCATTTTTACTACAACTAAGTATTCGACTTATCAAGTAGTTTTCATTTCACGTAAATAAGGACGTTTTGCAGGGACCTTCCCATTAGAAGTTCCTGCCAGCTCCGCAGTTTAGACGCGGTTACTTATCGCGCTAGGTCTAAAGGTTTGGTTCTTTGTAGACGGCGCAGTAAATTTCTTTCTTCCAAAACTTGGAAGACTGTAAGATTTACGTGACTTTCTAGTCGACTTCTATGCTTTCTCGCGTAGGTTTGAATTTCGTCTTCTATAGTTTTAATGCCAAGATCTCTATGGATATCGCTATTTCTGATATACCATGGCGCATTTACAATACCACTTAGCACTTTGTTTTGTAAAGTTTGTAAAATTTTAATATTAGTTATTTTGGTACAACCCCAGAGTTGTATACCATATGTCCATACGGGCTTTAGCACTTGCTTATATAGAAGCAGTTTGTTCTCTATATTAAGCTTGGAATATTTTCCAAGTAACCAATACATTTCTCTATATTTATTATCTAGTTCTTTGCGTTTTTTCTTAACGTGCGTTTTCCATTTCAGCTTTGCATCAAGTGTCATTCCAAGATGATTAGCCTCGTTTGCAAACGGAATTTGAACCGAGTTTGAAAAGATCGGCAATTTATTTACTCTCTTATAAGTAAAATTTACGTGAACAGATTTGGTCTCATTGAGTGCGATTCGCCAAACCTTTGTCCATTCATTTACTCTATCTAAAGCTTCTTGCAGTTTTTCTGTAGTATCTTCGACCGTTTTACCTACTGCCAAGATAGCAGTGTCATTGGCAAATGTAGCTAGCTCAGTGCCTTCTACTTGCGGTATATCACGGGTGTATAATAGATACAAGACTGGGCCAAGAACGCTTCCTTGCGGCACCCCAGCCATTATTTCCTTGAAATCTGAATATTCATTTCCACATTTGACGCGGAATAGTCTATTCGTAAGGTAGTTCTTCAAAATATTATATAGGTGCTCTGGCAGAATTTGTCGTAATTTAAGCTTTAAGCCTTCGTGCCAGACCTTGTCAAAGGCTTGAGATACGTCAAGGAATACGCTTGAACAAATCTTTTTTTCTTCAAGTGACTTTTCGATTACATGTGTTATTCGATGTACTTGTTCAACTGTAGAATGCTTACTTCTGAATCCGAATTGATGATCCGGAATGAGATGCCTTTCTTCTATTACCGGCTGTATTCGCCTAATCAATATTCTCTCGAACACCTTGGATATAATTGGAAGAAGCGAAATCGGTCTATAAGACGTTTTTTCATTCGGCGGTTTTCCGGGCTTAAGGACCATTATGATTTCGGCGACTTTCCATTGACTGGGAACATATTCTAGTCTAAGTGCGGCGTTTATAATGAACAGAAGCTTAATTAGAGCTTTTCTTGGTAGGGCTTTGAGAATCTCTCCCGTAATTAGGTCGTACCCAGGAGTTTCTTTATTTCTTCCTTAAGTTCGATAAGAGTTGCATTTCTTATTACGCTATTGGCTATATAAGACGTATTTATATTTTCAATAAGATCTTGTCCACCAAACGGTTTGAAAGTTTCTTTCAGGTGGGTGGCAAAAACTTGCGCTTTCTCTTTATCATGCCTTTAGCCTGCGGAGATGGCCTCACGCTTGGTAACACTTGAGTGCAATAGTAAGGAAGACCAAGCATGAACATCCTTCATTGTACAAAACTCCTGAAGAATATAACCAACCAGGAAACACTGTTGGAAATTATTGATAAAATTCACCTTGAGAAAAATCACATCCTTACTTAAAGTTGAAGGATGTATAGTATTTTCCAAATCGAAGATTTGAAAATCACAAATATATCAACAATTGTATTTTTTGCAACATGTGCAAGTACGATAGAAATCCGATCAAACCTACCTTAATGATTTAAAAATATCTAGCAATCCTAATGAAATAGTGTATATAGATATTTGGTTTTTCAACAAAGATAATATGTTTCTAACATGCATCGACAAGCTAACTAAAGACGTTTCCATTAATCCGTTAACAGTTAGTCCGAACTAGTTGAAGTTTTAAGCCATAGATTCACAAACTTAGGGAAACCATTTTAGATAGTGGCTGATAACGAATTTAGTATCGAATATATAAAAAATTACCTAAGCCAGGAGAACATAACGCATCACTTTACATCCCCTAATACACATACAGGTAACGCGGTAAAAGAGCGATTTCACCCCGCACTTAATGAACACATGCGACTTTTCAAACTTAGCAAGGAAAATAAGGACACAGGTGATATACTTTTAGCCTATAAAGTGGTCGAATTATATAACAACACAATACATTCTATAACAAAATATAAGCCCAATGATCTGCTGCATAGTACTTTAACCGAGTGAGAATGGAAAGACCTCAAACAAACAAATGTTAATTACAAAGAGAGGAAATTTGTGAAAAATTTAGAGTTTCATAACATAAAACATTTACCACGATATATAGTAAACGACGTAAAAGAAAGAAGCATTACTTATTTTAAGGACAAATGTTGCCCTAAACGTGAAAGGCAAATAATTAAAAGAAATTATAAATACCAAAATCCAATTGAGAGTGTACAATTTGATAAAAAATATACTGGAAGGAACTACTTAAATAGAAAAAA
Source organism: Brachypalpus laphriformis (assembly GCA_945910035.1). Lineage (NCBI taxonomy): Eukaryota > Metazoa > Arthropoda > Insecta > Diptera > Syrphidae > Brachypalpus > Brachypalpus laphriformis. The sequence continues at coordinate 12,568,660 of OX246753.1, read as the reverse complement.
AAAAAAAAAAAAAACATAATCCCTAATAATATACAAGAAAGTGAATATTTCTTTGCATGAACCTACATACCAAACGACTGGACGGATTTTGATAATTTTTTTTTTGATTAGGTTTTGATAAGGAGCAGGTTCGTGCATACAAAAATATTTGATTTTGATTGTAAAAGACCAAGAAATTCAATAATTAGACTTTGAACTCAAAAAAGTAAACTTTTCCTTCTTCTATTTCAATGAAACTAAGTTCAGTTTCTAGAGCTTTAAAATACGCATCTTTAAAGTCCAAAATTCTATTTTTACGTGCTCTAAAAGCTGAGCAATATTAATAACATTGCACAACTCCTTCTTTTTTTTTAATTTCTTAATTGCCCAAGATTTTCAAATCAATCTCAGTGGTGTTTTCTTCTCTTAGTTTTCTTTCGAGGTCTATTCGTAATTTTTTAAGAGAGCAAGAGCGAAATATTTCTCTTTTTTCTGTACATACGTGCTAAAGCCTGAGTCGAATGAATTTATGTCTGTTCTTTATTATTTCTGTTCTTTTGGTTCTAAATTATACACATTTGTGTGTGTAACATACACACTACCTTTGAGTAGTCAGCGCAGATATAATATACCCCGTTTATATGTAGAGTCGAGGAGTCGAGTCAAGTTCGAGTCCAGATTTCGATCTGAGTATTTCTACACACCGAGTCGAATGGTTGAAAAGTCCAAATGTGATCGAACTGACAGATGAGTATAGCAGACATTCTACTTTTGGTTGTATTAGTGTTGTGTTTGTCTCTAGTTTTTGCATTTAATAAATATGAAATAACTGAACACACAACCTTACCCGCAGCTAACCATGAACTTAATCAAAACAAAGCGATTTCCCACCTCGAACAAAAAAAAAAAAAAATAATTATGAGATTACACACAAACAAAGATAGCATGTTAGTTCAACCACTCGACCCAGGTATACATGCATTTTTCGGACTCGACCCTGCTCTGTTAGCTGACTCGAGTCGAGTCGAGCCCATTCGGACTCGAACTGCGTTTATATGTATTTGGAACCAGTTTGGAGCCAGTTCCGACTCTGCATATAAACGGGGTAATAGAAGTGCAGAGACGTGAGTCGTATTCGTGTAATCATGTATTATATTTGAGTGCAATTGAAATGCGCCAGGCAGGCGAAGCAAGGCGAGCACCGGCCAGCTAGTATAATATAAAATCGAATTGATTCTATGTAATCATAATTTATTTGTATGTATCTAAGTATGTATCGAGTATTGTAATAATCTAATTGGAATATATAGATTGTTCCAAATCACTTGAAATTCTTCTGCGCAGGTCTCTCTTATTTGTACGAGTTTTACACATTTTCATTCCTAAGAGATAAAAGCAACAACAACTACAACTAAAAAAAAATTAAAATTCGAGAGAACGAAAGAAAAAGAGGAGGAGCAAAAGGAAAACAGGCTGTATACCCGTACTTTGATGATTTTCATCGCATAGTTGCGGAACTACTGACGAATCAGAATCAAGTTGCGTGATGGGTATACCTAATTTGAGAAAAGGACCAAAGGGAACAAATTCTAGCTTCTCAGATTTACTTGCTTGAACGATGCATATCAATTGAAGAGAATTTTTCCAGTTGTTGTTTTGTATGTTGACTTTATTTGGTTTTTAAATAAAAACATGCATTGTATTTGTTGTATTTATCCTATTTTGGAAAATTAAAGAAAGAATTTTATTTGGGCTAAACGAAATGTAGTAATACAAAAAAAAAAAAAATTAAAAAATAATACATAGTAAAACAAAACACTTTAATCATATTTATAAAATATTTACTCATCACTATCGCTTTCCGTTTCGGTTGAACAATCGTCGGATGGGTGGATAATGACACCAAACTAGAAAAGAACATCATACAGAGTAAAGTGGAGAAAATCATTAACCATTCTTTGAAGAATTAAGAGAGATTTCATCCCCTTTATTATTTTGCGAAATTTCTCTCTGCGCACGTTGGGTAATTTCACGTGATTTGGAACAGTCTGTACTATATTTAGTATCGATACCTATATATAAGTATTATTAAATATAATCTAAACTGTCTATCAATTATAAGTATATAATAACGTAAAACAATACGTATACGACACAGTCTACAATAACAACTTCGTGCAACATTATTACTCGTATAATATGGACATTAAAGCGCTATCAACACGTTTTGTCCATACTAAGGCGGGAAGAGTCACATACATACTGTACATGACAGTGCGTTATAAATAAATGTACCTGTTTTATTTTGCTTTAACTTATTTCTAAAACAAAACTTGATTGTCGTATTCGATTTCTGTTGGCTTAGTTATATTTTTTTCGGAGCCTAAGTTTATTTTCAATTGTAAAAGTCATTTATTGAAATTTAAATAAAAAGTAAATTACAACGAAATTGTTTCCGTAACTGAATTTACTTTACTCAGGGCACCAAATACATAACCAAATTTGTAGGTAGTAGCTCTTGTGTGGAAGACTTTGGTAAAATCATATTTTGGTCGCTATTGGGGACTACAGAACTGTCGAGGTAGACAGTGTGAACTAATTAAAACTATATATATGTATAGATTTGTGAGTTCAAATCATAAGGAGATTCACAATATCGAAGTTCACATTATCGAGATAGTACTGTATTTAAAGATGTTATCAGGGAACTGGAACAATCCCATATTTGTTATATACATATGTACTTGTAAACCTCTTTCTTTTGTTTAAAAAGGCGACTAAATGTTTATACGTAGTAGTGTATAAACCTAAATTGAAATACTTTACTTCATAGAAACAGAAAGAAGTAATATATTACTCTTATATGCAAATACTTTTCTTAATCAAGAAATTTAAGAAAATTCTATATTAGATACCACTCACACTCATTATCATGCTTATTTCAAGATATATTGGTTATTATGCAATTAATATTTCTTGTTTTCAGCTGCTATAAGTATTGTTGATTAAAAATTACCATATCCCCTAGAAAAAGAGCCTGAAAAAAAAATATTATTCTCCACAGGTTGATCAAGGTAGCTAAGTCCACTGCACGGTTTCAGATTTAATCACACATAGGTATAGTACTATACTTCTCCTTCGCAAAATTATTTTTATTTTATTTATTTATGTTTTTTTTTTTTTCTCAACTCGTCAAACAATTAAATTTACATAACCAACAGAGAACATCTTTGAGAATTTTTCGTCTTAACTACTCGTATATTTGTCTCTCATTTTATGGAAATGATTGTTTGCCTAATCTCGGGTGATTTGTATTCTAGGTATCTTCAACTTGTTAAGTGCCTGATGATACTTTAAACAGAGTAAGTGTAGATGTGTCAGAAAAAAAAAAATATTCTAAAATTACATACGATCCGCACCTTTATCGTCTTAAGCCACCCTCATCAATCACAAGACACAAGTATGCATCCAGTTCTTAAGTCTTAAGTCCAAATCTCAGCTCTGCTGGTGGGGCTGTATGATAAAGCGAAAAATAAAACTGGATAAACGCGTAGTTGCCTCGACTTGAATGCAAACTTGAACTTGAAAACGAGTAACAAGCATAGATAAACATTGACGAATAGCCACACACCGTCTCGGCGCTGCCGACAGATCACTTTTTTTTTGTTTTTTTTTTTTTTTTGTGACTCATCATTATTTTTATTCTTCCACTCAATTATCGCGATGCAAATAATTAAAGAGTAACGATCGCACAAACAGTGTGAGTGTGTTAAAAAGTGAAAATATTTTCGCATATCTAACTATCTAGCTACAGATGTGACCAAAGTGCACAAAGCTTATCCGAAGGTCGTGAAAACGTGCGATTGGTCAAAAAAGCGAAACATCAAGTTGACGCGAATGCATGGCAAATGTCAAAACTTCTTTGCACTTTTTAGACTCCAGTTTGGGTGTTGCGCAATAGTGAGGGGAATCCAGATTTTGTTTATGACTATCAGATGTTAGCCACGTTTAGCATTTAACTAAATAGACAAATAATTGCGGCTATTATGAAACTTCCGGCTATCGAGAACGAAATTCTTTTAGAAGATCAGCAATCTTTGGAAATTTCCAATTGACCATGACGGTGGCATTTTGGAAAAATAGGATTTAAATATTGATAGTCACAGCGCGTGGCTTATAATTGGTTTGTGTTGTTGGTAGTCAATGACTAATGACTGTAGGTTTTGTAGGACTTTTTCGAATCCCAAGCTTGCCGGTAGGTCTCTTCGATTTTAATGCGCAAAACTCGTTTTTGTTCAGTAACCAAACATCGAACATAGGACTTAATAAGTTTGTTTTGTAAGCAATAATATTACTATGGTCTAAGAATAAGAGAACTGATTTTGGGAGAATTACTCAGCTAAGGCTCGCGATCAATTAGAATAAAGAACATATTCACAGACTGTTACGAGTACCATGGAAAGAATGGTTGTGCCTAATAAGAAACCAAACCTCACAGTACAATCGTCTCAAAGCTGATCCACGTACCGTTGATTCATGATTAGAGATGGGCTGAAGAGTGACTTTCAGTCACCACAGAAAGTCATTAATAAAAAATGCAGTTAGGACTAAAAGTGATTTTATCATTTTGAAGATCACAGATAGTATTCCCTGCTTTGTTCTGGTTAGTGTGCAATAAAGTTATGTACGGAGGGACTAACAAAAGATCGCTTAGTTGGTGTCAATTTAGTAGTTTTTGAAAAAAAAAAGGAAAGATGCATTTCTTTAGCTTATAATCTAACAATATTTATTTCCATAGGTAAAAATGGAGACGAGAAAGAGAAAAATTAGTGGCGTTAGCTCGGTTAAAGTTCCACCGCTAACACAGGAAGAAATTCGTTTTGCGATTCTCTTCGGATTTCAACATCAACTCACGCCAGTCAAAATTCTGCACGAATGCTAAAATGCACCATCTGTTGTTACTATTTCAAAGTGGTTTCGAAGATTCCAGACAGGCCATTTTTCTGTGGAGGACGAATCTCGTGAAGGTCGGCCCAAATCCTCGACCGACGATATAAATGTGGCCTTAGTGAAGGCTAAAATTGACAAAGATGCCAGGATGACACAGGAGATGAGAGCGGATGAACTGGGCTTGAATGCCATGGCTGTGTCACGAATTTTAAGTTATCACCTGAAATATTCGAAGAAGTCAGCTTGATGGGTTCCAAAAATTTTGAATGGAGAGCAAAAAGAGGCTCGTGTTTGTTTTGCTCAATTTTTCCTGGATAAGTTTGAAAATGGAGAGTAAAGTTCCTTCAATGAGATCGTTCCTGGTGATGAATCTTGGTTTTAGAAGTACGACCCGAAAACCAAACAGCAGTCCATGGTCCGGAGCCCAGAAGGTGTAAATCCACCAGTAAAGGTCAAACAACAAAAGTCAGCGACAAAATTTATGATGTCGATGTACTTCACCAGGGCGAAAATGGTCGCCGTCATCCCGTTTAAAACTGGTCAGACAGTCACTGAAACTTGCTTACTACAAATTTTCCAAAATTTACTAGGACACCGACAAAAAGAGGAGATGCGCCGCTACTTTTTGCACCACGACAATGCGCCTGCGTACACTGCTGAAAAAGCCAACAACTTGCTTGCGCTCTCGGGCATCAATGAAATTCGCCCAGCACCTTATTCTCCGGATGTAGCGCCGTGTGACTTTTGGCTGTTTTCGAAAAAAAAAAAAAAATTTGAGGGTAAAAATCTTCACATCTAATGAGGAGAGTATTAATACAGTCAATGTCGAAATCGAAAAGCTCCAAAAAGAGGATTTTGAAAGCTGTTTTGAAAGATGGATCAATCGGCTGAAGAAATGTGAAATGAGAATTATGTGGAGAAATTAAAAAAAGATGAAGATTAAATATCTAAAGTTAAAATTACTTTTGTGTTTTATTATTCATCAACTAAGTGAACTTTTGTTAGTCCCTACGTATACCTACTCTGACCGCCGAGCAGCAGAGGAATCACAATCACAACTATTGTAGAGTGAAAAGTAGCAATGATCGCATTCAGAGTCTTACGCCTTTTCAGTCATTAAAATGTCCATGCCAGTGGTTGATTTACAAAGCGTGGTCACTATTAAAATATTGAAAAGCAATTATATCGAAGTTTCAGCTGAAGGCTAAATGAGAAGGAAACCTTGATGGACCGCTAGTGGATACTATTTAAGAAGATTAAACAAAGAGATTGCAGAACTTCTCGGAGAATTATTGGAATCCTAAATAGGCATGGTCAAGGTGCAACCCAGTATTTGAAGAATGCATTCTGCCAGGGAAACTGTATGCAAACATGTTTGAGTGTTCTATTGGAAGACTTAAAGAGAAAGAAAATATTTTTTTTGTACTTCTTACTCCTTCTAACACCAAAACGAAGCTTAGACCAGTGAAGAAGAAATCGACAAACTCGTCGAAGCCATTCAGAGCTCAGCGTGGAAAAACACTCCTTTGCGAAAGACAGAAGCGCGGAACAATAAAGTCAAATACCAGCCTGAAATCGAAGACCTCATACGAGAAAAGAGGAGAGCGCGCAAGAGATGGCAACAATCCCGCGCGCCACCGGATAAAACTTATCTGAACCATCTTTGTAACAAGCTTAAAAAAGTGCTGCAGGACCTAAAAAATCACGAGACTTCTACTTACCTCGAGGGTTTGACCGCTGATAAGTATTCAAACTACTCTCTATGGAAAGCCTTGAAGTCCATAAGGAAACCTGTAATGCACTCGCCGCCAATTAGGAAAGCTAACGGGGAATGGGCAAAAGAAGATAAAGAGAAAGCAGAATTATTTGCCGATCACTTAGAGGAAACGTTCAAGCCGTTCGATGGACAACCGTTGATCGAAGATCCGAATGATAATATGGCACCCGACAACTTTAGAGTAAAAACCGTATCCCTGTCCGAACTTCGAATGACAATACAAAAATTGAAAAATAACAAGGCTCCGGGATATGATTTAATCACTGGCGAAATTTTGAAAGAGCTACCGAAAAAAGTGCTGGTTAAGTTGCTCTACATTATAAATGCTTCCTTAAGACTATTATATGTCCCAAGGCAATGGAAAGTCGATCCACATTCCACAATCGATCAGATGTATCGAATAACGAACGAGATTGAAAAAGCTCTAGAAGGGAAAAAAATATGCTCTAGCGCTTTTCTCGACGTATCGCAAGCCTTCGACAAGGTATGGCACGAAGGCCTAAGGTATAAGCTAAGGGTAATCTTACCGGAAAAGTGGTACAGAATATTGGAATCTTATCTTGAAAACAGACTTTTCCGTGTTAGACACGGGAGTGAATATTCGGATTTCAAAGATATCTACGCCGGTGTTCCACAAGGAAGTGTTCTCGGTCCAATCCTGTTCTTGCTCTACACAAGAGATATACCACAAGATGAAGGGACCGTTGTAGCAACGTTCGCAGACGACACGGCTATCCTCGTAACGGATGAGTCAGTCGAATCATCAACGGGAAAACTCCAACGAGCTTTGAACAATGTATGCGAATGGACAAAAACCTGGCGAATAGTCCTCAATGAGACAAAATCAACGCATGTCAATTTTACGTTGAGAAAGATAAACAACTTACCTATATCCATTAACTCGGTACAAATACCTTACGCAAACGAAGCAAAATATTTAGGAATGACCCTAGACGCAAAACTTAAGTGGAAACCACACGTTAAAAAGAAGCGCGAAGAGCTCGAAATCAGATTTAGAGAAATGTATTGGCTACTCGGAAGATACTCGAAGTTAAGCGTATACAACAAACTGCTTCTGTATAAGCAAGTGCTAAAACCGTCTTGGACATATGGTATACAACTTTGGGGTTGTACCAAACCAAGCAATATGGCTCTACTGCAAGCATTTCAAAATAAAATGCTAAGAGCAATCGTGAATGCTCCTTGGTATATAAGGAATAGTGATATTCACAGAGATCTAGGAATTGCTACCGTGAGGGACGAAGTAACAAACTTTGCTCGCAAACTTCGTACCCGTCTTCGTGTTCATTGCAATAATGAAATAATCCGTACTATGGACGTGACAAGCCTTGAGCGCCGACTACAAAGAACAAGACCTTTCGACCTAGCGCCGTAAGGAAAAACCGCATGTAATGACGGCATTAGTAGGTGCCTTCACTGGAAAGCTACCTACCTAACGCGATTAACACTACAGAAGCGTAAACTACTCGTTAAGGCAACTTAGTCGTAGTCATCACAAAAAATGAAAAAATGAGAGGAACGAATTTCCTACTACTATGAGTACGCGCAGCCGGTTCTCATAGTGCCTCTCTGAGGGGGTGAGGTTTAGCCCGTAGGCATATACTGACTAGCACTGATGGCATTGTCAGATATATGAATCGGGCATAACCAATGGTACGGACCATTGGTATCTTTAGAAGTTCCTGCACCTCCAGGCGCAACCAAAAAAAAAAAAAAAAAAAGACCAGTGTTTTGACATGCCAAGGGAAGAGAAGGAAAACAAAGACAATGTCATATTTGTTTGTCGTTACATTTCCAAAGGGAATAAAATTGAATACGAAATTCATATAAAGGGTTTTCCAATAGGGACGGGTATGTGTTAAAATTGAATAAAACAAGTTCTGTGTGAGATATCAACAATTTTTTTTCTTTTATTTGAAAGGCCTATCAATGATATTATGTGTGGAATATGACATCGTTCAAATGGTCGCCGTGGCTTCGCTGGGTGGCATGCATCCGAGAAGTCAAATTTTCAATGACTCTGGCTCATAGATCAGGTTGAATTTGAGCAATGGCACAGGTTATGATAACTTTGAAGGAATCAGTCGTTTGCGGCTTGCTGGCGTAGACCTGTGACTTAAGGAAACCCCAAAAGAACGGAGTCAAATAGGTGGTCAGTTCACGTCGCCTCTGTGTGAGATAGCAATGCCCTCAAATCGCTCGTGCAGAGTGTCCATTGTGGCATCAGCTGTGTGGTATGGATAGCCGTCCTCTTGGAAACACATGTCGTTCATATCCATATCATCCAATTTGGGTCAAAAGAAATTGGTTATCATCGATTGGTAGCATTCTCCGTTGTTAGTGATGGCAATGCCATCGTCGTTTCCGAAGAAGTACGGACAGATGATGCCGCCGGCCCACAATCCACACAAAACAGTGACTTTCTGCGGATGCATTGCCACTTGGTGGACCTTGTGTAGATTGGCATCGTCCCAAATCTGGCAATTTTGCTTGTTGGCGTACCCGTTTATCCAAAAATGGCTCTCGTCGCTGAAGATAATTTTTTTTTTTGCTGAAATAAGAGTCGGCTTCCAATTGCTACAGAGCTCAGTCAGCGAACACACGGCATTGTTTATGTCCATTTTCTTTGAGCTCCTGAGTCAGTTGGATTTTGTACGGATGTACAAAGTGTACCGATGCAAAATTCGCCAAGTTGATGCCTGCGAAAAGCCGAGTTCTCGTGCGCGGCGCGGAATTGACTGATTCGGGTTCTCCTGCATACTCTCACGAACAGCGGCAATGTCTTCGGCAGATTTGGCATTTTTGGGTATTGGCTGATTGTTCACTGAATCGTTCAACTCAAATTCGGCCACCAAACGTTAAAGAGTAGACTGGGAAGGACGACCATGTAAAATGGACACAACGGGCGCATCGTTGCCACAACAGAACAAACCAATTTTGAACACAAAATAATGTGGTTTATAAAATTAACTGTTTCATGTACAAAGAGTATAGTTAACATTTAACCAGTTGTGATGCAAGAGTCAGATACACTGTCCAGAAAAATTGCAAATAATGGTCACACGTTCACTACTTTAGACTAAAAAAAAATATACGAAAATGATTGTATGATTGATCAGCCACCAAAGGGAAAAAATCACAGCAATTACCTCCCATTAGTTCGGGCACTGTATGTACTGAGACCTAATAGCACCTGAGTTTCAAACCACTGCTGCACGAAAATAAAAATATATCTTTTTTCTATTTCGTCTTTGTATTTCCGCCTCACGTAACGGATTACATTGCATTGAAAGATCTAAGTATTAAGCGTAAATTTGTATTAAAAAACAAATGAATAACCAAATTTCGAAAAATCTACAGCCTACGCCCCAAAACCATGATAGGATTCCTCAATCGCAAAGTCAAGAGCGAACGAGCTTTAAACCCTTGCAACATTAACTAGTTTAGTTAGTTTAATTTATAATGACTTTTTATTCCATAAAAAGAAAGTACATGTTTAGCAATTAATAAATTCTAAGTCTAAAAGGTTTGGCTAAAGGCCGTCTACCAGATTGAATTGTGAAATTTCAAAAGTCGCCTTCCCTTATTTTATTCCTGTAACTCAACGCTTTTACGCCCTACTTATAAAGCACATCCCATCCAAGTTCACCATTCAAAATTTTTATCACTTCTTCTCTCTCAAGTATATTTACGCCGAAATCTTACGGTAATATCTTGGTATATATCTTCCCTTTCCTTTAAGTTACAGATATTGCATATAATCGGAAGTTCTGGCCGGTGCGGTATATAATTTAGTCGTAACATTTCTCCTCTCATTTTAAATTTGGTACTAATCATATCCGTAGAGCTGCTGTTTAAGAAGTATGTATGTTCGTTTAAGAAGTAATTTATTTTGCTGTAATACATTCTATGTTGCGATGTCCGAGCTTCATTAGCGTGAGAATTGAAGAGGAATTGGTATGTTTTCTCGAGTATGTCGCCAAATTTCCTTTTTAGTGATGTGGACTGATCACTGGATGAAAAACTTGTATTGCATCCACAGTTGCTTGCTACTCGTAAGTCTTCCCATTTTTGAACGCAGTTTCCTTTAATCGAGAGCATAAGCGTAAGCAATACCCTCGGTAGCCTCTCCTGTTTCACATCCATAGCTTTTACTATATAGTTGAAATGCAATTTTAGCGTTTCCAAGTATAGGGCGGGGTCCCCGTCTCTAGATGGACTTTATAGTTAGGTGTGCTAATCGGTAGTCTAAAAATTCGTTTAGCACAGTAACGAAAAAACTTTTCTACAGCGTCGAAAGGACTGTACACCCATACTTGAGCTCCATATAGAAGAATGGCCGTCGCAGTTGCACGAATAATTTTGTGCTTTGAGCTGTGATCAATGCACTTATTATTGATACAGTTACTCCAAACTGAGCTGATTGCGCGTTTTGCTTCCGATAATTTGGTTTTAAGATGCTTTTCAAAGTTCAGGTTAGCTGTAGTTAAAATTTCTAAGTATTTGTATTCTTTCACAACTTGTATTCGTTCCCCTTTATACGTCCACGTCTCACTTCTTGAGTAACGTCCATTGTTTTACACCCATTGTCGTGGGGAATTCATCCGAAACACTGTTTCCATCCCATGCGGAAGCTAAATTGCTGTCATACAAAGCTCTCAAGATGTTTATGAATTTACTACTAATTCCTAATCGGTAAAACTTATAGAAGAGCGTTTCACGGGCAATGGAGTCAAAGGCTGCATGGAAATCTACGAATAGGCCATATAACTTCTTATGCTTTTTTTTTGTATATCTCAGCAATATTCACCATTGTGAAAATTTGGTCCACCGTCGAGTACTTTTCCCTAAATCCAGCTTGGTATTCGTGCAGGATTTTTATATTTTTGACCCAATGAGTAAGCCTGTTGAAGAGTGGGGCAGCATATTGAAATGCGGTGAGATTTGGACTGTATTTAGTAATTTCTTGAAGTGATCAGCCAATTGTTGTGCATGAAGATGCAGGGCAATGCTATTTGTTCTCCCATTTATCTGCTTAACTGCTTTCCAAAAGTCGACTGAAGATCGAGAGTTGCTTAGTGAGACTATCTTAATCTGTTCATATTCAGACTTTTTCACACGACATAGATATTTATAATCATTGTTCGCAGTGGCATAAAGCGTTTTGAAAGTACTTGAGTTATACTCCCTTAACAGTTTGAGATAAGCAAACGACTTACGTCTCGCTTTCTCACATTCTCTGTCGAACCACTTCTGCTTTCTACTTTTGGTTTTATGGTTCAGAGACGGCCTTGGAGGGGCAGCCTTCTTAATAATTTCTGTAAGAATTTCAATGTGCAACGGAACTTCTGATCTAGCAAATTGACTGAGTTCGGAGTTCAAGTTGTGTTGATATTGATACAGGATTCTGTCGTCCCAATACAGTTTCGGCAGAAGATTCAATCGGCTTGTGTTAGCTACGTTTGTATTACCAGAAATCTCGAATGTAATCACCATAGGCATATGGTCAGAAAATGTCTGCATGCCTATTCGGAAGTCGTGCAAAAGCGGTAGCCAGTTTCCAGCAACAAAACAGTAGTCAATAACAGAACATGCTGTACCTCGTAGAAATGTGTACTCCCCATTTAGGTCATCATCACAACTTCCGGTTAGCACCCGACTATCAAATGCATCTGCTAACTCGATTATTTTCCTCCGTCTGTTGTCAGTTATTTCGTCTTTAGAGTTACGGTTTAAGCGCATAGTCGTTGCAATAGTTCCGCTTACGAAGTTATTTTGTGACAACCCTATTCTACCATTAAAATCACCAATGAGAAGAAGGTCAGTTGAACTTATATTATACAGTAAGTCAGTAAGTTTTTCATAGTCGCTTTGCCAGTGGCTGCAGTTAAGGTACGAAGGGACTATATACAGGTTGTTGCAGTTTGATTCCAGTTTTAAAACATATGTTTCATCTATTTTTCTGAAATCAATATTGACTCCATCTAGTTGTTTACGATATCCAATTAGTACGCCCCCACTTCCTCTTCCAAATGTGTTCGACTTAACAGCAGGTATCCATCTTAATTCATAATTTACAAAGTAGTTTATAAATTTCATTTCCTCACTTTTTAATACATGGGTTTCAAGAAGTATAATTATGTCAAATTATTTCAACATCAACTATAAGGATGTAATTAAACCTTCGCACTTCAATATATTTTCTTTAAATTTCCAGAAGTATGACATTAAGGTATATTCAAAGAGAAGGTTCAAAAAAATTTGGGCATGGTGCTACACATGGTAGGTAGGTAGGTAGAAGTGGTTGTGTCAGCAAGCCATTCCGACACTTAATTAGCGCAGAAGCGCCGTTTTATTACCACAACTCAAGTAACCTAACGGATGTAACAAGGACGTTAACTACTAGGGAAAAGAAGAAGAAAAAGGGGGTAAGGATTATTCAAATCCACCCGGTTACAGTTCCGCACCCCCTGCCATCTACTATCCGCCTTTAGCAGATAGTGCGCGTTCACCTCCTTTGCTAGGGAAGCATCAAGGGCAGATCCTTGCCGCGCGAGTTCATCAGCTCGCTCATTTCGCTCAATGTTGCCGTGACCCGGAACCCAAAGGAGACAGATCCTTAGCCGGTGACCAAGTGAGGCGAGTTCTTTTTTGCACTGTTCTACTAGCCTTGAGGATGTAGTGGCAGATAATATAGCCTTGATAGCCGCCTGGCTGTCAATGGTATTTAGGGGTGTAGAGGTTTGCTTAAGTATGCGGCAGGCCTCACGTACAGCAAAAACTTCCGCCTGGAAGACACTGCACGAATCAGGAAGCCGGTACGACCTGCAAATATTTAGGGAATCAGAGAATATCCCCGCCCCTACCCCGCAGTCTATTTTTGAACCATCGGTGAAAATTGTTGATTCGAACTCATTTATCAGTATGCCAGTTTCCCATTCCGCCCTGGTTGGGAATCTGGCCGTGACGTCTTTTCTAAAGTTCACTGTAGGAGTTATATAGTCGGACAGATTAGCTACCAGATCCTGCGGTAGCAAATTCAGGATACTGCTGTGACCATACGGATTGGTGCACCAGCATCCCGTTTCCCTTAGCCTGACCGCACTACATGATGAAAGCTGCATAATGTGAAGATCGAGTGGTAAAAGGTGCAGAATAACGTTCAAGGCATCGGTTGGACATGTCCTCATGGCACCCGTTGCGCCTATAGCCGTAGTTCTTTGTACCCTGTTGATAGGTTTGATGTTATAAGCTTTCCTTAGCGCAGGCCACCAGACTAGCGATCCATAGGAAAGAATGGGACGCACCACGGTAGTGTACATCCATAAGACCATATTCAGGCGAAGACCCCACTTCTTGCCAAAGGTCTTGCTGCAGGCATAGAAAGCCACACCATTACCCACCCACCTTATTTACCCATTGCACAATACTAAGCTTCCAGCTTAGTTTTGGATCAAGTACCACACCTAGGTACTTGGCACTGGAGGATAGGGAGAGTAGGTGATTGATTAGCCGTGGAAGCGTAAACGTGCTACACATACTACGGAGCAAAAGTCTATCCTATATATAATATAATAACATATCTATAATTTCTTGTAAAAGTATTGAAAGAAGGGCATTTTTCAAAAAAGGGGCGTGTCGATAATAGATCGCTATATGTCACTGCGACATACTTCATTATTATTCCCAAAAGACAAGGTTGAACATCCAATTGACTAACAGAGGAAAAAGACCGAAAACGAGATGGGCTTACGAGAATGGGCAGATCTAAATACAAAGAATACAGAATTATTAATGGAAATCCATCAAATGATCTCTTTATTTTTCTGTCATGCGAATCCGTGCAGGCATTTCTCTGTTTTTGTCTGCCAACAGCGTACTGCGAATTTTATATCTGCATTAAGTTAGATTTATTGGTTTCCTAACGATTTATAGGGCAATTTAGAGGGTGTAAAACTGAGCTTGGGGAAACTTAATATTTCACAGCAAATGGTCCAAGAAATCACTGCACTAACTCTAGCAAAGTTCCGCTTACGAATTCGATATTTCATCAAGAATTCAAAGACGGTGTCCGACAAACGATTTAAGCTGTTAACAAAATATGAACGAAATAACCATCGTATCATATAATCACACTCTATATGTACCTAACCTAACCTAGTTACTAGAATACTAAATGTTTTGAAATATGATACTACCTACTGCAAAGACTTCCCTGGAAAAAACTGTTCTCCGATCAGATACCTAAATTCTAAGAAACGCATTATTTCTTTATAATTCGAAATGAATTAACTGAAGATAGTGCCTTTCCCCGTAGAATATCTGCGATCTTTTTGTTTTCGCAAAGTTGTATTATCATACCTTTCACATCAACAGAAGTCATGCAAATTTTTATTTTATTTTTATGTCAAACAATTGCCCAATGGCAATTCGACCTTAATTAGCAATGTACCACGCTATAATACTTCCCCAATATAGTACGCGTATATAATTGCAAAACAACTTCCATTGCAACATACACAACGTGTTTTACTGCCCGATACGTCACGGGCCGTTCAACGGCCTTGAGTGAGTTATTTTTATCTGCAACTCTACACAGAAAAATAAAAACTCGTAAACCATGTAATTCGTAGATGTACATGTATCAAAAAAACTGTCAAAATCCAGTTTACAACATACCTCTTGTGTGTTACCTCAAAAGTTTTGATTTATTTCTAGTATGATGGATCATACCAGTGTTAGAAGTAACCAAATGACCCATTACCCGTCAAACAAATAACAAACAAATTACAAACCACAAACACAGATTGTAAAAATGTCATATATTTCATGGATCATTAAAGAAATGGTCGCGATAAACTCACGACACGGCGCGACAATTAAGCCGATACCAAACGATTCTGTCACACATACACAGGTGCGCTGGGAGGGCGTTAAAATTTAATGGCCACTGGCCAGTAGTTCGTCTGTCAAATTTCCTGATCGACTAATGATCGATCGGTGGCAGGGGTTGACTGAGGCAGCGATTCCGAAAACTCGTTACCCTCTCCCATAGAATAATGAACAGCCGCACCAACAACGGTTAAATTAATGGCAATGTTTATGAGCTCGTAATGGGTTAGATAATGTAAGCATTTGTCTGTCTATTGCTGATTTATATGCGCCGTGGAGTTAAAACTCATCAACAGAGCTGCTGTCCATCAGATAGTTCATCGAACAATAATCAGAGTTAACGATCCACGAAACAAGGCTTCCGGTTCGAGGTTTGTTTGCAGTCGTTGGATAAGTACCCAATGAGGTCGCAAAAAATAAGCCTGCAATCAAACGCTGCTGTTGCTGCAAAAAAAAAGAAGACATTCTTGACATAATTCCTATGGGAGAACGCCCCCTCAACGATTTCTTCGCCTCCGACGAATACAATTTGCAAAAATGTTTTTAATGTTAATTTCCTAGAAAAGATCTTGATAGAGTAGGTCATGAGATAAAAAAAAAAAAACCTTTTAATTGTTTGCCTCTTGTTGTGTTGCAATGTTCTGAGAGGTAGATTGGATCAGTAGTAATGAAATTTGTACAAAGTAGTTAATTCACTGATTTTGATCAAAAGTGCGCTGGAATTACAGAAGCAACGGCGAATTGCAATGAAAAGAAATGGATCTCTTGGTAAACTACTGTTTTATTCGTAAACGAGTTAATGAGATCTAAACATTCTTTCCAGTATCCTGTACTTAGAAACTCCGAAAACTAACTCAGGTTCTTGCCCATAGCCCACACTAGTCCTAATTTTTATTACTCATATTCTCATTGAGTGGGCGCCGGCCGTGGCTCAGTAGTAAGTGTGTCGGACCACTGCGTGTGAGGTTCTATGTTCGAATACCAGCAAAAACAAAAAAAAAAAATTTTCAGGGTCCCACCTTTCGCTAACGTTTGACAAACATCCGAAAGTTTTGTTGTCATGAGGAAAGCTTCTCAAAAACAATGGAGACGGCACAAGACCGTGGGTCCTTCCTATTCGTGCGAAAAATACAACCCACGCAACACGAGCGGCTGCGAGATAAATAGGTTAGGTTAGGTTAAAGTGGCTGCACAGAGAGCTGGACAGATACAAAGAATGTGAGGAATAGTTTCTTCCTCTTCTTCATCCATGCAGCTTCTACAAAAATCGTTCGCAAAAGGCCTAGCCTCGTAGCAAGCTTGCCTATTAGACAGTGTCCAGTGGTGACACCTATTACAGCGCCGATATGCTGTTGAGAGAAATTAAATTCTTAGAACAAGATCAAGCTTCGGCCAAATTTGTTTTGTCGCTAGACATGTGGGTCCACTTGTCCACCTAAGATTCGTACTCTCGATAGCATCCAGCTTAAATTTGAGTTTGCAAGTAGCGATTGGTATATCTAAGATGTCGTTATCTGGCAGGATGGGTATAGTTTTTCCTATTCTGGCGAGTTCATCGGCCTTACAATTCTCTGGAATATACCTATGCCCCGGTACCCAACATAGGTGAATATTGAATTGCTCAGCCATATCCGCAAGAGGCGATCGGCAGTCTAGAACTACTAAGGAATTTAAAGAAGTCGATTCCAGGGATTTGATAGCTGCTTGGCTGTCTGAAAAGATCTCTGGCAGATATCACGTTTTTCCTAAGCCAAGATAAGACTTCTTTAATCGCCATTATTTCCACCTGTAACATGCTACAATGATTTGGAAGACAGAAGGAGAGCTTAAGATTAAGCATGTCAGAGAAACATAAACCTGCACCAACTCCGTCTTTGGTTTTTAACCCAGCAGTGTAGAAATGAATCGACTCATCTTCTAAAAATGCATCGTCCTCCCACAGTGATCTGGAAGGGATGGTGACTAGGATACAAAATAAACTGCGAAGTCATCCATTCGCGTGGAATATATTACAAGCACGTGTGTTGAAGGCTTATGAAATAAATAGAAATAAATAAATATTACAAACACACGGGCAATACAATTATCAAGTTATTTAATGGAATTTTATTAAATAGGTTTACCAAATGGAGTACCTACGATTTTTTCTCAAAAACCTGGAACTTTTAACATACATATATTTTAATCAATTTAAAAAATTCGATTTTGGGGAAATCGTCATTTTCCTTAATATTTTGATAAATTTACAAAACTTGGTATGCCATATTTTTGCATATCTTATATATTAATACGTGAACATGAAATTGATCGTACGTTTTTGTAATATTTATTATAAAAGGAGGGGAATGAAACTTATATCATTCGAAAGGTACCGTACCATAGTTGTGCAGAAAAAAAAAATCATGTGTGTGCGTTGCTATGTCAGGTAAAATAAAGTGAAAACGCTCATGAGGTCCCCATACAAAACGCTTTAACCAATTAAATAAAAACATTTCGACCACGTGCATGGCTGTATGAGCTTAGATTCCCTTGCCTTCCCTGCACGAGAGAATGCTACAAAAAAAAAAGTTATGCGAGCAAATACATAGCGTTGTTTCTCTCGCTGTTTGTTTATTTCCCCCCGGTCGAATTTCAACCCCACGCGATACTAGTATTAAACATTATCTGGACACCCTCAGGGGTGAGCTATGTTCCTAATCCTCTTCATTACATACGTACATACACATATTGTTAATATTACAGCGCAGCCATGGCGGAAATATTTCGAATTGAAAGTACATCTGACTAAAGATTGGTTACATCATTTACACTGGGACATGTGCCAATTCTCACCTATGGTCATGAACTTTGTGTAATGACCAACCCAATTCGACGTAGGCGCGGTGGCGCAAGTGGTTAGTGTGTCGACCATTGCGAGTGAGATTCTATGTTCGAATCCCAGAAAACACCAAAAAGTTTTTTCACGGTCCAACCTCTCGCGAACGTCTGACAAATATCCGAGTATTGTTGTCTCGAGAAAGCTTTTCAAAACAAATTGCTCTTCGGGTACGGCACTAAACTGTAGGTCCCTTCCATTCGTGTGAAAAATATAACGCACAATATACGAGTGGTTGCGAGAAGTTAGGCCCAGGCACCAGGCAAGAGCTGTTGGGCCAAATATTTATTTATTTTAAAAGAATACGATCGCTGATACAAGCTGCCGAAGTAATATTCCTTCGTTGCATTGCTGGTACGCTGCAATGTTGAGCAGCTACTTCTCCGAAAGGAACTATCTTTACTTCTATGATTTGGCTACGTAGGGTGCATAGGAAGAGATGATTGGATCTAGTCGGACATATGTCCCCTAATGAGTTGGAGGCAGTGACGGAAGATCGAATGAGCATCCAACCGCCACGACCTTCATAAAGAATAAGCGGTTAATTGAAAATGTATGTATGGTATTAACACGAAATAAGTAAAGTAGCGTCACACATTTTTTTATTTGCAAATGTTTATAACCCAAATATGAAATGTAAAATAAATCTTTGGACTAGATTTCAAGAAATCGATTTTTTCAACATCATAGAGTCTCATTCATTTTATAGTTAGAATGAAAATTCCGACTTTGCTTTATTACCCCACAGACTCCAAATATGAAGTTCGGAGCAAATATGAACAACCAACAGACAGACGGACCACTTTTAAATTAAGAAAATTTCTAAATGACCAATTGTCATATTGGATTGACAGCAAAAAAAAACTCCTTAAGGAATATCAAGCTGCATTTCGCAGTGGTTATTCGACTATAGACAATATCTTTGTACTGCAAGGCATCGCCGGGACATGATGTATTGAACAAAAAATATAATAATATTTCGGAATGGTTTGAAACGAAAATGGGAGTACACCAAGGGTGCACACTCAGTCCGTATGTCTTTGCCTTGTACGTCGACGACTTAATAAACTTCCTGCATGGTGGAATAGAAATTGCCAGAGTCTTAATTAAGGCACTTCTTCTTGCCGACTATGTAGTTCTTTTCCCTTATTCGTCTGCGACATTGCAATTAATGATAAACCGACTTGTGGGCGCCGTGGCGTAAGTGGTTAGTGTGTCGGATCACTACGCATGAGGTTTTAAGTTCGAATCCCAGAAAATACCAAAAAGTTTTTTCACGGTCCCACCTATCGCGAGCGTCTGACAAACATCCGAGAGTATTGTTGTCACGAAAAAGCATCTCAAATCGCCGTTCGGATTCGGCATTAAACTGTAGGTCCCTTCCATTCGTGTGAAAAATATAACGCACACAACATGAGTGGTTGCGAGAAGCTAGGCCCTGCCACTTTAAAGAGCTCTTGCGCCAAATATTTGTATTTTTTATTTGTAGTGTACTGTCAGTTATGCAATTTAACGGTATTAAGTCAATCGAATGTAATGATTTTTAAAAAGAGTCCTGGTAGAACATCCAGAAATGAGAAATGGCACTTCAACGGAAACCCCATCTAATTGGCTAGATCTTACAAGTATCTTGGAGTAACGGTAAAAAGCAACCTTGATATGGAAACTAACTTAAGAGATAAGCTTGTAAAAGCAAAAAGTGCAATGTGCGCAACCTGTAAGAGATATTTTTCAAATAAAAAAAAATAAAAAAATAAATATTTGGCGCAACAGCTCTTTGAGTGCCAGGGCCTAGCTTCTCGCAACCACTCATGTTGTGTGCGTAATATTTTTCACACGAATGGAAGGGACCTACAGTTTAGTGCCGAATCCGAACGGCGATTTGAGAAGCTTCTTCGTGACAACAATACTCTCGGACGTTTGTCAGACGCTCGCGAGAGGTGGGATCGTGAAAAAACTTTTTGGTGTTTTCTGGGATTCGAACTTGGAACCTCATGCGTAGTTTTATTAGTTATTTTTCAAATAAACATAGTGTCAAATATTGAGTTTTTCAAGCAGTGGCCGAATCTATCATGATGTATGCAACACAAACCTGAGGGTACACTAAATATGAAACCATTGAAAAACTCTTAAGGTACTACATAAAGAAATACTTTCATCTACCCAGTAACACACCCAATTATATGATACACCTTTCAGAGTGTGAAGATGTCATCCATTTTCTCGGAGAATGTCCTGTTCTAAGGTAAATACGGAGACACTTTCTAGGCAGCGACGCGTCGCGGCGCCAAAACAGAAACAGAAGTCTTAGCACTCCTTAATTGCGAAGTGATGGTACTCTCCTTTTTAATTTTTATAAAACAGCATTGAAGTATCGAAGCCAAAATTATAAACGAAGTCTTTTGAGATTAGCAAATTTTTCTTTCCTTTGTTCTCATTTTTTCTAAGTTAATCTAATTGTCTAAATTAATGTCAATCAGGCAGACGACAGCGCCATGCTCAAATGATTTCTGTAATTTCATATTATACATGTGTGCATTAAAGATGATTAATAAATCAAATTATCTATCTATCTATATATCTATCTAGATATATGTAAGTGCAAGTAGAAATATGAATATTATATAAAATTGAAAATCATAAGCATTTAATTTATTTTGAACATTAAAAAAATGCGCGAAACATAATTGTTGCGAACTGCAACTATTGACGGACTGAGATTAATAAATTTAACAGCACTGTTTAAAATATAACGTTTTTACTTTATTGAACCTTAATTTTATAAGAAACGTATGGAATATTTATTTTAAATAAAGAAAGACAGAGTTTTAAATTTTGTGTTGTTGCCGTCGTCGTGGTTCTTTTCTTTCTGATTCCTCGAGTCTTGTTTCTCTCTCGCTCCAAGGTTTTAGTCATTAAATTTCTCGGCTGCGTTCGTTAAGTTGGCAATCGATTGCGAAATTCAACTGTCAACTCCTAGATGGCGTTCTTGATGTTGGCGGCGTTGCCAACAATAATTGTAATATTTAAGTTACTCTTACACTGTGTGTACTGTGTATTTTAATATGCACTCCTATAAATTGGCATATTATAGAGCCCATCCTGCAACTGCATATTGTATAATTCACTATACATATGAATGCAACATGTAGCGCCAATGTTGATTTGGCAAATGTAAAACAGAGGTCAACGATCTTGCAAAAAGTTTAAAGGCTAAGTAAGTGTGTGAAGTGCTGAACACTTGCTGTATATTCTAACGTATACAAGTAAGTATTTAGAGAAATTTCTAATTAGCAATTTATATTTCGGAGGTTTGTACCGCAATTATTACAAATAAAACAAATACAAATATTTGGCGCAACAGCTCTTTAAAGTGCCAGGGCCTAGCTTCTCGCAACCACTTATGTTGTGTGCGTTATATTTTTTCACACAAATGGAAGGGACCTACAGTTAAATGCCGAATCCGAACGGCGATTTGAGAAGCTTTTTCGTGACAACAATACTCTCGGATGTTGGTCAGACGCTCGCGATAGGTGGGACCGTGAAAAAACTTTTTGGTATTTTCTGGGATTCGAACTTGGAACCTCATGCGTAGTGATCCGACACACTAACCACTTACGCCACGGCGCCCAACATAATTATTCTTGTTATATTATATTTTTTCTCGGTCGATCTGTTTCGTTCTACGAAAATGTGTATTATGTAGTTGTACGAGTATAATGAAACAAACATCAGGTGTGGCACTACCCTTTTGGCTCTATATAGAATTTAAATACGATCAAATAAATATTATTTGCGTATTTTTTTCCACCTAATACATATGTGTACCGTAATTGCCTGGCTATTGTATAAACGTGTTTGTGATGCCACTGGATAGTGAAACAGGAAACTCAACTCTCGACTTCAAGGCGGATGTAGCTCAAAGCTTATGCTATGCTGGAAAGCAGATTAAAAAAGGGAGGTTATCGTTTTTGTCACCCAAATGCAAAAAAATTGTCCGTCAAGTCGTCCAAATGTCGCTGCAGAATGGATAAGATCAACCATTGGCGCCAATATGAAGCAAAAACTGGGCGATGCACAAATGGTAATTGTCAAAAATTAACAAATTTGAATGTAAATTATAATTTTACTTAGGCTTTGTACTTGATCTTATCTGCTTTTATTCATTTCATAACTCAACTTTTAATAAAAAAAATTATAAAAAATTCCTTTAACACATTTTCTTAAGCACATTGTATATTTCATTATACATGTTTTTCTTTTTCAAAATTGTGTTAGGCCAGTTTAAACTTTTCAGGAAAAAAAAACGGCTCTAATTTAGTTTTTTAATGTAGTGCACCATAGAGAGTTAAAAATGTTTATTTTTTGTTTCATTAAAACATGAATTCTCTTAAAATGTAAGCAATATACCTTTATACCTATATATGGAAACTAAGCAGATAAAAAATTAAATAAAATAAAAATAATTAATTAAAAATACCCCGTAGCCCTAATATGCAGAATATACAATTTAAAAATTCACAGTGGTAAGAAAAAAATACTTTAATGTGCAAAACAATTCTCAAGATCAAACTCATCACTCAGAAAAAAAATTTGTTTGTTTTAAAAATGTGAAATGTTATCGTCTGCACCTACGACGCTATTCCTATGAAAATCAGTTTTGACGTTTTTAATGAGGCGGATGAGAAGAGCCAGTTAAAAATCTTGAAACCAGTATTGTGAAATTCAAAATCTGTAGGCTGAAAAGATAGAGTTGAAAATGACATGTCGCTAAAACCACTGCTAACAACTCCCTCCATGTCACGCAGTAGTTACATTGCGCACTATTTAACGTGCGACTACAGTACTCGATAACAACTTCCGAGTCGAATTGCGTCTAGCTGAGTATTGCACCGATGTCCACGTTGGATGCATCCGTATCCAGGATGAACGGATCGTCTGAAGTAGAAAACGCTATGATCAGTGCTAAGTTGAGTTTGTCCTTCAGGCTGCAGTCCTGGAAAGCTTCGTACTGTCGCTCAGGACCGGCCACTGCTTAACGGACTCAATTTGCTGCTGATCAGTAACTAATCCGCTGGACGAAAAGACATGGCCTAGATATTTAACTTTGGCGTTGAAGAAATTAAGATTAGCGGCCTGCAAACGTCCAGGAACAACTTTCATTTTTGAATGTGTTCGTCACATGTTCGGTAGCAAAGGATGATGTTTTCGAGATCAGCAGGATCTTTTGCGTAAAGCAGAGAGAAAACGCTGTCATAATCGTGAAATTCTTTTCAACGCATGACAAATATTGAACGATGAAGGCATTTGCCCACTTCAGAAGGGAATATTCGCAAAAATTTCAGCCAAACTAAAATTAGCTTCGTCGCCAACAAACCGATTCTTTATATTTCTTGTTTCTTGTTTTGGATTTCTTATCTCGGCTGCTCGTCTAATAGAGAATTACTTACGAGACAGAACACAGAAAGTTGCTGTCAATGGACCATCTCAGAAGCGAAAAATATTTTGGCTGGGGTTCCTCAAGGGTCCATACTAGGCCCTAATCTTTTCTGCATATACGTTAATTACTTGCCCAAAGTTTGTAAGCACGTATCGTTTCATTTATATGCAGACGATATCCAAATTTATTAATCAAGGCCGATTGGCTTTATTGAAGACCTAATTTGCAGAGTAAATGAAGATCTTAAACCTATTCAGAGCTGGTCAGTAGCCAATGGTCTGACTTTGAACCTGCGTAAAATACAGGCTATACTGTTGTCCAGACGGAATTTTGATACGGAACACCCCATTTTAAATAGTTTGCCTATTTTAGCAGCGACACTTGATTACACTCATCAGTTTGTTTAAAACATTCAAAGCTCAAGGCCCTTTAAAGTTAACAAGAGCAAGATGTGTTCTGTTTTGCTACTTACTGTCTATTAAAATTGTTTGTGTTCTTGTGCATTTTAAAGAAGACGGGTGGATGTAGAACACCAACTAATTTAGAAATTGACGAAATTCTTGCATTCAAGCGAGAAAATTAGTCCTTGGACGGTCAACAATTTTCTAAAAGATCCAGAAAATTATGGAAAAGAAACCAAAAAGGTGCCACAGCACGAACGACAACAGAAGGAGAACGTAGGTCCGTGTTACGCGAAGCTTCAAATTCTGCTGCGTCCGCTCGCAAAATAAAGGGGAAAGTTGGAACTTCAGCCAGTGTCCGGACAGTTCGTAGACTGCTTGAACAGTTTCCACATTTCCAACGGCAAAAACTGAAGAAAAAGCCACATTTACTCAGCACCATAAAAATCGTAGATTGGGATTTTGTCGGACTCATTTAAACTAGAAGAAAGAATGGGAAGTCGTGATTTGTTCCGACGAGAAAAACTTTACTTTTCCGACGAGAAAAATATTACTTTCACGATTTAAGAACACTGGAGTTGTTCCTGTCACGTCGTCACATTGCTGTTGGTTTCGTCGTGATATGGGCTATAATTTCATTTCAAGGCACTATAGATCTGGTTGTCTTAGAAGGTCCGCGAGCTTCCTGAAATGCAGATAATAAATTCCCACGAAATGTTCGAGGATCAACAGTCGATTTTCCAGCAGGATAACGCAGTCATCCACACAGCAGCATGTTTGAAACAGCGGTTTACGAGCAAGAATGTGGATGTTTTGGATTGACCGCCTCTCCCGATCCAAATCTAATTGAAAATGTTTGGGAATGGCTGTCGTGATAAGTTTACGCACAAGGAAGACAATTGGAAAATAGAACTTATTAAAGCCATTGAAGACGCTTTTGAGGAAATTCCTTTAAATTATTTAAAAAATTTATATCGTTCCTTAGAAAATAGACTTTTTCAGATAATTGTTTCATCTATTATTTTTGCAGATGAGGGTATTCAAGTTTCCCTGTAAAAGTAAGCAAAAAATTAAAAGTAGAGGTGTTCCTTTTTGCTTTTTTAATCTTTTTTAAAGATTGTCATCAAGTAGCAGAGAACAAGTGAAAATGCAAGTCTTAAAAATGAATCCAAAATATATTACCTCTGCATTATGATTTAGATCGACATTTTCAATGAGGATAATCGAATGACCGGGAGTGTATATGTATAAGGAAACTTTGGCAGTCTAGAGATTTTACTCCATCTGAAACAGAACTCCATCTAGTCAAATCCCTATTTATGTCTATAATATAATTTTTCGAAGTTGTGCGGCCTCGAATGGATTCCTGTTCTGATTATAAATTCCTTGTTGCTTACTTTCAATAAGATGACTCGATATACAATATTTACGGCTTACGCAGATTTGACCTATCAAACAAAAATGTTAGGATGCACGTTATTACAGTATCTTAAAGCACAAGGTCTCCTACCTCTTTAACAAACTTTTTTTTTTTCAATCAAGAGGGACTGTTATTATCGTGACACCTACTTTTAATTACTTAAACTCATCGCACATTTTCTTCGTTAATAGCACTCGCGTATGGAATTCACTGCCAACAAGCACAAAACAAATCACATATATAAATAGTTTTAGAAATGAAGTTTCAGATACTTCTTTAATTAGCATTAACATAAAAGATCACTCTATTTCAAACGTTTGTACAACATGCGTATACTTTTGTTTATAATTTGTATTAAATTAAAGTGTATACTTATTTATTATTTATACTCCTATGTTTATATACTATAAATGACTAAGTCCGCGAAAAACTTCATCCATCACCCTCTTGAACGTCACAGGAGCATTGTAAAGGCCGAATGACACGACGCACGGTGGACTGCCATAGCCCGTTGCCGTTAGAGAAAGCTGTTTTTCCTTGTTCTGCGAGTCTATCTCCACCTGCCAATAGCTGCTTTGAAGATCCATGCTGGAAAATTATTTAGATCTCGTCAGCATCGAAACGAAATCATCTATCCTAGGTAAAGGGTAAGAATCTTTTTGTCCTATAGTGCGATCTCCTTAAATGAATTTCGAAAACATTGGTACAGGATACTAGCGCTTGGGGTTATAACTGCATGCTAGATTTACGGTCCAGTAAAAAAAAAAATATATAAAAATATTTCGCGCAAAAGCTCTTTAAATGTCAGGGCCTAGCTGCTCCCAACCACCCGTGTTGCGTGCGTTATATTTTTCACACAAATGGAAGGAACCTACAGTTTACTGGTAGAACACAATGGTGTCATCGTCGTAGTCGTAGTCGCATTCGTACGTCCTGTCAAAAGCTCAAATACACATAAATGAATAAAAGTGAATACAATAAGTCGCTGTCGTGGTCGTAGCCGTAGTCGTAGTCGTATAAAGTTGGACAATTTTTAATATTTGTCGCACGACAAGGCTGAAAAGTGTGCGCAAAGTTAAGTGACAGCAACTATGACTACGACACCGACATCATTGTTGTCTACCAGTTAGTACAATATCCGAAGGACAATTTGTTTTGAGAAGCTTTCTCCTGACAACAATACTCTCGGATCTTTGTCAGACGTTCGCGAGAGGTGCGACCTGAGATGAAAAAACTTGTTGATGTTTGCTGGGATTGGAACTTGGAACCTTACGCTAACCTCACTAACCACTTGCACCACGGCGCTCACATACGCCCCACTAAAGTGCGAAATAATTACACAATTTGATCATAAGTCATACATTGGGTGATAATTGGAAATGCAATTTCTATGTAAGACCCACCCAACCCGTCTAAATTTTGGAATTTGTAAAGTTATATCTATGCTGTTACAAAAATTCTTAATCCATGCAATAAAGACAGTTAAAGAAACATTCCCTTTATCTCGAAATACAGAGGTCAAATCTAAATTTAGTTCTTAACAAAAGCCCAAATTTGAGATTGATTAACCTCCAAAAACAATTAATTAAGAAGCAGTTAAAATTATAGTGCGGAACACTATAGTATGAGGCTTGACGTATGCACTTGACAAATTTTATTTTAATAAAAGAATGTACATATATTTATTGTCATCTTTTAACGGAAAAATCATTATCTTCAATACTTTGATTTATGCAGGTAGATGAATAATTCATCCTTGTCAAAAACAAAAGATTTATGCATTTTTGAGTGCATAATGTGCACAAATATATTTCACACACACGATTTATTAATAATAAATAAACAAATAAGAAAAGAAAAAACCCTGACTAATTTAACATGCATATCAGAGATAAATTTACTCAAGGTCAGAAATGGAACTTTTTTTGATAATTTTGTTGTTCTACAATTTAAATTGTTCATTTTAGTTTTTTAGGTGTACTCCGGGTGTTTACGTTGCAGGTTTACTTACATTGTATTTAAATTTTAATGGTATATTAGTAAGCCTTATTAAAATGTGGCGTACCTCAGTATATTATTATATATATTCTATTCAAAATCTTGTTTTATTTAATGGCACTCTATCTTAATTGCTGGAACATGAAATTATTTATTAAATTATTTGTACTCACACTTCAAATCATAATTAAATAACTACAAGTTTTAAACAAGTTTTCTAAACTCGAAAAATGCTTTGTTTAGTTTCCGCTATAAAATATAGTTGATAATCGTATATACATAAAGCACTTTATCAACCCAGCCTGAATTTGAATGTGGGATTCACGACAATCTGGTTATTCTAAAGGTGGTTTAGAATATAAATCTGGTTCTGAATTGAAGGTTATTTGAGATTCATGCAAGTGGACTGATTGCAGCCATATCTAATGGAAAGTAAAAAGCATTATTGTGTGCTAGGGATTTCATCACATTTCCTGTTCATTCCTTAAGTAATTAGATTCGGGAGTGTAGGCCTTAAAACTCTAACTTATTTGTTTAAATCCTTATTCTAATTGAGCTTGGCGTGACAAAATCGCATCATCACCTCCTCGTGGTGCCGGGTGGATAGCTAATTCTCATAGTGAACTAACGATGACCGTATGCCATATGTCTGACGATATATGTGTAGCTGAGCACTCAGACCTGCGCAAGCACATCTCGGTGAACTTCAGCACACATATGTTTAACCGGACGAGAAATCTCTTATTGATCTGATTAGCTGAAAGAGCATGAAAAGCGCTCGATCGAGGAGATGACTTTATTGCAGGAATGATGTTCGAAAATGTTACCAAAAGGTAAAAAGAATACGCCAGGGTTTCAAAGCCAGAACAGAAGTCTGCAGGGACGAAAATGGCAATATAGTTATAGAATCGCAGTCGGTGCTGAGGGTATGGAAGGGACACTTGTGCAAACTGTTAAATGGCGATGATGACCAATATTCCGCTGTCAGGTAGAAGAAGCCATTCAACAGTGACGATAATAGCCAAGACTTCCGTCAACCCGATCAGAATGAAGTGAGGATAGCGATATCTAAACTTAAGTCCAACAAAGCTATTGGAACCCACGGCCTTGCCGCCGAACTTTTCAAGGCAGAAGGAGATGAGTTGATAAGGAACATCAGCATCATTTGCCTGATCCTGAAAAAAGGAGACTCTCTGAACTGCGCCAACTACAGAGGTATAAGTCTTTTCAACATCGCATATAAGATCTTGTCTGCCGTAATATATGAACGCCTAAAACCGATCGACAACAACCTGATAGGTCCTTATCAGTGCGGTTTTAGGACAGGAAAGTCCACCATCGATCAAATCTTCACACTTCGGCAGATCCTGGAGAAAACCCAAGAAGCCCAAATCGATACTCACCATCCCTTTATCGATTTCAGGGCCGCCTATGACAGCATCTATAGAGAAGAGCTTTATAGAGCCATGTCTAGTTTTGACATCCCTGCCGAACTTGTTCGTCTGTGCAGGATGGCGATGGAGAACGCTCGCTGCTCCATCAAAGTCCGTAATAACCTCTTCGAGACCTTTGATGTCAAAAAAGTTTTTAGACAAGGTGTGCTGTTATGTAACTTCTTTAATATTGTACTTGAACGGATTGTGCTATATCACAAGCCAACACCGGAGGTACAATCTAGCATAAGTATATACAACTGCTTGCATACCCCGACGATACTGACATCATTGGAATTTAGTGGGTTGCCACTTGTACGTTTGCAAGCATTGAAGCAGAATCGTCCAATCGAGGGCAAAACCAAGTATATGCTGTGGAGGCAATTCAGGAGTAAAGCCCTATCTCGAACAACTAAGGAGACTCTATATAAGACAACTACAGTTCTACTCTAAGGCGCTGAAAAATGGACTTTATTGAAGGCGGATGAAGATATCCTTGGTCACTTGAAAAGAAAAATTATTCGTAAGATATTCGGTCCCATTTGAGTTGGGTGGTTTTGGAGAAGAAAATTGAATGACAAACTATACGAGCTGTACAGCGACATCGACCTAGTCAAAAACCTGCGTATTGGACGTTCAAGAATCTTCGAATATAGCCTAGAAGAACGACCCAGTAGAGGGCATTCTCATCGTAGGTGGTGCGCACAAATTTAAGGGGTCTTGAACCAACTTGGAGTGCACAACTAAAAGCAATTAGCAAAAGACCGAGCTAAATGGAAGGGCTTATTGGTTGAGGTCCAGGTTCACCCCGAACTATAGCGCCACTTAAGTGAGTAAGTTAATTTTGACAGCTCTAAATCCCTTGCTCAAGAAAAGCTTGTGTTGACTTCAGAATGATTTCATTTCAGAACGAACTTAAGCTTCTGAAAAAAATAAAAAATAAAACAAAGTTATGTTTCACAGCGATTCCAGGTTCCTCAAAAAATGCTTAACGATTTAAAACAAAATCCCAGCAACCTGAACTCTCAACAAGCAGATCCATTTTTAATAGTGGACTGATTTTTAAGATAACCTACTCGTTCCAAAACCAAAATCGTAGCAGAAAAACGTTGCAGGTGTCTACGTACGATAGTGAACAGTAGTTATTGAATGCAATGCAATCGTTACGGAAACAAATGCATTGCGCCTGTAATGGGCAAAGTTTAATGATGATCCTTAAGCCGTTGATTGTAATTCCTTTGTGGGAATTTCTTCTAACAATACACTACGTTTGTGACATAACATGACTTAACTATCTATTGATGAAAAACAATTTAAAAATTCAATTAATTTTCTAATTGCTACGCGCCTCTCTTAAAATAAAATATTGTAAGTGACATGGAATTTGGTTCTAAAATAGATCAATAAACATTATATACACATAGGTGTTCCGGTTGCCCAATGAACTCAAATATTCTTTACTAATGCCGACATGTCAGTAGGTAACTAATTATCACACAGTAAATTGAAAAGAATATCCGAAGGGCACATTTGGGCAATTATTATCACTTTTCAGAGGTAATTTTCTTCGCAGACAAAAAGACAAAAGAATATCTTATCCCACACGTTAAACATAATTATTCATATATTGTACTCGTATATGTGAAAAAAGCTTTGAAAACCTGATTTTAATTTGTTTGTTTTTCATTTTTAAAATTATGATTGATTATGAATTTCAACAGAATACAATAGGAGCTCAGTTGTTCAAATTGTGTTTTTATTTGTATTTTCTTATTATATTCATTTTTATAAATCAATTTAGGTTCAATTAAAGTTCATTCCCCTTGAGAATTCTAACTGAATCTTTTACTAATTTAATTCTTTGGGGCTTAAGCCTTTCATACTCGTAAGCCTCACCTTGTATCTTTAATCTTCAGGCATTTGGTCAATGATCGAGGGTTGCGACTGACTTCTTGGGCTTAGTTGTCTACGTTCTAATGCTTATGATAAGGCGTTGAGATCTTTGTCAGAAATTAAAAATACATTAAAGAACTCTGAACAATAGCGCACAGAATTTGTAGATAACATCTGGTTCCAGAGAGATACAGCACAACTTAACGCTCAGACATGCTTTTTTCGTCATAATAATATCATGTCATAAATAACACCAAGATTTTTAACTTTAGACTGCCTACTAAGACTTATACCAGAAAAAGTGTAAGTATATAACGATAGACAGAAAGAAATTGGGATTTATTAATGTTGAGTGGTAAAAAATGTTCTTCACACTCATTTATAGCTACATGTGAATCCACCTGATTCCTGGCAACTTTACTTATTACCTACAACCGTTCAGTTGTTTTCACAATGATTGAGTAATAGATCGACTTAAATCTCTTTCTTGAAAAGACAATGCCATATGAAGGTTAGGTTAAGTTAAAGAGGTTAGCTGCAACGAATGAGCGCAGCCTGCACTCCATTGTGCTCCCCTGACCTGGAGTTTCCTGGCTAAAGAGCTGTAAAGAGAGAGAAAAAAAAAAAAAAAAAAAATAGCTAGAGTTCTATGCTAGTAGAACGGCCTCCTCTGAACCACCCTGAGAAGTTATAAATTTCATGATGGTGGTTGGTGGCTTTTCAGACAGGTCGCCCAGGTGGTTGAATGGTTGAAGAAATACTCTCCAAGGGCCGTCTTTCTAGTACTGCAGAGACTAGGGCATTTGCAAAGGAAGTGTTCCGTGTCCTCCTCTACGTCTGTATTGCTGCATCCTCTGCAGAGTACATCTGTACTAAGCCGCATTCTCTTTCGGTGGGCCGCCAATAGGTTGTGGCCGGTAATGATACCTATGAGAAGCGTAAGGTCTATTTTGAGTAAGGATGAGCTTGGTTTTCTAGACTGGAGACCCTATATAAGACCTTGATCATCCCAGTCCTGCTTTACGGCGCTGAAACATAGACTTTATTAAAAGAGGATGAATATATCCTTGGTCGCTTCGAGAGAAAAATTCTTCCTACGACTTTCGGTCCCGTTTGCGTTGACGGGTTTTGGAGGAGAAGATTCAATCACGAACTATACGAGCTGTACAGCGACATCGACCTAGTCAAAAAACTGCGTATTGGACGCCTGAGATGGCTAGGACATGTAGAGCGAATGGACACCAACGCTCCGGCCCGCAGAGTCTTCAAATCAAATCCCGAGGGACGACGCAGTAGAGGTAATCATCGCCGTAGGTGGCGCGCACAAGTTCAAGGACCTCGACCAACTTGGAGTGCGCAACTGGAGGCAATTAGCTAAAGACCGAGCTAAATGGAGAGGCTTGTTGGTTGAGGTTCACCCCGAACTGTAGCGCCACCTAAGTAAGTAAGTAAGCTTGGTTTTCATCTTGTCATGTTTTGTCCAGAATAAAGCTATTATCAAACTGCTATATTTGATCAACGCTTCGTTCAGATTGCTTTATGTTCCGAGGCAATGGAAAGTCGCCGAGATTATAATAGTCTCGAAACCAGGCAAACCGCCAAATGAGAAGAAATCATATCGGCCTATTTCCCTATTGCCGGTTATATCAAAAATATTCGAAAAACTTCTTTCCAAACGTCTACAGCCCGTAATCGACGAAAGACGTCTCATTCCTGACCATCAGTTTGGATTTAGAATTAAACATTCTACAATTGACCAAGTCCACAAAATAACTGACGTGATTGAGAAAGCTCTGGAAGAAAAAAAGATTTGTTGTGGTGTATTTCTTGACGTCTCACAAGCTTTCGATAAGGTTTGGCACGAAGGCTTGGAATATAAATTGCAGCGACTACTGCCACGGCAACTCTTTTTAATCTTACGATCGTACCTCACCGAGAGACTCTTTCGTGTTAAGCACGGAAACGATTACTCTGACTTCAAGGAGATTGCAGCCGGAGTCCCGCAAGGAAGTGTCCTTGGCCCACTTCTATATGTACTCTACACGCGTAACATCCCGCAAGAAAGAAACTGTGTCGTCGCCACGTTTGCAGACGATACGGCGATATTGACAACGGGAGATACCATTGAAGTCCACGCTTGGACGAATTCTTGGCGTATTGTGCTGAACGAAAGCAAATCTACTCACGTCAACTTTACGTACAAAAAAGTGGATAGATTGCCTGTATATCTAAACTCGGCTCAAATACCGTACGCAAACGAAGCAAAATATCTAGGAATGACTCTAGATGTCAAGCTCAAATGGAAATCGCACGTGAAAAAGAAACGCGACGAACTTCAAAACAAATACCGACAAATGTACTGGCTACTCGGAAAACATTCGAAGTTGAGCCTACATAACAAACTGCTTATCTATAAGCAAGTACTAAAGCCAGTGTGGACGTATGGTATACAACTATGGGGTTGTACCAAGAAAAGCAATAGAAACATCATACAAACTTTCGAAAATAAAGTTCTTAGAACGATCGTTAACGCACCGTGGTATGTACGTAACGAAGATATTCATCGGGATCTGGGAATTCCCAGCGTCGTCGAAGAGATAACAAAATTTTCGCGTAAACACAAAGATCGTGTTCACGGCCATTGTAACCGTACTTTCACTCAACTACTTGACGCGAACAATTCAATTCGTCGTCTTCAAAGGACAAAACCTTTTGACCTCGCGTCATAGCATATGAAGGTCGTGAAAAAGGCAGGAACTTTCATTGGAATTTAACCTGTCTAAAGTGCTACATTTATTTTTAATCACATACGATCATCTTTTTTTAGAATAACGATTCTCGTAAGCGAAAATAAAACTGCTGGATAAGCACTGGCTTAGTTGTAGTATTAATTTTGAGGAGTGGTGTTTTTTTAGTGAGTAAAAATCTCACACTACCATAAGCACGCGCGGTCGGGCCTTATGGTGTCTTTGGAAGATTTTTCACCTGCTCTCGGCAAAAAAAAATAAAAATTATGTTTTGTCCAGATGCTTATGGAGACACGGCATGAAGGGAGTGCTCTCCATCTTTCTTCTGCTTGTTGTTTGATGTCAAGTGCTATATCTGATTTAACAAGTATTAGGGGAGGTAGGACTGAGCTTTGGACCATTGACAGATCTTGTTCTGATTCCTTTCTTGCCAGTTCATCCGCCATCTCGTTCCCTGGAATTCCTTTGTGTCCTGGGACCCACCAGAGTGTTAGATGGTAGCTTTGGATAAGCATGTTAAGCTCCTCGCGGCAACCGCGGATGAGATGGTCTTTATAGCAGCTTGACTATTTATGTAAATATCAATCTCTTTCCTAGTAACAAATTTTGTGGATAGTTCTCGTGCCGCCTCTGCTATCGCTAGGACTTCTGCCTGGAACACACTACGGTAGTGTTGAAGCCTAAGTGATATTGCAATATCGGGTTCCGCTGAGTAGATACCCGAACCCACTCCTTCGTTTATTTTGAACCCGTCAGTGAAGACTGAAATACTATGCAGATTAATGGCCCCACTGTCTTCACAGTGTTCCCTTAGTGGGATGACCGTTTTGCTCGTTTAGGCTGAAGTCGGGGGATGGTGAAAGATAGTCTGCTGTGGCGTCTAGGTGAGCCGATCTTGAGATGCTACGGTGGCCCGTGTGGCCCTTTCTCCATAGGTTGGATTCTTTAAGGTGCAGGTGACTCATCGCAGCTGATTTCTTAACAAATAAGTCTAGTGGACTCAGTGCGAGAATTGTTTCAAGTACTGCGGTCGGAGTGGTTCTAATGGCGCCTGTGGTTGCTATGCAGGCAAGTCTCGGGATTTTAGTCAACTCTTTCAGATGCATGTTTTTCTCTGCTATTGGCCACCAGACAATGCATCCATATGTAAGAATGGGTCTGACTATGGCTGTGTACATCCAATGGATGATGGCAGGTTTGGGTCCCCATTTTTTTACCAAGAATTCTGCTGCAAACATAGAAAGAAAGCACAGCTTCTTCATTCCTCTATATCCTTTCCGGAATGAATGTTTTATTATCTTAAATATTTCGTTCACTGATATCATTATTGTTTTTTTTCTAAAGTATGTTCTAGAACGTATTGAACTATCTCTCCATCGTTTCTCCCATAATTTCTCTTTTTTCTATCCATAATAGGATTATTTTCAAGCTTCCGTTTACCTTCAGGCTTTTATTTGAAAACTACATGTTGTACCCAGCTTTGTTGGGGAAATATAAAAAGAAAACACTTATTCAAAGCTACATGTAATAGATATATGCTGTCGTTGACTTTTTTGTAGATATTCTTATTTCTAACATGTCTATATAAGTAATAAGTAAGTCTATATAATTTTAATATATCATTAATGGTTTAACTAGGGTATATAATAAAGCCGTCCCAACAGCATTATTTCTCCGACTTACTTAGATTCTCCATCGTCACTGTTCAGTCGTCTTTCGATACAACTTGTCGATGCATAGCCTATGTTATTCCAGATACAACGCTTGATAATAGTAAAAGATTTGCTGCTAAATAAATTCTAAAGTACCTTAATATAATTTTTACAGAATCCGTGATCGCAACATTGTTATATAATTTAGTATGTATTTAGTATGTATGCTCTCGTATTACTTGACTTTAAAAAAAAAAAACACTGAAGAAGGCTAACTATAAAAGCCTATTTCATCAATTTAATTTACTTAGCTTAGCAAGAACAGTACCATTACCTACTAATAATAATAAAACCAATAATTATTCCAGCGAAAACGGATGTCGCAAACATTTTGCAATTTATGTTTTCGGCCTTTATTTCTGACTAAAAGAGATTGTTTTTTTTCCCCTAGTTGTAACTTAATAGTCTGCATAAAACTTAAAAACGTAACAGTTATAGTCACTTACTTCCATTTCATTTAAATCTAGTATTGTCGCAATAATTGTGCCAACCGCTGTACGTACTATACATAAACGGTACTACCTCGAAAATGTGAACTAATTAAAATAGGGCCTGTTCACATTTAAGAGGGCTTCACATTATTGGAATATTTTCTTTTCAGCTAAAAATAAGAGAATTATCAAATATAAGTCGTAAAAGGTTCTTTCCCAGTAAGTAACAGTTGGTCCAACATGGAAAAGTACGTCTAGACAAATAACTGCAATTTTTAAAAGAATAGCAAAAGAAGATTGCAAACTATTAAGAAAAAGTTCATATTAAAGAGGTGAGCACAAATTTTAAAGTTCACATTATCAAGGTAGTACTGTACCACTTAGAGCTTTTTTCCTCTAAGCGTGATTCATTAAGATTTGGATTTTCGTGTATTGACGGCGTAAACTACGATTTTAGTGTAGACTAACCTGTTGATTATGTCAACAATCTCCATAATGGTGTAGACAATGTCAACAATGGCGCAATGACAGTCAGTGCTCTCAAATTTACAGCATATATCAGAACCATTTCATTTGAATCGGTTATGTTGTGTGATGACTTGTGTTATATTTTGTAGGGAATAGATTTAGAAAATAGTATAGAAAAATTGTCTCAAAAAGAATTAATTGTCTACATCTTTTTTTGTCTACGCGTAGCCACCACGTAGATAACATATTATAGTATAACCTTTAGCTTAAACTGGCACGACCTCCAAAAACATGATTGCACCACCTGAAGGCCAGTTAACGCTAGTCCCAGGAATTCCCGAAAATGTGTCATGTTGCTTATTGCTTTGATGTGAGAGCTGTCTCTCGGATTCTTGATATGTAAATATGGACAAATTATGGCCAGCACGCGATGAGAATAAGATATTCTCGTGTCAATAATCCTTGGTATGCACATAGCCTACCGAAGCATTAGATTGAGCAAAACAAAATGAGAATTTTAGGGTAAACAATAATCTCACCAGATGACCTAAGGCATATTCGATTCTGTTTATTCAAATAAAACAAAGGACTTAATAACAAATGCGTTCTTCTTGTGAACTACTTAGAAAGAATTTGCGCTAGATACTTCATCACAAAAATCGTTATCTCCCCGGGCAGATCCAATGACCCCACTTCATCGTCACACTTACCCTGAGGTATTCTGCGCGTTCCTTTTCCGCAATGTATGTACGTTCTTCAGCAACTTTCCCAATCAAAGAAGAAGAAAATCACCAGTTTTGGAACGTTTCTATTTTTGGTTTACTTTATTTTTATTCTCCTTATCCACAAATTGCACTCTCCTATATCACTATTTAGCACTTTTATTTTCAATCACACCTTGGACCACTAATGCGCGTTTTGCCTTCGATCTCTTCGTATCGATTTTTTTTTTTTTATTCTTTTTCTGCTTTGGACTAGCTTCCTGAGACTTTTTCTTTCACTGAAACTGAAAATATAAAAAAAAAAAAATGATAAGCCATGCAATTCCAGAGTGAAATCACTAGCTTAGTATGGCCGTCACGTGGGAATGCGGACAGGTAGCATAAGGTGCAAGTGTAACTATGATAATTAAATCCATAAAAGTATCTACGCGCGAACGCGTAGAGGTAAACAAAAGAGTCTAAACTTCGATCGCTTTCCAGTGACAAAAGCAAAGCAACGGATAAACGAAGCGATGAAAGCGACTCAAGAAGAAATTCAAATGGGCAACACATGCACCGAGGAAATCACTTTCCAATGGGAAAATTGGTATTCTGAACGTGGTATTCAGATGCCACCAGACAAGAGTGGTTGACTCTAAGCCAGGCTTAGAGGAAATTATTCAATGGCAAGACAACGAAATTTATGGCAAAATTGTTGGCATCCTGTTCTGGGACCGGTCTGCTGGTGGATGCGAATTCCAGAGTTTTGCGGCTTTGCATATTTTTTTCTTATTTTTTGTGAAGATCGTTCAAAACAGGTTCAACCACTTCTTAGCCAGAGCTTCTCTTCTATTATAAGCAAAGGGAATGACCGAAGTCCATCAC
This sequence comes from Brachypalpus laphriformis, assembly GCA_945910035.1. Classification (NCBI taxonomy): domain Eukaryota; kingdom Metazoa; phylum Arthropoda; class Insecta; order Diptera; family Syrphidae; genus Brachypalpus; species Brachypalpus laphriformis. Next base: position 12,530,637 of record OX246753.1, on the reverse strand, counting down.
CTAGCCCATTGCACTTTCCAGTGACTCATCCAAAAAGAACGCAAAAGAAAAAAATTAGAAAAAAAAAAGTTCTAAAAACGGTATTATTGCGACAAGCGGATCGAGTTGACAACACTTCAATGAATTTTGACCTTTCCTGACGCGTGTGTACAATTTTTGTTGATAAAGAAATAGTCAGTGTCTACCTTAACAAGAAAAAATATTTTAGATACTACACTTCAAGCGGGATGGGATATACTTCAGCAACACAAACAACGAGAATAGCTTAGAGATTCCGCTTTCCGACCGATTCTATGAGAAGCCGCAATGAAACTGACTCTGTGCTCAGCCGTTGGACTATTTCCAGGCCCGGCCAGAGGCATATTGATTGGAAGAAATGGTAGAATCAACTCACCATACCACAGTGAAGACGATCTTGACCGGCGCGCGACGGGAACAGATGGGTGTGTTGACTAGACGTGGTCAGTAGCTTTATACAACCTGTTTTGGTTGTTCTGTCAACTACATGTGTGATTTGATCTGATGCGAGAGCAGAGAGCTTTGTACATGTGTGGAGAAATGGGAGCCATTTATTTTATTACACGAAAATGTATATGTATGAATATGTTTGCCGGGCTACGACTACGATATTCTGACTTGGTTTTAAGCTCTATTACGGAAGTGAGAGCTTAATCGTGACTATTGGACTCACAGATTGTAACTTACGTCTAGCTGACTTAACTGGTAAGTATAATGCAACCTAACATATGTGTGTTTGATTACAGTAATTACGTTACTACACTGATTAGGGCTGTTCCTAGACTGGGAGAGGAAAATTACTGGTATAATAATATCGACATAACAGCGAATGATAGTGGCTTAAACAGATGAGCTTTATACCTTCAGATGATGAATCTATTTCTAGTTGACTTTTGGAATAGATCGACGTTTTTTTTTCCCCCTTCTAATAGTGGGTCAAAAGGTATTCAATATTCAAAATATATTACTCACTACTAAATAAATTTAGACGACCCCATAAAGATGTATATCGTAGTATGATTACTTATTATTTGACTCTACATACTCATACATTTACACTGAGTATTTTGAGTCCCTACAAAAGGGTGGATTTTAAAAGCTGTAGAACTTTTTTTTTCATACCTAATTAAGACAGGAATTGAGTTTGCATCAAAAATCTTTATTCATTATGTAGAATGATTCATGAAATTATGTTTTGAACAAGCATATGGCTTCACCGGCTGTTTTTGACGAAGCGCATCTTGTCGGTACAATTTCGAGCCACGCTTTCGAGAATTTGGGGTCTATCTCACCAATAACGCTTCGAACATTGGCTTTAAATGCCTTAATAGTTGTGGTTTATCAGCATACACCAAAGACCTTACATATAGCTCCACAAGATGTAATCTAGTGGCGTCAAGTGGCACGATCGTCGTCGTCGTTGAACCGAGTCTTCAGTAAAAGAATGGTTTCATGGGTAGTACGGCACATATCGCCATCCTTCTAAAGACACATATCGTCCGGATCAATGTCGTCCATATTTTTCACACAGTGGACGGACTAAAGCCAACCTATTGCAATCCACACCGAATTGAGAATTCCAGAACTTCTGCCACACTTTTACTCACAGTGATTACAGTTTCTTACGTACGCACATGACGTTGACGCGTTGTTGGCTTTGCGTCATGTACTCGTAGAGTTTATGTGGTAGGAAACTTATCCACAACACGACGAATAGCAAGCTCAGTCCATTACGTCGATTGGTCGAATACGAAAACCAAAAAATTACGTAATTTTCTATACGTTTCGCGAATTAAAGACCGATTTTCAAAATAAGTGTAAATGATACGAAAGCGTTCTTCAGGGCGGCCAAAATGACGAATCATCACCTCCACGCGGTGCCCCCTGGAACTAACGAACGATGAGCGTATGTCAAATCCGTCTATATATGTGAAGCTGCGCGAGCACGGCTGGATGAAGTTTAGCACATTTCTGGGACGGGATGAGTCATCTCTTGTAGACCTGAATGGCGAAAATGTATCTCAGATGTCTAACAAGAGCCCTCAGAAGGGGGAAGGATGGCGAAAGAATTCTCTGGACGGAATCAACGACCGAATACCGCATAGTACGTATGCTCCTCTACACCTACACGGTCCACCTAGGTATGAAGGGTTTGACTGAATCGGTTACCCCACCTAGTCAATACCATGCATAACAGCAATTAGAATTAGACTGAATCAGTCACTCTACTATACTTATGTACCTCTACGCCTACACGGTTTATGGGACCTGCCAATATAACTTGCACACACAGTATATGGGGTTCGATTGAATCAATCACCCCCCATCACTTGTTGCACACTATACCTTCTCGGTACACTTTGACTTCAGGGTTGACTGAGTCAGTCACCCTCTCTACCCTTTTCAGTCAGCATTCTCAGCCAACACCCTCATGAGAAAGGTTAAAGTTCCCCGGTTACCGGTGACTCGACCGGTCATTACTCATGTGGTATCACAATGGACCCAAGAGGTCTAAGTGTGTCCTGACCCCGTCAGGACAGCCACCTTTACCTAACCCTAACCTAACCATTCCAAAGCCTTTGACTGTATTAACAATTCAATTTTAATGTCTAAGCTGAAAAATTATTTTGGTTTTCACAGTGCGTCACTTAGATTTCTTGTACAATATCTAAGCAATCGTGTGCAGGTAGTTAAAACGAACCAGGGGACATCAAGTCCAATTTCTGTTAACTTGAGTGTTCCGCAAGGATCTATGTTTATAAACGATCTTCCAGACTCTATTGTAAATTTTCAAGTGGATATGTACGCGGATGATGTCCTTATCTATCTATGTCAGTCTCTTGGCTTAATAAAAGATTGTGTAGCCCGTATAAATGAAAACCTTGTAAATATACAACAGTCGTCAGATTTTAACAATCTTATACTCAATCTTTTAAAGACTTTGGGAATAAATTGACTCCTCTGATTATCTCGCCCTTGTTCTAAATGGAAATATTATTCAATATGTCGAATGACAGGTATCAGGTATCGAATCAATAGCACCTTAACCACTATTGGAGAGCGTTTCTTATTTGTCCAAGCAATTCGACTGGAATAACCTGCCACAGGAATTGCAAAGCACTACATCACCAGCCACATTTCGCGGATAACTATTTTTAGCATTGTCAAATCAGAGCTACCAACCGCATAAATGCTACGTTACCTACTTACTTACTTACTTAGGTGACGCTACAGTCCGGGGTGGACCTTGGCCTCAACCAACAAACCTCGCCAGCCTGCACGGTTACGAGCCAGCTGCCTCCAGTTGCGCACGCCAAGTTGGTTGAGGTCTCCCTCCACTTGTTTGCGCCATCTACCACGAGGTCGTCCTCTACAGCGCCGTCCATCCGGGGTGGATTCGAAGACTTTCTTGGCGGGAACGTTGGGCTTCATCCACTTTACATTGTACCATCTCCTCCACTCACCGTCTATGCAGACGGGACCAAAGATCGCTCGAAGAACTTTACTCTCAAAATAACCAAGGGCATCCTCATCGGGTTTTGTCAAAGCCCATGCCTCTGCGCCATACAGCAGGACTGGGATGATTAATGTCTTATAAAGAGTTACCTCAGTAGTTCGAGATAGGGCTTTGCTACTCAGTTGCCGTTTTAGCCCATAGAAACAACGATTAGCAAGAGTAATTCTTCGTGTAAAGAATCCCTACTGATGTCATTTGCCGAGTTCACCATAGAGCATACGTAGAAAAAATCCTTTACTACCTCAAAATTATATCTGTCTATTGTGGCGTTCTGTCTAAGACGCCGATGTTGGATGTCCTTTTTTGTAGACAGCATATATTTTGTTTTGCTTTCATTGACCGCTAAACCCATCTTTGCTGCCTCGTTCTCAATACTCGTAAATACCCCATTGACTGCCCGCTGAGTTCTTCCGATTATGTCAATGTCATCGGCGTAAGTGAGTAGTTGTACAGACTTGTAAAAGATTGTACCTCCGGTGTTGGCTTGTGAGTTTCGTAAAATTCTCTCAAGTATTATGTGAAAGAGATCGCATGATAGCGCGTTACCTTGTCTAAGACCTTTCCTGACGTCGAATGGTTCAGTGATGTTCTTACCGGCTCTGATGGAGCAGCGATAGTTCTCCATCGTCATTCTGCACAAACGGACGAGCTTGGCAGGGATGCCAAGACTAGACATGGCTCTGTATAACTCGTCTCTATACACGCTATCATAGGCAACTTTGAAATCGATGAAGAGGTGGTGCGTATCGATTTTATATTCATGGGTTTTTTTCAAGATTTGCCGTAGTATGAATAGTTGGTCAATGGTGGACTTTCTCGGCCTAAAATCACACTGATAAGGACATCAGGTTGTTGACGATCGGTTTTAGGCGTTCACATAATACGGCAGACTGGATTTTGTATGTGATGTTGAGGAGACTTACACCTCTGTAATTGGCGCAGTTTAGAGGGTCTCCTTTCTTCAGGATCAGGCAAGCAATGCTGAGGTTCCATTCGTCGGGCACACTTTCGTCCGACCAAATTTTGTATTTCCTACGAGAAAAGCCGGGAGAAGTACGATTTCAAACCAAAAGAAGGTTAAGCCGAGACAAGTCCGGGCACAATGTGAACAATGTCAGTTGATGTGAATGAAAGTCGGTAAATTGTTTCGATTTTTATTTCCAATTCATTTTTGAACTTAAATGCTCCTTTTTTTTTCTGTGAAACCGATGTTCCTCCTTTCTTCTCCGCTCGTAGAGCTCGCGAGCAGCTCTAGTCTTTCTATGCAGCAACGCTTTGTACGACTCTTATTTTTCTGCATCTGCTTGTCGGGATAAACCAGAGATTTCGTTTTAGTGGCCGAGAGAAACCCACTACATCAGAGGCGACATCTCTTATAGCTCGTCTTCCGCATTTGCTGCCTGCATAGAAATTAGACAAAGATTGAAAAAGACTCGATTGGCAAGGCTTCACGATAACTTGTGCAAAACTGCACCAATTTGGATACAACAATTTGGGTAAATAACTTTATGCATGTACTCGTACGTATTCACTTTTTTTATATTTCTATCAATCTGCCTTTACCTTACATCATTGAAGTCACGTCTAGTTATCTAAACGGAATTTTAGATTACTGCGATACTGGTTCCGCTGTCATCAAAGATCGTACACCATACCTTACCTCTAAACTTCATAGTTGATTCCATCTGGAGAACTATTCTGATATTCCACAGAAGCTGAAACCCAATCTTCAGTCGACAAACTAGCCACTCGCAATTTACGGCGAGTGGCATATGGGTGAGAGTAGGAGCAGAAATATAGGTTATATGAGGTTAGGTTCTAGAAAACCAAAAGCACTGATGTCTTCTTCAATGCACATGTGTACATAAGAAACTACACATATTTTGAACACCCTTATTTCACCAACATGTTCCTAATGCAGGGAAGAATATTCAGGTAATTCTACGATTATTGCTATGACATTGTTTATACCATTAAGAGCCTCGATCATACCCCTGTACTTGCTTTTTTTAGTCAGCTTCCGCTCTTAGATTAAGTTAGTTGTTCAACCGTTTAATCGGAAACTAAAATAAAGTTGTTAATTGCATAAATTCAAAAATTAAAAATGTTTAATGAAACATTTTCCGGTTAAATGAATTGAACAGATTCCTATAATTTGATCAAGAACAAAAACAGAACATTAGAAAAATTTTATGATCACGGAAGTTAATATTTTAATGAGTAGTTTTATTTCAATATTCTTGGTAATTACGTCCTCCAAATTAGTGGTCTGTGACATCGCAGGGAGCCACGCAACTTGTATCGATCGGAGATTATTATATAGAAGAATATGCTTTGTCATTAATTACGGGTACTGATTTATGGTTCTACGATCGACAGGTTGCCAATTGAAAATATTCAATCGTGGCTAGTGCATCAAGGCAAATTGTAAGTAAAACTAGATCTTAAGGGTTTAGTTTTTGCTTTGGATTAATCGCCAATTATAATTATTAGAATTCATGCCAGTAGCAATAAAAGCATTTATCGGCGCAGGTTCCATTTCACGAAAGAATCTCGTCCAAAGATACGAGTCAATCTTGAAAATTAGTAAAGCAAGCTACTACGATACCGAAACGCGTTAATTCTAAAAGTGTATGGAAGCGATATTGCCGAGACAATAATTTATAGAACTTTTACGTCTCCCATACACTTTTAATGAGCCAGCCTGAATCTTGACCATAAACTAGTGCGAACATTTCGCCAATCGCGAGCCAATGTATAAAACTCGGGATCTTATCAAAGAAACCCCGACCTTATCCTGAATCCGACCATAGCTGCCTCAAACATTCACTCTACACGCTTTACCCTTCAAAGGCGGTGGATTCTAATCTCTCTAAATAAATCAATAACTGTACGAACTTTTTTTTCACACTTATGTACTTATTTAAGTCCTGTGTTGTCTTCCGGGACTTTGGGCATCTGCTACTACCATCGTAAATAATGAATCAACTCTTTCCTTATCACCGTACTTCCTCTTAGGCAAGGTTTACACTTGTAAGTTTTACTTACGACTTACGTAAATCTTACAGAAGTAACTTACAGGTATGTTTACACTACAGATGAACTTACGGTAGGAAACACTTACGTAAGCTAAAAGTAAGTTGAGCTTACGTAAGCACTTACAAAACTGTTTACACTATCTTACGAGTAAATTGCAGTTGACAGTTTGTTGTGACAATGGTTTCGCGCCGGCAGCAAATAGCTGCTGCAATCCTTACAATTTCAAAAAATAGTGCTCCAAAATACTTGCAGGAGTTGGAAGAAGCTAATCACTTTATTCCTTTGGAACCTCGACCTATTTGAACTACAACACAATCTGCAAATTCAATTCGAGATGAATTCAAAGATTATTTTGTATCCCCAGATGGCGAAATACCATGGCAATATCAAAAGGTCACTTAAACTATTATACATATTCCTCTTCGATTACTAAATAACAATCATCCCTATCGTGGAATCCGTCTCACTTCACCTATTCGATTCCGTTTTACTTTCTACTGCTATCGTGGAATCCACCGAGAACGTCTCCTTATCGACAGGCATTGGGTCAAGGTAGTTTCACTGTCAAACAGCTGTCTTTTATTTGTCAATAATAATTTGTGTAGCTACATTCATTTCGTAAAAGGAAAATTTCTTTAAAAAGTGATTCAAATAAAAATAAAGCACACAAATGGACAGGATAGCTCTGTTTATGGAAGCAGAAGAGGAAGAAGATGAGCGGTCTTCCCAGCGAAGAGTACGACAGAGGTTAAGAGCAACAGTGGATGATTTCATGGAACTTCCAGATGAAATGTTTGTTTCTAGAATGTTTGTTTGCAGAAATCCGCAATGATTTTGATTGGGATGAGAAATGTGGGAAAAATACCATTCGAACGTTTTCCACAATACAGTGCAACTGATTCACATTACCCACATGGGGAATTGTTCACTTTGCAGATTTAACGAACCCACATGGGGAATTGTTCACTTTGCGGATTTAACGATGCCGAAATATTTTTTTTTTGTGAATAATTCCCACCGGCGGATTCCACGATAGAGGTGAATGTCAAAATAATTCAATAAAAAATTGCTTACCACAAGTCAGACGTTTCTGTTCCTCTCCCCAGAGCCAAAAATGTTAGGGCATCAAAATAATACCAGTTAGGAACATAAATGTCTTTTGACCCGCTGCCACTTTTCTTTGTTTTTGTTTTGTTTTTTAACTCTTGAAGAGACTGGCCCTTTAAATTGTGCAATTTTCTATTTATTTCTTCTGCACTTTTATCGAAAATTTGGGCAATCGTATTCAATGCATGTTTTTTTTTTTTTGTCTTTATAATCAGAAGAAGTGTAGTCCCACAAAACACTATTTCCTTCAAAATTTTCAATAAGTTTTAATGTTTCCGGTTTTTTCCAAACTCTAGGAGCCATGGCACGTGGAAGAACAGAAAACACAAATCTAACAACCGAAAATAACTTACAACGCTTAAATTCTATTTCTCGTAAGCAGAAAACTTACAGATGCTGGTTGAGTAAGCTGTGAGAAGTCCGTAAGTGATTGCGAACGTGCTTACACCGTTACAATTCTCTCTCAACTTACAGCTTTACAAAATGGCGTTTTCAAACCTTGACGCGGAAGCCGTAAACCGTAGACGTGCCAAACCTCGGACCGGCAGGTCTTCTGCCATCCTAAATTAAATGATTTCATTGCATAGCATGGTTCGCTATGGAACTGTCGCCCTTTCGGAACGTGCGACCAATCCACTGCCATTTCCGTCGTTAGATAGTTGTCTATTGCTCCCTGATCTATTCTCTTGTAAAGGTGTTCGTTAGAGATACGAATAGGCCAGTAAATCCTATTAATTGCGCAGGCACCTATTAACGAACGTTTGTAGCTTTCTGGTGATAGTAGTGGTCACTCTCCACGTACTGCATCCATATAACAGTACGGATTCAACATTGCAGCGGAACAATTTATTCTTTCAGCACCAGATGTAAAAACATTTTTCACAGCAAACTAATGGTCTTGGATAGTTGCGGGCAGTGAGGTGCTGATTCCTTCCACACCTTGCGAAAGGTGCTCCCTTAATTGTTGACGCACTGAAGGATCACTAAGACGCACACAACATGAGTGGTTGCGAGAAGCTAGGCCCTAGCACTTAAAGAGCTGTTGCGGCAAATATTTATTTTATTATAAATAGCCAGGGGGCTAACTATGCACTTCGCCGTGTATCGCATAATTTGCGATTCATTCCATTCGCCTCGTGGCGATGATGGCAACTATGCACAACGATCCCTTGGAATATCGACTTTCCGAAAGATTTCCATATTTCCACAAACATTTGCATTCATCTATCAAAGTGTCATGGAAAGAATATACTTTGTTTCAAAATTTTGCTAAAACACCAGTGGATATTTAGAACAATGTTTTCATATGTGCTTACTTAAATAAATATTTCTTTTTCTGCCCTAAATGCAATAAAAGTATCAGAAATCCGTCTTTTTCGCTGTTCATTTATTTACACTTACCCTTGCGCCATCAAAATATCTATCGCATTTGAAGTCGATCGAATGACGGTCGCATTTACATAGTTGCGCGAATGTAGTATAGCGAAGTGCGATAGTGTTCGCCAGCGAATTGCGTAGTACCAAAATGCGCTTCGCGGCGAAGTACATAGGGGCTTTACTGTTGAATTGCCTTATATTAAAATAATTTTACTTTCTTTTAACAAATAATAAAATCATTATTTTCCAATCAAAACCAGTGGAAAATATTTGGTTAGGCTCACACGTAATTAGCTACTTGCGCTAAATATATGTATATTTATCGAGTAAGAAACAGGAGTCCGAACTAACCTGCGTGACATGGCCATTGACTCAAGAACTAAAGACAACAAAAGATATACGAAAGGTTAATAATTGTCGCATTTAAAAGGTATTTTTGCAGATGTCGGTTTCCATTTAATCTGATTGTATAGCTTTCTCTGCTCACCTCGAGTTATAAACCCCGTCTACTGAACTACACCAAATATATTTATTTCCAAGAATTCCTTGGAATTCAGACAACACATAGACACACATTTATAAAAAGAAGCTTAACATACTAGAAATGAGACCTGTATCGTTCTTATTGCTCCAACATCCGTTTATACTCAGCAAGGATTTGTTCCTCTTGCAGCAGTGGTAAATCTAAATACTCGTTCTCATTGGCTGAGATATCCTCATTGAATCGCTCGTATGCCTTCATGGAATCGATCTCCTTCTGTGCCTTCTTCAGAAATTGCCCCACTATTGTCGAACCACTAGCTGCCCCTGTTGAAGTAGATGCTTCAGAAGTATCGGCTAGTTTCTGAATGGTAGACCTCAGCTGCTCTCGAGTGTCAAACATTTTCAATAGAAAATCCATAGCTTTTTCGCTGTTATTGTGAGTAGTCTCCAAGGCTAACTTGGCCATTTCTTCATCAAAGCCAATTTGTTTCAGCTGGAAAAAAGGAATGCAAAACTAGAGCAATGATTTGAAAGGAAATTCAGCTTACCTCGGCTAACAGATTCTCGTCGACATTCTGTGGAGCTGATGGAAGAGCTTGAATCAATGCTTCTGTGTTGGATTGCAACATGTCGAGCTGTATATGGAATTGTTTTACTATATACAATATTTGGTAAGTAAATGATCAATTTACCGCTTTAGTGATATCGTTTTTGGCCATTTTCAGCGCAACAACCACCAACTCCCTGGGGAATCCCATTTCTGTCAGGGTGACAACACTTCGTGGATTTACCCATGATTCGGATGCACTGCCGGAAGCACGAGACTGGTCTAGATTGGCATTCAATTTCCTCTCCTTCCTGGACTTTTTGCGAGCTTCGGCGATTTTATTCTTGCGATCGTAGATAAAATTTATGGCTTGAGACACGTCGCCTCTGCATGCGCGCAGTCCAATTCTCGCCTCAATCGGTTCGTAGCCCATCTCTACAAGCTGTTGCACAGCACTGTCATCCACTTTTAGATCTCTTAGTTCAGTCTGAGCGAGATCAAGTTTCTCGTAAGCTTCATTACGACGATTTTGATGGAATAGCAGTACACCTTGTAGCAGATGAAGTCGCATAATGAGAGCCCGTTCTGGGCAGGAGTCGCCCTTGATGTTGATCAAGCGATTCAGATCCTTTCCGTAGCTGCGGTGGAAGCTTTTCTCACAGACTTCTAGGCGACGCTCTGCGTCGGGCAGTTGTGTCAAATTCTGTCCAGGGATAGAGAACACATTTTGTTAAACAAAACTTTCATCTTAATCATACCTTTTCCTATTTTTAATTTTTTATTTAATATTCAATATTAAACAAAAGTGAAGTTTAAAAACACATATTGTAGTTTGGCGAAAAGAATTAGTTTGCTTCTTCTTTTTCCTATTTCGGCGAGGTTATGATCCGAAAACAAGGGATCATAACCCTCCCACTTCACCGCATTTCTACTGATCCGCCTGTGAGGTTCGCCTCGGCGAAAAGAATGGACAACGCAGTAGTCGTTTAGAAACGACTATAGTATTAACTTGACCTCGGAGTAGTATTGCAGAAAGTTGTGAAATACGATCGCCTGATGAATAAAACAAAATTCGTCAGAAAGCGTAATCGGTGTGATTGATATTCACTTTCGCAGCAATATTTTTCAGCTTTTAGAATGACATGGTGTCTGAAAATCATGCTAACAGAGGTGAAGTTTAACAGCGCAAAGGATTAAATTAAGCTGAACAGTATGGTCATGGTTGTTTTTCTCTTCAGCAGTTATCGATTGTACACACTATCGTTGCGACACGACTAGAGTGCTCAGCTTCGTGTGTTTCAGACGCTACCAGTTACCCAACTCATCCAATTTCAAACAGGTCTATAGCTTTCTCTACAAAATTCACTTGCATCCTTGGAAAATTTTCCTTTTGTAGTGTGAAGAAGGTTTAAGTACATGGTTTACTGATATTAATTTGATATTCTGAGAGTGAGCTTAACATCTTGCAAAAAAATTTAATATTGGAGTAGGAACTAAAACATATCTGTGGCAAAACGCGATAACAGTTTAAGTACGGTACGACCTTATGCCATTATATTTATTTTCATCAAAATTGCAAATCTGTATGTATATATTGCAAACATAAAGTGACATCACAGGCCCATCTCAAGCTGGAATAGTTGATATGATACGTTGCTTAACTACGTTCAATGGACGCAATTATAGGAATGAATATATTCATTCAGAATAAAAATAAAGTCTATCATTTAAAATATATTAAGAACTAGCTAGTCCGTGTTCGCCTTGCTTCGCCGCCTGCAACTTTTAAAACAAAAAAGTATTTTCTCCTACAAATTGCAACAAATATCCCCATCCAGGGACGGGTTAAGAATATCACTGCAGCGCCCCCCAACAACTAGCGCTTTTCGTAAAAGGCGAACTAAGGGGACAAATCAGATCTAGGCAATATAACACCCAAGTGAGCCTAGCGACACATATACTATCTTAAAAACCCTCCCACAAGTGTGCATGCGAGTCCGTGGGTTGACACGACTGGAGATCACCGGTGTCATAGAAGAAAGATCAAACAATACTAAAACAGGAGCATGCACGTGTCAAACAACAAACACCATCGCAATATGGTAATATTGCATAACTGTATCATTATGGTAATACTTGCTAAAAGGAAAGGCACTACCCCGCCAGGCACTACCACTGCTGTGCATGGTACTGATCCTGGACCGAGCAGAAATGTTCGGGTCAGAGCTATACGGATTCTGGGGGCTAGCAAAATAATGAAACAGTTTGGAAGAAATTTGAGGGTCGCGAGTTGGAACGTTGGAAGCATGACCGGTCGAAGTTACGAGCTGGAAGAGATGATAATTAGAAGGTGGGTGGATATCTTGTGCGTCCAAGAGACAAAATGGAAAAACACCGGAAATCGGGCGCGTTTCTTGGACGTTAGAACAAAAGAAAAAGGAACGGAAAAGGCTAAGAACGTATCATTCTTGCGGCAGAGCTACTTGGTAACGTCTTGAGCATTTCGAAGTCCAGCGACCGTTTGATGTCTCTCAAACTAGTAAAACAAGGAGAGGTTTGGAATATTGTCAGTGCATATGCTCCCCAAAATGGGTGCAATCAGAGAGATAAAGATGCATTTTGGGTAGATTTCCACAATTTCCTTAAGAACATCTCAATGGAAGAGTTTCTGTTTGTTGGAGGAGATTTGAATGGACATGTCGGGAAGTCAAACGAAGACTATGAAGACGGCCATGGAGGACTAGGATATGACACCAGGAACCTTCCTGGTGAAGGCATCCTAAGCATGTTCAAATCACACGGTCTTATCGTGTTAAATACCATGTTCATCAAACAAAGCCGACACCTCATCACTTACAGCAGTGGTGGAGATGAAACTCAAATTCACTACCATTTGGTAGCCAGTTTCATGAAGCCTCGGGTAAAAGATTGCAAAGTGATCCTGGGAGAGGCAATCGCTCGGCAACACCGTCTCCTGCTAATAGAAATTTTTATGAAAACACCAAAGAAAAGCAAACAAACAAGGGTCTCTGAGAAAATCAAGTGGTACAATCTGGACAAAGAAAAAGGCGAGGCTTTTGTTTTCGTAATGAAAAATGACCTCTCTCACACCATCAACGGAGCTGAGGATGAAGAGTGCAGAGCACAAAATATGTGGGATTCCCTACAGCGAACTTGCTTAAAGAAGGTCAAATCACTGCTAGGAGCTTCAAAAGGCCACCACGAACACGCCAAAGAAACATGGTGGTGTAGTGATGAAGCTAAGAAAGTGATAAATGAGAAGAAAGCTGCTTACAAAGCTTGGTCAAAGTGCCCCTCTAATAATAGTGACGAAAAAGTTCGCCTCGAAATGGAATACAGATGCTGCAAGAAAAAAGCGAAGAAGAAGTGCGCCCGGCTTCAAGCATAAAGTACGGAGGGCCTGTATCGGGAGCTGGAGAAAATATCTTCCCCAGTTGCTGATGCAAACCAGGTTATCCAGGAGTTGCGAAGACACAATATGAACAAGAGCGCAACCATCTTCAAAATAGCCGCCCAAAGAAGGAGGAATGCTCAGGAGATTCGTTCGCCAAAGTTCATTAACAATGCTCATGGCCAGCTTCTTGTGGATAACGACAAAATTCTGCAGAGGTGGCGGCAATATTGTGAAGAAGAAATGAATAGTTGCCCCGGCTATACTTTCCAAGAGCCACCCCTAACTGTGAAGAAATACGCGACATTACAGCCGAAGAAGTTAGTGAGGCCGTCAAATACTCCAAAAAACGAAAAGCGGTTGGGCCAGACAAGATGCCCTGTGAGTTCTGGAAAAAGATGGGAGACATCGGGTTCAGATGGCTCAGAATTCTCATCTCCAAATTTGTGAGAGGTGACCCAATGCCGAATCAATGGAGGGAAAGTTACCTTCTCCTTGTATACAAAGGGAAGGGTGATACGCGAAACTGTGATAACTACCGTTCGATCAAGCTGATGTCACACACCATGAAGATCGTTGAGCGGGTATTAGGTGGCCAACTGCGAAAAATAATACGTCTATCTGATGATCAGTGCGGGTTTGTCTCGGTTAAATCAACCACAGATGCAATCCAAAGTATAAGGATCATAATGGAAAAACATCGTGATTTCTTAAGGGTTTTGTTGTATTATTGTTTATTGTTTATTAATAATAGTAATTCTAACACAGTAAGAGTACACTTATAAGCTTGTGATAGATGATTTAAGAATACAAATAAAATTTAATTACATCAAATACTAAACATATGAAAGTAAAAAAAAAAAGGAAAAAACAAAATTAAAGAGAAGAATTGAATAGGAAAGTAAATTAGTGAAAAGAAACAATTGCAAATTTGTTTCACTTTAAATTAAAACAATTGAATAGAGTGAGTTGAGTTTGCTTGAAAAAGAAGAAGAAAATAAAGATGGGGGAAAGTCGAAGTCTAGTTGCTTTGATTTGTTAGAAAAAGTCGTAGTTCGCCCTTAAATCGTCGTATGTCATTCAGTTCTCTAAGGTTACGCGGAAGTGAATTCCAAAGGCGGATAGCAGCAACGAAAAATTGTCTTTTGGATGTTAGGCAAGCGAAGCGCGGGAGAATTAAGCAAGCAGATCTGTCCGATGACGGAAACTTGATTTTGTTATAAAGATATATAGGTTCTTTTGTTTTTATGATACTGAAAAGGAGAAGTGTACGAAGCTTGACATAGTTCGGAAAAAACATATCCAGCAAGCTCTTACCCAAATGTGAAACGTGATCGTATCTTCTGAGCCCATAGACATACCTGATAGCACTATTAAATGCTACTTGTAGCTTCCGTTTACTATCAGCATCACAATTATAAAAAATTTCGCACCCATACATAAGCACTGGAATAAACAGAGCCATAGCAAGTAATAATCTTGTCCTCAGAGGTGTAAATTTCTGGGAAGTCCACAGAGTTCGAAGAATTCCATATGCCTTCCCCACTATGGAATTTATGTGGCTATTCCATGTGAGCCTAGATTTTTTGAAGAGTCAACAAATTCAATTGTCGAATTATTCAATAAAATCGGTGGGAAATATGAAACGTCTAGCACTGTTTTTGAAATTACTAAACATTTACATTTATTTGGATTAAGTGCTAGACAATTCTTAAATGCCCAGTTGGAGATCCGACGAAGATCTTCATTTAAATCAATGGCGCCATTCTCAATGAGACCGAGGGGCCAACTCCGATAAATCTGAATGTTGTCGGCATATATGTGTTTTGACGACTGCAGAACAATAGAGGCTATATCATTAATGTAGAGTGAGAATAAGAGAGGGCCCAAAATTGACCCTTGGGGAACGCCTTGCTGCAAGGGAAGAAATTCTGATAGAACGCCCTCCAAAAATACAGCCTGTTTTCTTTCACTTACATACGACGAAAGTAATTTTGTGCCAAATCTAGACATGTTAAAGCAATGAGCTAGTTTATTTAGAAGGGTGGGATGATCCACCATGTCAAATGCTTTGGAAAAATCTAAAAGGACCAAAAAGGTGACATTATCGTCATCCAACTTTTCTCTTATGTCTTCTACCACACTAACTAAAGCGGTTGTACAGCTGTGTTTAGCACAAAATCCAAATTGAACTGAAGCCAGCAAGTTATTTTGTGTTATATACTTATTCAGTTGCTTATGCATGATCCGTTCACAAACTTTGGAGAGAAAAGGAAGAATTGATATGGGTCTAAATTCATCACCAATCGAATTTTTTTGGAATTGATATTATTTTTACCATTTTCCACTGGCGGGGGAATATGCCGGTCATTAAGATAGTGTTGATGACATGAGTGATGTATGGTAGAAGTAATGGTAAGATCGCTTTGACAAACACCGGATGCACTCCATCTACTCCTACAGCATTCGAACTTACAGATAAGAAAATTTCAACTACATCCGTGTTGTCTACCCTTCTAAAGACAAAAGATGTATCTGTGGAGACTACAGGACCCACACTAAAACTACGAGTATCATGAACTGTTGCTGGGATTGAACTAACTGGAGTCGATAAAAACTTATGATTTAGTTCATTGCCATCAATAGTGGAAGAACAATTTAACTTTTGCTTACCAATCCCTAATTCACGAAGGTTTCTCCACAATTTACGACCATCTGAGGTAATATTTAGGCGACGGGAGAAAAATTGTGTCTTTGGCACTCTTATTTCGCGGACAACATTATTCCTCAAGTTTTTGTAGAGTTGGTGAAGTTGTGCAACCCGAAAGCGTTTCCATAGGCGGTAAGCCTGGTCGCGTTGCATCATTAACGTTCGAATTTCATTTGTTAACCAAACTGTTGACTTTTCTCTTAACGTTCCCGTTCTGATTGGAACGTACCTATCAAAAAGATGATTAATATTAGTTTGAATAAAGTCGACTTGGTCGTCTGGTGAGGACATAAGGTAGACAAGGTCCCATTGAACGCAATTTATGTGTTGTTCAAGAGCATACCGATCTTTATGGTTGAAATCTCTAAAACTAAAATTTGACGTGCTTGCACAGTCATAAATATCAACATCGTAAGTGAGAAATATGATATCATGTTTGGAAAATGCTGGAGCAGAGATTTGATCATAAAGAAGAATCCTGTCAGTATTATTTACGAAAAACAAATCTAGCAAGGTGCTAGAAGAGCTCGTGAAATGCGTAGGGACTTTTTTTTTTTTTTATAATTTGCGCGCACTCAAAGGGTTGTGAATACCTTTAACATGTTTGCACACAGTGCGGGCATTGGAAAGGATGGATAGAGAGAGAGAGAAAGATTTTTGGTGTAGTGGTTCTTGAAGCTCAGTTGTTTATGCTTCAGCTATTCTCCGGGGGTGGCGTCCAGATAACTGGGGAGAATTTTTTTTTTTTTTTTTTTTTAAGATGACTTTCGATCAAAAGATTGTTGTTAAAATCACCACAAACAATAATTTGGTTGAGCTGTTAGAAATTTCTTCGATAAGGGCGTATATAGGCATCAAGTCAATATTTTTATTCGGTCTGTAGATCGTTCCTAATCGAACACTATTTGCACCGCACACTATATCTATGAAAAGATATTCAAAAGCAGACCCAATAGGTGAAGAACATTTATGTTTACAAATAAGACCTTCTCTCACATATATTGCTACACCTCCTCCAATACGATCACATCTATCCGAACGGAAACGTTTGTAACCACTCAAATTATAAACAGCATCGTTGTTATCAGAGGAAAACCAAGTCTCCGTCACACAGATCGCATCAACTTTAGAGTTTACAAAAGTATCTCTGAACTCATCTATTTTTGGGAACAAACTTTGCGCATTTAGATGGCAAACTTTAAGTCCCTGTCTATGACTGCAAAAAACTCTAATCATCGAACGCAATACCTCATCACTGACATAACCGATGGAATTCAATCCGCCTTCATTGCGATTTATTACTTGACTTTGAAAAGGCATTCGACAGACATTCACGAGATCTGATATGGGTGGCGCTAAGACATCGAGGGGTTCCAGAAACCTATGTACAGATGATCATGGACATGTACGAAGGAGCAAAGACAAGAGTAAGATGCCCCGCTGGAGTAACCGAAGAGTTCCCAATCAAAGTCGGGGTGCACCAGGGAAGCGTTTTAAGTCCTTTGCTCTTTATTACAGTCCTTGATTATCTGCTTGAATGTAAAGTGATGGACCCCAAGGTACATCAGTTATTCTTTGCTGACGATGGAGCCGTCATAAGTGAGGATCCTGCATCGCTGCAACGAGCACTTGATGTGTGGGTGGACGCTCTGGAGGGAAATGGGTATCGCATTAGTTCAAAAAAGACAGAGTACTTGTGCTGCCCGTTCTCTGATCCACTCAGGCCTATTCCAGACATTTATTTGAATGGAACAGTGCTTCCCAAGTGCGAAAAGTTTAAATATATGGGATCTATGATCAATATCAACTTGTGATGACGATATCAATCATAGCGTAAGCGTAGGGTGGATGAAGTGGCGAGAAAATTCCGCTATCTTCTGTGACAGAAAAATGTCACCTAAGTTGAAGGGAAGCCTCTACATCGCAATTGTGCGTCCAGCGCTCACATACCGTTCACAATGTTGGACGATGTATAAAACGTATGAGAGTAAATTATCGGCAGCTGAGATGAAGATGCTTCGCATGACAGCAGGAGTGACAAAGCTTGATCGAATAAGAAGTTCGAAGATCCGTGGAAGCTTTCACATCAAGGAAACCATCGTACAAAAGATAGAACGCGACCGGCTCAGCTGGTATTGCCACGTTCAAAGAAGAGATCATTTGAACCCCGTTAAAAAACAATATCAATGCACGTTCCAAAGACATCGCGATGTAGGAAAGGCAGGCCTATAAACGCCTGGATCAGACAAATGCGACGACATCGACATTTCATTGGCCTCAGTAACCGAGTGATCCAAAATCGGCGGGCCTGCCGATATTTTCTGAACCCTCCCACTTCACCGCATTTCTACTGATCCGCCGGTGGGGTTCACCTATTTGACCTCAGAAAATATCGGCAGGCCCGCCGATTTTGGATAAATATAATTGCCAACTCATACATACAATACTGAAAATGTGTGAACTCAAATTCATATAACTTCCCCAGTGGGAATCCCCACCAAAGCGAATACAAGCCTGCACAGAACACACAACCCGTCAAGCAGGTATAACAGAAAAGGAAATCAAAGAATAGGAAAACACTAAGAGTACCATCTCCCTTCCGTCAGCCAGTCGACTCTATTCTTAAAGGTAGTGAAGAGACAGCGAAAGTAAAATAAAGAAATAATTCATTAAATTCAAAATTTTGCAAAAGATATTTTTGATTATATCTCAGATTCTGGATTTCGTAACTGCGAAAACTACGTTTTTGCGTGGTGCGTGTGGAAAAGGTTTTACATTTCTACTTTTATTATGTGTATAGATAAAAGTTGACTATTTTGTTCGAACCCTTTCATTTCCCAGAGATAAAAAGTATCCTACATATTGACCCGGAATATAAGCTATCACTATGCCAAGTTTCATCAAAATCCGTGCAGTAGTATCTGCGTGATACGAGCACAGAAAAACCAAAAAGTTCGACCCTCTACAGTTTTATTATATGTATGGATTACGCGCTCACCTTTAAGCATAGATAGCACCAGACAATATCCAGATTAACCAGCGCATAGTTGTCTACCGACTCCAGGAACTTTGAATTGCAAGTGGTAAACTTTTCGTCGGCTTCCAGGAGTAGAATAAGCGCTTCGTCATAGTGATTCCGCTTGATGGCAGCCCGAGCCTTCTCACAAAAGCCCATCGCCATCAGTAGTGCTTTGTTCTCATCCGGCGGTAGAAATACTGGATTACCATCCTGGTCTTCCATCTGTAAAAAGGAACTTTTGAGTCAATTGCTCGAAAAGAAGAATTCATTCATTCCACCTCAAATAGGCGGTTGCCCGAATTGACAATCGCCTCGACGTCTTCCTTGATCTTCTTGATCCGATCGTACATCGCGTCCTGCGCATTGACGGTGCTACTCTCTACCGCACCGATGATCGTCATCAGCTGTTGGTTGTTCTTGATACCTGCAAAGACACATTGATTGTCCCAAAACGCTTCAAGCTCTTACAGGTTATTCACTTTTTTAAACTTTTTTGGAAACTGTATATTTCCTCACTATAAAAAAATTGATAGTTTTTTTTTGCCAAATAATAAAACTTCATGAAAACGATGCCATTGATTCCAAATATTTTAGGAATCAGTGAATGTTGCAGACGATTCAAAATTGCACTCACTACTTCATTCAGCAAAACCCTGGTATTCAAGCTTATTTTTCCCAAGGTGCGGTTACCCCTTTTTATTTTTAAAAATTACGAACTCATTAAAAACAAATTTGATGTAGACAGATGTACGAGTATGAAGGCAAGATTGCAATAATCTATAAAAAAAATATATTTGGCACTTGTTTTACTGCGTCCGCTAGTGGACTGTCCAGACAGAACCATCTACAATAGTTGAATCTGTATTTTTATCGTATGTTTATTATTAGGATTCTGTGCGTCTTATTCTACATGGAATCAGGGAATATTAAAAGAGCTTGCGTTTATGCAGCTCTTAAAGTATGCCCATTGAGTACTCAAAGTTTGGTCTTGCCTTGAGTGATGAATACCTAATTTGGATTCAGAAATAGGCACTAAATTATAGATCAGATCCAAAGATCAACAGATCTACTTGAAAGAGCATTAGAAGAGACAGGAATATGCTCTGGTATCTTCCGTAAAGTAACACAGGCTTTTCACAAAGTGTGGGACAAAGGGTTAATACGCAACTTGCAAATCTGTCAAACGAATTCGCTCAATATTTAGAATCACCTATTGCTCAGGGATTATTCAGAATAAAACAAAATGAGGAGTACTCAATGTATTTGTACCAATAAGAAATTCAATTTTAAATGATATCGTTTAAGCGACAATAGTGAGTCAAAGATTGGAGAACTCATCCTTTACTTGCATGTAGAAATGCTGGGTTTAAACATCTATTGGGTTGGCCACAATCACCAAATTGTGGTTTAGGTACATACCTTATTCGCAAAATGGGCCAGCATGTGGCCTGAGTGAAAAGGATAATTCATCACATCCCCATATCTCTTATCAACTTACAACACAACCAGGTAACATGAGTTTGTGGCTTCAAAACGGTGCATCTTAGCTGTAATTGGGTTCTTCTGAACCGCCATATCTACCTACCCCTCTAATGGGGCTTGGAGTCAAACAAACCTCCAACGGTCTAGCTAGGGGGATTAAGGCCCTCTCATGTTCAAGCGTTATCATCAATAGCTTCGTGAAATATGTTTGTAATATAGAGTATATATTAACTAAACGAAATGTAGTAGTGATAGTAAAAAGAAAAAAAGGAAGACACCTATTAGAAATGGCCGAGATATCTATTAGGTTAAATTCACCCCTCGTGGCGTCTGAGCTTAGTTTTTCATTTATGAAATTTAATTCAAGGACCAGTGAATTTTTTTTTTTAAGAGTATTTGCTGAGATACACCGGTACAATGCGCTAAAAGCTGAAAATCAAATCAATCAATCGATCAACTGGTCACTGTCGAGATTTTTGTGCTATTCGCAAGGCCATTATGTTTCTTGACTCGAGGAGAACAAAGAAACGGAATCTATTGTCACTATCTTATTGTAAGACGTTAAAATTATTTGAGAAACTACTACTTCGAAGCAGATTAGAGCTACACGAATAAAGACAAAAATCGCAAGAGGTCTTTCAGCTTAATATTACTTAAGTCTTCTAATCCATAGAAGTGAAACTTACAGACCAGGTACTGAATAGATTCTATTTCTCCTTTGTCCATGCTTCTGCAGAAGTCGTTGTACGGTACATCAATACAAATGATATGATGTCCCGTAAGGACGCCAGAAACGACTCGTGTACTTCTAAGGCTGAGTTTTATTATGGAAAGGCCCTCTTATCGAAGACAGGCCAACGTAAACTCGCTTGTGCACATGTGCCCACGCTCTTTATAGTTTCATTGTCAATTTTGAAATATGCACTGCTGAATGCGACAGGCATAAACGGAAGGGCATGAGAGGGATTCAGTTCCAAGCATCTCCACGCAAGTGTATGAATATATCCATATGACCCGATACCAGAGTTACGGTTTAGCTATCAATCGTAGAAGCGACCATTGGGCACAATATATCACAACATTAATGGCCCCTGACTGTCAGCGTACAGGTTGATTATCCTCCCTACTAAGCATCCCTGATTATTTTTGCTCTCTGGAAGATGAAAAAACACTGTAATCATATAGAGCGTGAAGCTCGGAGCCAGCATATGAAGCTGCATGCCAACCCGAAGATATAGTCGAATCCATCTCTACTTTAGCCTTCACGGATGAGTTTTAATTAGAGGAAACTACCAGGGCTCGGCCCTTACTCAATAATCTAATCTACAAGGGCCATTTAATCTACATTCCCAGACCAACATTTTTTTTTCCGACTTTCCAAACCTTGTCTTATTTTACTTACCCTGCGTCTCGAGGACGACTTTTGGGTTGACAATTCTCCCAGCGGATATGATTTTGATGCGATTTGCATCGCTAAGCTGTAGCTTTTCGGCGATCTTCCTCTGCAACTCCTCGCCCAAGGCCGACAGCGCACACTTCACCTCGAAGACGTTCTCCGTGCCGTCCGTGTTGTTCACCCGCCGCACGCTAAGCGTGGCCAGTCCTTGAAGCAAATAATGAGCCACACCTCCTCTCAGACTACATAACACTCACCAGTTTCATCGAACTCCTTACGGGCGGCCAATTTACGCAGAGCTCCGTCCTGCAGCTCGCTCAGAGCCAACTTGCAGTTGGACACCGAGATGGCAAGGTTCCCACTGAACTCCTCGGCGAGTTTCTAATGAAAAATCAAAGGTAAGCGCATGGAATGTTTTTCGTGGCACTTTACCTCGAGTTCGGACTCCACAACACCGATCTCCTGGTAGTAATAGGGCTCCAGCCACAGTTTAATCTGCAGCGTCTGCAGCCGTGCGCGCACCTGGATGATTACATTGTCGATTTGGTTCGGCATGGCGATGGCCTTTGTGCGGAAAGTTCGGTCGAAATTGCTTCTTTGTCTGCTCGGCAGTGGATGTGTTGCCTTCGCTGGTGTAATTACGTGTGAATTATTCCGGGGAAATGAAGAAAACAAAAAACATCTGATTCTTGGGTAAGATCCCGGAAAAGATGTAAACAATTGCGGGGGCGGATATTGGCAGATACGATATTGTCGGCTGGGTAGTGTGCGGAGCGCATCATCAATGCAGAGAGATTCACCAATGTACAGGTACAGTAATAGAGGACACTAGGAAAGGAAGATAATAGGTCTGTTTTTTTTTCAGACTGAAAATAGTGAAAACGATTTTATAAGGAGAAACTGCCATTTTAAAATGTGACTCCCAACTTTAATCGAAGTGGAGTAGGTGTATTCACGCTTCGTTGTATCTGGTTTTGTGTTGTTAATTTTAAAGTGTATCATTTTCCAGCAATACCACAAAATATTCACTGGCTGTCATTCGGTGATACTTTCACACTTTAGCAATGCTCACTATTGTGACGGAGAGTTTAGAAGTGTAACATTGAATCGAACATATTTTTTGACAGCTGAAATATGAAATATATATTTGCGAAAAGACAGCAAAAAATGTGTACCGGAGACGTAAGTACGACGATCTAACTTATCCGTCACATTTGAGATGTTTGAACTAATCTAGGCCCCATGTATGCAACATGAATGCCATTAGTAAAATTTTTCTTCCAAACAGTAAATGTGAAAATGTTGCTGCAAAGTAGTACCATGTTCCCACCGAACCGAAATTCGGAGATTTCGATGAATTTTTACCGAAATCTCGAAAGCCGTTCCCACCGAGTTGAAGTGATTTCAAATGCCAATAATCGTCAATTTTGAAGTGGTTGGCAAAAGAATTGTTTGTTGACGTAAAATAAGTGTTGGGAAAAGGAATTTGTAAAAATGAGTTTAGAAATGAAAATAAAAGTTATTGCAACCGATATAGGTGACTTAGAAAGAAGAACTAAATTTATCAGAATGCAAATGTGCAGATTCTTAAACTTTTACATTTACTTAAAAGACGGAAAAAAACTCAGATGGGGAAGAAATCTAAAGTCTGGACAAAAGTAAGTAGTATATCTAATTATAATTTTCAACGCTTTCTCGAAATAATTTCATTTGCAGTCACGTTCAAGCACTTTCTGGGAGAAGGATGTTTGTGAAAATGATAACATTTTCTTCAAAGAAAACTTTCGGATGTCGCTAGAAGTATTTGATTTACTATGCAACGAGCTCCAAAATCTCGACAAGCGAGATACGAACTACAGAAAATGTATTCCATTGCAAAAGAGAGTAGCTATCGGCTTGTACGCTCTAGGATCATCACCGGAATACCGAAGTATCGCAAATCTGTTTGGGGTTGGGAAAACTTCAGTTTGCAAAATTGTAAAATCATTTTGTGAAGAAGTGTGGAATGTTCTACAGCCGAAGTACTTGCATTTTTATCCACTTACTAGGCAATTAGCAGACGAAAATGTCCATGGCTTCGAAAAACTAGGATTTCCACAGTGCTTCGCTGCTATTGGTAAACAGAATAAGTTAAAAGCTCTATGCACAAGCAAGGTTATACCACTTTCATTCTTTAGATGGCTGTCATATTGAGGTTAAACCGTCTGCCGAAGATGCCACAGATTACTATAATTATAAAGGATGGTTTCAACAGTGCTTCTAGCTGCAGTGGATTATCGGTTTGAATTTTTCATATATGTTAATAAACTAATATGTTAAGATTCTAATATAAATCGTCGATATACAGATATAGATTCCTCTACGTCAACATAGGCAACCCAGGTCGTTGCAATGATTCGCAAATATATGAGAATTCCAACTTGAAAACACAACACCAAAACCCCATTCTGAAGGAGAGCTCCAAGAATATTTTTGGTATTGAAGTTCCCATAGTTCTAATTGGGGATTCCGCATTCCGTTTTTCCGAAAAAGTTATGAAACCTTACCCATATAGCCCAACGGCAACTGTCGAACAGAAAAATTTTAACTACGCTTTATCAAAATGCCGAAGGGTTGTTGAAAATGCGTTCGGGCACTTAAAAGCGCGATTCAGGAGAATTGGCAAAGTATTAGACAACCACATAAATAACACTTCGTTAATAATCAAATCCTCCTGTGCCTTGCACAACTTTTTAAATGTGCACAATGACCAAATAAATAATCATTGGCTACTACAAGAAAAGGAAGTTTCGATTCACGAGCAACCGCAGTTTGTTTCACGTGCAAACGACACCAATTCTTCCGCTGAAAATATTACGAAAGCTATCAGCAACTACTTATCAGGTCAGAAAATACAATTTTTTTTTTTTTAGTTTTTCAATATATTTATTAATTCTTTTAAATATTCGTTTCTTTCTTTTTCTATTTGTAGAAATTGTGCGTTTGTTTCTTGTATGCTTTTCAGTGTGTTTCTTATATCCTCATCCAGATCATTCTCCTTCCTCTTCTTTGCAGCTTGCGGGGTCGACGTGCTTGCAGGTGACGCTCTTTTAGTTGATGCGCTTGAGGTGGATGCGCTTGAGGTCGATGCGCTTGCGGACGACATGTTTGGGGTCGATGACCTTGTCCCGAAGTTTAGTGTGGCCGAATTCAATGAGGAGAGAGAATCATCCCATGAAGACATATGTTCATCACCTATGGATATATGAAAACATATATTATTTAGTAGATAGTTATAAATAAAATACGAATGTTACGAATTTTGCTTAGTCTCGATGATGCTATCTTGTACAAGCAGCTCCAAGTTAAAAAAATGTCACCCCTCCTAGTATTAGGTGCACTTTTTCGAAAAGGTGCCATTGAGATGGAGAACCTCCTGTTGGACCAACTAATGTCTTCTCCTTTCTGCGAAACAAAACGCGCACATTAAATTTCGATTAAAACTTGCAAAAGCTTATCTTGAGATGATAATCATACCTGTACCGGTTTGTGAGGTTGTGAATTTTAATTTTCACTTCCTCCGGAGTAAAGAAAACGTCCATCATCTGAAGTTTCTCTGCTATTTCGGCGAAAATGTGTCCGTTTTTTCTGCTGCCACGGAGCTCGACAATTTTTTTCTCCCAGAGTTCCGTTAACAGCTCCTCCTCTGCGAGCGTCCACAGCTTGCGCTTCTTGTAGGTTTTGCTTTCCATTTTCCTAAAAAAATGTACGAATAATATAAATTCTTTTTAAATATTTCTATCGAGAATATTACCGTTGTGTCCAAATGTCGCAATTGTTTTGACATCGAATATTTTGACATCTATAAATGAACACCAAAATGAACCAAAGTTCACGCTGCAGGCATGTTCGGTTTGACAACCTATCACGGATGGATGAACTAAAGGAGATTTCAAGTAGATTTCGCCGAAATCTCCTGATTTTGAAATCTTGAAAATGTATGGCGAAATCTTCTAGATTTGGGGAGATTTGGCGAAATCTTGGGATTTCGTTTGGTGGGAACGTGGTATAATACATAAACCATTATTTCGTGCGAAAATTTGAATGGAGACGCTTAGCTGTAGTCGCCATTATTTCGCCATTGGATTGTGTACTTTTTTTCATTTCAAATGAAATAAGTTTTTTTTTGCTTACATCTGAAGTTTTACAAAATAATAAACTTCACAAATGAATTCCTGTCAATTATGACTCGAAATAGACAATGTGGTAAGCAGAATGTCAAACTGACACTGATAAAGGCTAGTTGGCTTGCATCCAGTACTAAGTTTTAATGCTTTATATTTTCATAGGATGGGGTTATTGAGTTAAAAGTTTTTGCTCATCAATTCGGACGACAATGTGTTCCGTCTCTATTGGGTTCGCGAACGTTAACTATCAGGCACATTCAGACATTCATGATGTTTTAACTTGCACTCGTATAATACACAGTATACACCACTAGTATTTCCTTGATATGTTACGAAACTGTTACTTAATAGTGAATACAAAGTTTTATATTGTAAGAATACCATGTGGATCTAAGTCAAATGTCTATTTAATACTAGTATACTGTTTTCTTAAAGGCATACATCACGACATAAACATCAGTTATAAGCATCATATATGGTATTACGAATGCCAAGATGTAATCTCACAAAATAATAGGAAAAATAAATCACTCAAGTAGCGTTGAACTGAATAAAATGCGCTGGGGCGCCGTGGCGCAGTGGTTAGTCTGTGTGTTATTTTCAGTGTGCGAATCCCAAAAAAACACCAAACGATTTTTCACGTCCCCACTTCTCATGAACATTTGACAAAAATTCGAAAATATATTTGTCATGAAGAAGCTTCTATACCATGGTCCCACCAAACGAAATCACAAGATTTCGCCAAATCTCTTCAAATCTAGGAGATTTCGCCATATATTTTCAAAATTTCGAAATCAGAAGATTTCGGCGAAATCAGGAGATTTCGGCGAAATCTACTTGAAATCTTCTTGAGTTCATCCAGCCGTGATAGGTTGTCAAACCAAACAAGCCTACAGCGTGAACTTTGGTTCACTTTGGTGTTCATTTATAGATGTCAAAACATTAGTACTGCGTTCCAGGTCAAGCGCAATTTGTGAAATTTGCGAATATGCGGGTTTGGATTTGGGACTAGATCGAGTTAATTTATTAATTTCACATAAGCTTAAAGCATTTGCCATTTCTCTTTCCTTGTGTTCGTAAGTATGCTTGACATACAAAGGAAAAAGGGATATTTCGCCAATTTCTTAGTTGAATTTCATTTTTTAAGTGAAACAACATTCTCGGAAGGGGATATTGATCTTAAAATCAACACGGGAGTGAGTTGTTAGACACAGAAATAAAAAAAAAGTACAAAACCTTATTTACGTGATAAAAATGTATCAACAAAACAAAAAATTGTTATAAATTTCACCGATATGAAGCTATTTCTTCCCTCAGTGGAACACGTCTCATGACAGTTCTCATTTCGGCTATCTTTGGTGGTGGCAATGGTATAGTAGTAACGTCGTCAATTGCCATTCTAATGGTTCATATGGTTCGAATCCGGACGTCCACAAGCTTCTCATGAAATACATAAAGTCAGTCCGATCAATTGCGAATGCTTGTATGAACACTACTGCGAAGGCATGACACTGGCAGTAGCTCGGTCATATGGCTGGAAAAATTGTTCGCTCTATTGGATGATTGATTTGTCTATGACATCGGTTATCGCAAAAAAAAAAAAAAATGCTGAGTCGGAAGCAAAGGAAAAAAATTCCAAAAATTTCTCCGGTTATTTGGACACCACCGCCGGAGTTTCTTTAGCATAAACAACTGATTAATTTGGTTATCTCAGCTGTTCCGAGATGTAAGATATTATTCATAATATTTGCATAACTTGGAACGCACTCCAGCCTACAAAATTGCCAATTATTGGCATTTGAAATCACTTTAACTCAGTGGGAACGGCTTTCGAGATTTCGGTAAAAATTCATCGAAATCTCCGGATTTCGGTTCGGTGGGCACATGGTATAAGAACAAAAAAAAGAAAAAAAAATGCCCTTCGGACACGACACAAAACCCTAGGTCCTTCACATTCATGAAACATAACGCACATAGCACGAGTGGTGAGGGCGTCGTGGCGCAAGTGGTTAGTGTGTCGGATTACTGCGTTACTGCGTGTGAGGTTCCATGTTCGAATCAAAAAAAAAAAGAACCAAATCTTGCACGCTCCCACCTCTCGCGAACGTTTGACAAACATCCAAGAGTATTGTTGTCACGAGAAAGCTTCTCAAAACAAATTGCCCTTCAGATATGGCACTAAACTGTAGGTTCCTTCCATTAGTATTAAAAAAATGTAACGAATATAACGCACACAGCTGTTGTGTCGAAAATTATTATTATTTTTTCTTTTTTAACACGAGTGGTTGTGAAGAGCTAGGCCTAGACTCTTCATGGGCTGTTGAGTTAAATATGAATCTATGTATTAATGAAATGTGTTATCGAAAATTCCATTATTTAAATGCATGAAAAAAAAAAATAAAATAAAATGGACTTCTAATTTCTAGTAATTTTATTTCTTAACGCCCCAAAAATGAGTTTATTTAGTACAGCTAAAACCACATGTATAAAAACCGCTAAAACCGCTAAAACCGCATATCTCTTTAATCCTAGATGTGAGCATCCCCTTAAGAAATGTAGTCAAACATGGACGCACGTCCTTGACAACAATCATTTGAAACATGTTTGACGTAACATATTGTTAATTGCCGGTAGAAAAACATTTTTCAGCAAACGGATTAAATATCCTTATAAATATTTAAAGACCTATTGGAATTGTCAAATAAAGTGCAATAAGGTTAATTAATATAATCACTCATGGAATCCACTAATATAAACTTTCGTGATTTAACAAAAATCCCGGAAAAAGAGTTCAAGCAACACTTTCGTGATTGGGCGGAACAAGACGACGTTGCACGCTCCCTGCAAGCTAAATTGCGAAAAGATCTCATTTCGAATTTCAACAAAACTACTCTGGGTAAGAATTCATTCAAAAAAATAAAAATTTCTTTAAATTTTCTACCAAATTGCCAAAAAATATAAACAACTTTTGGTTTGTTTATTTTGATTATGTTGCCATGACGCCCATATCGATAATACAGTTCTAACCGCCACTTTCGTTTGCCATAGGAAAGAAAATTATCGCCCAAGCAGCTGTTTCCCACCGTTTAACTCTCTCACCATTAGTCCTTGCCCTGAATACACTCGTGGCGGAATTCCTTTATGCTCAAAACTGTCACTTTACTTTGTCGGTGTTTTGTACAGAAGTCCCCTATCGTAACACACTGCCCGACTTTGAGGGTGCACGTCATTTCCGGTTCAGCGAGCGAGAAATATTTGAAATATTCGATGCACTTTGTAGTAGCTGGGGAAAGGATGCAAAGGATGAGATTTTACAGGAATATTCCAAGGAAAAAGGTTACTCGCTGTTGTTTGTTGTGTTGCGGAATATTTTAAATAAACCAAAAGAAAGCCAAATCAGAGAGGATCGGCAGCCAAAAGTGGAACCAGTGCAAGAGATACCTCAACCAGTGCACGAAAAACCTCAAAAACTTGAATCTAAAGTGGAATATCAAAGTAATAACTTCCGTTATTTAAATAAATATTTAATAATCCTATCGAAGAAAGTGAAAGATATGTCTCAGAATCTAGAAATACTTCAGAAGCAAAGAAATGCTCCTGAGAAAAAAACACTTCAGGCGCGGAAATTTGAGAATTTAAATCGCAGTTTGGAGAAGATTTCTGAAAATCTGCGACAAATGTCGGTGAAAAGAAAGAATAAAAGGTTGACGGCTGTAGTTAATGCTGTCGATGCGATGGCTAAGCAGTTTGAAAGATGCGCCCTCAACTTTGATCAGATCAGCAAGGGGTTTAAGGGCGCTGCTGATGCAGAGAAAACTTACAACGATTGGATAAGGGAGATGAGAACAACGAATAATGGAAAAATATTCTTAGAAAAGGTAAAGTTTAGAGTAGTAATGGTGAACCTTTTTATGCAAGCGAGGTTAAACAAAAAAAAAGATTTGGCGCAACAGCTCTTTAAGTGCCAGGGCCTAGCTTCTCGCAACCACTCATGTTGTGTGAGTTATATTTTTCACACGAATGAAAGGGACGTACAGTTTATTGCCGCATCCGAACGGCAATTTATTTTGAGAAGCTTTTTCGAGATAACAATACACTTGGATGTTTGTCAGACGTTCGCGAGAGGTGGGACAGTGAAAAACTTTTTAGTGTTTTTTGGGATTCGAACTTGGAAACTCACGTGCAGTGGTCCAACACACTAACGCCCAGCCACGCGCCCAGCGTGGCTAAAGTGTACATGTAATACTTTTATCAAATTGTCCACTTGCCAGGCTGTTTTTAATAGAAAAAAAAAAAAAATTCATCAAAGAACATTTTTAATTTTACGCCGAGTTTTATTAGAAATAAACTTATAACTTGCCATTAAACTTAAGTACATGTGTGTAAAAATCAATATCAGATATTTATTAATGAAATTTGTGGTGTTGCGCTCTGGATGCCGAGTGCATAATATCAGGTTCAGTACTTTACCGCTTTTAGTAATATACACGCCAAACTGGATTCACCAGCCATTCTTCTTCTTAAACTGCCTTTTATAAAATTAACTAGATTAAAGTCCGTTGACAATTCAACGGTACAAAGCACTACAATGTATCAAACTTACATAGGCTGTTCGATAAATTAGTGACTTTGAAATGAAATATTCAATTCAATTCAATTCAATTTTTATTCTCAATGTACAAGTAAGACCGAGTCTTTTATAGTACTAACAATGCTTAAATATAATTATATCTTAAATACAAAAATACAAAAAAGAGGATAAAAAGAAGTATTTAATAGATACTAGAGATAGG
Organism: Brachypalpus laphriformis; assembly: GCA_945910035.1. NCBI lineage: Eukaryota > Metazoa > Arthropoda > Insecta > Diptera > Syrphidae > Brachypalpus > Brachypalpus laphriformis. Next base: position 12,499,571 of record OX246753.1, on the reverse strand, counting down.
TACTCGTAGAAGGATAGATATACATAGATGGAAATATATAGGAAGATAGTAAGGTAGAAAGAAAAAGAAAAGGGGGAGATGAAGTATAAATACTATTTAATATCGTACTAACGCTGTTCAGATAAAAACTTGAATATTCTATTTTTAAATAAATTAGAACTACTTATTCGCTTAATATCAGTTGGCAGATCATTCCAAAGCTTAGTGGTGCATACAAAGAATAGACGTGATGAGTTCAGGTATTGACAATTTGGATCAATAAGGTTTGAAGTTCTTTGAGATTGCGCAAACTGCAGTTTTTCAAATAGATATGCAGGTTTTTTTGTAAACATTATATTATGCAGAAAAATGAATTTTCTTGCATTTAAAAACTGCGTGCCCCCCTGGCAGCTGACCTCCTCGTGGTGGGGGGCGGGCAACGTGACTGGGATGTGCAGATGGGGTAACTTAAATAGTTATTCCCATCCATACAACCCAGTCACGGCTAACAAAGCGCACACCCCATGATGACACGAAGACGACCGGCCTCGGATATTGCCAAGCCTGGTAAGCCAGGGCATCCTTTGGAGCCAGGCCTGAAGGGTGTCAGGATGCGAGCGTCTGGTGGTCGGCTTGTCCCGCTCGGCAGCCGGCCGGGTCAAACCCGAAATGGCTACGAGCTTCCTGTCAATGGTCTCGCGAACCATTACGGGGGTCAAGGGGTGAACGCGCTGTGCACCGATAGGGGCACAGATGGACTCTCTGAGATTCGACAACGGCATCGACTTAGGATAGGCACATGGAACGTCTCATCGCTCACAGGGAAGGATCTTGAGCTTGTTGGGGAGGCTGTTAAAAGTCGACTAGATATAGTTGGCGTTTCTTCAACAAAGCAGAGAGGTTCTAAAACTGTGGACCTTTCGGGTGGGTGGAAGCTCTTCCTGTCAGGAGTCGCACCCTCAATGTCTGCTCGGGCGGGAGTGGGGATACTCACAAGTCCCAGGTTGACAGACAGAGTATTGGAGTGGATACCATTAGGAGGGAGAGTTGCGATCTTAAAGCTCAAGCTTGAAAGATCAACTCTGGCATTGGTGCAGGTGTATGCACCGAACCTTCTGTCAGAGTACGCAGCTTTCTTAGATGAAGTTGATGTTGCCCTTGAAAAGGTTGCAGATATGGATTCTTTTGTCCTGATGGGTGACTTCAATGCTCATGTGGGTGTAGATGTTATGACATGGGGGAGTGTGATTGGGAGGAACGGTGATCCTGATCAAAACGCGAACGGAGAGAGGTTGTTGGATTTTTGTTGTGAAAATGGCTTATCCATCATGAACACCATCTTTCCACACAAAGACATTCACAAATACACGTGGTACCGTCAGAGTCTTCAGCAGAAGTCGCTGATCGATTTCTTTGTGGTACCATCGTGTCTGAAGAGAATGGTTTGTGATGTTCGCGTATTGAGAGGGGCCGAACTGTCAACTGATCATCACTTAGTGCTGTGCAAATTGTATCTTACCGAGAGAGTGCCTCCCCTACCAAAGCGTAAACCAAGGATGGTTACACGCATACGATGGGAGAGGTTACAGGACGATGAGATACGGGAGACATTTGCGCGGCAAATATCTGAGAGGTTTGAACGAATTCCAACTGTTCCATCAAATGTAGAGGAAGAATGGCAACTGTTTTCAACAGCGGTTATTGCCTCTGCGGGAGATGTTTGTGGAGTGAAGCGGCTTGGTGTGGCGGCTGGTGGTGAGAAAAGAACTGCTTGGTTTAAAACGCCCGGAGTTCAAGAAGCCATCAGAGAGAAGAAGAGAGCCTTTAAGGTGTGGATTCACTTGGGGAACTCCGATTCTCGAAATCGGTACACTGAGGCGCGAAGAACTTGCAAATTAGCTGTGAAAACAGCGAAAGAACAGTCTTGGAAGGAGTTTGGCGAGAAATTGGAACGTGACCACAGATCTGCAAATAAGATGTTCTGGCAGACCGTCCGCCGACTCAGAGGAAAAAAGTTGAATATCGTTGAAGGAGTCAAATCCAAAGACGGTAGACTTCTTTCCAATGAGGAGGACATCTTACGCAGATGGAGCGAGCACTTTTCAGAATTGCTCAATCCCGAACAGGGCACCGAAGATGACAGACCTATGGTCGAGAGTTGGGCGGAAAGTAGTCCTACGGTAGAGGAAGTAACTTTGGCGATCAAATCGCTAAAAGTTGGCAAATCTGCTGGTGTGGACGAAATTCGGCCAGAAATGCTCAAGGCTTTAGGTAAAGAGGGAGTGCAATGGCTCTCGCGTGTCATTAAAGTGGCCTGGGAATGCGGTGAAACACCTGCTGATTGGCAAATGGGGGTGATAGTTCCTCTTTTTAAAAAAGGGGACAAAAGAGATTGCGCCAACTACAGGGGTATATCTCTTTTAAGTCTCCCTGGAAAAGTCTTCGCTAAGGTGCTAGAAAAGCGTTCCAGAGCTGTGGTTGAGGACAGTTTGGGGGATGAGCAGTGCGGTTTTCGTCCCGGTAGAAGCACAACCGACCAGTTGTTCACTCTCAGAATGGTTCTTGAGAAAGCCTGGGAATATGCCAAACCTGTCTACACTTGTTTTGTGGATTTGGAAAAAGCATATGATAGGGTTCCTCGAGGCAAACTCTGGAGTGTTCTGCAGGAGTATGGGATTGATGGTTCCCTGTTAAGGGCGATTCAGTCTTTATATACAAACTGTAAAAGCTGTGTTCGGATAAACGGTATTAAATCAATACCTTTCACTGTGGGCGTTGGACTCCGCCAGGGGTGCGTTTTGTCACCTCTCCTCTTCATTGTATATATGGATTGGATGTTGCAGCGCAGCCGTGGCGGGGAATGTTTCAAAGTGGGAGACCTAAGGATTAGTCATCTGCTCTTTGCGGATGATTTGGTCATCCTTGGGTCCTCTCAAACCGAACTTCAGCGCGCACTCGAAAGGTTTGTAGCCGTTTGTGATGATGCTGGAATGAAGATCAACGTGAACAAATCGGAAGTAATGGTCGTTTCCAAAAAACCCATTCAGTGCACTCTACATGTTAGTGGAGTCCCACTGAAGCAGGTGGAGAAGTTTAAGTACCTCGGGGTTTTATTCACGAGTGATGGGAGGAGCAATGCCGAGTTATCCTGTAGAATTGGTCAGGCTGGATCAATTTTGAGAGAGCTTGGCCAATCTGTTATAAGGAAGGCCGAACTTAGTATTCAAGCTAAGCTATCGGTTTTTAACTTGGTGTATGTTCCAACTCTCACCTATGGTCATGAAATTTGGGTAGTGACCGAAAGAATAAGATCGCGGATACAAGCTGCCGAAATAAGGTTCCTTCGCGGTGTTGTTGGAATAACTCGTAGGGATCGAGTGCGCAACACCAGAGTACGCGAGGCGCTCAACGTTGAGCAGCTACTTCTCCGAACGGAACGATCTATGCTTCGATGGTTTGGTCACGTAGTGCGTATGTCCCCAGACCGGCTTCCAAGACGCGCCATGGTTGCCGTACCATCAGGTAGACGACTTCGCGGAAGGCCCAGAAATAGATGGTTGGATCAAGTCCGACATCTCTCTTGGAGCCGCTTAGGGATTCTCCCTGATGAATTGGAGTCAATGGCGGAGGATCGAGAAGGATGGAGAGTCCACCTGAGCATCCTACCCCCGCGACCCTCATGAAGGATTAGCGGGCCATTGAAAATGAATGAATGAATGAAAAAACTGCGTTAATGAGCAGCCTAAGGCACGTAAGTTATATTGCGTAATATGATCATATCTACGAAGACCATATACATATCGAACCGAATTATTAAATGCAACTTGGAGTTTATTTTGCGACGCCGAATCCAGATTACAATACACAGTTTCAGCATAACATATGAGTGGAATTATAAGCGTTTTAAGTAGCTTCAGTCTAGTTCCTTGAGGAGTAAATGTCGCCGACTGCCATAATTTGCGAAGACCACCATAGATTCGGCCAACAATGTAATTTATGTGGTTACTGCAGGATAAGTTACGATTTAACTTAAAGCCAAGAGTGGTGATATTATTTACAAATAATAGCCTGTTGTTTGATAAGAAAATCGGAGGTATAGTTTCGGTATCAAAGCTGCTACTAGAGATTGCTATTAGTTGAGTTTTGGCTGCATTTAATATAAGTCTATTAGCAATGGACCAGTCATATATAGAAAAAAATACATACTTACAAATACTTACAAATCCATACTTGTTTTTTTTTCCTCAACATTTTTTTTTTTTTTTTTTCGTGGGTAGGTGAAAATCTTCATGAGACACTATGAGACCGTGTACTCATAGTAGTGTCAGATTTCTACTGACTAAAAACACCCTTCCCTTCGTTTTGTTTACTACGACTAAGTTTGACCTTATCAAGTAGTTTAAGCTTCAGATTTATATTCGCGTGAGGCAGGTAGATTTCCAATAAAAGCACAGTTGCAATGGCCATGAAGACGAATACGAAGCTTGCGAGCGAAGTTTTTAATTTCGTCCTCCACGGTAGCTATCCCTAAGTCTCTGTGGATATTATTGTTTCTGATATACCAAGGAGCGTTCACGATTATTCTTATAATTTTATTTTGCAATGATTGTATGAGATTCCTATTGCTTGGTTTGGTACAACCCCAGAGTTGTATACCGTACGTCCACACGGGTTTAAGCACTTGCTTATACAGAAGCAGTTTGTTATATACGCTTAGTTTGGAATATCTTCCAATTAGCCAATACATTTCTCTAAGTCGATTTTCGACTTCGTCACGTTTCTTTTTAACGTGAGGTTTCCATTTAAGTTTCGCGTCTAGTGTCATTCCCAGATATTTAGCTTCGTTTGCATGCGGTATTTGTACCGAGTTAATGAAAACGGGAAGGTTGATTATTTTCTTGTAAGTGAAGTTAACATGCGTCGATTTGGTCTCGTTAAGAACAATGCGCCAAGTTTTTGTCCACTCACAGATTTTATCCAAGGCTCGTTGGAGTTTTATGGTTGCTGACTCGATTGAACTTTCCGTTGCCAGAATAGCCGTATCGTCCGCGAACGTAGCTACAATAGTGCCTTCAGTTTGAGCTATGTCCCGAGTGTACAGCAAGAATAAGATAGGCCCAAGGACACTTCCTTGCGGAACTCCGGCGGCGATTTCTTTAAAATCAGAATATTCAGTTCCGTGTTTAACACGAAAAAGTCTGTTTTTAAGGTACGATTCTAAGATCTTATGAAGTTGCTCCGGAAGGATTCGTCTTAGCTTATAATTCAATCCATCGTGCCAAACCCTGTCGAAGGCTTGAGATACGTCAAGAAAAGCGCTAGAACAAATCTTTTTCTCCTCAAGGGCTTTTTCAATTTCGTCGGTTATTCTATAAACCTGGTCAATTGTGGAATGCTTGATTCTGAACCCGAATTGGTGGTCAGGTATTAGGCGTCTCTCTTCAATGACCGGAAGAATCCGTTTCAGAAGGAGTTTTTCAAATACCTTCGATATTATTGGTAATAGCGATATCGGTCTGTACGATTTTTTGTCATTTGGAGATTTCCCCGGTTTCGGAACCATTATGACTTCTGCGACTTTCCATTGATTTGGAACGTATAATAATCTAATGGAAGCATTTATTAAATAAAGCAATTTTAATAGTGCCTTTTTTGGTAATTCCTTGAGGATTTGTCCGGTTATTAAATCATAGCCAGGAGCTTTATTGTTCTTCAGGTTTTTTATTGCCTGGCAAAGTTCTATAAGTGACACACTTTTTATTCTTAGGTTGTCAGATGTCGTAGTCGTACCGGTAAAATCGTCTACCAATGTTTCTCCATCAAATGGCTTAAAAGTCTCTTCTAAGTGCTCGGCAAATAGATCCGCTTTTTCCTTGTCACCTTTTGCCCATTCGTCGTTGTTTTTTCTTATCGGTGGCGAGTGTATTTGCGGTTTTTTAATTCTTTTGACAGCTTTCCAGAGCGAGTAATTAGTGGTTTTTCCGGCGGTTAAACCTTCAAGATAAGCTAAAGTCTCTCGGTTTTTTAGGTCTTGGATCGCTTTTTTAAGCTTATTGCATAGGAAATTCGAGTGGGTTTTATGCTGGGGAGCGCGAGTTTGTTGCCATATTTTGCGTGCTCTCCTCTTTTCTCGAATAAGTTCTTTTATTTCCGGCGGATAATAAGCTTCATTGCATGGGACTTCTTTCCTCCTTAAAGGTGTATTTTTCCACGCGGCATTTTGTATTGATTCAATAAATTTGCCGAGCTCATCTTCTATTTCGAAGGGTGTTTTGAGCGATACATTTAAGACAATATTTTCTTCGCAATCAGTTCTAAAGTCGCGCCAGTTAGTTTTTTTGTTAGTTAATCTAGGCACACCTTCTACTGTCATTAGTCGGTCACTTATTGTCAAGATTACCGGCGAGTGATCTGAGGAGAGATCAAAGCTTTCCTCTACTTTCGCAAAATTTGAAGATACTCCTTTTGCTACGAAGAAGTCTATTAGGTCCAGTGTTTTTGCTGTATCAGAGGGCCAATACGTCGGTTTCCCCGTCGAAAAGAAATCAACCCGGAATTGCATACCGGCTTCGTACAGAAGTCTGCCTTTCGATCTGGAACCCCAAAAGGTGTGTTTTGCGTTGAAATCGCCACCTATAATGAAATTCGGTCCAAGTGAGTCAAGGAGACGTACAAAGTCGTTACTTCTAAACGTGCATCTTGGAGGACAATAAATGGACGCGATGTTGAAATACGAGTGCCTATTCTTAACTCGAACTGAACTTGTTTGCATTGTATCGATTTCAATCGTCGTATTTATGGAGTGCTCAATGCAGTCTTTAATGAATAAGGAGGATCCGCCTCTAGCTCTTCCGGAAGGGTGGTATGCGTGATGAGCACGATGCCCTCTTATTTTTACTCCGGATTCCTTTGTCAAATGAGTTTCAGAGATCAAGCAAATGTCAATGTTGTCATTCCGTAAGAATACTTCTAATTCGGCGTTTTTTTGTAAAAGGCCGTTTGCGTTCCATGTTAAAATTTTTAGTAACTGATTCATATTCATATGGGAGTTCTTTTTTGGCGAGGTTTTAACTCGAGCTTGCTCAATTTATCAAATATGACTTTGTTTACCTTCGTTTGCTCCTCAAGTTTCGCAAGAATTATAGAGAAGACTTGGGAGACTGGGTCTACCGTAACACCGCTTTGCTTGGTTTCTAGCGACGCAGCTTGAGCATATGTTAGCGTCTCTGGAGATTGTGGCTTTTTCTTTGATTTTGCCGAAGGAACTTTACTTTGCTCGACTCTCGTCTTAAGTTTGACGTGTTTATTGACGGTCGTTACCCTTGGCTTAGCGATTTCACGACTATGTTTAACCGGTTCTGCGTTCTGGTGTTGAATATTTTTAAATGTGTCTCGCCTTTTTTGAAGCTTTTTTGCCACTTCGCAACCTCGATAGTTCGCTGGGTGCTTTCCTTTGCAGTTAATGCAGGTAGCCGGGGCCTGCTTATTTAGGTCACACTTTTCTGAGAGATGGTTACCAGCACATTTTACGCATCTCGGCTCTTTTTGACAATACGACTGTGTGTGATTAAAGCCTTGACCGCGTTTACACTGAGGTATCGATCTCGTACTCGTACGCATAGGCTCAATCTTGACTACGATATTCAGAATAGTTTTAACGTTATAAATATCGTCTACATTTTCGCTCCTGTCAAAGGTAAGCATAAAGAGCGGAAGTCCATGCTTGACCATGATTTCCTGGCCTTGTTCCGTTTGTTGCTTCACCTTTTTGAGAATATTGACGGCATTAAGAATTTTTAAACCTTTAGCTTTGAGGTCGTTCATTACGTCGTCTTTTGTGCACGAGGGGTGGAGACCCCTTGCTATAACACGCAGTGGTCTTTCTGACTTATTTTCATAAGTATACCACTGGATCTTTTCCGTGTTTAATTTTTGTGATATTGCTCGGTAGCCATCGGAGTCATCAACGTTAATTTTCCACGCATTGTTCCTGAGTGACGTTACCTTGAATTTCGATGTCGTCGTACCTTTAAGAAGGCAATGTAGCTTACTGTAGTCCGTTATGCCAACGACGTTTATTGCAGGCGGAGGACGTGCTTTAGCTTGAATTTGTTTTAGCTTCGACTCATTTTGCTTGTTTTCTTTTCGCGGCTTGATTTCGGGCGAAGAGCCGGCTCTGCGTTTTTTGCTAGGTCTTTTCTTTAAGACGCAATTCGTTTCGCGTGCAAGCTCTTCTTCGTCCGTTTGATATTGTGAATTAGCTGGGCGGGGAGGGGAATCTTCGCGTTCTTTTTGTAAAAGCGAGTTCTTTAGAAGCTTGTTTTCCTCTCTCAGCATGTCTACCTCTTTTTTGAGCTCTTGGTAGAGCCGATCCATTTCATCAAGCCTATTGCGAAGTTCGTTATTTTCCTTCTCAAAGCTTTTACATTTCTCTAAGTCCTGTTTCTTGTGCGCTTGCACTTCCGGCGGACTTTTTTTCCCGGAGACATTCGGTCTTGATGGTGGAGACCGAGGTACCCTTGAACTTTTTATAAAGGGATTTATCAATTGCAATAATTGGCTCTCCCCAGAATCCGTAGAGCCTACCTCCGAAGAGGGTGGATTTTCCAGTGAACCTGGACTGCCACCTGGGGAATTAAATCTTTTCGTTTTACTCATTGCATTTTTTTTTTCCTCAAAATTGAATTTATTTTTCAACGTGGTCGCCTTTTAGTGCGATGTACTTTTCCCAACGATATTCCAACTTTTTCAACCCTTTCAAAAAATATGATTTTTCAAACCCTGCAAAATAGGCATTTGTTGTATCGGTAATTTCTTCATTCGATGAAAATCTTTTTCCGCCGAGCCACTTCTTCATATAAGGAAACAAGAAATAATCGCACGGAGCGATTATAGGGTGGATGAGGAAGCAGTTCATATCGCAATTCAGCTAATTTTGCTGCTGCTGCTGCGGACGAATGAGGCGGTGCATTATCGTGATGAAACAGCAGTTTTTTCTTCTTCAAATGGCCCATTTTTCCATCAATTCTGCATTAAAAATATCTAATAAAATGGCATAGTACCGGTCCGGTGATCGTTTTTCTCTTTTCCAAATAGTCAATGAAGATTACGCTGCGCGAATCCCAGAAAACCGTTGCCATGACTTTCCGGCCGATGGAACCGTTTTTGCCTTTTTTTGGAGCACGTTCGCCTGCAGAAGTCCACTGCTTTTAATGGTTCCTTCATTTCTGGCGTGTATAGGTGTATCCAGGATTCATCAACTTTTACGAAACGCCGTAAAAATTCACTTGAATTGCGTTTCAAGAGTCCCAAACTTTGTTTCGAAATCTTCACCCGAATCCGTTTTTGATCCACCGTCAGCAAACGCGGCACCCATCTTACCGATACTTTTTTCATGCCCAAATAATCATGCAGGATTCGAATGACGGTATCATTTGAAATTGCTACAATCTCAGCTATCTCACGAACCTTGTCTCGGCGATCGTCCAACACAATATCGTGGATTTTGTTGACCATTTCTTCCATTGTGACGTCATTTCGACGTCCTGGGCGCTCAGCGTCTTTTGCGCCCGTACGACCGCAACGAAGTTTAGTGAACAGCTTGTGTACTATTCCATGCGAGGGAGCAGAATCTCCATAATATTTTTTAAGTCTGTCTTCAGTCTCTAATGGTTTTACCGCGCAAAAAGTACTGCTTTATTAAAACACGAAACTCACCTTTTTCCATTTCCCAAATCTCACAAAGCAAAGTTCTTTCGATCACTGTAAAAAGCTAAATGTTTGACAGATCTATTTGATTTTTTTTTCGTCTATGCCGAGAGCCTTCTTGTACCAAAGTCATTGACTTATCGAGCAGCCTACGTATAAAATAGGTCCGTTCGCGTACTTTTTGCCCTAAAATTCGTAAATTGCCGAATTTCAAAGAGTGGGGGTAAAATTCTCTAAGAGAGAGGTTAAATTACGAAAAAGTAAACGAACGCCTTGAACAACAAAAGTTGCCCACTTTTTAAACGTCAAACCTCAAACCCAATTGTACGCGAAAGAAAGAAAGAGAAGGATGGATCCATCAACAAATCAGATATACAGCGATTTGACAGTTTTCACAAACCAGCCCACAGAAATTTCTTGCACTAAAATTCACAGCATGGGGAAATTTCTTACTCTCTCGAGAGCGCTCTCTTCTGTCAAAAACTACAAAAATTCTCAGCACTCGACCAAGTTTTCGTAAAAATTCGTAACTTTTCGTAAAAATTCACTGTTTTGGGAGGGTACGCGAACGGACCTAATAACTTTCATTTTATATTTGATGTTCAGTCAAAAATATTTCAATAAATCGAAAGCTGAAATTGCAGTAGATCTTTTCGCAAATAGGGGCATTAACACTTTATACCCGTACCTATATATTCAAAGACATCTTGATGGTTTGGTCGCGTAATGTGTATGTTCCAGAGCGGCTTCCAAGACGTGTCATGATTGCTGTGCCATCAGGTAGGCGACCCCTCGCTACCACTAGAATTAGATAGTTCGATCAAGTCCGACATCTCTCCTGGAACCGTCTGCGGATTTCTCCTGTTGAGTTGGAGTCAATGGCGGAACATCAAGAATGATGGAAATGACCTGAGCATCCTACTCCGCCGACCCTCAGAAGGTTTAGCGGACCATTGAAAATGTATGTACATATGTAGAGATAACGTCAACAATAAACATGATTTACGATTTAGCTTAGACTTCTGTCTCGTTGACGACTTCAATTTTACCATTTAATTCATTTAAATCCAAACGCAAATCAGTAAAAACACATTAAATTTGAAAGCCACTTAGTGTTCATTAATCATATATTATATTATAGCAATGATCGTTCCATTATTTAAGAAAAAAGTTAAACTTCGTCTGGCTGTACAATCCACACTTTCTTCGCCCTACTCATCGTACATACAGAGGGGACCAAAGATCACACGGAACATTTCTTTTTCAAGATAACCAAGGGCAATATCATCAATGCCTCTATGCCATACAGCAGGACTGGGATAAAAAGAGCATCATGCAGAGTTACCAACTAAGGTTGGAGAGATAGATAGCTTTGCTACCTAATTGCTTTCTTTAAGCCAGAGAAACAGTTATTAACAAGTGCTGTTAGGCTTGAAATTCACGCTGGTGTCATTGCTTGAATTTATATCAGAGCCTAGGTAGACAAGACCCTGACTACCTAGTTTAAGGCTCATTTATTTTGTTATTCACTCTAGACCTTTACTTGTAGCTTTTGCCTCAATACTCACGAAACCTCGTTAAAATCGCATAGCAGAATGTAGTCTTGTCTTTGTCTTCTGTATCGTCTAATCATCATTGAGAACAAGCTTGGAAGGGATGCCAATACTTACATAGATCCTGTATAGCTTGTCTTTATGAAAGCCGTTATAGGTGGTCTTAAGAACGATAAAAAGGTGCTGAGTATTGATTTGAAGCCTTAAGCCTTATGTAGCGTTCAAGTTGATGAATTTGATTTTTCACGGCGTACGTAGGAGACTGATATCCCTGTAATTGACACCGTTTAAAAAATCTCCCTTTATGAAGTTCGATTAAGCATTCGTCCGAACATATTTTTCTTACCAATCAATCTCCACTGATGGGCCGTCAGCTCCAGCAGACTTATTCGAACTAAGTTCAGATACCTATCGCTATCGTAAGTTTATCGTGCTCAGATGTACGAAATTATTCTCTATTATCGCCCAAGTTTAATTGTTTATTCTTCTAAATGGACCATTTGGTTGTCATAGGCGTTTAATAGTCTGCAAAAGTACCTATATACTCTCCATATAGTCAGCATCGACTTCGATTCTACTATAAGGCTTTTACTTTCGTCTCTATGTGCTTGTGTTCTGGCTTTAAAGCTTCGGCATATTTTTTCATCTTTTGGCTTCTTTTTTGAACAATGTTTTTAAAGTATCATTCCTCATCCCTTCGATACTTTGCTTTTCATGCTTCTGCTTTTTTACTAAGAAGTCAATGTGCTTGCTTTCTCCTCTGCTCGGAGAAAAGCTAGCGAGCAGCTCTGAGAAAGATGCATCGCGTGGCTTGTTGGCAAAGTCGACACTATCCTTTTGCATTTGGTGCTGGTAGCATACAACATCGTCGGAAATTTCGGGATATTCGTCCGACGAGGACTCTGACGCTGTCTAAGAATTGCAACCTTTCGACATCGAAGTGCCTCATTTCAATAGCTTTGCTTTGATCTCCGTGTACATACTCTTCTTCTTCTTCTTCCTTTTATCAGCGAGGCTATGATCCGAAAACAAGGGATCACGGCCCTCCCACTTCACTGCATTTCTACTGATCCGCCTGTGGGGTTCGCCTTGTGTACATACTCATCCTAAGATATGATAAAAGCCACCCTGTCATAGCTCTTTGTGGGGGCGTGAACGTATTTTTGATTAATGTTGGCAAATTTGACCTGATGCGAATTGTCATTGGGTACTGGTTTACTTCCTGGAAACTCATGCGTTTTCTCTAAGCTTGTTTCTAATGGAAAATTCATGCTCAAGTAGATGCTTCTTGCCTGTAGAAATCGCGATTTTTCACATGAAATCCTATTTTTCTTCAGAGCGATGTCAAAGCGACCCCAGGCTTCTCAAGAAACGCATCCGAACGAATTTAGAGCGAAACCCGAGTGCCCCAATCTCGGAAAAAACAGACCTAATATCTTGGGTTCCAGGTTTCAGCTATCCGCTGGGTCCGTCGAGACCCGCGTTAGATGGAGTAATCGTTTCTTTGCAGCCCCTGGGCATTCACAAAGAATGTGTTCTGCTGTTTCTCTTTGCTCCCCACAGAGTTTGCATATGGCTGTATCTGATATGCATCTTAGATTAAAGGTTAGATAGATAGATAGATAGATAGATAGATCTTCACGCAGTTGTTCATCTACTCCACTGGTTCAATGGGCCAGGTCTAAGACAATCCAAACGATTAATCCAGCCTTATTCCTATAAGGAAATCCTTAACTTGCTCGTAGATAAGGAAAGCATTAGGGAGCTGGTGAGCTTTCTAACTGGCTATTGTGACCTTAGATACCACCTTAATAATTTGAACCTGTGCCAGGAAAAGGACTGTCGGTTATGCCTAGAGGAGGATGAAACTTCCGAACACATTCTATGGAATGCCCGGTACTACACTGGTTAAGGAAACGTATTTATTGTCCGCAATGAGGTACTTACTTCAGTGAAATTGAAATGCTCCACTACTAAAAACATACTCGCTTTCGTAAAGTTGGTAGTACGTCTTTAAGATCAACTCCAACCCTCCGATAAAATAGATCTTTCAGGACGCAGTGTCGTTGCAAAGCGGGCTTGGGTTGTACAAGCGAAAAAAAAAAAAATGTTGGAAAGTTTCATATAGACCCTTTGAAATGTAAAATCTTCAAGTGGTTGACTTGATTTGGGTTCATTGTTCGTTTGCCCTTTCTTGCGATTCATCCTGCTTGTTCGCTAGAGACGATAAGGGGAAGTTCAGAGATATTCGTCTAAGGACAGTGCATTTATAGCATCAAAAAGTTTTTTTTTTTTTTTTATAATTTGCGCGCACTCAAAGGGTTATGATTTCCACTTTTTCGAAACGAGCCGGACAATTCATTTTGAACCTTTGAATGTAAACGTAGCTTACAAATGAGATGAGCACCCCACAACATTCAGAACATAATATGTACGTAGTGCTCCACATTTTATGCAGACTTCATGTTACTATGCCGAAAAATTAAATTAGTAGCAAACAATCAATGCTCTCGTCAAATCCAGAAGATACCATAATATAATATAATAGATCTTTAAACACATTTACAATTTTCAGATTGAATCATCCTTGCGAAAAACTTTGCATCGTGAAAGGGAGAAAATGGAACGCGAACTCGAGCAGCGCCTTCAGATACAAAAGGATATCCTCAAAACCAAATACAAACAGAAACTCTCAGAGGTAATACTCGTGACTGCACATCGCCTTGATTTTTAAATGAATTCCCATTGCCCCACAGGAACTCGCTAGGTACACATCAAGAAGCAATGCAGACAATACACAAAAGGCAAACGAAAGCTTCGAAAATAAGCTTAAGGAATTCGAGGCCAAACATCAAGAATTGCATCAAAGAATCCTCGAAGCAGAAAAACGAGTCATGGAAACTCCGCTAACAAAATTTGATTCTATTTCCAAGCATCCAGACAGAGGAACACAAACCTCTACCGATACCATAACAAAACTCATGAAAACCTCAGTGGATACTCAAGGTGAACTCCAACAAATGGTCAAAACCATCTCTGAACAGGAGCGTCAAGTTGACCACATTGTTTTTGATGCCAAGTATGCACACACACACACACACACACTAATCTTCATAATTCATATACCAATCCGTTTTTTTAGACTCCGCATACAGGAATTAGAACACGAAAGCAACCAACTGGATCGCGGTTTCCGCGACTACCTTGAAAGGCAACGTGCGGAAAAGCAAAAAATGCGTGAAAATGCCACATCCATCTGGAAGAGCTACGCTCTAGGGAAATATATGCTAGATAAAAAGTGCGCCACACTTCGTTCGACAGCGACGACAATGGGCAAACATCCTGTCACAGCCACCACCCCCGTCGTCGTCTTTGACGACAATCCTCCACCATTATCTATTCCCACAATCAACATCGACACAAGTGTGTCTGCAAGTCAACCAGCGTTTGAGAATCCCTTTCGTTCGGTACAAAGGAAGGTCCTTGCAAGGATTAAAACGCTCCCGCTACCACTACTTTCGACAGACACCGAGTCGAGTGCCGAGAAGCACACTCGACACCAATGTCGACAACGGCCTAGTGTATTCCGAATGAATGAACACATCGATGAAAATCGCACAAAAGTTGTCCAACCACCGTCGTTGTCACCATGTCGTCCTGTTCCAAATAAGATACCAGCAGCCGCACAACTATCGCCGGAATTAAACATAAAGGACATCACTTTGGACGGCATTGAGATCAGTCCAACAACGGCAAAGTCATCATCCCTTCAAAGTGGTGAATCTAATGGTAACAGCAGCAACAGTCCACGCGGAGTATTTAAGTTGAGGCGACAACTGTTTACAGCGACTACAGATAATGGAGGTCCATCGAGTAGTAATGGCAACAAGGAAGCGGAAGAGCCACTGAAGCAGATTAACAAGGATAGAAAGAAATCCATTGATGGAAATGGAAAGAATGTGGATGTGAATAAAGAGATGCAGGTAATGAAGGGAGATCAACGCCAGGGGAGCGATGGAAATATAACTTTTGAAGTGCACTCCGAAGGGCCAAGAGGTAACAAGTTGGATGTACCTTCAGATGGAGTAGAGGAAGATGTTTCATCGCAAAGTTCTCGTATTTCTACGGGTGGAGCGAGGGCATTAAAGGAGTTCGATAATGAGTTCCGAGGATAGACAAGTATACGGAAGTTAGAGGGTTGCTAAGCAATAAATGGCATTCGTTTGGGATACTAAGGGAACTTGTTCGTTTTTAATTTGAGCGAGACTTGGAGCGGATTAGGTGCTTTGTAGCTGTTAGTGATAATGAGCAGGATTTAATTGCTTCCGACGTGTATCCTTTGATATTTCGACCCAAAGCAATACATTTTTTTTTGAGTTTAAACTATTGTATTCTGTGGATTTACTTCTGATTTGCGAATGGAGATAATGATGATGATTATATGCGTATTGTGTGTAGGGATGCTTGGTCCGATAGAAATAAATGTAGGAGCTCAAGTTGTATGTAAGTATAAATAAAGTTGTGTGTGGTTAGTAGTGCTCTTCGTTAATTTCCAAGATCTACTTCTGTCGAGGCCTCTACGTCTGTGTTTTTGCCTGGATCTGCTACTTTGATAAGCAGCTGATCCTGCTTTCAATTTTCTTATATTTGTGAAACGGCCACAGACAATATTCAGACAAAGTAGATGCCCTCACTGTAAACAAAGAATGAACCTCGCCGCCCCTCAAGGTAGGTCCCCTGTCATATCCCTACCGTTATAGACTATGACGTCGAAGTGTGTCTACCAGCTGGTGACGCCAGATCCTAAGTCTAACAACACATCGGATTCTTTCCACAATTTTTGCAACTGGATGTATTGTCATTTTATTTCATATTTATTTCCATATTTTCTTAATTATAAATTGAATTACAATTTGTACCTTAATTAAATACTATAGCATCAACTAAATGTACTTTTCGCCCCGCATTATCAATAAGTCAAGTGTAGCAACACCACTGTCAATCTGTCATCATGGACAGCAGTTTGTTCCACGTTCCACAATTCACCCCTAAGGACATCCAGTGTCTTCGGATAGAGACTGCAAGCATTTTTAGAAACGTTCTAGAGGTCCTTTGCATAGATACATCAACCAACAGCAGTCGGTGTTGAGGATATGGAAGGATCACTTCTGCAGACTGCTATACGGTGGCGATGACCAATATTCCGTTGTCAGGTATAATGAGCCATTCAGCAAGATAGTCAAGATTCCCGTCAACCCGATCAGAATGAAGTGAGGATAGCGATACCTAAACTTAAATCCAATAAAGCCGACGGCCTCACCGCCGAACTTTTCCACACAGGAGGAGATGAGTTGGTAAGGAGCATGCTCATCTCCTCCTGTGTTTAATCTGGTTGAACGAAAGTGGAACCTCAGCATCGTTTGCCTGATCCGGAAGAAAGCAGACACTCTAAACTGCCCCAACTACAGGGGTAAAAGTCTCTTCAACGTCGTATATAAGATTCTGTATATCTGTCTGTATTATGTGAACGCCTAAAACCGATCGTCAAAAACCTGATAGGTCAGTGCGGTTTCAGACCGGGAAAGTCCACAATTGACTAAATATTCACACTATGGCAGATATTGGAAAATCCAATGAATATAAAAGCGATACGTATCACCTCTTCATCGATTTCAAAGTTGCCTATAATAGCGTGTATACTCATTCTCCGCATCCCCGCCAAGCTCGTTCATCTGTGTAGGACGACGATGGAGAACTCTCGCTGCTCCATTAAAGTTCGAAAGAACACCAACAAAACGGCTGCTGCAGCTCACGAACCCGGTGGGTCAGGCTGCAAGATGGATTGAACGATTTGGCTTTATGCCACTTTCCAATACAACTTTCTTATGTTACCTCATCAGACTACAGAAAGATCGATTCACCATTCTGAAAAATATTAAGGCGTAAACACGACTAGGTTAGAATAGGTTAGGTTAGGTAGGGTTATGAGGTTGTCATAAAACACTAGGCACCAAAGTGGGCCCATCGCGATCCCTGGGAAACCTTCACGGCAAAAGACCTAAACCCAATCCTCCAAGCAATTAATCTCCCTACAAAATCTGAAGAGATCCTTGTTATGGTTCAAGGACCTCACCTCCTCCAAGTTATCGAAGAAGTATCTACCCAGGTACTTTAGCCCTATCGTGGCAATTCCATGACATTCACAGAGTATATGAGTTATATCCTCTGGGACATGTAGGTCATCGCAGTATCTACAAACATCCGTATCGGATAATCCTAGTCTCATGGCATTCCTCCTTAGGAGACAGTGGCCAGAGAGTATTCCTATCGCTGTTCTTAGCCTCGATCTATCTAACTTAATTATCTCCCCAGATTTTCTGCGATCTAACACAGGCCACAATGCCTTAGACACCCTGTGACCATCTAAGTTTGACCATCTTAGATTAGCCGTGTCAATGATTTTATCCCGGATAATTCCCTTAGCCACGCACCCTGGTGGTTTAATACTACCAATTATATCGCTACGTGGGTGCCGCGCTCCTCTTTTAGCCAGCGCATCGGCTTGCTCGTTGCCTTCGATATCGCAGTGTCCAGGGTAAACACGACTAGATATGCATACAATGGTAGCAATGGTGTAGTGGTAACATCGTCAATTGCCACGCTAATAGTTCATGGGTCAAATTCTGATGTCCGATCAATTGCGAAAGCTTGTGTGAACACTACTTCGAAGGCATAACACTGGCATTAGCTTGGTCATATGGCTGCAAAAATTGTTCGCTCTGTTGATGATGATTTGGCTACGACATCGGTTATCGGGGAAAAAATACTGTGAATCAGAAGCAAATACCATACAACAAATAATAACAAAAATCTCCCCAGTTATCTAGACGCCATCCCCGGAGTTTCTCTGAAGCATAAATAACTGAGCTTCAAACCCCTGCAACAAATATTTCTCTCTCTCTCTCTATCTATACTTTCCACCGCCCGCACTGTGTGTAAACATGTTAAGGGTATTCATAACCTCTTGAGTGCGCGCAAATTATAAAAAAAATAATAATAATAAAAAAATACATACATATTTGGCTCAACATCCCATGGAGGGCCTAGGCCTAGCTTCTCGCAATCACTTGTGTTGTTTCCATTATATTTTTCACATGAATGGAAGGGAACTACAGTTTTGTGTCGTATGCGAAAAGCAATTAGTCGCTTTTTCGTGACAACAATGCTCTCGGATGTTTGTCAAACGATCGCGAGAGGTGGGACCGTAAAAAACATTTTTGGTGATTTTTCTGGGATTCAAACATGGAACCTCTAGCGCATTGATCCCACACACTAGCCACTGCGCCGCGGCACCCACAGGACTATAATAGCTTTAAATCTTTTTTATTTTGAAATAATGAAAACAAAAGATTGATTCATGTAGGTAATGTATGTGGACATGGGACATTCTTCAGCTCATACACCGGATGGCCTTCGGTCTCACATGCAGGTGCTCACTTTGCCAAAGCGACACAAGGCCAAATGTTATGCGTTCAATTCGACAGACTGGTCGTTTATAAGGAGAACATTAGTCCGAATTGGTACGCCATACTACCTGCGAAAAATAGTGGCAAACTATCTGTCTAATAGAAGTCTTAGGTATGAAATCGACTCCCTTCTGTGGAACATCATGTACGATGGAGTTCTGCAACTATCTATGCCGCAAGGATTCTCTGGTGATATCGCTGTGGTGACCGTTGCGAAATATACCCACGAGATAGGTATAGTATATTGCTTCATACATGAAGCAATATACTGCATTAACAATTGGTTAGTGAAAGCTCACCATAAAACGGAAGTCGTCCTTACAACCAGTCGAAAAGTCCCAGAATACGTCAACATTCAGGTTGGAACCAGCAAAATAAAGTCCACAGACGCCATCAAATACCTTGGTGTGATGTTAAGCCTTGGAAATCCAAGCAGCGCTCCGCAGGATCCTTCCAAATATCGAGTGACTCGGTTACACCAGGCAAATTCTACTCTTAAGTGTAGTCCGCTCAATCCTCCTTTATGCGGCCCCGGTGTGGGTAAAGGCATTGACTACAAAAGTGATACGAACCAAACTTACTTCGGTATAATTTTTTTTTTTTTTTTAAAGGAAACCCAAATCCCAGAGCACTCAGACTTCTCTAGTCCTTTGTACTACCAGTCAGGAACCTTTCTTTGCTGCAGGAGTTGGAAAAACTTCGATGTAATTCGTTTTTCCTTTATATTTGGGTGGCTGATAATTGCTGTTCCCCGCTGAGGCTTGAACCTACGGTATATACATTCTTTTTGCTCTAAGAACAATAAGTGAATTTAGAACAGTCCTAGTTGAAGCAGCATTTGTTATAGCCGGAATAGTACCCATCGACATTCTCGCAGATGAGATGCTGCGAATTTATATAAGGAGACTCCCGCATCCGCAAGATGCGGCTGCAGTGAGAACAATAAAAGAATAAGGAAGGTCAACATCACTACCTAGCTGGCAGAACAGATGGGACAGTGCCACAAAAGGCACTGTTTGAACAAGTCGCGAACACGGAGACTGTGGCTGGATTCCAAAACCTCAAAATAATGCGCATCGTGAATACATCACTCTCGTTGTGATGCGATGTTATGATGCTTTCGTTATGTGATGCTCTGACGATGCGTTGCAATCTTGGACGTTTTGGGTCGATCTGAATTAAAACCATTATAAAAAAAAAAAAAAAATACTGGTGGTTTTGAGTAAATTTTACAAAATTTAATATGTAATAAATAATTTAAAAAAATATTTTTTTACGAATCTGTAGAGGACGCTTCCATTTTGGTGCAATAAAAAACAACAAAACGTCAAATGGCATTTGCATCACATCAGTTCACGATGCGCTGTTTGCTTTTGTTTGCGCAGTAGATACATTCACAATGCGTTTTGAGACGTTATACATTGCATCACCGTAACCTATTGACGTTTAGGAACGCTTGACTTCACAGTACTGCGTTTTGGGATTCAGCCACTGATTTGGCCACTCCCACAGTACGCGATATTTTACTGCAGACGGTTCATAACCCATCGTCTATAATCAGATGCTGTTATCAGAAGAGAGCTGGACAGAAATTGGCGCATGCGAGTACATAGTAAATGTGCAAACTGAGCTGCGAAGAATCGAGAAAATTCGCAACGCAGCAGAAGCAGAAGAAGCAGCAACAGCTCATGAAAGACGAATAGCATGATATGTTAACCAGCCTCGCGAAGTAATACCTAACGGCAGTCCCGCGGGGGGGAGTAGTAGAAGTGTGCAGGGTGTGGATTAGTACGTAGGCGCATTCCTGTCATCTATTATTCGGTTTTGGGAATCTTGCATGCTAGTAGTTCGGTCTACTAGTGTCCTTTGGCGTAACAAAAAAAAAAAAAAAATATAATAATTAGACCAAAAATTTAAAATACGCTTTCCGAAAGCGTCATCAAATTTTAACGTGTAAATAGGTAATGTCTATTAAGCTTCGTAAAAGTTCACCGGGTGCGGTACTTTCGACGTTTACAAAGCTTTTACGAATTTGCGGTGCCTATAGTTATAGGTATGCGCAGTTGATCAACCTGTAGATGATCAACAGGTAGATGTTCAACTAAAAGAACAATCAGTGCAAGATCCTCATCTGCTGCATCTTCAACCTCAACAACCTCATCAACCTCATCAACCTCAGCAACCTCAACAACCTCAGCAACCTCAACAACCTCATCAACCTCAACAACCTCAGCAACCTCAACAACCTAAGAATTCTCAACCAATCATCAGCAATGCCAGAACCTTACGTTCCAACAAAAAAAAGGTGATTTTGCCTAATGCAAACGTTACTCCTTCTACCCCCTTAATCATTTCCTCTCCCACTGTGCCGTCCACCACTGTCAACTCCTCATTAACGAGTGATGCGGTGTGCAATCGTGCAGCTAGCTCTGCCATTTCGGCAGCCAACTTGTCTTCTCATGACAGCACTTTAAGGGTTGTTCCACCTCCAATGTTGTGTTCTTGTCTCGTTTAGAATACGGAACTAAGTCGACGGATATAATGAATTATTTGTCAAATAAAGGCATTGACACTAATAATATTAGGTGCCATAGTTTAACACCAGCCAATCTAACTGGATTCGATTCATCAGCGTCGTTCAAAATAATTGCTCCGTCTTCGGTTGGGAAGACAATTGTGAATCCAAGTTTTTGGCCCATTAATATGATAGTTAAGGAATTCACTAACCGTCCAAGCACTAAAAGCAATAAGCCAAAAAACTTAATGAAATATCCTTCTATTACCAGAATCTTAGAGGGCTAAGAACTAAATGTACTCGGTTTTTATTAAATATGTTTTGCTCTTCTTCAGACATTATTATACTCACTGAAACGGGCTTAGATGACTCTTTCACACATGCCGTTATTTGTCCCCAAAATTTCAATGTTAATCGTTGCGATAGGTCACCAGATAATAGTGATTACAAAAGATTTGGTGGTGTTCTTATTGCAATCAAAAATGCCTTTCAGTCTTTTGAAGTAGATCTCAATGATTTTTCAGATATTGAAATTTGTTGTAGTAAAATTGTCTTGTCAACCTCGGCTAACATTTTTATAGTATGTGTATATATTCCGCCTAAGTGCTTGTTAACTGTTGTAACAAGGTACCTAGAAGCATTTCGCTTTATTGAAGGTCTCATATCCACGTCGGATTTATTTTATATTTTCGGGGGATGCACATTGCACTTTTCTTAATCCTGTAAATGCCTTATCTGTGATTGGGTAGGAAATCATTGATACTGTCCAATCCCTCGGTCTTCTTTAACTAAATCCAATCAATCAAAATCGTACGTTAGATCTTATCTTCTCTAATAACAACGATGAAAGTATTGTTACTAAAAGTTCCTCACCTCTCGTTTCCGAAGATATTTACCATCCTTCCCTAATCCTTTTTTGCAACTTGAATGTCAATGAAGCTAAATTCTTTAACTTTTATAAATTCGATTTCAAAAATGGTAATTACATTGATATATGCATGTGAGGAGTTGAGCAATTATAATTGGGTCCCACATTTATCGTTAGATATTGATGATTTATGTTCAGAATTCTATCGGGTTATTACTAAAATAATTTTTAGTTTTATTCCTGTAGTTTTAGTCAAAAACTCTACTCTGGGGTCTTGTCCATGGGAAAATCAGATAACCCGCAATTTAAATGTACTTAAAAATAGAGCCTATAGGATATGGCGCTGTAGCATGGAGGATGAGGACTTTGTGTTATACAGAAGACTAAAAACCGAATTTAAAATTTCTTTACACAACTCGTATTTGATTTATTTAAATGAAATGCAAAACTCTTTTAAATCGAGTCCTAAAAAATTGTGGCAATTCATAAATACTAAAAATAAAAGTGACGGTTACCCTGCCTCATTTTCATTTAATGGATACACCTATTTTTATCTGCAACTCGTTTGCATCCTGTTCCAGTCAGTTTATTCAAAAGTGGACTCAAATATTGACAATCCATTTTTTAGTTACCTTGGGAATGCACCTCTTTCCGCGTTCCATAACATTGAGATTTCTCCCGATAGTACTTTAAAAAGCCTAGTCGAAATGGAACTCAACTTTAATCCTGGCCTTGATGGCCTGCCTTCTGGTTTCTTAAAAATGTGTGCTATTCCATTACATGGAATATTATGCGACATGTTCAACTTATCATTAAAATCAGGTATTTTCCCATCTGTATGGAAAAACCGTTTTATTATACCACTTTTTAAAAGTGGTAGGAAAAACAAAGTTAAGAACTACATGGGTATATGTAAACAATCGTCAATCCCTAAATTGTTCGACAAATTAGTTTCTGAAAATTTGAATTTTTATTGCAAATCTTTATTGTCTAACAACCAGCATGGTTTTGTAAAGAAAAGATCCACAGTGACCAATCTGCTTGAGTTCACAAATTTCGTGATATCGGAAATAAGTAAAGGAATTCAAGTTGACGCAATCTACACTGATTTCAGTAAAGCGTTTGACCGTGTTGACCACAAAATTCTGCTTTATAAACTGGAAAAACTATGATTTCCATGTTCCTTTTTACGCTGGTGACCATTGTTTTTATCGGAAAGATGTCAATTTGTCAACTTTCAAAATCACATTTCTAGTAAAATTAGTTCGACATCTGGGGTTCCCCAAGGTAGTCACATTGGTCCTATTTTGTTTATCCTCTTTGTAAATGATGTAGTCTCATTTTTGCCGGAATGCAACATTCTAATGTTTGCTGATGATTTTAAAATTTATTTATCAGGCAATGAGTATCATACATTTCAAGAATAAGGCGTTATGCCGGTGAATTCTCCGACCCTTATGTTATTAAATCACTATACCAAGCATTTGTTAGGTCTCTGTTGGAATACCATATGCATCAGTTATTTGGTGTCCATATTACAAGTTTCATATAACCAGAATCGAAGCTGTCCAGAAAAGATTCTTGAGATTTGCTTTACGTGGGCTTCCATGGTCCGACATTTACAACGTCCCGTCCTATCAATCAAGGCTAAAGTTAATTAACCTTGACTCGCTTGAGCATAGGAGGATGGTTGCTAAAGTGGTTTTTGTTCACAGAGTGCTTACAAATGATATTAATTGCTCCGGATTTTTGAACTGTATTAACATTAATGTCCCATCGACCAATCTACGTAATCACCCTGATTGTCGTTGGCGTTTGTCGTTTTTCGACGATTGTCGTTTTATTCTTCAGCTGTAGCACGAATCCATTTTCATAACTTTTTCACTGTGAACGAGTTGCAATAGTATTCTACACGACAAACAAATTGCTTAATAATGTTTAACAGTCAGCAGGTCGTTGGTATGAAGAAAACGACAATCGTCGAAAGGCGACAAACGCCAACGACAATCAGGGTGAATAATAGATTTTTACTATTACACATTCGCGCACTAACTACGGTCGCTCATCCTCTATTAATGGGTTATTGATAACTTACAACGCTAATGCTATTTTGATTGATTTTAATATATCTTTGGTATCTCATAAAAAGAGATTGATAGGTAATATTCAGTCATGATTGCTAACTCTACGGATATGCTTCAAAATGTTTTTGTATTTATAACATATCTTATTTGATTCGATTTGTATATCACTTTATTGTTTTTCTTTCTTTTTTATTCATACTTTTGTAACTAAGTCTAAGAAAGTAATTGCTCTTTGTTGACAAATAAATAAATAAATAAATAAATAAATAAATATATCCATAGCGATTCGATATATCCTGGGGGCAAATCACGTAACTTTTCAGACGATTATCGTTTGGACGATAATAATCGACTGATGAAAAAAATTGTTGCATATTGTAGGAGTTAACATTTCTCTACCACATTTGGTTGCCCACTGTTGGCTGCATAACGCCTATGCAACCATTTTTTCCATTCGTCGGTTGCTATCGTTCAAACGATGATCGTCTGAAAAGTTACGTGATTTGCCCCCTGTTCAATATTCTGTGGCACTCTGCTCACATTGGTCATCAGATCACATGTACAAAAAAAACCGATAAAAGTTGACGTTTTTAATATACAGGGTGTACTATCAACTTCTTTTCTAATTTCTTTAACAAAAATTCCCAACGACCATGCATATTTTCTTGTACTTTCATAAAGTCCTGGTATCTAGCAAATCGAATCTTTGCACATTTGCAGAATGAGCTATAGGCCAAAACTTACCGGATGCATATTTTCCGTTCAAAAACTTATTTGATTCCATGTTCTTTCTTTTTGTGAAAAAAAAGCAGTCACTTATCCACATACAATTTACTCATTTATTTCGGAACATCGCTAGCGACGGATATTCTAGTCTTAAATTAAAAATTAAGAACCGTACGACGATTGTTGGTGCAAATCTTAAAACTAATAAAAATGCCGAAGCATGCACTACTTTACCTATATGTAAGTGTCTACTCCCTATACATGATACATTCTATTTTAGTTATCTATGACACACAAGTCCATGGTCTAGTCTATGACAATTTAAGGTTACACTTAAATTAGTAATGGCTGTTGGCAGTAGGAATCCTTGTCACCTAAAGCTGTTTGCTCCATATTAAACAGCTGTGCCGTTAATCACATCATAACGGCCGTCAAACAAACTCGCATGTGACCTTCGCCGTTCCCTTTCGATTTCGTCCAAATCGAATGCTTCGTAGACGCCACCCGCAGTCACATCGGCACGTCGATCATCAAATGCATATGCCCGCGTGAATTTATGATGTGCCCCAACCATGCTACCATTAGTGGCTGCCCTACCAACCACGGCTGGATGGGAATGTTGATTGCCATACAAAAAGGAATTACTCGAGAAATTTGAGGGTGATGTTGGTATTGCTGCCGGCCACTGTACAGCGGATGGCATCAAGGTCGTGGATTGTCTACGTGCACCGGCAGTAGCAGCACTACCACTGTGAATGTTCATGGAATTTCTCACGTCCTCACAGGATTTATGCAACGTTAGCCCGGAGTGATAAATGTTCGCCTCCCTCGAATTATGCGATAACCTGGTCGGCTGAGCTGTTGGGTAATGATTGTGTCCCGTAACAGATAAACGGTTCTGGCTACCGCTACCAGCAGTAGTCACTGACATTAGTAGGCTCTCCTGTGAGTCAAAATTGCGTTTCATGAACGATCTTGGTAACGTGCGACTTTGATAGACATTACAGTCCTGCAGTTGTTTGCCACTGCCTTTGGCGTAGTAGTGCTCTGGGTATGTGTTCCAGATTTCTGATTCGCATCGATCCAGGTCGAAGAGACTCTTCTGATAGAGCTTACCCTCGGCGTGAAGGGATAAATTTGAGTTTTGCTTCCGCAAAGAACTGTTCGCTGGAGGCTCAACGAACATAGAGTTCCGCCGGAGATTTGGATAGTAAACCGCCTGCTGATGGTGATGTTGTTGTTGCTGTTGCTGTACTCGTCGGGAGTTTTGAGGCTTGGTCCCGTCCACGATGTAGATGTTCTCATCATCGGGGTCATCGCCACTGCCATTGATGAAATAGATGTCCTTCGGCTTTGGCCGGACTCCGGCCCGTTTGCAAAATTCATTGAAGAACTCATCCTTTGTCTTCCGGATGCCACGCGATAACCCACAAATGTCATGAATGCCCGTGGTGGAGCCGTTTCTCATCCGTGTCCCATCACCATCGGCATCATCACTGCCAATGGAATCATTGTCTTCGTCGCATCGCATATCCCTGGGGGTTTTTGATGTTAGAGTTCCTTGGTGCTTTTTAGTAGTGGCACTGGTCGAGGTGGTGCTGATTCTTTTTTCGGTTCCCTTGTTGCTTTGATAATGGTTGCTGTTGGCGTTTGTCTGTTGTTGTCCCGGAATTCCATTGCCACCACCGTTGTTTGAAAAAATCTCTGTTGCTGTTGATACACTTCGGGTCAGGGGTGTGCATTCCGACTGCTGTTGGTAGTGTATATCCAGTGGCGGTAGATGATGAAAGTGCGGTGGAGCCGGTTCGGTGTACAGTTCGTTTAAGCTTTTGGCAATATTTTTCGAATGTACGTCGCATTTTTGTGGTTTTTCAAAATAGTATCTGGGAGAGGATGAAAAATAAGAAAGTTTTTGTAAATTCCAAAGGAGATAATGATGGTAGGGGCGGATGGTAAACCTGATTTACTCACCGTTTTTCCAGGTCATTGAAGACGTTCGAAGGATGTTTCTTGCAATTGTAGCCGGCAACTTCCAGTTTCTCCTTGCGACGATGGGGATGATGCTTGGAGCTTCTGTTTTCACCTTCTTTGATTTTCTCCTGGATGTTCGTGAACGAAAGACACGGCAGTTTCTAGAAAAGAAAGATAATATTAAATTTTGTTTATCAAATTGCCAGAATTCCCTATCGCGGATAAGACCGGTGAGGCTCTTCCACTTAGTCACTCTTTGAGGTCAGGTTTGCTTGCAATCCAGTGCGCAAGGTTTATAGTGAAAGGGTGAATGTTGTCGCTATTTCTCGAAGTACGGAAGCGTAGTGGATCACTGAGAGATGGTTTAAGTGGAACGGCTATACCAGCCACCATTTGCCTGCCCAGAAAGTCTAGAGATATAAGATGGATGAGGATATCAAGTGGTTCAAAAGAGTGCACCACCAATACACAAACAGGTTGACTCCCAGTCGACATTTGCCAGCCAGTTTGGGGAAGGCATTTTTCATAAGTTCTCAGAGTATTCAGGTGCTTCTCGGAGGCAGCTATGGTAACGTTGAAAAGGTAGTCGTCCTGTAGCGTTCTACTCCCAGGATAAGTAGTAGTTCGTTCGCTACAGAATTCCAAAAAAATAACAAAAAGATAACACATTGCTTCGGTGTACCTCTACTGACAAACCTTCTACTCGAAGCACAGCCCAGATTTGTATTGTTAATTCTGCTCGTGAGTATACCCTAGCGTTTGACAGTGAAAGTCTGCAATACCATTGAAGGCGACCCTGTTCACTACTGCCCTTTCTATGGCACGTATCAGTAAGTGCAGATCCGTTTTTACCCATTTATTTCTGAGAAATAAATATTGGGAATAATAGTGCATTGGAGACATCTATCGATCAATCTCTCAAGACTAAGGGCTTTTCCGCTTCGGTTACGAAGATAAATCTTCACCTCCTTTCACAACCTGAGAATATGGAGTAAATACATTTGAATACAGTTACCAGGCACATAAGTATAGTATTCAAATTGTCTTCCTATCTAAGATAAGCCAACAACAACAATCGGGGGGGTTAAACAAAATATGAGAAATATTATGTTTCCTGTTTAAGAGGACTAATTAGGTAAGTCTTGATACTCCAGTTCATACTTATTGTACTATTCCTCTTGGAGGGCATTTCGCATGAGTTCCTTAGGCACAGTAAGGTTTTTAGAGGAGACTAGCTGTTACCCTGCATTTTTTTCATCAAGACTTGGAAGAAATAAATTCAAATCCCAAAGAAAGATTACATAGGAAATGATCTCTTAGAAGACGCAACACGTATGGTCACAGCAACATCTGAATATGCAGCCAAGGGATCTAAAAGCGACTCTAACCGACTACACAATGCTCAAAGTACTTAAAAAATGGCGCCATGGTCAGTTTCCCATCCAGGGTAGTGTGGGGAAATAGGCGTAGTGACAAATGAGTACGAGATCACGATCTTCACCGATGGTTTGAAAATGGACTGTTGGGTTGTTGCGGGGATTTTCTAGGATACACTCAAGTCATACCGGCTACCGGATTCGCGAAGAGTCTTTCAGGCGGAAGCTCTCGATGTACGAGAGACTTGCTGTTTACTCAAATACAACCCTATACACATTCTAGTTAACTCGCTATTCACATTAACAGCCAGGCTGCTATTACGGCAATAATTTCCGCTACGTCACCCTTCAAACTGTTGGAACCTCGTTGGGTTATCGGTTCAAGATCACACTCCTCTGGGTACCGGGACACAGCAACATAGAAGGAAACGAGCCCCGCCAAGGATCTACCCCTGACAGGGCACAGAGGATATCTAGGCAGATCTGTCCCAACTACAATTGGCACAGAACGCAAGACCTACAAAGGAGAAACCGTGCTAGAATTATCGCGGTTAGTACAGGCTACTGGCCCATTGGGATCAGCGCGGTCAGATTAGGCATTGCATTCTATAGCGGACTTCTCCCACTTTAGTGGGACATAAGTTCAAAATCGCATTATGGGCTTATGTCCCACCCCATCTGGACATAAGTCCACACAATTTTTTTTGTCCCACCTAACATGTTTTCTTAGATGTGTTCAGGATAACTCACAAAAAACAAGAAGAGCCCGTGATAAGCTAGTGCAAGCAGCCAAGTTTTTTTGTTCTTCTTCTGTTTGTTTTTAATTTGGTATATAATAGTTTTACAATAAAATACAGTTACTATAATGCAAAAATTGGCGCGAATTTTTTACTTTTACTTTATCAAATTCGCTAAGACTATAAGACAAAATACGATTTGAGAGTTTGATGCACACTCTCAATACTTTCAAACCGGAATATATATGGGGTATGCTGCCGCCCCGCAACCTTCCTGCTTGGGGTCTCTATTGGATTTGTGTTAGTGCGAGGTTGGGCATATGCAAAGTTTCTTTAAATCCATGCGAAACATGTATACATCCAACCTCGCACCTATTCCAAATCCAACAGTGACTCTAAGTATGGGGTCCTATGTTCCACTAGGGTGGGACATAAGTCCATTATGGACTTATGTCCCTGCGCCGCATTCAACAATCTTCCATTTCTCTTGCGCGGCTCTATGTTAGGTACGGCCAGGCAGCGCACACTCGGAAATCCCTTCTTTGAGAACCTAAAAGAGATATAGGAGAAGTAATCAGGTTTTTTAATGGTCACAGGGTGGATTTTAAGTCATTTATTCCGTCGTTGCTTATCTCCAACTTAAACATACTTGTAAACGTCAGTTGCTGTTTTAAAATAACAAAGTTTCAGCATAGCCACTTCTAACTACCTACCTACCCCAACAAGAGGACTTTTATCTAAAGATGGGGATGTCGTTACGCAATGGTTAGTGTGTCGGACCACTGCGCTGCACAAACGTTTTTTTTTGCGGTCCCAACTTTTGCGAATGTCTGATAAACATCTGAGAGTAAAGTTGTGATGAGAAAGTTTATCAAAAATATAGAAATTAAAATTGAATGTGAATTGAGTGCATTCGTCCTCTGAATATGTCATCTAGACAAGGGGGAATAATATCCGATGTCTACTGAATTTCAACGGGTATTATATGTACGTACTGTACTGTACTATACTTTTTTTTTTCGGAAGTAAGTTTTTTAGTTAAATCGTTTTTTGTGTATGTATATATAAAACCTGAAAGCTACATTAAAATAATCTTTAACTATCTTATCTACCTTAGGGGACCTGCATTGCGATTGATCGGGAAACTACTGACTGCCCAAAACTTGGCTTGGGCCAGTAGCGCAACACTTACCT
The DNA here is from genome assembly GCA_945910035.1 of Brachypalpus laphriformis. Taxonomy (NCBI): domain Eukaryota; kingdom Metazoa; phylum Arthropoda; class Insecta; order Diptera; family Syrphidae; genus Brachypalpus; species Brachypalpus laphriformis. The sequence continues at coordinate 12,469,334 of OX246753.1, read as the reverse complement.
CCTAGTGGTGGTCCCCGGGCAACTATACGTATAGACCCTTATACGTATAGGCCAAAATTGTAAGTGCGGGTTGTCTAGGGCCTTGATTCTAGACTAGGTAACGTGGGCCAGCAAGCTGCGTTACCGAATATTGCCCGCTACGGAAACCGACACTATGCCTCGGATAAGGAATGATCACATGTTGACGACTTTTGGCTATTGTACCCGGACAAAGATAGGTTTCTGGAATGTAAAGACGCTCCTCGACTCGGGAAGAGAAGGTCCTTACAATGCCAGATTCCTCCAATTGGAAAACGAATTCCTGCGATATAAACTGGACATTTTGGGGGTAAGTGAAGTAAGATGGTTAGAAGCGGGCGAGTACCAGTCCCCAACGCGTAACACTGTACTACTCTATTCTGGAAGACCATCCGGAAGTCCGCGGGAATATGGAGTCGGACTACTGCTAACAACAACAGCACGCAAGGGCTTAATTTCCTGGCAGCCTCATGGTGATAGGATTTTGACGGCCAGATTCCGGACTAGAGTACGACGCGTCACCATCATACAGTGTTACGCCCCAACGAATAGTTCGTCTGAGGACGAAAAGGAGAGCTTCTACAATCTTTTAAGCGCCGTCTTCAACATAACACCAAATGGAGACATTGTCATAGTGATGGGGGATTTAAATGCCAAGGTAGGCAGCGACAACGAAGGGCTCAAACATGTAATCGGGAAGCATGGACTAGGCAACCGCAATGACAACGGCGAAAGGTTTGTGGATTTCTGCAATGCCAACCGCCTTGTGATAGGTGACACCATGTTTGAGCACAAGACCTGCCACAAAGTCAGCTGGGTTTCCAATGACAGGCAAGCAACCTCCAACCAAATTGACCATTTTGCTATCAGCCGCCGCTTTAGAAGTAGTCTCCTGGACATCCGAAACAGGCGAGGGGCAGATGTGGGGATAGTACGTGATCACCATCTTATGATAGCTACTCTCCAACTACGCACTGCTGCAGTTCGAAGATCCCACGACAACACAAGAATGCCCAGGTTCAACATCGATAGACTTAGTGATCCCTCAGTGCGCCAACAATTAAGGGAGCACTTTTCGCAAGGTGTGGAAGCAATCAGCAGCTCAATGCCCGCAACCATCCAAGACCATTGGTGTGCTGTGAAAAATTTTTTTACATCTGGTGCTGAAAGAATTGTCGGTCGATCGCAGGGAAGACATAGGGCGTGGCTTTCCGAGGATACCTGGAGACGGATTGACGCACGAAAACAGCTGGAAGCTCGCGTTGCAGCTACCCCAGCAGCAGGGAGAAGCGAGCTAGAGTCCATATATCGCATGAAGATGAGAGAAGTTCAGCGTAGCGTACGACGTGACAAGCGCAACTACATCAACGCGCTGGTTACAGAAGCAGAAGAAGCTGCACGGAGGTGCGACAGCAGGACCGTCTACAGAATCACGAAAGAGCTGACAGGTGGTCGCAGCTCCAGCCAACACCCAGTGAAAAGCCTAGACGGCTCCTTGCTCATTTCGGATGAGGACCAGCTCAAGAGATGGAAAGAGCATTTTGCTACGGTTTTGAACCGTGTATTCGCTAGCGATATGCTCCCAAATCAGACTGAGATGCCCGAGGTGAGAAGTATCCGAATACGCACCACGACTCCCAGTAAAGATGAGATCATTACCGCGATCAAGGCACTCAAAACCAACAAGGCGGTAGGACTTGACGGTATTCCAGCAGAGCTCTTACGAGCAACGCCAACAACATCGGCTGAGCGAACCATGCTATGCAATGGAACCCTCTAACTCAGGATGGCAGAAGACCTGGCGGTCCGAGGAGAACATGGCGCAGAACAGTCGAGAAGGAGGCACGGCAGTTAGGGAAAAGTTGGGGAGAACTCAGAGACATTGCCAGAAACCGTACACGATGGCGCGTAGGCGTAGTGGAGGCCCTAGGACCCACAAGGGGATACAGGACATAAGTAAGTAAGTATCTACCTCATTTTCCTCTCACTAACACGGTTTCCTAAAGGGAATGTCAATAACCACAAACCTAACCGAATTCGTATCCAGCACCTTGTGCGCATTGGAGGATGGCAAGGAAGTCGATGTTATTGCTAGCAAAATCCTACCTTCATGAACGTCATTATGAACAGGAACAGGACACCCCCTCTGGTGTCCCTCAAGGTAGCCATCTTGGTCCCCTGATTTCCATTTTGTCAATTAACGATGTTGACGGCATTATTAAACATTCCCATATACCAGTTTATGCGGACGACATGAATATTTTTGCACACATCTCCATATCAACTGACTCCCGTGCACTTCAATCTGACTCGAACAGCTTTTCTAGTTGGTGTAATAAAAACTTTCTTAACTTAAATGTCAACAAATGTCAAGCTATTACTTATTCTCGTAAGCCACTTCCGACAGCTCCTAGAACGTATGTGATTTGCCACGAGCCTGTTGCCACTGTCAGTTTTCTGCGTGATTTGGGTGCCATATTCGACAGTGAGCTTAATTTTCGTACCCATGTTGACAATATTATTAGTAGACCAAATTCTGCGCTAAGTTATGTGAAACGTTGGTCCAAGGAATTCTCCAATCGTCACGAAATTCTTGTACTTCACATTTGTTAGACCAATTATATTGTAGAATATGCCAGCCAAGTTTGGTCTCCGTATGACGATACACATTCGTATCGAATTGAGTGTGTCCAAAGGAGGTTCATCCATTTTGCTCTACGCGGACTACCGTGGCCTGACAGATTAAACCTACCTCCTTACAAGCATCGTTTGAACTTGTTGAACATGCAATCGCTTGAAAATACATCAACTATTAGCAGGCAACATTGATTGTTCTATGTTGCTCCAAACCATCTCACTCAGCACCAATCCGTGTATTCTGAGGTCAATACCTCTCTTCCGCCTCAAGTACGAATTACGGGTGTAACGAGCCTACGAGTATGTCTCGAATGCTACGCATGGCTAATGACTGCAATAATCCTTTTGATTTTCAGTGCAGTAAAAAGTCACTTAGAAACTCCGTTTATTCCCCTTCCTCACTCAGGTTTTAAAATATAAATAAATATTAATATTGTTAAAATTGGTTAAATATTGTAAAAATTAAATATAACTCCCTTACTGCTTGTATTAAGCAAAATAAATAAATAAAATAAATAAAATTAAATACACACTTTTTTGGTGGCGAAGTACTGTGCCGTTTTCTCCTTTTATGTGTATTTTCTTAATATGCAAACTTAAGACTACCTAAAGACTATATAACCCAGCCATGGCTATTTGATATAAATTAAATACGAGGCCCGGTCTGCCCTTTAAGGGTACCCAGGATTTGGAGGAAACAAAGAAACGCGTTCCCTCTCCCTCTATCAGCTACCAAAAGTGATTATATTGCAATTAAACATCTTTAATATCGCAACCTGAAACCGACTTGTTGAAGCTCAGATGGTCCACACTACTCTGTGCGACGTCTCGGTCGTAGTTGAGTCGCCTATTCACAGCTGTTCGGGTGACGTGAAAGATAAACGGCACCGTTAACCTGTCCTGGAACAGATCTCTTTATAGAGAAATGACTGTGGACTGACAAGGCCATTAAGGCGTGCACTCTCGTGTAATTGGGATAGTAAAGCCCCAAAGATCGGGCTATTCATCGATGTCATTGCTTTTGCAATGTGTCTTCGAATCATCTTGATCAAGAAATTATCCACTATGATCAGCTTTGCCCTGTTGTACAGGACCTCAGTGGTATCGACTTTTATGTACTCCGACTCTGGTGCTCTGTACAAACGAAGGCACATCCTCTCAAACACCCAAATCTTTTCCAACCAGTGGGCGCCGTGGCATAAGTGGTTAGTGCGTCGGATCACTACGCATGAGGTTCCAAGTTCGAATCCCAGAAAACACCAAAAAGTTTTTTCACGGTCCCACCTCTCGCGAGCGTCTGACAAACATCCGAGAGTATTATTGTCACGAAAAAGCTTCTCGCCGTTCGGATACGGCACTAAACTGTAGGTCCCTTCCATTCTTGTGAAAAATATAACGCACACAACATGAGTGGTTGCGAGAAGCTAGGCCCTGGCGCTTTCAAGAGCTGTTGCGCCAAATATTTGTTTTGTATTTGGGTCCCACGTTGAACCACACGGGACATACATATGCAAAAATGGGCCGAATAAGTGCTGTGTAGCAGATTGTCTTCACCCTTGCATCAAGTTGGCTGCTATAAAACAGTCCTTTGTAAGGGAGAAAGCATCTTTGGCTCTGGACAGAGCAGCACCTATATGTTTGTTAAAATATAAATATTTATCTAGCCAGACTCTGATCTCACTTCGACTCGCAAAATGGCTGCCCATGCTGTCCTACGATAGAGAATTTTCGATAAGTCTTTCTGGTGTCCTTAGAGGCCCCAGACTTCTCCGACTTCTGAAAGTTGATCTTCAGCTTCCAGTCATCGCAGTATTTCTTAATCTTATCGAAGACACACTGTAAGAGTACTACAATGACGTTGATCTTAGGCTATGACCTGAACGCTATTGCATGGTGAAGTGAACCTATGAGATCGCTGGTGTAAATATTAAATAGGACCGGTGAATTAACCGCTCCCTGTTGCAGACAATTTTTTACTTAAAAATTTCCAGCAGACGTCAAATTTCCATTCTTCTATAATGAACTTCTTACTAGTGGGCATGTCATAAAGTATGTACACCAGTGATTTACTTATGCCCAGCCTGCTCAACTTGTAGAAGAGTCCCTTTAACAATACGGTATCGAAGGCCTTCTCGAAGTCAACCAGACAGGCACCCGTGCATTGTTTCTTGCTTTTGTTCCATTCGATATCTGATACCAGTTTAGACACGGCATATATGGTGTCATGCCCCGCCTTGAAACCGAATTGGTTATCCAGAATTATGTGCATGTCCTTAACCCACTTAGTCAAGGCTCTATGCTTCACTTTTTCGAATACCTTGCTGAAGTTCAGAAGGAGACTTATCGACCGGAGATTTCCCGGATTGGAACTGTTTGTATCCCTTTTGGGAATGAAAGCCTACTACCACCTTCAATAAGCTAATTCACCTTAATCCACTCTCTAATTCTCTTCTTAAAGTCACCACTGTTTTAGAAGAACCCGTAACACGTATATAAACCGCGAAGGTTTGTAAACGACTCCAGTTTGTTCGACATTTTACATTCCACAATTCACTCCTAGTGACATCTAGCATTTTCGGACAGAGACTTCAACCATATTCGAAAATGTTCTAGAGATTCATGTATTTGGTATAAATATACCAACCACCAGAAGAGAAGACATAGTCGATATAAGTGAAAATAGCGATGAACAAGTGTGATAACTGTGAAAGTTAATTATTTGAAAATTGGTGTTGAGAATAAACGATATTGTGATTATAAGTGAATTTGTAGGAACAGTTTAAGTTGAAATTAATAAAGAATAAAGTGATTTGATTATTTTGAAGTATAACAGAAGTGAAATTGATAGTTGTTTAAAAATAAACAATTCAAATACACAGAAGACGGTTTTATTACTACGAACCCCAATAAGAATAGTACAATACTGCCCGGTCAACAACAGAATATTAAGAAAAAGAATGGAATCGTCCAGTTGAAAACTGACTCATTGTTCCGTAGTACGGAGAACCAAATCAATTTTTTTTTTTTTAATTTCGTAAATTTTGAACAAGTTACTATAATACTTTATACCAAACTGCCCACTCCAGGAAGTTTCGTCCACGCTGGCAGTTTTAATGGGTATCTTACTCATTCTCGATGTGCTTTGTGGTCTAGGTTGCGGAATTAATTCGAAATAGCTATTAAGTTTCAATTATCTTATGAGCTCGTATTGTCTATACAGAGAATTCACTGAAAGTAATCAGTCCATTGCAGTTAAGCATTCAAATTGTGTTAAAACTGATTTTGATTCCAAACAAATAGCATCACTTACACAACGTAATTGTTATTTCAATTAGTGAGAAGTTCATGCTGTTTGGTTAGTGGTGTACTAGTAAGTTGTGGAAATACTTGGAATTGCAGGAGTATACAGAAAGCCACAAAGCGTTTTCATCGTTATTTGGAAATTGATGTGCACACACCAGTTAAGTTTTTATGATCTAAAGCGGTGTGGATATACCAATTGTGATATGGCATTATAAAATTGTTGATCCACTTTGTTATATAAAGTTTAGAAAGTAGGAAGAAAAACCCTACGCTAGAAACGAGGTACATTAAAAAAAAATATTATAAATGTAGGGTTGATCTCACAAATAAAACGCACCACGAGACATTCAATACTTTTCTTTATTTAAATGGGTTAAATGTAATTTTCTCCCCGCGTTTGATGACGACTGATTGGCTCTGCATTCTCTGATCAACTGCTATTACAAATCTCAAACGGAGTTGCTCTTTATGTTCGTTAGTGTGTCTGTGTTTGGTGTATGTATCGTCGTCTTCGTTCCGTTCTGTCTACTCGTAGGGTGGTATGTACGTTGTTCGGCTCGATCCTACATAAATAAAACGAAAAATACAAAAAAGGAGTAGAAACTTCTTTCTCAAAGCAGTGACGAGTCGCGTATACCTGGGTTGAATGGTTGAACTCACACTACAAATGTAATAAATACATGTCAAGTCCAAACTGGGTTGACTCAACTCGCTAGGCTTTGCTAGCATTTAAGGCACTATTGAACAAAACAAAACCAATATTAGAAATGATGTTGCTGCTAAACTTATATCTCAGAGCACTCAGACTCGCTTCATTTTCACGGTTTTTACACGTCAGCAGCTTCCAGTTGTTTGAGATCCCCTCCACTTATTTGTGCCATCTGCCGCAAGATCGTCCTCTACTAAGCCGTTTATCTGGGGTGGATTCAAAGAATTTCCGGGTTGGAACGTTCGGTTCCTCTGATTATGGCAATGTCATCGACGTAAGCGAGTTGTAAAAGATTGTACCTCCGGCGTTGGCTTGTGAGTTTCGTACAATTCTTGCAAGTATGATATCAAGCAGATGGCATGATAACGCGTCATCTTGCCTAAGGTGATGTACTCACACCAATCAGTTCAGTGTTGTTCTTTCCGACTTTCCTACATAGAAAGACGAGCTTGGCAAGTATGCCGATACCAGACATGGCTCTGTATATCTGGTGTCTGTACACGTTATCATAGGCAAATTTAAAATCTATTAATAGGTGGTGTATATCGATTTTATATTCCTGTATTTTTTTTCCAAGATCTGCCGCAGTGTGATATTGGGTCAAACAGAGTGATATCTATTGGCCCCCTCGACCTCCTGATTTGACCGCCCCGACTTCTTCCTTTGGGGGTAAGTAAAGGGGAAGATCTACGGGAGCAAACCAACCACAAGCTTGCTGCTAAAAGACAACATTATTCAAGAAATTAAGGAAATAACACTGAAAATGTGCCAAAATGTTATGCAAAATATACCAGAGATTATCTCGAAATGCATTGGACTTATGAAAATTTTATGTAACGTTTCATACTATTTACTATTTACTATTTATTTGTATATCTTTTATAGCTTTTACAGTAGACTATAATAATCCATTAGTTGCAAAAGTAAGTAAAAAATAATTTAATTCTTATATCACATGTGTTTCAATAGAATAGCTTTATACATACCATATTTGTTAGCAATAAAATAAGTTTTAAAGAGAAATTCAAAAAAAGAAAAAAAAAAAAGAAATAGACCCTAATTCACCTAACTTACTACTGAGAGACAGCCAAATATTGAAATAGAGCTTCATCAAACTTATCAGAGCCCCGAAATTTCCTTATGCCGATGGGTAGAGAATTCCAAAGCCGAATAGTATGAACGAAAAATTGCCGCTCGGAGGCTTGACAATTAAATCGTGGTTGAATGAGCATAAAAGATCGCGCCGAGCTTGCAAATACTAATTTTTCATATAGATATGACGCCTGCTTCTTTCCGATTATATTGTTTAGAAATTTTAACTACAGTATTCAATGTATGTATGTAAGCTGTATCCAAGTAGGTCGTTAACATAACTAGAAATATGATCACTGCGCCTAAGTCTGTAAACATATCGAACCACGTTATTAAATGCGACCTTAATTCTTCTCCCGATTTCTGCACTATGGCTAAAAATATTTGGCATCCATATGTAATAATGGGAATGATAAGGGCTTTCGCTAGCATTATTCTCGTGTTAAGCGGTGTAAAGTGCTGCGAAGTATACAGGTTTCTTAGACATCCTTTCCAATTAGTAGTTGGATATGGATATCCCAATTAAAAGTGCTGCTGAACCAGATACCTAGATTTTTTGCTTTTTCAATGTACTCAACTGGAGTAGTTCCAAGAAAAATTGGAGGAACACACCTTATATCTAGACTATTTTTTGAAATAACCAAGCATTTGGATTTGTTTGGGTTCAGCCGTAGACTATTTTTCTCAGACCAAAGTAAAATCTGTTGAAGATCATCATTTAGCTTACTCACCCCGTCTTCAATCAAACCTAATTTACAACTTAAGTGGAGCTGGACATCATCAGCGTACATATGTATTGATGAATATTGCACGGAGAGCAGTAAGTCATTTATAAACAAGGTGAATAATAATGGTCCATGGATAGAGCCTTGGGGAACACCTGTTGACGTGTAAAGGTATTGGGAGAGCACATTATTTATTGAAACGGCCTGTTTTCTCCCGGTCAGGTAAGAGTGCATTAATTTTGCAGCTCCGTCAGAGAATCTGAACGTATTTTTCATTTTCAAAACAAGCTCAGAATGATTCACTGTGTCAAATGCTTTACTGAAGTCTAAGAGAGTTAGGAAGGAAACCAAGTCATTATCCACGGCACTTCTTAGATCGTCGCTGACCTTTAACAACGCAGTAATACAACTATGTCCCTGCCTAAACCCATACTGTTTGTCACAAAGAAGCTTATATCTTCGCAGAAAGCTTGTTATTTGATAATGCATTAGTTTTTCCATGACCTTAGACAGAAACGGAAGAATGGAGATCGGTCTATATTCCGGTAGCGATAATCTTGTCCCTCGTTTTTTTAATATTGGAATAATTTTCGCAGCTTTCCAGGCTAAAGGAAAAGATGATGACAACAGGATAGTGTTAAAAATATGTGTGAGTGAGGGAAGAATATGAGGTAGAATTATCTTAATAAAGAGTGGGTGGATATCATCGACATCAGCTCTAACGACATCAGTATCTTCAACCCTGGAGAAATTGAATGGGCTCAATCCACGAGAATGAATTGTTGTGCACCAGATGTTTGAACTTTAATAAACTCAGCATTTAATTTATCTGGGTCAACATTTTCAAAATCAGCCTTCTTTTTTCTCCCAAGTCCAAGCTCACTTAAATTCTTCCACAACATTCTACATGACAAGTTTACATTAAGTTTATCGCCGTAAAACAATTTTTTTGCTTGCCTTATCTTTGAATGGACTTTATTTCTGAGATGACGGAAGGTGTTATAAAACTCTGGCAGCTTAAATCTTTTTCATCTGATGTATGCACAGTCCCTACTATTCCTAAGTTCTAGGATTTCACTGGAGAACCAAGAGGTAAATTGGTTTTTCAAATGTTTGGTTTTGATAGGTATATGCAAATTGTACAAATTGCGTATATTGTTCTGTAAAAAATCGATTTGTTGATCGGCTGAGGCCATGTAATATATTTGCTGCCACTCAATACTTAAAATATCTTGTTCAAGAAGATTAGTGTTCAGGTGTTTAAAATCCCTGTACGCATAAGTCACAGGTGAAAAAGATGGACTGATGTTGAAGCTGGCGAACAAGAGATCATGTTTAGAAAAGGCTGGAGCTGACAACTGATCATAGCATAAAGAGCCTTCCGGGTCGTTTACGAAAAATAGGTCTAGTAGAGTACTGCTGGTGTTAGTAAAATGCATGGGAGATGACGTATTTACGGGATAGAGACCAATGGTGTTCATTGCCTCGATAAATGAATTAGATGTCTCTCTATTCAACATATTGCAATTGAAATCACCACAGATGATTATTTTAGCAAAATTAGGTGAAATATTTTCTAAAGCCGTGTAGAGCGCAGCAAAGTCAACATTAGCGTTCGGGCGATAACGCACGCCTACAAGGCATTTTTCTCTTCTGCAGATAATTTCGATGAAACAGTAATCTATAGGACTACCATCTTCGCTATTCATTACAACTTTTCCGCTTATACCAATTCGAATGTATATAGCTACTCCACCACCTACCCTCCCGCGCCTGTCGGAGCGAAACAATCTGTAGCCACTTAAGCAGTACGCATCATCGGAAGTACTTTCTTGGAATCATGTTTCTGATACACACACTATGTCAATACTAGAACCAACAAACAAAGATCTAAATTCATCTATCTTGGGATACAAACTTTGGGCATTTATATGACATACATCGAGCCCGTTTCGTTGTTTGGATAAGACGTTCAACATTACACGAAGATTATCGTTCGTACTACGGGCATGTAAAGAATTTTTTCTAATCATATTCATAAAACTTAAAAAATAAGTAATAATATTCAACTCTACTCGGCAAAAGGAACTTGCAGAATTTTCAGTCTCTTTTCTAGACTTATATGGATAGAGTTTAACTTAAGAAAAACAATTAGACTAGTTTCAGCAGCTTTTGCATTGAGTAATAGAAAGACAATTTTGAACTCCATAGTTTCACTTGAACATCGTAGAAATGTATCGTGTCTTTCCCTATTTCGCTTCTTTTTTTTTTTAGAAAAAATGCTGCAGCGAAATAGTCAGTTGCATTCCTTCCCTTTAAAACATTAACCGCAATATTCATCATACTTCGAATGCACACCAGTTCACTTTGTCAAAAGCCGAACAACACGTCTGTGGAATGATCTACCAGACTGTATTTTCTAATCATTACAACATTCAAGCATTTAAAGTCAACGCAAACCGGCAACTCTATCGTTCCGCTTTCCCTTTTCCCATCCGCACGTGGAAAAAAAAAAAAAAAACAAACAAACAAACAAACAAGGTATCTTTTAACAATTTCTGCAGAAGCTATAGAGACTAGGAGGACGATTTATTTGTATGGCCTAATGGCTCCGCAATACACCCGTAGGTATCTTTGCACAACGACCAAATCAGTAATAAGTGATATAATCCTCTCACACATAACTCAAATAAACTAGTCCCTTATTCTTTGGTCTAATTTAAAGCCAAACATCATAAAACCCTTCAACCAACGCTTCCCTAAACTACCTTGAAGGATTACCAACAAGCAACAGCGGAATGAAATTACCTTCCCGACAGTGATGCTTTAATAAACTAAACGAATTAGACAAGCGGAAGTTAAGTCGCGATTATATCATAAGTCTAGAGAGCGCGGAACTCCAACTCCAAATAGACGTGAATGGAGAGAACACCTTTCCGCGCGGGTGTAACGAATGTTTTTCAACTTTTCAACCGAAAATGAAATTTGCAACCGGAAATGCGGTTGCCTGCAACCATGACGATAGATATGACATCCGAGTTCAAAAAACGACCCCACAGCCGCAGCATTCACATGAAACTTTTCCCCGTGTGAGTTGATTGGCTGAAGCTCAAGGAGTCGTCGTTTCTTTCCGTATTTTCCCTTCCCACAAACTTTGTTTGTTGCACTTTAAAATAATGGAAAAGTTCAACACCATACCCTGGGGAAGATTAAAAACTTGTGCCAAATGAGATTATCGTGCAGATTTTCAGAGAATTCCTAATTTGGGCTGGTGGGTGGCTGGTTATAATAGTGATTGTGTAACTTTATATATTACCGGGTGACAACCACCTGCACATAATATCAGATATCGAACATTCAAGAAATAATATGTTAACAGCTTCCAGGGGATTATACAAGATATGTCTTGCCAGAACCCAACCACTATAAATTGTGTTTTATACGTACGTGTTTCATTATTGTGCAATTTGTTCCCACAAGCACGGAAGTGAATATTTTGTTCATCTATTGCAGGTGAGCTTGTGGGTCAGTTAGACCTAAGGGGGGGTCACCTTACCCTGTGTACCCGCCCTAACTTGTGCGCAGTGTGCACAGTTTGTACCATCATTTATGTAGTAGGAATATTTGATTGCAAACTATTCAATAATCTCATTACCATCGACAGAAGGTAGCACAGAAGGTAGCATGATGCCCTTTAATGTTAAATGAACAGTACAAGTTGTGTACTTTGTTAAGTTAACAAATTTCAGCAAGACAAAGAGATCGACCTGTCAGAAGTTTGTTACGGCTTCCTATAAAATGCTGAAAAATAGTCTGCTACGATATGTTTATTTAAAAGTACTGTTCTGATACAACCTGCTTCTGACTCGAAAGTTAAGATCAATGTTATTAATAAAAGTTGGCAGTATTTCATTGAACCTTTTGTTGAATATAATCTACTCTCGCTAAAGGCGTTGGGGCCCAGGTTCATCTCGAACTCTAGCGCCACCTAAGTAAGGAAGCTTAAGGAGTTATGACTATTCTTTTTATGTATTGTTTGAATAATTAGCCTGAACGACGTACCGATGCAGATTGGTCTTAAATGTCTGTAGGTTATAATGGACAGGAAAAACAGAGTTTCGAGGAGCATTTCACGTACATGTTGTGTGGTCCATGAAAGAATCTCTATATTTCACGGTACGTCTGAAGATAGGCTTTAGGGTAAACTGATGAGCATTCGAGGCATGACGAGTACTGCGATTTAAATGAAGAAGGGGAAGGATGCTACTGGCTATTTCGTTTGAGCACTTTCGGTGGAAATATCGACATGAGTCATTACGGCGGTGTTCAAGTTATACAATACTGCTCGCAAATTCGTATCTCCTATAAGCTTTATCGGGCGATTTTGTATCCTATCTAGCAACTAAAAATGGTTTTTGGGGCAACTGATCGGATGTAAGCGTTATATTTTTACTTAATTGAAGCCAGATCAGAAGGAGTAACATATTTCTTACATCACTTTAAAAAATCTTTCCCAGCATTCTTGGCGATTTCGAAATATGGCCATTCCGAGCATGGAAAGTTGTTCGGTTTCAGCGATGCAGGTGCCATTCATGGATAACGGCTGATGGTTAGGGTTTCGCTTTTATTACATTAAACACCATTGAGTTTTGGAAGCATTAAACTCCACTTATTGCTTAAGCCCCATTTAAATACCATACATATGCTGTAAAAGTTGGAGTTTAATGTATTTAACATATGTTGTCCTTTCTCATCTACGACCGAATAGCAGGATCGTGAGTTTGGAAATGAATATGAAAAACTAAGGATGTTGTCATCAGCGAAGGATGGATTGGATTAGAAGTTGCAGACAGAAGATCATTTATTAAAATGAGAAAGAGAGTCGGAGGCAAAATAGAGACCTAAGGGACACCAGCATTTATTTCGTGAGATGCAGATCTGAAGCCGCCCAAGACAACATGTATTGAACGGCCTGAAAGATAATTTCTAATCTATTGAAGAAGAGACTCATCGGCGCCATATGGACGCATTTTCGACAAAAGAATCTGATGCCAAATTCTGTCAAATCTCTTAGGAATATCGAATGCAACCATTTTTGTTTCGCCGAAGTGATGAAGAGATTAGTTCCACTTTTCGGACAGATAGTAGGTCACCAGTGAACCTGTTGCTACGAAAACCATACTGTCGGTCATTGAGGAGCTTTCGCGAGTCAACATATTTCTTAGCTGACGATTTATCAGCGTTTTCATGACATAGGAGCAGATAGGGGAGCCACCGATAGACACGTATGTATATACATATAGTGGATAAGACTTAATCTATACGCGGACCAAAACTGATAGGTTTTTGTCACCGACAAAAGTGGTCTTGTGGGTGTCCTTCACCGTATACGTCTTAGAACTTTGGCAGCATTAATTTGGGAGCTGCAGTACGTCTTGACCTCTGTGAAATAAGAGAATGTTATAGCGAAGCAACCGCTATTGTTCAGCCATGAACAGATTGTCTGGATACCAGGCTAAGAAGACGGGTGGACATCTTGTGTGTCCAAGAGACGAAATGGAAAAACACCGGGAATCGGACGCGTTTCTTGTACGTTAGGACAAAAGATTACAAGATGTTCTACTACGGAACGGAAAAGGATAAGAACGGAATCGGTATCATCCTTGCGGCAGAGCTACTTGGAAACGTCCTGAGCATTTCGAAGTCCAGCGACCGTTTGATGTCTCTCAAACTAGTAATACAAGGAGAGGTGTGGAATATTGTCAGTGCATAAGCTCCCCAAAATGGGTGCAATCAGAGAGATAAAGATGCATTTTGGCTAGATTTCCACAATCTCCTTAAGAACATCCCAAAGGAAGAATTTCTATTTGTTGGAGGAGATTTGAAGGGACATGTCGGGAAGTCAAACGAAGACTATGAAGACTGCCATGGAGGACTAGGATATGACACCAGGAACCTTCCTGGTGAAGGCATCCTAAGCATGTTCAAATCACACGGTCTTATCGTGTTAAATACGATGTTCATCAAACAAAGCCGACACCTGATCACTTACAGCAGTGGTGGAGATGAAACTCAGATTGACTACCATTTGGTAGCCAGTTTCATGAAGCCTCGGGTAAAAGATTGTAAAGTGATCCTGGGAGAGGCAATCGTTCGGCAACAGCGTCTCCTGCTAACAGAAATTTTTATGAAAACACCGAAGAAAAGCAAACAAACAAGGGTCTCTGAGAAAATCAAGTGGTACAATCTGGACAAAGAAAAAGGCGAGGCTTTTGTTTTCGTAATGAAAAATTACCTCTCTCAAACCATCAACGGAGCTGAGGATGAAGAGTGCAGAGCACGAAATATGTAGGATTCCCTACAGCGAACTTGCTTAAAGAAGGCCAAATCACTGCTAGGAGCTTCAAAAGGCTACCATCAACACGCCAAGGAAACGTGGTGGTGGAGTGATGAAGCTAAGAAAGTGACAAATGAGAAGAAAGCGGCTTTCAAAGCTTGGTCAAAGTGACCCTCTAATAATAATGACGAAAAAGTTTGCCTCGAAATGGAATACAGATGCTGCAAGAAAAAAGTGAAGAAGAAGTGCGCCCAGCTTCAAGCAGAGAGTACGGAGGGCCTGTATCGGGAGCTGGAGAAAATATCTTCCCCGGTTGCTGATGCAAACTAGGCTATCCAGAAGCTGCGAAGACACAATATGAACAAGAGTGCCAATATCTTCAAAACAGCCGCCCAAAGAAGGAGGAATGCTCAGGAGATTCGTTCGCTAAAGTTCATTAGCAATGCTCATGGCCAGCTTCTTGTGGATGACGACAAAATTCTGCAGAGGTGGCGGCAGTATTGTGAAGAACTTTTAAATGAACAGTTTCCCCGGCTATACTTTCCAAGAGCCACCCCTAACTGTGAAGAAATACCCGACATTACAGTCGAAGAAGTTAGTGAGGCGGTCAAATACTCCAAAAAACGAAAAGCGGTTGGGCCAGATGAGATACCCTCTGAGTTCTGGAAAAAGATGGGAGACATCGGGTTCAGATGGCTCAGAATCCTCATCTCCAAATTCGTGAGATGTGATCCAATGCCGAATCAATGGAGGGAAAGTTACCTTCTCCCTGTATACAAAGGGAAGGGTGATACGCGAAACTGTGATAACTACCGTTCGATCAAGCTGATGTCACACACCATGAGCGGGTATTAGGTGGCCGACTGCGAAAAATAATACGGTTATCTGATGATCAGTGCTGGTTTGTCGCGGGTAAATCAACCACAGATGCAATTCAAAGTATAAGGATCATAATGGAAAAACATCGTAATTCCTTAAGGGATTTGCATATTGTATCGGTTGACTTTAAAAAGGCATTCGACAGACAACCACGAGATCTAATATGGGTGGCGCTAAGACATCGAGGGGTTCCAGAAACCTATGTACAGATGATCATGGACATGTACGAGGGAGCAAAGACAAGAGTAAGATGCCCCGCTGGAGTAACCGAAGAGTTCCCAATCAAAGTCGGGGTGCACCAGGGAAGCGTTTTAAGCCCTTTGCTCTTTATTACAGTCCTTGATTATCTGCTTGAAGGTAAAGTGATGGACCCCAAGGTACATCAGTTATTCTTTGCTGACGATGGAGCCATCATAAGTGAGGATCCTACATCCCTGCAACGAGCACTTGATGTGTGGGTGGACGTCTTGGAGGGAAATGGGTATCGCATTAGTTAAAACAAGACAGAGTACTTGTGCTGCCCGTTCTCTGATCCACTCAGGCCTATTCCAGACATTTATTTGAATGGAACAGTGCTTCCCAAGTGCGAAGAGTTCAAATATCTGGGATCTATGATCAATAGCAAAGCAACTTGTGATGACGACATCAATCATCGTGTAAGCGTAGGGAGGATGAAGTGGCGAAAAATGTCCCATAAGTTGAAAGGAAGGCTCTACACCGCAGTTGTGCGTCCAGCGCTAACATACGGTTCACAATGTTGGACGATGTACATGATGAAGATGAAGATGCTTCGAATGACAGCAGGAGTGACCAAGCTTGATCGAATAAGAAGTTCGAAGATCCGTGGAAGCTTTCACATCAAGGAAACCATCGTACAAAAAATAGAGCGTGACCGGCTCAGTTGGTATTGCCACGTTCAAAGAAGAGATCATTTGAACCCTGTTAAAAAGGTAATATCAATGCACGTTCCAAAGACATCGCGATGTAGGAAAGGTAGGCCTATAAACGCCTGGATCACACAAATGCGACGACATCGGCATTTCATTGGCCTCAGTAACCGAGTGATCCAAAATCGGCAGGCCTGCCGATATTTTCTGAGGTCAAATAGGCGAACCCCACAGGCGGATCAGTAGAAATGCGGTGAAGTGGGAGGGTTGTGATCCCTTGTTTTCGGATCATGGCCTCGCTGATAAAAGGAAGAAGAAGAAGGGAAGATATCTGCATATGGGGTGTTCAAAAGAATAATTAAAACAATTTTGAATCAAATTGAAGAACCGCTTGAATCAATTCTTGATGTCAAACAAGTGGGCTCCTGCGGATGATCCTTTTGTTCTTATTCATAGACTTCAAGTCATTCAACAGTGTGAATGCCTTGCTCAAGAGATAAATTCCCGAAAGCTCGCCGTTCTGAGTGTAATTATGGCCTAGTTTTTCCTACAACGGTAAGGTGTCGCATGGTTACCAGTGTGTAACAACATACAATGGACACCAGAATCTTGCCTCAAACATCTGGATTATGATGACCATGTTTGCCTGCTTTCTTACAAAATAATGGACTTGTATCAAATGGTTCACAATCGGAAAACCGAAGCTAAACTAATCAATCTCACCGTTCAAGTAAAAATTGCTTGTAAGCAACTTGAGAATGTTGTAAATTTTTCTTACTTATGTAGAATGTCGTGATTTACATCCTGGCTCAAAAGATGGGACTCTCTTATCCACTTTCTTTTGAAAGTCTCGCAATATCAAGTTTTTTTTTTTTTGAGATAGCATACGATGATAGCCAAAATTTCAGTACCAAAGATGATATGTTTATGTCAAACGTGAACGAACTCATTATTTCTTTATTCAACTTAATCAAAATATAAATGTAATAAGAGTTAATTAGGAATAATACTAATCTATAAATGAATCCCGAAGAAGTAGATGGTGGGTGGACGAACCCAAAAAGTCCAAAGCGATACTCATCATCTCCTTATCGATTTCAAGGCCGCCCATGACAGCATCTACGAGTATATAGAAAAGCTATATAGAGCCATGTCTAGTTTTGACATGACGGCCAAACTTGTCCGTTAGCGCAGGATAACGATGGAGAACGCTCGCTGCTCCATGAAGGTCGATTATGACCTCACCGAGACCTTTGATGTCAAAAAAGGTCTTAGAGAAGGTGACGTACTGTTATGTGAACGGATTGTGCGAACCTCACAAGCCAACATCAGAGGCACAGTCCGTACAAATGCTTGCATACGCCGATGATATTGACATTATTGGAAGAACTCAGCGGGCATTGAAGCAGAAGCGGTCAAAATGGGTTTAGCGATAAACAAAAACCAAGTTATGCTGTCAACAAGAAGGAACAATTAACACCGACGAATGGACAGAACGTCACAGTGGGCAGCTACAACTTCGAAGTAGTAAGGGACTTTATCTAACTTGGCTCTGCTATTAATTGTGAAAACGACATCAGTGCAGAAATAGAGCGAAGAATAACTCTTGCCAATCGCTGTTTTTTTTTTGGGGCAAATATGGGAATTCAACAGTAAAGCTATATCTCGAACAACTAAGAAGACTTAAGACATTCATCATTCCAGTCCCGCTCACCCACTCTTGTATTGCGCGGTATTTGCGAAATGCGGAATTAGCATTGTAAGTGTATTGCACTTAAGGTGATTGCTCGCGCTGAACCCAAATTGGAGTTTAAATTGCAATGTAAGCGTTTTGCTTAATTGCTTGGACTTTAATTGGGTTCAGGTTGTACAGGTTGTGCAATACACTGGCGCAGCAGTTCTGCATGTTGCGCATAACATACGTAATATGAGTAAGTTGGTCAATAGAATAAGAATAATTATAAGTAATTGTTAAGCATAGTAAGGAAAAGTATGAAATGAAGAGTGGAGTTGGTTTTCGACTGCGAAACGTTTAAGACGCGGTTTTATTTATCAAATCGTTTTTCCTCGTTGTTCTCACGTATCCCCAACATATTTGGCGCAGCCGGTAAAACCGAATACAATACAACACCTTTTTGTAAACAAAAAAAAAACAAAAAATTGTTTTAAACTCGATCGGTAGGAAGTGAATAAGAAGTGAGAGAAAGTGAAAAAAAAAATTAAAACCAAGATCAATAAGAAGAAGAAGATAATATAAAAGTTCGTAGACCGTGTTTGGTTGCAAATGACAAAGTGAAAAAAAAAAAAATAAATAAATATAAGATTACAAATTTGATAACCACGATCAATCCACTAAACGATCGATAGAGTTAGACAAAAAAAAAATACAGTTTAATGAACAGAAGTAAATTACTGAAAAACCGAAGGGTAAGAGCAGCAACGTTGGAAGAAAAAATAAATAGCATATCGTTTGTGAACACTAGTCCAAACGAGATAATAAGCACCGACGAATCATCGGACGAAGTCTTCCGGCCCAAGGAAGATAACCACCGGATCTTCAGATCAGGAGCAACATATGCGAGGACTTCAACGCCAACAGCAGCACCGGGGATCCCTCAAAGAACAGTCCCAACTCCAGTTTCGAGAAAAATATCATCGGACCCCTCAACATCAAACACACAGGTAAAGGAAAACTGTAGTATTATAACTAATATAAGACCTATAGTTAAGAACGTAGGAAATAAAAGAATGGAAAGCCTATCTATAGTGGCAAAAAATATATCACTAATAGTGCCCAGTTTTTGTGCAAATGTAAACTCGAACCCCCAAAATTTAAATCTGGAAGCTCGCATTTTTCTCGACGCCTGCAAAACAGTGTACGACAGCCTCACTGCCGAACAAAAAATCGTGTTCTTTAATGTAATAAAATCGAAAATTCGTGGAGATATCCACAATTTAGATAAGGAGAAGACTTTTAATGACTTTAAGGAATTTTCAAATTTTTTTATTAGAATTGGTAGTTCCGAAAAAATTATATACGGACTATTATGAAGATCTCGACAGGTGCAAACAGTTGCCGGGCGAGACCCTTCACATGTTTGGCGTTAGACTGAAGCAAGCCTTATCAGTTTGTAAATTGTTTACAAAACAACGCCACCCAGAACACAATGCAACCCTAATTGCAGATCTTGAGCAACGCGCTATTAAAGCATTTAAACTTGGGCTCTTAAGTAGACGTTTGCAAGACTCAATAGTCAACGAGTCGACGTCTAATTTAGAAGAACTTATCGAAAATTGTACCAAAATAGAAAAATTGTTCCAACAAATGGACAATAACTACATTGGTACAATTTCGAATGACACATCCTATTACCCACACTTTCAGAACCCCTCATTTTTAAACCAGAATTCCCAGTTACAAACCCCTCTATCCTACGGACCCAATTAATTCTCTAAAACCGACGATACAAGATCAATTTGCCTCATTTACAAAAACATTGAAGGATTTATTTGTATCAACTCGTCTTTATCAAGAGAATGATCAGGGCAGTAGTGAGAAGTATATAGGGGCGGACAGTTGCAATGTAAATGCGTACCGCACTGTACCAGATGCATTTTGCTTATTCTGTAATAGAGCAAATCATACTATTGAACAATGTGATCACAGAAAAAATACTCCATTTTGCGCAATATGTAAAATGTATGGCCATGACATGTCAAACTGTAGACCAAAGTCTGGCTTGCAGAATGCCAGGCCAAGACAAGATAGCTTTTTTACCTCCCAAAGATATAGACCTAGTATAATTAATCAGAACACAAGTTACACATAACAATCTCATCCCAACACAAACAACCAACACACAAACTAACCAAACCGCTCAAGGAAATAAATCCAAGTATGGTAGCAATCGTAATTCAAATTCTTTGCTATGTAACTATTGTCTCCGCCGTGGTCATTTAGAGAATGACTGTTTTCTTAAAGAGAGACATAATAAAGAAAGGCAATCGGGAAACGAATAAGGGTCTTCTCACAACGGGTAGTGAGGGACCCGAAAATAAAGACAACAACTATTCCAATGTCCACAAATAATGATTTAAATGAAATAATTAATTCAAAAGAACACTACTACCCATATATACTCTCCAGTTTTGCAGTCCCCTCAAAATCGATTAGATCAAACAAACAAAATGTAGACATACCAAAGAGTGTGAAGAAACAGAAAAGAATAATTAATAATATAGATACCCAAGAGGATGTAGATTTAAGTATATTTTTTAATCTAGCAGAGGATATTAAAAAACAAAGTCATTGCCCAAATAGTATACCATATAGGATAGTAGTGGCTCCAAGCGACAAACGTTAGAAATGTTTAATAGTTCCGAAAATGGTGAACGATTTTTCGATTCCAGTAAACCAATAAAGCCTAGCGAATGGCTAGAATCTGGGACCTCCGCGCAGGTATTAAACGCCAGTCTACCACTGCTAGGTACAGAATGGAAACAAACTAGGACCTCCGCGCAGGTTTTAAACACTAGTATGCCATCTCTGGGAACAGAAAATCTGGAAGGCGGAAATATCGATACCTCAGCATTGACCCAGCTAGTACAACCAATTCAAGGAAATATCTCGGTTACCAATGATACTAGCGGGAATGAGCAACGCTGTAGGAACGCAATTATAGAGATCCCTCTCGATATATCGAAGAAGCAGTACGTACAACTTTTAGTAGATACTGGGGCAGACATAAGTGTAATAAAAGCTAATAGCATTAAGGATAATACATTCGTAAACACCTTTGAAAAGCGAACAATGAAGGGAATTTATGGTGGAAAAGGGACTACTTTAGGTACTTGTATAGGAAACTTATTGCTTGGGAATAACTTATCCTGTAACTTCCACGTAGTAAGTGACAGCATCTTTCTTTCAGCTGATGGAATACTAGGCCGAGATTTCTTATGCCAGTACAATATAATTGATTGCATTCAAAATAAACTCATTTTTGTGGTAAAAGATAAGATTATGGAAATCCCTTTTCGTCAAACTGTAAGGGATACCCATAGTTTTTCATCTACGGCATACAATGTTCCAGCGCGAACAATGAAAAATATGTCATTACCAATAAAACCAACAAAGGAGAAATTTATGTTATGCACGCGAGAAGAAATTGAACCTGGTGTTTTCGTAGGCAATTTTTTAGTTTCAACTAACAATAACAAAATAAATATTGGGGTAGTTCATGGATCAACTCGCGATATTAGTTTACAAAATTACAAACCGAATCTAGAAAATTTAGATGATTATTATTTATTACCACTTAATGCATCGGGAGTAGATGATAAAAACGCGTCTATGAGCCGTGAAGATAGGTTGAAAGAAATAATTGATTTTAGTGAATACCACACTGCAGAAGAAAAGGAAACCATTCTTCAAATATGTACAAACTTTAATGATATAATGCATTTAGAGTGAGACAAACTTACACATACGTATGCTATTACACACAAAATCCCCACAAGGACTAACCAGCCTCCAATAAATAGCAAGATGTACCGCATACCCGAGATTCATAAAAAAGAGGTAGAGGCCCAAGCTAAAAAAATGCTTGAAGACGAAGTAATTGTACCAAGCAGTAGCCCTTGGAATTCACCAATGCTGATTGTACCCAAGAAACCAGGAAAGGATGGAAGTAAAAAATGGAGAATAGTGATCGATTACAGAAAGCTAAATGATGTGACTATTGGTGATGCTTTCCCACTCCTGAGAATGGAAGATATTCTGGACCAATTAGGAAATGCAAGGTATTATACTACCGTGGATTTAGTAAATGGATATCATCAAGTGCTGGTAAATAAAGTAGAATACTGGACGGTATTCAAGGCTGGAAAAATGGACCTGGCAAAATGAAGTACTCGAAGTTGTGAAGGAATATAAGTACCTTGGGGTAATTATTACCCCCCAAATGTCGTTCAAAACACATCTGAGAGAGAAGCTCAAAGAAGCGAAAAGAGCAATGAATTGCAGCTGGAAGGGCATCCTCGGAAAAAAAGACGTACCGCCAAGCACCAAATTCAAAATTTTTGAAGCAACTATGAGATCGATCATGTGCTACGCTGCCCAAGTTTGGGGTATCTCTCAGTACGAGGAAGTAGAAGGTTTGCTTAGATACTTTCTAAAAAAGATTTTCAGATTGCCGGAAAATACTCCGAATTACATGCTGCATCTGGAAACAGGCTTACCTCCTTTATATGTATTTACCTTAAGGTTGCACTTCCTTTACATTCTAAAAGTTATGGAGCTCCCCCGCCATCGCCTTCCCCATATTATCGCAAAACTCCTGATACACCGAAAACAGCAATTTTTCGGCGAATGGTCTAGGTTAAGCAGGGAATACAATCTCCCCATAGATAAAAATGGCACGGAAACATGGAAGCGTACCCTACAGG
The DNA here is from genome assembly GCA_945910035.1 of Brachypalpus laphriformis. Classification (NCBI taxonomy): domain Eukaryota; kingdom Metazoa; phylum Arthropoda; class Insecta; order Diptera; family Syrphidae; genus Brachypalpus; species Brachypalpus laphriformis. Next base: position 12,446,303 of record OX246753.1, on the reverse strand, counting down.
AGCTGTTGATGAATATTGAAGATTCCACACGAGCGGCATTCAGAGTGAAAGCGCAGCATAGCGAGACGAGAATCACTTATCGTTTACTCGATCATGATCTGGGGGATAGAAATTATTTCCACGATCGCAACAGCCTAAATACAATTTCCACCATCTTCAAGGCCAGAGGCGAACTTCTTCGACTAAACTTTATGCCCTACGTAAGCGATGGGAATGAGGAATGCACTATATGCAACCTTGGTGCGAAAGAAGACGTTCTCCACTTTATTGGAATATGTCCCGTATTAAAGGAGATTAGGCGAGTCTACTTGGGTAAAAATACACTTGCAGAAAATGAAGTAATCGCGCAATTAAATGGTCAAGACTGGAATCTGTTAGCCAACTATATCAGATCTGCATCAAAATATCGTCAACAAATAATAAACGAAGCTTTTTAGATATATTCGTAAAACCAAAACCAAAACTGTATTTTTTATTTTATTGGAAAATTTGTTTTTAATTATAAATATGAATTAGAATTCTCTCTTTTTTCGGCTGACGGCAATTGCCAATGTCATTTACTGTGAATTATTGTAACAGACCAAACTTTTGTTAAATAAAAATCACAAATTACTACTACTACTACTACTAAATAAAGATGATCGTGAAAAAACCGCCTTCAGCACGCCAAATGGACACTATGAGTACAATAGAATGCCGTTTGGACTGAAAGGCGCTCCAGCATGTTTCCAACGATTGATGAATTATGCCTTAACGGGGCTAAATAATACAGCATGTTTCGTATACTTAGATGATATCGTGATTCATGGAAAAAGTCTTCCTGATCACAATCAAAAATTAATCCAAGTATTTGAATGTCTCCGCAAATTTAACTTGAAGCTAAATCCCAAAAAATGTCAGTTCCTGCGAAAGGAAGTAATATACATCGGTCACATATGTAATAAAGACGGATGCCGACCAGATCCGGAAAAAATTAAGTGTGTTAAAAATTTCCCGCGTCCAAAACGCTTGAAAGGCGTGCAATCATTTCTAGGTCTTGCAAACTATTATAGAAAATTTATAAAAGATTTTTCCAAAAATGCAGCCCCAATTAACAGATTATTAAGAAAGAATACAAAGTTTGAATGGTCAGTCGAATGTGAAAAATCATGTTTACTTCTAAAGAGTATGCTTTCTTCAGAACCCCTTCTCGCCTACCCTAATTTTGAATTGCCATTTAACCTTACAACCGATGCGAGTAATGAAGCATTGGGAGCCATTCTCTCGCAAGGTACCATTGGTGAAGATAAGCCAATTGCATACGCCAGCAGGGTGTTAGGAGCAGCGGAGAAAAGATACTCCACAATAGAGAGGGAATTGCTAGCAGTTGTATGGGGTGTAAAAAATTTCAAACCATATTTATACGGTAGACAATTTACAGTGTACACTGATCATAAGCTCTTGCAAGGTGTTATGAGTATGAAAGATACTACTTCGCGTTTAGCAAGATTCCATCAAAAGGTTACAGAATATAACTTTAAAATTGTTTATAAACCCGGTAAGTATAACACTAACGCTGATGCTCTAAGTCGAATCCCATATGAAAAGGAGGAAAGTGATTGTTTAGTGATAACAAAAGCTCAATCGCGCAGGAGAAGAGAGGATGAGGTTAAAGATTCTGATGAAACTGAAATAGCAGATGATAATGAATGTACCAAAAATGATAAATGCAAGATTGATGCAATCTCCGATTCAGAAAACGCACTGGATTATACGATTTTAACCGATCCAGAAAAAATTAGAATCGTTTTAAGGGATTATCATGACTCTCCATTAGGTGGACATCAAGGATTCAAAAAGACCTTACATCGAATACAGACCAAATATAGATGGAAGAATATGAGCAAAGAAATAGACAGTTATGTCAAGAAATGCACTAAGTGTCAAAAAAATAAATACAGTAGAAAAACCAAAGAGCCAATAGTTATCACTGATTTAGCTCGGGAATCGTTTGACAAGATTTATTTGGACATAGTTGGATATTTACCAGTGACATCGAATGGAAATAAGTGGATTTTAACTTTCGAAGATGACCTGTCTAGATTTATGGATTGCTACGCTATGCCGGATGCATTCTTTTTTACGAAGAAATAATAAGTAGGTACAGGATACCAAGGATATTAGTAACTGATCAGGGCTCTAATTTCACTAGCAAACTATTTCATAAGCTCTGTAAACTGTTAAAAGTTAAACATATAAAAACCACAGCATATCACCCACAGTCTAACGGTGCGCTAGAAAGGTCTCATCGACCATTAGCAGAATACTTAAGAAGTTTTTTTGGAAAAAGATAAAAATGACTGCGATAAATGGCTAATACAGGCAACTCATGTACACAATAACACCATACACTCAGCAACTAAAATGACTCCATCTGACTGTCTGTTTGGATTTACAGCTGAAATTCCAACAAATTTAAAAAGAGAACCAGAACCAATTTACAATCATGATGATTATTGTTTGCAACTTAGAAATAAAATTCAAACTGCCCACGATATCGCGAAAAGGAATTTAGTTAGTAGCAAAGAAAAGTCGAAGATATAGTACGATAGAAAAACAATTCCTTTAAAAGTAGATATTGTTGATAAGGTACTATTATTGGACCAGGCTAGACCTAATAAATTATCTCCTCTGTGGATTGGTCCTTATGAAGTTGTAAAAATTAATATTGACGTAAACACTACAATCAAAATTAATAATAAAGAAAAGCGGATACATAATAACAGACTCAACATTTTTAACGACTACTGAATCGCATAATTTACTATATATTATAACGATATATCAGTATAATTAATGAAAATCAGTCATAATTTAAGAATCTAAATCATAACCCACACAAACGAATTAAACTCACACAACACATACATATCGGCACAACAATTTTTATGGTGGTAGCTTTGGTAATAATAGTAACGATCTTGATTAAGTAAGTTTGTTTGAGGCATGTCGTCGTCGCACTGTACAGGCAGTCGGGAAGAAGATCCAAAGGGCGAGATCGAGAGTCCAGAATTAAAGAAAAGAATTAATTAACAGTGTTTTAAAGTCATTTCGCAAAAAGAAAAGCTCTATTTCTGATATTTTTAACATTTAGAATAAACAAAATAAGTACATATGTAATAATTTGTTCACTGTTTTATTTTTTTAAGCTGTATGGAAACTAATACCAATATATACTTTGTATAAGATGATTACTAACACTGACTTGTGTTAATACTATATATTTAATCGAAATATTGTAATAATACAAGTTATATGCATTATTCAAGAAAAACAAAAAAATTGTAGAAAGAAATAAATTTGAAATTTCCAAAATTAAAAAAAAAAAATTTAAATAAAATATAATAAACTCTAATTCTGATATGTTTAGCATAAACAAAATATACTGGATAAGTACATATGTAATAATTTGTTCACTATTTTATTTATTTTTGTTTTACTCAATTTAATAAGTTGTATGATGACTAATACCAACTCTGTACGAGAAGATTACTAATATTGATTTGTGTTAATATTATACATTAAATTGAAATATTGTAATAATACAAGTTATATGCATTATTCAAGAAAAACAAAAAAAAAAAAATGTAGAAATAAATAAATTTGGAATTTATAAAATTAAAAAAAAAAATGAAATAAAATATAAAAAAAAGATAACATAATACGTACATACATATGCAAATGTTTTATTTAATTTTTTTTTTCCTTATGGGGAGGGAGGAATGTTGTGCCTCCCGCTCACCCACTCTTGTATTGCGGGGTATTTGCGAAATGCGGAATTAGCATTGTAAGTGTATTGCACTTCAGGTGATTGCTCGCGCTGAACCCAAATTGGAGTTTAAATTGCAATGTAAGCGTTTTGCTTAATTGCTTGGACTTTAATTGGGTTCAGGTTGTACAGGTTGTGCAATACACTGGCGCAGCAGTTCTGCATGTTGCGCATAACATGCGTAATATGAGTAAGTTGGTCAATAGAATAAGAATAATTATAAGTAATTGTTAAGCATAGTAAGGAAAAGTATGAAATAAAGAGTGGAGTTGGTTCTCGACTGCGAAACGTTTAAGACGCGGTTTTATCTATCAAATCGTTTTTCCTCGTTGTTCTCATGTATCCCCAACACCGTTTACGTTGACTAATTTTGGAGAAAAAAAATTTAATGACGAGCTATACGTGCCGTACAGTGACATCGACGTAGTCAAAAAACCGTGTATTAAAAGTTTGAGATGGCTAGGATATGTAGAGCGAAATACAAAAACGCTCCGGCCCGTAGAGTGTCTTCGAATCTAACCCACAGAGATGAAGTAGTGCCTCTTCGCCGTAGGTGGTGCGCACAGGTTCAAGGGGACCACGGCCAACTTGCAGTGTGCAACTGGAGGCAATTAGCTAAAGACAGAGCTTAATCGAGAGGATTGTCGTTAAGGCACAGTTTTACCCCGAACTGTAGCGCCAAATAAGTAAGTCAATAATAACCGGCAGATTTTCAATAAAAGACGTCTTGGCCTAAGACTTCCTGGTTAATCCTATCTCGGAAACTTTGTGCTACTTTACGGCGCAAAGGGAATTCCGTTGCCAATTATGCTATATCACTTACGGAATCTGATAGTGTAGTGAACCGCTATAAACAAATGAATAAGTTGCAAGGCAATTCAGAAGTTCGAATTGAACTCACGAGGGGTTTCAATAAAAATGTTGAATATCTAAGCTCTGCCTTTACATAGGCCAAATTGTAGGACTTTTCAAGTCGCCATAAAAAGGATTACTCGATAATTGTCTAAAAGCGACAAACGCCAACGACAATCAGGGTGTTTAACTCATGCCCAAGAATAAGAATGTTGGCGGAGGAATGAACTAAGTAGTTTAACCATCCTCCCTCAAAGTTAAGAACTAACAACGCATTGTTTACCAAATGAGGACCCAGATTTACTTTCGAATGACGCTGTTAATAGTACACACCATGGGTGGTAAAAAAAAAATGTTAAAAAAAAAAATTGCCACTTACGCTATAGTATCCAACTTCCTGTAAGCTGATATACAGAAATACATTCAGTACACCAACGAACTCTGTCGAAATGAATCCAAAAACGTACAGAAAAAAACTCTGTCCGTACGTGAACTTGAACGCTGCTGGTTGCAGTGTCGACCTTGGTCGAAGTTTTGAACCAATTTCCGCCTTTAAAATTGAAATGTACGCAATCAGTCCAATTAGCATGAAGAGTCCTGCAAAAAAGATGATCACACTATATGCTATCTGAATAACTCAATAGTCAGTACTCACCTGACACTATGAACATAATTCCAGAGCTGAAGTAGTATAGGTTATTCTGATTCGAACACGTTGGCACCAGGAATACTATAAAACTAATCAATAGGAAGACGCCAGATGCCAGAAAGAATGGACACGACTTTGTAATGGTATCTGTTAGAAAGGATGAACAAAAAACAACAATAACAACAATAAACAATAAATTTATTACATCAATGAATTCGAGAGAAATTTGCGTTGTTCTGGTATTTATGACATGTTTGCTGTCATCTAGAGTGATATAGGGACAGCGTGGATGGATGGAGGGTGCAGGCAGGGATTGGCAAAGGATTTATGGTAATTTCAGTCCCCCCATTTTGCAGACGGCAAGCGTACATTCATCATATCGAACTAGTTGGCATTTTGAGTAAACAGTTTTGAACGACTCTGCATATATGCTGAGCTTAAGTTTTTCAAGTTGTGGCTGATTTATGCGCCCAGAGTTCCGGTTGTAGTCGTGCGTCGTGTCGTGTATCGTCTTCGTCCTGTGGTCCTTAATTTATTGGCTCGAGATGGGGGTAGTGCCACACTTTCTCTGCCTTCACTTTTTCTGTGGTGTGTGAAGTTAAGTGCTCCCAGGAAAGAAATTAGCTGCACTACTTCATTCTATGCCTGTGCCAGGACAATAAAGGCTGGTTAACTACATTTACTCGCATTCGCCCCCGGCTTAGTTAGAGTTTAATAATGGCAGCAGTCACTTTTGGTTGTTTAGCCATAGGCAAGATGAATAAATGTGACGCCGCTGCTTTATGTTCCCCATTCATATACATATAACAACAACACACACATTGTTTCTGGGACACATTAAACGAGTCCTTAACCCGTAAAGAGGATAAATTTAACAGCATGAATGTGGAAGACTTCGAAGAACGTGAGTATATATTTAGCTTCTTCGTCGGCATGCTGTTAGTGCGTTTTCTGTTTCCCGTCGTTTAATGCCCCAAGGACGAACGAGGAGGAGATTTCTTTGGAAAAAAAAAAGGATTCTAAGTGGCGCTTTGTGGTGCACAATGTCTTCCTCGTTTTCATAGTCTCCATCACCGACGTCTTATTTTTTTCAGGTTAAGGTGACATTGATGTAGTCTGAAATGGTGATGTGGGGAAGGACTTTCTCTGATACGGTATTGTGATATGATATATGACAAAGGAGATCTATTTTTTTTTTCTGCTTTGCTTTTATTGGATTAGAGTGGACTTTTGAGTGAGTTTTTATGATGCCTTCATTTGGGTCTTAGGGCCAGAGGAGTATCTTAGGGACACTTTTTTTCTCTTCTCTGCATTTTTTGTTTTTGTGGAATGCCTTCGGAAATTAAGGTGTTGGCAGTAAAAAAAAAAGAATTTAAATTACCTACAATACCTGCAGGTAATAAATCACAATTTTACCTCAAACAAGTCCACGTGAGATAGGGAATGGGATGCCTATGAGCGCGCGAAATGCTCATTATCCTTTCACACAAATTAGCGATGCGGATGAATTTAGTACGTGTGTGAATGTGGTGTTCCTGTGGAGAGTAAACAGCGTTTGGAGGTGAGGATTTAATTAAATTCCACAGTGGAAGGCAGAAATGCTTTAGCCTTCTCATTTAATCCATTAAATTTGTCCTGGATGAATAGTTGGTATTGTTGGTTGCTTGGCATGGATCTTTTTTTTCTTCTTCTTATGGGACGAAGCTTTGAGGGGGAAAAGTTCGGTTGAATGGAAGGAATTTCGACGAATGAAGAGATTGGGGTATTACAATAGTGATAGGTCACTGTGCAGGCTCTAGTGGGAGACGATTAGTAGTGGAAGTAGGAGAATAAGAAAAAGATGTACAAATAATCCTAATTCTTGAAAACCAATACAGAAAATGAGGCTTTTCAAGTAATGCTTTAGAGAAAGACATCACGAGCATTGAATCTTTTTTTTGTCCGAACAGAAAACGCTTTACTGGAGCACTCAAACGCGGAGAAAAACTTCCATGATAATCAGAACTGTTTAAAGAGTTGAAAAGATACTCGTGATAATGTCGGCTGAACGTCGGCACTGACCATAATTCAAAAGCTGGGAAAAGAACAACTGACTTCACCACTGAGTTTTTAAGGCCTTCGTCTTGCACTGAAAAGAAGATCACACTACTTCACCCAAGTATTCCTTAGCGAAGCACCTTGATGCTAAAATTGTAAAAAAATCTGAAACGTCTCATGGAAAAACTGTGAATAGGCAATCTTACCTTGAACAAAGACCGTTTCAAGACCTTTATTCATTCGACTCAAAACACTTTAAGAATGTTTTTGTGTCCAAGTCAAAAATGTTTTAAGAGTCCAATATGAGGGATCAGTTGCAATGTTGAAGGAGGACAACGTTTTTTAAACTTGATGCCAACAACCGAGTGGAAAATATTTCAAATGATAGTGAACGATTTCGACGGAAAGTCAAGATTCCAGAGAGGGATTTGTTTTTAGCGAATTGAGGATTGTATAGAGCATCTGACTAAAAATTTGCACTATTCTTCTAAACTTATTCAATTATTTTTCCAGTATTTGATACTTACTTACGAGGCTGCAAATCAATTCGGTTGTTGCGTAAAACATGCGGACATTAGTGATATTTACAATGACACTTCAAAAAACGGTTTAAAAAAAAAAATTCCTTCGAGTGCATCATCGGTCCATTAGAGCAGATTACAGCACCCTACATCATAAGCTCTGCCCTTTTATTTCTTCTCTCTACCGGAATATTTTTTAAAATAGACACTCATTCTATTTCTGTCCTCACCACCATGTGTCATTAACACCAGCATAGAGGAGTAAAATCTACCTACTCCCACAAATGACTATACTACCAATAAAATATAGTCGGTTTGACTGTAAGCCATTACAGAGAGAGAGAGAGAGAAACAGAGAACAACCCCTCGGCACCGCGCTGATAGCACATGGTTCGTCTGGCAATCAGTCCGTCGATTTATTGCCACACAAAAAGGGGTTTGAAATTGATTACTAGAGCATAATTAAAATGTTTCGATTATTCGTGCATACATACGGTGAGCGGTAAGTGGTCAATGGACTCCCCACACACAAACACACACCCAATGTGCATTGTAGTAAGGACGAAATCGCAAAAAAAAAAACCCACGGCATCCTCATTGCCGTTTTGGCTTTGTTACAATGTTTTTATTGTTATACACCCATCCAACCCACTTCAATATGTGTTCGCCCTTTTGTTATATCGTTCAGCAACATTTGCTATGTTTTGTTTACTTTGGCGACCCAATGGGAATTGGGCCAATAGACTACCCTAAAGCCATGGTAGATGAGGGAACATATTTATGATCATGTCGCCAGTTATTACATTGCCTGATGGTTTTTTTTTTGCTGTAGGGTATACTACACATATACATACGTACTAATTTCATGACTCCCGAAACGCTTCTAAAAGCGGTATAACTTTTACGTCAGCAATTATATAGGTATATTAGTAATAGCCGTTGGGAGGCTTAGATGCAGAGGTGGATTTCGGAGCGTGCAGAGTACTCACAAAAGCTTACGCCATACAGTGCTGTATCTATAAGTATGCAGCTATAAGTTGAATTTGTTACTTACTTAATTTAATAACAGAAAGAGGAATAACCACCTCCTTATGGTACCTTTTGGATGGATACTTCATAGTGAATCAAGGAATACCTTTGGTTTTATGTGGGCTTAAGCACCTAAGTTTTCTCTTCGAAAAGCGGGTGACTGTGGAAAGAATAAATCTGGAAATTTGAAGCGAAGACAACATTAGGACACAGAACCCAGGGTTTCATTTTCGATATACAAGTTGGAAGTGCAAAGTATCTGCAAGTATGTAGATCAATGCAAAGTTAAATAGAAGACCGCACACAAATGCTCGTAATTCAGCATCTCATCGGCAGCGCCATTTTACACTATTCGCCGTGAAAAATAATGTCTAAAACATAATAGCGCTTTGGCTTCGCCTGACGTTGAACTTTAGCTCGCGTTTGAAAGTTAATAGCTGTGGAACAAAGGAACAAATTTAAACATACGTTCAACGTGCGCTCAAAGTGGATGGACCGTAACTGGAGCAAGCCAAAGCGCTACTGTGTCTTAGGTATAAAGTTACCTCAACGTCAGCGTAAACGTCAAACGTAAATCTCAACCTCAAACATGGAATCAATTTTACGAAATGACTTTACTCGTAGAATCGACCCACAACAGCAGGTCAAGTATCGGGGTATAACATTGATTGGAGAAAAACCTGTAGAAACAATAGTTGTTAAACGCACCTGAGCTGCGCTCGAGAACTTGAAATAAAAGATAAATATATACCATGATGGACAGGCCCTTTTTAACATATAAGCCTGAAGACCCCAGCCTGGGCAGGATGATAAAATCTTCGCAAAAGTGAGGCTGGGGTCTTCAGGCTTAGTGAAAACACTCCCATGTGTCTGCATAAAGGTGGCAGTGGTGCAGTTGGTAGTGCGTTTGCTCGTTAACCGATGTATGCAGGTTCAAGCCCCATCGCGGAACAGCAATCATCAGCCACCCGAGTATAAAGAAAAACGAATTACATCGAAGTTTTTCCAGATTTGTTGTGGTGTATTTCTTGACGTCTCACAAGCTTTCGATAAGATTTGGCACGAAGGCTTGGAGTATAAATTGCAACGACTACTGCCATGGCAAATTTTTCTAATCTTACAATCGTACCTCACCGAGAGACTCTTTCGTGTTAAGTGCGGAAATGATTGCTCTGACTTCAAGCAGATTACGGCCGGAGTTCCACAAGGAAGTATCCTTGGCCCGCTTCTATATGTACTGTACACGAGTGATATCCCGCAGGAAAGAAACTGCGTCGTCGCCACGTTTGCGGTCGATACGGCGATATTGACCACGGGCGAAACTATTGCAGCAGCAACTGGAAAGCTTCAACATGCTATTAATAAAGTCCACGCTTGGACGAATTCTTGGCGTATTGTGCTGAACGAAGCAAATTTACTCACGTCAACTTTACGTACAAAAAAGTGGATAGATTGCCTGTAACGGGTGGGCCATCTAGTGATTTCTTTTTAAATCATAGGTTGTTTTGACACAGACAGCTGTTTTCCGCTCGAAATCTTGATAGAAAGTCAGTATCATACCTCCGCGAAACGAAATGAGTCGCTTTACGCTTAAACAACATTGGGAAATATTGAAAACTTATTTCCAAAGTGAGTGCTGTGTAGCCCAAACAGTGCGTTTTTTGAAAAGAAGTTTTGGCCGAAATGAAGCACCCACCGCGCCTGCTGTACGCATGTTTGTGCAAAAAATTCGTTAGACTGGTATGCTAGTGGACAACACTCATAGTCCCCGTTATCGTACGGTGCGCACAGACGAGAATGTGACTGCTGTAGCCGAGAGTGTGAGACTCAATTCACGAACATCAACTCGTCATCGATCTCAACAGCTCAACATTTCACGCACTAGTCCGAGAAGAATTCACAAAGATCTGGGATTATTCGCTTACAAGGCCCAATTGATTCAGCAATTGAAAGCGCACGACCATCCGCTTCGTTATTGCTTCGCAGTTTGGGCCTTATTGCAGCTTGAATTGGACAACGATTTTGGGCGAAAAATCATCTTTTCTGACGAGGCACATTTTCATCTCGGCGGCTACATTAACAACAAAATTGCCGCATCTGGGCTCGGAAAACCCGCACGTTATTGTCGAGAAGCCAATGCATCCACAGAGAGTGACAGTTTGGTGCGGATTGTGGAGTGGTGGCATCATTGGACCATTTTTCTTCGAAAATGAGGCTGGGAACAACGTTTCGGTCAACGGTGGGCGTTACAGAGCCATGTTAGTGGCTTTTTTTTACTGAAATTGAAGACATGGATTTGGACGACCTCTGGTTCATGCAGGATGGCGCTTCATGCCACACAGCCCATGCCACAATCGGTATTTTGCGCACCAAATTCCCAAATCGTGTTATCAGCCGTCTTGGCGATATCAATTGGCCGCCTCGGAGCGTTCGTTCTTAGAACGATCGTTAATGCACCGCGGTATGTACGTAACGAAGATATTCATCGGGATCTGGGAATTCCCAGCGTCGTCGAAGAGATAACAAAATTTGCGCGTAAACACAAAGATCGTGTTCACGGCCATTGCAACCATACTGTCATTCAACTACTTGACGCGAACAATTCAAGAATTCAACGACAAAACCTTTTGACTTCGCGTCATAGCATATGCTGGTCGTGAAAAAGGCAGGAACTTTCATTGGAATTTAACCTGTCTAAAGTGCTACATTTATTTTTAATCACATACGATCATCTTTTCCTAGAACCACGATTCTCGTAAGAGAAAATAAAACTACTGGATAAGCGTCGGCTTAGTTGCAGTAATCATTTTGAGGAGAGGTGTTTTTTTTTTCGTGCGTCGGGCCTTATGGTGTCTTTGGAACATTTTTCACCTGCTCTCGGCAAAAAAAAAATATTATAAAATGATACGTTCAACTTGTAATTTAAGGAATTTTTTCGTTTCGGAAAGAGTTTGCATACATAAGTAATACTCGTAAATGGGATAATCAGAATTTTAGCCAGCATAGCTCTAGTGCACACAGGCGTAAGGGATATGTAATCTTCATAGATACTAATAGCCCGAGTGCTAATAGCATGCACGATTAGCAAACCTGAGTAATCGATTTCAGGAATACCCCTACATACTAAACACACACCCTACACACTTCAACCACTCTCCCCGCGGAATTGCCGTTAGGTATTACTTCGCGGGGCTGGTTAGCAATTTATGCTGTACTTTCTGCTTCTCGACGTATTCTTTCTTGAATTCGAAGCTGCATTTGCACGTGCGTAATAAACGCGCAAATTTCCATACATTTTTCCTCAGATTGTACCATTTGATCTATGAGGAATGGAGGACTGGGAAGTTCGTTTCTCCAGTTTTCAAATCGCCTAAAGTAGAAGACTGCATGCTCCGTATCTTCCTCCTGGTCTGGACATTCTGGACACAACGGAGAGCTACCGTGTCCAAACCACTCAGCTCTTGAAGCTGCTTTTTCTTCTTCTATAACCCTTCTTCTTTCGCTAGCCTCTTGATGGCTCGAACCTCTCCGATTGTAGATTCTCTGCATCTCGTTCGCGAGGATGTCGATAGGAACCATTCCTGCTATGACAAAGGCTGCTTCGTCAGAGATAGTTCTAAAACCACTGATGGTCCTTATAGCGCAGAGTCTGTAGGCTGATGTAAGTTTCCTTCTTGTTTCTTTGGTCGCGAGAGCCCCCGCCCAAACCGGAGCCGCATAAAGAAGGACTGAGCTGACAACTCTGGATAGTAGGATCCTCCTAGCGCATCCAGGTCCTCCAATGTTGGGCATTATCCTTGAGAGTGCTGCCAGAAGTCGTGACGCTTTTTTGCTCGAATAATCAACATGCTGTTTAAACCGCAGTCTATTGTCGAGCATTACTCCTAGGTATTTGATTGCTTCTTTGGATCTGATGATTTGGGTTCCAACCTGTACATTCATATATTCCACAGATTTCCTACTGGTTATTAGAACAGCTTCAGTTTTGTGGTCAGCTAATTCTAAACCGGCGGATCCTAGCCAGCTTTTGATTTGACTGATTGCCACATTTGTAGCTGATTCTACTTCACTGATTTGTTTTGCTACTGTAACAACAGCGATGTCGTCAGCAAATCCAATTATATTCACTTTAGGTGGCAGTGGTAGTCGTAAAACTCCGTCGTACATTATGTTCCATAGTAATGGGCCCAGCACCGATCCTTGCGGGACTCCAGCTGTAACATCGTAGTACTTCACTCCTTCGTCGGTATCATACCTCAGTTTCCTGTTGGTAAAGTAGCTCGCCATTATCTGCAGCAAGTAAGATGGTGTATCCATCCTAGCAAGAGATCTTCTTATAGTGGGCCAGTCTGCCGAATTAAACGCGTTTTTGACACCTAGCGTCACTACTGCGCAGTATTCCTTGGTGCCGTATCGCCATCTTTCACCTTCAATTGCTTCCGCTGCTATATTAACTACAGCTTTAATGGCGTCAATTGTTGAGCGAGACTTTCGGAATCCGAATTGCTGGTTGGACAAAGCCCCTTTCTCCTCCGCTATTGTGAGCAATCTGTTGTAAATGATTCGCTCCAGGATCTTTCCCATTGTGTCCAGTAGGCATATCGGGCGATACGACGATGGGTCTCCTGGGGGTTTGTTTCCTTTTGGCAATAAAACGAGATGTTGCAGTTTCCATTGCTTAGGGAAAATTCCTTCTTCTAGGCACTTTTGCATTATTGCAATAAAGATGTCTCGCCTTTTTTGAGCAGCGGCTTTCACTGCTTTGTTAGGGATGCCGTCAGGTCCGGGCGTCTTGTTGTCACCTATCTTTCTGGATGCGATTGTCAATTCCTCTGTTGTAATCACTGGAATTACCTCTGTAAAGTTTTCTCTGGTGATTGCGCACATAGTAGATGCTCTCCTTGGAAAAAGATGTTCTACTATTGACTTCAGCATTATCGAGCATGTTATCTGCGGAGATTTGCCGCCCTTAAGCTTTCTCATCACCATCCTATACGCCGTGCCCCAAGGGTCTACGTTAGCTTCATCGCGCACACAGGTGTGTACGATAGCGAGTGGTTCAACTTGCGCACGGTTGCGTTGATTCGAGAGCAGATTTTGTTTTTATTTATCTTACTTCATTGTACGATCAAACGCAATACCGAGATTAACTGCTTTATTAACATAGCTTAAGCAGTGGAAGCAGTTTATCACAGATCAATGATGAGGTGTCAATCATATCTTAAATATTAATACGTGAACATGAAATTTATCGTACGCTTTTTTAGTATTTATTTTAAAAGGAGGGGGATGAAACTTATACAAAAAAAAAAAAAAATCGTGTGTGTATGTCGCCGTCAAGGCAGCTAAAATAAAGTGAACATATCCCATACAAAACGCTTAACCAATTAAATGAAAGCATTTTGATCACGTTCATGGTTGAATTTCGACCACATGCGATACTAGTTTTAATAAATTACTATGCATTGCATCTTTTAAGGCTTCAAGCTTAAACCATTAATAGAAACCCACACCGGTATTTGCATAAGATTATAGTTTATATATTCAGCAGTAGAATTGAGCCTATCAATGATGCACCAGATGTCATTAGCAAACATACCATATAAGCATTACTATATTTAATGACACTTATGCTTCATTCGAAAAAAATGATTCGATAGCAAAGGTTTTCAAAGAAGCTGTGCTTATCCTTTGGGATGAATGTATTATGAGTATTCAAGCTCATATTGATGCTGTGAATAGGGTTTAAAAAGGATTTAAGATCTTAGTCGAAGCTTATAGGTGGGGGGGTAATAATGATTTTCCCGCGTGATTTTCGTCAAAAAATGATTGTTATTCTCAAAGGCACTCGAGCCGATATCATCAAAGTTTATCTTAAATTATCTTCTACTCTAAAAAAAAAGTTTAAACCAATATGGGAGCACAGATAACTAAAACCACCGATAATGCCGAGTTCACATCTCTTCTGCTAAGAATTGGTGATGAAAAATATACATTCTGTCAAAATATAAGCGGGACTGAGTCAATAAAAACAACACAAATCAATTAATCATCAACATTTATTTTGTCTCCTTCAAAATAGGCTTCATTTGAAGCGGTACATTTTTTCCAACGAACAATCTAGTCATCTATACATTTTGTATAGGCATATTCCGTTCTCTCAACGAATTTTCTTTTATTTTTTTAATTGACTCAAAATGGGTCCCACGAAGTCGTAATTTGAGTTTCGGAAACAGCAAAAAGTCACAGGGTGCCATATCCGGAGAATACTGTGCTTGCTCGCTCATATTGGTAGCGTTTTTGGTTAAAAAATCGGTCACAAGGATGGATTTGCATACATACTCTTTCAGGTGCGGAGGATATAATTCAATCAAATGAACGTTTTGGAAAAATCGTTCATAGCACAGAAGAGCTAAATAGGTTTTCTGGAGATCTGACGGCTTTATTATGAAGAGCATTTTTTTGGTTCTGCGAAAGAGCTATAGTGTCACAAAAAAAAAAATAGTTCAGTGGATGAAATAAATAACCATAACAGCCACATCAAAGCATTTGACAATTTAGTAAATGGCAATGACAGTGTCAAACACTCTCAAGAATTTCTTAATTCTCTCAGCCCAACAAGTCTTTCGCCGTACCAATTAAATTCGAAAATCGGCACATCAATAATGCTAATAAGGAACCTATGTTCCCCAAACCTTTAGAATAGCACACGACTTCAATTCAAGAAGTTAAACAAAAACATTATAAAAGCTGAAATTATTACTGGACTCGCAGCAGGGAAGGATGGCATTATTCTTAGAATTCCAATGGTACCAACGAATCTCCCTTTTCAGTTTAGACGGTTGTAGTTCCCCGTTAAACCATGTTTCTGCATGACGATTAATAAGGCTCAGGGTCAACGATTTTAATTTATTGGGGTGGATCTTAGCGACAATGTTTTTCCCATGGTCAGCTTTATGTTGCCTTATCAAGACTAGGATCGAAAAAATGAATACAGTTATACATACGCCTAATTTGTTTTTAAATAATTTTTGTGAAATTTATTATTTTGGATACGAAAAGCATATACAGTAGGTATACATTTTTATTTCTGATATTATAGTGAAGAGAAAAAGAAAAGTTTTTTAAGGACTTTGTGAAGTAACGCGAAAAACGGATCTGCTAGTTATAGATACATACCGAATCGAAGGGACTAGTTGTGATCATTATTGCTCTATAGTATAATAGCTTGACTGATGAGTGCTCAATGTAGAGATATAACATTTCATAGGGCTTAGTTTTGATCGGGGTAGTGATTGTTATTGCTCTTTTTCTCATGGCATACTAAATGCAACGCAATCTTTCCTTCCGGTCCTTGTTTAGGCGCATATGTAAGAATTTCATTCTCTGACGGTGTTTGTGTTTCCATTCGTGGTGTTTTTCTTTGATTACATTTGTGCTGTTTATGTTTGTTCGCGCAACTACCACTTGGGATTAGGTAAGGTTAGGTTTGGTTGAAGTGGATGACAGCTAGGATTCGCCAACACACTTAGACCAATAATAGATCCATTGTGATACGACGTGGATCATGGGAGAAAATCTCTCTACTTCCTCGCTAAAACCATTTTGAGCTTCTTATGAAGCGGAAGAGTCTCCTAATATCAATATCTATCAGGTCGCCTAAATCGTTATAATAATGGACTCCTAAGTGAAGCTTTCTTCTACGGGAGAGAGCTGGGCAGACACAAAGAAGATGAGGAATTGTTTTTTCTCTTCTTCATCCATGCAGCTTCTACAAAAGTCGTTCGCAAAAGGCTTAGCCTTGTAGCATGCTTCCTTATTAGACAGTGTCCAGTGATGACACCTATTCTAGCCCCGATATGCAATCTGTTGAGAGAAATCAAATTCTTAGAAAGTTAGATCCAGCTTCGACCAAATCTGTTTCGTCGCTAGACATGTCCACCTAAGATTTGTAATCTCGACAGCATCCAGCTTCAATTTAAGTTTGCAAGTAGCGATTGGTATACCTAAGGTACCTTTATCCGGCAAGATTGGTATAGTTGCTCCTATTATGGCGAGTTCATCTGCCTTACAATTCCCTGGAATGTCTCTTGCCCCGGCACTCAACACAGGTGAATATTGAACTGCCTAGCCATCTCCGTAAGAGAGCATCGGCAGTCTAGAGCTACTAAGGAATTTATAGAGGACGATTTCAGGGATTTGATTGCTGCTTAGTTATCTGAAAAGATGCGGATATCTCTAGCAGATATTACGTTTTTTTAAGCCAAGATACTTCTTTAATCGCCCTTATTTCCGCCTGGAACACGCTACAATGATTTTGAAGACGGAAGGAGAGCTTAATCTGAAGCCTGTCAGAGAAAAAACCTGCACCAATTCCGTCTTTGGATTTTGACCCGCCAGTGTAGAAGTAAATTAACTCATCTTCTAAAAATGCATCACCATGCCAGAGTGATCTAGAAGGGATGGTGACGTGGAAGATCCCACCTGGGATTGGTTTGTTTTGTTTTCAATTTTGTGGCCTGTATTGTGCGCCAAACAGAAAAAAATCAATAAATGCTAACTGTTAGCTTAAGAGTGAATAAAACATTGTTCTTGTGTTTTTTTTTTTTGCTTCATTACTTACTGAAATTCACTTTTTAGTCCATCTCTATTCGAAGTAGACGGTTTTCCTTCAGCGCTTAATATACCTGAGTTACGGAGAATAGATGATCACAGAATCTTTTAACCTACCGAAGTGGTACTCAAAAGGCAGACTTTGTCCTTGATGAATGTGCAGTCAGAGACGACCAATTCTCATGCGGTTGGTTATGTTTGTGATTGAGGCTCAGGACGAAGAGAATTAGTGAATCATTTTCTAATCCCTTCAGCTACGCATGTATGCTAACCTAGCTTGTATACGCTTCAGTGCATACCTCAGTCAAAGCTTTACTAGATTGAAATTAAATTTTTTCTTTCAAAAAAAGACTGGTTAGTTGAAATGGTGATCAAACTTTTTGATGTTTTCTGGAATTCGAACATTGAACCTCACGTGCAGCGGTCCTACACACTAATCACTGCGCCACGGCGCGCAAAAACTAAATGGCTTCTTTAAAATACAATAAAAGCCCTAATGTCCCAAGACGATCATTGACGGGTGTTCACACATCTTTTACGAACTGACTCCTCAAGTCTTCCGACTGACGATATTCTTTAGAATCCAATACTCCACCATCACCACAAAACTAAACATTCAATAAGGTCTACCACACATTCACACAAAACCACCATCTAAAACGCCATCGTCGTCGCCGCCAGCACAGTAGAGCTAAACACCGCTTTGAATACATAATTCCGCATTAATTTACGATTAGCTTCCTACTTCGCTCCAGCCAAACGTACAAATTGCGGTTGTTCATTACACCAATCACTTTATCCCTTTAACCACCCCCATCGGCATGGAGAGAACAATGTCCTGGGTACGAGTATGTGTGTGTTGAATGGTTTAATTTAATTCATTGGATGAACCCAACAAAAGCGTAACCTTCCACACATTATGTTTTCTAAGTCAAACGGAACTTGTTCTTTCATGTGATCACCATCATCCCTTGGCCCATTCATATCCTTTTTCTTCCAGCAGCAGGAGGAGTGCTACCCATTCAACACATTCATATGAACGGGAAGTCCAAAAGGCGTTCGTATTCCTTATTACTTCCTTCGGTAGGTGCGGGGGTAGAAGAAAGCGAGCGGCAGTATCTGAAGCTAACAAAAGAAACACAAGAAGTACGAGTATAAACCGGAAGTGAGCCCTCTAGTAAAACCCACATCCTGCAGAAGAGAACAAGTGAGGGTCACCGAGGAGAAGTGGATTTGCAGAAGCAACCGACTAACTGACTAACCAACGACCTAGCTAACAACATGAATTCACAAGGAAACCAATTTTCCTATTTTCCATTCGAACAGCTCCTTAATTTGTCGGATGAACTTATTACCTGTGCGGTTAAAACGGAATGAGGGTAGTTGAGATGGCTGGAGACTATGAAGGGTGGATGGAAGAGTTTGTTTGTAAAAATAAACTTGGACGACATTCCTGGGTTAGAAGAACATTCAATTTAGTCGGAAGCACGTCTACAATGAACGCGTTGTTGATGGGAATGACTGGTGATGCTTGTTGTTGTCAGCTCGTCTTAGGCAACGATATGTGTTTGGCCAAGGTATGACATGAATTACGTGCGGGTGGTAGTCTTGATGGTGACTTGAGTTATATCTTTCACTTTACAGATAATAGACTCATTGATTATGACGAGGGCTCGCTTGGACATGCACTGAGGGTGCAGTAAGCCTTTCATTGAATTGTGTGAGCCCTCCGCACATACGTGGACAGTGGAATTCCATAAGCCTCAAGTAACATGCGAACAGCATTCATTTCGTCGACTCACTTTCTGTTTCTCTTTGGGCGACAGGTGCGCGAAGATCCCCACATCCATATTAATTCGACTATACTTGAAACCTGGCTCAGAGTCTGCCAAAAACGCCAGAGTTGAGCTTAAGTTTGCATTGTAGTTCTCTTGCTAGATATCAGATGATATGTTCACCATACTGGATTTGAAGAGTAGTCACCCAAGGTCATCGAACATCCGGTGCGAGAAATACCAAAAGCGAACGGAAGGTACGCTAGAGAGTTATATGTGCCTAACATGTACAAATATGGAATAATGGGTATAAATAGAAGCAAAAATGATAACATTGCAGAATAGTAGTATGAATTAGTAGTGCATATAGCAGCGAAAAGAGCATCTATCTATCTGTTCTCTTTATCTTATATAAATAAAAATGAAATTCTGTTCGTTGGTCATCGCATCATTTGAGAACGGCTGGACCGATGTGGCTCACCTTTCTTTTCAAATGTTCGTAATAGTCCGAGGTCTTACTGAAAGAAAAATTGGAAAAGTTGCCTGGAAAATTTGAAAATTCGGGTAAAGCTGAAAGTGTTTTTTTTTTTAATTTCATGGGAAAATATCGGTGTACCTATGTTTGTATGCTATACACTCCGAAACCACTGAACCGATTGAGCCCAAATTTTCAGGCAATCTTCGGTATTGGTATTTTCGGTATATCCGCAAGTATTCCTATAAAATTTGGTCAAAATTGGTCCTCTACTTTAGTATTAAAAATACAAATATTTGGCGCAACAGCTCTTTAAAGTACCAGGGCCTAGCTTCTCGCAACCACTCATGTTGTGTGCGTTATGTTTTTCACACGAATAGAAGGGACCTAAAGTTTAATGCCGAATCCGAACGGCGATTTGAGAAGCTTTTTCGTGACAATAATACTCTCGGATGTTTGTCAGACGATCGCGAGAGGTGGGACCGTGAAAAAACTGTTTGGTGTTTTCTGGGATTCAAACTTGGAACCTCATGCGTAGTGATCCAACGCACTAACCACTTACGCCACGGCGCCCCACTACTTTAGTATTATAGTACTTTAACGTTTGTGTAGGGAAAGTTACTACCATAACCAAATAAGAAATTCCCAAGGAAACCTTAAAAAAGAATGGAAAGTCGTTAACAATATTATTAATTGAAATATTGGGAAACAAGATACTACTATAACACTAAGCAACGGTAGTGAAGTTATATCAGATCCTTCAGATACAGCAAACGAATTCAATGAGTTCTTTGCTTCAGCCGGGCAAATGGCATTTCCAAGTGTTTTTTCTAACAATCGTCACGGGGATTCTGGAGGGTGCTCTGTGGATAGTGTTCTACAAGTAACAGTTTTTATTTTGAACCAATTTCTGGTCTTGAGTTACTAAAAACTATAAATTCTTTAAAAAATTCCAATTCTTGTGGTAATGATGGTATTTCTAACCTCATGCTTAAAAAAATTACCCTAAATATAGTTGATATTTTAGCATACCTTTTTAATTTGAGTATTATCACTGGCAAATTTCCTGAAGAACTGAAATGTGCCAATGTCATACCACCTTTCAAAAAGGGGAGTAAAAAAGAAAAAAATAATTACAGACCGATCTCGTTGTTACCTTCTATTTCAAAAATATTTGAAAAAATAGTAAAGTGTAGGGTTTTGAGATATCTCAAACATGCAACATTTTTTTGTTCATGCCAATTTGGATTCAGATCAGGCATCTCTACTGAGGACGCTCTCTTGGAATTTTGCTAGTTAATACACAAAGGGTTAGATGATAAAAGATTTTGCAGTGGGCTTTTTGTATATATAACAAAGGCTTTCGAAATGGTCGATCACAGCATTCTTTTGTACAAATTGTACAATGTGGGCTTCCGGGGTTGTATCTATGCTCGGTTCGCTTCATATATGAAGGACAGAAAGCAAAAAGTTAAAATAGGAACGAGTCTCAGTTACCCTAAAACTATTAGTCTTGGGGTTCCCCAAGGGTCTGTTCTTGGTCCTATTCTGGTTTAAGTTTATATTAATTCTATATTTGAACAACCATTTGCTGTTAAACTTAAGGTCTTCGCTGATGATTTAGGAATCGCTTTTACATCAGTTAGCCCCTTGAACTTAGTGGCTGGTATAAATCACGACGTCCAATTACTAAGAATTTGGTTTGCTGGGCATAAACTATTGGTTAGTAATAAAACCAAACTCTTGTTTTTTAGCCTTAGTACAGAAGTGGCCCCGGATGTTAATGTTATATTTCATGCATCAAATTGCGAAAGGTATAACTTGGATAGCAATGCGTCTGCTGTTCTAAACTCGAAGGACTCTTTTGATGCTAACGTGGCTTGTAACGTCAATTGCTTTAAAATTGAAAATGTTTATAATTATAAGTACCTAGGCGTTATAATTGACCGAAATTTCAATTAGTCTGAGCATATATTAAGTTTGAAGCAATATTTTCTTTCGACGATTCGTTGTTTTTACCGTCTTAGAATGTTTTGTTCCAACAATATTTTAAAAACAATATACCATGGGATTTTTCATTCGAAATTACAATACGGAATAAGCTGTCGGGGGAGCGCATGCCTTAATAAACTCCAACAGTTAATTGTTTTACAAAAATGTGCAATTAGGAAAGTTTGTAACGCTACGAATCTATCTTATACCATGGAGTTATTTAGGCTTACGAGACTTCTTCTAGATATCTTTTTTATTATAAGGTACTTAGAATTTTCTTTATGAGAGGTGGATACTTGCAAAGTCCAATCTCTGACACATTTATTTTACGAAGCAATTCCCAGGCTTATGTCCCAATCCCTGCTTTTCGCACAACAAGCTTTAGAAATTCGTACTCCATTGTATCATGCAAGTTGTTTAACCAACTCCCTGTTGAAATACGAATCATAACAACTCTGTCCTCTTTTTTAAAAAAGGTAAAATGTTGGCTTCTTGGTTTCGAACATAATGGTATTGAAGTTTTGCTACGCTATATTGTTTAGCTATTTATTTATTCATTATTTATTTTTTTTGTTTTTTTTTTTTTTGTCATGAAATTTGCAATTAATGATTAATTTCTAATTTCTTATTTCTTCGCTTTTGCTCTTAATTACTGTTTGATAGTTTTTGAATTTTCATTACATTTGCTCACCCCACAATGAATTATTAACCTTTGAAGTGGCATTAGAACTATTTTTTATGAAATATAAATGTCACTAACTATTCTCTTTAATGTTATTAACTAAGTTTTGGATAAAAAATGTACAGAAAGATTATTATCAATGAGAATAAAGAATTTAAACTAAAAAAACTAAAAGCAAAGCACGTCCATAGGTCCAGCAGTTTGCCCACTACTTTAGTATTATAGTATTTTATTACTTAAAATATTTTTATGTAGGTATTTAAGGTTGGCCCACTTACCCACAGTTGGCCGGTACAAAACTGTTCTCTAATAGACTTAGCCCCAGGCGCCTGCCTGACAATTGTTGTTTCAGGTGCCTGTCTGACAGTTGTTTTTTTTTTTTGTTAGGTGCTGCAACGCTCGCCGGGTAACCGCTAGTACATATAATAAAATTATAGCTAGGGTCGTCTTTGGACAAGTATCACGCAAGAACTAATCGGTAGATTTTAGTCAAACTTTGCCATTCTATACCTTAGAGGCTTGGTCACAATCTCCAATTAGAATTATCACGGTATTTCCAAAAGTGATTATGATATTTAAATAAATAAGGACAGAAATTAAAAAAGAAACAGGTGAAATCAGGCAATCGAAAAATAGAAGAAGTACTGATTTTTTTGAGTACTTTTAGGCGCAGTATGAAATAAATAAACACATGGATTTGATTTGATTTGACTACCACCTGAGAGGCGTAAATTTCTAGCTACATGTGTATTTTGACGCAGGCGATAATGATGGCGTTTGATTTTGTTAGCTAAATACATACTTATACTCGTATGCCTAATATTATCGTGGACCATGCAGACAATGTCGTAGGTTGTAAATGTAAAAGCAGTTAACATAGAAATTCGATTTGCAAAGCAAATGTTAGTGTGAACAACAGAGAAAATACGAGTTGATACGAGAAAATTCGTAGTTGCGCAAATAGCAGTACAAATATAATAGTACTCAAAATTGCTGTGAAAATAGCAGGAAAAAAGAACAGAGCAAATAGCATTGCGAATAACGAAGAAAATAGCAGTACAAAGACCATGACAAAATAACAGTGCAGAAGGCATTGCAAATTGCATTAGAAACAGCAATGAAAGCAAATGTGAAGATAACAGTGAAAATAACGCCGTGCAAATAGCGCTGAATATAGCAGTGGAAATAGCAGTGACGAGAACATTGGATGATAACAGCAGTGCAAGAGGCAATATAGACTTTAGTATAGCAGGAAAATAGCAGTTCAATTACCACTGCAAATTGAAGTAGGATAAGCAATTAGCTGTGAAAATAGTAGTGGAAATACTCGTACTAGTAAAAATAGTAGTGCAAAATAGCAGCGCAAATAGCAAATAGCAGTAAAGAAAGAGTGCAAAAAGAGAAGAAAGTAGTGCTGCAAATTGCGAAGGAAATAGCAAACAAATAAATAAATTAACAGTGCAAATAACAACAGACAGCATAATGTAAAAACTAAGGAATATAGCATGCTTGGATGATAGGTTAGTACTGGAATCACATTAGATTTTTATGAATTTTCTTAACTCCGTTCAAAATTTGGCCATCGGTGACTTTGTCACTTCACAGTGGCCGTTTTTGTATTTTGGGCGCTGCGTTCATTCCATTTATGCTATGCTGAGGTTGAATAAAGCGTCATGATTCATTACTGATTCATAGGGCTTCAAAGAAGCTTTAACTGGCCATTTCGTTTATTGCGGCTATAAACGCATGGATCACACAAATACAACGACACCAGCATTTGATTGGCTTCAGTAACCAAGTGATCTAAAATCGGGAGGCCTGCCGATATTTTCTGAAGTCAAATAGGCGAACCCCACAGGCGGATCAGTAGAAATGCGGTGAAGTGGGAGGGTTGTGATCTCTTATTTTCGGATCATAACCTCGCCGAAATAGGAAGACGAAGAATAAGAAAATAACTTAATGTAGTTTGGGAGACAACAACTTAAAGCCAACATTATTTCCTATTTTGAAAACCAAACAAGACCACTTATATTCAGCAAGATAAATAAATTTGACGAATGAATTTCCCCCGAAGCACCTCTAAGCAATTTATAACGTCCTTCTGTCAGCCCAATTTGCCTTAATATTAATATTTAACGCATCAAAAAATATACAGCACAAGCTGCTTGATAATTTTCTTTGACTTGGGACCTCCCAACAAACAGCATTAAGTAAGACAATTTAAATTCATAAGGGAAACATCCTTCCTTCCTTCCGTAGTCCCAGAGACGTCTATCAGAATGGATATTGTATAATTTCCTTAAATCTTTGTGTCCCTCCCGGGGGGACTACTATACTGTCGAAGAAAGCCTGAATGCAAAACTTATGCTATAAACTTTTGACTAATTAAAGTTTCACCAAGTTCCACTTGCAACATTCTGTCATCTGTCATCGCACTATTGCCACCGTGCATCTCACTCCAATGACAATAATTATCACTCCCATACCCATCGCCAGCAGCATTAATACATAACTTATTCAGTTATCTTGTCAAACTATTTGTTCTTCTGTATGGCAACTCTTGATGAAAGTTCAAACTCAATTTGTCAGTGTGGCATTGGATGCTAACTTCATTTTGAACTGCTTTCGAGAAATGAGATAAAAAAAAAACAAAATATTTTTCAGCTGATTTCTCAGGACGTACGAGTACTTCCAGTAGATGAGAACTGTATAGGGCAGCGCCGTAGGAGTATTTAATTGCATTTGAAAGAAAGTTTTTATAAGGGAAATTGCTCGATGGTTGGGAAATAGAAAAATGTAATACGTGTCCTTTTGCAGAATAGCCCGGCTGTCAGTCCGCCCAGCTCTGGCAGGGACGACGATCGATGATTTTCCCACATTCAGCGGAGGAAGATTGTGGTAATTCATTTTGATTTCCGTTTTCCAATGATTTTCCGCCAACAAATTGATAGAAATTACGTTGTTTAATTGGGGAATTGGCTTCGAGGTGAATCGAATTGAAGGTAGTGTGCCAATTTTCCTTTTCGAGAGTACGACGCAGAGCAATGACTTGTGAAGCACGAACCCACCTCAATGTGACGAGTGATTTGAAGAAGGGAAAACGGAGAATTATTTTACGACTATACTGAGGGAAAACAAACGAAAATTTTAAATTGGAGTGAGATGATGTGACCATTGTAATGCCCACATTGATGACTTCGTTGTTACCATTGGCGTCCAGTCTCTGGAGCTTCTTCATTACTACTGCCGTTCAATTTTGTGTAGCAGTTCTTGCGTGGCGGGTGTGGAAACAGTTTTCTTTGGAGAAACTGATCGATGCCCATAACCTGCTGTAGCCTCCCAGTATGCGTCTAGCAATGGGAAATCGGTAGAAATGCCCCTGCACTCGCTGGTGTGCATCATTGAAAAATCTCTAGATTAGATTGCAAAGAATACACACTGGTAACATTTCTTAATATCTACGGAGCTTTTAACAATGCTGAACCTGTAACAATTATGATGGCACTCACAAACCTTGGAATTGTGCCGCCGATTGGCGTCTTGGTTAACCAGTTGCTGATAAACAGGGTCATCAACTCTAAGCAATCCACAAGACGGATTGTTTTCTCCGTTCTTTGGAAATTACCGCTGAATGAACTGCTCCTAATCCTGTAAGAGGAAGAATATAAAGCACTTGCTTATGCGGACGGCATTGTTATAGCTGTCTCGGGAAAGCACATCAATACGCTCAGAGATCTTATGCAAAACATTCTGTCTAAGTTCTCTAAATTGACTAAACGATATGGTGTTACTTATGTTAGGGCCTCTACTAACGCCTACGCGCCATCGTGTACGGTTTCTGGCAATGTGTGAGCTCTCCCCAACTGGCGTGCCTCCTTCTCGACTGTTCTGCGCCATTTTCTCCTCGGACCGCCAGGTCTTCTGCCATCCTGAGTTAAAGGGTTCCATTGCATAGCGTGGTTTGCTATGGAACTGTCACCCTTTCGGAACGTGTGACCAATTCACTGTCACTTTCACCGTTGGATGGTTGTGCCTATTGGTTCCTCGTAAAGGTGTTCGTTTGAGATACGATTGGGCCAGAAAATCCTTAAGATATTGTGCACGCACATACTAACCAACATTTGCAGCTTTCTGGTGATAGTAGTGGTCACTCTCCACGTGCTGCAACCATATAACAGCACGGATTCAACGTTGGAGCGGAACAGTCTTATCTTGGTGTTCAAACTGATTGCATTGCTTCGCCATATTTTGGACAACATTCCGAATGCGGACTTTGCTTTGGCGATCCTTTTGGATATATCCAGTTCGGTTCCACCATCTGTCGAGACAATACTCCCAAGATACTGGAAATCCTCTCTCTACCGGTTGTACAGCAATGCACATTTGAGCCAATGAGTTTGTTCCAAGGCTGATAATTTCAGTTTTTGCCCTATTAATTTCCAGCCCGACGACGCCTGCCACCCTCTCCACATCTGCCGTCATTTGGTGGTGGTCCATAATTCTGTGAGAGAGTAAGCATACATCGTCAGCAAAGCTGCACGAAGCACTTTGCTAATCACCAATCGGAATATTATTGGTAAAGGATACAGACTTGTCTTACCCCACTTTGGATCTCAAATTCCTCAGTTAACCATCCTCAGTGCAGAATGTGACATTTGGAGCCTTCATACGTAGCTTTTATAATAGCAATTCATTTTTCGGGGATACGTCTCCTGGGTAGGGCACGCCAAATAAACTCCCACTATCGAACGCCTTCTCAAATTCCATGAACAGTGGAGTGGCGATCGATATTCAACGCACTGTTCGATGATTGTCCGCAGGGTGTTGATGTGGTCGGCACAGGAGGATCCAGAGTGGAAACCTTCTTGTTCGACATCGAGTGTGTCTTCGAGATGTTATTTGATTCGCTCCAGGATGATTGTAGCTACTATCTTAGCTACAGCAGGCAGCACGCTGATACCCTTCCAGTTTCCGCACTCCATTAAACTTCCTTTCTTAGGAAGCTTGACGATCATTCCCCTTTTCCACTTGTTAGGAAAACTTTCAGCTTCCCAAGTTCTCTCTATAAGTGGAAGCAGAAGCTTAGTCGATGTTGTTGGCGCTGCTCCTAAGAGCTATGCGGGAATACCATCAGGTCCTACCGCCTTGTTGGTTTTGAGTGCCTTGATCGCGGTAGTGATCTCATCATTACTGGGAGTTGTGGTGCGTATTCGGGCATTACTCACCTTGGGCTCCTCAGTCTGATTTGAGATCATATTGCTAGCGAATAGGCAGTTCAAAGCCGTAGCAAAATGCTCTTTCCATTTCTTCAGCTGGTCCTCATCCAAAACGAGCAAGGAGCCGTCTAGGCTTTTCACTGGGTGTTGGCTGGAGCTGCGACCACCTGTCAGCTCTTTCGTGATTCTGTAGACGGTCCTGCTGTCACACCTCCGTGCTGCTTCTTTTGCTTCTGTATCCAGCGCGTTTATGTATAATATTTGTGCGTCTCATGTCGCACGCCACGCTGAACTTCTCTCATCTTCATGCGATATAGGGACTCTAGTTCGTTTCTCTCTGCTTCTGGAGAAGCTGCAATGCGAACTTTCAGTTGTTTTCGTTCATAAAGTCCTGTCCAGGTATCCTCGAAAAGCTACGCCCTATGTCTTCCTTGCGATCGACCAAGAATTATTTTAGCACCAGATGTAAGAACATTTTGCACAGAACACCAATGGTCTTGGATGGTTGCGGGCATTGAGCTACTGATTGCTTCCACATCTTGCGAAAGGTGCTCCCTTAATTGTTGCTGCACTGAAGGATCGCTTCAGTCAATCGATGTTGAACCTGGGTGTTCTTGTGTTGTCGTGGGAGCTTCGAACTGCAGCAATGCGTAGTTGGGGAGTAGCGATCATAAGATGGTGATCTCATACTATCCCCACATCTGCCCCTCGCCTGTTTCGGACGTCCAGGAGACTACTTCTAAAACGGCGGCTGATGGCAAGATGGTCAATTTGTAGGAGGTTGCTTGCCTGTCATTAGAAATCCAGCTGACTTTGTGGCAAATCTTGTGTACAAACATGGTGACACCTATTACACGCTGGTTGGCATTGCACAAATCCACAAACCTTTCGCCGTTGTCATTGTGGCTGCCTAGTCGCGCAAAAAACAAAACTAGTCCTCTTCACAAAGAAATACAAAATTCCGCATTTTGATCCTACAAAACTATGTACCACTAGTGTGATACTCGGAGGCAAGCCAAATATTTGGGTCTCGTTCTTGACAAGAAATTTAGCTGGAAGATCAATATCCTAGAACGCGTTAAGAAAGATACTATAGCTCTATACTGCTGTAAGAAAGCAATAAGAAACAAGCGGGGACTACGGCCACGAATTACACACTGGCTCTATGTATCTGTTATCAGGCCTATAGTAACGTATGGCGTGATTGTCTGGTGGACAGCTTTGGAGAAAGGTGTTTACCTACCCTATCCTACTCATGTGCAAAGGTCGGCTTGGCTTTGCATCGTGGAGCACTAAGAACCACACCAACAATGGTTTTAAACATTCTGTTTCACTAACCGCCTTTGCATATTTATAGCAAAGAAGTCGCAGCCGCTCGCATATTCTTAACAACATCAAATTTCTGACAAAAGATACCACAACTTCTGTTCGATAAAAGATACCGACTCCCACAACTTCTGTTCGACAAACAATTTGACACCCGCATCCCCTCCAGACTTGATTTTGACAAAGATAGGCGGTTGCAAGAAGGACCCATATGCATCTACACTGATGGATCCAAAACAGAATCGAGAGTAGGAGCGGTGTCTTCTCTAATGCTCTAAACATAAGTATCTCTTTCCGCTTTCCTAATCATTCCAGCGTATTTCAGGCGGACATTATGGCGATAAAGGAAGACCTGTCCTGGCTTAGGTAGAATATGATATCTAATCGGGATATCACCATTTTTACTGACAGTCAAGCTGCGATCAAATCCCTGGAATCTGTAACCTTCAATTCAAAAACTGCCTTAAATTGTCGTCTGTCTCTTAATAAGATGGCTAAATAATTCAATATTCACCTAATTTGGGTGGCGGGACACAGAGACGTTCCAGGAAATTACATGACCGACTAACTCGCCAGGCAGGGCATTAGCTTATCGATTTCACCGAACAATGGGAATGTTGGCATGCCTCTTGCTATAGTGAAACTGCTGCTTGAGTTTAACACTATTAACGTAACCAACCGCAGATGGGCCAACCGCACTACTAGAAACTGCATCATTGGGAGGCGTGCTTTCAGGCTAGGCCTCCTCGCAAACGACTTTAGTAGAAGCTGTATGTAAGAGGAAGACGAGGAAACCATACAATATCTCCTTTGTACGTACCAGGACTTCTCTGCTCGTAGAATATTGCACTTAGGAGCGTACTTCTATGACAGTTTAGGCGAATTGACTAACACCAACATCAACAACCGCCTCCAGCGCCTCATAACAACCACTAATTAATTCTACGGGGAGTTCTATCTAGGGATCACAGATTTATGTGGTACCACAATGGACCTTTCCTGAACTTAGTAAAGCTGCATCTATTGCCACGCTAATCTAACCTAACCTAGGGCGCGAAACACACATCCCTAATCTGTGAAACCATATGCTAGTCACCGTTCACTCGCTAACCGTTCAAATTTTTGACTAAACTTTTATGGCTTCCCATAACTATTTTCGCTGGATTTTGTCTGACCTGAGAGAATACTTTATGTTTCTTGCCATTTAATTCCACTTCTTTAGTAATTGTTTCTAGGATTAGATTTTGACTTTTATTCGATGAAGGCTTTAAGTCGATTTAAACCGAATGTATTTCTGCTCTTGAACTTTTTGTCAACCTTTTTAATCTACTGTAAGCTGGAGCTGACAGCTCTTCAATATTCATATCGCTGACGTAATGGGCGTCCACCTTTATCTAGGGCTCTGTCTATGCGCTTCTTGTTAATATTAATAGTTGCTTCTCCTAATATATTTCCCTCCTTATCTCTGTACATTTATGCTAAGAGTAAGGACCCTTAAGACCTATTTATGCTTTCATTTACGTGACGCCTTTCTCGCGTGAATTCTCCACTTCCAATGGAGTTCCACATTTGAACGAGAAGCTTGTTACAGCATCGCCGCTTAGACTTCTCATCCAAAATCGCTTCAATCCAACGTCCTTTCAAAATAAGTTTGTACTGCGCGTGAGTAGTGGCATATTACACTGGCGTAAGTGGCTTCAATACTGCTGTTATCAACTTTGAATTTTTTGTCGACGCCTCTTAGTCTTAAGGACATTTAGCTATACACTCCTTTTCTGAACTGGAGGTCCTCAGCAAATGTTCACCGACCACATATATAACGACCTTACAGCTCCTTGATAAAAAGTAATACCTGAAATATTTCATATTCGGACAACTGCTGGAAATGGCATACTTCTTCCTTCTTCAGCTTTATTTTAAACCCATTCTAGTTGAGGCAATGCGGGTCAATTCTGATTGAATCTAGAAAAGGTATGTGACTTCCACCTTCTTGGGAGAGTGAACCTAAGGACACAGCCTTGCAAATTGCAAGAACTTTGTTCATACAGCACCCTGAGTGAGGAGAAACGATGCTTAATCAGATTATCCTTTGTTCCCATGACTATTAAGACTTTAAAGCGTTTCCTTACAATATCCACTCCTAGTAAGACATTCATCGTTTCCACTCTATATGTAGAACTGAGCAAATAATAATAAAAAAAGAAAACATATCAATCTCACCGAAATATACACACATGCACCCATCATTTATCATGGAATAATCTATCCATGAAGATTTTCAATATTAAATACGAGTATCTAAGATTTAGACAATTTAGCAAAATAAATACGCCAAGCGACGAAGGACATCATCTCCGTCCGTGAAGATTTTCAATATCAAATACGAGTATCTAAGCTTTAGAGAATTTAAAAAAATAAATACGTCAAGCGACGAAGGATATCAGCTCGGCTCTGTGGCAGTCAACTGCTGCAATTTGGTAAATGGATTGAATTGAAACAGTTCAGCGAAAAGGATACGAACAAATTCAACCAACTTTAGCCAAGAGAATGGGATGAAATTTTCAATGCACCAAATGTGTCATGTGTGGCAGTCTCCTTAGAAGAGGTCCTCTTTTCTTTTTCCTATCGGGCGAAAGAAATGTAAACTTTTCAACAGAATTATGTGCATGAATCGGAGGACACATACAAGAACTGGAATGAATGGAGAAGAATGTCTTTTTGGCCACTAAAAAAGAAAATCTTTGTCTGAACATGAATCGGTACAATTTGCTAGACGCTCGATGATGGGGGGTGAAGGTTGGAGGATGGGGGATGAGGGATGGTACTTACATGGTATAGCTGGTGTCGAGTCGTGCGGATCCGGCTGGTATCCTTCTTTTGGGAAGTAGTCGATTTTAATGCAGTTGTACGTTTCTACCCCTATGTTGGATGGTGAGTCGCAGGTCCATGTAAAAGTGCGCGCAAAGAAGGACATGAAATTATGAAAAAGAAGAGAAAGAAAGGAAAAATGTGAATGAAAACTAGAAAAAACCTTTAATATTTCCATTTTTAATGAAATGTTGAATGCTGTTTTATTTATGTATTTTTTTTTCTCTCTTTCTCTGTCTCCCACTCGGATAATTAAGGAAACTTCCTAGTAGAAAGCAGAACTAAAGGGTGGACAATGATAATGTAATCAGAGGTTTGCATGGTATGTAGAGCGGAGTTATTTGCTTTTAAACGGAATTTAAGGTATTCCACCGGTTCGCAAGGGAGCAGTTTTTAAATGCACGTTTAGTAAGGAAAAAAAAAATAATAATATTTCAAGAAGAATTCTGGGTGTTAGCTTGAAATTACAGAAATTTTCTATACAACATACCTTATTAGGAACTGAGACAAATATAGTTTGTAAAAATAGCTGATAGGTTTTTTGAGAGTGATTGCAGCCACATTTAAAAGTCTTTGTTGTATTTTTTTTTAGAAATTTGAAGTTTTTTCCATGTTTAGAAATATGGTATAACATTGTTTCCATATGTATTTTCCGGCAAACGGTGCTTGAGTACATTCAGATAAACACTCGCTGAACTTATTAACATAAAGGACACTTTTCCGACTCTGCGTCTATCTCCGATGGAAATCCTATATATATGGTAATATAAAGCCCCACTTATCCGCACATTTTTTTAAATCTAATCTGTGAGAACAAGCTAAAATGGCCAGTTTGCAGCTTCGAGCCGAACAATTCCCCAGTACCAGGTGACATTTTTCCTACACAGCTTCAAAAAGCTTACGAAGAATTATTCACATTTTTCTAGAAAGTATTTTGTAGGTCTGCCTAGTGTTCGATACCATACATGCAGTTTGGGCTGAGTGGTCTTCATAGCAAAATCAGGAAAATTTTCTCAAACACTTCCAAAGGATCTAAGGCCGATAAGCCTAACTTCCCTTCTCCTCAAAACTTTTCAGACAATTTTGGATCTATATAAACCGCATTCTTAAAAGTAGAATAATAAATGCCACCTCTGGTAATAGCCCTGCTAGAAAGAAATCACATCAGGGTACACCAAAGGGAGGTGTACTCTATCCATTGGTATGGACTCCTATGGACGATTTTTTATTATAGAAAATGCGGGATGTAAGGTTGTTACATATGCAAACATGTTCGCTATCTCAGTGTCACAAGCTCAAACATATCGTATTAAATGTCTAACTTTTCTTTACGACTATAAGCATGACAGGATAAGTAGAGCCACACTTATCTTAGCATTTCCGGCCGAAGTACATATGAACCAATTCATCATACCTCTCGAAATGGCTTTTTTTTTCCAAAAATCTTGATAAAAAATTTACTACACTATAAACGCGTGTACTCGTAAACTTGACTATACAGTGGTTGACACCTTCACGCTCGTCCAAGGATCGGCAGAAAATTCAGCTCGCCACCTCACCCAGTCCATCAACATGGCATGCGATGCATCAATGCCCAGGAGGACCCCTAGTAGAAGACGCCTGCCTACTGGTGGAACGACGAGATCAGGGTACGTAGAGCAGAGTGTCTACGGGCAAGACGCAAAGTACAAAGATCGCGAAACACACCCAACTTTCAGGAGTACCTATAATCCTTTAAGCTGGCGCGAAGCAGAGTTATCAAGGAGAGTAAAGCAAGATGTTTCAGACAGCTCTGTGATGAAGCTAACGTAGACCCTTGGGGAACGGCGTATAGGATGGTGATGACAAAGCTTAAGGGCGGCAACTCCCCGCAGATAACATGCCCGATAATGGTGAAGTCAATAGTACAACATCTTTTTCCAAGGAGAACATCTACTATGTGCGCAATCACCAGAGAACATTTTACGGAGGTAATTCCAGTGATTACAACAGAGGAATTGACAATCGCATCCAGAAAGATAGGTGACAACAAGACGCCCGGACCTGACGGCATCCCTAACAAAGCAGTGAAAGCCGCTGTTCAAAAAAGGCCAGACATCTTTATTGCAACAATGCAAAAGTGCCTAGAAGAAGGAATTTTCCCTAATCAATGGAAACTGCAACATCTCATTTTATTGCCAAAAGGAAACAAACCCCCAGGAGACCCATCGTCGTATTGCCCGATATGCCTACTGGACACAATGGGAAAGATCCTGGAGCGAATCATTTACAACAGATTGCTTACAATAGCGGAGGAGAAAGGGGCTTTGTCCAACCAGCAATTCGGATTCCGAAAGTCTCGCTCAACAATTGACGCCATTAAAGCTGTAGTTAATATAGCAGCGGAAGCAATTGAAGGTGAAAGATGGCGATACGGCACCAAGGAATACTGCGCAGTAGTGACGCTAGATGTCAAATGCGCGTTTAATTCGGCAGACTGGCCCACTATAAGAAGATCTCTTGCTAGGATGGATACACCATCTTACTTGCTGCGGATAATGGCGAGCTACTTTACCAACAGGAAACTGAGGTATGATACCGACGAAGGAGTGAAGTACTACGATGTTACAGCTGGGGTCCCGCAAGGATCGGTGCTGGGCCCATTACTATGGAACATAATGTACGACGGAGTTTTACGACTACCACTGCCACCTAAAGTGAATATAATTGGATTTGCTGACGACATCGCTGTTGTTACAGTAGCAAAACAAATCAGTGAAGTAGAATCAGCTACAAATGTGGCAATCAGTCAAATCAAAAGCTGGCTAGGATCCGCCGGTTTAGAATTAGCTGACCACAAAACTGAAGCTGTTCTAATAACTAGTCGGAAATCTGTGGAATATATGAATG
This sequence comes from Brachypalpus laphriformis, assembly GCA_945910035.1. Classification (NCBI taxonomy): domain Eukaryota; kingdom Metazoa; phylum Arthropoda; class Insecta; order Diptera; family Syrphidae; genus Brachypalpus; species Brachypalpus laphriformis. Next base: position 12,411,571 of record OX246753.1, on the reverse strand, counting down.
TACAGGTTGGAACCCAAATCATCAGATCCAAAGAAGCAATCAAATACCTAGGAGTAATGCTCGACAATAAACTGCGGTTTAAACAGCATGTTGATTATTCGAGCAAAAAAGCGTCACGACTTCAGGCAGCACTCTCAAGGATAATGCCCAACATTGGAGGACCTGGATACGCTAGGATGATCCTACTATCCAGAGTTGTCAGCTCAGTCCTTCTTTATGCGGCTCCGGTTTGGGCGGGGGCTCTCGCGACCAAAGAAACAAGGAGGAAACTTACATCAGCCTACAGACTCTGTGCTATAGGGACCATCAGTGGTTTTAGAACTATCTCTGACGAAGCAGCCTTTGTCATAGCAGGAATGGTTCCTATCGACATCCTCGCGAACGAGATGCAGAGAATCTACAATCGGAGAGGCTCGAGCCATCAAGAGGCTAGCGAAAGAAGAAGGGTTATAGAAGAAGAAAAAGCAGCTTCAAGAGCTGTGTGGCAAGATCGATGGGATAATGCGGTTAAAGGCAGATGGACCTATAAATGAATCCCCACCATCGACATTTGGATAAACCGAGCACATGGGAACTGCACCTACCACCTCATGCCGTTCCTGTCTGGCCATGGAGGTTATCGCAAATATCTTTACCGGTTTGGACACGATAGCTCTCCGTTGTGTCCAGAATGTCCAGACCAGGAGGAAGATACGGAGCATGCAGTCTTCTACTGTAGGCGATTTGAAAACGGGAGAAACGAACTTCCCAGTCCTCCATTCCTCATAGATCATATGGTACAATCTGGGGAAAAATGGATGGAAATTTGCGCGTTTATTACGCACGTGCAAATGCAGCTACGAATTCAAGAAAGAATACGTCGAGAAGCAGAAAGTACAGCATAAATTGCTAACCAGCCCCGTAAAGTAATACCTAACGGCAGTCCCGCGGGGAGAGTGGTTGAAGTGTGTAGGGTGTGTGTTTAGTACGTAGGCGTATCGATTACTCAGGTTTGCGAATCGTGCATGCCAGTAGCACTCGGGCTATTAGTATCTATGAAGATTACACATCCCTGGCGCAACCTAAAAAAAAAAAAAAAAAACACTGGTTTTACTTACGGCAGGATTATTAGACTGATTGTAATGTATGCATCTGCTATAATACTAAAAAATATAGTGCATGGTGTGTGTAGACATAACAGGATCCATGTACATACAACTGTCCGACAGTAGCCACGCAAGGTGTTCGTCAAACTATTTAATCCAGTGGATCATATAGGCAACATAAAGGAAATCCGCACAATAATGGGGTCTGAAAATCGATTCTAAAAGCATTGTTTGGTACATCGATGGTTTTAGAATGGACCCTGTATAGGTCTTTGGACCCAAGCACAGAACCTTTAAGCTAATTGGGACGTATCAAAGCATTTTTTAAGCTTAACTTCATACTATCGAGGCACATCCATCAATTAATCTGAACACTTGCAACACAGGCGCTTAAGGTAATGGGTTCCTACGTAAAAGAATAAAATTAAGTCAGGTGCTACAATGCTAACAATAGCACTGTCCATACACAATCAAAACAAGCTCTAATGGGCATCAGTGCACAAGTGAGTTATACACGTCAAATTTGCCGATAAACTAACAAGAAAAAGTTTGCTGATAAGGCTCATATGACCTGAAACTTTCTTACATACCCAAGACCTCAGACAGGCTAAAAAAGCTATACGAGCCTAAAGCTTTTTTTTTTGCAATGGAAGGAAGAAATTTTCAATAACGAAAATGAGCCCATACCCAGTAAAAGTGTGGTATTTCCACCCACTAAACCCATCTTCCATGTCTCTTCCGTGTTCCCCACGCTACTGACGTTCGTTATTTCATCATGGGGAAAGGAGTAGCCATTATGTGCTCATCTTGTTTTTTGCTCTTGCTTACTTCTTTCTTCTTTTACATTCCAGTATGTACATTATGTCCTTCACATAATAATAACACACTCTGTTCCCTTGGTGCTTATTCTTTCGCAATGCTTCCCTTTGTTGTTCGAACCGTGGGCAATGGAAGAATGTATGCTCCACGTCTTTGGAAATATCATTGCAAGATGGACAGATGAGTCATCTAAAGTGGGAAGCTAAACATATCCTAGGGCATATTACGAAGGATATCAAAAAGCAGGCCAAACCATTCTCTCCACAGAAGGATGAAACCATGCAGTAAGTACTATGTGAGCGAGTGGTCCCATGTGCAAGGTTCAGTGCAAACTTCCATAGTAACTTCTTTCTACTCGTGTTTGGTCTCCCCACGTTTGTTTTGTACGTCCAGGGGAGCACTTTTAAGGCAGCCATTGATTGGCAAAAAGCTGGCAGGTCTTATGATCAGATATTGTACCTACGATAAAGCAATTACTTTCACAGTTGTCATTGTAATTTTTAAAGCCAGGCTTCAGCACGTGCGTTGTTGTCGTTACCTACATTTGACATGAGGTTCAAGAACATTAAGCTGATTGAAACTTGTATGTGTATGTTTTAAAACATAATGACTGAAATGGTTATGATATTCATTGACTCTGTTGCCTTATATATACATGTCGGACTGACACTTTATTTAATTCCCTCTAAAAATTTGTTAACTTTGCCTAACATTGTTCATTTACCCTACATTCGAGAGAAGTTATTATGTTCATCTTTTTGTCTACTCTACTATATAATGAAAAACATTTCTCTTTCAAATCCGTTTTAACTTTGATAATAATTGTACAGTCGCGAGAAGTTAAGCTAAGCGCTAAGTCGGTTAAGTCAAGTCAAGCCGGTCTTATTCCACCAATTTAATTTAAACGCTTGTGTTAATAATTTATATAAAAACACTTAAACTTTACTTTCCTTATTTATTTAAATAAATTTGAACGATTTGAATTGAACTCTGCATTTTGATTAGTTTCTTCCCCCCTCTCCCCACATACATCTTAATATATTATATAATTGTTGGTGCGTCTGTTAGTGATTGCGTAACTTCTGAACGACTTTACCGATTGAAGTCATATTCTCACAATAGATCTGTTTTGTCGAGACGATGGTTTATAACTATGCCTTGATCCAATAGGTGGCGCTGTAGTCAAGTGATTTGTAGCGGGTCGATGGCGCTCTGTTCGCCATCTCGCTAACAATTAAACTAATGCCAGTGCACACACAATTTGGAAAATTTCAAAACTAATTTATTTAAAAAAAATTGAAAAAAGAAAATTATAATTTTTAGATCACGACTTGCTTTGATGAGTTTCTTGCGACGACTCATTAAAAAATTTAATTTTGTTTCTACAACAAATTTCGTGGACTGCTGAGTTCTGTGAAACGCCACAGTACTCCCCCTCCAGTAATGCAGTTGCAATTACGATTGTAAGGAGCCAATGCGAGGCGGATGGCGTTTGCTGTGGTGTATGTGGGTCACGTTTGCCATGTTGAGCATGTTGGAGGCGTGCTGTGCCGCCTTGAGTCGGGTTGGCCGTGTTGAGAATGTTGGAGGCGTGCTGGGCCGCTTTGAGTCGTATTGGCCGTATTGAGCATGTTGGATCTAAGATTTTCTTATGTCCACCTCCAGTTGGCATCTCGATGCCTCTGCTTTCTTAATAAATTAATCGAACGGCAGAATACCCACAATCACTTCCATTGTGCATATAGGTGTCGTCCGTATGCACCGATAATCCCTAAACAAGCCAGACGTTGAAACCTATCCAGATGCATCTTTATAGTTTTCTGGGAGGCTTTTCGCCATCATACAACTGACGCATATGAGATAATTGGTCTAACTATCATCGTATACATCCAGTATGCTGACCTCGGCGAGATTCCCCACCTTTATCCACATACCCGTGTTCATAGATGATGCACCTTTTCCGCCTTCCGGATTTTCTCTTCTACATGAAAGTTCCAAGTTAGTCCACTATCGAGGTATACACCCAGATACTTAACTTTCCTGGTTACCTTTAGCTACGATCCGAAAAGTGTCAAGGGCTGAAACTCCAGATATTTCTTCTTCCTTGTGAAGATCTGTCTTTTCCGGATTAATGAAGAGCCCCCGCACCACTACTCGGAAAGCATTCCTCATGGTGTCTGGTGTGACATTCATGAACTTGCCTCTTACCATTATTGCTATGTCATCGGCATATAACCCAATGTGCATGCCAGTCTGTATGATGATTGAGCCATTCTTCTTCGACGGCACCTCGAAGACCTCTTGAAGACCGAAATGGTAGAACTTGGCCTGGAGGATATATGTGTGCGCAAGACGGCGTGGCAAAGTTCTCATTTATAAGCAAATAACATAAGGGGCATTATTCAAGCTCATCCTACACATACCTACCTATATTCGACATTTCTTCATCATTTTCTACGAGGTCTTTTTAAGTCGTTTATAATCAAATCATACGTTTTGGTCTGCTCTCTTCAATTAATTTTAGCATTATGGAAGCATTTATTCTGAAAGCTTACCGCTTTTAAAGCCTTTAAACTCAAACTTGTTTACACAAGCAGAACAAGCATCCTTCTAAGCATTTTATATATTCATTGACAAACGTTACCATTTATGCATCAAACAGTTATGTTTATCTAAAGTACATCACATCATCATAATCATCGACATCATCATCATCATCACAGATATGTGTTCAACTTCACATCCATCCTATCGCCATTCAACAGGTGTCATAAATTGATAGAGCGCACGAGTATCCCTACATCCTTCTATAGGCAACGAGACATAACATCAACATTTGTGAAATTACTTTTCCATTCGAACGAGGCAAACGAAGCAAAATAAAATATTCAATTTGTCAAAAAATAAAAAAAATTGTCAGAGAGGCAGAAAATGTACGAGTTGATAATTTATTTACCAGCACCATTTGCAGACTTTAATGATAGTTTATTGGATTTCAAATGGAATTTAGCACCTTAGTGTAATATCATTAATTATGTGGCATAGAGGAACAAACATAATTTTAAACCACCGATCTATGATTTGCCCCTTGATACGTCTACTATGGTGCAATCCATCTTTTACTTCAGACCATCGCTATACAAACTGATGATGGTAACTGGCATCAACATCGAGGTAGTTCGTCTTTTAAGAGAAAGTTTTATGCAGTTCAGTGGTGTGCAGACCTTTCACTTTTAATTATCTATTTGTTGCATGGCTTGGTTAAGCTAGATGCAGAGAAATATCTGTATACCTTCGATAGCTCAGTTGGTAGAGCGGTGGACTGTAGATGCATGAAAATGGTGAGCGGAAATCCATAGGTCGCTGGTTCAAATCCGGCTCGAAGGAATGCTTTTTTTTTATTTTTGTGATTTATTTAATTTTTTTCTTTTGGATTTGTTTGATTTCATTTTAAGTAAAAAAGGAAAGATTGCAAACATATTTTATCCAAGCCAGCTTATTGAAATTTTATATATTGCACATTCGGGTGGTTTTGAAAACTGCACTAAAAATATGATTTTGTGTATTTTTTTTGAAAACTTTTTGAAAAAAGATATAAATAAACGCATAGAATATTATTTGTAAAACCTTAATTTTCATAACTGTCTATTTCTCTATTAATTTGCATTCCTGCTACACTCTCTTTGAATTACTCCGAATATAACGTTAGATTTTCCACAGTTTATTTTTACATTCATATTCTTTATTGCTCAATGTACCTTTGTAAATTAGTTTCGATCTTTTTCGATTTAAAAATTCACCGAGTGTGGACGCATTGGTAAACATTTATACATAAGCCATTAATACACAAGACATTTATACACAACATATTTATACTACACAAATTAATTTAATAAAGTACACCTTGCTTTCACAATCATTACACATTTACCCAAACTCAAAATTAATATTCGATGAACTTTTACACAAAACATATTCATTTGAACACAGCAACAAAAGATACATTGAGCGACGAATGAAGAAAGAAAATGTACACACCAAGCCGTGCAGAGCTGCCATTGCTCAGTGCAGAGCGACGAGCGAAGAACGACATGTAAATATCAAACCGCTCAGAGCTGCCATTGATCAGTGAAGAGCGTCGAGTGAAGAACGACATGTAGACATCAAACTGCTCAGAGCTGCCATTGCTCAGTGAAGAGCGACGACCGTTCAGACCTGGCAGTGCTCAGTGTAGAGCAATCAACGATGAAGGAAAATGTGTATACCTAATGTGCATAAGGGAGGAATTCTTTTTTACATTGCATCTATGTGTGTATGCTGATGTGGCAGGCAGCAAAGGATAGAACAAAGCAAAGCGTGGTGAAAGAAATACCTTGGGTGCACAAATAACATGTAGGTACATATATGAAATGTATATTATTCACTGGGTTATACCGCAGATAAGAAAAATATGTATTTCTCTTGTATAGTTATATTCAAAGCACAAATTTACTGATTTGTGTGTTTGGTGTGTACAAGTGCGCGTACATAAAAAAAAAATACTTTTAAGATGCCGCTAGTAATAATGCGAAAAAAGATTACATAGTTTTATTTTAATTTTTTTTTACAATTAGATGAGAGTTTCGCAAAATCTGCCAGGTATATGCAAATCAAGTGGGGTAAGTTTATTTTTTTGAATTATTGGTTCGAAATATTTTTTTACGGTATTAGTACTAATAGGGATAGTATATGCATACATCCACACATGCATATTAACGAATTACCTACGAGTACATTTTACGATGCACGAAGTCAATGATATAATAATTTATTGAAGATAACAGAAAAAGTGAATTGAAGTGAAGTGAATTTTTATTCGTAAAAAAATTACTCCCATACACTCGGATTCATAGGTTATATTCACAGTGAATAAGAAATCACGTTCATAGTTATACCTGTGAACATAAATTCACGACTTAGCCCAACTCTAGTAAAGAGGGTTCTCTGGGAACCCAAGCAAAGTACTTCGACCTACAAATACAAAGTGATCTTTTGTACTAACCCCTGAGGGAAAGCATGTTGCGATGTGTCCTAATTGAAACCAACTTCTCGAAGGAAGCTTAACCCTTTGTATCGCCATGTAGCAGAAATGCCACATACCCCAAAAGTCAATTTCAAATTAGCGGTTAGCAAATAAGAGACGTTGTTACGCATTGTTGCGTAACCTACCTCGAGGTAGAATGAAACCTCCCTGGTGGAATGCAAATCTCAGTACTCTTAGGAAAGACAGTAGGCTCCTTTTTAATACTGCTAAAAGCTCCCGTGAGACGGCCGACTGGGACTCCTATAAACTGTCTCTCAGAAAATACAAAATCTCACTGAGGAAGGAGCAACGACGCTCCTGGAGACTTTTCTGCGACAGCATTGAAGAGTCCTCGGAAGCTTCCAGGTTGCGGAAAATCCTCTCTAAAAGCCCTGCTACACCCAGCTTCCTTTTGCATCCGGATGGTTACTGGACCTCCTCTGCGGAGGAATCCATTGACATCTTACTGGATACCCACTTTCCTGGTAGCTCCCCTGTTGCTATATCGCGAGAGGGAAATCCCCCCCCTCAACCTTGCAGCAACTCGCTAGTCTTGATAACTACAGAAAAGATCCGTTGGGCCATGCGCAGTTTCAAACCCTTCAAGTCCCCAGGACCTGACGGTGTTATTCCAGCTGAAATTCAGCAATGCGAGGACATTGTGCTTCCATGGCTCAAAGTCATCTTGTCGGGCTGTCTAAATCTGGTCTATATTCCCAAACTATGGACCGAGGTTGAAGTCATATTCATACCTAAGGCAGGAAAGAGCTCGCACGTGGAACCAAAGGATCTCCGACCTATCAGTCTATCGTCCTTTCTGCTCAAAACGTTAGAAAGGCTAATAGATATCCATCTTCGGCAAAGTATTAGCCCAGCTCTGCTCTCGCCGTCCCAACATGCGTACTGCAAAGGCAAATCGGTTGAGACTGCCTTACATTCGCTTGTGCGCATCATCGAAAAATCATTGAGCATCAAAGAATACACCATGGTGGCTTTCCTTGACATTGAGGGAGCTTTTAACAATGTCAAACCAAAGGCAATTACCGACGCACTTGTAAATCTGAAAGTGGATACCTCGCTCGGAGTGTTGATCAATAAATTGCTTACATGCAGGATTATTAACACGCAGCTGGGCGGGGCATCGGCCAGAAGAATTGCTCGCTGCGGTACACCTCAAGGTGGAGTCTTATCACCTCTTCTGTGGAACCTGGTAGTCAATGAACTACTGTTGGACCTGGATACGTCAGGTTGTAGAGTGATCGCCTATGCTGATGACATTGCTATTGCTTCCTCCGGTAAACACCCGGACACTCTCAGGGATATCCTCCAATATGCTCTCCTTCGGCTCACCAAATGGGCCTCCAATTGTGGATTGGGGGTTAACCCCCATAAAACGGAACTCGTTCTCTTCACGAGGAAATATAAAGTTCCCCTCATAGACCCTCCCTTGATAAATGGCACCAGTCTCACCTTCTCTGAAAACGCAAAATATTTGGGTCTTATTTTGGATAGGAAATTAAACTGGAAGGCCAATCTACTAGAGCGCGTCAAGAAGGCTAATGTAGCTCTCTATTCCTGTAAAAAGGCTATAGGTAGGAGCTGGGGTATTAAACCTCAAATCACCCATTGGCTATACGTGTCCGTTATCAGGCCTATACTACTATATGGCGTGATCGTATGGTGGCCTGCTCTTGAAAGGGCTGTCCACCTCACTCAACTAGCTAAGGTGCAAAGATCTGCATGCATCTGCATCAGTGGTGCACTTAGAACTACTCCCTCCGCGGCACTGGACATCTTGTTCAACCTGCTACCCTTAGATATTTTCGGCAAACAGATGGCAGCCTGTGCGGCCATCCGCTTGAAAGCCTCCTCTCAGTGGTCTAGCTATCGCTTTGGCCACTCCTCGATCCTTGATCTTCTCAACTTCAAACACGAAAACACGGACTACACCCCGCCGAAACTGTCGATGCTAGTTCGGTTCACTTCTTTACAGATGGATCTAAGACGGATGGTGGGGTGGGTTGTGGTGTTTTCTCCGAACAGCTCAATCTGAGCATCTCTTTCCGCCTCCTCGATCATTGTAGCGTTTTCCAGGCGGAAATCATGGCGATTAAAGAAGCTCTGTCCTGGCTGAAATGTAATGTATTATCTGTCAGGGATATTAGCATTTTCACTGACAGCCAAGCGGCAATCAAGTCCCTGGAATCGTTCTCTTTCACTTCTAAGGCTGCCTTAAACTGTCGTCTATCTCTTATGGAGATGACAGAGCAGTTCAACATTCACCTATGCTGGGTGCCGGGCCATAGAGACATTCCAGGTAACTGCAGGGCTGACGACCTCGCCAGACAGGGTACCACTCTAAGGATTTTGCCTGAAAGGCAAGCCCTGGGTATGCCCCTCGCTACATGTAAGTATCTACTAAAGCTGAACGCTATTAGCGCGACCAACCTTTTATGGGGAAACGGCTCAACGTGTCACATTTCGAGACAGATCTGGCCTAAGCTGGATCAAAAACGTAGTGCCGATCTGATCAAGTTAAAGCGTACACAAATCAGCTGCGTTGTCGGTGTTCTCACTGGACACTGTCTTATAGGCCAGCACGCCAAAAGACTTGGCCTCTTCTCCAATGACTTCTGCAGAAGCTGTAGGGACGAGGAGGAGGAGGAAACCATCCTTCACCTTCTATGCACATGTCCAGCCCTGTCACATAAAAGAATGCTCCATCTAGGGTCCCCCTTCCTTGACGACCTCTGCGATCTGGCGTCCTTGGACGTCATGAGCATCCATCGCTTTGTCAAAAGCTCCGGTTGGTTTTGTTAGCCCTGAGTGGCCTAATGGTTTGATCCTGGTATCACAAAGGACCTTCGCTGGTCTAAGTGTGTCTACACTCCCGTGTGGACAGCCAACATAACCTAACCTAACCTACGCATTGTTGCATGTCTGCAATATATATTACAATGAAAAATATACTCATGACCGATAGTTGGTTCCGATATACGGGGATTTTTTGCTCTGACTAATTTCAGTTCACTCAGTCAACAATTACGGTGAGCATCGAAGTTTATAAATTATATAAAAAATACTGTTTTTGGTGTTTCTGTAAACTAAAGTGAGTTATTTAACAAGTGAGTATAAATATTTCTTAATTCTGTGAAATCATTTCGAAAAATGTTGTAAGCATAGTGGAAAACGGGCGTTTTTCGTTTGCTGCACTTATGCAACATTGTGATATTTATTTATTTATTTTTTTTTTATTTATTTATTTATTTAATTTATTATCAACAAAGTACAAGACTTTCTTAGATAGAATTACAAAGAGCTTAAAAAGAACAAATGAAACAGTAAATTTAACAATAAAACAACAAAACAGGTAGAAAATAAAAAAGAATTAAATAAAATGAATATAAAAATGAAGGTAAAAATTATGACCGGGTAAGAGCATTCATAACGTTTCTTTTTATAATATCGACCGAAGAATTAAAGTCGAAGAAATGAGCATTTTCATTATACAACTTCATTAGCCCATTTATTGATGAAGAATGGCCGTAATTAGTTCGCGAGTGAGTTATATTAAAAAATCGTTAATTTCTTAAGCCAGCAGCTGGAATATTTATATTTAAAAGACTTAAAATCTCAGGGGAATCAATCTCACCAATAAGTAGCTTGTGAAGAAAAATTGTTCTAGCCACCACTCTTCTAATTTCAAGCGGTTCTAACCTAATCAACTTAAGTCTCGATTGGTAGGAGGGTAACGTGTTAGAGTCGACCCAGGGAAGTCCTCTAAGGGCAAATCTCAAAAATCTTTTTTGGATGGCTTCAATTTTTAAGATATGTACATTGTAATACGGATGCCAAACAATTGACGCATATTCCAAAATGGACCTAACAAACGATACATATAACATTTTAATTGCGTACGGGTTGGTAAATTCACCAGCATAGCGTCTTATTATTCCCCAAGCTCTATTAGCCTTATTTGTGATAAATTCAATGTGATTTGTATAGGAAAGTTTAGAGTCCAACAGAACACCCAAATCCTTAATTTGATGAACTCGAGAAATTTCTTTATTGTCAAGTGTGTAATTAAATAAAAGAGGCGATTTACGGCGTGTGAAGGATATAACCGAACACTTACTAACATTTAGGGACAAAAAGTTTTTAGAGCACCACAGAGAAAATTTCTGCATGTTAGTATTAAGTATTTGGAAGCTGTGCGTGTTTTTTCCGGATGCAAATAATTTAAAGTCATCCGCAAACATTAAAATATCACATTGAGGTATAAATTTAACAATATCATTTACAAATAGGACGAAGAGGAGTGGACCAATGTGGTTTCCTTGCGGCACACCAGAAGTAACTACAATTTTATTTGAAATTGTATTACGGAAGTTTACAAATTGGTATCTATTACATAAATATGATGACAACCAATCAACAAAGGAAATTGGAAAACCCAGGCGTTTAAGCTTGAAAAGCAATAGACTATGATCTACACGGTCGAATGCTTTACTAAAGTCTGTGTAAACGGTATCTACTTGGTTACCTTTACTTATTTCAGAGACAACAAAATTTGTAAATGAGATTAGGTTTGTTACAGTCGAGCGCTGTTTTACAAATCCATGCTGGTTATTACAAATCAATGACTTACAAAAAAAGCTAAGACTTTCGGTAACTAATTTGTCAAATAATTTAGGAATTACAGATTGTTTACATATGCCACGGTAGTTTTCAATTTTGTTTCTCCTACCAGACTTAAATATGGGTATTATAAAAGATTTTTTCCAAATAGATGGGAATGTAGATGATTTTAATGACAAATTAAAGATGTGACAGAGAATTTTGTGTAAGGGTTGTGCACAATTCTTTAGAAAAGCAGAAGGTAAACCGTCAGGTCCGGGATTTAAGTTTGATTCCAATTCCAACAAACACTTCAATGTGCTATCCTCGCAAATTTCGATATTATTGAAAATAGGACACTCAGATTCCTGAAGATAACTAAAAAATTTTTCATCAATGTTTGAGACTTTATTCGCGTACACAGATTGGAAAAAATGTCTGAAGTTGTTGCAAATAGTTATCGATGAGTCGAACGACTGATCCTAGTAAGAAAGAGAGGTCGGATAACCGCCGGATTTATTTTTAGTATTAATGAAATTCCAGAAATCATTAGGCTTAGATTTAATATTAGTCTCAATATTTTTAATATAAATGAGGTAGGCATGATACAGAGACGTCTTAAATTCAGACTTAAGTTTAAGGTACGATAAGTAGTCCTCATTCGTTAAACTTTTACGCCATCTTCTATGCACTCTATTCTTTTGAGTTTTTAAAAAACGAGTAAACTCATTATCCCAAGGGCAAGAACTAACCGAAGAGTTTCGAACGCGAACTACAGGCACATATTTAAAAATAACTTCCTTGATGACCCGATAAAACTCGGAACATAAATGGTTAATTTCCAAGGAAAGAAAAGGATATCAGTCATAATTCTTAAGTTCATCACAAATGGAAACATAATTAGCTCTTTTGAAATCAAATTTGAAAGAATCAGTAATATTAAGCTTATGAATATAAAAATTTGAAAACAAATACAGAGACGGATGATACAGATCTTCAGGAACAAGAGGTGCAAGGCTTCTGGAGACGAAACTATCATCACTGTTATTGGTTAAGATGAGGTCCAGTGTACGATCTTGATGATTTCTTATGAGGTTAACCTGAAGCAAACCCAATGATTGCAGTGTATCCACAATATCAGATCCGGATCCAGACAAGGTATTACTAGGGCTCAAAAATGTGCAGTCCGCATCAGCTGAGGCCCATATAATTTTGGGTTGGTTGAAATCACCAAATATGTAGATTTTGTCCAAGGCAGTTAGGCAAGCAACAATGAAGCGGAAGGCATCTAAGTATCTCGCCACTACTGATGTTCGGGATCTCGGTGGAATGTAGACACATATAACATATAGTTTCGAAGATGCTGTGAGATCAATTCTGCTGCGGCATATTTCAAGGTCGGAGAAGTTACTCAGGTCAACTTCGCTTGGCTTGAAGACTTTTTTTATTGCGATGATTACACCACCAAGACGATCTTTGTTACTATTATCCAGAGAACGATCACAACGATTAACAGAAAAGCTTTGTGGAAAAACGACGTCATTATGAAAACTGTCATCTAATCCACTTTCAGTAATGACAATGATGTCAGAGGAGCAGCTATAAATGCTTAGTAAAAATTGAGTGCACTTAGTCCTTAGTCCTCTCACGTTCTGGTAGAAGAATGAGATTTCTGTAAGTTTTTTGACGACGGAATTCTTGGACTGGGTCTGTTTATGAACTCTTTTACAAGCATGTTTTTTGGCCAAAAATCTGGATTGACGATAATCTTGCCAGTAGATATAGGGGCAATAAGTTTAAATGACGCGGACAAACGTCCTTGTAAGTTGTCCGCTGTTAAACTTAGGCATCTGATGCTAGATGTATCAATATTTTTTTGATTAATATAATCAATAATATCAGAAGGCTTAGTGCCATATTCCAGACGAGATAAAAATATAGTAAACGGCGGTGGTACGACCCTTAAAGTACAAGGTTCAGGGTTGGATGTACTCATTGAACTATTTTTGCTTGTTGGATGCTCATCAATGCTTATAGATGGAGAAAGCGGGGAGGTAGATGCATCAACCTGCGATTTATCGTTGGATACATTTGTAGCTGAAAGATCCTCTATTGGATTTGAGTTTGAACGTAAGACTTATTTTTGAAACCGCATTGTGACCAGCTATTTTTTATATTGTAGAATGGCTTCGCGGCATTTAGTTCCACAAGATATCACTGAAATATTTGAAAATATGCAAGATAGTGAAGATGGAATGGATTTCTCTGATGACGACCTCTTGGATGACCCAAATTTTATACCAGAACTCGAACCAGATTCTGAAGAAGAGGAAAATCAAAATTTGGAAGTGAACATAGAGAATATTGACGTGAGTAATAGCTTAGAAAAGATGTGTAATGAAGAATATCCACAACATCCTGAATTGTCTGACGATACACAGCCTTCAACTAGCAAAAAAGGAAAAAACATAATATGGAAGAAGAAGAACTTAGTTTTGAATGAGATTGAGCTTGCTTTTCTAGGTAACACAACCTTGCCATTAGAAATTCGCCAACTTGATTTCCCAATTCAGTTCTTTATGTATTTGTTCCCAAATGATCTCATCGAAATGATCAAATACGAAACTAATTTGTACTCCATTCAAAAAGACCCTAAAACCGCATTTACCGTGTCATCATTAGATATATGTCAGTTTATTGGCATCGTTTTCTTTATGTCCATAGCTCATCTGCCAAGAGTAAGGAGCTATTGGTAAAACTCTATTATAATTCCGGCTATTCAAGAAACAATTTTCCTCAATAAGTTTGAAAAGATCCGGCAGCTTATTCATTTTAGTGACAACAGCAAGAATGTTCCAATATCGCATCCCGAGGACGACAGAATCTTCAAGATAAGGCCCGTTGTTGATAAATTAAATAAGTCGTTTATGAAGGTCTCATTCAAGCAATATTTGTGTGTAGATGAACAAATTTGTTCCACCAAGCCAAGGAATAATTTGAAACGGTACAACCCTAATAAACCTAATAAATGGGGATATAAATTGCAGGTACTAAGCGGTGTTTCAGAATTTGCTTATAAAGTCGAGATTCAATCAGGCAAAGAAAATTTTGTCAACCCAGGGGAACCAGACCTCGAAGCCTCTTCCAACGTTGTTATGCGTTTAGCAAGGTTTATTCCTAGGCATATGAATTACCGTCTTTACTTTGACAACTACTTCACTTCGATTCCATTATTAGGATATCTAGCCAAGGGAGGTATTTTGTCTTTGGGAACAATAAGAAGGAATCGTATACCCAATTCAAAACTACCGGATGAGAAATTATTTAAAAAACAACCTCGTGGCCCTTCTGTTGAGTATGTTGCCAATGTAAATAGTGTTGATATTTCTGTTACATCTTGGCGGGATAACAAAATTGTGAACTTAGCGTCAACATTTGCTGGAGATATTCCTAAGTCGACAGTGAGAAGATATGACAAATCTAACAAAAGATATATCGATATTGACCGACCGTTTGTTGTCGGAGAATATAACAGCCACATGGGTGGTGTTGACTTAATTGACACCATTATGGGAAGATATAAAATTTTGCTAAGAAGCAAAAGATGGCAAGTGAGAATGTTTTATCATTTTCTTGTGTGACGTAGGCACTAAACCAGCAGAAGCCAGGAAAAGAAAGGTTAGCTTAGAGGTTGAACTTCAGGCAAAAAAAAACACAAAAGCCCCACTCAACATATTCCACCAAAAAGTGTTTTACAAGATCGGATTGGACATTGGCCTGTATGGGCTGATAAACGAATAAGGTGCAAGTACCCAAGTTGTAAAGGAAACACTCAAACTTCGTGTGAAAAATGTGGCGTGGGTCTCTGCTACAATAAAATAAATAATTGCTTCAGAAGCTTTCATTTAGATCGAAAATAATGCAGCAAAGTGTTTTTTTATAAATTGAATAGAAATAAACAAATTAAGTGCATTTTTATTTATCAGATTATAGTTTTCGGCACCAAAGGAATCTGAAAATTTACGTTTTTTCAAATTTTGACACACTGCGATACAAAGGGTTAAGATGTTTTGCGCTGAAGAAGAGATTATATCAGATGGGGTGCTAAACCCATTATGAAACAAATTTTGTTCGCTCGCAGCAAGAGCGATGGCGGGACAATTCCGATTTTCTTGAGATGGTATTTGAGAGAGCAATGACTAGTAAGGAAGTCGGTTAAAAACTTTGTATTATGTTTGTTCATTGCTAGAATTTCTTTCAATCTTTTACTGGAGAAATCAATCATTAGAGGTCGGCAACAAAAGGGTTCCGGACCAAT
Source organism: Brachypalpus laphriformis (assembly GCA_945910035.1). Classification (NCBI taxonomy): domain Eukaryota; kingdom Metazoa; phylum Arthropoda; class Insecta; order Diptera; family Syrphidae; genus Brachypalpus; species Brachypalpus laphriformis. The sequence goes on along the minus strand of OX246753.1, from coordinate 12,395,670 downwards.
GAATTTGAGCTTGGACCCAGATCTGGTTAGTTCATCAGCAGTCTCATTGCCGGCGATGCCTTTGTGACAAGAGACCCAAGTGAATAAGTGGATTTTAAGTGTAGCAAGCTGCTTAAGGGTGATGAGACAGATCCAAACTAATTTAGACTCGAAGCTGAAAGATTTGACAGCTTTTAGAGCTGCTTGGCTGTCTGATAGAATGTTTATATGCGATCTTCGGCGGCCTATTCTGATGCATTTTCTGGCACATAGCTCAGTAGCATAGACCTCTGCTTGGAAGAGGTTTTGACAAATTCCTGCACCCACACCATCTGACATTTTTGAGCCATCGGTGTACCAGTTGATTTGTCGGTCCATATGTTGGAAAAACCCCGTTCGATTTGGAATGTTGATTTTGAAGGGATGATTCAGGTTTATTTTTCTGGCCATGAAGTCAGATACACATACTGCTGGTGAGGTAAGCAGCGGAATTTCCTTCAGAATCTTCATATGCCCTGTTAAATTAGAGTCCTTTACATTACTTTTATGTATGCCACCTTTAATAAGGGTGAGAGAATATCCCCTTAACAGAGGTTTGGTATTAGAACACCTGTGATACTACACTACTTACTCTACTTACTCTTAGAAAAATAACAAAGAAATTTAGGGATATAAAATTGATTTCTGTTACTTTATCACTTGCCATTTTAAAACAAAAACATGGAAAAGGGCTTCATAATAAAAAAAAAAAAATTATAATTGATAAAAATGAAATAGGTTAGGTTAGGTTGAAATGGCTGCCAGCTGAGAATCGCCGACACACTTAGACCAATAATATGTCCATTGCGACACCACATAGATCATGGGTGAAAGTTTCTCCTACCTACTCGTTAAACCATTTTGAGCTTCTTATGAAGTGTAGGAGGCTCTTAATGTTTATGCTTTTTATGTCGCCAGTAGGCGCCGTGGTGCAAGCGGTTAGTGTGCCGGATCAGTCACGGTCCCACCTCTCGCGAGCGTCTGACAAACATCCGAGAGTATTGTTGTCACGAAAAAGCTTCTCAAATCGCCGTTCGGATTCGGCATTAAACTGTAGGTCCCTTCCATTCGTGTGAAAAATATAACGCACACAACATGAGTGGTTGCGAGAAGCTAGGCCCTGGCACTTTAAAGAGCTGTTGTGCCAAATATTTGTATTTGTAAGCATTTGGTAGGAAAATAAAGATCTGCTATTTGGCTGACTAGAAGCGTTTGCTACGTACTTTTGACACACAAATGATAAATCAATTGAATTGTTGTGCGAATTGGGTTTCCGTGAATTTTTTTTTAAAAAAATAAGCAAGTAAATTTAATTTGAAATGGATCTGCATTTCATATGGCTTTCAGAAATTTTAATTCACTTCACTTGCCTCATTTCCACGACGTACCAATTTCGACGCAACTGGCAATGTAGATGCCAGATGGAAGATAGAAGAGATGATGAATAGAAGGCGGAATACCGAAAATCGGACGCGTTTCTTTGATGTTAGGACAAGATGCTCTACTACGGAACGGAAAGGCTAGGAATAGAATCGGTATCATCTTTGCGGCAGAGCTACTTGGTAACGTTTTGAGCATTTCGAAGTCCAGCGACCGTTTGATGTCTCTCAAACTAGTAATACAAGGAGAGGTGTGGAATATAGTCAGTGCATATGCTCCCCAAATTGAGTGCGATCAGGGGGATAAAAATGCTAGACTTCCACAATCTACTTAAGAACATCGCAAAGGAAGAGTTCCTGTTTGTTGGAGGAGATTTGAATAGACATGTCGGAAAGGAAACGAAGACTATGAAGGCTGCCCTGGAAGACCGGGATACGGCACCATGAACCTTCCTGATGAAGACATCCTAAGCATGTTCAAGCCACACGGTCTTTTCGTGTTAAATACCATGTTCATCAAACAAACCCGACACCTGATCACCCACAGCAATTGCTATTGAAAGTAAAGGCTATAGAATTTGCTATAGTAAAGTAAAGGCTTATTTATAGGGATTCGAGCAATTACTTTGCTAGGAGCCTTATCATCGAGCAATTGCTAATTTTAATAATACCACACAATGTTATTCAAACGACCACAATCAGCTCCCCCATTAAATCTGTGTATTCCTTCACGCCATCTCAGTAAGCCAGTAGGTAATCTAGAAAGCGAACTTTTTGTATATGTACTGTAGATACCACGGCGTAAATGACTAACAAAAGCAGCATCTCCCGATAGGCTCTTTTTCGTTATTAAGCGGACTAATAACGAAAAAGAGTCATTTCCTCGTAGTGCCATCTGGGAACTTCTTCGGAAATTTCTAATAAGAGAAGATGCACGGCGACCCTCTTACGTCAGAAAATAGGACAAGTGTTGGTTTGTCTGCAGCTCAGCGAGGCATAGCCATAAAAAAGAAATTGCTTTGAAACGGAAACAAACGCCTCGGATACGGACGAATAATCGTTAATGGCTTTTGACTATCGGATGCGAACAATGAACAGTTTCTCGAATGTAAAGACCCTCCTCGACTCATTTGAAAAAGGACATCAAAACGCCAGATTCATACAACTTGATCACCAGTTCACATGATACAAGATGGACATTTTGGAGCTGAGCGTAATTCGATGGTTCGGTGCTGTTACCGAAAACATGATCATGCTCTACCCTGGAAAACAAGCTATGAGCGCGCGGAGGCTCAGAAAAGGGCTGATGCTAACTTTAGCAGCACGAAGCAGCCTCCTATCCTGGACGCCTCACCGTGCCCGGATACTGAGGTCTAGATTTCAGAGTGGAGTAAAAAAATAACCACTATTGATTGTTATGCTCCAATGGAAACAGCGACAATTTCTATAGCCAGTTGGCAGCCTAATGGGGACATTGTAATTCTGATGTAGGATTTCATCGCCAAGGTTAGAAATGACAACACCATTCTTAAGCAAGTGATGGGAGTTTACGGCTTCGAAGATCGGCTTGTTGATTTCACAACACTAGTGGTTAGATTAGATCGGTCTCAACTGACAGGCAACGAACATCCAACAATTTTGTATTTAAGACGTCTGAAACAGACATGGAGTTAACATTGGACAAGAATGCGTTCATTTCATATTCATATATATTCTTGCCTTTATAAGCCTTCGTACTGTCTCGGTTAACAGAAACGGCTAAAGCTTGGTCAGAATAACTAAGTTTATTACCGACAGGCTCAAGAATCACCAAGTACAGCAATCAAGGCTCAGATTGCAGTGGCGTTAGAAATAGAGAGACCCACGCTAGAAGTCCAATATCGCATGAAGAAGAAGTAAGTGCAGCGTAAAAAGTTTAATTCGAAGAGTGCATTGCATTGGATTTATTTTTATCGCATTTTCGATTGACCGCGATTCCAATGTCTCGGATTGCATTTGTCTCGTGCGCGTCTATTATGAATACCCAAAAGATTAAACACCGTTCGATGTTATTAATGCTTACCCAGCCTATAGTGCAAAAGAGCATGAACTCTACATGCTCACTGGGCAAATTTTTGAAATGTAGATACTTTTGTTTGTATGTATGTGTATATTGTTATCCATAAGCTAGCATGTAAGAGATATTGTATAAATAGGCTAAGAATAAAAGAATAAAGCGAAGTCGATTTTGAACAACCTAAGGGTAATCAATATTCTAACTTCCATTTAGGCTCTTTAGCCAAATCATTTATCGGCTCAGGATAGCCTTAAAAATAATCCTACCTTAGGGCCTAATATCTACCCCCGACGACCTTCTTTACAATTGTAAGACGAGACAAACGTCAGCATAACAACGCTCTTACCTCAGTAGCTGAAGAAGCAGCATTGCGATAGTACCACTGTCTATAGCATTGTCAAGGAGCTTATTGGTGGCAGAGGTTAAAAATAAGTCCTTACCACCTCAATCCCCACACTCTAGAAAGTAGACAACAGAACCGGGATTATAAAAACTGCGCTCGGAATGCTATCCGAAGTCTAGGGCAGCAATGTTTTCAGCATAACAACCATGTTGCGACTGTACTGGTTTATGGGTGCGCAGTACTTGGAAGGTGGGCAGCACTATCACACGTATGCTACAAACCTTCGTAAAGAAATGTCTGAGAATCATCTTGAGCATCTTTTGGCTCAATCGTACATCCAATGAATAAATTCATCAGAGAAGAACATATAGGCACTAATATACAGAGGAGAAAGTGGCAGCGGAACACAAATTACGGGGTGATGACAACTCCATTGCAAAATACGGCAGGCATGGGAATCTAAACATCAAGTGGATTCTAAAGCAGAACAGCGGGGCGCCCTTGGCAAAGTGGCGCAGGACAGTTAAGAAGGAATTGAGCTGATGCGAATCTCAACATAAGATGGCGCGCAGGCGTTGTTGACGCCCTATGCCTCTCGAAAGGTAAAAGGAATTAACTAACTAACTAAATATAAAAGAGACTGTGAAGCAAGGTGGCTCTGTCGTAAAGTGTTGGTTTCTTAAACGGAAGACTATGGGTTCAAGTAAAGCTTGGACAATAACACTTGTCTTTCACATAAATAACGTCAGTTGATTACAGCTGGATTGCCACTTCTGGCAGAAAAGACCAATATCTTAGCTTCTTCAAGCACTACACCAGAAAGAAAAGGGGGAGGAGACGAAGAGGGATCCGAAACAGTTTTTAGAGTATCAAGGTGGATTTAGAAAAAAATGATTCCATTGTTGATAAAATATTTGCCGTAATGAGTATTGCTGAAATCTGTAAAAAGAAAAACATGTAGTTGTGTGCAATCTTTCTACATTTTCGAGCGACTTCTATTACATATAGCGTGTTGCACTTTTTTAAATTTATTTCAGATCGGAGTCTCGAGTAAAAATATCATCCACATCTTGCAGGCATTGTGCGACGACAATGTATGGAATGGAAAGTAAATATCTGAAGAATTTACAACATCAATGGGTATGAAGCAAGGATGTATACGTATGTATCTTGAGCATGTCGTTACTGTTCATTGTTTATCAATGACATTATGGATGCTGTAGGAGGAGGAATTGAGCTCAGTCGAGCAAGAGTTCCTGCTTTGATGACATTGTCTTCCTCTTCAATTCAGTAGATGGTATGCATCTGATGATGAATAGATTTGAAGCCTATTGCCTATGATGGAATTTGGTTATGAACATCGGAAAATCGAAAATAATGGTATTCAGAGCGGGGGCAAATATTTTCGAAATGAGATGTAGCCGTTTCAGGGTGGGGTGGTCGAGATTGTGCAGAAATGAAATAGGAGTCCTAATATCAGTCAACCTAAATATGAGGAAACATCTCGTTGTTCAGAAGTTTATTCTTTACTTTATAAATCGAATTTTTCGAATGCTGATAAGCGCTCTCAATTATATGATGCATCTTGGAACTAGGACATCGCCAATGGTTGTTAGATAGGTTACTCTAACGATGCACTTTAATTATACAGTTAATGTGATGGCGTCGGAAGCCGAAATGTTGCTGAGGATTGTACTTACGCATATGTATCATTACGACAAGAGGAAACCTCGTCCATGGATGGAAACACATCGCGTCTGACTGTGGGCAAAACCTTTTTTTTTTTTAACCTAACGAACAGCCTACATCTTTAAAAATGCAATTTAACATTTTACTGGAGAAAACTAGTCAGATCATGTATGAGAAATATGCTGTAGAAGCTCGGTCCTTGCAGTACAGGAAAATGAGTCACATTTTTGGAAAACATATTTCCTTCATTGCAATTTGGTGGGTGGGATCATTTATACATTTACACGGTGAATGCTCTTTACTAACAAAGCGTATCGAGGGAGATTTTCAAATTAAATTTTATCTGCATACTTGTCAATTTGATGCTGCTTTTGGTATGCTCTCGAAAATCTACCATAGAAGTATAAATGCCAATACCCAAGATGGTGTGGAATGACCCTAAGGGTTCAGTTTATGGAGTACAACTGGATAGCACAGCCTGTGGACGATTTCATTAGCCTTGAAGAAATAATAAAGAAATCATATCCAATGCCATCTCACAGAAGAGCTTGTGCAACGAACTTAATCCAACCTTGGTTTGATAAGGACTGTAAAAGATTGAGGCATCAGTATTTGTTGTGGCCAAAGTTATTTCGGCAATACAGTGAAGGTTATTTCAAAAACCAATACATAAGATGCAACAGCAACTATAAGACATTATGAAGGTAAGACACATCACAGTATTGGAAGCTAGCTAGAAAGCTGAATGGAAGAAAAGCCATCATTAGTAGAGCCATGACCTCGAATATGCTCCTAATACACTTTAGGAACCTGCTGAATCTTACTGTAGCTAAAGTATCATTCCAGCATGCGGCTCCGGCATCAATCACTCAAAATGATGTAATGGGAGGGCTCAAAGACCTCAAGGATGGCGAAGCTTCAGGGTTTGATAAAATACTAACTGAATTTTACAGATATGGCACAAATATGCTTATAAGTAAGCTCGTCCTCTTATTTCTCTATTCTACAAACTTTTTAATATGGAAATGTCCAGAAAATTCAGAAGGGTTTTGCAAAAGCTTTACGCGGATACTCAGGCAGCGAATATGGGATGGGGATGCAAAGTCTAACTGGTTCAAAGAGAAGGATGTGCTGGTGGAAGAGAAGGATGTGCTCTCAGTCTGTTTATTTGCGGTGTTTATTGAGGATGTAACCGAATATATGCCAAGTGGTATAGGCTTTTCTGGATCATGTATAAAGGCCCTTATGTTTGCTGACGACATAGTCCTGCTTGCGAATTCTTCAGAATCTCTCCAGCTTAGGATTAACCGCTTGCACGAATATTGTTCAATATGGAGTCTTATTGTAATCTTGAAAAAATCTGGAACTATGATTTTTAAGAATGGTGGAGGTAAAAATCGACCAAACGAGAGGTGGAGGTATAACGTTGAAGAGATTAAGCTGCTGACGGAGAAGAATATGGAGAAGAATCTTAAAGTTAAGCTAACTCAGGCTAAAATTGCTGTATGTAAATACAACTTGGAGTAGGTGTCTTGCAAACAAGTTTTTTTTTTTTTTTAATCGTTTATTTTTTTACTAATACACTAACATAATTTATAGTTCCAAGAAACTTAAAACTACACTATCATAATACCTTAAAGTAACTGACCTGAAGGGTGCTCAATACTTATATTATGACTTTGTGAAAACTTGAACTTGAAAAGTCTTTTATTTTAGTCGATATTATTTCTTTAAAATATACATATTTTTTTTTTTTCACTTTAAGGAAAAACGTGGGAAAACCTTTTAGAACACATTATTTTGTTATTTTTTCATAAAATTAATTATCTTGCAAACAAGTTCGTAACCGATACTAGCTTCAAATTTGTTGAGGCAGTCGTGGAGTCTATTTTATTTTATGCAGCCCAAGTATTGGGATACAGGCATTATGATACAGTTGAAAAGCTACTTAAGTGTTATATCAAGCGTACTTTTCGTCTTCCACTCAACACCCCAAACTATGTCCTTATGCTTGAAACAAGGTTGTCACCAGTCTACATAAAAACGCTCAAACTGCAAATGGACTATATACTAAAAGTCTTAAATATACCTAACTCCCTCGTACCTAAAAAAGCTGCTCTTAATGTGATTGACAGAAAAACAAGCTGGTACGCCGAATAGCTAAATTTAGCCATTCCATAGTGGGATGGAAATGAGCCTAGATAGCGAACACTTTACGAACTGGAAGTCATTACTCTACAATTTTATCATGAGAGTTGATGAAGATTTTATGGCGCATTATGCTCAGGAGTGTCAATTAAATCATCATCTACAGGAAAGGAATTATTTCTGTGATAAGAACAAAGAACACCACCCTCACATGCGGTTCACAATATTGAATAATGTACAAAAAGTATGAGAGCAAATTAACGGTAGCTGAGATGAAGATGCTTCGTATGACAGCAGGAGTGACAAAGCTTGATCGAATAAGAAGTTGGAAAATCCGAGGAAGCCTTCATGTCAAGGAAACCATCTTACGAAAAATAGAGCGCGATCGGCTCAGTTGGTATTGCCACGTTCAAAGACGAGATCATTTGAACCCTGTCAAAAAGGCAATATCAATGAACGTTCCAAAGTCGTCGCGGCGCAGGAGAGGCAGGCCTATAAACGCCTGGATCACACAAATGCAACTACACCAGCATTTCATTGGCCTCAGTAACCAAGTGATCCAAAATCGGCCGATATTTTCTGACATCAAATAGGCGAACCCCACAGCCGGATCACTATAAATGCAGTGAAATGGGAGAGTTATGATCTCTTAATTTCGGATCATAACCTCGCCGAAATAGGAAGAAGAAGAAGAAGAACAAAGTAGAGGAAATCTCGATGATGTTGCGGCTGAGTGCAGAACTTTTAAAACTAAATTACTTGTATATTCCGCATAGAGAGGACTTAGCAATATTATGTAGGATTTGCAATCTCGCTGCGAGAGAAGATGTGCTACATTTCGCAGGCAAATGTCCAACTCTCCGAGAGACTCGAATGATTTTTTGGCCAATGAAGAATTAATAGCGTTACTCAAAGTTATACAGTTATACAGTTATTGTGAAATAGCGATAAACGATAAGAAACGTGAAATGCTAATAGGCGCTGTGGTGCAAGTAGTTAGTGTGTTGGACCACTGTGCTTGAGGTTCCATGTTCGAATGCCAGAATAACACCAACACGTTTTTTCATGGTCCCACCTCTCGCGAACGTCTGACAAACAACCGAGAGTATTGTTGTCACGATAAAGCTTCTCAAAATAAATTGCCTTCGGATACGTCGCCGAAAAATTTTGTCAAATCACCTTTTGAAAATGACTGACAGCTATTTTTATCACCACATACAAATTATGTGTTGAATTCGGTTAAAGGTATGTTCGATTTATTTTCTCGATGTTAGGATTTCATCACAATCACGTATTTTGAAATCAACCTCCAACCAACCTTCAATCTAACTTACTTCACATCATTTGTACTGAATTCATTTGAAAGGGGCTACCAAGTGGATACAGTTTTTACGGATTTCAGCAAGGCATTCGACTCTGTTAATCACACTGTCTTGATAAACAAGTTGCAATGTTTTGGTTTTCATTCATCTCTGTTGAAGTGGATCTCATCTTTCTTAGTCAATCGGGTGCAGTTGGTAAAACTAGATTCCGCTTATTCGAAACCATTTATATGTAGCTCAGGTGTGCCACAAGGTAGTCATCTTGGACCATTACTCTTCAATCTCTTCAGTGGCAGTGCCTTTCCTTACGTTTCCTCTTTTAGCAGGCGCTTAAACCCAATAATTCAACGTTACTCAATTGATTCTGTTGAACTTACCCGGGTTTATACGCTCAAGGATCTCGGTATTATATTCGATCAGGCATTGGTGTTCTCTGACCATGTAGACTATATAGTTTCTAAAGCAAATGCAATGGCTGGGTTCATCAAAAGAAATACGATTGAATTTTCCAATCCTCATTCTCTGATATCTTTGTATGTCTCACTAGCTAGATCTCTATTAGAATACTGTGACATAATTTGGTGCCCTTCGTACCAAGTTCATATCGATCGGGTGGAGCGGATACAAAGAAAATTCTCAAAATTTATTTTTTTTAAAATGCACTGGAATTTTTCACCTGGATATGATGCTAGGTGTCAACTTCTCGGTCTATCAAAGTTGTCAAAAAGAAGAAAAATTCATGATGTAATGTTTATTAGAGACCATAATGCTATCATGTACAAAGTCCAAGTTAAGGCAAAGAGAGCTTCTTTTTCGCTCGCGACATAGAACTAACTACGGGTTGAATGAACCTATATCTCGGGCTATTTCTAATTTTAACTCGGTTTGGATGGAAATAGATTTAAGTTTAAAAGTACGTTCACTTAATGTCTAAAAGCATACTTATTTCCTTTCTTTGCTTTTTTATATATTTATATGCTTATTTGTAAAGCTTTTGAATCTAATCTGTAAAGCTTTGTTGCTTGTAGATAATAAAAATAATAATATTAAAAAATCATAAACATGTATTAGAAATCCTATGGATCTACAGAAGAGTGTCAACAAAATCACAGAAGTTTCGAATCCTAATTCGGTGGAAACGTAGCAAAAATCTAAGCCAAAAGCAAAGTAATTTAAGTTAAAACATCGTGGAAATTTAATTTAATATACATTTTTCGGATTTTTATTAAGGCTTCCATAAAAAATAAAGACAGATTCGTGGAAAATATCCTGTTCTTTTTCCAGTTCTTAAAAAAATAATATGTGCTACTATGTCCTGCGTACTATTGCTATTTGTTTGCAAATTACTCGGGTTCGAAATTTTAGTAAAATGGTAAAAAAAATATTTTTTTTTTTAATATTAAAATTCATTACAATTTTTCTTCCAAAAAGAAGTTAGAATATCCTAAAATTTGTGTCATTGATTTCCATACAATGTTGAAAATAAACTCACTTTTATGTATAAAGCGGCATTATTTCCCCGCTAGAGATTGGATTAATTCCCATGTAGAGTAAATACTCTGTACCGTCCGAATGTATGGTATTAGGTATTAGATATTTAGGTAATTTCGTTCTAGAAGCTGTTATCGGAACATAGCACAGTATGAAGTTAGTTTTTATTTTTATTTATTTTTTTTTTAATTTAGATGTTTGCGCCCGATATCTAAAACGAATCCACCACTTGGGGCTTTTGACGGTAGTTTGACTAGATTTTACTTATAATAATATATAATATATATATATAATATATATATATATATATATATAATCTTCTTCTTCCTTTTATCAGCGAGGTTATGATCCGAAAACAAGGGATCACAACCCTCCCACTTCACCGCATTTCTACTGATCCGCCTGTGGGGTTCGCCTATTTAACCTCAGAAAATATCGGTAGGCCTCCCGATTTTGGATCACTTGGTCAATGAGGCCAATGAAATGCCGATGTCGTTGCATTTGTCTGATCCAGGCGTTTATAGGCCTGCCTTTCCTACATCGCGATGTCTTGGGAACGTGCATTGATATTGCCTTTTTAACAGGGTTCAAATGATCTCTTCTTTGAACGTGGCAATATCAACTGAGCCGGTCGCGCTTATTTTTTGTACGATGGTTTCCTTGATGTGAAAGCTTCCACGGATCTTCGAACTTCTTATTCGATCAAGCTTTGTCACTCCTGCTGTCATGCGAAGCATCTTCATCTCAGCTGCCGTTAATTTACTCTCATACTTTTTGTACATCGTCCAACATTGTGAACCGTATGTGAGCGCTGGACGTACAACTGCGGTGTAGAGCCTTCCTTTTAACTTAGGTGGCATTTTTCTGTCACAGAAGATAGCGGAATTTTCTCGCCACTTCATCCACCCTACGCTTACACGATGATTGATGTCGTCATCACAAGTTGCTTTGCTATTGATCATAGATCCCAGATATTTGAACTTTTCGCACTTGGGAAGCACTGTTCCATTCAAATAAATGTCTGGAATAGGCCTGAGTGGATCAGAGAACGGGCAGCACAAGTACTCTGTCTTTTTTGAAGTAATGCGATACCCATTTCCCTCCAACTCTTCGGTTACTCCAGCGGGACATCTTACTCTTGTCTTTGTTCCTTCGAACATGTCGTCCATGATCACCTGTACATAGATTTCTGAAACCCCTCGATGTCTTAGCGCCACCCATATCAAATCTCGTGGTTGTCTGTCGAATGCCTTTTCAAAGTCAACCAATGCAATATGCAAATCCCTTAAGGAATCACGATGTTTTTCCATTATGATCCTTATACTTTGGATTGCATCTGTGGTTGATTTACCCGAGACAAACCCGCACTGATCATCAGATAGTCGTATTATTTTTCGGAGTCGGCCACCTAATACCCGCTCAACGATCTTCATGGTGTGTGACATCAGCTTGATCGAACGGTAGTTATCACAGTTTCGCGTATCACCCTTCCCTTTGTATACAGGGAGGAGGTAACTTTCCCTCCATTGCTTCGACATTGGATCACCTCTCACGAATTTGGAGATGAGAATTCTGAGCCATCTGAACCCGATGTCTCCCATCTTTTTCCAGAACTCAGAGGGTATTTCGTCTGGCCCAACCGCTTTTCGTTTTTTGTAGTATTTGACCGCCTCACTAACTTCTTCGACTGTAATGTTGGGTATTTTTTCACTGTTAGGGGTGGCTCTTGGAAAGTATAGCCGGGGAAACTGTTCATTTAAAAGCTCTTCACAATACTGCCGCCACCTCTGCAGAATTTTCTCGTCATCCACAAGAAGCTGGCCATGAGCATTGCTAATGAACTTTGGCGAACGAATCTCCTGAGCATTCTTCCTTCTTTGGGCGGCTATTTTGAAGATAGTGGTACTCTTGTTCATATTGTGTCTTCGCAGCTCCTGGATAGCCTGGTTTGCATCAGCAACCGGGGAAGATATTTTCTCCAGCTCCCGATACAGGCCCTCCGTACTCTCTGCTTGAAGCTGGGTGCACTTCTTTTTCGCTTTTTTCTTGCAGCATCTGTATTCCATTCCGAGGCGAGCTTTTTCGTCATTATTATTAGAGGGGCACTTTGACCAAGCTTTGAAAGCCGCTTTCTTCTCATTTATCACTTTCTCAGCTTCATCACTCCACCACCATGTTTCTTTGGCGTGTTGATGGTGGTCTTTTAAAGCTCCTAGCAGTTATTTGGCCTTATTTAAGCAAGTTCGCTGTAGGGAATCCCACATATTTTGTGCTCTGCACTCTTCATCCTCAGCTCGGTTGATGGTGTGAGAGAGGTAATTTTTCCTTACGAAAACAAAAAAATACAAATACAAATATTTGGCGCAACAGCTCTTTAAAGTGCCAGGGCCTAGCTTCTCGCAACCACTCATGTTGTGTGCGTTATATTCTTCACACTAATAGAAGGGACCTACAGTTTAATGCCGAATCCGAACGGCGATTTGAGACGCTTTTTCGTGACAACAATACTCTCGGATGTTTGTCAGACGCTCGCGAGAGGTGGGACCGTGAAAAAACTTTTTGGTATTTTCTAGGATTCGAACTTGAAACCTCATGCGCAGTGACCCGACACACTAACCACTTACGCCACTGCGCCCACAAAAACAAAAGCCTCGCCGTTTTCTTTGTCCAGATTGTACCACTTGATTTTCTCAGAGACCCTTGTTTGTTTGCTTTTCTTTGGTGTTTTCATAAAAATTTCTGTTAGCAGGAGACGGTGTTGCCGAGCGATTGCCTCTCCCAGGATCACATTGCAATCTTTTACCCGAGGCTTCATGAAACTGTCTACCAAATGGTAGTCAATCTGAGTTTCATCTCCACCACTGCTGTAAGTGATCAGGTGTCGGCTTTGTTTGATGAACATCGTATTTAACTCGATAAGACCGTGTGATTTGGACATGCTTAGGATGTCTTCACCAGGAGAGATCCTGGTGCCATATCCTAGTCCTCCATTGCAGTCTTCATAGTCTTCATTTGATTTCCCGACATGTCCATTCAAATCTCCTCCAACAAACAGAAACTCTTCCTTTGGGATGTTCTTAAGGAGATTGTGGAAATCTAGCCAAAATGCATCTTTATCTCTCTGATTGCACCCATTTTGGAGAGCATATGCACTGACAATATTCCACACCTCTCCTTGTATTACTAGTTAGAGAGACATCAAACGGTCGCTGGACTTCAAAATGCTCAAGACGTTTCCAAGTAGCTCTGCCGCAAGGATGATACCGATTCCGTTCTTAGCCTTTTCCGTTCCGTAGTAGAACATCTTGTAATCTTTTGTCCTAACGTCCAAGAAACGCGCCCGATTCCCGGTGTTTTTCCATTACGTCTCTTGAACACACAAGATGTCCACCCGCCTTCTATTCATCATCTCTTCCAGCTCGTAACTTCGACCGGTCATGCTTACATCGTTCCAACTCGCGACCCTCAAATTGCGTCCAAACTGTTTCATTATTTTGCTAGCCCCCGGAATCCGTATAGCTCTGACCCGAACATTTCTGCTCGGTCCAGGATCAGTACCAAGCACAGCAGTGGTAGTGCCTGGCGGTGTAGTGACTTTCGTTTTAGCAAGTATTACCATAATGATACAGTTTTGCAATATTACCATATTGCGATGGTGTTTGTTGTTTGACACGTGCATGCTCCTGTTTTAGTATTGTTTGATCTTTCTTCTATGACACCGGTGATCTCCAGTCGTGTCAACCCGCGGACTCGCATGCACACTTGTGGGAGGGTTTTTAAGATAGTATATGTGTCGCTAGGCTCACTTGGGTGTTATATTGCCTAGATCTGATTTGTCCCCTTAGTCGTCTTTTACGACAAGCGACAATTGGTTGTGAAAACTAAAAAAGGTGGGGCAAAACTAATGTCATAACGTGAATGTGCCATCATTTTTGCAATGGCGTCAAATGTTATTGTGCTTTGACATTTATGATGTAGACAAATAGAGAATTAGTTGGCAGCCACCAATGGCATGATATACATCTGAAGAACGCGGAATTATTGTTACTGCTTATTTGACCAATTTCCGGTCTGTTGTTTTAACGCTGCACGAATTTCGTCGTCGTCCTGCACCACGTGAGCGAACAGTTAAGCATTTGGCTGAGTGCTTGGTGCAAACTGGGCCCACTAGAGATGTCGCAAGAAGTGGGTGGCCTTGTATTGCTCGTTCGGCGGGAATATCATTGCTGTGGTCGAGGATGTCTGAGCCCACAAACATCGACGAGACAACGATGAACCCAATTTGACATCAGCAGACGTTCGTTGCGTCGAATTTTGGTGAAAGACCTGAGGATGTTCCCTTAAAAAGTGCAAACCGTTCACCAAGTGAGGTTAACTCTCTCCTAATGAGCAACGAACCCCATTTCCGTTTAAGTGGTTTTGTGAATAAACAAAATTTGAGTTTCCGGGGCACGAAGAATCCACATGAAATGCACGAAAAGCCATTGCATCCCCTCAAAGTTAAGGTTAAGCAGTTCGCCTCAAGCTTTAAAAATAGTTGAAATCATCTGAAGATTGTAGAGGTCGTAGAAATAATTTCTTTCACCGAAATCATGGTTTAGCACTCGATAAATAAGCCTAACTTCACTTTGTTGCGCTTTCTCTCTGAACGTTGCATGAATGGAGTCTTCAACAGCAATTAAAAGCTTTTACGTGGTATACTTCCAAGATTCTGCATTATATTCTGATATAGGGATATTATGTTCGGTACTTAGTCTGTACCATTCACTGAAGAATATCCTTTTTCTATGTGTTAGATGTTGTGCTACTATATGTAGGCGGTATCCGGGGAGTTCTAATATTTTTAAAATACAAAGGAAGTGTAACTTTAGCATGAAAATGTACAATGGTGATAATCTCGTTTCCAAATGCAGCATGTAGTTTGGTGTATTTTCAGGTAATCCGAATATTTTTTTGATAAAGTCTTTCAGGAGTTTTTCTACTTCTTCCTATAGCCAATTCACATTATGACATTACTTTTGCCACACGTATGTATACGTTTTTATAAGAGTGCTTGAAAACGGCTATATTTGAGTTAAGTTTTTGTTATTTTCGATGCATTATTTAAATTTGTTATTCATGATCTAGCGTAGATATTTTCATACCATGGTTAAAACTTAGAAGCTTGTCACACAAGACGAGTGGTTCTTTTGTTATTAGAAAATACAAACATCTTTCTCCTACTAAGTCGTTCTGAATCCACTCCTAATAGCATTATTACATTGTACATTGTGGGTACCTGAGAATCCTCACAATAAAACCCATAGCCCCCAAGAGAGCAACGACTTCTAATGACGTCCACCTCGAATCTTATTATCTAATGCCAGATGTACTAAGTGCAGTCGGGATACCTTTTTATTTCGCCACAGTATGAGAGCAACATTCCAACAAACTAATCCCAAATCAATATCAAGTTCAAAGGAAAGAAAACCAGACCAGTAACCCACTAAGGTTTGGAAAAAGAAGCAAAAAACAATCTGCAACCAGGAACTACTTCCTGCCACAAGCAGAGGAAACCAACAAAATTCAGCATCCTTTCTACCGAAAGTCTATCAAAATCATTTCCGTCGTCAACAAATCTAATAACTCGTCATGGCTCCCTTGGTGGATGTCGTAGAAGTATACGGAGGAGTAGTCTGAAGGTAGATTGCTAGTTTTATCAACTCCTTGTAGTTTGCCGCATGCTCCACCTCCGATGACAATAACGACGCAGAGAGCAAAAGCCGCAAGTCTACTGCTAATGTTGCGACAGTTGAATGATGTTCACCACCAGTACAACCACCACAAGTGCGACTGCAAAAAGACCTCACCACCCTGTATCCTACAAGAAGGATGCAATAGAGTGCAACATCCCAGCCAGGCACTTATTCATGTGTTGCGGGGGGACGCCGCCGGTAGTAATGTAACGAAGGCTTTGGAATGCCGTCGTCGTCGCAATAGTAGTTACAAAATGAATTATGGCCCTCATCTCTCCTTTTGGCGGACGGCGACGATGACGACGACTACGGCTTGTTAGAAAGGAAGCCCCAGTTCCTTGTTGCTCAGAATGAGCAGGAAATCAGAGAATGACGACGGTCCTTGTTAGCAACACCTGCGGCCGTGTGGCCTTTGCTTTTCGCACTTGCAAATTCAGCTCTTTTCGCAGGATTTTCTTATGCGTTGCTGAGTGCGATGGGTCGCACCATGGGGTGACTTGCGCACCCTCATGAATGCATTATACTTTATACCTCCGCTGTAGTTCTAGTGAATGGAAAAATATTGTCTTTGTGGAAAAAATGACGCTAAAATATAATATATGGTGTGGTGAAATTAATATTACTTGCAGTTCGTTTATATTCGTCTTCTGTGCGCAACAAGTACTCTATCAGAACCATGGAAATATGGTTATATGTATGTGTATAGGGAATACTGGTGGGTGAAATTGCTTTAAGTTTAAGTGGCAGGATATTGTTTGTGAAATTCTTTGAAGAACTTTGATGGATGGAGGGAATGAATCATAAAATGGTAATTTTATGTAGCGAAAAGGGATACGGGATACATCTGAACTTAGTCAAGCCGCGACTATATTGGCTTGTTAACATCGATCGAAACTAAAAAATCGCCAAAGTTGAAAGCGTTTGACGTTTCTGCTGGCCGCGAAGGCAGTGACTGTTTTTAGGTCAGCGTATTAAATGAAGCTGACGTCCTGAGTGACCTCTTACAAATAAAGTCTTATTTACTTAAGTGCTCCATATAATCAATAGAGTGATCATAGAAGGCAGACATGCTGGGTTCTTCTCACCAAGTTTTAAGAGTCGGATAAGGTATTTGGTCATTGTTAACTAACATGTTAGTTATAGGGAAAGCGAAAGTGCATAGAAGCCAATATGGGAACGCTGCAAGGACCATCTAGGAATTACATTTGTAACAGGGAACAGAAGTACAGTAGAAGTATAGAATAGGCACTTTCAAGAAAAGTCCACAAGAGAGCCAACAAAACCAGTTAGCCCAGATGGAATAGCTCCAGAGCTCATTAAACAAGACGGATGAGACATGAGAAATGTCAACATCATACTTTTAATAAATGCTGGAACAGCAGCAAAATACCAAGCGAATGGGGGAGGAACCTCCCCTGTACAGAGAGGAAAATAACGAATGCACGAACACCACTCAGAGGAGTGATAGAAGAGGATACGAAGTGCAAGCGATCTTTCCCCCAAGGCGACAGACCTAAGATCACAATTCACCTTATTGCAAAAGAACTAAAAGAAGGGGACAGCTTAGTCCGCTACTCTTCAACATTATCCTCGATGCAATAAACAAGATCTGCAATGGACAATCAGAAGAAGATGTGCATGTGAAGAGCGCGCCCTGAGTACACAAAAGCGTTGCTTTACGCAGATGATATTTTTATAATATTTGAAACTTTGTCCCAGCTTCAACAAGCGGATTAGAGTAGGGACAGACAGAATGATTACCTGAATAGTACATGAGATGGAAACTTCTTGGAGAAAGTTGACACCTATGAGTTGGTAACAGTTTCCAGTAGCAATGGAAAAATAGAAGAGGAAATATTAAACAAGACCGAAAAATCTGTCCCCTTACTATCGAATAGTTTGGCCTAAATTGGGAGAGATTAAAATGAGCATGAAGACGAAGGTGCAGATACATAATGCACAGAAAGCTTGAAGGAAAACAGTTGCTAAAAATATTAACATAAACGCAAATGGGCTATTGGAATAGAAAGTGAGCTAGAAATATTCTTGCGGAAAAACAATGCTGACAGATCCGAAACGCACTTAGAAAAAGAAAAAAGAAATCGAATGTAAAAATAAAAGGATACTATGCTTACCATCCACCCGAAAGGGCCAGAGCTGTATCTTCCCTATTCATTAAAGATTGTTTTCAACATTCTATAAATACAATCATTGAGACTGATGCGATGCAAGTAAGTACAGTTCTCGTAAGAAATAAACATTCGTACTACAATATCGCGTCCATTTATTACCCTACGCGATACAAACTAGAAAAGACCGAATTTATAAATCTTTTGGACTCACTTGAACCGAATTTTATTTTTGGTGGTGATTTCAATTCGAAACACACCGTTTGGGGTTCAAGATGCGATTCAGCTAAGGGCAGATAACGAAGCCGGCGTGCAATCTAATGTTGACTTCTTTTCGACGAGAAAACCGACATATTGGCCCACCGACAGAGCAAACCTCCAGAGCTCGTAGACTTCTTCATTGCAGTAGATGAAGCTAAAGACTTTACAAACGCCGAGGAAAGATTTGCTCTCTCCTCAGATCACTCACTAGTAATCTTGACAATAAGCGATCATCTAATGAAAAAAGGAGGGAGCCCTAGATTAACTGCCAACAAAACTAACTGGGACGTGTTCAGGAAATATTGTGTAGAAAATATTATTCTGAATGTGTCGCTTAAAACAGAAATAGAAGACGAAGTCGGTAGATTTATTGTAGTCATGTAGAACGCCGCGTGGAACAACACTCCCTATAGGAGGAAAGAAGTCGTAAATAGCGAAGGTAAATATGCGCAGGAAATAAAAGGACGTCAAAAGAGTTGTAACGAAGTGACATAATCCACCACCACAGAAGCGATCATCCACACTCTACGCACACCTCACTAACCACCTAATGCGGAGGCCGCCATCTGTTGGCAGGTAGCGAAACAGCGAATATTCTCCGAATCTTCTGTCAAACAAGAAAAGGCGAATAGTGCAATAGGAGAAAATGTAAATACAAAGGTCGCAGACGAGAATGTGGAGGAAATTTTGCATTGGCTTAAAATTCACATTCTCGTCTTGCAGGATTTTTCCATAAAGGAGAGTGGATGAGAGTCAGTCGGGAGAGTCTGCTCAAGCGTGGATGTACCAATCCAGTGTACTCTTGACAGCCTCTCGGAATTGGTCTTACGACTTTCCACCAATTTTCTGCCTTCACCTCGGTGATTGGGCAATAATCCACGGGTCTGCTACTAGCGACAGCCGGCCCGTCCGATAGGTTTCTCCCCTTCTGAGAGAAACAAACTGAGAAAACTACAGCGGATTTTCCGCCCTTTGTCGAGCTACATTCCAAGGCTGCCCTAAGTGCGGACTGGATCCTTCCCAAGCCTGCCCTAAGTGCGGACTGGGTCACAGCACGCCTGACCTAATTGCGGACGGCTACATTCCAAGCCTGCCCTAAGTGCGGACTGGATCCTTCCCAAGCCTGCTCTAAGTGCGGACTGGGTCACAGCACGCCTGCCCTAAGTGCAGACGGCTACATTCCAAGCCTGCCCTAAGTGCGGACTGGATCCTTCCCAAGCCTGCCCTAAGTGCGGACTGGGTCACAGCACGCCTGCCCTAAGTGCGGACGGCTACATTCCAAGCCTGCCCTAAGTGCGGACTGGATCCCTCCCAAGCCTGCCCTAAGTGCGGACTGGGTCACAGCACGCCTGCCCTAAGTGCGGACGGCTACATTCCAAGCCTGCCCTATGTGCGGATTGGATCCTTCCTAAGCCTGCCCTAAGTGCGGACTGGGTCATCGCAAGCCTGCCCTAAGTGCGGACTGGATCATCGCAAGCCTGCCCTAAGTGCGGACTGCGACTTTCGAAGCCTGCCCGAAGTGCAGACTGAAACTCCTGCCCGCCGACGTACCGAACCGAGCCAGACAACAGGACGCATAACCCCGGCCCGTACCAGAACCAGCCGCAGGACGACCAACATTAGCGTTAAGTTATACATATGTTGTTAGGCATAAACATTGTTAGCTAAGAACCCATTTGCATTGTTAACGAAACAATATTGTATAGAACCATTCCATTTATCAATAAAAGTACCTCTTTCCCAAAGTCTAGGGTGTTCCTTTGGGTTAACCCTGGGGCCGGCGAGCCCACCTCAGCCTTTGAAGAAAGATACCCTCACAATTGGCGCCCGAGCAGGGACCTCTACAAGAGGTACCACCGAGAAATCCCGACCGACCGATACCGAAGAGGAGCTAACCATGTCAGACCAAGAGGACACTCCGATACCCCATGAGGCAACTAAGGATGACCAGCTGGTCCAGAGGAACCAGACGACCCAGCAAGCCAGCACCGTGACACGGAATCTCCCGCAAGCCGCATCGCACCATAAGTGGGTCTTTAGCTATAAAGCCGAAGTAATGGAAACCGTCAGAAAATGGGGCCTACGATTCGACGCGTCTGGAAGTGCACCCGAATTCATCGAGCGGCTCGAAGAGCTAACGCAGTGCTACGACATTCCACTGGAATACATACCGCATACCCTGCCGGAGATCTTCCGAGGAGCAGCGCTCGAGTGGCTTCGAATCAACCGCGAGAATTGGAAGACTTGGGAAGATTTTCGCCAGGCCTTCCTCCGATATTACCGCCCGGGCCGATTCATCCACAAGTTGGAGGATGAAACTATGCGTAGACGGCAAGGACCACGGGAGAAGGCCAAGGAGTACATCCGAGCATATCAGTACCTGATCCGGCAACATCCTCGAATGGATTGCACTAAAAGCGTCGACCGCATCTACGACAGCCTACGGCCCGAGTACCGGTTGTACATCAAGCGCCGAGATTTTGAGACGCTAGAAGAGCTTATGGATCTCGCGGAGGAATATGAGTTCATAAGGAGCGAAGAAAAAGCCAGTGGACCGCCGGCCGTTCCAAACCGTCCCCCGGGACTCCAAGCCGTCAAGGCTCTACCCACCCAGATCATCTACGATCGCAACACACACTGTTGGAAGTGCAAGCAGCATGGGCACCGCCAGCAAGAATGTCGTCAACCGTTCCGCCTCTTCTGTTCCCATTGTGGAGAGGACGGAAGAATGACAAGGAACTGTCCGTGCCACAATACACCGAGTGCCCCAACGCCAACAACACTGCCAAGGCTGTATCCTTTCACCAATATTATTCCTATTGGTGATTAGCGATGTGCTTCATGCAGCTTTGTCGACGGGAAACGGAGGAATTCGATGGACTCTTACATCTCAACTGAAACATCTTGACTACGCAGACGATGTATGCTTACTCTCCCACAGAATTATGGACCTCCACTAAATGACAGCAGATGTGGAGAGGGAGGCAGGTGTCGTCGGACTGAAAATTAATACGGCAAAAACTAAAATTATCAGCCTTGGAACAAACTCATCGGCTCAAATATGCATTGCTGGACAACCGGTAGAGAGAGTAGAGGATTTCCAGTATCTTGGGAGTATTGTCTCGACCGATGGTGGAACCGAACTGGATATAGCCAACAGGATCGCCAAAGCAAAGTCCGCGTTCGGGATGTTGTCCAAAATATGGCGAAGCAATGCAATCAGTTTGAGCACCAAAATAAGACTGTTCCGCTCCAACGTTGAATCCGTGCTGCTATATGGTTGCAGCACGTGGAGAGTGACCACTACTATCACCAGAAAGCTGCAAACGTTCGTTAATAGGTGTCTGCGCAATATCTTAAGGATTTTCTGGCCCAATCGTATCTCTAACGAACACCTTTACGAGAGAACGGGTCAGGAACGAATAGGTACAACTATCCAACGGCGGAAGTGGCAGTGGATTGGTCACACGTTCCGAAAGGGTGACAGCTCCATAGCGAACCATGCTATGCAATGGAACCCTCTAACTCAGGATGGCAGAAGACCTGGTGGTCCGAGGAGAACATGGCGCAGAACAGTCGAGAAGGAGGCACGGCAGTTAGGGAAAAGTTGGGGAGAACTCAGACACATTACCAGAAACCGTACACGATGGCGCGTAGGCATAGTAGAGGCCCTAGGACCCACAAGGGGATACAGGACATAAGTAAGTAAGTAACGACACTGCTCTGCGCAGTAGAAAGCAGGCATACATATCGGAGGGCGCCTCCGAAACAGCAGCCTGAAGCTGTCAATAGGATGAAACTTTCTTCACCACCGTCGATACCGCTGCTAGAGTGCGACCTATCAACGCGGCCAATGAAGTCACCGCACCGGATCCCGCCCGTACTGAGACCGTCACTGTCGTCAACGCCGCAGTCATTACAAGAGCCTCCATTACCGATGCCATCAGTGTCACCAGAGTTGCGAAACTCCAATTGGCTGCACCCACCAGATGTCAAACCACCACCGTCACCGTCATCACTGCTACCAGAACCGTCATCACCGTTGCCAGAACCGTCATCACCGTCGACATCAGTGCCACCAGAGTTGCGAAACTCCAATTGGTCGCACCCACCATATGTCAAACCACCACCGTCACCGTCATCACCGTCGACATCAGTGCCACCAGAGTTGCGAAACTCCAATTGGTCGCACCCGCCATATGTCAAACCACCGCCGTCACCGTCCCTGCCGTTGTCACCACCATCACGAATGATATCAGTGTCGTCAGAGTTGTCAAACTCCAAATTGTCGCCACCGTCAGATGTCATACCACCACCGTCACCGTCATCACCGTTGCCAGAACTATCAGCACCGATACCAGAACCACAATTACCGTCGACATCAGTGCCGCCAGAATTGCGAAACTCCAACTGGTCGCACCCACCAGATGTCAAAACACCACCTGAGAAAAAAACCATACCGTCAGCGTTTTCAACACTGCCAGACCCTTCAGTTCCGTCGACATCAGTGCCGCCAGAGTTGAGAGATGCCAACTCGCCGTCATCGTCAGATGTCATACCGCCGCCGCCAGTGCGAAGTGTTACACGAACACCGCCTGACGAAGAAACCGTACCGTCACCGTTTCCAACACCGCCAGACGAGGATACGCCGCTGTTGCCATTTCCACCAGCAAGTCTACTAGCGTTACCCTCTACACCGATTATCAGACCAGGACCAGTGATAATATTGCCGACACAAGAGAACGAAACCTCACCATCAATAGGCTCAACGTTAACTATGGTTAAACCGCCACTGTCAAAACATCCGTCATGGTCAAAGGTCGAAACATTCCCCTCACCGTCACCACCAATTACACCGACTTCACCAACGTACATCAGATCACGATGGTCGCAGCCCCGACCGCCTGAAGTTCTGCAGTCACCATCATCATAATTGGTTTTTTTTTTTTTTTCTATTATTATTATTTAGTCGTAATATTTTTTTTTCTAGTCTTTCATAGTTATAGTTTAAGTAGTAGTAAGAACTTTTAGATTTCTGATAGAAATAAAAATGTTTTAGATTCCCCTCTATAGGCCAGTGACAGTTTACGACGAGAAGATTCTCGTCTGCCGAAGAAGGAGGGGAATGTAACGAAGTGACATAATCCACCACCACAGAAGCGATCATCCACACTCTACGCACACCTCACTAACCACCTAATGCGGAGGCCGCCATCTGTTGGCAGGTAGCGAAACAGCGAATATTCTCCGAATCTTCTGTCAAACAAGAAAAGGCGAATAGTGCAATAGGAGAAAATGTAAATACAAAGGTCGCAGACGAGAATGTGGAGGAAATTTTGCATTGGCTTAAAATTCACATTCTCGTCTTGCAGGATTTTTCCATAAAGGAGAGTGGATGAGAGTCAGTCGGGAGAGTCTGCTCAAGCGTGGATGTACCAATCCAGTGTACTCTTGACAGCCTCTCGGAATTGGTGTTACGACTTTCCACCAATTTTCTGCCTTCACCTCGGTGATTGGGCAATAATCCACGGGTCTGCTACTAGCGACAGCCGGCCCGTCCGATAGGTTTCTCCCCTTCTGAGAGAAACAAACTGAGTAAACTACAGCGGATTTGCCGCCCTTTGTCGAGCTACATTCCAAGGCTGCCCTAAGTGCGGACTGGATCCTTCCCAAGCCTGCCCTAAGTGCGGACTGAGTCACAGCACGCCTGCCCTAAGTGCGGACGGCTACATTCCAAGCCTGCCCTAAGTGCGGACTGGATCCTTCCCAAGCCTGCCCTAAGTGCGGACTGGGTCACAGCACGCCTGCCCTAAGTGCGGACGGCTACATTCCAAGCCTGCCCTAAGTGCGGACTGGATCCTTCCCAAGCCTGCCCTAAGTGCGGACTGGGTCACAGCGCGCCTGCCCTAAGTGCGGACGGCTACATTCCAAGCCTGCCCTAAGTGCGGACTGGATCCTTCCCAAGCCTGCCCTAAGTGCGGACTGGGTCACAGCAAGCCTGCCCTAAGTGCGGACGGCTACATTCTAAGCCTGCCCTAAGTGCGGACTGGATCCCTCCCAAGCCTGCCCTAAGTGCGGACTGGGTCATCGCACGCCTGCCCTAAGTGCGGACGGCTACATTCCAAGCCTGCCCTAAGTGCGGATTGGATCCTTCCTAAGCCTGCCCTAAGTGCGGACTGGGTCATCGCAAGCCTGCCCTAAGTGCGGACTGCGACCTTCGAAGCCTGCCCGAAGTGCAGACTGAAACTCCTGCCCGCCGACGTACCGAACCGAGCCAGACAACAGGACGCATAACCTCGGCCCGTACCAGAACCAGCCGCAGGACGACCAACATTAGCGTTAAGTTATACATATATTGTTAGGTATAAACATTGTTAGCTAAGAAACTATTTGCATTGTTAACGAAACAATATTGTATAGAACCATTCCATTTATCAATAAAAGTACCTCTTTCCCAAAGTCTAGGGTGTTCCTTTGGGTTAACCCTGGGGCCGGCGGGCCCACCTCAGCCTTTGAAGAAAGATACCCTCACAGAGGGGAGTACGCAAAAGATGGGAATAATGCCGAGCTCTCCAACACAAAATTCTTTTAAGCCACCTGTGTAATGAACTCAAGAGGGCAATCAAAGATTTAAAAAATCGAGAGATCTCTACGTATCTTGAAAGCTTGACTGCCGAAAAAGTTCAATCTATTCACTATGGAAAGATATGAAAGGTGTTAAAAAATCCCAAATGCAATCGCTACCGATATGAAACAAAAAAATATCGAATTGGCAAAAGGAGACAAAGAGAAGGCGGATTTATTTATCATGCACCTGGAAGAAACGTTTAAGCCATTTGACGGACAGGCGCTTATAGAAGACATTGGTGGTACGATTGCACATGACAACTTTGAAGTAAAGAGCATGCCGCTGGTCGAACTTTGCCAGACAATAAAAATGTTAAAAATAGCAAGCCCCCTGGATATGACTTAATAACCGGACCGATCCTCAAGGAATTGCTAAAGAAAGTCCTGATAAAGCTTTTGCATATATATGTATATTTTTGACAAACATTTTTCATTAAGTATTTCAATTCTTCTTGCAATTTGAAGTACACCGGCTCTTTCATGCAATATAAGAGTGAAAAAGTCACGCGGCAGATCCAACATCATTCTTAAGACTTTATTTTGAGAAATTTGAATTTTTTTGATGTGAGTTTTGGCACAATTTCCCCAAACTGGTGAACCATATGTCATAATAGCTTGAAAAATAACTTTGAAGATAATGATCTTGTTTTGTTTACTTAGTAATGATTTTCGATTTATAAGTGGGTAAAGCATTTTCATAGCCAAATTTATTTTATTTAGGGTGTTTTAGTGTGTTCACTGAAGGTTAATTTTTTATCCAGATATACTCCAAGGTACTTAACTGAATCAACCCAGGGTATCTCGCAAATGGTTTATTCGAATGCAGTTTGTTGG
Organism: Brachypalpus laphriformis; assembly: GCA_945910035.1. Taxonomy (NCBI): domain Eukaryota; kingdom Metazoa; phylum Arthropoda; class Insecta; order Diptera; family Syrphidae; genus Brachypalpus; species Brachypalpus laphriformis. The sequence continues at coordinate 12,369,638 of OX246753.1, read as the reverse complement.
AAAGAAACAAATATTTCTTTTTCGTGAGAAGAAGATAGCTTGGCTCTTGCCAACATTAATCTTTACCTTCCAATGCTTGTAATACTCAAATATAGTATTTTATGCATTTTGGAGGTATTCTTCGACCATAGAACCATATTCATTGGAGGCATAAACCGCGGTGTCATCTGCATACATAGCGATTTTGCAGTTAGGGATGACTGGAAAATCAGATATAAAAATATTGAACAAGATTGGAGCTAAGACAGATCCCTGAGGAACTCCAGCTGGAATTAGTTTCGCTGAAGAATAGGTTTCTTTTATTGATACCAAATAGGCCCGTTGACTTAAAAAACTTTGTATCAGTTTGATTAAATATTTCGGGCAATCAAATTTTAATAGCTTGTATATTAGCACTTTGTGCCAGACTGAATCGAAAGCTTTTCCGATGTCAAGCAGAACCAAGCCTGTCGATTTATTATCGCAAAAATACGACTTTACGTCCCTAGAGATCCTTAATATTTGATGCGAGGTACTGTGATTATGACGAAATCCAAATTGATAAGGCGGTAAGATATCTTTTTCTTGTAAAAATGATTGTAAGAACCTTTTCAAACATTTTGCTACAGCCATTAAGTAGACTAATGGGCCTATAAAAGAGCCTTAAAAAGTGGGATAATTTTTGCTAATTTTCATTTCATCGGAAAATACTGTAATTTCATACAGGCATTAATGATAAATGTCAAAACACTTAGGGCTCTTAATGGGAGTTGTTTAAGGACCATATTGTTTATTTTATCTAAACCTGGGGATTTTTGATTTCTTAGGTCCAAGACAAGAAATTCAATGTCATCCGTTGACACTATCTCATTAAAGGGAACACAAACTTGTTCTTCCTTGAATAGACGTATTTCATTTTCGACCTCCGTTTCAAAAACCGAAGATGTGAAATTTAGCAATGTGGTGTTATTTTGCAAATAAGTGTCTGCTTAAATCTGCCGATAGTATATAAGGTATTTGTAAAGTTTTTGTTAAAGCACCTACAACCGGTCATTGAAGAAAGACGTTTAATTCCAGACCTTCATTTCGGCGTCAGAACAAAGTATTTCATATTTGATCAGATTTATAGAATGACAAATGAAATAGAAAAAACCGTAGAAGAGAAAAAGATAAGTTCTGAAAACTTAAAGTTTAAGTTAAGACAGGTTCTTCCGGAACAATTATATGAGATTTTAGAACTACCTTGCGAACAGACTATTCCGTGTTTAGCACGGATCGGAGTATTTGATCTGAATTTAAGGAAATCGCTGCCGGAGTACCACAAGGAAGTGTTCTTGGTACGGTCTTGATTTTACTTTACACTCGAGATATACCGCAAAACAAAGGCATTGTCGTTGCTACGTTCGCGAACCATACGGCTATATTAACAACAGATCAATCAGTCGACTCATCAACTGTAAGGCTCCAACGAGGTTTGGATAAAATTTGCGAGTGAAGAAAGACTTGGCGCATTGCTCTTAACGAGACCAAATCAACTTATGTTAACTTTACTTACCAACAAATTTAACAACTCATCCATTTTCATTAACTCGGCACAAATACCATATGCAAACGATTCAAAGTATCTAGGAATGACACTAGACGCGAAACTCAAAAGGAAGTGGCACGTTAAAAAGAAACGCGGGGAGCTTAAAAATAGACTCGGACAAATGTATTGGCTACTTGGAAAACATTTCAAATTAAGCATATACAGGGTGGGGCAGAAAGAACTCCCCCATTTGGGATGCTAATATAACAAAAAACAAACATGATATCAGAGATATAACTTTATTTCTAAATAATACACAATGCAGTTTTTAAAATAAGTTTAAAAAATAAGTCACTCAAGTGGCGGCTTCCATTGTGGATACACTGAGTAACTCTCTCTCGGAAGTTTTCCATTACGCGGCGAGTCATTTCAGGTGGAGTGTTAGCGACTTCCTGTGTTATTGCATTCTTTAGAGATTTTAACGTTTGCGGACGATGTTTGTACACCTGGGCTTTAAGATATCCCCAGAGAAAGAAATCGCAAGGCCACCCGATATGAGACAATACAATACGCGCAGGAAACATTTTTCTAAGAATCGCTAACGACTGGCGAGATGTGTGAGCTGTTGCACCATCTTGTTGGAACCACACAAGATCTTGTCCACGTTGTTCGAACGGTGAAAAATTCTGCGAACACTTTGATTTTTAAGCTCAATGCCGCCGCATATTTTGCGTGCAGAACGCCGTGGTGATTGCTGAATCGAAGCCCTGACAGCGGCCACATTTTCCGCTGATGTTGAAGTACGAGGTCATCCAGGAGACTTCGTTTTGAGGGCAGAGCCTGTTTCTCTAAAGTTTGATACCCAAAGGCGTATTGTTTTTTTTGTCGGGAACGAAATCACGTCGACCAAGTGCGAAGTGTATGCGAAAAGCAGGCTGCGTCGCAGCCGGCGACAGCCATGAACGTGATCAAAATGCTTTACTTTATTTGGCTAAAGTGTTTTGTATGGAAGAAATCATGTGTACATATATGTTCACTTTGTTTTACGTAACTTAGGGGTGGCAATGTTGTAGTGGTAACGTCGTCAATTGCCACGCTAATGGTTCATGGTTCAAATCCTAATGTCAGCAAGCATTTATCTATTTCTCATGAAATATATAAAGTCAGTCCGATCATTTGCAAAAGCTTCTGTGAACACTACTGCGAAGGCATAACACTGGCAGTAGCTTGGTCATGCGGCTGGAAAAATTGTTCGCTCTGTTGATGATGATTTGCCCTTGACATCGGTCATCGGGGAAAAAATTACTGTGAATCAGAAGCAAAGACAATAATAACAAAAATCTCCCCAGTTATCTGGACGCCACCCCCGGAGAATAGCTGAAGCATAAACAACTGAGCTTCAAGAACCACTACACCAAAAATCTTTCTCTCTCTCTCTCTCTATTCACCCTTTCCAACGCCCGCACTGTGTGTAAACATGTTAAAGGTATTCATAACCCTTTGAATGCGCGCAAATTATATAAAAAAAAAAACTTAACGGTAACATAGGCAAATTATTTTTTTTTCTGCAAATCTATGGCACAGTACCTTTCAAGCGATAAAGTTTTATCCCCCTTCTTTTATAATAAATACTAAAAAAACGTTTTCGTGTTCACGTATTAATATATAAGATATGTAGCAAGGCTCGATGGGGAAACACATTACAATGAATGCGAAGTGTAAGAAGATGTTCTGTGTTGTAAAGTCAGCGCCCATTAACAAAAGTTTTCATATGGATATAATGTGTTCGAAAAAGAGTTAACTTCGTGACAGGTAGTTCTAATCGAAGGTGAACACAAGGAATTCCATTGCGAAAATTTAAGACAACGTGGTTAGGACGTCGTACTAATGCCAGAAAAAAAAAGGTTCAGAGCAAAATGACTCAGCTGTCGGCGAAAAAGGTGTACATCACTTTTCAGAAATATGCTGGAAATCTAAGCACTTCATTAAGACTAAAGGTACTCACAACTAGGATTCAGAAATCCTTTAGAGACAAAGAGTTTGCGGTGGGTTGCTTCCTTGACATCGAAGGAGCTTCTGATAACACCGAATACGCCCAAATATACAGATGCATCCAGTACACAGGAGTAGATAATACAACATGTAACTGGATAAAATGCATGCTAGAAGACAAACAAATTAACTTCTCCCTAAGCAGCAATAAACTCAAGGTCACTGCTGCGAAATGATAGCCCCAAGGTGGAGTTCCCTCCACCTTATTGTGGTCTATCATAGTAAATGAACTCCTGAAAATACTCAGCAACGAAAGCTCTTATGTCGAAGATTACGCAGATATTATACTGATATTAATCAGAGGAGAATTCGAAGAAACAGTCTCGGATCTCTTCCAGAGCACCTTGAATATAGTTGCTGACTGGTGCCAAAAAGTCGGCCTTAACGTCAACCCAAAAAAGAGCACTATAGTTGTATTCACCAAAAGAAGGATGCGAGAAAGATTAAAAGTACCCACACTCTTTGGTGAAACAATAGTATTTTCTAAGGAAGTCAAATACCTTGGCCTAACACTAGATGAAAAACTCACCTGGAATTCTCACCTAACAAAAGCCATAGACAAAGCCAGGAACTCATTATGTACCAGCAAAAGTCTCATTGGTAGGAGTTGGGGCCTAAACCCCAAAATGATGCTACAGCAATAGCAAGACAATTCTCACATGTGCAGCACAAGTAAGGTGACAAAAAACAAAGCAAAGGTTTATACAGGACAGGCTCAGTAAAGTACAAAGACTAGCCTGTGTATGCACAGCAAGTGCAATCAAAACTGCTCCACTGCAGCACTGGAGGTTATTCTAAGCCTATCACCTATAGATCTTCATATAAAGAAAGAAGCTATGGTTCATCGTAGAAGATTACTCTAACTCCAAACTAGTTCACTCGGATATTGCGCATGAACTCAACAACAATAAACTACTAGGAATAATAATTAGGGACAAATGTCTGCCAAGATTCAACTTCAGTCACAACTTCAATGTTACATTCCCAGATCGCAATAACTGGGAACAAAACAAACCTGCATTTGCCAATAGATCTCATGTATGGTACACAGATGGATTCAAGACAGATGAAGGAGTTGGGGCTGGAGTATACGGCGCTACTGCGAAAACCTTCACTCGCTCGTGCATGGAGAAAGGTAACTCCGTATTCCAAGCCGAAGTATTCGCTATAGAACCATGCATCAGAGAAAATATAAACAGATCTATAACCAACAAGAAGATTTATATTCTCAGATAGTAAGGCTGCTCTACTGGCAATTGAGGCTTATAAAATAACATACAAACTAGTCTGGGACTGCCTTCAACTACTCATATCACTAGCTAGCACAAACAGAGTTAATTTCATTTCAATTTCAGGATACAGCAGATATGAAGGAAATGAAGAAGCTGACCTGCTAGCCAGAACAGGAGCAGCGTCAGACTTTATGATGTGGATTACCAGTGAGTACGGCAAAAAGCTGTACCAAAAATTGGCTGAAAGAAAACGCGCATCATTACTGGATGGAAATTGAACGTAACAGATAAGCCAAGATCTTTCTGGCAAATACTTCCCTCAAAAGAATGAAACAACTCCTACAATTAACTAGGAGTCAGTTTCGAATAGCCACATGCTTCCTTACAGGGCCCTGTCGAGTGAAAAAGACATCTGATGGCTATGGAAATAGCACAAGACAGCATCTGCAGAATGTGCAACGAAGACGAAGAATCAGCAGAACACATCTTATGTCACTGTAACTGTCTAATCAGAACACGTCATCATTATTTAGGTAAATTTTACATTAAAGCAGAAGATCTATCTGCAAGCTCACTCAAAAGCATAGTACAGTTTATTACCAAATTGGGTATATTCAGTGAGTTTTAAGATCAGAGGAAAACACAATAGGCTTAATGTGCCGGCAATGATAAGGCGACCTAATCCCACTTCTTCAACAATCTACAATCTACAATTTACAATCTACAAGACTAAAGGTAGTGACAGAGCTGTACATACTTAAGTAAAAATTTGAACCTCGCCGCTGGTGGCTTTGGAGATGATAAGAAACAGAAGCTTGGGAGTGAATCGTTGAAGAGACAGGGGTTTGTGACGGCAAGTGGCCCGTTCATACTGAAGAGATTTCTTCCATCGCAAGGTAATAAAGTGGAATATATAAATACAATGCAACGTCCACCAGTTTTGTCAAGAACGGCTCAGAAACCGCTAGACACAACAGCTCACCAAAAGAAATTGGGTACACGCTATGATGCGAGGATAATTCCTTTTTAACATATGCAATTCAATGGAACCCACTTACACAAATGGTTGAAGGCAATCGTAGCGCTGAATATAGTTAAAAATTATTCGACCAGATTGGAAATAAGTGGGAAAAGGTTAAAACGCATTGCAGAAGTCTGAAAACATTGACGCTCAGGTGATGTATGTATGCCCAGTGCGGGAAGGCTGACATAAGGAAGTAATCGAGTTCAAAAGATATCTGATAATTGATCTCTAAACATGGCCAACAAATCTCGTTATAAATATACAACGGCCCATTTACCCATTTACATTTGTACATTTAAAACCAATTCATGTTACCACACATGCATCGGAATATACCCCAATCGTCCCAAAAATCCATTTAAGTCTATCCTCACACGAGTGTACGTACATTTCTGTCTAGAAAGAAACAAAGATCCCCTCATTGCCTTCTAAATCAAATCATTTTCGCTTTAAGTGGATAGTCTCCCAGGTATATTCCTAGAAACGCTTCATTATTCCTTAATACCACAGCAACACACAAAATAAAAAGGACTCTAGCACAAATCTCTCCCCAAACTTTGTGCCGACATAAAAGTAATCACCTCTCTCCCTGATACATAAGAAAAAAGCACCACTCGCCTTCGTCGATTATTCCCTAAAGCTTCATTACCCCAGAAAATTATTCCCCCAAGCAAAGAGATTATCCCCCATCTAAGCACTCCACCGACCGGCTTCAAGGCCATCCAAAGAACAATCGCAATGTACTACATACACTCTTACGACCCTTAAGTGGCTCTATGCGAGTACATACTCCACTGGAGAAAATCCCCAAAAATATCCCCATCTACAGCCCATCAATGCGTAAATATTTGGAATCCCAAATAGTCTGCTTTAAAAAAATTCCCACGGAACGTGTGGGCTGAAAGGAATTCAATTAGTGCATAAATCAACATTAATCAGCGAGCGCCATCTCTTGGCCGACAAACGCCGCCCGCTCTCTCACTTACCTTGCAGAGTCGTGCATAGAATCCATAAACTGGACTTGGTGTATTTGGTTATGAAGGCGCCATCGTCCTGGGCGTTAAAGTTCGCCGTCCCATTGTAGTTGGCATTCGGAAGTTTCTCCTCGGTGAATAGCCACTGTGGACCGGCCAAAGCAGCGATAACTATTGCCACGGAGAAGCTGCGGGAGTCCAAAAAAAGAAGACAATGTATACGTACATATATATATATATATATATATTTATTCATATGAAAGGAGGACAACTAAATGGAATGCAGGACAGTTCACAGAAAAATTAACACATTACACACAAACCGAGAGATATAGGGAACTGTATCTGGTAGATGCACATGTATTTCCATCTATCGGCCACTCGGGGATATTTTTTTTTCTCAATTTATTTTGATAAATGGAAAAGTTTTCGGGGGGCGAAAATAATTTAATTTACCCAACCAGAACAGGAATAAAATGTAGAGTGCAGTATCATTTAACTGCTCGACATTCTTTTATGACTATCCAGAGGCTTTACGGTGCTAAGTGTGTGTTTTTGTTCATTAAATTCTAATTAACAGCGTAATTACTGAAATACATCCAACTGTTTTGATGACGAACTTCAAAACCAATTTTGAAAGATACACGAGTCATATATCTCTACTGTGCCTGTCACAGAGGACAGATTGAGAGTGCGGATCAAAAAGCGGCAAACATGCAAGATGCAAGAAGGATGTTTCTTAATTATCCCATTTGCTGGATTTCTTTTTTCTTTTCAAGCTCGTATTATATTTTACATGGTAGATTTTCCTGCAAAAGATTGTATGATGTGCCATGTCAGATTTGCTTAAGCATTAATGTTAGGGCGTCTTAAGAAGTTTTCAATGAAAGTTCGTAATTAGAAATGTTGAAAATTTGTTTGGGTTTAAAAAAGAAAAGTTCCGAAGGGGCTGGTGGTTGGGTGACACACAGTGATGCTTGAGCAAGAAGATTATAGGGGCTTAACACGAAAGTATCAAGGTGATTGTCTAGAGCGCGAGATGATAATCTTATCAACATTTATGAATGGATTGAGCTAAGGAATACGTGAAAAGATTTCTTATTTGTGTCAAATGTTTATACTGATGCAAAAATACGCGAAGAGAAAGCACAGGAAATAAAAAGAACGTAAGCAATTCACATTCGCAAGAGCTTTCGCTTATGTTTAGATTATCGATGCTTAAACAGGCTGAACCATTTTAAGCAAGATACCACTGTAAGCTTCTTTTTACTAAGTTCAATGTACTGCTTGTGCCAGCTTTTTAGGGTCAGAGGACCTATTTTGCATGCTTTAATGACCTTCTTAACCCTTTAAATGGGTAGCTGTCAGTATTATTCCCAATGGTTATTTCAAAACGGTGATTACGAAAGGTTAGTACGCATTACTCGTTATTTCAAAAATTCAACACTTTCTTCATGATGATTGGTCATAAGGTTGCGTTACGTAACTTTAACGACGATGTACCAATCGTTTCTTCATTGTAAATATAATACTCGCCATGCCTCGAATGCTCATCAGTTTACCCTTAAGCCTATCTTATGACGTACCGTGAAAAATAGGAATGCTCTCCGACAGCCTGCTTTTCCTCTCCATTATAACCTACAGACATTTAAGACCAATGTGCATCAGTGCCTCCTTTCTATCTAACCCCTCTTCCTTACTGCTTATACTATATATCGATACACATAAAAAGGGTAGTCAAAACCCCTTTAGCGCGGGCAAATTATAAAAAAAAATAAAACATCGACGATGTTAGCGAATTTATTGCATTTGTTCTCAAGAATAACAAGACGAACATCAATCTCTTTCGTGAAACCGAATTTCAAAAATTGAACTATTTTTAGAGCGCACTCAGGAGGCAGCAGCTGTGATCCAAGGGCTGCTATCCGCTGCACATGCTCTCAGCGAAGAAGTCTCAAGTTGATGGTGTTGTGGCAATAATTCAAGTTTCCTAGTAATAAAATTACATTGTGCGGTCATACATCACATAGACGAACTCAACACTTGCTTGAAATAAATACTAAAAATCAGAACAGAATGTTCAAATCACAGCAAATTCTCCGCGAATAGCTCGGACACCATCCATGAAGTAAGTATGAACTGAAACGTAATATCACCTAAGTTTCAAACCACTACAACAAAACCATCTCTTTCCTATCTCTTCTCTTCATTTTCAACTTTAGTCCTCCAACTGCATTAAAAAAGTTAAACTCAGAGCAAACGTAAGTTGATATTTTTTAAATAAATGCAGGAGGGATTTCTCTATAAGAATGTAAATAGGTGGATGTCTTTGTTATAACAATTCAGAAAAGGTAATCTTCCTCGCTAAAAAAAATAATTGCGATTTGTACCTACGTACCAACTTATTCCCATTTTATGTGGCTACATCCTAGAGTAAGGTAAAAGTGGCTTTCTCTCTATTTTAACAAAAGGGGAGCTTAGGAATTAACAGTAAAATATAAATTTTCGAAGCTTCTGGACATTCCGATTTCGCCTTGAATAGTGACCTTACGGAGGTTGTACATGAAGTTTGAATCAAATCAAGCAAACAGATAAACTGACGCAAAGAATTGCAGGATCCCTTTGGGGCTTGTTTTAATAAAAGTTTAGAGATTCGAAAGACCTCGAGATCTAATATTTTCATGAAACAAATACTTGCCCTGTAGTCACACGTGCAAGAAAAAAACCGAAGTTGATTTAAAGACGAAACGGCCCTAGAGGTATCTTAAGAATTATAACTTAACTACTAGTGTGGCAGTGGTGTAGTGGGTATTGATTAAACGCAACTACCTAGTCGGTGCGTATCTTTTGTGAAAATGGCCTATAAGTCACAATCGAAATCAAGCTTGCTTCACCTACCATCACCTATATTAATAAATCCTCTGTCGAATATGGAAAGCCCAGGTGAGATAGAACGAATTTCTGCTACAGCTCAGTCATATTCCCTAGGGGATAGTATTCAGCGTAAGTAAATTGCGGAAGGATTAGGTATGTTACGGCATTAAATGTCTACAAGTATTAGTCATGGTGGCTATCGCATTAAAATACCTGTCTCAACTTAGCTTTGTTTAGAATTTTAAGAATTTAAATATGGAACATATCTTTCTCCTAAAATTCTGTTGCGAGTCAATACCCCACACATTTTGAGCGTAATCCGGAGTGTATTTGATTTCGGCACATAATCTATAATAATTATCTAATTGCTCCTTAGACTAATATTTGTAAAGTCCTCCACCAGCTGCTAGAGGTATCAGATCTTTTTTGACTGGAATGTTCTGAGTTGTTTTGTCTCTCTTAAATCTAGAAATTTGGCCAACAATTTTGATTCTTTGCTTTCTTTTTGAATTTTTGAAGCATTTTCCAAATGATTTAAGTATGTATCTATCTATCTTGGTTCTGGTTCTGGTTTTGCAAATAAGACTGCCACTCTCTTTTCGCCAAATATAGGCTGTTTTTTATCAGTTTTTTCTTCATAAGTGACACGTGAGAAGTCTGCAAGGTCAGGCTTATCCCAGCTAGTAAAATAAATAAATAAATACTTGGCGCAACAGCTCTTAAAGTGCCAGGGCCTAGCTTCTCGCAACCACTCATGTTGTGTACGGCATATTTTTAACACGAATGGAAAGGACATGCAGTTTAGTGCCGTATCCGAAGGGAAATTTATTTTGAGAAGCTTTCTCGAGACAACAATACTCTCGGATGTTTGTCAGACGTTCGCGAGAGGTGGCACCGTGAAAAAACTTGTTGGTATTGTCTGAGATTCGAACTTGGAGCTTCACGCGCAGTGGTCTGACGCACTAAGCACTTACCCTACGGTGCCCAGCTACTGCTAACATTAAAAAAACACAGCAAATCTCTATCTTTCTTTGTAGGAGTGAACATAACGCTCTCCGACTTCACGTGAAAAAAAAAAAAAACTTTGGTTGACTGAAAAGCTCTAGATAGGTTGCGGAGGAAGAAGAAGAAGAAGCCCCTTTGTTTGCTACTATCAAGGTTTTAATCATTATTACATCTTAAAAGATATCAAAAAACTATCCGACGAATAGGTAAATTATATCTATAAGTCCATCAAAAACCATAATATTGACAAATTTCCTTACACATAAAATGCTCCGGAAACAAGGGATACCGTTTCTCCTATGGGCATCACAAATTCCACCTATCCATAGCTGGAGTATTATTTAGTGTTTAAAGCTCCTACCATACCTATGGAAGACTGGATAGAGTCCAAAGCCATAGAACAACAAGAAGTTGTTTGGTCTTCCTGTAGTACATAAACAACAAATGTTCTGAAGACAAATTTAGGTTCTGTATGCCAAACAAACGCTTTTCGGGTCCTCAATAATACGAACAAGTTTCTGCGGGCTATGGGGTTGAACCTTAAACCCAAACCGAACAATACATGTGTAGTTATAGATTTTAGAAGTGATGGATTCATATACCTAGAGATAGAGATAATAGAAACTATAACGAGGAGAAGCGATGTTAAGCACAAAAAAAAAATCTTTTGACTCAAAAATTTAAGTTCGATGGAGACTTAATAAAATGTCCAATCCACGGCATGTACTTGAAGCAAAAATATTAGCCATCATAGAAGACACATCATTGAAGATCCAGCGGCCATTACAACCATCACCTACACACACAGTATTCCAGTCAAGAGACGCTACGAACTAAAGTAAGCATCACAATCTTCCGGGATAAAGAACATAATATTCTGCGGAATATAAAGCTAATATAAAGCGAAGTCGAGCTATGAACGTGCAGGCAGCAACCACGATTAAACTTTTTTCTATATTAAAAGTTTTATGTCAGACACACCGGCGACAGCAAGGGATCCAAAGATACCTAACACCAGCAATGTGGTCTGTAAGTCCAGTCGTAAGGTACTAATTTCAGCATTTTCAAAGTAAACGGAGTCACAGAGTTGACCAAAGTTCAACATTTACCGACATACTTCGGCAAAAGTTCCCTTAATTGTAAATGCTTAGCATTTAATGAACTTTTATCACAAACCAGCATGACCAGGCAAACTTTCAGATCTACATTATTTCCATGGAAACCCGTCCCCTCTTTTTGGCACCGTAACTCTGTTCAAAATACACAAAAACACACTTAACCTCTGCCATCATTCAACAGGTGTTGCCCAATATGCAGTACAACAGATTATTTGACACTGAAAGGCGAGAAAAGGACAACTTTTATCCGTCATCCTGCATTCATAACCTTTTCGAAATTCTGTCAGACAGCAAGGAACTTTAAGACTTCACATCACCTTCATTATTAATAATCCAGACAAGCAAAACTTTGTCTGCTAAGCGACACACGAGTCCCAAGGAGTGAGTGCCGAAATATATTTCCAACTAAACTTTACATCACACTTATTCACCCAAACTACCACCGATAAGCAATCGCACACGCAATAGTCTCAAAAGACGACTCCATAAAATATCTGACACACTGTATACCATATATAAAATTTCTCTTCAACTCGAAACACAAACAGAATTAATCCTTAATCCTTTCCACACAGTGCTCTCGAATGTGAATAACTTTTGTTGGAGAAACTTTGCGGAAAACGTCAAGAAGGACTCTTCGCTTACCTGGCAGCCACAGGTGTCATAATCCACAAGAAATACCCCGAGTTCCTTTCACTGGAGAACCTCCGATTTAGTGTTACTGCTGCACCTCCACCGAGTGGAAAATTTTGTTTCGTCGTTGTCCTTGAACAGGACTGTATATTATTGATGTCGGTAAATGAATTCACACTAATATTCAAATCACTTCCCTCGCTAAATTTACCCAGATAACCGCCACTATCGGCGGTGGGCGGAAGGGTACCGGAAATGCTATTAATGGCGCCACCTCCATCGCCACCCGAACGCGACGACGACTGCTGGCTATTGTTTGCGATGAGGTTAAGGTTGTTATTGCCTGCAATGGCCACATGCCGATTGGAATTACTCCCCGGTGCGACGGCGGCATTACGTCTCAATAAATATTCCGAGGACTTACCATTATGGTAATTTAATTCAATACCCACGGAGGAGAGATCCTTTTCGATTTTCTTAGAGCAGCGCCCGGAACGATTTGCAGTATCACAGGACGAGGGACTAATTAATGCCTGAGTTGCGCTACCTCGCCCCTCAATAAGATTCACACTGTTTGTAGAACCAGCACTTACGCGAAATACATTCGGAATCGAAGGATAATCGCGCATCCTTTCGATGAAGCACGGCGCCGGCCGCCTACAAAATCGACCGATTGTATCAGCAGTTGTCGCCGAACTAAAAGTGAATTAGACTCGAATACTTTTGGTTACCCCGACGTAGCTTCTCTGGTGAAGGGAAGGACTACAACGACGACGAGGAGCAGCGACATGCAACTGAGGCCGAGAAATTCGCTTTGTAAAACGGCAATGTAACACGGCGAAGGGATGTTATCAGAATGATGTCCTTTTTTGTTGGTGGAACGTATAAAAGCCCCTGTAACGGTGCGGCAGGCGACATGAAACATTTTAGTATCTCCTCTCTAGCTGGCTGGTATCCCATTTTGAGTGGTGGGAGGATGTGTTGTTCTTGTTGTTGTGAGATGTGCTACTAACTAGAGAATAGTAGGACGCATGTGCCGTGGTGAGTGTTTTTGCAAGTGCTAGTGCTGGTGTCGAGTCCCTTTTGGAATTGCAAACAGGATATCGGATACCAAAACTGGAGTAAAGTACTCTTGGTCGGTACGGTGGCAGTCCTGGAACATCATCATCTCCTCATTCTGACCTCGTCATCGTTATGACGCTGATTATGTTGGTTGTTGGTAGTCTATTGGAATTTACTTGTTCGACTGCCAAAGGATAATGATGTGTAGTAAAATGTGTGTATTTCGGTTGGTTGCGCGTATTTCTGTCATCCTATGCCGGTCGTCGCTGGTATGGCATCCTAATATCCTTCGTACGCGTAATAATTTATTCACTGACCATGTGATTGTGTTTCTAGATTTTTTAGCACGCTCTGGATGTCCATACGAGCGTAATGTCTAACCCATTGGCAGTTTGTTGAGGGTTGGGGGAGGGGGAGGCGTGCTTGTAATTGGAACCGAGGGGAGAAATTGCCACTTCCGCTTGCTTGAGTTTCCATTGACGGAAGCAGCTAGGTAAATTTAGCAGCAATGGTGGTTTGCCACCAGATGTGTGTAGATTTATGTCTGTAGCGAGTTCCAAATTTTTTTCACCGATAGAGGTGGCAAATCTAAGGAGTGGGCAAAGGAAGTCGCTTTGATTAGAATTGATTGACGATCGAACATACTGGGATGATGAATAAAACGGTAGTGGGAGTCAGGAAAAAAAAAAGAATTGCCTCTATTTGTGATAATTGTCAAGAGTGGGCTTCTGGTATTTACTTTTTGTTGGAGGATTAGTCGTTTGGGCTGTGAATATATGGGGAATACAATCATCCTTCTGCGAGTTTTTAGTTGTCTTTGACCAATTATACAGGGAAGGGAACGGAAGGGAAGGAATTAATGATTGAACTCGTTATATAGAGCTTTATGTCAGCTTAATGCTGTTAAAACTAAAAAAACAAATTTGGAGCTGTTATTAGCTTTATGTAGCAGTCAGGTCAAAGGCTCAAGCTCAAGGCCAAGCCAGGACGGTAGTTAGCAAGGCTGAATGAGGAAGTTGATATACGCTTAACAGTGAGGTCTAGAAAATTTTGCTGCCACCAAATTGAAAATTTATTTAAATCTTCTTGCAATGCAAGAGATTCAGCAGGACACTTAATTTGCTACTTAATCTCTTGTCGTCGACATAATTTATAGTCAAAATTAAAATCAGGGGTCTTAGGTTACTCCCCTATAGGACCCCTATGGTGGCACTTATCGGGGTTGATAGCGAATATCTAAGAAGGAAAAAATTTTGGCGACATATCTGTATACATAGATGGCGCAACAGCTCATTAAGTGCCTAGGCCTAGCTTCTCGCAACCACTCATGTTGTGTGCGGTTTACTTTTCGCGCGAATGGAAGAGACCTACATTCTACATTTTGAGCACATTTACAAGAGCTGTGGGCGCCGTGGCGTAAGTGGCTAGTGTGTCGGTTCAAATCCCAGAAAACATCAACTAGTTTTTTTTGCACGGTCCCACCTCTCGCGAACGGCTGACAAACATCCGAGAGCATTGTTGTCTCGAAAAAGCTTCTCAAACCAAATTGCCCTTCGGATACGGCACTAAACTGTATGTCCCTTCCATTCGTGTGAAAAATATAACGCACACAACATGAGTGGTTGCGAGAAGCTAGGCCCTGGCACTTAAAGAGCTGTTGCGCCAAATATTTATTTATTTATTTATTTATTACAAGAGCTGAGTCAGTACTGATATATGGGTTCGAATTCTTCAATGTAATCTTCAGAAAAGGTAGACAGCTTCGAGTATTGCGTTGAACTCAACTCGACTGCATCCAAATAGATGATTGCATCGATATCGGAGTTGAGCTTAGTAGGACATCCGCTTTTGACGACAATACACAGGTTGGACCCTTTGCCATAGGGTCGTGAAAAAGAAGGCGAAGTCAGGAGTACTGTCACTGACGAAGGAATGGATTGGATTGCGGATGGGCGAGAGGAGGTTACTGATAAATGATAGAATAATAATAGAAGTACCAATACGACTTGCGTCAACCGATTACTTATAATACTCGCAATCTTTGATGAGAAAATGCTGCCAAGACCTTCAGTTTTAATATTGCTTACGAAAATTGTATGTCAATAACATATTTTGAGATATTATTGACACCTATTCGTCATTCATCATGATTTGGTTTAACGATGGTACGTATAGTTTAAAATGCTCTCCAAGATCTTGGATAGAATTGACATTATCGCCCTTTTTGGAAATTCACTGTATATGCTTAAGTCTTCATTTATGTAGACAGATATCTTCTGTGTACAAAAGGTGGAAAAGCTTATGTAGAGATTTCGCTAAGGTAGAAAAATACCTTTTGAAAACAAGGGGAGGAAGCCCTTCTGGACCTAAAGATGGTCTTTAAGGACTCGAGCTACTAATCGGGTTGGGAAAATATATTTGTCTTGAAGAACATTAAATTGGAACGCTTTCCAAATAAAACTAGGCTTCCAATTATGTCAGCAGAGGCATTGACGTCCCTATCATGAGATAGGGATAAGGATAAATGTAAACCTCTAAAGGTTCATCTCCTCAGTAATGTGAAGGACTCTGATTTAACAGGGCATATGATGATTTTGAGCAAAATTCTGCTACTTACCTCATCAGAAGTATGTGTATCTGACTTCATGGCCAGAAAAATAAGCCAAAATCATACCTTTAAAGTCAGTATTCCAAATCGAACTTTTTGTGAAAAACCCCAGTTCCCTCATATGGACCGACAAATCAGCTGGTACACCGATGGCTCAAAAATGGCAAATGGTGTGGATGCAGGAATTTGTGGACCCAATTTTCAATCTACTGTAGCACTAGGTCAAACACATCTATCTTCCAAGCAGAGTTCTATGCTGAAGAACTATGAGCTAGAAAATGCATCGAAAGAAGCCGCCGAAGATCACACAAAAACATTCTATCAGACAGCCAAGCAGCTCTAAAAGCTGTCAAATCTTTCCGCTTCGAGTCTAAAATAGTTTGAAACTGTCTCACGAGTTTATCTCTTTGAGAATTTTACCCCCACTCGTTGAAATTTGATAAACTGCAAATTAAGGTGCAGAAAGTACGTGAACAGTCCTATTATCATTCTCGATGCATCAGTTTCTGTCATTTCAGCAAAATCAACAAAAAATATTAATTCTCGTCATTCGGTATATCATTACAAGCTGTTTGTTCCAAGCATTTAAAAAAGGACAGTGTATAGTCTACTTTACTTTATAGTGTCGTTGGTCAAAAATGTGTGGAAAAGCCCGCTCTCTCGGTCAAATATTTCAAACGCTACAAGCTCAACGTACCTCCATCTTCTACAACATCGTCCAAAATGGCATCAGCAAAGGCCAAATATCAACGTGGGAGACATTGTCCTCGTCAAGGAAGACAATCTGCCTCCAACGTCGAGGTTACTCACGCGGGTAATAGAACTACATTCCGGAGCAGATGGTCTTACGCGCGTGGTGACCATAAAAACAGAAAAGTCGGTATTAAAACGTCCGATCGCAAAATTATCCCCCTTGCCGGTATCCAACTCGTCGAACGAATCGCAAATACAAACACTGGACTATTGAACTTTTGAAATACAAACAGCCGTGAGATAAACGTGTATGAACTCCGTATGTATAAGCAACCCCAATAAGCAAGGTCAACGCACCCAAATCACCTAAAAGAATATCCACCTCCGGGTGAAATGAAGGCACAACACCAGATAAATATTCACATTAATTTACCAGCAATCTTTTAAACAAACTCTAATGCAACCGGTTTTTATTATTTCTTTGGGTGAGAAACCTCACGATTTAGCATCTATATGTACACATCTGAACATCTGAACTAAACATCATTGCGAAAAATGACTGCATGAATGCATACTTAGATGTCCACAAGAACACCTCAATCACTATAATTTGCACATGAAGCCGATGACCGCAGCTGTAACTCATCCACACTGAACATCACTAACTCGACATCCTGAGGCGGGGAGCATGTTGCTGCACAACAAACTAAATAAAGGAAACCCAAAACACTTCACACATTTGACACCTTAGATGCAATTTAACAGGCTTTGTGCATTGAATTACCAAGTACAATATGGATTAATAGTAAGTTGCGCGTGCAACTAACATATTGCAAACTTGGTGGTTCAATGAACATTAGTCAATTCGATTTATGCAAAAATTAAATATATTTTTAACTAAGCGCACGCGAAACTTAATCACACGATGTAAACATGTCGAAAACTTGTGTCAAAGATGTGAAGTAATAAGCTAGGCTACAGATCTTGTAATGCATGCTATCTCTCTCCCATACATCATATAGCTTATTGCTTACAACATGTAAAACAACTACGGCTGAATTAATGATGGCCGAATTAAGGAAAGAGAAAGGATGCACTACATGAATAGATGCATTACAGTCTAACTACAAGGCTTTCAATAGGGGGCATTGATCACATTGTCTATTTATATATTATCTTCTTCTTCTTCTTCCTTTTATCAGCGAGGTTATGATCCGAAAACAAGGCATCACAACCCTCCCACTTCACCGCATTTCTACTGATCCGCCTGTGGGGTTCGCCTATTTGACCTCAGAAAATATCGTCAGGCCTGCCGATTTTGGATCACTCGGTTACTGAGGCCAATGAAATGCCGATGTCGTCGCATTTGTCTGATCCAGACGTTTATAGGCCTGCCTTTCCTACATCGCGATGTCTTGGGAACGTGCATTGATATTGCCTTTTTAACAGGGTTCAAATGATCTCTTCTTAGAACGTGGCAATATCAACTGAGCCGGTCGCGCTTATTTTTTGTACGATGGTTTCCTTGATGTGAAAGCTTCCATGGATCTTCGAACTTCTTATTCGATCAAGCTTGGTCACTCCTGCTGTCATGCGAAGCATCTTCATCTCAGCTGCCGTTAATTTACTCTCATACTTTTTGTACATCGTCCAACATTGTGAACCGTATGTGAGCGCTGGACGTACAACTGCGGTGTAGAGCCTTCCTTTCAACTTAGGGGACATTTTTCTGTCACAGAAGATAGCGGAATTTTCTCGCCACTTCATCCACCCTACGCTTACACGATGATTGATGTCGTCATCACAAGTTGCTTTGCTATTGAACTAGATATTTGAACTTTTCGCACTTAGGAAGCACTGTTCCATTCAAATAAATGTCTGGAATAGGCCTGAGTGGATCAGAGAACGGGCAGCACAAGTACTCTGTCTTTTTTGAACTAACGCGATACCCATTTCCTTCCAAAACGTCCACCCACACATCAAGTGCTCGTTGCAGGGATGTAGGATCCTCACTTATGATGGCTCCATCTTCAGCAAAGAATAACTGATGTACCTTGGGGTCCATCACTTAACCTTCAAGCAGATAATCAAGGACTGTAATA
Source organism: Brachypalpus laphriformis (assembly GCA_945910035.1). Lineage (NCBI taxonomy): Eukaryota > Metazoa > Arthropoda > Insecta > Diptera > Syrphidae > Brachypalpus > Brachypalpus laphriformis. Next base: position 12,350,754 of record OX246753.1, on the reverse strand, counting down.
AAGAGCAAAGGACTTGAAACGCTTCCCTGGTGCACTCCGACTTTAATTGGCAACTCTTCGGTTACTACAATGGGGCATCTTACTCTTGTCTTTGCTCCTTCGTACATGTCCATAATCATCTGTACATAAGTTTCTGGAACCCCTCGATGTCTTAGCGCCACCCATATCAGATCTCGTGGTTGTCTGTCGAATGCCTTTTCAAAGTCAACTAATACAATATGCAAATCCCTTAAGGAATCACGATGTTTTTCCATTATGATCCTTATACTTTGGATTGCATCTGTGGTTGATTTACCCGAGACAAACCCGCACTGATCATCAGATATCCGTATTATTTTTCGCAGTCTTGATCGAACGGTAGTTATCTATGTATTATCTCTTTGTATGTAAATGCAAGCGATCATGTTCAGAAATTTCGGCAAAGTTTATTGAACTCGATACACATTGTATATAAGACCAGCTGGAACTTGTATATACAAACAGAGGTTTCATTTAACGTAGCTTTAACTAATTTTGTCACTCTTTCCTTTTGAGTTAACAAGTAAAGTATCAAGTGTCACGAGCAAAGTCAATTAATAATAAATAAAGGTTATTGTAACGTATCAGAAATTCGGTGCTAGAATGTCCTTTCCCATTTCTTTCAACCGCAACTTAAGGTTGTAAAGTTACCATTTGTGGTTTGGACTAACAGCTTAAGTAACCCTTGAACTCCAACTTACGGTTGCAAGGTCCACTTTCTTTTGGTTTGGACTAACACCTTAAGACACATAAAATAAACTAAACTAAACTAAACTAAACACATGTAATAAACGTATAGGTAGGTTCGCCGTTCTTACCGTACAAGTCCACGAGATATTGGTTTTTTTTTTCAATGGAAAATTAAAACTACGCAGAATTCAGTTTAAACTCGACTCGAGGTCGCATGGACTCGCGGTGCAAATCCTTCTTTTGGCATAGCGGTCCGAGAAAGTTTGAGGATATTTATTTCTGGCTGATGGTTGCTGTTCAATACAGTACAGTTGATTTCAATCTCAGTTGTCGTTGATTGCAGTCAAGTCTTCACTATCTTTAAGGTGCTGACTGACCTCTAAAGAATAGCAGGTGTACGAGTATTGCTTGTTAAGGAGAATGCATAAAACTGATATACTTCGCATCAAACACTTGTTCCAAACATTTGGTTCAGTCTGTGGGTAACTGGTCGAGGTAAAATGTTGTGAAAGGCCTATTGCCATAACCATGCTTTCTGAAGTAAGCAAGTAAAGTGTCGTTAGGCATGTATTGAGCTGGAGTTGTGCCTTTTTGTAGTTTAGTATCCCCAGTTCCAGCCCCTGATTAATAGAACTTAAAGTAAACTTAAAGTTTTCAATCCCAAAGTTTGGAAGTTATTTGATATCTATTGCTCCTCATAAAATAGGATCTTACAACCTCCGCTTATCACTCATATAGAAGAATTGTTTTTAGGATTTATTATACGAGTATTTACAAACATTTTTCTTTATTAGTGTCGGCATGTATGGACTATCTGCAACTTGGAAAGTTTGCGATATACTTACGCCTCAGCCAGTTAGTTAGCCTGGAGTCTGCGTATTTCCTGTGCCTGAACAAGTGCGACTAAGTGATCTAAACATTTTTTTTTCCGAGGGTAGGTGAAAAATCTTCCATAGACACTATGAGAATAGCAAGCGCTTGCTCATTGTTTTTTTTTTTTTTTTGCTTAGGGGGGAGTGGAAAAACGCTAATGCGCACGGGAAACAGTCCCGCTCTGTTTCTAGTAGTGTGAGACTCACTACTCACTAAAAAAACACCTTTAACCCCTTCTTTCTACTTGACACCATCCACTCCGGAACCGCTTATCGCATTGCTTCAGAGTGGTGTCGTTTTCTTTCCCCTCTGGGGACCGACTTTTTCATATTCGGCTCCTGGTGCGGGTTTATACATTCTTTCCGGTAAGGCTTTTATCTACTTTATGTAATTTGTTAGGAAATATTGGCGTCTTCCTCTCTCTTTTTGGATCTTAGTACCGTCTCGATAAAGGAAGATATTCTATTCCACGTGTCGGTACTCGAGATCATCTTGCTTATAGCATATTCCGGGGAAAAATCGCCTATTTCCGACTCCAGTCTACTCCTCTGCTCTGTCCATCTGCTACAGGCGAAAAAGGTGTGGAAAGCGTCGTCTTTCGCTGAGTCTCAAGCGCGTGCTCAGTAGTGTCAGATTCTTACTGACTAAAAAAACACCACCCTTCGATATAAATTTGTTAGATATCGCTACTAAGTATAACTTATCAAGCAATTTTTCTATCATGAAATAAAAACATTTGGCAGGTTACTTTCCACTGAAGGATCCTGCACATTCCGCAATCTAGACGCGATTTATCATTATCTCGCCAAGTCGAAAGGTTTCGTCCTTTGTAGTCGGCGCAATAAATTGCTTTCATCCAAAATTTGTCGGACTGTATTGTTGGCATGTCCAATTAGTCGGTTTCTAAGCTTTCTCGCGAAGCTTATAGTTTCAGCTTCGATTGTCCGAATTCCGAGATCCCTGTGCATATCGTCGTTACTACTATACCACGGTGCTTGGACAATTTCTCTTAGCACTTTATTTTGAAAAGTTTGTAAAATATTTGCATTTGTTTTCTTGGTACAACCCCAAAGTTGTATACCGTAGGTCCACACCGGCTTTATCACTTGCTTGTATAAAAGCAGTTTGTTCTCAGAACCGAGCTGGGAATGTTTTCCGTGTAACCAGTACATTTCTCTATATATGATTTCGAGTTCTTTACGTTTCATTTTCACGTGCGAATTCCATTTCAGCCTTGCGTCGAGTGTCATTCCCAGGTATTTGGCCTCGTTTGCAAAGGGTATTCGGGCCGAGCTTAGGAAAATTGGTAAGTTATTAGTTTTCTTGTATGTAAAATTCACGTGAATAGATTTAGATTCGTTGAGGGCGATCCGCCAGTCCCTCGTCCATTCATTTACATTATTCAGTGCATTTTGCAGTTTTGCAGTCGTTTCTTCGATTGTTTTACCTACTGCTAGGATAGCGGTGTCATCGGCAAGCGTAGCAAGGATAGTGCCATCATCGTTCGGTATATCACGAGTATATAGCAAATAGAGAAGCGGCCCAAGAGCGCTTCTTTGCGGTACGCCGGCCGAAATTTCTTTGAGCTCGGAGTATGCGACTCCATGTCTAACACGAAAGATTCTATTCCCGAGATATGATTCTAGAATATCGAATAAGTATACAGCGAGAACCTGTCGTAGTTTGCATTTCAAGCCATCATGCCACACCTTGTCAAAGGCTTGCGAGACGTCAAGAAATACGCTTGAGCAAATCTTTTTAGCCTCAAGTGCTTTCTCGATTACGTCAGTAATTCTATGCACCTGGTCAATCGTCGAATTCTTACTTCTGAACCCAAACTGGTGGTCAGGGATAAGATTATTTTCTTCTATGACCGGTTGGAGATGCTTTAATAACATCCTTTCGAAAATTTTCGATATGATTGGAAGAAGCGAAATTGGTCTATACGACTTTACCTGATTTGGCGGTTTTCCTGGTTTTAAAACCATTATGACTTCCGCAACTTTCCATTGGCTTGGCACGTGTTTTAATCTGAGTGCAGCATTTAAAATATGGAGAAGCTTAATCAATGCTTTTCTAGGTAAAACTTTGACAATTTCTCCGGTAATCAAATCATAATCAGGAGATTTCTTAGGTTTCAGATTCTCGATCTCATGTGTGAGTTCCCTTAGCGTTGCACTTGTGAGCGCCAAATCGTCGGATGGTAAGTCCAGCCTATTGCGGTTGTCGTAAACCACTTGACCGTCGTACGGTTTCAAGGTTTCTTCCAGGTGGGCCGCAAACACGTCCGCTTTTTCCTTATCTTCCCTCGCCCATTCATTTTGATTTAATTTGATTGGCGGCGCGGTGACTTTGGGCCTTTTGCTGCCTTTTACAGCTTTCCAAAGTGAATAATTGGAATTTTTTGCTGTTAAACTTTCAAGGTAAGAGCCTATTGCACGATTCTTAAAATCCTTAATAGTCCTCTTTAACAAATTGCACAGACGATGCAAGTGCGCTTTATGCTGCGGAGCACGACTCTGTTGCCATTTTTTACGCGCTTTTCTTTTTTCCTTGACCAATTCTTTTATTTCCGGAGGATATCGTAAACCGTATCTGTCAGGCGTTTTCCTTGGATTGGGCGTATTATTGCAAGAGGCGAGCTGTACGATCTCAACGAAGGGATCAACTTCAACCTCAAGTTCATAGGGTGTCGTAAGTGGAACGCTTAGTTCAACATTATCTTCAATTTCGTTCCTAAAGCCTTCCCAGTTAGTTGTTCGACCAGTTAATCTCGCTGGCTCTAGGTTTTAGACTAGTTTTTCGCTGATTGTTAAAATAATCGGGGAATGATCAGACGACAGATCAAAGCTCTCTTTGACTTTTATATGGTGGGTAGATATTCCTTTCACAACGAAAAAATCGATTAGGTCAGGTATTTTCAAAGTATCAGTTAGCCAGTAAGTCGGTTTACCCGTCGAATGGAAATCACAACTGTACTCCATACCTGCCCCATAGAGCATTCTACCTTTTTCTGAGCTGTATCTTGAGCCCCAGAACGTATGTTTCGTATTAAAATCGCCGCCGATGATAAAATTAGGTTTCAGCGATTCAAACAAGTTAATAAAATCAGATTTTTCAAGCGTGGAACGCGGTGGTCAGTAGATAGCTGAGATTTTAAGAGTACGCTGACTATTTTTAACTCGAATGGCGCACGGTTGCAAGCTCTATCTTTAGGTCTTCGGATTGTTCGATGCAGTCTTTAATAAGCAAGGATGATCCGCCTCTCGCTTTTCCCGAAGGGCGACAAGTGTGGTAATCGTTATAGACTTTTATTTTTAAATGGGATTCCCTTTAAACGTTGGTTTCAGAAATCAAGCAAATATCAATATCTTTTTCACGCATGAAGATTTCCAATTCGTCAAGTTTTTGCAAAAGTCCGTTTGCATTCCAAGTACATATATTTACCGTTCGTTTTTCATTCATATTATAGATGAAGTACGCGTTATACGTGAATTATTTTCAGGCTTAACCAGCTTATCAAGAATAATTTTATTTATTTTGCTTTGTTCTTCAAATTTCTCGAGAATAACCGACAAAACATGAGAGACAGGGTCCGTCGAAATTTCAACGTTTTTTGGTTTTTCGGATGCCGCGGCCTGAGCGTAAGTCTGCACTCCTGCTGTCCGCGGGGCATTACCTGGCGGCTTTTTCGATATTAGCTTTTCAGTACCGTTTCTTTTAAGAACTGACGTCGAAGACTTTTCTGTTGTCACTCTTTCCGTCACCCTTTTGGGCTCTGAACCCGGTAGTTTTTGTTTAGCTAGTTTCTCCTGTGCATTCTTACGCTTTGGCTTAGTTTGCAGCTTAGATTTTGCATTTAAGGGCTTAAGGGGGGGCTTAGAGGATTGTTTATTTACTCAACAGACTTGGGAGGGGTGATTTTCGGCGCATTTCACACATCGCGGCCCTTTTTTGCAGTACATTTGCGTATGGTTAAATCCTTGGCAACGTTTGCACTGCGGAATCATTCTTAAATTTCTACGCATGGGCTCGATTTTGACCACAATCTAAACATTGTCATAATAAATATCTATAGCTACGCTCCTTTGCCCACCTTGCGTACACCCATACACAGTGAGAGCGTTGGAAAGGATGGATAGAGAGAGAGAGAGAAAGATTTTTTGTGTACTTGTTCTTGAAGCTCAGTTGTTTATGCTTCAGCTATTCTCCGGGGGTGGCGTCCAGATAACTGGGGAGATTTTTTTGCTATTATTGCCATTGCTTCTGATTCACAGTACTTTTTCCGATAATCGATGTCTAGGGCAAATCATCATGAACAGAGCGAACAATTTTTCCAGCCACATGACCAAGCTACTGCCAGTGTTATGCCTTCGCAGTAGTGTTCACAAATGATCGGACTGACTTTATATATTTCGTGAGAAATAAATAAATGCTTGCTGTCATCAGGATTTGAACCATGAACCATTAGCGTGGCAATTGACGACGTTACCACTACACCATTGCCTCCCCCAGAAAAATCGAAAAATATTTCTTTGGAAACAACCAAGCTGTTTTCATCTGGCCTTGGTATGATTAACGTTCGTACTTTTGCGCCTTAATTTTTGCAGGCGAAAAACTTTTACTTTAAGTGTATATTATGGAAGTGATATCCAAAGTTTTATTGTTCTTCAATGTCGTCAGGGGAATACCAGCTGGAACCAATTCTGACAGAAGTTGTTGATTCTGTGTAAGAAGAGAACTCACAGGAGGGCAGCGAAACAGTTTTAGTTTTTGATAGCCATGAGCGAAGTTTTAACTCGTTCTGTCGCATTTCTGCAATCTAAATATATAAAAATGCGTCGACTCTCAAGAAGGTCTCTTGTTTCTGAGGCCCAACTCTGTATTGCTACTCTAAAGTCAAATCATTAAAATTTGCAGAATTATTACTCTATAATTCGAATCGCAAATCCAAATTTACGAAAATCGAACAAACTTTCCTTGCCAACTTCAATGTCAATTTCTTATCGCAAATCTGGCACTCTGTATTGTTTAACGAAATGTCAAAGTATTTCGAATTTGGATCACTTTGTTCTATTGCTATTTGGGTTGCGGATGTTGAGATAAGAAATTGTGTTTTAAACGTAAGTATTTTACGATATAAAAAATTATTTTTAGAAATACAATGAAAGTGATATATATATTTACATAAAATAATTTTGTGAAATTACTTGATTAGAACCTGTTTTATACAATAATATATGAAGGAAGTCCACCAAAAATTAAAATACAAAACCAGCGCAGTTTGAAATACTTGTGGATTACATGATTTTTTTTTTTTTTTTTTTTTTTTTAAAAAAGGAAACCCAAATCCCAGAGCACTCAGACTCTCCGGTCCATTGTACTACCAGGCAGGAACCTTTCTTTGGTGCAGTGGTTGGAAAACCTTCGATGTAATTCGTTTTTCCTTTATACTTGGGTGGCCCATGATTGCTGTTCTCCGCTGGGGCTTGAACCTGCGCACATCGGTTAACGAGCAAACACACTACCCACTGCACCATTGCCACCCCCCGGATTACATGATAGCTCACCCAGAAGTTTCAAGACGCCGAAACCAGGATAAAATCTGCGAATCATTGAGAAAATTTAGCCCAAGAATTAAATACCGAGGGTACCCATATGCGCAACGGAATCGGATGAAAGAAGGTTAGAAAAGCAAATAGTTTGAAATGAAATAATATAAATAATGTAATAATCAATGATTGTACTGGTACTATCATACCAAGATCAAAATGCGAAAAAAATAAATAAATAAGTATATCTGAAACTGGAGGTGGTCCTAGTAAATGATCCAGCTTAACTTCTCTTGAGGAGAAAGTAATAGATTTGTTGGATCTCACCGTAGCAGTGGATGGAATGAGTAATACTCACAGTTTTTGGTTGAACCAGCCACTGCTATATTTGTGTTCTTCCTTTTAACACTTAATTCCACTATATTCGACCTATCTCTACTTCGCCTGCGTTCGATTCTTTCTCCTTGTGTGTCATCTTCATGGAACCACAATTCGACGGAATCAACGTTCGATACTCGAAACTAGATTCGCACATTTCTTACAGAGCTTACAAAAAAAAACGTAGAAGGTTAGGAAAAATTATTTAACGACAAACAGAACAAGCGATTATAACCAATTCCATGTCCTTTATAGAGACTTTAAAATTTAACCAAAACTCTATTGATGACATGAAGGCACCAGAGAACGAGGAAGCCAACTGACAAGAGGAGACTCAGATCATTCCGAAGCAGAGAACATCAATCTAATGGAGGTGAACAATAGGTGGGCACTCTACGCACTTCTATTACCACAATCAAGCTATGATCTCTTTTCGACAAAGCAAGAAGCAATAGACGTATGCAGAGGGATAGAAAATCCCTCTCTACTCTTAGCATAACACTATGCGATTCCACATGAAAAAGTTACACTTGCCGGACGAAGACCTTTGCAGGGGCTTTGGTGACGAGGAGGTTTAGAACGACACTACTCACTTACTTTGTCACCGCCATCTAAGAAATAAGTTCCTCCGACAATACTTCTTTCAGGATTTAGATCAGTTGTCCAGCAGACATTGCAAACTTTATTAAATCCTCCGGATGATTTGAACCTCGGGCACAGTAAATATTAAATGGGTTTGTACCATATACGTATATATTTCACGAGAAGGGAATTCTTTTTTTCCCCCATGGGTATCACAATTGGCCTATATTGCTCTGAGTGTGGTATAGAGTATTTCTACCCCTTACGCCAACCCACGTGGCTTATACTCATACTTATGTACTCTGATTATTACTTGTGCAATCGTTTTGCTTACGGTGTTAAGCTTTGTATATACGTATATACAAAACAAAATACTAACAATTAACATAATGCTAAGTGATAACTGTGGCAAGCTGGATATTTCTTATTTTCTCTCTCAGTGTATGGTAATATTCGTCGCAAAGTACTTGCCTTTAAGTAGCTTAAATTTCGAATCTGAATAATTTCGAAACGAATAGCATATATGCACGTAGATAGGTGCAGGCAAATACGTGCGACCTAGTACATTTTTCCTTTTTTTTTGCTGAGGTTGGAAAGGAGTAATGTTGGAATTGATCAGACTAAATGCAAGTCACTGAGCCTGTCTCATATTTTTTTCCAGGGCTGATGTGCTTCTATTTTTTCTTTCCGTATAGGCTAGGAGTAATTTGACAACCCTTAGTTTGAAATCGGGTATGCAGTTTGTAACCAGGGCAACAAAGATATTTAAAAGCAATCATCTAAGCTGTAGAAAATAAATGTTGACATAGCTAAGGGCTGGGGCGTATACGTAATAATTTTGCGATAAACTTAAACATCACTCTAGATTCAAGAAATATTTCAAAGCGAATCTGAATGCCATTAAGCTTCTGGATTTAAATCTAAATGTGTGCAAATCTGTACGAATTTGAGTCATCAGACTGAGTTCAATACTTAGATCTAAGAACTTCCATTAGCACAAATCGAGAGACTATTCTCCAAAACTATACATTTTGCGCTAACTGTAGAAAATTGTAGTGAAAGCTATTATTCCGAATAAGTACTGAGTCAGTTCTATAACCAAAAAATCATCATAACAAAGCCATTACCTGCATCTACATAACATGTCTCTTCGTCCTCTTGATGAAACCATTACTACTATCATTTCTGATAAAGGACTTGTTTATACTGTAAAATAAATAAATATATGTACAGTTGTAGAAACAAGTAAAAGTATTTTAATTTCTCATCAAGAAATAACAACAAAGTCCAACATTCCCATCCTTGCTGAAAGTTCCACCACCCGAATTACCTACCTTTTAACTTAATACTAAACTTAAAGTAAACACACGTTCCAACGTTCCAAAGTTCCTCGCCCGACTTTACTCTCATCCTTCATACTTACTATTCCCAAGTTGCGTACAACTTTGACATAAAGCTACCAGGAAGCTCAGCATTTGAAGTATAGACTTACTTCAAACGCTCACAGATGGCACCACCACCACCATAAGAACAATAACCAGAGCGCAAATAAATGACATTAAGCTTTCACCCTCCACCTCCCCAAACAGCAGTACTGCAACCTGCAGAAATAATTCAACGTAACGTGTTTGCTTCTGCTTTTCCGTTGAGCATCAGTAACCACCATTTGAACCGGCACTACCCACTCAATGTTCCTGCCCCAGCCCATCCTTGGTGATTACCTTTTCGGCAATTAAGAACTTTTGTTCCGTATTTCTCATTTTTGTGTACACGCTGAAGCGTCTGCATCCTCTTAGGGAAGAGTCTTCACTTCGTCCCGTAGCCGCAATTCATAGAATACACAGAAGGAGCTGATAATTTAGTGTCCTGGACCTCTTCAGAGTCCAGGGCCCATGCAAACCGGTACAGAAGGACCACTTCTCTCATTTCTTCCTGGTCTGGTTTGTTATTCTCTGTTTTATAGAAGCCACAGACCGTGCAATAATTTTTGGTTTATAAAAATATTTCCTTCTCTTCTTTGGTGTTTGTGTGCAGTCCTTGTTTTTGTTGAAGGATGTTGGTCGACGTTGGTTTTAAATGAATTTGGGATTCCAGTTGTGGTGGTTGGATAGAAAATATTTCCCTTCTGTTTGTACGTTAGATCTGAGATGCCTCACACACACACGTACCCAGAGTCCCTGCTGACGAGATGTTGAGCATGTGTTGATGGAAAGGAAATGAGTATTAATAATAAGCGGAAGTGTTCATTTTGCCTGGGTGGGTAATAGGGTCTGACGATTGAAAAGTGAATTTCATCCGCAGCGAGTGGACCAAAACATTTTTGTTATGTTCGTCCTTTGTCCTTTAAATTGACGATGATAGCGTTTGGGCTTCTCTTGATTTGCGGTTTCGTTTTAATGATATCGTCTGTCGGGACAAAGAGCTCAAGAGCCTTCTGTCGCTTGTGTGTGCGGTTAATAAACGTAAATTGGGTTTTATATTTCGGTTACGGATAGGCTGTGGGCGTGTGCGGTGGCGTTTATGTGTTTTAATGACAGATTTTTGTTTGCATTCCACATTTTGTGGCTTTCGATTTCAAATTAACGGAAATTGGATTGCTGTTTGAACAAATTGTGTGGCATGTGATTGAAATAAAGTGTGCTTGGTATTTTAATTAAGTTTCAGTGATAATATGGACGTTTTGTTTTCATTTGATTTTATGTTTGTTTTGATTATTTGTAAGCTGATTCCATTAACAAAAACTGCTCGATGCGCTTTACACATACAAAGTATCGATGGGATATCGAAACAAATGGCCCTAGGAACAATTTCCCAATGGACCTAGCTCGTTGTGAATACTAATTTCGCGAAATGTGGAAGTAAATTATTGGGAACAAAGTCCAACGATATTAGGGAACTAATACTCAACTGCAAAATAAAAACGTCCCGGTAGAGGGAGAATGGGGTAAGCTCGTTTTTCATATATCAAACTAATTCCCAGTTGTGGTTTGTGATAACGATGTTCATTTGTTATTATTTCACTTTGTTAAATCAAGTTTCATATTTTGTAATTTAATTTAATTGCAATATGGTATATCTTCATTAAATCCGAACACTCAGTTATGCCAAAATAAAAATTAGAGTTTAAATTTTACAATGTAACTGTCCAGTGCAGGCGAACCCCACAGGCGGATCAGTAGAAATGCAGTGAAGTGGGAGGGTTATGATCCCTTATTTTCGGATCATAACCTCGCTGATAAAAAGGAAGAAGAAGAATGTAACTGCACAGTGCACACTCTTGATATTTACAAGCTCGGTGTTTATATGAATTGCAGGCCTTGTTGTTGACAGATTGTAGAATCGAACATACCCTTCAACTAGTCCAGCACTTTGTATTGAAAAGAGTCGCACTCAGTACAAAGGTTGGAGTAACCCCTGTTATAGCAAGTTGCACGCTACGACACGTACATAGAGAACGAATTTTCAGTTAAATTTCATTAAAAATTGAACGAAATTTATTACAAATAAAATAAATATCCAAACCATTGCACCGGTACTGAAATCTGCAATTGTGTCTTTACAGTACGCTCGTAATCAAATTAACCAGCAGGTGTATTTTATACTTGTAGTGGATTAGTCTGCATATGTAACAAGAATAGTTCTACATAAGGAAATTCTGTAAAATAATTATTGTACAATTTTTATTAAAATGTTATTTTAATCAATTAAATCTAAGTTCATCAATAGTTTAATGGAAAAAAGGACCTCGTAACAGAGCAGATGGTTTCGGTCAGTCAAGAACACTGCACACATATTCTACAAAAAGAAATAATTAATTCAGGGTTATCGTGAATAAATTTTTCATCGAAATTCTTCCCACGAACAAAAATTAATTATCTTCAAAGAAGAGGAAATAATTTCGCCGCAAATAAATAGGCAACATGAATGACAATTCAGGAGAATACCATATTCCACGTAATGGCTATACCATATTTCACTTTTTCCTGATGAATTTTTACACTATTTTTGCTGATATCTAATTTTTGTTCGGGGGATAAATTCCGAGGGAAAATTTATTAACGATAACCCTGATGGAAAATCTACTCTTCTACTACACTTATAAATGAGAAATACAAAATTCTATTCCATGTGTCTGTGCGTGATGAATTCCCACAACACTGCACCAGTTCTGATCCATCACCAATACATGCAATTACTTCTTGAAAGCTTTGAACTAAGTATCATAGGAATCATTCTAGACAAGGAAAATCTAGGTATACCAATCTATACTGGAATACTTAAATTTAAGCTGGATGCAATAGGAAAAACAAATCTTAGGTGTGGTACAACATGTCTAGCGACTAAGCAGATTTGGCCCAAGTTAGATCTGAAATGCTCTAAGAAATTGATCTCTCTTAACCGATTGTATATTGGCTCCACTACAGGAACTGTCTAATAGGCAAGCATGCAACAAAGCTTGGCGAATATTCAAATGATTTTTGTAGAAGCTGTATGGACGAAGAAGAGGAAGAAACCATTTCTCACCTTCTTTGTGCGTGCCCAGCTGTTCTCTTGACCTAGTAGCTTTCTATTTTAACGATTTAGGCGATCTGATAAATTTAGACATCAGGAGCCTCTTTTGCTTCATTAGAAGCTCTAATTGGTTCTAACGAGTAGGCTGGGATTACATGCAGCCTTATTGTGAGTTTCACCCGAACAGAATTCCACGTGAAACAATTTTTTTTTACACTTTTCCCCTATCATGAGTTTCGGGCGAAAATTTGTTCATCTTCGAAAAATTCCCCTTATTGTGAGTTTTTATTTCGCGTGGAATATGACGCTATTCGCATGGAAAATTTTCACTTAATTTTTGTAGACGAAAAAGAGAACAACAAAGCGGAAAATGTAAGTTGTTTGAAAGCAAAAAAGTGGAAATCAATTATACATAATTTTATTTCAGGAACAAAACTCTAAATAAGCAACAAAGTGATATTTTGTTAAACAAAATGATTGAAAAACCGGATATTGCTGGGGGATTTGTAAAAGAAAATAGGGAGAAAGTGTACGAAAGAGGGACAGGAGGTGGACCAAACAGAACGCAAAAGTTCTCACCAACAGAAGAAGCCATATTCCAATTGATTGGAATAAATGAAGCAGTGAAGGGAGTAGGCTCATCACAGTCCTTTGGATTGCCTCCCCCCGAAAAAAAAAAGACGAGAGGAAAATACTATTTCCGAAATTTCAGTAGATGAAATTGTATTGAATACAATTGAAATTGGGACACGTTCACCTACTGCTCATATCTTTCAAATAGAGGAAATACCTCCTAATAGCAGTGACCAGCAAACGCCGAAAAAGAAGAAGGCAACTCCAAAGGATTGGAATTATCTCTTAAATTCCGTCGAATTGTTAGTTATTCTTTTCTTTCTTCTTCTTGACATAATATTTGTAGCGCTATAGAGTTCATTTTTATTTTTATTTTATTACATATTTACTTTTTAATTTGTTAATGTTACTTTTTGCACCCCCATTCGTTTCTTAACTTCTTTATTTGCCTACTGTCAAAGCACCAGAATCTATGTTCGAAATGTCACAGCTGATTCGAAGTGAAATTTTGTTCACGTGAAATTCAAAATAGCTTAAAAAAAAATCCGGGCGAACAAAATTTCCACGTGAAATATTTTTCGGGTGAAACTCACAATAAGGCTGATGATCTTTCGTGGTACCACAACGGACCTTCCTTGGTCTATGTGTGATGGCGTAAGCTGGTAGCCACTTCTACCTAACCTAACCTATCATAAGAAATCGCTTAAAAAATATCAAACACCTAAGCAAAGCCGGGGACTGTAGCTAATAAAAAGAAGGAAACTTTTTATGTTTGAAGTCCTTTCTCTAAAAATGTTGGCAAGCATTAATTATTGTCATGTGGATGTTGTACTAATCTGGACGAGAGCCATGACGATTAGAGCAAACAGGATTTAATTGCTTTTGTGTATCGCATTTGTACATTAAGAGTACTCCCAGCGATGCAGCCTATGTAATAGCAAAAATGTTACCAATATACATCCTGGTAGAAGAACAGCGATGACAATAGGAACTGAAGCAATCAGAACGAGAGTGAACCGCTCCAATTGCCGAAACCCAGTAGATGCCACTAAGGATGCATAGAGTGGCAAGAACGCTGGGATGCTTCCGAAAAAGGTAGATGGACGCATATGCTTATACCACAAATCCAGCCTTGGATAGACAGACAGGAGCCTCACTCTGTATTGCTACTCGAAAGTCAAATTTTTGCGAAAGTGCTTTGCGGTTCTAATCTTAGCCGGCACTCTGTAAGAAAACAGAATCGAATGGAAGTATTGCCAACTGGCGCTATGAAATGTGCGAATCTACCTTCGAGTATCGAACGCTGAAATGTCACTTTGAAGCAAATTTCGTTCCAAAGAATTTTGTGTTTTATTTATATTTGAGAAAGAAAGTTAAGTATATGTCAAGAAATGGAAATGGATGCTGTCGAATTGTGGTTTCATCAAGATGACACACAAGGAGAAAGAATAGAACGCAGGCGAATTAGAAATAGGTCGAATACAATGGAGCTAAGTGATAAAAAGTAGAAAAAAAATATAGCAGTACACATACAATTTGCATACGACTTACGTACAACCAGACATTTAATTCAGCCATTTTACACATACACACCATATAATTTCTATACAGTTTGTGTATGTTACAGCGGTTGTACAGTCAAGACCATGCGACCATACGATATCGGTACAGCGGTCGGTTGTGTGAATACACACGACACAATTATCGTATACAACACCAAAGCTATGAAACCGTTCGTAGAACACTTGTATCGTGTATTTCCCACTTTACTCATTCTATCCGCTGCTACCTTCAAGAGAAGTTAAGGTGGAGCATTTACATTTGATTTTTGGTGGACTGCCCTCATGTTCTAAAACACGTTTTAATCAAGTAATTTCACAAAACTATTTTATGTATATCACTTTCATTGTATTTTAAGTTAAAAATAACATTTTATGTCATAAAATACTTACATTTTAAAAGAAACACAATTGCTTACCTCAACATCTGCAAACCAAATAGCAATAGAACAAAATGATGCGAATTCGAGTTACTTTGACATTTCGTTTAGCAATACAGAGTGCCAGATTTG
Organism: Brachypalpus laphriformis; assembly: GCA_945910035.1. Taxonomy (NCBI): domain Eukaryota; kingdom Metazoa; phylum Arthropoda; class Insecta; order Diptera; family Syrphidae; genus Brachypalpus; species Brachypalpus laphriformis. The sequence continues at coordinate 12,335,505 of OX246753.1, read as the reverse complement.
CGATAAGAAATTGACATTGAAGTTGGCAACAAAAGTTTGTTCGATTGTCATAAATTTGGATTTGCGATTCGAATTACAGAGTGACAATTCTGCGAATTCGAATGATTTGACTTTTGAGTAGCAATACATAGTGAGGCCCCAGTACGAGTATGTTGAAGCAGGGTTTCACCTAATCCAGTTGCTGATAGTTGATGGATACTACCGCTCATGCCTGTATAAATTCACGTTGGCTAGATAGAAAACGTCGAACATGTGTTTTCCGATGTTTCAAGTTTCAAGGGGAGAGGGAAACGTTGAGGGAAAAACAAGGTATGTCACCAACCCCCGAAAACATGGCTGGTGAAATGCTTAAAAGTCAAACAGCTTAGGATGCAGTGGCTGAAAATGCAAAGGTTACCACGAACAAAGCAAGACTACTGGAACTTGAGAGAAAGGTGTAAATAGGAAACAACCACAATGGATAAAGGATATAAAAATAACTGAATTTAGTTGGGAGAGTTCAACTCAATAAAAACGCCATCTTTATTTACTGGCAGGTATGCTTGCCCAAATACGACTTTACCCTTTGTTGGCTGGCTTACACCTAATTCATACCACAGTAGGGCACGCAGCAGTGTTGTCACTTTACCACAATTGTGGTAGATCTACCTCAATTTTGCACGTTTTTCAAATCTTCCACATCTACAACGGTATGCAAAAATTCTACCATGTTTTTAATTCTGCCCACCCCATATTGAATGAACCAATTCAACTCGGTTTCCTTGGAAAATATGTACCTATATGTACGAGCATACATATATATTTTTCCAATCCGTTTAAAAAATTCAACACATACCCACTTTCAATTAATTTTCCATTCATATTATGTATGGAAACCCTTTTTCGTCATCCTCATCGATTTGATGCAATGTAATCGTATAAAATGCAAAAAACTAAAAAAATGTCAAATCACCCAAAAAACAGGTTGGGCGATTTAACATTTCTTTTTTTTTTGACCGATTTGACATGATGTCAAAACACCCAAAAAATTGATTTTGGGCGATTTTGTGTTTCGGCTATCTTAAGACGGATCTGTGTCATATCGCCCAACACCAAATCGCCCAAATCTAGAAAATGTCACATCGCCCAACATTTTTGGGCGATTTAACACTATGACAGATCGACCAAGAAATGAAATGTCAAATCACCCAAAGCAGAAATGGGCATTTCATCGCAATTTGAAAATACCAACAGATAGGAAGGTCAAAAAAGACGACCAAATTGAAAAAGGTTGAAAACATTTATTTTCCGCAATTTTGGTCGCAGGGACATTAGTCCCCGGAACATAAGTCCCACCGCATCGGGACATAAAATGTTGGGTCTTATGTCCCACCTACAAACCTCTCAAGGAAAACAACGGCCAAATAAGATGGGGCATACATAAGTCCACAATACATAAGCAGTGCAATGTGTATGTGGGGGCATGTTGCCCCCTGCAACCCTTGGGGTCATTGTTGGATTTGAGGCGGGTGCGAGGTTGGGTGCGAAACATGGATATAAAGAAACTGTATAAACGCATCCTCGCACCCACCTCAAATCAAACAGTGACCCCAAGCAGGGGGGTTCTAGGGGGGCAGCATGCCCCCCCTTACACATTGCACCGTTTATGCATTGTGGACTTACATATGTATACGCCTCTTCGAAAAATAAAAAGTTTTGGCATACATATGTATGTTCCTGCGCTCATATTATATTCATTAATAATCGGAAATGAAGGATTGAAGAAATGGATGTATTGCCAAAAAAAAACGTAAGCTGCATTGAGCGGGAAACCAATCGCTCGATGGGGGGGGGGGGGGGGGGGGGGGGGGTCTGCGCGTGGTTGCTACGCGACGCGCCACATCCGGCCGTCCTTCGCGCGCGGACGCGACGTGAAAGCGCTCTGAACGCTAACGTAATTGTTACAATTCGTTTTGAATGCAGTCTTAAACCCAATTTAACGAAAATGTCAATCCGCCCAAAATCTGTTATATTTTTGGGTGATTTGACATTATGCTAAATAGCCCAAAATTAAAAATGTTAAACCGCCTAAAAAGATTTTTGGGCGTTTTGTAATTTTTTTTAATTTTTGGGCGATGTGTCGTTGTGTCATATCGCCCATAATTTTTGGGCGATGTGACATTTTTCCGATTTGGGCAATTTGACACAAAACCCTCGTATATATATGCAATGTATGCAATGTATGTATATTTGGTCTTGTATATGTATATGGTTACATTATAGATAAATTAGATTAGATTAGATTGATTGATTTTATTTCAGTAACTATTAATAAATTCGCAAGACAAAAGGTTTCGTGGTATGTTAGGATGTCCTTACCGAGGATGTGCCTTTTTGTTTCCTTCAAAATTGGGCAACTGCCAACAAAATGCAGAACGTCCTCTTTTTCCCCAAGGTTGCATAAGTTGCATAATATAGGGAGATCTTTACGATGCGGTATGTAATTCAGGTGAAGGAGCTCTCCTCGTAGTTTAAGCACCGTAGAAATCTCGTCCACGCTGTGTTCATCCCGAAAATAGTTTTCAGCCGAATATTGTGACATAAACGGCTGTAGATCAAATTATGCAGGTAACCCATCGCATTCTCTAAGAATTGCTCTCTGTAATTTATGTCCACCGTTGAGATTAATTGATAGAGTACCGCTTTCCAAGTGCCAAAATCTGAGCTATAGCACTTTTTTTGATGCAAAGAGACTACGATCTGACTTTTTAAAAAAAACTCTTTTTGACTCTATAAAAAATATTTTTCCAAAAAAAGTTCCACTTATTTGGTCATCATCACTACAATCGTTCACAATAAAATTGTACTGATTTAACTTAATTTAATTTTTTGTTTTTTTTGTATAATCTAAAGCAAGGCTGTCCAACCCGCGGCCCGCGGGCCGCATGCGGCCCAAGGTAAGTATCAATGCGGCCCGAAAAAATTTAGGGTTACTGAAGCATGTCCATTTTTCTGAGGAATGTTGTGACGCTTTTGTGCTACAGGTGCCAAGTAACAAATAACAGAAACAGGAACACAACAGAAAGCTCTTTCGTTATTATTTCGTAAAAATCAACATTATCATTTATTTCTGTTATCATCCTAGTCGTTACCTTAGTACAGGTAATAGTTTGGAGAATTTTCACTTCAGCATGGCCTCTACGTCTCAACAAAAAGAAAGGAAAAAGAAATATATCGATGGAAGAAGGTTATTTAATGAAAAATGGACAGAAAACTACTTTTTTCTTGAGGTGAAAGGTGAGGCACTCTGCTTAATTTGCCGTGTTTCAATACCTGTCTTCAAAGAGTATAATTTGAAAAGACATTATGCACAAAAACATGCTTCCAAATTCGATGCATATCAAGGAATGTGTCGTAAAGACCAATTAGTGGTACTAAAAAAAGGTCTTACATCTCAACAAAAGTTACAACTCTGACAGAATCATTTGTGAAGGCTAGTCGCAAATTTAATCGCCAAAAAATCAAAACCATTTTCTGATGGCGAGTTTATTAAGGAATGCATGGAAAGCGTGGCAGATATAATTTGTCCAGACAAAAAAGATGATATTTCTAATATCAGTTTGTCTCATCAAACTATTGCCGGAAGAATTGACGATTTTGGGAAATCTATCGAAAACGATTTGAAAAGTAAAACCTGTGGTTTTAAATTTTATTCTTTGGCCATGGATGAAAGTACTGATGCTACTGATACGGCTCAATTTGCCATTTTTATAAGAGACAAAAGCAATAGATCTATATGAAGCAGTGAAAAAAACATTAACGCGCGGGGTAGTTACGGATGGTGCCCCAGCTATGATCGGTAAAATGATGAAGTACCATTGTATAGTACACCAAGAAAATGTATGCGGAAAAGCTTTAAAAATGGATCATGTTATGCAAATCGTTGTCAAGACTGTAAATTTTATAAGAGCCCGGGGATTGAATCATCGCCAATTCAAAGAATTTCTCAAAAATGTTGATGCTGAGTATGGCGATATCGTATACTTTACAGAAGTAAGGTGGCTCAGTCGAGGACAAATACTAAAAAAATTGTATGACGTACTTAATGAAATCAAATCTTTTATGACATCGAAAGCTAAATCTGTGCCAGAACTTGACGAAGCCGATTGGCTTACAGATTTAGCATTTTTGGTAGATTTGACTGCTCATTTAAATGACTTAAACACGCGTCTTCAAGGCAAAAACCAACTGATCACTACGATGATTCAAACAATAAACGCTTTCCAAGTAAAACTAAAACTATGGCAGGCCCAATTAAATGCAAACAACTTTTTGCATTTCAGCACGTTGTCCAAACATATTCCCAAAAATGGGGAAAAATACGCCGGCTTACTTTTCAATTTGATACAAGAATTCGAAAATAGATTTCAGGATTTTCGGACAAATAATCAAAATTTTGTATTTTTGCGACTCCATTTGCAGTCGATATAGTTATGCTGCCATCAAATTTTCAAATGGAATGCATAGAGTTGCAATCTGACATCCAACTTAAAGAGAAATTTGATCACGTCTCTTTGTTGGACTTTTATAAATCATACCTGCCCAGAGGTAAATATCCCGCACTGCACAGTCATGCGTTATTCATGTCATCATTGTTTGGAAGCACGTACATATGTAAACAACTATTTTCAAGAATAAAACATACTAAGTGTAAAACTAGAACCAACATGTTGGATGAAAACCCTTGAGGACTGCCTAAGAATTGCAACCACGTCAATCGAACCAGATATTGACGCATTCGTTTTTCAACTTCAATGCCAAGTATCACATTCATTTTATGATATGGATTTATATATAAAATGTATAAAACAATGTTAAATAAATTTCATGTTCTTTTTTTTATAATGAACAAATTTATAAACTAATAAATTTTAAATTACTTAAACATGAAAACTATATATTTTACGTTTTTTTTTCGCTCTTCAGCTATGGTAATATACTTGTGGCCCAAAACACCATGTCTTCTTCCAACGTGGCCCAGAAAAACAAAAAGGTTGGACACCCTTGATCTAAAGCGTTCTTTTTTTTTGTTGAATTATTTATTTATGTTTTTGTTTTCTTTTGTGAAATGCAAGCTTTTACGTTAGTTTCTAAGTTTTTCATTTCAATGAGTATGGAGTTCTAACCAGAGAACTGCAGCAAGCAGCTCACACTTTATTGCCTCCATAATATGTATCTTGAAAATTGTACACTTGTTCAATACGAGCTACTGGGAACCTTTGAAGGCTCGTGAATCACTTATACAATCGTGAATACTCTGATTAAGTCAATACTTTGAGTGCGAGCCTACTACCCATTCACCAGTGTCGATTCATACCTGCTTGCTTTCTTTGTGCGTGAGACTGTGGACGGCGCGAGTTTTAGGGAATGATTCGCAACTGCAAATGAGTGGATTCATGCAGTTCTCTGTTTCTAACGTCGTTACAATTTTTACCTAATTTGTTTGCAGCGACTTTTTTTTGCTCCGTGACCCTATTTTTGCGACTTTTTCAAATTTTTCAGCGGCAACACTACCTGTAAGTCAGAAAATCCCCCTCCTGCGATGAAATACGGCGATACCGTAGGGAGGAAAGGTAAAGAGGATGAAGGGGTAAGTTGGTACAAATCCCACACTGTTACTGATTACGGGCTCAGTTTCGTAATTTAAAGATAACCAACTTAAAGAAAAAAAAAAAAAACATGGAAATAATTGGATAAGCATTTTGATCCGTATTCGAATAAATCCTGTAATAAATATTTCTCCACAGCTTCCGAACTTTGCTGAAAATTTCACGCTTTGAAATATCAGCCGCTAACGTTAAAATAAAAAAAAAAGATGTATATGTGTTACATTAAGCATTATTCGTGAATTGCAATGATTATGTTATTATTATTATTTTTTTTTTTTGTATAGTTGTGATAAGGTCGTTATCATAAAATTACTCTAACAGTTCCCTGGAAATCAACTATTATCATCTACAGATCTACATACTTTGCGAACAATTGCTTCATAATCCAAGGAAAGAGAGCTTATTTCAAATAAAACATTAAACAAAAATTGAAAATTCTTATGTAGCTTTTGATCACACTGATCGAGATTAGTAACTAGAGGCAATAGTGTTTAATTCATGAAATTGTTGTATAACGTGTTAGTGTTGCTTATCTTGCATATTATTTGATAGCTAGTAAGGAAATCCAAAAACTAATTCTGAAATTTGATATTTACCTGAATTACCAGAAGTGTATCAAATTTGACCAAGAAAACGTCTGAAGAAAAAACCAAAACTGTAATTGAGGGTGGTGACTACTGGCATCTCGTAGAGCACAGAAATTCACGGATATGACTGCGAGTAGTGACTTAGGAGAATAGAAAAGAGAACAATCATCTAGTGGTAGCTCACCGATAGTAGCTTAAACTACAATGTTTTTTTCTTCTTTGTTTAATTTTCCAATAATATTTCTCTTTTATATACATGCATGTATTGACATCATATCCAGTTGACAGATTATCGAAAGAACCTTGATCAAATCATACTTACACCTATTAACTTATGACCAAATTACAGGATCAAATAGTTTGTAGTTTATTTTATTATTATATATTATTATAGCTTATAGTTTATTTAATTAAGTAATAATAAAAAAACATCCATAAAATGCTTTGTATATTTCTTTGTATTCAATTTTATCGCAGTCTCTGACAGCAATGTATTACACCTGCATGTGTATGCATTAGGTCCGTTCGTGTACAAAAATAAATAAATAAATAAATATTTGGCGCAACAGCTCTTTAAGTGCCAAGGCCTAGCTTCTCGCAACCAATCATGTTGTGTGCGTTATGTTTTTCAGACAAATGGAAGGGATCTACAGTTTAGTGCCGAATCCGAACGGCGATTTGAGAAGCTTTTTCTTGACAAGAATACTCTCGGATGTTTGTCAGACGTTCGCCAGAGGTGGGACCGTGAAAAAACTTTTTGGTGTTTTCTGGGATTCGAACTTGGAACCACATGCGTAGTGATCCGACACACTAACAACTTACGCCATGGCGCCCACGTTTCGTTCGCGTACAAAACAGCGAATTTTTACGAAAACCTGTACGAGTACGAAGAATTTTCGTAGTTTTTTACAGAAGAGAGCACTCTCGATAGAATAAGAAATTTCCCCATGCTACGAATTTTAGCCCAAGAAATTTCTTTGTGCAGATTTGTGAAATTTGTCAAAGCTGTCAAATCGCTGTACGAGTATATGTATCTTATTTTCTGTTGGCATGTTCCTTCTTTTTCTTTCTTTTGCGTACAATTGGGTTTGAGGTTTGACGTTTAAAAAGTGGGCAATTTTTGTAGTCCAACGCGTTCGTTTACTTTTTCGTAATTTTACCTCTCTCTGACAGAATTTTACCCCCACTCGTTGAAATTTGACAAAGTGGGAATTTTGGTGGAGAAAGTACGCAAACGGACCTATTTTAAAGTCTAAACTGTTGATTTGCCTGCACATTTGCTGAAAATGTACATAGCTTGTATCGCCTTATATACTTTTTTTTCTTAAATACAGAATTTTACCCCCATTCGTTGAAATTTGAGAAACTGGTACAGAAAGTACGCGAACAGACCTATTTTAAACTGGATCTAAGCTCGCTGACGCGTCAGATAATTTGCAAAAATTTAATTCATACATAAGTCTAAACTGTTGATTTGCCTGTACATTTGCTGAAAATGTACACAACTTGTATCGCCTTATATGATTTCTTTTCTTAAATAATAATATAATAATAATAATAAGGGTACTTTATTCAATGGGCCCAATTCTTCAAATCGTATACGACAGTCGAATTCGACCATGGTCGCATTTAGTTATTACATAAGTCGTATTTTACGAACCATAAATACGACTTTGTCATACTTAAATGCGACCATGGTCGAATACGACTGTCGTATACGAGTTGAAGAATTGGGGTGAATTTAAAAGTACAATTTAAACAATGGCTTAGCCGTCTGCCGTAGATTGGCAATCTTTAGCTACACCTATACAAGGTTTTGAAAACAAAATCAAAAGTGGACATATTTCGCATTTTTATAACAGTTACGTAGATAATTCAATCAAAGTTCAAAAGTTTTCATTTATAATTGAAGTTGTTAACAGGTTCGCTCTGAAGTGCGCTCGCCTGGTTTCTTTTAGTATTGGACAAGTACCAATGAAATGTGCAATATATTCTTTTTCACCTGTATTGCATATGCCACATCTTAAGGGTAGGTCGTTGCGGTGAGGCATGCAATTTAGTTTTAGTAGCTCTTCTCTTGTTCTAAATATTACCGAAATTTGTGCTACACTGAGGTTCGAGTATATATAGTTCTGCTCGTAAGTTAGGCTTTTGTAGATAAGTCGTGAACTTGAATTTGTTGCCATTATAGTATATTCTCTTTTCATACCTTGTTCGACGTCCGATAAAAATCGAAAGATAGAGCGTATCCATTCTGGGAGATTTGATTCCGTTAAGTTCAACCTGAGGTTATACTTGTTAGCAGTATTTTCCCAATCTTTAAAGAACTGTGATTTACATCTTAAGGATCTTTTTGCCAGAATCTTAGTCAGCCGTGTATCATCGCTTCCGCCTAGCACCTTTAAAATATACTTCATATTTGTCTTTAATAAAGAGTGGTGATATTCCAGTTTCTAGGTGTAACATATAGTTTGGCGTATTTAAAGGTAAACGCAAAAGTTTTTTTCAAGAAGAACCTAAGAAGTTTTTCGACGTCATCATATGATTTGCTTCCCCATACTTGGGCTCCATAACACATTACTGATCGCATTACGGCTTCGAATACTTTCATTTTCGCTGTTACGCATACTTTGGGGGTAGAAAGCAAGTTTTTCCACGTGGCGTTGATTACTCTCTTCGCATCTGTGAGCTTAAGTTGAAAGTGCCGTTTTAACGAAAGGTTGTGGCCTATGGTAACACCTAGATATTTATACGACCTAACAACTTCCAGATCTTCCCCACCGTATTTCGATCGCTTCTTAAATACAAATCTATATCAACCCCTTGTGTACAAATTTTAAGGAACTATTCAGAAATTATCCGGTGATACGAATAGTTAATATTTGTTACTAAAATAAATGTTTGTTACTACAATATACCTGAAAAGCATTTTCTTGGTAACACACTGATAATATGCCTTAAGTTTTTTTGTAAACTTTTGTCCGATTACTTATCATTAAAGTCTTATATTTTAAAACAGTTAATTTTAATTTTGCTTACCTTTTTGATCCATCTTTAGTGTTTGAAATCTACAGTATTATTGATTTGAATAGTTTGAACTAAAGGTTTCTAATGGAAAACATTATTTTTGATTCTTTTTCCATAACATGTATTTTTTGGACAAAGTATTCATCGTATTTGTCAACATGAAACGCATATCAAAAACTTAAAAAAAATGTTTAACGTAGCTTAAGGGGCTACACCTAGTGATAGGAAAAATAGAGTGAAGTTTGACAATTATTTTTTCATGAAATACTAGGACTATTCGCGTACACAATCTAAAGCAATTTAAGGTGTTCTAAGGAGCTCTAAAGTGTTCAATGTGTATTCGGGTATTGAGCGAACATGACAGATAAAGAGAAAAATTGAGAAGTAACGAGTAGCGAGTATTTCCTCTTTGCGCTGTAATGTGCTCGAAGAATTTCTGCCATAACGAGCGTACAAACTGACAAGCGGAATAAGCTGATGGCTAATAGAGTCGAAGAGTTTTTGATTCCATTTACAATAGTCAATAGACATAAAAAATGGATTCAAAGTATCTAGCAGAAAAATCCTGTGTTGTGTGAAAGTTTTCTCAAAACATTTTTATATTTAACTTAAGAAAAAGAAAAAAAAAAAAACACGAATTCATTTATTCATTATAATTTCTTTTAAAGACAGTTGGCTCTACATGGTGGGAATGGCTCGCTTTTCATTCGAGTACTTTTGTTTAGATTTTCCGCGCTAACAATCACAGCATGTCATATTTGAGAACACATTGAAAAAAACGCGAACGAACCTACTATCTTTTATTAAAAAGTTATAAATATATCTTGAAGTAGACGTATATATACAGTGAAATATTCATTAATAAATGCCTGGAAGCCGTTCGGTGACGTAACCCTCTATGGTAACCATTGTAATTCTTCCATTTTATTTATCAGAAATTAAAGCAAAAAATACTATCTACTTTAAGTAGATAGAAATATACCGCTTTTAACGTATCTGATTTTCAAAATTTTAATATTTCGCGAAATGACAATGCGGAGGAATGATAAAAATCGACTAAATTTTTTTTATAAGACAAACTATAATGTTAAAAAAAATGTTTAGGTAACTACTAGATACATAATAGGATAAAGAAAACTTGAATTCGATTTCAAAATAAGTTAATTAGTTCTTGAGATATTATGGGTACTGTTTTAATTGTTGTTTGAACATATTGTTGTTAGAAAAATGCGTTCGGAGCTTTCGATAGGTGGGCGCCATGGTGTAGTTGTTAGTGTGTCGGACCTCTGCACGTGAGGTTCCATGTTCGAATCCCAGAAAACATCCAAACGTTTTGCTCATAGTTCTACTTCTCGGGAATGTTTGACAAACATCCAGGAGTATTGTTGTCATGAGAATGTTTTTCCAAAACAAAATAAAATGCCCTTCGGATATGGCACAAAACTGTAGGTCTCTTCCATTCGTGTGAAAAATATAACGCACGCAACATGAGTGGTTCCCTCTTCATAGGCTTTTAAGATAGAGGTTTTTCTAACATGAATGACACAAGGACTGCGCGCACTTTTCAAGTTGTAACTTCTCCAAATTCGCGAAATTTTGATTAACATAAACGAAAAAAATAAACGATTTTCTGTACTGAATGTAGCCTCTTAATAAAAAATGTAATGTTGGTAAGTCTTTCATTTCATTCAATTTTGATAATGAAAACTAAAGTCACTCTTACATAAAAACTAACAAACTGTACTAGAAGCCATAAACCATTATTTTTCCTTAAGTCAATGCAGAAATAAATAAAAATGAAAACAGATTATACCACTTTTTGAACTCTAAGACGATATGAAATTGGTAATAGTTTTTTATAATAAAATGTTATAATAAATCTTGGGCCAAAAATATAATAAGGATATACAAACCGTATTTGTTCAACAAATAAAACTCAACAAAATACTACCTTTTACTTAATAATTTTTATTTATACATAAAATTTGAATTTATTTTGATTTTATTGTTAGATTTACAATTTTGCTTTTTATTTCTTTAATATTTAAAACTACTTTGACCCTAAATTAGAATTACATATTCACATGGTTTGGTTTTGTCTTTCATTGTAAAAAATATATTATTGTTATGATTTTTCGATTATTTGTTATTTTCTTGGAGTTTTTGCTTATTGCATTACATTTTTTATTTATTTCTCAATTATGTGTACATACATACATATTTCTATATTTCTTATACAAACATTAACATTTTTTAATTTTTTTTAATTTTTGTGCTTTTACTAAATTTAATAATTTCACATGAAAGTATAAGAAAATTAAATTATTTACTTTCCATAATTTGGGTTGTATGGTGGTTGTGTTGGATAGCTTTTTGGACCACTTGAAGGGGCTGAAGAGGACGATGATGAGCCTGATGGTTTCTCGTTGAAGAGGCCGCCGAAATTTTTCGAAGTGAAAATATCTCCAAGGCCACCACTTCCACTGGAACCATGACTACTTCCTCCTCCTCCTCCACCACCTCCACCAAGGAATTGTCCTAAGAAACCAAGGCCACTAGATGAACTAGAGGATCCACTGCTACCTCCGCCACCACCGGCTAATACGCTTCCCAAAAGTCCACCTAAGATGTTACTGCCACTTGAACCGCTTGAGCCGCCGCTGCTACCACCACCTCCGTATCCACCTTGTCCACCACTGCCATAACCGCCGGATGGTGCATATCCACCAGCAGATTGTGCACCACCTCCAGTATTGCTACCCCCTCCGCCAGATAGAGCTTTGGAAATTTGACCGGAAATGAGACCAGTTACCGCTTGATTCACCAGTGGATTAGAGAGGAAATTTGAGAAGAAACCACCACTATCACCCTTTTCCTTTTGTCCTGGTGAAGGACGAGGTGGTGTGTATCCGCCACTACCACCACCGCCGCTGTAACCGCCGCCACCACCGCTGTAGCCGCCACCACCGCCGCTGTAACCACCACCTCCGCTATATCCGCCACCGCCTCTATAACCTCCAGCAGGTGGTGCAGGTTGTGGATGATATCCTCCTTGGTATGGGTTGTACGGCTGATATCCACCACTTGCTGGATTCGGATACGGGTTGTTTGGATTCTGATAGGGGTTGGGGTTTGGGTTCGGATTTGGATTAGAATCCGGCAATGTCGGGTATAGACTGTGTCCGCCAGCTGAGAATCCATTAAATCCACCTCCACCACCACCACTATTACTACTGCCACCTGGATATGAAGGTGCCGATGGTGAGGATGGACCTTGATTGTGAGATGGAGAATGGGAAGCTACACTGTCCGGTCCATCGTGGTCTGTGATGTGCGTGATGTTCGACACATGATGTGGATAGTTGGAGTTTTTTTTTTTTTCGTTTAGCGCAACAAAAATATAAGCAAATAAACAAAGAAACAAAAATACACAGAAATTTAAGCAACAAAATTAAACAATAAACAAACAGAAGTGTTATAACAAAATTATATTAAAAAGATTTTGAAAATGTTTAAGCATTTTATTCGATTTTGAGGTAAGAGTGGTGAATTTTTAATTTTTTTTAATTGCCAGAGTTAATACAAATCGCTGGACAGATAGAGCCAGTCTTTAACTCTGACAAAGGTTCCAGTAGGAGACCAGGATGAAAGACGGTAAGTTCATACTAACTAAAACGGAAAACTGGTAGCCAGCCCAAAAAGATGGAGTATTTGAATTTACGGTTTTAAAATTGAGCAATAGAAGAAACAGAAGCTCTGATCAACTGAATAGATTGAGCCCTAGAAATGTGACATTTAGATATCCAAGTAGGACACCACATCCATGTATACCTGACTGACAACCGCGGTAAAATTTACCTTTCAAAATTAATTTTTTTACTGAACGAGGAAACGGTTTCAAGGAGTTTTCAAATAAATGACCAGAATCAATAGGCATCTGCAGGCTTCTCGGAGCGTTGTCCTAGCGTAATAAGCTCTCCAGAGAGGAGAATACAAAAAAAAAATTCGACGATAATGGAGAGCAATTTGTAGGTAAAAATTAGACTATGCAATGAAAAATGCTTAGTATGAACAGAGACGGAGCCAACCAGTAGGCATACCAATGAACTGCTCTTTAACTATTTAGCTCGACAGAAAATGCCGGCGTTATACAGGGTGCAAAAAGGCCTTCGTTTTTGTAAATAGCCATATTTGTGAATTTTTGTGACTGATGTTGACAAATGTAGTTGGAATTTATTCGTAGAGCAATATACACACAAAAAACGTATGCCCAGCCAATCCTAAACCTAGACAAAGAAGTCTCTGGGTTTTACCGAAAAACATCACGAGCAACGAAACTCATTTTGATTTCAAGGAATTCATCAACAAGCAGTACACCGGTTATTGGGAAACTAAGAAAGCGCAAATGTTTTCCATTCTCAAGGAGTGAATATTTAGTACGGAACTACGAGTATGTGAGACATGAAGGGCGATTGGGCCATACTTCTTAAAGGACGTCTTACGCAACGCCATCGCTGTCACTGGCCAGCATTGAAGATGGAAATTAGAGAGCAGAAACTGGAAAATATGTGGTTTTAGTAAAACGCTACTTCAACTACAATACCAACTAGGCCCAAAGTAAAGGCAAGACCAACGCAAAGTGTGCCTTGTAAATGTTCAAAGGTGGTTGTAGGAAATCGAAATCTATGTCTGTGGACAGTTTCCTATTTCAAGCAAAGTCCCTTGAGTCCCTTTTTTGAAAGAGTTTATTAAGCGTAAGGAATATCAAGTAATCAGGTAAGTCAGGAATCAGAAATCAGGTAACACGTGGCTCAGATACTTCGAATACAAGTCAGAAATTGGTAACCAGTTCCAAAACAATTACTCGATGGCGAAGTATTAAGGAGAATTTTAGACAGAAGACAAGAACCTAAATGAAACGATAAACTAGGTAAGGTAAGGTTACTGGACTGCAGAGATTAAGGAAAAGTGAAACAGAGGAGTGGATAGACCAATGAAAGATTTTAGTATAGTCGACGTACAGTTTACAATTGGATCAAACTAGCTATACTAGCAGGGCTTACTCGCTAAGCATGCCTCTGCATGCTTTACATTTTTACGTACTTTAGTTTTCGACGGGATAACCTTTTATATAACTGTCCAAAGTGTCAGCGAAAACTAAAGGTCAAAGGTGAATTCAGAAACCTGTCTTAACCTCTTGATAACTAGGTATAATAGAACAACTTGGGCAAATGATACTCCAACGAAGGAAGGAATTCCTTTGAAAAATTGTCTTTCGACTTCGGATTCTCGAAGAAAAGTCGAAATGATATGCAAAAATGATCGTAAGAGAACAGAAAGTTATAGGTGTATTCAAATTAGCAATTTATGGAAAAATTTAGTCGGGCTTGTGGTTAGGACAATCACATATAACGACGCCCAAAATGGCTAAAAATCGACAACCCTGCTGACACTCCCGACTGTAGAGAGTCCTTTTGTCTAGATATAGCTTTCCGAATCTAATAAATGGACAGAATCAAGCTTGTTGGAAGTTGGTAAAACCTGACACGTATGCATAGAGACTTTGACCCAGAAGCTTATACCGATAGAATATATGCCCCGTTAATTCTACCCCCATAAGACTTGAGAGGCTTTTGGAGGATGAGACCCCTATGAGAGTATAACAATGGACCAGTAGACATATTGCTTAAAATAGTTTGATGGTCCTGGACAAGTTGAAATCAATTTGATTTCCTGACAACAGAGGATTTTGCAATTAATTTAACATAAAACAGTTCTTAAATGTTTATAGATACTTCGATATATGGTATACTTTGATTTTCCTCAAAAAATGATTAATACTTTTTTATCTGGGAATGTGGAAAAGTGGAAATGTTACGTAAGATTTAAACCAGAATCTTGGGAAAGTAGTGCACAAAATTGCAAATACCTTAAACTCACTTTTGACTAACACTCTTAACATTACTGAATTTCGTAATCCCTTTCTTGAAACATCCCAGAATGACCCATTCATCATAGACGATGGTAGTCGAAATTTTCATAAAACAAATAATTACTTCTTTAATGTCGTACTTGAACGGATTGTGCGAAACTCACAAGCCAACACCAGAGGTACAATCTATCAAATTTTGTAAAACCGCTTGCATACGCCGACGATATTGACATAAGTGGAAGAACTCAGCGAGCTTTCACCAGTACGTTTGCAAGCATTGAAGCAGAAGCGCCCAAAATGGGTTAAGCGATAAACGAGGGCAAAACCAAGTATATGCTGTTAACAAGAAGGGACAATGAACACCGACGAATGGACAGAACGTCACAGTGGGCAGCTACAACTTCGAGGAAGTAATCGACCCTGATCACCCCAGTCTTGTTTTACGGCGCTGAAACATGGACTATTCAGTCCCGTTTGCATTGACGTGTTTTGGAGGAGAAGATTTAATGAAAACCTATACGCCATAACTATTCGAAAGTTCAAGGAGTACACAACAACTTGGAGTACACAACTGGAGGCAATTAGCTGAAGACAGTCCCGCAAGGGTCGGTTCTGGGACCTCTCCTATGGAAAATTATTTACGACGGAGTTCTGCGACTAACATTGCCCGAGGGAGGCAAAGTAATTGGCTCCGCTGACGATATCGCAGTAGTTACAATAGCCAAGCACGTACACGAGGTGGACTCTGCCACGGATGAGGCAGTTATAAGAATAAAGGAATGGCTGGAGTCTGCCGGTCTGGAACTAGCTGCCCACAACACCGAAGCTGTCCTAATAACCAGCCGCATAAAGGTGGAATACGCCAGCTTCCGGGTCGGAAACCAGACAATCAGGTCCAAAGAATCATTGAAGTACCTTGGATTCATGCTCGACAACAGGCTGCGCTTCAAAGCCCACGTCGAGTATTCTAGTAAGAAAGCATCGCTGATGCAGGCAGCACTCTCTCGAATGCTCCCGAACATCGGCGGGCCTGGATACGCCCGCAGGATCCTGCTGCCCAGAGTGGTCAGCTCGGTACTTCTATACGCTGCCCCGATATGGGCAGGTGCACTGGCGACAAATGAGTGCAGGAAGAAGCTATCATCAGCTCACAGGCTCTGCGCAATCAGAGTGATCAGCGGCTTCCGAACTATCTCCGACGATGCAGCCTGCGTTTTAGCTGGGATGGTCCCAATCGATATTCTCGCTGAAGAGATGCAGAGGGTATACCTTAGACGTCCCTCGAACCGGCAAGAGGCAAAAAGGATTAAGGAGGAGGAAAGGGCAGCATCAGCAACGCTGTGGCAAACCAGGTGGGACAGCTCTACCAAAGGCAGGTGGACCCACAAGCTCATTCCCACTATAGAATCATGGACAGAGAGAGCGAGGGGGAACTGTAACTACCACCTCACACAGTTCCTGTCCGGACACGGTGGCTACTGGAAATACTTCATAGATTTAGACACGATAGTTCGCCCCTGTGTCCAATATGTTCAAACGAAGAGGGGGACGCGGAGCATACAGTGTTCTTTTGCAGACGCTTTGCAGAAGACAGAGCAAACCTGCCAAGCCCAGAAAATCTTGTAAGTTACATGACACGATCAGAGGGCGAGTGAATGGAGATCTGCTCATTCATAGTATGTGTGCAGAATGCGCTGCGAAGAGCAGAAGCCCTAAGAAGAGCCCATGAGGCGGCCTCGGAGACTAGAGCATAATTGCTAACCAGCCCCGCAAAGAAATACCTAACTGGGGGGAGAGTGGTTGAAGTGTGTAGGGTGTGTGTTTAGTACGTAGGCGTATTCCTGGAATCGATTACTCAGGTTTGCGAATCGTGCATGCTAGTAGCACTCGGGCTATTAGTATCTACGAAGATTATACATCCTTGGCGCAACCTAAAAAAAAAGTGCTAAATGGAAAGGCATATAAGTTGATGGCATACATATTTTTTTATTTAATTTTTTCTTACTCCATGAGTTGTGCCTGAACAAGTCGAGGAGAATTTGGTGTAATTTTTTGCATTCGGTCCTGATTTTCAGTCACCCTGATTGTCGTTGGCGTTTGTCGCTTTTCGACGATTGTCCTTTTGTTCATAGCTACGACCTGTTGACCGTTGAACAACACTAAGCAATTTGTTTGCCGTGTAGATATCTATTACAACTCTTTCACAGTGAAAATGTTATGAAAATGGATTCGTAATACATCTGAAGAATAAAACGACAATCGTCGAAAAGCGACAAACGCCAACGACAATCAGGGTGAGTACTTGTTTTGAGCGCGTCCTAAATAACACTATATGGTGCATGATTGCATCATTTAGTTTATTACTAGAAAAACCTAATATGAACCTATTTTCTGTTCTCTATCATTTGTTTTGCACAAATGTCTGAACTGAAGAAGGGTACCATATTTCACTTTGACACATGAATGCAGTGAAGTCGTCAAGACAATTCTGCAAAGTTTTTGCCAATCTTCACGAACACCTTCTGTTCCATCGAAAGCCTCGGAAGACCGTTTTTATTAATCTAAATCCCCTAACGAAAAAAAAATAATAAATTTCCAAACTACATTGAATACCGAAAAACAAACAGAGCTATCGGAAAATGTTCAGTTTTGTACAGCGTAAAGGAGAAAAAGCGTCTGAAAACAGAGTTTGGATATTATTTAGCTTTACATATTTTTCATAGCTCCAATATTGAGTCCAGCTTTGTATTAATCCAATAAATTCACCACACTTTGCACCTATGCTGATATCAGTTATATTATTTTTTTTTAATTCTTCATATTTAATTTAATAAATCTAGTTTTAGTCTTGCGTTTACATATATAATACAATATTAAGCTTCAAAATTAGTTAGTTGATTCGTTAGCTTTTGATATATTTTTGTTTTTAGTTTGATGGCTATGCGTTAGAGGAATAGCATATACATATGTATATATATATGGTATATTATTTTAAATATAATGAAGTGAAATGCTAAATAAATTGCATCGCTAGTTAGTAATGTTAGTTTAATTAAAAAAAAACATATAAGCGGACGGATGTTAATTAATATATTTATAAAATGAACACAGCATTAATTTATAGAATGGTAAGAATCAACAGGAGAGAGGAAATCAAACTCCCTTTCCATTGTATTCACTGGTTTGTCGTTTTATTTTTTTTTTTTATCTTAAAAATAAAATATGAAAATGAACAACAAATTAAAAAGTAAAAGATATATAGTTTTTTTTATTACTTTTCTTTTGTTTATATACATTTTACATTAACCTATTTTATGTTTAGTTTATAAGAAATTCGAATGTTTTTTTCTTTCTTGTTTGCTTTTCTTTTATACATCACTCTTTATAATTAATTAACATTTTACATCTTTCACTCGTCTTATAGAGATTTATTAATATATTTACTTAATGTAGAGCCATCACCAAACAATTTTTATATACGAGTATTTATGAACATTTCTGATTTTGGTTCTATTTTTTTATACTTTCATACAGTTAACTATAAAATTCGTTGTTGAGGAAAAAAAGTTCTGTTCTGAACATTTATCATGACTGGATATATATTTATGGTCTAATGGGAGGTAATAAAAAAATTAAACAGACTTGTGTGATATTTGGTTGTTTTGAAAAACATCTTGTCTGGCAGTTTAATTTTGTAGAAATCTTGAACTCAGGGTAATTGTTGAAATTTTGTTAAACATTATTGTGGCAAAACTTTACCAACTGGGGCAAGATATTTTTTGGCAAGATCCATGTCAGTTGATATATTATTTATTTAATTGATGTAGAACTTTTTTTTTTTTTCTTATTGTCTACGTGTTGAGATTGATATAATATATATATGTCTGAAATTTTAAATTCTAGAAATAACAATTCTATTATTGTGACAATTCGAGATAAAGAGAGACTGGTCTTTTTTTACAATTCCATATTTGGTTTTTATATAAATTCTTGTAACAGTACTATTATTATTATTTTTTACCTTTTTTTCTTTTGTTAGGTACATTTTGGCGTTTTCTTTTTTTTTCCTTTTTGATTGATTATTATTTATAAAATGTTTTGATTAACAAAAGCTTCAGTAACTTGAACTAGATTTGCAGAAGGAGTTGGTTATAAAAATCGTTTAAATAAATATATAGAAATGCTTGTAATTCTTGTTTAAATGTTTCCCCTTTTACGGCATTGAATTTGGATTCTTTTATGTTTGCACCTTGAGGACAAAGCCCAGTATGCCTAGTGTTATTCTGTACTGAATATAAAAGGCTGCCCCGGAATGAACAAAAAAAAAATACGAGAGACTCCAAGAAATGGGAAAATTTGGTTAAAATATTTCTGAAAGAGAATTTTTGTTGTACAGAGGCTGGGTACCGATCATGACAACTTGTACAGAAAATTTCAGACCAATTGATTTGGGATATCGATAAATGAAGTGATTTTGAAATATTGCGCAATTTCACTTCATTTGTTCACTGTAACATATTGTCTTGATTTAATATTTCATATCCTCCACTTTCAGAAAACCTAGTTGTGATTATATGGGTGATTGTTGCAACTACCATAAGTCACAACACACATGTCTCTAGAAGATGGAGAAAAATGAAACTGAAGCACCAACAATCTCTTCAGCAGTAGTTAGAGTAGCACAGATTTAGACGGGAAGTACTGACCTATGACTTAACCGACTATTAAAAGACTATTATATCGTCGACTTTTGGAGTGAAGCTTTACGACTAGATCACTGCTAATAAGAGAGAAAGCAGCAGCAGTCGAAGGTCACAGCAGTTTCTTAAAGTTGAACGAAACTTTGCTATCACCGTAAATAGTTTGAAAAAACCAGATGGAAATGAGAACTGCTGTGGATCACAATCGTCTGATGTATCATTAGTCATCTGCATATCGCTGGCAGAAAGCACCGAAATTCTACAGCATGGGGGCCATTTATATTCTCGACAGAGTTTCCACCTCAACTTTCATCATAATTTGTGTCAGTAAGTCGAAATTTGTTCAGACATCATGGAGCACTTGAAACGTCTACTCAGTTTACAACCCTGAAAATAGGGGTTTGTTTGAAATAACTCAATCCGGTAAGGCTTCACAGTGCATAAGTAGGGCAATATACAATGCAATGCACAATATTCGATCTAGATGAGTTTTCTACAGCATTACTTGAACTTTAGCACAATCGTCAACATATTTTAAGATATCTCCACAGAAAGGGTATGTCCTTATGTTCCAGCTTTAAAACACAAAAAAGTTTTGACAGAAGACATGCCTTATTACGGCGTCAACCAAATTACGTTGCTCATTGATTAGTTCATCTGGTCTAATTTAAAATGAGGCGCAACTTGCTTGAGTTGCAAAACTTTAGTATGGATATCGTCATCCAGGGTGATCCAAGAATATCAATGTCAATTCATTGACTGTACAGTGGTACATGGACGGATCAAGAACATCTACTGGCGCAGGGGCAGGAGTGTACAGGCCCAGGACTAGATACTCAGAATCTCTGGATGTGTTCACCAGTATATTTCAAACAGAAGTACACGCGATCGAAAGGTGCGCACAATTCAATCTAGACAGGAAATATCGCGGACAGCGCATCGCTATACTGCCAGACAGCCAAGCCGCAATTAATGCACTGACCTCGCATGAGATCAGATCCAAACTGGTATGAATATGCCTCACCGGGATCAACAGACTAGGAGAGGAAAATAAAGAAACTCTGTACTGGGTACCAAGACTTGAAGGAGTGCAGGGGAACGAAGCAGCTGATAAACTAACAAGAAACGGATCAGAAACCGCGTTTCTTGGACCAAAACTCTTTCGTGGGATAGGACCTCACAAAATACGGAAGAATTAAGAAAAGAGGAAGAAAGCAAATGGGTCAAGCATTTGAATATCTCCCAATTAAGACAGGCAAAAGAACTTCTGGATAAATACATAAAGAAAAGAAGAAGAACCTCCCTAACTGTTAGCAAGAATCAACCTCGCACCTTGATTTTGCTATCAGCCGCCGCTTTAGAAGCAGTCTACTGGACGTCCGAAACAGACGAGGGGCAGATGTGGGGATAGTACGTGATCACCATCTTATGAAAGCTACTCTCCAACTACGCACTGCTGCAGTTCGAAGATCCCACGACAACACAAGAATGCCCATGTTCAACATCGATAGACTTAGTGATCCCTCAGTGCGCCAACAATTAAGGGAGCACTTTTCGCAAGGTGTGGAAGCAATCAGCAGCTCAATGCCCGCAACCATCCAAGACCATTGGTGTGCTGTGAAAAATGTTTTTACATCTGGTGCTGAAAAAATTGTCGGTCGATCGCAGGGAAGACATAGGGCGTAGCTTTCCGAGGATACCTGGAGACGGATTGACGAACGAAAACAGCTAAAAGCTCGCGTTGCAGCTACCCCAGCAGCAGGGAGTAGCGAGCTAGAGTCCCTATATCGCATGAAGATGAGAGAAGTTCAGCGTAGCGTACGACGTGACAAGCGCAACTACATCAACGCGCTGGCTACAGAAGCAGAAGAAGCTGCACGGAGGTGCGACAGCAGGACTGTCTACAGAATCACGAAAGAGCTGACAGGTGGTCGCAGCTCCAGCCAATACCCATTGAAAAGCCTAAACGGCTCCTTGCTCATTTCGAATGAGGACCAGCTCAAGAGATCGAAAGAGCATTTTGCTACGGTTTTGAACCGTGTATTCGCTAGCGATATGCTCCCAAATCAGACTGAGATGCCCGAGGTGAGAAGTTCCCGAATACGCATCACGACTCCCAGTAAAGATGAGATCATTACCGCGATCAAGGCACTCAGAACCAACAAGGCGGTACGACTTGACGGTATTCCAGCAGAGCTCTTACGAGCAGCGCGAACAACATCGGCTGAGCTTCTGCTTCCACTTATAGATAGAGCTTGGGAAGCTGAGAGCTTTCCTAACGAGTGGAAAAAGGGAATGATCGTGAAGCTTCCTAAGAAAGGAAATTTAATGGAGTGTGGAAACTGGAGGGGTATCTGCGTGCTGCCTGCTGTAGCTAAGATAATAGCTAAAATCATCCTTGAGCGAATCAAACAACATCTCGAAGACACACTCGATGCCGAACAAGCAGGTTTCCGCTCTGGATCCTCCTGTGCCGACCACATCAACACCCTGCGGATTATCATCGAACAGTGTGTTGAATATCGATCGCCACTGCACCTGCTGTTCATCGATTTTGAGAAGGCGTTCGATAGTGTCAACAGGGAATTTATTTGGCGTGCCTTACGCAGGAGAGGCATTCCCGATAAACTAATTGCTATTATCAAAGCTACATATGAAGGCTCCAAATGTCACGTTCTGCACAGGGGAAAGTTGTCTGAGGAATTTGAGATCCAAAGTGGGGTAAGACAAGGCTCTATCCTTTCACCAATATTATTCCTATTGGTGATTAGCGATGTGCTTCATGCAGCTTTGTCGACGGGAAACGGAGGAATTCGATGGACTCTTACATCTCAACTGAAACATCTTGACTACGCAGACGATGTATGCTTACTCTCCCACAGAATTATGGACCTCCACTAAATGACAGCAGATGTGGAGAGGGAGGCAGGTGTCGTCGGGCTGAAAATTAATACGGCAAAAACTAAAATCATCAGCCTTGGAACTAACTCATCGGCTCAAATATGCATTGCTGGACAACCGGTAGAGAGAGTAGAGGATTTCCAGTATCTTGGGAGTATTGTCTCGACAGATGGTGGAACCGAACTGGATATAGTCAACAGGATCGCCAAAGCAAGGTCCGCGTTCGGGATGTTGTCCAAAATATGGCGAAGCAATGCAATCAGTTTGAGCACCAAAATAAGACTGTTCCGCTTCAACGTTGAATCCGTGCTGCTATATGGTTGCAGCACGTGGAGAGTGACCACTACTATCACCAGAAAGCTGCAAACGTTCGTTAATAGGTGTCTGCGCAATATCTTAAGGATTTTCTGTCCCAATCGTATCTCTAACGAACACCTTTACGAGAGAACGGGTCAGGAACCAATAGGCACAACTATCCAACGGCGGAAGTGGCAGTGGATCGGTCACACGTTCCGAAAGGGTGACAGCTCCATAGTGAACCATCCTATGCAATGGAACCCTCTAACTCAGGATGGCAGAAGACCTGGCGGTCCGAGGAAAACATGGCGCAGAACAGTCGAGAAGGAGGCACGGCAGTTAGGGAAAAGTTGGGGAGAACTCAGACACATTGCCAGAAACCATACACGATGGCGCGTAGGCGTAGTAGAGGCCCTAGGACCCACAAGGGGATACAGGACATAAGTAAAGTAAGTAACCTCGCACCTTGACGGGCATGTTAACGGGTCAGTGCAGACTTAAGGTGCATCTTAGGAAAATGGGAATAGAGAAAAACGGGCGCTGCAGATTCTACAGGGACTTCGTAGAAACATTAGCACACCTTCTTATGCAATGCGAAGTACTGATCCACAAAAGAAGACATCAACTAGGTGTATATCTCTTATCAGAGACGGATCAACATTCGCTGAATCCACTTAAGATACTCCTCATTAACACTTATTTAACGTCTCTTTTTATCCTTTTGGATCACTGACCGACAAAAGATTATTCGCTTCGTGAAAGCTTCTCAAACCTACTCTTAGGGGAAAGTTGGGGAGAACTCAGACACATTGCCAGAAACCATACACGATGGCGCGTAGGCGTAGTAGAGGCCCTAGGACCCACAAAGGGATACAGGACATAAGTAAGTAAGTAAGTAAACCTACTTAGCAAAAGCCATAATATTGTACTTTTCAAAGAAACCCTTCAGGGATGATTTGCTTTTTAGGTAAACCTTTGCTCTGGCCAATATGGATGACTAACATTAGTTCTGATCGGTGTTTGAACTTCTCAAAAGCTAGAAAAAAAATCGACTCTTGATATAAAAAAGTCAATGCTAGCATTGGGATAGCTATCGTATCATAGGAAGTTTTCGAGCCTTCATTTGGCGATCAAAGCCTAAACTCTTTACAGGAGGATGACCATGAAGAGATTGAATTCCACACATGATGCAAATTGACATTGGTTCGGCAATAAAAGTCTGATTATGACTGAATCGTTGGTATCTATGTTGTCCTCTTGTAGCGACAAAAGTAAACTTTTGGGTCACAATTCAAGCCAGTGTTGTACCAGTTCTTACAGAGCCCTAGTGCTGAATAATTTAATTTAACTTAGGCATGAACCAATATTTCCTTCGACCTGCGATCTACAAATACCAAGGATGCTCCCTTAAAAAAGTCTTTTAAAAATATGACACATCCTTATAGATCCTTTGACATGAAAAACTCAAAATTAAAACGCACGTTGCAGGTGCGCACACAAACAAACTTTATTACTCGTGTACCCAGTTGAGGGATTTAAGAAAATTTATAAAACAATTCCAATTAAATCGGAAGATCGTACAATCATCGTCTTCCGATTCTTCTATTTTTTTGGAGTCGTAGTAGATGATGATGTTGTTGAGTTCGTGGGTGGAGCAGTGGTTGTAGCATTAGGATCAACTGGTTGCATAGCTACCGAATAGTGTACTGCGGTGCCGTTTGGATATTGAACATAAGTGTAGCCAGTGGCGCTAACTGGTCCCACTCCCACTTGACCATTGAACGCTGGACCTGGTGGAAGTCCAACTTGACCATTGAAAGTTGGTCCTCCTGGTGGGCCTACAACAGTATATCCGGTACCACCTGGTCCCACTTGAGCACTAACTCCTGGGGCTGAAGCACTGAAGCCCGGACCTCCAGGACCCACTAATTGTCCTCTGAATCCGGATTGCCCTGCTTGACCACTAAATCCAGATGGTCCGACCTGACCACTGTATCCGGTTTGCCCGACTTGACCATTGAATCCGGATGGTCCAACCTGACCACTTAATCCGGTTTGTCCGTACTGACCGCTAGTTCCAGGAGGATATTGTGCATAAGCTGATGAAGTTTGATAATCGACTTGGAAACCACCTTGATAGTTGCTGCCACCATAGTTTCCTTGATAGCCAGCATTTGGTGATGGTGGCGGTGGCCCCTTTGCCCATTGGACTTGAGAGTTACCACCATAGTTTGGACCAGGTCCACCATTACCATACCAATCACCAGGAGGTCCACCTCTTTGATCGTAACCATTGTAACCGTAACCATTATAACCACCGTATCCCCCTCCATAGTTATTGTAGCGATCACTTCCACCGTAACCACTGAAGCTACTGTCATAGCCATCATCTTGATACCATTGATCTGACGGCCTACCTTGCTGTCCTCCGAACTGCGTTCCACCTCCTAGACGATTTTGGGATTGTCCTGGTGCCTGACGTTGAGCTTGTCCACTGCCGCCACCAACTCCAACGCGACCGCCGGTTGATCGTTGGCTGTAGCCGATGCGTGCATTGGCGTTTTGACCCTGACGACTGTTTTGACTTTGACCTGCACGTCCCTGCCCTTGGGCTTGACCACCACGACCATTGGTACTACTCTGTGCACGTTGCCCTTGCCCTTGGCTGCTCTGACGTTGACCTTGTCCATTTTGTCGCTGACCCTGTCCATTTTGGCGTTGACCTTGACCTTGTCCTTGTCGATTTTGACCTTGTCCTTGTCCTTGTCGATTTTGACCTTGTCCTTGTCGATTCTGACCTTGACCCTGTCCTTGACGTTGATTCACTTGTCTCTTATTGATATCGTGGCTATACTGTAAGGCTGATGGCTTTTTTCCAGTACCACTCTGCTGAGATGTGCCCTGTTTAGTGCTAGAAGCTGTGTTTGTATTTGTACCACTTACGGCCTGGCTTGCGGTAGTATGTGAAGTTTTAGTATCGCCTTGCTTGCCCTCACGCTTGAATTTGTCTATCAGAGACCTCGTGAACCTGTGTAAACTGGATGGAGCATTTCTTTTTCCATTAACCCCGGTAGCGCCAGTTGGTTGAGAACCTGTATTTGAATTGGTAGAACCCGTAGTCTGACTTGCGGTAGAGACTGCCGGATTGTCTTGTTTGTCCTTCCGTTTAAATTTATCAATAATTGACCTGGCGATGCGATGTAACGTCGACGGTGCCCCGCCCTCTACACCCCTCAGTCCCGCATTACCTTTCCTAGGAATTGTGGAGTTATAAGTTG
The DNA here is from genome assembly GCA_945910035.1 of Brachypalpus laphriformis. Classification (NCBI taxonomy): domain Eukaryota; kingdom Metazoa; phylum Arthropoda; class Insecta; order Diptera; family Syrphidae; genus Brachypalpus; species Brachypalpus laphriformis. The sequence continues at coordinate 12,309,135 of OX246753.1, read as the reverse complement.
CATTTTGTCCCGGCCCTCTACCAGCGTAGGTACCTCTTGTATTATTGCCAGCTAGGGGGTAACTTGAGTTAGAGTTTTCAGCGTCTCGATTCCTGTTCTTACCCCACTTCTTCCTTACGTCCCATGCTGAATGAATAGATCTCGAAGGTCGAGGCTCATCGGCATCCGGAGACACATCTATGTCTTCCTTTTCCTCTTCATTGATGTGAGTATCAGCGGATCTGACAAAACGCTGAGAAGTATCCAAGTCACCGGTAACGTCTTGATCTGGATACACTGGAGCTGCAGCTGCGCCAGCAGTGTCGTCTTGGTATTGGTACTGATACGATGCATCGCTTGGTGGTGCACTTGTACCTTGCCCTTGACCGCCCTGTCTATTACCTCCTCCACGACCACCGTTATTTTGCCTCTGACCATTGCCGCCTCGGCCTTGATATTGTCCACGCCCGCCTCCACTGCCGCCTCCCGTGCCACCTCCGCGTCTATTTTGCAACTGTCCTCCTCCTTGGCCACTTTGATTTGGACCATTACCAGAGCGACCGTTGGGGCCTTGTCCATTTCCTCCTCGACTTTGACCTGACCCTTGTCCCTGGCGCTGACCCTGTCCTTGACGCTGACCCTGCCCTGGACCCTGACCTGGCCTACCGCTTTGACCTGCGCCACCCTGTCCACCACGTTGTCCTTGCCCTGCCCCTTGCATGCCATTCTGTCGGTTACCTTGCCCTTGCCGGTTTTGGCCTCGACCTTGGCCTTGTCCCCCACCTTGGTTCTGTCCTCCACCGTACCCTTGCCCGTATCCCTGACCTTGATTTTGACCAGAGCCCCGGGTTGGCCCATTTCCTGAGGAACCAAACTGCTGGCCTTGAGCTTGTAGGTGGGAGTTACCATTTCCCAGCTCTGTGTTCGTCTTGAAGTCAAATTGTGCCTGATCGTTTCCAGAGATGATGGATCTAGCGACCCTGTGAAGACTTGATGTGCTTTTGCTTTTTACATTACCACCGACCTGTTGAGATGTTCCCTGCTTAGCGTTAGGAGATGCATTTACTTTAGGAGCAGCTGCAGACTGGTTTGCGGTAGCTGGAGCGCCTTGAGTGTTGTCCTGCTGGCCCTTTCGCTTAAACTTGTCAATCACGGACCTTTCTACGCGATGTAGGCTTGCTGGGGCTTTTGCTTTTCCATTAGTACCAGCTTGTTGAGTGCTGCTAGGCTTTGCAGCAGAAGCCGCGTTCGTCTTTGGAGCAGCCGCACCCTGGTTTGCGGTAGCTGGAGCGGCTTGAGTGTTGTCCTGTTGGCCCTTCCGCTTAAACTTGTCAATCACAGACCTTTCTACGCGATGAAGGCTTGCTGGGGCTTTTGCTTTTCCATTAGTACCAGCTTGTTGAGTGCCGCTAGGCTTTGCAGCAGAAGCCGAGTTCGCCTTTGGAGCAGCCGCACCCTGGCTTGTGGTAGCTGGAGCGGCTTGAGTGTTGTCCTGTTGTCCCTTCCGCTTAAACTTGTCAATCACGGACCTTTCTACGCGATGAAGGCTTGCTGGGGCTTTTGCTTTTCCATTAGTACCAGCTTGTTGAGTGCTGCTAGGCTTTGCAGCAGAAGCCGAGTTCGCCTTTGGAGCAGCCGCACCCTGGTTTGCGGTAGCTGGAGCGGCTTGAGTGTTGTCCTGTTGGCCCTTCCGCTTAAACTTGTCAATCACAGACCTTTCTACACGATGAAGGCTTGCTGGGGCTTTTGCTTTTCCACTAGTACCAGCTTGTTGAGTGCTGCTAGGCTTTGCAGCAGAAGCCGAGTTCGCCTTTGGAGCAGCCGCACCCTGGTTTGCGGTAGCTGGAACGGCTTGAGTGTTGTCCTGTTGGCCCTTCCGCTTAAACTTGTCAATCACAGACCTTTCTACGCGATGAAGGCTTGCTGGGGCTTTTACTTTTCCATTAGTACCAGCTTGTTGAGTGCTGCTAGGCTTTGCAGCAGAAGCCGAGTTCGCCTTTGGAGCAGCCGCACCCTGGTTTGCGGTAGCTGGAGCGGCTTGAGTGTTGTCCTGTTGTCCCTTCCGCTTAAACTTGTCAATCACAGACCTTTCTACGCGATGAAGGCTTGCTGGGGCTTTTGCTTTTCCATTAGTACCAGCTTGTTGAGTGCTGCTAGGCTTTGCAGCAGAAGCCGAGTTCGCCTTTGGAGCAGCCGCACCCTGGTTTGCGGTAGCTGGAGCGGCTTGAGTGTTGTCCTGTTGTCCCTTCCGCTTAAACTTGTCAATCACAGACCTTTCTACGCGATGAAGGCTTGCTGGGGCTTTTGCTTTTCCGTTAGTACCAGTTTGTTGAGTGCTGCTAGGCTTTGCAGCAGAAGCCGAGTTCGCCTTTGGAGCAGCCGCACCCTGGTTTGTGGTAGCTGGAGCGGCTTGAGCGTTATCCTGCTGGCCCTTCCGCTTAAACTTGTCAATCACGGACCTTTCTACACGATGTAGGCTTGCTGGGGCTTTTGCTCTTGCATTAGTACCAGTTTGTTGAGGGCTGCTAGGCTTTGCAGCAGAAACCGCGTTCGCCTTTGGAGCAGCCGCACCCTGGTTTGCGGTAGTTGGAGCGGCTTGAGTGTTGTCCTGCTGACCCTTCCGCTTAAACTTGTCAATCACGGACCTTTCTACCCGATGTAGGCTTGCTGGGGCTTTTGCTTTTCCATTAGTACCAGCTTGTTGAGTGCTGCTAGGCTTTGCAGCAGAAGCCGAGTTCGCTTTTGGAGCAGCCGCACCCTGGTTTGCGGTAGCTGGAGCGGCTTGAGTGTTGTCCTGTTGTCCCTTCCGCTTAAACTTGTCAATCACGGACCTTTCAACGCGATGTAGGCTTGCTGGGGCTTTTGCTTTTCCATTAGTACCAGTTTGTTGAGTTCCGCTAGGCTTTGCAGCGGAAGCCGCGTTCGCCTTCGGAGAAGCCGCAGCCTGGTTTGTGGTAGCTGGAGCGGGTTGAGCGTTATCCTGCTGGCCCTTCCGCTTAAACTTGTCAATCACGGACCTTTCTACACGATGTAGGCTTGCTGGGGCTTTTGCTCTTGCATTAGTACCAGTTTGTTGAGGGCTGCTAGGCTTTGCAGCAGAAGCCGAGTTCGCTTTTGGAGCAGCCGCACCCTGGTTTGCGGTAGCTGGAGCGGCTTGAGTGTTGTCCTGTTGGCCCTTCCGCTTAAACTTGTCAATCACGGACCTTTCTGCACGATGTAGGCTTGCTGGGGCTTTTGCTTTTCCATTAGTACCAGTTTGTTGAGCGCTGGTAGGCTTTGCAGCAGAAGCCGCGTTCGCCTTTGGAGCAGCCGCACCCTGGTTTGCGGTAGCTGGAGCGGCTTGAGTGTTGTCCTGCTGACCCTTCCGCTTAAACTTGTCAATCACGGACCTTTCTACACGATGTAGGCTTGCTGGGGCTTTTGCTTTTCCATTAGTACCAGCTTGTTGAGTGCTGCTAGGCTTTGCAGCAGAAGCCGAGTTCGCTTTTGGAGCAGCCGCACCCTGGTTTGCGGTAGCTGGAGCGGCTTGAGTGTTGTCCTGTTGGCCCTTCCGCTTAAACTTGTCAATCACGGACCTTTCTACACGATGTAGGCTTGCTGGGGCTTTTGCTTTTCCATTAGTACCAGTTTGTTGAGCGCTGGTAGGCTTTGCAGCAGAAGCCGCGTTCGTCTTTGGAGCAGCCGCACCCTGGTTTGCGGTAGCTGGAGCGGCTTGAGTGTTGTCCTGTTGTCCCTTCCGCTTAAACTTGTCAATCACGGACCTTTCTACGCGATGTAGGCTTGCTGGGGCCTTTGCTCTTCCATTAGTACCGGTTTGTTGAGGGCTGGTAGGCTTTGCAGCAGAAGCCGCGTTCGCCTTTGGAGCAGCCGCACCCTGGTTTGCGGTAGCTGGAGCGGCTTGAGTGTTGTCCTGCTGGCCCTTCCGCTTAAACTTGTCAATCACGGACCTTTCTACACGATGTAGGCTTGCTGGGGCCTTTGCTCTTCCATTGGTACCAGTTTGTTGAGGGCTGCTAGGCTTTGCAGCGGAAGCTGCATTCACCTTTGGAACAGCCGCAGCCTGGTTTGCGGTAGCTGGAGCGGCTTGTATATTATCCTGCTGGCCCTTCTGCTTAAACTTGTCAATCAGAGACCTTGCGACACGTCGTAGGCCTTCTTCGTCTTCAGGAAGCCCTAAACCGCTGAATTTCTCATCGTTGTCTGGAATAGTTTCAAGATTTGGGTTAGAAGTTTTGTGCTGTGGATCTTGACCGACTTTGGTGCAAGAAAAAATTGTCCAAGACCGAGTTATATCAACCAATGGTTCAAATTTATTTATTGTAGGCTTCGTGAAAAACCGTAAAGTAGGAGCTTAAATCTATCAATATGAGTAGTCATAGTTATAGTCATTACTATAATCGTTGTTGTTGTTGGTTCCATAATCGTTGTAGTTGTAATTGTTGTTGTAATCTTGATAGGAGTTATAGTAGTCATAGTTATTGTTTGTGTTGCCAGAGTTGTTGTTGTTGTTGTTTCCATTGTTTGTGTTGCCGGGATTATTAGTGTTTCCATTGTTCGTGTTGCCAGGGTTGTTAGTGTTTCCATTGTTTGTGTTACCAGGGTTGTAGGTGTTTCCATTGTTTGTGTTACCAGGGTTGTAAGGGTATCCGGGGTAATATGTGTTGTTACCATAGTACAGCGGGAAAACGCTACTCGGATAGTACGGATAGATTCCCGCCGGACCGTAGTACGAATTCTGTGGTTGGGTTGAAGAAACCATTGAGTAAGTACCGTCACCGGTCGGATAGATAACAATAACCTGCGTTGCTGGAGGCTGTTGACCAACAGGCGCCATACCCAATGGTGGTTGTGGCTGATATGGGTATGCCATGTATGGTACACCGAGGGATGGACCCATATAGGATGGACGAGGAACTGGACCCATGAAAGGCGGTCCAGGGACTGGACTGGGAGGTGGACCCGGAATCGGTTGCATAACCAATGGACCTGGACCCGGACCTGGTACTGGAATTGGTCTCATAGGTTGCAGTGGTTGGAGTGGTTGCAGCGGTTGCATAATTTGGGATTCGTGTGATGGACCCTCAAGCGCTTCGTATGTGCCATTTACTTGGAAAAGTTCAACGTCTTCGTCTTCTGAAATGGTCACATGGTCATTAATTCGAATTTGCTCGGCTTACGAGGAGGGAAGTGGGATCACTCTTTGTGTGCAACCGTGCGCTGATCCAACCTTTGCAACGGAAAACTTAGGGGTCTATAGTGCGATGTAGAAAAGGTAGTGATTAGCATACCCATTTCTTATGGGTGTCGCTGTGGGCGATACTGGCTGTCCTGGGTATGGGGTGTTTTGTGGGTTAAAGATACAGCCGATTATATTTAGGCAGGGTCGACCCTGAGGCTGTTGAGTTATCAGGGGATAAGGTGAGGCTGGTTGAACTGGTGATGACTGAGATCCTATTTGCGGTATATACGTTTGTTGTGGAAGTACGCAGGGTACCAACTGAACCGGAGGATAGCCCGTGGGTATGGGCTGGGGATACGTTGCTCCTGTGCATGGATCAACGACGTAGACAGGATAAGCTGATGAAGGGGATCCCTGATTTGGAACTCCTCCATATATAGGAGCCTGAAGGGAGGGGAGAGGATATGGAAAGGCGGGGTTGGACGTTGCAGGATATGCAACAAAAGGGTTTCCAGAATATAGCGTTCCACTATTTGCAGCTCCAGGATACGCACCAACTGGTAAAGCAGGCGAGGGGTTTATAAGACCGGGATATGGAGCAGGCGGATTTGGAGCCGTCGGATTCACTACCGGTGGAACACCTCCGGGATATGCACCAAGAGGTGGATAGGATCCGAATGGATAAGACGGTCCAAGGTACATTTGGCGACTACTCGTTTGAGTTGCGTAGTGTGCACCAGCTTCTGTTATACTCTCCTTTTCAATATCAGCGGGTTTTAACTCGATTTCTGGTGTTGTCATGACTTCCATATCGGTACTGTTTTCATTAATTTCATCTGAAATATTCATTAGAGATATCTTAAGATTGGAGGAGATACAAAATTAGGGTAAAATAAAGGGTTACAAGGCTCAGTTTTAGTGCAGATATTTACATAGATCAGTGCGCAAAATGATTCTGAATGCCATCGTTTGCGAGTTGCTCTACTAAGGCTCACAGAAGTCACCACCTATGGCACTCTAAAGCTGAAACGTCGGCTAAGGAAATTTTAGATGTCAGCAGAGTGGTGTATTTTCAAAGAGGTTTACTTTGAATTGATGACATTGGCTAAGAAATTGATTTTAAATAAAATCTTGGGGTTCTGTTTTGATCATTACTTAGACTGACAAAAAATTTCCACGGAATAAAGATGATTTGCAATGCAAAAGCCTAATTCTATTCTTTAAACATTTTCAAAGAATTATTGAATTATAAACTCTGCAATCAAATCCTTAGCTTTGTTGCTTAGCTTACAAAATTATTTAGAGTTCGAAAGTCTGCTGCTGAAGAGAAACAAAGACGGCCAATAGAAAAAGAACATTCTAAAAGTACGATTGATAAATAAAGCTCAGTTTTAAGTCTTCCTTGAAGGCTGGGAGGAGTGCTACACACGTATGAGCTTATAACTTTAAAAACGAAGGTCTAGGTAAATAACCTAAGCTCAGGTTAAGTCAGTGTTAGGTTACTACAAGAGTGGCTTTGGGAGCCTTAGAAGGTTAAATAGTAAAATAGTAGATGTATACTTGGGAGAGGCATACATTCACCCATATCTGCAAATCTAGTTCAAGACACAGCTTTAAAAAGTCTAAACCTACCCTATCTACATATAAAAAAAAAACCCTAAATTAGATACAAAAAGAAAATAAATTCAAAAACATTTAACACAAAATTAAATGCAAAATAAAATAAATTCAAAGCACATAAGGATAACAAGTATAAAAAAAAACTCCAACCAAAGCATTCGATGACTTATGGAAGCCTTCACTTCACTTCGGGACCTGTCATTACGTACGAAGCCAGTGTCCCATCTGCTGTTGTTGCAGCATCACCAATCCCATCACACATCCAGCTACCATACTCAACCCACCGCCGACACTTGACAGACTAAGCATACCGCCAAATAAAACAATTCTCCTCCCATGATGTACACCGCCAGCAGCCGATGACGGATGGGACTGTGTCTGTCGATTATATGGGTTCTGATTGGGCAAGTACTGTGGTGGTGGCTTATTGAACATATTCGGATTATGATAGCCACCGATACCGATGCCACCGCCACCGGGTGCTAAAGACCCTGGCGGTCCACCGGTCCCAGCTGGATTAAAGAATGGCTGCTGGCCAAATATGAACGGCGGATTGTATGGATTCACTGGCTGTATATTATGTGGAAAAGCGGGACTCAATCCACTGCCTGGATGATTAGGTTGAGGGAATTGCTGAAAAGCTGGAGGTTGGGTGGGTTGATTAAACGGGAATATTGGCATATTTGGTATGATGGGTTGCGAATATGGCGCTCCGAATACATAGTGTGGATCAATTTGTGAATTTGGATTATTACGATTGCCTTGGCTACTACTGCCACCGTTATTATTGCCCCCATGGTTGTTGCCATTTGTATTGTATGAGTTTGTGTGCGATGTTGGATTAGATGACGGTGAAAATATGGTATTTTCTGCAGCTGGTTTGATACTAGCACCTGTGGGAAGGAAAATGAACAACATACACACACAAATGCATGCGTTTTTTTTTTTTTTTCAAATGGAATGTGAACAAACAAAAGTTATGTATTTTCAAAAACAATTTTCTTATGATTTATGTAAGAATGTTTCATTGTTAGTTGATTGTACATTTTTTTTTTTTTTTTTATTTAGAGGATAGTTTTCAAGTTTTTCATGCAATAGTTCCACCAACGACTTCTATTCATGAATGTTTTTTGTGTAAACTTTCAGCTATCGCAGAACAGTTAAAACTTCATAATTAGTTTTGGTCTGGGATACATCGTGTTGAGCCAATACTAAATATTCTCGGTTCAGAAAGGTATGATATTCTTCAATCAAGTAAAGATATAGTTTATTGCAAGCAAGAAATGTTGCAAAGTACAAGTAATAATTGACAAGAAATCATAAGGATCCTTTCGAAAAAGTAGAGATATCAGACACATCAATTATAACAGCAATAGAAGGGAGTTGCTGTGACCCTCAAAATGTGATATATTTATATTATTCGTGAATACGAGCCCTGAGGTCGCACGATTAAACAAATTGATCATAATGATGGGTGCAAAAACAACAATTCATAGTGTATGAGCATAACAGTTGACACGAAGAAGATATGAGAAGGCAGTTGGATTCCTATAGACAAATGTTGTTAGTAAAAGCTCTGCACAAAAATTGATATGCGGATACGGGTTTGACCTCGCTAATACGTTCCCGAAACCAGTGGCTAGTTGATCACAATCTAACAAAAGTAGAAGATAAGAGTTGCTTATTGAATCATAATTCAAATAATAATAATTCAAATTCAAGTGAGCTACTGAAGGAAGTTCAGTTTTGTAAAAGGAAGTTGAGTTCACCACGCAACGCCAGAAAAAGATTTGATTGAGGGGCTTTGCAAGGAGTGGCCTTAGGTTTCATTTGTATATCCAACTGGATCATGCTGGACCAGAATATTTGATGCAATGAGATTAGAGTCTAATTCCGAGCTTCTCTTAAGCTCAACTCAAAATCCAATGTTATCTCGAAAGAAGAAAATACTTTGATATGTGTCAAACTTAAGGCTACAATCAGTAGAATAACGATTAAGAATCGGCGCTGAAGTAAATGTACGTGAATTAGATATTTATGGATTACAGAAAGAACTAGGCCAAAAGAAACCTGTATAACAGAGCAATTGAATGTGTTTTGTTACTACTAAATACTATTACGCTACTTAAGCAAATATTCAGCAAGGTCCGATGGTACTGCGATTTATTTACTAAGATGATTTCTTTGCTAAGAACATTTGATCTTAAATTCTGTTCAGGCAAGGATTGGCATGAAATTGGTATGAATTAAAATCAAATGTAGGAAAAAAAAGTAAAACTTTGTGCGAAGAAAGTTTTCTCTGACGTCTTGTGTAGTAAAGTAAATTTATGACAGTTGGGCGACAGATTATCAAATTGTTTTCATCAAAATCTAAAGTAAAATTGATACAATCTGCTAGGGAGCAAATGCTGGAATTTAAGGGGTTTATTCTATCGGTTCTATCATAAGGCAAATGTTTGCTAAACATTAGTACAATAACAGAAAAACATCCTCTCTTCATTTTTAAAAACCACCCGAAAACTATTGCATGAAACCTGGAAATGAATTACCCACTTAAAATTAAATGAGATTATGCTGAAAACAATAAATGCGTACCATCCCAGTTACATACGACAAAACAAAAACAAACAAATTAAAGCAATATTATTTATAGGCTCCCATTGTGAAAGTTGGATGCTGTTTTGGTGCCCGTAAAACCCATTTTAAAAAATCACCTGACGGTTTCACACCTCCACTATTCGATGATGCTGCTCCACTCTTTTTGCATGTTGGATAGCTGCCGCACTCCTTGCCATCACGTTGACCAAAGCCACAGGAGTCATGCGAAAGGACACAAACCTCATTTGGCAAGCAGCCGATGTCAACGCATCCGCGTCCGTATTCTGGCAAATGTCGTCATAACATATAAAATAATGTAATGCCAATAATAATAGAAAAGAACAGAGAATTCTCGATTACATAACATTTCGATTCGATTCGCAGGACAAAATGAAAAGAAAATCGAACCAAAAAAATGTAATTTTTTCTCAAAAAAATATGTTTATCTATGTGTGTGTGAATTGGGGGGAATATGTGTATTTGTGTGTGGGAGCAATCAATTTTTCATTTCAACATACTTGAGTATGAGTTGACACTGCTGATGGCGCACAAAAGGAGTACCAGCATCACGCCCCCTATGGGGCTGAGAAAAGAAGTCGTCCTCATGGTTGTTGTTCTCTCTTTGAGTTGGTTAGTGTGTTGAAGATCCTGCAATGAAAAGATTTTTTAAAGGATTACTCGAATGTCCTATTCATCAGCAGCGGTAGCAGCAGCAGGAGTGGGTATACTCCTCCGCCATGCAATATCGAGAATTTCACTGAATCAATATTGGACAGAATCCATGTTCATTTGTCAAAAAAAAAAAAAAAGTTTTGCCTCACAGGACACACTCACGTTTGTAAACAGGATTCGGTCTCACTTACGGATATTGAAACGACAGACAAAAGGAAGAAAAACGAATCTTTTTTTTTAGTATCAATTTCAATTGGAATCACTACTCTGGTTTCAAAGTGAACACTGCTGTTCCAACGGTGTGCGGTATGTTTATTTATTTGCGAACCACTCCGTGGAAGCGTGGGTATTATTGGTTGGATGTTGGCCCGCGACCAAAAATTGTAGATGGAGCGGTGCGCGGTGTATGGAGGATGGTAAATTGAATTTTTCATGTCCTCAAATCAATTTAATTTCGAGAAATTAAATTCTGAGCAGAGCATGGTACTGCTGTGCCACTATCATGAGATATAAATTCGGGCGATTGTCGCAGGTGATTAGGCGGTTGGATGATTAAGGTGAATTTGGTGTGCAATCTATCATGGGCGGTCATGGAAATTAATTTTGTGGACCATTTGAAGGTCGGGTTGTTGGGTGGCATATTGTAGGCCGCCGGTTTTTCTAATTAAGCTGGTAATTAAGGCATCATCATCAGTGAATGAACAATGGTTGTGGGTGTAATTAGCGAATTTAATTAGCTGCAATGGAATGTGAGGTTTACATTTTTGTAGAAACGTAGGGCCTACATTGTGCAGGCGTGGTTTGCTAAAAGAGAAAATTTACTGGTTGGCTGTACTGATAAGGAACAGTTTAGGAGTTCCAGAATCCACGAAATGGGTGGTTTAAAAATTCAATAAATTGACGATTCACCTTTAGGTTTTGGAACACAAACTTTGCTTCATGCTGAGATTTGAGAAAATAGAAGGAAAGCTATAAATCTAAAAGCAAATTCAAGATTGACCCAGCAAGATTAAAAAAAAAATGAAAGTCGTATTTTTATTTATATATCATATACATATAAGACCAACTATATACTACAGATATGTATGGTTTTCACATACTTTAGCATATGAACGAATATAAACAACTCAAAATGAGTAGTACGGTCAACAAGATATAGTGCCAATGTGTTCGGTTAATGAGTATTAAGTTCTCGGTTAGAGTCCTAAATACGGCCTTTAAATTTTGCGCTCGAAAACTCGAATCAAATAATTCAAACCGAATGTAAAAACGCTCAGGAAAAAGTTTGCATAATGTCACCTGAGTTTCAAACCACTACACCAAAAAATATACTTCCTTACTTACTTCTTCCCTCAATTTCCAACTCTCGCCATAAAATTGTATTAAAAACGGTTATACACTAACGCCCGGTGTTACAGTGTAGGTTTAAAATTCTGTTTAGTTAAAACTAAGTTTAAACTAAGTACTTAAACCGTGAGTGTCTTACAGCAGAATTTAAACGAATGTTCAGTTAAACTCCGGTTTAACTTTTCTCGTCTGTTTTGTAGGTCAGTGTACAGGACAACAAAGTTAGACAAGGAGGGGGGACGAGTCATAAGCTCCGTGATGTCACATGTACGAGTATAAATCTAAAGTATTAAAACTATCAACTTCAACTCTAACTATTGCAATAAAACTCCAAATTTTGTTTCTGTTTAAAAAAAACCCAAATCCTCTCTTAACCACTTGTCGCGGGTAATGAGAGACTAATTACAAATTACAATTTAGGGAGAAAAAGGGGATTTATGGTAATTAAAATTTTCCTAAAAATTGGTAATACATATTTGACAGCAATATTTGCAGCACATATGGAACAAAATCATCGAGAGTATTTATATACATATTTCATTTGCATCACAAACGTAGTTTTAAACGTAAGTTTAAACCCTTATCCATGGCCATTTAAGTAAAACTCCGTTTAAACGATCGGTTGGGTTTAAATCAGCACTGAAATACACCATTTCGCCTTGAACGTGAGTTCAAAAACGATATATGATTAAACTGAGTTTAAACCTGCACTCTTAAAGCGGGCATAAGAGTATCATCCAACTTTCAGCAGGTAGTCGACTTTGCTCTTAAAGATTGTGAAGACACATCGAAAGGAGAATATAGAAAAAATAAAAATAAATTATTGCTACCTCCACTGAGTGCAGATTCGAGATCATGATGAAGAAAAAACGAATTTACTTCTGAATTCTGCAAGAGATATTTTGGATTAGAACTCAGCTTTTGGATGGCGAATCATCAATCAATTTGAAAGTTAGGCCTTAAGCGATACCTCCTCGTTCAATTTCATGGAACAGTTCTTGCCTGATGTTCAAACACTTTTAGACTTACATGTGTACGGAACACTTTTATTTCTCGGGATGAAATGTATCCTAACCCAGGTATTGACACAGGATATAAACTGTCACTACACCAAGTTTCATCAAAATCCGTGCAAAAGTTTCCACGTGATACGTACACAGACAGACAAAAACATTCTACTCTCTATAGTATAATATTTATTATTATTATTTTATATTATTTTATTAGGTATAGATTGCGGGTGGCCAAAATGTAACCAAGACGTATTCGGCTACTAAGCGGAATGTTCTCGTAGTTAAAAGATGAATACGAAGTTCGAACGCAATACGTATATACGCCACAAATTTAAAACTAAGCGTAAAACGTTGCACAACACCGCATCCCGATTAGTTTGGACACCAACCATTGCAGAAATGAAGCCTTGCAACATATGAGCTTTAAATCACTAGTAAACTTAATTTCTTTTTCCTTACTTATGTCGTAAATTAAATACATAGTTGCATGAAGAGAATATACTCTTAGGCGTTAGTTAATATAAAATAATAATAATAATAATAATAAATCGAGCCCCCTGGCAGCTGACCTCCTCGTGGTGGGGGGCGGGCAACGTGACTGGGATGTGCGGATGGGGTAACTTAAATGGCTACGAGCTTCCTGTCAATGGTCTCGCGAACCATTACGGGGGTCAAGGGGTGAGCGCGCTGTGCACCGATAGGGACACAGATGGACTCTCTGAGATTCGACAACGACATCGACTTAGGATAGGCACATGGAACGTCTCATCGCTCACAGGGAAGGATCTTGAGCTTGTTGGGGAGGCTGTTAAAAGTCGACTAGATATAGTTGGCGTCTCTTCAACAAAGTAGAGAGGTTCTAAAACTGTGGACCTTTCGGATGGGTGGAAGCTCTTCCTGTCAGGAGTCGCACCCTCAATGCCTGCTCGGGCGGGAGTGGGGATACTCACAAGACCCAGGTTGACAGACAGAGTACTGGAGTGGATACCATTAGGAGGGAGTGTTGCGATCTTAAAGCTCAAGCTTGAAAGATCAACTCTGGCATTGGTGCAGGTGTATGCACCAAACCTTCAGTCAGAGTACGCAGCTTTCTTAGATGAAGTTAATGTTGCCCTTGAAAAGGTTGCAGATATGGATTCTTTGTTCTGATGGGTGACTTCAATGCTCATGTAGGTGTAGATGTTATGACATGGGGGAGTGTGATTGGGAGGAACGGTGATCCTGATCAAAACGCGAACGGAGAGAGGTTGTTGGACTTTTGTTGTGCAAATGGCTTATCCATCATGAACACTATCTTTCCGCACAAAGACATTCACAAATACACGTGGTACCGTCAGAGTCTTCAGCAGAAGTCGCTGATCGATTTCTTTGTGGTACCATCGTGTCTGAAGAGAATGGTTTGTGATGTTCGCGTATTGAGAGGGGCCGAACTGTAAACTGATCATCACTTAGTGCTGTGCAAATTATATCTTAGCGAGAGAGTGCCTCCCCTACCAAAGCGTAAACCAAGGATGGTTACACGCATATGATGGGAGATGTTACAGGACGATGAGATACGGGAGACATTTGCGCGGTAAATATCTGAGAGGTTTGAATGAATTCCAACTGGTCCATCAAATGTAGAGGAAGAATGGCAACTGTTTTCAACAGCGGTTATTGCCTCTGCGGGAGATGTTTGTGGAGTGAAGCGGCTTGGTGTGGCGGCTGGTGGTGAGAAAAGAACTGCTTGCTTTAAAACGCCCGGAGTTCAAGAAGCCATCAGAGAGAAGAAGAGAGCCTTTAAGGTGTGGATTCACTTGGGGAACTCCGATTTTCGAAATCGGTACACTGAGGCGCGAAGAACTTGCAAATTAGCTGTGAAAACAGCGAAAGAACAGTCTTGGAAGGAGTTTGGCGAGAAATTGGAACGTGACCACAGATCTGCAAATAAGATGTTCTGGCAGACCGTCCGCCGACTCAGAGAAAAAAAGTTGAATATCGTTGAAGGAGTCAAATCCAAAGACGGTACACTTCTTTCCAATGAGGAGGACATCTTACGCAGATGGAGCGAGCACTTTTCAGAATTGCTCAATCCCGAACAGGGCACCGAAGATGACAGACCTATGGTCGAGAGTTGGGCGGAAAGTTGTCCTACGGTAGAGGAAGTAACTTTGGCGATCAAAGCGCTAAAAGTTGGCAAATCTGCTGGTGTGGATGAAATTCAGCCAGAAATGCTCAAGGCTTTAGGTAAAGAGGGAGTGCAATGGCTTTCGCGTGTCATTAAAGTGGCCTGGGAATGCGGTGAAACACCTGGTGATTGGCAAATGGGGGTGATAGTTCCTCTTTTTAAAAAGGGGACAAAAGAGATTGCGCCAACTACAGGGGTATATCTCTTTTAAGTCTCCCTGGAAAAGTCTTCGCTAAGGTGCTAGAAAAGCGTTCCAGAGCTGTGGTTGAGGACAGTTTGGGGGATGAGCAGTGCGGTGCTGGTCCCGGTAGAAGCACAACCGACCAGTTATTCACTCTCAGAATGGTTCTTGAGAAGGCCTGGGAATATGCCAAACCTGTCTACACTTGTTTTGTGGATTTGGAAAAAGCATATGATAGGTTTCCTCGAGGCAAACTCTGAAGTGTTCTGCAGGAGTATAGGATTGCTGGTTCCCTGTTAAGGGCGATTCAGTCTTTATATACAAACTGTAGAAGCTGTGTTCGGATAAATGGTGTTAAATCAATACCTTTCACTGTGGGCGTTGGACTCCGCCACGGGTGCGTTTTGTCACCTCTCCTCTTCATTGTATAGTTGAATTGGATGTTACAGCGCAGCCGTGGCGGGGAATGTTTCAAAGTGGGAGACCTAAGGATTAGTCATCTGCTCTTTGCGGATGATTTGGTCATCCTTGCGTCCTCTCAAACCGAACTTCAGCGCGCACTCGAAAGGTTTGTAGCCGTTTGTGATGAAGCTGGAATGAAGATCAACGTGAACAAATCGGAAGTAATGGTCGTTTCCAAAAAACCCATTCCGTGCACTCTGCATGTTAGTGGAGTCCCACTGAAGCAGGTGGAGAAGTTTTTTAAGTACCTCGGGGTTTTATTCACGAGTGACGGGAGGAGCAATGCTGAGTTATCCTGTAGAATTGGTTAGGCTGGATCAATTTTGAGAGAGCTTGGCCAATCTGTTATAAGGAAGGCCAAACTTAGTGTTCAAGCTAAGCTGTCGGTTTTTAGCTCGGTGTATGTTCCAACTCTCACCTATGGTCATGAAATTTGGGTAGTGACCGAAAGAATAAGATCGCGGATACAAGCTGCCGAAATGAGGTTCCTTCGCGGTGTTGTTGGAATAACTCGTAGAGATCGAGTGCGCAGCACCAGAGTACGCGACGCGCTCAACGTTGAGCAGCTACTTCTCCGAACGGAACGATCTATGCTTCGATGGTTTGGTCACGTAGTGCGTATGCCCCCAGACTGGCTTCCAAGACGTGCCATTGTGGCCGTGGCATTATGTAGGCGACCCCGCGGAAGGCCTAGAAATAGATGGTTGGATCAAGTCCGACATCTCTTCTGGAGCCGCTTAAGGATTCCTCCTGATGAATTGGAGTCAATGGCGGAGGATCGAGAAGGATGGAGATTCCACCTGAGCATCCTACCCCCGCGACCCTCATGAAGGATTAGCGGGCCATTGAAAATGAATGAATGAATGAATGAATGAATGAATAATAAATCGATCTATCTTTTGAAGCTGATAAGAGTAAGACCTAAGTACATAAGTAAACGAGAAACTGTGTCTTAAGAATTGTATATAGAATCAATTTCTTATTTATTTTCTAAATTTTCTGTAAAATGGTGAATCAGCTGCAAACCTATTTATTTATGATAATCACAAAGCAACCTCTGCTAATAAAACCTAATAAAGTAATTAAATCAACAAATAAACAATCTCATAGTTTCTCTTGAGACCCATAAGACTTTTTCCATTAAAAAATGTTTTTACTATATAAATAGCCTCTACTCTTTTTTTTTGTAGTCAAAGTGAATAATCAATTAAATCAACAAACAAATAAACAAACAATCTCATATAGCGAAATTCACAAGTGTAACCAGTTTAATTAAATTATTGTTTGCTCTTTTTAATTATCGGTTTTAAAATTTAAAAAATTAACTTTAAAGTATCATAACACTTTAAAGTCTATCAAGTTGGGTAATAGCGAATATGACCGTGAATTTAGTTATCTGTGCTCTCAATTACTATATTTCATACTATTCTCGGAGGCATGTTATTAATAGCTGGGATAATCGTAAACTCGTGCAATGTACAATGAACGGAATATTCATGACCTATGACAGTCTATTGTGATAAGCTCAATAAAATAGTACACAAGCAGTGGATTCCTGGTAATTTAGGCCTGAAATTGATTTTTTTTTGCCAAATTTTCTAAATCTGTTGTGAGTTCCGGAGAAAATTAAATTTATAGATGGTTCTAGAGCACGTCATAAGGATTTAAAATTATTGATGGGTTTTGACTTAAAGTAAAAAGTATAAAAGAAGAAAGTAAAAAGATTTAACTTTAGTTTAGAAACAAGAATTTACTTATAAATTTAGCCACCAGCCAACATGTTCACTGCACATCTATCGTAAATTGCACTGAACGTTTATGATTTGAAATAAAATCAATTTGTATCTGTGAATATTGTCCGTCGAAATTTAATTTCAGCACTACCAAGATGCACCAAAGAGGCTCGGTACTAGCGATTAAGTTTATCAAGTTGTTCTTATTATGTATGAACTGTCTGATTATTGATCTTTCGTTTTTCTAATAAAGATTTTCATCAATTATCATCTCAACTTTCCCGATTCTGAGTAGATCGCAAGCCTTATGTGG
Organism: Brachypalpus laphriformis; assembly: GCA_945910035.1. Classification (NCBI taxonomy): domain Eukaryota; kingdom Metazoa; phylum Arthropoda; class Insecta; order Diptera; family Syrphidae; genus Brachypalpus; species Brachypalpus laphriformis. The sequence continues at coordinate 12,291,871 of OX246753.1, read as the reverse complement.
CTTAAATAATATCAAACACATGTATGTTGCACACAAGTTCCTCTAGCTAAACACTAAAGAAAAAAAAATGAACTATAGAAGAGACAGTGCAAGGTTTTTTCGGGTAATAAACGATTTTGCATCCTTATGCGAGCTCAAGAATATCAAAAGTTCGAAATAATAAAATCCCAAATTTGAAAATCCGAAAAAATCCGTCGGTTTCACGTACACGACAGAATGTACCTGGATTCATTGAGCGTGTGGACTTTCACAGGACTTCTTTGTCTCTATAAAGGAGAACCGAAGGACGTTTTTTAATAAAAAAATAAAAAAAAACTATTGAAAGAAATAGAATTTATTTCATGGTAAAGTCGCACCAATTCGTGTATTCAAATATAAGAAAATTAAAATTGAAAGGAAAAAATTAAATCCAAGAACAACTTGCATTCGTTGAACCATAATTGACTCTGAACCCGAAGTGTGTACTCATGCATACGTTTTTCATTTTCTAGCACCAAAATGTTCTGTTGGTATTTAAATTTGCGGGATTTTGATAATTTCGCATTCCGATACCTACGGATTATGAAATTTTGCTACGTAATTTACAAATATTTGGCGCAACAGCTCTTTAAAGTGCCAGGGCCTAGCTTCTCGCAACCACTCATGTTGTGTGCGTTATATTTTTAACACGAATGGAAGGGACCTACAGTTTTTAATGCCGAATACGAACGGCGATTTAAGAAGCTTTTCCGTGACAACAATACTCTCGGATGTTTGTCAGACGCTCGCGAGACGTAATTTGATAAACTGATTTTCATAAATAATTCTCAGTTCCAAAAGAAGATGAGTAAATTGGAGTGGAGTAAGTATGGATCTGGTTACAAATGGAAGGGGTTTTTAAGAGTTATTCTAGAGAGGCAATAGAAGAAATTGATGGGAAGAGGATCGGGAGAATTCGATGCCCTTCTTTGAAAGCATTCCCTATTATGGTAATCCGTATGGATGACACGATAAAGAAAATTAACTTTAAAAAGAATCTTGAACCATTGATATTGACATTATGTAGATAAGGATTTGTCGACCATGGACATATGTCTCATTCTCAGGTTCTCCAGAAAAACTAGACTAGAATTTTACATTTATATATATTTTTTAATCCTATTTCTCAGTTTATATGAATAACAAATGTAGAAAAAAATAATATAAATATTCATACTTTGTGAGGAAGTCTTTCTTCAAAGGCTGAGGTGGGCTCGCCGGCCCCAGGGTTAACCCAAAGGAACACCCTAGACTTTGGGAAAGAGGTACTTTATTTTACGGAATTGTTTCACAATAGTTCTTTGGAACAATGCTAGTACGGTTTTATAAATTTCTTAACAATTTTTATACGTAATAATAGTACTAATACGCTTACAACTATCGTCGTCCTGTTGCTGGTTCTGGTACAGGCCGGGGCTATGCGTCCTGTTGTCTGGCTCGGTTCGGTGCGTCGTCTCGACGGAGTTTCAGTCCGCACTTAGGGCAGGCTTCGAAGGTCGCAGTCCGCACTTAAGGCAGGCTTGCGATGACCCAGTCCGCACTTTGGGCAGGCTTGGGAGGGATCCAGTCCGCACTTAGGGCAGGCTTGGAAAGTAGCCGTCCACACTTAGGGCAGGCTTAGGAGGGATCCAGTCCGCACTTAGGGCAGGCTTAGAAAGTAGCCGTCCGCACTTAGGGCAGGCTTGCTGTGACCCAGTCCGCACTTAGGGCAGGCTTAGGAGGGATCCAGTCCGCATTTAGGGCAGGCTTAGAAAGTAGCCGTCCGCACTTAGGGCAGGCGTGCTGTGACCCAGTCCGCACTTAGGGCAGGCTTAGGAAGGATCCAGTCCGCACTTAGGGCAGGCTTGGAAAGTAGCCGTCCGCACTTAGGGCAGTCATGCTGTGACCCAGTCCGCACTTAGGGCAGGCTTGGAAAGTAGCCGTCCGCACTTAGGGCAGGCGTGCTGTGACCCAGTCCGCACTTAGGGCAGGCTTGGAAAGTAGCCGTCCGCACTTAGGGCAGGCATTCTGTGACCCAGTCCGCACTTAGGGCAGGCTTGGAAAGTAGCCGTCCGCACTTGGGCAGGCGTGCTGTGACCCAGTCCGTACTTAGGGCAGGCTTAGGAAGGATGCAGTCCGCACTTAGGGCAGGCCTGGCAAGTAGCCGTCCGCATTTAAGGCAGGCGTGCTGTGACCCAGTCCGCACTTAGGACAGGCTTAGGAAGGATCCAGTCCGCACTTAGGGCAGGCTTGGAAAGTAGCCGTCCGCACTTAGGGCAGGCGTGCTGTTACCCAGTCCGCACTTAGGGCAGGCTTAGGAAGTAGCTTAACAAAGGGCGGCAAATCCACTATGGTTAATTCGGTTTGTTTCTCTCGGAAGGGGAGAAACCTATCGGACGGGCCGGCTATAGCTAGTAGCAGACCCGTGTGTTATTGCCCAATCACCGAGGTGAAGGCAGAAAAATCGGTGGAAAGTCGTACGAGCAATTCCTGGAGAGGCTCTCAAAAGTACACTGGATTGGTACTATCACGCTTGAGTAGACTCTGCCGACTGACTCTCATCCACTCTCCTTTATGGAAAAATCCTGCAAGACGAGAATGTGAATCTTGAGCCAATGCAAAATTTCCTCCATATTCTCGTCTGCGACCTTTGTATTTACTTTTTCTCATATTGTACTATTCTCCTTTTCCTCCGTTTGCTCTTGTTTACGGAGGATTCGGAGAATATTCGTTGTTTCGCTACCTGCCAACAGATAGCGGCCCCCGCATTATGTGTTTAGTGAGGTGTGCGTAGAGTGTGGATAATGACTTCTGTGGTGGTGGATTATGTCACTTCGTTACAACTTGAACAAAGAGCCAGCATAATAGAATTGAAAAATGAAATAAAAACGGTTTTATTCAAAACCTGATCCTGAGCGATGAAGCTCATTTTCACTTGAATGGCTTCGTTAACAGAAGATCTCGAGGTTTTGGGGTACTAAAAATTCGAGATCCATTTACCATCGTCAATTTCCCGTCGAGAGATGTACGGTATGGTGTAGAATTTCATCTGAGGGGATCCTTGGGCCTTACTTCTTTGGAAATTAAGATGAAAATGCAGTCACGGTTACCGGAGATTGGTATCAGTTTATAATTGAACCATTACATATGTATCTTGCTTTTGAAAACAGGCTTGCGATATGGTTTCAGCAGGATGGAGACACTATTCATACTACAGAGCCACAATTGTAATTTTAAGGGTACCAAATAAGTCCCAGAAATTCAGAAATCAATAACCAAATTTAATTAACCAAATTTAACTTTTTTCTTTGTAGTTACCTGAAAGAGCGCGTATGTGTGAGCAAGCTCGTGACAACCTCCGAGCTCAAGGAAAATAGTGACGCAGAAATTCGAATGCTTCAGCTAGAGACTCCTTCTTCTCTTCTTAGGTGGCGCGGGGTAGATCTGGGCCTCAACCAACAAACCTCTCCGATTTTGACAAAATCCATGCCTCTGCACCATACCGCAGGACTGGGATGGTAAGTGTCTTATAAAGAGTTACCTTAGTAATTAGAGAAAAGGCCTTGTTACTCAATTGACTTCTTAGTGTATAAAAACACTGATTGGTAAGAGTGTTTCTTCGCTATCAAAGGCAACTTTGAAATCGTTGAAAAGATGATGCGTATCGATTTAATATTCATTGGTTTTTTCCAAGGTCTGCGTAGTATGAATATTTAGTCAATGGTGGACTTTCCCTGCCTGAAACCTGAAACCACCACCTCTGTAGTTCGTGCAGTTCAGAGGGTCTCCTTTCTTGCGGATCGAGCAAATGATTCTGTGGTTCCATTCATCGGGTATATCAGCCCAGAGAGCAGTAGAAGTGCAGAAGAATTTCCATTTTATTTATGATATTTTATGTTTCAATGCATCTCGTCATCATAGTGTATAACCAAGGTTTTAGATGCTAGACTTTTACAAACCTTTTCCTATTATTTTGCTGCCTAGCACAATTTCTAGCCACTTATTCTCTCGCTTCCATTTAATCAACTCCTGCCGCCCAATATAAGCCTCTAATAAGAAAGTAGTATTTTATAAAAGTAGTATATTTTATAAAAACATTTATTAAAGATATTATTGTGGGCGCCGTGGCGTAAGTGGTTAGTGTGTCGGATCACTACGCATGAGGTTCCAAGTTCGAGTCCCAGAAAACACCAAAAAGTTTTTTCACGGTCCCATCTCTCGCGAGCGTCTGACAAACATCCGAGAGTATTGTTGTCATGAAAAAGCTTCTCAAATCGCCGTTCAGATTCAGCACTAAACTGTAGGTCCCTTCCATTCGTGTGAAAAATATAATGCACCCAACATGAGTGGTTGCGAGAAGCTAGGCCCTGGCACTTAAAGAGCTGTTGCGCCAAATATTTATTTATTTTTAACACAGTTTACTAAGGAATTTGTCCATTAACTTAATCCGTCTCCGATAGATAACCATAGTCCGTCTCGTAATGTGATAATATTTTGTGCTCCCATACAGCCATACCCATTCATTTACATGAGTATCTATTCAGCATTTTAAGGATCTTCTTTTATTTCTCCATTTACAGGAGTCCAGGCTTTATGCGTAATTCACTCAGTTTATTTCATAGATATGCCAGCCTATATATCAGGATGTGCTGTGCATATAACCTGCACGGCTCGGATCTAACCTAGTTCTGTTTGTAAGAGTATGGCACACTTTTTCTGCTACGAGTATAACCGTCGATAAAAGCTAAAAGGTTACCTCGTTAGCATGTGCTTCTAATTCACTTAAATTCGCATTTAAGGACAATTTTTAGATCCATTAGCAATCCCTATTAAACCAAAGAATAACAAACAGCAAAACATCCTTAATGACCACCTCACCTCACTCTCTCCCCATCTGTTTATATGCGTAAAAGGATAATCGTGTTGTGGGCTCCTTGTGTAGCCGCAGTATTTGCTTGGAATACAAATGAAATTCATTTCGACGGAAGGGCTACACACAGTCATATCTATCCACTCTCCACAGGTTGTTTTGCAACAGAACTAATTGGTATTCAGTAAACAAATTGTCGACCCAACTCCGTTGGTGACTTCTAACCAATTTGAGCTCCCAACTCCCAGCTATGAGTACACAAAATCTGATACAATTCCATTCCATTTGTTGTTTTTGCTTTGTTTGTCAGGAGATACCCCCACTTTCAAAGCAGCCTTGCCAGAAATTCATTTCATTTTCGTAAATATTTACGCAAAGAACAACATGGCATCGTAAGTTTTTCATCTTAAAGATTCCTCCAAAGCATACAAATTAATTCCAACTCCGTGTCGGTGTCTCATGTCATTTTAATTACCTCTCCTTCCAGTGAATTCCTGCAAAGGACATGGCACACAAGAGGCAACACACCTACCAGAGAGTTGTAAACCAAAAATTGGCTCACAGCCAAAATGCATGTTGAGACATTGAATTTTCATTTGCAATTCCAATTCCCTAGCAGAGAAGAAGAAAAATGACAACGAAATTCCTCAGATGCACTCAAAATTAATCCATTCGTCATCTGAGTCCTTGTTCGAAGCCCTCCCCCTCTCTTTAATCTCTAGCGGGAGTTGAAATGATCCCTTAATTTGTTTACCCAGAGTATGCTATCGTTGGGATTTTATGTGGTTACTTAAACTGACTTAAGAACAAAAGCGAAGGACACACAAGAGTTTGTGTGTCCTTCGCTTCCTCACGCCGTAGCACACAGAACGAATAGTTTAATGAGCAGGATAACACGGGATGCTTCCTAATTGCATTTATCATTCGAAATGTTCTATCCAATGAATTTAATTCGATTCACAGCTTGAATTAATTTTTTTTTTATTCTTCTTTCGTGGGCCTGCAAGAATTAATTTCCATCATGACCGTCCTTTCAGTGTCATTCGTTCTCACCTTTTCCTCTTCCACCACGTACCTGACTCAAATGATTTCTGTGCGAGTAGACCCTGCAAGGCAATTTCCAACATTGTCGACGGAAATAAGGAAGGATGCTCGAATAAGAAGAAAGAAAAGATTTATTCCTTAAGTAAAGTTTAAGTTGAGCATTTGCCTTCCTCTTTTGCAGGTTTAATTTTCTTTTGCTCCAGCATTCGCTTGCATCATTCATTTCTCGGAAAAAAAAGAATTTTCCGCTGATGATGAAAAAGGAATAATAAATACATTTTCAATCGAATGAATGAAAGCAAATGCGGATAAATGTCTTACAGTTGTTTCGTTAAACTTTGTAAGGAGGTGAAACATAAAGAAATCGATTTTCTTACAACAAGTCCTTTTGAAATAATTTTTTGAATAGAAACAAATTTAGTCCTTTTGCGTATAGCGTGTCCTTAATAAGGCCTTTGACAAGTTAGAACGTATAATTAAATTTAAGAATTTTAAGGACTTATTGTGCGAAAAATGTAGCACACACAATAAGAATGGATACGAGAAACTAGGCCCTAGGCTCCTAGGGCGTTTACATTATCGGAAAAGGAGGGTTCGTTGCGACAATTTACGAGATGACAAGATGATATCGAATAGTGCATGGAAAAAGTACCCATAAGAAATAAGTTCCTCGGAAGTTACCTCCTCTAAGACATTGAAGAATTATCCGACAGACCGGTGATCGAGATTGAATATCAAATCCAGCGAGTAATTTCTTTTGTCGGACAGGTAACGCTTCATAAGGGATGTTTGTTTCTTCCCCTATGAGTGTCACAATGGGTCTGCATTGTTGCGGAGGGGATAAGTTTCCCCCTTTCATCAAACCTAATTTCCTGACTAACTTAGCCTTAATAGGGCTTCTCTTCGAGAATTTTCCTGTTAAGAATGTTGAAATACAAATCTAAGTTAGCGAGCCGGTCATTTCATTACCCACATAATTTTTATTTGCAGGGGTTCAGTGTAATTTATAAATTTCAAATTTTAAGAAAATTTTAACTGTCTCAGGACCTAGCTTTTGAGGTTTTGCTACATTTGGTTGGAAGCATGATTCTACGCTCTATTATGAAATATATTTTCGCCCAGAGAAAGGTTGACCGAGATGTCAGCATTCACTGAAGATTCCAGACTCAAGTCCATTTTTAATTGTGCAAGAATGCTTTTACAATCTCCTTTGCTTTCCGCAGAGGCGATATTGTAACCAATGAGGTCCTACCGAGGTGCGATTATTGCTAGTTGAAAATCTCCTTTTCGAAATTATTCTCCAATTTTTGCGCTTATATTGGATAAGGCTTAGTACAAATTAGCGTCTGTAGTAGAAAAGTCTACAAATCCATACCATGGTCTTTTTTTGGGGGCACAATCAACTCAACTGCGGAGAAAAAAATGATCAACGAGGAAACTCCCCACGGTGAATTTTTTCGCCACTCAAACAGGTTTTTGTGATTGACGAGATTTTAAAAATATTAGCGAGAAAGACTTATCGTGATGAAAAAATACCTCTCTCACACCATCAACGGAGCTAAGGATGAAGAGTGCAGAGCGCAAAATACCATATGTGGGATTCCCTACAGCAAACTTGCTTAAAGAAGGCCAGATCACTGCTAGGAAAGTCCACCATCAACAAGCCAAAGAAACATGGTGGTGGAGTGATGAAGCTAAGAAGGTGATAAATGAGAAGAAAGCGGCTTTCAAAGCTTGGTCAAAGTGCCCCTCTAATAATAGTGCGGAAAAAGTGTAATACAGATGTTGCAAGAAAAAATGAAGAAGAAGTGCGCACAGCTTCAAGCAGAGAGTGCGGCGGGCCTGTATCGGGAGCTAGAGAAAATATCTTCCCCGGTTGCTGATGCAAACCAGGCTATCCAGGAGCTGCGAAGACACAATATGAACAAGAGCGCAACCATCTTCAAAATAGCCGCCTAAAGAAGGAGGAATGCTCAGGATATTCATTCATTAACCATGCTCATGGCCAGCTTCTTGTGGATGATGATAAAATTCTGCAGAAGTGGTGGCAGTACGGTGAAGAACTCTTGAATGAACAGTTTCCCCGTATACACTTTCCAAGAACCACCCCTAACAGTGAAGAAATACCCGATATTATAGGCGAAGAAGTTAGTGAGGGGGTAAAATACTCCAAAAAACGAAAAGCGGTTGGGCCAAAGGAGATGCCCTCTGAGTTCTGGAAAAAGATGGGAGAGGTCAGGTTCAGATGGCTCAAAATTATCATCTCCAAATTTGTAAGAGGTAATCCAATGCCGAAACAATGGAGGGAAAGTTACCTCTCCCTGTATACAAAGGGAAGGGTGATACGCGAAACTGTGATAACTACCGTTCGATCAAGCTAATGTCACACACCATAAAGATCGTTGAGCGGGTATTAGGTGGCCGGCTGCGAACAATAATATGGCTATTTAATGATCAGTGCGGGTTTGTCTCGGGTAAATCAACCACAGATGCAATCCAAAGTATACGGATCATAATGGAAAAACATCGTGATTCCTTAAGGGATTTGCATATTGTATTGGTTGACTTTGAAAAGGCATTCGACAGACAACCACGAGATCTGATATGGGTGGCGCTAAGACATCGAGGGGTTCCAGAAACCTATGTACAGATGATCATGGACATGTACGAAGGAGCAAAGATAAGAGTAAGATGTCCCGCTGGAGTAACCGAAGAGTCCTTTGCTTTTTCTTACAGTCCTTGATCTTCTGCTTGAAGGTAAGGTGACGGACCGCAAGGCACATCAGCTATTCTTTGCTGACGATGGAGCCATCATAAGTGAGGATCTTACATCCCTGCAACGAGCACTTGATGTGTGGGTGGACGTTTTGGAGGGAAATGAGTATCGCATTAGTTCAAAAAAGATAGAGTACTTGTGTTGCCTGTTCTCTGATCCACTCAGACCTATTCCATACATTTATTTGAATGAAACAGTGCTTCCCAAGTGCGAAAAGTTCAAATATCTGGGATCTATGATCAATAGCAAAGCAACCTGTCATGATGACGACATCATCGTGTAAGCGTAGGGTGGATGAAGTGGCGAGAAAATTCCGCTATCTTCTGTGACAGAAAAATGCCCCCTAAGTTGAAAGGAAGGCTCTACACCGCAGTTGTGCGTCCAGCGCTCACATACGGTTCTAAATGTTGGACGATGTACAAAAAGTATGAGAGTAAATTAACGGCAGCTGAGATGAAGATGCTTCGCATGACATCAGGATCGAATAAGAAGTTCGAAGATCCGTGGAAGCTTTCACATCAAGGAAACCATCGTACAAAATATAGAGCGCGACCGGCTCAGCTGGTATTGCCACGTTCAAAGAAGAGATCATTTGAACCCTGTTAAAAAGGCAATATCTATGCACGTTCCAAAGACATCGCGATGTAGGAAAGGCGGGCCTATAAACGCCTGGATCAGACAAATGCGACGACATCGGCATTTCATTGGCCTCAGTAACCGAGTGATCCAAAATCGGCGGGCCTGCCGATATTTTCTGAGATCAAATAGGCGAACCCCACAGGCGGATCAGTAGAAATGCGGTGAAATGGGACGGTTATGTCCCTTGTTTTCGGATCATGAAAAAGGAAGAAGAAGAGAGAGAGAGAGGGTTATGCTGACGGTGTATCGCGATGGCTTTAAAACCTTAAAATTTTTCTTCTTACACACTTAATGGATTTTATTGAAATTCTGTTATAGATAGGTGGATATACGTATACCTAATTTCGGAATACAGTTTACATTCGCTACAGCACATTTTACAATTCAGAGGGTACATTTTGATCTTTCTACTGAAACATTATTTAAACAATTTTGAAAGTCATTTATGAAATATATAATTTTTTGGAGGAAAATGCAAAGAAACCTCCAATTTAAGAGAGCTGTCATCGTCATGATCGGTAGATGCAGCCCTCCACCGGGTCGTATCGAGCATAGAAAGAGCCCTCCACTTTTTTCCTTCCATGTAGGTGCTAAAAGCTCAGATGAACCGAATTGACTGAATATTGTGTGAGCTATTAACCATTAAACATCCAAGGTAGTGGCTGAGTCCTTCAGATAGACCGCAGCAAGTGGCTAAATCAAGTCTTTACCCAAAAAAGAGAATGCTTTAAGTCTGGTGGGATATGCGTGGTGTTGTCCATTTTTAAATGTTTCCTCCTAGTCAAACCATCACAAAACAGCATAACAGTCAATTAGTCCGACTGAAGGCAGCTCTTGAAGAAAAACAACCAACATTGATCCATCGCCGAGGGGCACTCTTCCACCAAAACAGTGCCAGACCACATATCGCAAGAGAGACTATCCAGAAAATCCACACAGCTTTGGTTGGGAAAAAATGGATCATCCAGCGTACTCTCCTGATATTTCTCCTGCCTATAACTTCCCAAATGTTTCATACAATCCAAAGAAACTACACCTTCTCTGCGTATTTTCCAAAGAGAAGGTCTAATTTTATGATTTCTTTAATACCCCCATACCTGCGTTCGACAGAAACGTAACCTCACCTCTTACTATTGTATTAATTCACTTCATAACACTTTATCTCGGTCACCTTTATCGCATTGCGTGACTAAGGTTAATCATAATTAACAGCTCCTTTTGACCTTTGCACGAAAATAAACTAATGACGCAGTTCTGCTTCTTCATTTAGTACAGGTTACAAAATTAAAAAAAGACCGCAAAACATTTTCTCCCATACTAGGAAGTTACCGCCTCATGTCATCAAAATCGCAAATAATATCCAACGGACGCGAATAAAGAGCTCCAAGCGCTTCATATTTGAATTACAGAGTAGACAGGCTGTCCATCAGTCAGGCAATTATCTGACTTGTCTTGATTACTAGCATTACATTGGAGGGGAACATGTTCCTTTTCTGTTATTGATATGGAACGTGCCTGATGGTGGGCGGGTATTTGTGTATTGTTGTGTTCATTAGGTAATTTGATTCAATTGATAAGAGGAGTCTTATGATAAAGATATGGTGGCTGTGTTTGCATTAAGTAGTTTAAGACCACATTGTCGGTATCATTTTCAATTGAAGGAATTGCGTAATAAAGAAATATGGTTTCGGTAGCAGAACATGTCTAAGGGTGCGTCTGTCATGTCCCTTTGATAGCTGAACTCCTCCGTTATGGCGTCAGACAAATATACTTAATCATGGGTAAAAATGGGATCATTTGACTAAGTTTCGAAACATTTAAGACGGAATGGAAATTTGAATAAATATCACTTTCTGTCAACACTATCTCCTCACCAACAAATAGCCCAGCACTCCATTTGGATTTACATTCGTAGTCAAAAAAAAGAGCGAAGAAAATGCTCCATTCCACACCATTAAGGCCGAATCAAAAGCTCAAGTCGGTTGAAAACCGCACATCGTAGCAAAATATCTCACCCTCGCAACGTGTCGCTATGTCTGGTATTAGAAACCTTCAGCCCCACAAATTATCCACCGAGACGATGATGATGGCGACGACAACGACCGAGTAGTTTGTGCCCCCTGTGTTGGTGGTAATAGTTTCAAAGAGATCATAAAGATAGGAAACATTGAACATCGGGATTGAAAAAAAAAAAAAAAAATGCAAACACCAGTGGAAAATAGAATTAAGGGGTAACGATTGGTGTGTGACAGACGATATGACATTGCTTCATAGCTGAAGAAGGGCTAAATGAAATGAGGTTTTTATGAAGTTCGAATAGAGCCATTGGTTGGGGGTTGAAAGGGTGCGACAGCAAGGGTTGGTAATTGGTTTTAATGTGCTTGAATGAATTTGTGATTCCTGCGAACATGTACTCCCATCTAAGGAAATGAAAATCGCTTGTGTAGCAAATGACAATGATAATATTATTTACGGGGGTTAAGCTCTGATAAAGGAAGTGAATGGATTGAACGTAACAAATCTTTCTAAACGAAACGGAAGCGTTCTGCAGAGATTGCGAATAATGAGATGATAATTGGCCAGAAATTATTCCTTTTCTTCTTGTGTAGATGCAGATGTGGACTATAGGCAGTACTGGGATTCCAGTGGAGCATTCCATTTTTAGATCCTCCTACACTAAGAGGAAATCACAATAGGCCCAATAGTGTCCACAGTGATTGTTAAGATTAAAATGTTCGTTTTATTCACTTTATTTATTATAATATGTTTGCGATAGCATACTGATACAAAAAAATGAACACTGTACAAAAAAAGAGATTAAGAGAATTATCCATATGCTGATTGACCCACTCTCGTCTACGGCTTCTTGTCAACTGCGCTGTTATCTGCATGAGTACCGGTGTCGATTATGAGTGGCTTTGATGAAAACAGGTTGATGCTGAGCGTATGGACTTGTTTTTATCAGCTGCACATTTTAAATCCTAAACATTCTCCCCCCCGCTGGAAGATGAACATCTTTCAGGAATCGGCAGTGGTGAAATCTTCACGATTGGTCTGGTGTATGTGCCTCTTGAAGTCTGAACGGTTACAACTCGAATTTTATTACCATCCCCAGGATGAAGTTTGATGATCTTGCCTAGAATCCACTTAGACTGCGATAGGTTAGGCTCTCGAAGTAATACTATTTGATTAAGCTTAACATCAGGACTTGTAGATCTCCATTTCCCACGATGCTGTAGACTAGTTAAATATTCAGAGTGCCAGCGTTTCCAAAAACCTTGACACATGTGCTTGACTCTTTCCCAACGTTGCAAGTAAGTAAAGTCTTTTTCTTCAATGAATGGTTCTGGCCTTGAGGTATATGCTTCCCCGATTAAAAAGTGTGATGGTGTTAAGGCATCGATTTCTGCATCATGACTGGCACAGAGTGGACGAGAGTTAAGGAGTGCTTCTATACGGGTGAGCAGTGTATAGAATTCTTCATATGTCAGACAGTGATCGCCAATAACTCTCCGCAAATGAGTTTTGATAGACTTTACACCTGCCTCCCATAACCCTCCAAAATGTGGGGAGGCAGGTGGAATAAATCGCCAAGATATGCCCTCGAAAGTTAAATGATCGCTAACACAGTCGTTGAAGGTCTGAGAATAAAGAAGATGCCGCATTTGATCCAGGCTACGCTGTGCACCACGAAAATTGGTGCCGTTATCCGACCAGATTTCAATGGGTTTCCCACGTCGCGCAATAAATCTATCCAAAGCTCCGATAAATGCTTGAGTTGTCAAGTCCCCCACTAGCTCTATATGTATTGCTTTGGTTATAAAACAAACAAAGAGCGAAACATATGCCTTAACGTGTTTGGGGTTCCTACCTTTGCACAGCTTCAGGCTAAAAGGACCGGCGTAATCACATCCTACCCTACTGAATGGTCTAGCGTACGTCACCCTTTCGGCTGGAAGGCTGCTCATTAATTGAGATGATGTCGATTTCCTTAGCTTGAAGCAGGTAACGCATTGATGGACGATTCGTTTAGCTAGACTTCGTATACCCAATATCCAATACTCCTGGCGAACTAAATAGATTAGCTCTGATACGCCAACATGTAAATGATGAAGATGAAAATAGCGAACTATCATTTCAGATACGATGTGTTTATGAAATAGGATTATAGGATGCTTAGTCATAAATGTTGCTGACGAGTTTCCAATGCGCCCACCTACGCGAAGCAACCCATGCTGGTCAATGAAGGGAGTTAACGAAGAAAGTTTGCTTTTAACAGAAAGCTCCAGGTTACTTTGAAGTGTTGATAATTCGGTCGTAAACATTTCCTTTTGAACCTCCTGCAGGATAAAGGTGCGAGATTTTGAGAGCTCCTCGGTTGTTAAGAATGATGAATGTGTTGAAGATGAGCGTTGAGACCTTACGAAAATACGAAAACAATATGCTAGTACTCGAACCAATTTAATCCATGTTGATATCCGCGAAAGCCCTGCATGAAGAGTACTATTTCGAACAGTGATAAGAAATGATTGTGCATGTGTGTTGAGACCAGTTTTCCTTTCTTCGAGATCGATACTTTCAAAACTCGTCCCCGTTGTATGCTGATCTGGCCAATAAGATTGTGACTGCCTAAGCCAAGTTGGGCCTATCCACCAAATGTTCCTTTTGAGAAGTGAAGTTAAATGAATCCCTCGTGAGGCACAATCAGCTGGATTGTCGGCTGAACGGACATGATTCCAATGAAGGCGGCCAAATGTTTGTAGAATTTCTGCAGTTCGATTTGAAATGAAAGGAGCCCAACGCTTAGGAGATGAGGACAACCAATGTAATACGATGAGAGAGTCTGTCCACAAAAATATCTGAGACATGTCAATATTGAGGATACCAACTATGCTCTTCATCAACTTTGTAAGGAGAAGAGCGGCACAAAGCTCAAGACGAGGAATTGTTACGGGCTCTATCGGAGAAACTCTGCTCTTGGCAGCTATGAAACTTGTAGTGATGCCCTCGCTGGTCTCTGATCGGCAATATACCACTGCAGCATATGCACTCTTAGATGCATCACAAAACCCATGAAACTGATTTCTTCCAGAAAAGATTTGAAGTGACCGAGGAATCTCCAGAGCGTCGATGTTTAGAAAATCAGAGCGAATTTTGACCCAACGATGTGCAACATATTCCGGTACTTCATCATCCCAACTTAACTTCATTGGCCACAATTCCTGGAACAGCATCTTTATCATGACAGTAGATGGAGTTAGAAATCCTAGGGGATCAAAGATCCTAGACCCTTCCGACAATATGATGCGCCTAGTAATTCGAGAAGATGGTGGAAGCGAAACTGAGAAAACGAAACTATCGTGTAGAGGCATCCATCTTAACCCTAAAACTTTCACAGTTTTCGATGACTGAAAATCTAAGGGCGACATTTCTCGCGATTCTTCCGGTAAGGACTGTAAAAAGTCACAGCAATTACTGCTCCATTTACGTAAATTGAAACCAGCTGAGAGTAGAGTCGAAACTAGCTCCTTATGTAACGTTTGCAGCTCCTGAATACTATCTGCTCCCGTCATTACGTCATCGACGTAAAAATCGTTCAAGATGACCCTGGATGCTATTGGATGATGTTCCTTACTAAGGTTACCCAGTTCTTCTAGTGTCCTTACTGACAGATATGGCGCACAGGATGTTCCGTAAGTCACAGTCTTCAGTCGGTAGTGAGTTATTTCATTATTCACAGGATCCCTCCAAAGAACGCGTTGATAATCGCAGTGATTTCCTTGAACCCAGATTTGTCTAAACATTTTCTCTATATCACCTGATATAGCGTAGCGATGGCAGCGAAATCGAAGAAGAACAGAAACAAGATCTCTTTGGATGGGTGGTCCTATCAACAAGGTATCATTTAGAGCAGGATAATTGTCAGTTTTAGACGAAGCATCGAAAACAACTCGCAAGCTAGTGGTAGTACTATCCTCTTTAAAAACAGGGTGATGGGGCAAGTAAAAGCACTCTGATGTGGGTTTGTTGATCTCCAATATGGGTATCTTTTCCATATGCCCAAGGGTAAGATAGTCATTCATGAAAGAACAATACTTTTCCTTTAAGGAAGGATTTGAACGAAAACGATTCTCTGTTTGGCAAAGGCGTTTGAAAGCAGCATTAATAGAATTTCCAAACTCAATAGGTGGAGGAACCTTAAAGGGTAGCGCAACGCAGAATTTACCATCACTACCGCGGGCGTAGTTAGCAAGAAAATGTTCCTCTGCTTGAAGGTCGTCGTTCGAATGCGAATTTGTTATGGGAACCTCCTCCAATTCCCAGAACCGAGCTAGTGTTTTATCGATTTCCAGATTAGTGTGATAAGTGGAGACCCCAGAGTCCAAAGGCTTAATCGAAGAAATTGAAGAAATGTCTCCCCCTATCACCCACCCAAAGATAGTTGAAATCGCATCTGGATATCCCGGTTTTCCTGATAGTTTAGATCGCTCAAGTATATGGAAAACTTTATCCATTCCCAAAAGTATATCGATTTTCGAAGAAACGTTGAACTCGGGATCTGCCAGCTCCAAAGTGATATATGGAGAAACGTCAAAGTGGAATGTCTGATTTGGCAAGCAAGATGTTACGGTAGGAAGAATATATGCATTGAGATTGATGGACTTGTCATTTACCAAGGACTCCATATGTAAGCTTACGCATCCCCTAGTATTACCAATCCCTGTTGCCGAAACTGAGTTAACCTGAATACGAGCATGTTTGCGTTTCAATCCCAATCGTTGTACGCAGGCTTCCGAAACAAATGAGACTTGTGAGCCACAATCCAATAATATTCGGCACAGCTGATAATTTTCGAAAGAGTCCCGAACCTTGACAAGAGCCGTTGGGAGTAGCGTTGAAGACGATGTAGACGATAAAGATGTATCCTTCTGACTGAAATGTGTTACAACCGATGAGCTTGAGTGAGAGGGGTTATGCGAAGAAGACGAGGGTTTCGAAGATGGAGTTGGTAAATGAACTGTAGAGGACGAATCGAAAGATGACTGACCGGATGTTGGATGCAAGAGAGAGTGGTGTTTCCTCTGACAAGTACGACAGCTAAACTTGGATCTACATGTAGATACGCGATGACCTGCACGCAGGCAATTAAAGCACAGCATGGTTTTATTTATAAAATCGCGACTGCTCATTGCCAAAAATTGATCACAACGACTAATTTCGTGATCACCTTTACATTTAGGACATAGATTGGTAATAGAAGCTTGATGAACCTTTATTAAATTGTGGCGCGAAGACTGCGAACGAGATTTATCGCTTTGATGGCTTGCCTCAAGAACAGAGCACGAACTTTGTAAAAAGTCCAAAAATTCTTTAATAGTAGGAAAATCCGCATTCTTCTTTTCCTTTTTTGCCCAATTTTGACAAGTTTCCGAGTCTAACCTGGATAACAGAATTGAAATTAACCAAACGTCGCGTTTTTCAGCATCTTCCCCTAATGCCTTAAGTCCTCTCAACACCTCATCTGCGCAGTCTGTAAATCTCCTTAGGGTTGTTGCTGTAGGATTGCTAACCGACGAGATATTCATAAATTTACGAACTAGCGCACCTGCTATAATACCTGACTTGTCATAACGCGCCTTAAGTTTCTCCCACGCCTCTTTGTAGTTGTCGTCCGTTATAGCAATGTGCTTCAGCAAGTTAGCGGGTTCATCAACTAAGAAAGTCTTGAGAAAATGAAATTTCTGGCATGGCGTCAACACTTTATCCTTATCTACTGAGCTAACAAACATGTCATGAAACGGTTTCCATTCAGTAAAATCACCTGAGAATGGCTTTATATCAATTTTAGGTAAATGTCCAATCGACGAATTCCCCGTTGAGCTAGAACTTTCTGCAACAGATGCCGTTACACTCTTTGAAATAGAAATCATACCTTTCTCCTTGGTGGTTGCCACGTGCTTCTTGATGAGCGATATAACATTGTGATACTTCTCTTCGAAATCCGCTAAATCAGTCTCCAATTCTTCTAAAGCTGCATTATCCTCACTGACCTTTTCTACCATCAGATTAACAAGCGCGTGGTAGTCTGCCCATACCTGTGATAATTTCTCCAAACGTGATTCGCACTCTTCTAAAGTAGTTTTGTCATCAAGTTTCAATGCGAAGTTCCAAATGCGTGTAAAAGAACCTTTGACCACCGACCGCTTAGCCTTTAACACTTTCATCATGTTTTTTTGTCTTTGGATTGAATTGAATCAATTTGATACGGAACCGTTATCAGAGTTTAATCAGATTACACGGTTACAGACACACGAAATTCTTAAAGAGATCTGGCTGCGAAGGACCAAAATGTATGTTAAGATTAAAATGTTCGTTTTATTCACTTTATTTATTATAATATGTTTGCGATAGCATACTGATACAAAAAAATGAACACTGTACAAAAAAAGAGATTAAGAGAATTATCCATATGCTGATTGACCCACTCTCGTCTACGGCTTCTTGTCAACTGCGCTGTTATCTGCATGAGTACCGGTGTCGATTATGAGTGGCTTTGATGAAAACAGGTTGATGCTGAGCGTATGGACTTGTTTTTATCAGCTGCACATTTTAAATCCTAAACAGTGATGAAGTGACATGATTCCAGCTCAAACTACAATCTACTCTTATTACGGTCAAATCTCAGTTTCGGCGGGGTGTTGTCCGTGTTTTCGTATTTTTTTTATTGTTTAATTCATTGATACTTGCGTGTTAATAATAACGCTTAAAATAGATTAATTTATGTTGAGTTTCTCTAGTCGCATATCAACAGCTTTTTGGGCGACATGGTAGATTTAATTAGCGGCACCGCTAATCTGTCCTAGATCAGACCTCCTTGGTTGAAATAGATGAATGCTTCTGGGGAACACAGTCATTAAGGCGCACACTCTCGTGGTAGAGAAAATTGGGGTTATAAGCCCCGAAGATCAGGCTATTCATCGGTGTCATTGCTGTTGCAATGTGCCTTAGAATCATCTTGATCACAAAATTGTCCACTCTGATTAGAATCGCCTTGTTGTACAAGACCTCATTAGGATAGAAATAAGGAATAAATGCGTAAATTTCAAGTCCAAAAGTATTAGAGAAACCGTGTTCACAAGCTCAGAAGTCCTTGCTTTTATAATATTTAAGATTATGCTGAACTATCACACATGTAGTCAGGTTATTCCTTGTTAGGTAGCATGATGGTAATGTAATGATAATGGGTAAAAGCTGTAAGTTCTGTTTGATCTAAATTCAAAGAAAAGACAAATGTTAATTTGTTAAATATCCCCAATTGCTCGACACTGACAGTTGGTACTTGCTAGTTAGTTACTGGCTTCAAAATAGGCTTCGAATCTAACCCAGAGGAACGACGTAGTAGAAGGCCCCCCTACCGTAGCTGGCACGCACAAGTTCAAGGCGATCTTAACCAACTTGGTGTACGTAACTGGTGGCAATTAGATAAAAACCAAGCTAGATGGAGATGCTTGTTGGTCGAGTTCACTCCGAACTGTAGTGCTACTTAGCCTAGTAAGTTATTCACTTCTCACTGGTAGAGACACCTCGAATTAACTCCAAAACCATTCAACTTTCCTTGATTCAGAGGACTATATTCTTAATTAGATAGAGGGCGAGAGAGGGTCGCACGTGCATCTATATTCCATTCGTTAGCAATTTAATTAGGCTCAAAACTAAAGCAAATTCATAAAAATGGTAGCTCTTACAATTTCTATTAAGAATCGGAGAGGAATGTTCTTACAATTTCCCAAAGCTATTATTCAAAACTAATATAATAATTTTGTATGAAATCGACTGAAATATAGCAGAGAAATAGACTATATAAGATATACGTATATTGGAAAAAACTTAGCACGTCCTTTAGAAGCATAGTCTAAACCAACCCAAAGCCGTTTTCGAGAAAAGCGATGTTAAGGGACATGCAGATAGAAAGAAAGACGGCAGAAGTTAGCAGTAATGCATGATCAATTTAGTTATAAAAAATGTCTTCAACACCACTAGCTAGGGCAACATCCTGATAGCACTCACTACCTGTAGAAAATGATAGCCGGTTATTTATTATTACCGACGGTGAAATGAAGCAATACAAGGTCGGAGGTGGCGTTTCTCAAGGTTCCGTACCAAGTCCACTACTGTGCAATGGAATATCCTAAGATTGAGAAAAAGTGCGTGAAAGATAGTTGGCTTCACTGACGACATAACAATAGTTGCGGTAACCAAACTCCTCAAGAAATCAAAGTATGACCGCAACAAAGCTATTCGAATAGTTCGAGACTGGCTGACATTCACGGATCTACAGCTTGCAGAGGAAAAAACAAAAGTAGTGTTCATAGACAGGAGGAGAGTCATGGAGGTTATAAGAAACTATGAAGACCCGAGCCGGAGTTGATGTACCTTGGCGTGATTATAGACACATTGTTAATTTTTAAATAACGTTTGCTGCATGTAGCTGAAAAAGTAAGAAAAATAAAGATTATACCAAGACCAAAATAAAAAAAGAGACTGCTGTTAATAAAAGTTTCGGCATTGATAATGCTCTACTGGTCTGACATATCGGCCGGAGCCATGAAGCAAAAGAAGTATTACGCCAACAGAACAACGGCATCAACAATGACGGTAGGAAGGGATATTCTGGTATCACTAAGGGCACCATCTCTTTGAAGATGTCAGCAGAGATGGAATGACTCTGATAAAGGCAGTTAAATGAATAGGGGAAGTATAGAGAGTACAATTTCCATTTTTTAACTCAAATGCTTACAGGACATAGATGTTTCAGGATCTATTTCCACAGGTTTGGGCACGATGAGAACCCATATTGCCTAACCTGCACAGTCGAAAATTTGGAAAATTTTATACCTCATTGCCCGCGGTACCAAAAATAACGAAAAAAACTGGGGAGGACAATATTACCAGGTAGATTATGAGCATGGATGATAACTGGTTCAGACCGGTCCTTCAGTGTCTTTAGAGTATTTCCCACCTTCTAACCGATAGAAAGATAGACAGATGGACGAGCGACAATCTAAGTGGGGATAAAGGGAGCTACGACTGCACTTTATTTACTTACGAGTGAGTAATAGCAAGAATAGCGAAGATAAACTCACAGGTTATGCGAATGGAAAAGAATAATTCCTCCCTGTATGCGCACAGAGTCGCAGAGTATTTGCGCATATGTTCTTTAAGAGTGCATAGAACCTTGCAGAAGGATGAAATGTATCTATTTAATTCTAACGAAATTCTACCAATAAATCCAATCTGTAGTTGTCTTTCCATAGGATGTTCAGAGTTAAATTGTAGGCTGGAGTAATTGGACAGGAACTAGTTGGTCCATTCGTCGTTTTTTTTATATTAACTTGTGTGTAAGAGTAATGAAGAGAAAAGATAGAAAAGCGATATTTTTGGTATATTGGTTTGGTATATTAGGTCTCAGTACATGCTTACTCTAAGGATAAGTTTAAACTAGTTGAGACGCATATGCTGTGATAAGGTCTTATAAGGTCTTATAAAAACTTGAATAGATCTGATTGGCACGACAATCACTCAGTATCCCAACACATTACCCTTACACCATGCCACCCACTCTTCCAATATATGCAATTTTTGGTGGTCAACCTATCACATCTGGAAATAATAATGTTTCAGTGAGATAGGACTACCTATGTAAGTTACTTTCTTTTGGAATATTGGATTGAATTCAAAAGATGGATTGGACGACATGGCCCATCTCTCATCTTCAAAAGCTCCTATAAGCAATACAGAGCCTGCTGGTGTTACACGTATGCATTGATTATACTATAGAAATTTGACCAACTTTTCCGGCAGTTCAATATGCAGGGAGTCTCTAGAAAATCATTTTGAACAATCTTTATAAAAATAACAAAATTCTGAGTGGCACAGAAATTTGAATTCTCCTGATTCAAATCAGCTTTCAAGGAAGCAGTCCTTTAATTATATCCAAGCATAGTTTCAATAAAAACAGCTGATTACCCATAATCTCACTTTAGTTCGTTAATTCACCCAAAGCACGCCCATAATTCAATTGCGGTGATCAACTTCAAATTGAATTGTATCCCCACTATGGCATGAAAGATTCGTGGAACGCAAGCCACTTATCCAGCATTCAATTTCGTTCACTCCCTCCTCCAGAAAAAGGACAGAGCTTCCTTTAGTGTTCCTTAAACTTTTCTTTATTTTTTCCGGTTTTTTCTCATCTCATATATGTACGTGTGTGATACTCCATTACGTGCCAACTACGAGTAGCCTGTCATATAATGCCTGCCGCAGACTCAGCCAAGGCGACGGCAATTCATACGAGATTTCAATCTGCAGGAGCGCAATGCACACAGTATATCAACTAAATTGTCGTACAGGCATTATCCTGAGATTCATTTTCACACAGGAACCAGAAACACAAAACAAAAAGAAGAAGAAACACAAAAAGAAACTAGAGAGATTAATTTGTTCACTCGCATTGTCTTCAGCTCTCCCCCGAGATATACGACAAGGAGTATGCACACACGTAGAACTACAAGTCATCTTTATCATATCCTTGCCGGATATTCCCACTCGGATCCTTTTGAATTGCACTTCCATTACTTGCACACATACGTTGTTGATGCCATCTGTTATCCTTTATCCATTCTTTTCTTAGAGGCCAAAACAAAAGTCCCTAAACCATCTAACAAAGATCCTTTGGCAATCAAAGAGACGAACTTACTTGAGCACAACCAAAGGAAGCCCCAAGGTAATTGCAGAGACGACGACGCCTGTTCCCTGCCCCACAAAAACACAATGAAACGCAATACAAAAAAAAAAGTTCAAACAATAAACAACATAAACAACCAGGCTCGTCCCTAAAGCCTTGCGTTTTGGTGTTTTCCTGTTCATCTGGTCCGCACAATGCCAGAGCAGGAGGAAGGCACCCAGTCCCAAGCTGAAGGATCCAACTTTAGCCTTTACTCCTTATTCATATTTCAGGAAGCGAGGCGCAACAAAGGTTTTGTGCTGTTTATCTCTCAGTTGTACACAGCGCGCGAATCCTGCTGCCCGCCCCAGCGTAGTTAAACAACAGTGCAATGCACTTTTAAATAGTTTTTGTTATTATTGTCGATGCGGCAGGAGGAGGAGTAGTAGGACAGGCGGAGGTATTGTGCTGAGGTTCTCTGTTATGCCTGGAATTGCTTCCTAGATAATTTAAAGTGTGCGGAATGGCTAGCTGGCGGGCATGGCGTTTGCTGATGGTTGTTTCTCAAAATGTTGTACACGTTTCAAACAGGGAAACGGCGTCGGTCCTCATTGGAAGGTCCTTTCCGGTTTTGTTGTTGTTGCTTTTTGCAGCTTTTATTTGCTTTTTGTTATTTGTTTGAGGAGTCGTTGTACATTTTGATGTAGTTGAGGCAAACAACGACGCCTTCGTTGGTCGTACCGTCGGAAGGCAGTAAAAATCGTAAATTTATTTGCTTAAGGATGAAGGAAGGAAGACGGAATTTATATCTTTTTTGTAGAACTTTGGGCTTGTAAACTTCGGATTGATGGTTATGAGGTAATGCGTTTATTATCGTGTAGATTTATGAGTTGTATGACGGAATTATGAATGCGAAAGCGTTGCTCGTGTTATCTATATACGAGCAGATAAGTTGGTAAGGAACTTAAAATATGTTCATATGTATGTGATTAAAAGGCAATGGAAATCATGGGGCCAGTCCAATCTACAATTGCAAAATGTTTAGGTTTATGTTTGGGCTACGTAATTCTAGCAAGTGCACAGGACTATGTATTGTGGTGACACGATATACGTATAAGTGCGGAATGATATAGTTTGACCATTATGTTACCGTTTGGACCAAACTCTCTCAGCTCTCTAAATGTGGTTAAACCATTCGGTCTTGAATATGGTCTTGCAATTACTTTGGTAGCAAGTATAAAAAAAAAAAGTTTATTCTTCTTATTTGTACAAATATGGACTAATGGCGTATTTATAAAAAGAGAAGAGCATAGAAGTGCCATCCATCGAATATAGTGCGAAACAGCTCCGATATAGTGGTCTGTGGTTCGAACAAATGATTAGCAGCACTAGAATCACTAGGTTTGTTTGACTGTATTGAGTAAATGAAATGAAAGTCAGAACTGAAATTTCTTTGAAAACCATTAAGTCGAATATACGCCATCTTAATCGTATATCGTATAATCGTGAACATTGTGACGGAGCTTCAACTAAACATTTTGTTACAGAAATATAAACTGAAACACTTCCAATCAGTTGCAATTTCTCTACGCGTGCTCCAGATAGCTCAAAGGAGCACTAACATAGGTACTTAAGATCTCTTTTTCCTTGCATCAGAGCCAGATAGCTATGCCATGGAAATGTGAACACCGTTGGGGAATTCGGACCATGTTCTAATATCAATATTACTCTCGCTAACGACTTTAATGGAAGAACAACAGGATCGCTGTCATTGCATTAGGAATCCCAGCCTGACTGAGAGATGATTTTTAGGTACGTATATTTTGACGGAGAACCCATCGCCCGAGTATTACTTTTTTAAATGGAGTTTTACATTTACCACAAGAAATATTCAACAAGGATTGCCCTCACTGGGATCAGAGCCTACAGACAATCGCACTCGAACTCAAATAAAAAAATTTGATCTAGCTTCGTGTGTCTATGGAAGAAAACTCACAATGATAGTCACTAAAAAATTATTTCAATGTGCCAATGGCTCATACCGTTTCAGGTCAATCACCTGTCACTCTTTCCTTCATCTTAAGAGTATCACTAGCAAAAACTTTTAATGATAAGGTGGAGTTCGATTCTTAATGCGGTGAAAGGCTAATTCTATACTAGGTTTCCTCAAATGAAACTCAAGAGATTTTACTGATCCCTACACATTAAAAACTCTTTTCATTTCTTTAGTTAGACCTCACTTGGAGTACTTCACCATTATTTGGAATCCTTAGAATTTCCACTCCTCAAATTGAAAGAGTACAGAAAAGTTTTAGCAAAGTTTTATTTTTTTTTTTTCAAATTAAATTGGCGAATCGAACGCCTTCCTATAAATCCAAATTGTTGTTGGTTAACCTAAAAACTTTAGAATGTCGTCGTAAATATTTTTGCGTTATGTTTGTCAGAGACTTAATTCATCGTCAAATTCAGTGTCCTACCTTGCTATCAATTATCAATGCTTGATTTTTATTCTCCCTCTAGGACTCTACACGGACAGTTCCACTTTCGTGAAAGAATACACCGAACTAACTACGCTCAAAATGAGCCAATTGCTCGTTGCATCAATGAAGCTAACTCTGTATTAGCATTAATAGGTATCTTTGAAAATTGTTCTAGACTTAAATTTAAGAATAATCTACTATTAACCTTATCTGATAACGTTTGATTGAAGTTTTCTATCTTATTTATTATAATTGCTTATGAAAAAAATATTTAATGAATTGTATTCATTGAATGTATGTAATATGTTTTGTATCCCAAATACGTCGTACTTTTGTCATTTAGTCTGTAAGAGATTATTATACTTTAATTGATGAAATAAATAAATAAGAAAGTAGAGATATTTGGATTACAAGAGGCCACTGGACCAGACAGAGCACTGGCTATAGATTCAACAACCAATGACGAGAACTAACAGCTTTTCCTTGTAAATAAGCTTTTCTCCGTGTTTTATGCACGGAAAATGTCATCCTGCTAAAAAAAGGAACAAAAAACTTGTGAAGAGAATGGTCATTAATTGTCAACTGGAAACCTAATGGGCTATGTTATTCACTTACATATGTCATTTTAGATTCTAGACCCATAAGCCTGTCCTCCTTTGTTTTGAAAACTTTAGAACGTATCCTAGACTTCCATATCCGCGATAACCTGAGTTCTCCACTGTCGAAATCGCAGCATGCGTATCTCAAAGGGCGGTCCACAGAAACTGTTCTTCATGAGGTCGTGCGTACAGTGGAAAAAACTCTTCACTACAAAGAATATACTCTCGCCACATTTCTTGATATAGAAGGAGCCTTCAACAACATTTTTACTGAATCTATTCAGGAATCTCTCACCGAGTTAGGTGTAGAAGGCTTTATTAGCCAATGGATAGTTTCTATGCTCAGTACTCGTATAATCCAAGCAACACTAGGCAACAGTAGTACAACTAAGACGGTAAACAGAGGAACTCCACAAGGCGGAGTCATCTCCCCCCTGCTCTGGTTAATGGCGATCAATAAAACCTTGGTGCGACTTGATAGGGAGGGTTTTAAGGTGGTTGCGTACGCGGATGACATGGTTATACTAGTATCAGGAAAGTTCCTCTCCACGATAAGTCAACTCATGGAGAGGGCTCTGGATAAGGTACACTCATGGGCTACGAGCTGTGGCCTCGGAGTAAATCCGGAGAAGACTGAAATGATGCTGTTTACCACTAAAACCAAGGTACCGGCATTCACCCCCCCCAAACTAGATGATCAGCCTCTCTCACTTTGCTCCAGTGCAAAATATCTAGGCACGGTTCTAGACCCGAAACTTAGTTGGAAACTCAATATAGAATAGCGAATTAAGATGGCAAGCGTAGCCTTCTATGCCTGTAATAAAACATTCGGTAAGAAATGGGGACTCCAGCCAAAGATGACCCTTTGGATGTACACAGCCGTTGTGCCTCCAATTCTTACTACCATCGTTTGGTGGCCAGCTTTGAGCAAAAAGTACAATATCGACAGAATAAAAAAAGTACAGAGATCGGCGTGCGTGGGTATCACAATGAGCAATGAGGTCTTGTCCAACAGATGCTCTCAGTGTGATCCTGCATCTGATCCCTCTCGAACTACACATCAAAGACACAGCTATATGCAGCGCAGTCCGGCTCAGGGAATATGGATGCTGTACCACAAGGCCATTTGGTCACGGCAAGGTCCTGGAGACGATTCCAAGTGAACTGGTTGTGCCCTCTACCGACTACACGATACCCAAACTCAACTTCAGAAAATCGTTCTTAGCAAAATTCCCTTCCAGAGAAGAATGGAAGAACGGAAGCGTTACCTGCAACTATGATATAGGGATATACACGGACGGTTCGAAGATGGACTGCGGAGTCGGCGCAGGCATCTTCTCTGACCAGCTGAATATATCAAGGTCCTTCCGTCTCCCAGACTCTGATAGCGTTTTCCAAGCGGAACCTCTGGCGATTCGAGAAGCCTGCCGCCTGCTAAACAATCTTCCAACATCTAACCACATCATCGCTATTTTTTCGGATAGCCAGGCTGCCATCAAGGCCATTGATGCAGTCTGCATCTCTTCAAAACTGGTAGAGCAATGCCGGTTTGAATTGAATCAACAAAGCACTCACTCGAGAATCACTCTCATCTGGGTCCCAGGGCACAGCAACCATGAGGTAAATGAGCGTGCTGATGAGCTGGCCAGGCGAGGGTCGGCCCTTAACGGCTCTCTAGCAGAAAGAGTCGACATTCCGCTTGGTGCCGTTAAGGGCTATATTCACCTTCACTTCCTCCAGCTATCCAATCGCGGGTGGAACAACCTCGCAAGCTGTGTCATATCTAGGAAGACGTGGCCCAGTATCAACAAACCCAGGTCAAAAAAGTTACTAGGCAAACCAAGACCAGTTATTGCCAAAATCATAGCTATTATCACAGGCCACTGGCCAGTTGGAGAGCACGCGGCCAAGCTTGGTATCCCCTACAACACCTTTTGTAGGAGCTGCAAGGATAATAATGAGGAAGAATCTCTATGTCATTTCCTTTGCAGATGTCTGGCCCTGGCGAGGATCAGACAACAAACTCTTGGCAAACCCTTCTTCGAGGATCTGAGAGAGATAGCGGACAAGAGGATTGGAGAACTAATCCTCTTTCTGAACTCCACGGGCTGGGTTTAAACTTAACATCATCTTTAACTAGCCACTACAACAGGTAGACACGAGTCCGTGGTAACAAAACGACACACTTTAAGCGCTAATTGGGTTCTTTTTGGACCGCCACATTATCTACCTACCTACATATGTACATCAGCCATGGAACAAATTGGGGTATACGGGACAAAGCATTCGTCGAGTGGTGCATAGAGCAAGATATCTAAGTACTACACAACAGCTCTGTGTATGGGTGGACAATTCTCTTCAGATTTCTTTTAAGTAAACACCGCAGTACCTCAGGGGTCAACTCTATAACCTACTTTATTTCTACGTCATTTTAGTGATTTGTCAAAGTCAACATATAACAAGATAATAGCATCTTATTCTAAGAGCACCCCTTCCGACCTCGCCGACGATCTTAAGCAGTTTCGATTGTGTTGTCTCATCTAGGAACACTATTTGCTACTTAAGAAATCTAAGGTTTTCTCGGGCTTTTTAAATGAATTGACTCGCCATCTTTAGTTGGAGTAGTTTATAGGTGTTAGGTGTTAGCTAGAACTAAGGTATTATACTCCAATTATTGAACAGCGCGAGTTGTAATGCCTAGTATGAGTACATATAACATCTTTTCAGTTTTTCACGCTTGCACTAATTGCACGAAAGCACTTTTGCAATGCCTTAGTGGAGTGTGATCAGGCGAGCTTGTCTATCTTCGAAAAACAGGCCGATATTGGACTTTGTTTATCTGCAATGTAATAACTATAACAAGTTCGTTTAATCTTGATTGACTTCCAGAAATTAATATTTCATATAACGTAAGCACAAAATTGTATAAGTTTGTCAATTAGTTTTAATCACTTATTGTATCGAGTGCTGGTATACTCAAACTTTCTTAACAAAAACACAATTTAGCGGAATGTTTTGAAATGTGAGTCTACTGTTTAAAAATTATCATAGGAATTAGTGGCAACTATGCTAATAAAATAAAAATTGATAAAGATTAAAGATATTCAGTTAAAAAAGTTTTTTGCTTTTGTTTTTTCTTTACTAACCTAGCGAATTTTTGTCAGTTTCCTCATATATGGGCAGAGTCAAGGTAGGGTAGAGTCGCTAAATGCATCCTCTGCGCACTTGTTTACGTTAGAAACCTCATTCCGTAAGAATGTGAAATAAATTATCACAAAACAGAATGTTTTTCAATTTTCTTAAAATCCTAAGCGTTTTAAATCCGACATTACCGAACATTTAAGATACTGTCCTGTTTCTATTTCATCTTCTTTCCCACAAAAGTTAGACTAGGTTACAGTTCTTACAGAGGGGCCATTTGATCCATTGTAATTACTTTTTACTTGTGGTTTATTTTATCCTTCGGTTGGTTTTGTTTCGAACCAACCTTTCCTTTACAAGGTTCTCTAGTCATCAAAAAGTCTACTTCCCATATGTTAGAAATAACCTGTTTGAATGGACAGTCAAAAAGTAAGTGATTGATAGTTTCTATTTCTTCCGTATCCTGACAGCTTCTGCAGTAGTTAGGTGAAATGATGCTACATAAGTCTAGTGACCAATGCACTTATTGCACAGTGTACTGTTGGTTCATCCATTAAGGTTTCTAGTTTAATTTTTGTTCATTGACAGTAGACTTCTTTTTCATTCAATTCTGGGCATAAGCTATGAAGCACGGTCACTTCTGGTAGACCAGGTGATGTTGATGATTCATCTTACTCTGAGGTCTATTTCTTTTTTCAGCACTTTTATAAGAATTCTACTGACATGTGAATATATTTTGTGTTTGATGCCGATTCTTTTCTAGCTAGGTTATCTGGTATCTTACTCCTATTCGTGAACCCAGCAGAAATTGACTTTCTAGGTATTATAAATTCTGTTTAAGCTTTGTTTGTAACTGGAAACTACTTTTGATATATTTCGCTGGCCAGTCACTTGATTGGAAGAATACACATTACAATTATACGTAAAAAACGGGACAATCAGACTTTTAACTGGACGTAATTTCATGCTGGGAACAAGCAAATGAGATGAACATCTCACATCTAATTGCATCAGAGACAACATCATAACAACTTAGGGATGAGTTAATACTGAAACCCAAATATTTAACCTTACTGACATACGGGATGGTTTTACCACCTAGTTCAATCGCCGGAAAACCAAATGAAATAACTTGAGTTCTCGAGAGGATCATAGCCTCAGTTTTTAAGGGAATAAGCATTTATTTATTTAATATAGCCCAGCATTGAATCCTCAATAAACCTTCATTAACTCGAGCAACGCAGTCTTCTATCAAACCAATAGGTCGAGCTAGGTATATTGAAACAACATCAGCACTTTGCAGTGAACAATTGATTCAGGGAGGTCGTTAATAAATATCAAGAACAGTAAGAGTCCCAAAACTGAGTCCTGTGGCACCCCGGAATTTAGAACAAAATGTAAGGATGTTCCGCTTTCAGTGTCTGCGATCTGCACTCTATTTCTGAGGTATGCAGTAACTGAAAAATTAAACTTATTTCTAAGTTTAACCAGCAAACTTGAGTGATTAATGCTGTCATATGCTTTGTTGAATTATTATATTCACCGTTACTCCATTGATTCTCTTGAGTTAACATAGGTAAATGTGGCTAAGGATCTTGGTATCGTTTTTGATCAGGCGTTAGCTTTTTGCGATCATGTGGATTATATAACGTCAAAAGCTAACTCCATGGTTGGCTTCATCAAAAGAAATACTGTCGAGTTTTCTAATCCTCACTCACTGATAACCCTTTCTATAGTCCTTGCTTGTTCTCTTCTGGAATATTGTGACATCGTTTAGTGTCCTTTTTACCAGGTGCATATTAATCGTGTGGAAAGAATTCAAAGACGATTTTTCAAATTTGTTTTTTTCAAAATGCGCTGGAATTTTTCGCTGGAATACGATGCTAGATGCCAACTGCTAGGTTTAGCTAAGCTGCTTAATAAAAGAAAGATCCACGATGTAATGTTTGTGAGAGACCTCCTTTGTTATCATTTAGAAAGCCCTTGCTTGTTAGCTGTAATCCCCATTTATGCTCCAGAAAGGCCAATGAGGCAAAGAGAGTTTTTTTTTCGCACAATACATAGGACAAACTACAGATTGAATGAGCCTATATCTAGAGCTATTTCAAATTTTAACTCAGTTTGGTCTATTGTAGATCTAAGTTTATCCAGAACTATGTTCAAAATCACATTATTTAGTTTCATTGGTTAATTAAGTAGGTAAATTTATATCATCATATTTATTTTATTTTTTATTACCATTGTAATCTCTTTTTTATTTCAATCTGTTAAGTTATATCACTTGTAGATGAATTAAATAAATAGATTGTCTGAAATAGATTGTCTAAATTCTAAAAGAACCATAAGCCCAAATTTGCCAGCATCAAACGCCTTCGCACTGCATCCGTCAATAGCAACCGCTCAAACCTACTTAACATCACAGGCTCAAGGTTCCCCAAGTGCGCCAACAGTTTAGGGACCATCTTGCCTTAGAAGCAGAAGCAATCAGCAGCATAGAGAACATGGATGACCACTGGAGAGCTGTGAAAAATGCTTTTGCGACTGGGGCACGCACTTATATCGGTAAAAAGCAACTGGAGACGGATCGATGAGCGTACAGCAATCAAGGCTCGGATTGCAGCGGCCTCAGCAGTAGAGAGAACCGAGCTTGAAGCCTAATACAGTGCAAAGAAGAAAGAAGGGCAACGTAGTGTGAGACGTGACAAACGTCAATATATCAACTCACTGGCCTCAAGGGCTGAAGAAGCAACGGGTAGGTGCGACAGTAGGACTGTTAACAGCATCACTTAGGAGCTCATTGGTGGTCGAAACTCCAAACTACATCCAGTGCAGAGTCTAGACGGACTAGGATTAGCTCACTAGATGGAGAGAACATTTTGCTACAGTGCTAAATCACTTAGACGCTGGCGGTATGATCTCGAATTCGAATGAGCAGTTCAAAGCAACAAATTCCCGAATTCGCACCGCACCTCCCAGTAAAACCGAGATGATAACAGCAATCAAGTCCGTCAAGAAGAACAAGGCGGTGGGTATTGATGGCATCCCTGCCGTGCTATTTCAAGCGGCGCCAATCTACTTCCACATCGGATAATGGATCTTCATCTGATGAACCAAAATCTAGAAGCTGAGGCAAACAAAGTGGGGCTAAAAATAAACAGAGCCAAAACGAAAGCCCTGAGCACTTCTTCTAACAACCGGGCTCAACTTAACATGGCCGGACAGGAAGTCGAGAAAATTGATAACTTTCTTTATTCAGGAAGTGTGGTCTCGGCTAATCGCGGTGGCACCGAACTGGATGTGTGCAGCAGAATCTAAGGCTGCGTTCGGAATGCTATCTAAAATCGGGAAAAGTAATGTTGTCAGCTTAAGAACCAAGCTGCGATTGTTCCGCTCCAACGTAGAATCAGTGCTGCTTTATGGGTGCAGTACTTGGAAGGTGGCCATTATTAACACACGCAAGCTGCAAGTCTTCGTAAACAAATGTTTAAGAATCATCTTGAGGATTTTTTGGCCGAACCGCATCTCCAACGAACAACTTTATCTGAGAACGGGCCAATAACCTATAAGCATTACTATGCGAAGAAGAAAGTGGCAATGAATTGGACACACCCTACGGTGCGAAGACAACTCCATTGCGAAATACGCCATGCAGTGGAATTCGCTTACCCAGGCAGGCAGAATAGCGGGACGCCCTAGGCAAACGTGGCACAGAATAGTTGAGGAGGAATCGAGCTCTTTAGGAATGAGTTGGAGGCAGCTCAAACGCGTTGCAGAACTTCGAACAAGAGGGGTTAAAGGATTTAAGTAAAAAAAATTAAGTAACATGAGGACCATTTAGAGCACTGTAAGAAAGGGTGAAGAACCGGCTCATATCTTCTGGATTTAACCAATACTTAAATTTACTTCTATCCACAGTTACACCTTCCGCTCTGAGGTTTCTCCAGAGTTCTTTTGAGCTAAATGATCAAGTCTTTTTAATAAATACGTTCTCTTAAGCGAGCGAATTGCAGCAATGACGTTATTACGAGCAACCGTGTATTGCCTTCTATCAAACTCTGATGGATTTATTTTATATGTCTAATTAAAACGCTCTCTCTCCCTAATACGTAACTTAAATCGTTGTTCTACCAAGGGAAATATTAAGGTTTCACTAGTGACAATAGGAAAGTAGTCATTGAAGATCTTACAATAGAATTAAATAGCTCAACTTTGTCACTAATGTCAGGTGAACTATAAATTTCGTGCCAGTTAAAGTCGCTAATGTTTCATTGAAGTCCTGCTAAATCAAAGCTTTGAAATGGTCTGTTAGTACAAAAACCACTGTCACGTACTTCGTTAACATGAAGATCAAGACAGCAAAATAAAAAATCATGAATAAATTCAGAAGTGGGGCTAACTTGATCATTACCGAGAATTCTGCGCTTCCTATTATGGCGAAGTTATGATCTGAAAACAAGCGATCAACCCTCCCACTTCACTGCATTTCCACTGATCCGCCTGTGGGGTTCGCTTGGCTATAGTTCCAAAACATTCGGCTTCAATGAGAGTTTCAGAGCAATCCCGCTCAGCTTTGGAATATTAAATTCATCAAGTTTCCTCCTTTAAGTGAAGAGAACTATTTCCCCTTTTCCAGACCATTCAGCTCAGCAGATTCCATGAGGTTGCACTTTCCCACCTCTATTCCATCAAAACTGTACTGGAAGCATTATGGAGCAATCCCTTAGGCCTTGATGGCAACGTAGGAAGAAAAGAAATTAGTTGTAATTTAGTTCCAATAAACTTATCACTTTTCAGAAATCATTTCATTTCCATAATAAAGCCCAACGAATATCAGACCCTGCACTGAATAATTGCACCTTTGGTTGTAAAGCCCCAGCCCTAAGTCAACAAATCCTTATAAACGTCATTTTATAGAAGGATTCATCCGTCTGAAATAGCATTCAAATCACTGTCCAACACCGCAATAAGACACCAACTAACTTCTCCACAAAAAGAAAAGGTAACCAGCCACAAAATCAGTTTCCAACTTTTTCCCGTGTAAAATTTATAGCTTCGCTCGAATCCGATTAAAGTCCTTTCCATGAGTAATAACCGAATTGATGTCAGAGTGTTGTCCTCCTTCATCCTTGTGCTCGAAAGGAGGTTGCGTTTTTGTAGTGCGAATTTTTATTTATGAAAATCCATCAATTTGTGTGTCAGGATAAATTTACGTAAGGGGGCTTCTTTCAAATTGACGGATTGATTTTTATCCGTATTTCATTACGACCATTAGGAAGGAAGCAGTTCAATGGCCCCTTCTCATTCACAGGAGCGGAACTTGGATGTATAGAACGCTTTTTTTGCTTATCCTGTTTTATGAATGTCATGGGAAGCATTTTAAAGGATTATGTGTTCTTTGGTCCTTTTGTTTTATTACGTTCCAGGCGTTGACAAATTGACATCAAATATTCGAACAAGCGCGCTCTCGCTCGCAAAAAAAAAATGAAATTAAATTTTCATCAGATTTAGGGGAATCCTTTATCCCAGCGACGACAACGACGCAAAATTCCATTTTCCTCTTCCACACAGTGGAGGGCCCAAAAAAAATTTCCGGAGAATAAATTATTAACATGACAGTGCGCTGTGCTGGTTTTTCCTGGGCGCCCGCCCCCACAACACAATATCCTGCATCTGCGGCGGGTGGTCGGTCGGTCGGTCGGCTGGTTAGCATATTGGATCCTTTGGGTTCGGTGTTTTGAGTGTACGGGAGTGTGTGCGCCGGGAATAGGGTCAGGAGGACACTTTTCTGGTTTTCTACATAGAGTACGACGGGTGGAAATCATATGTCATACCTATAATTGGCACACGAAGTCGAACCGCATGACAGGATCAGGACTAAAATCTGTGTGCGCCGGTCGACTTTTTTTTTTCTTCTTCGTTGTTTGTTATGTGAAAGAGTGACAATGCACTCGTTTGGTACTCCTAACGAACTGAGTGCAATGTCCTTTAATCTGTTTTTTTAGGTCTCAGCGGTAATATCCTTTGTTTCCTTGTTTCTTGTTATTATTTGTTGAAGTTGATGTGCTTTTCTGTGTTCTAGAGGAAATCTTCTGAACAGCATTATCATTAACAGCTTGAGTATGCTATGTGTGTACAGCGAGTCAGAGGGAGAAAACAGGGACATCACGCATTTTAATAGAATACTAGAGCAGGGTGCCCTTTTTGGCTGATGATGGCATTCCTTTTGACATTCATGTCCCTGGTTCTACTCCTGCCACAGCATATCTGAATGTGATTTGTGATTTAGTGCATGGGAAATGAGTTCAATATCAGAGGACACAGAGCGCAAAGTGTGAGGAAGAGGTCGGACATTTCATTAAGTTAGCTGGCGCTGATTTTGCCACCACTAGTTCGGGTGCGCCTGCTGATGCCGCTGCTGCAGTGACCTTCAATGGTACCGATGCTGGTGGTTAGAGCCGCATTTGCATGGTCGCACATTTAATTTAATGAAATGAAAAATATGATTTTCATGGGAAAATTATTTCATAATTTAGGTTAATGTTCCCTAATGGGGCTCTGTATGCAGTGCGCATTGCTTTGAATGGGACATGGAGTTTGTCTGGCATTTAATGTGATCCCAAAGCACTCGTCGCAAGTATAATGGTTGATTGGAATACAGTCGTTCTCGGAACAAAGCAATGAGGTTAAATGTTATTTTAGTAGACATGTGTGGTTTAAAACTGTTGTATGATGCTGGGCTAAAATTTAACAATGGTCAATTAAATCAGGATGTCGAGAGGAGCAAAGCATTTATGAGGATGAGTATGATATTTTGAAAGTTTTCAGCAATTTCTGCACTTAACGGCTGCTATATAACTTATGGATTGGCGTAGATAGAAGATCGTGTGGGAAAAAGTAAAAGATGGGCCAAAACGGTTAAGCAGAAAAGAGAGTCCACACATTTTTCAGTGTTTGTCGTTTACGATTTAGTTTAACCTAAAGGTAACTATTTCTCTTAACAGATATCAGCGCTTTAATAGGTGTCATCACTGGACACTGTCTAATAGGCAAGCATGCTACAAGGCTAGGCCTTTTAGCGATCGACTTTTGAAGAAGCTGCATGGATGAAGAAGAGGAAGAAACTATTCCTCACATTCTTTGTTTCTGCCCAGCTCTCTCCCGAAGAAGGAAGCTTCACTTAGGAGCCCCCTTTTTACGAACAAAAGAAAAATACCAGAGTTTGGAACCCCTTCTGTTGATGGTATCCCACTCAGATTATCCGACAGCGCAAAATACCCGAGCCTCATACTGGACGAAAAGCTCAATTGGAGATTA
This sequence comes from Brachypalpus laphriformis, assembly GCA_945910035.1. Taxonomy (NCBI): domain Eukaryota; kingdom Metazoa; phylum Arthropoda; class Insecta; order Diptera; family Syrphidae; genus Brachypalpus; species Brachypalpus laphriformis. The sequence continues at coordinate 12,256,287 of OX246753.1, read as the reverse complement.
AATATAGAGGAAAGAATTAAGAAAGCAACAATTGCCTTTTACTCATGTAGTCGAATTTTTGGTAGAATCTGGGGACCCTCCTGCAGACTCATACTGATTTACGGCAATCTGTCAACAAAACCATCAACTTAAAGGCAATCACCAAAGTCCAAAGACTAGTGTGCATTGCCACTACCAGTGCAATGAGGATAACCCCAACCGCAGGACTCGAGGCTATTCTCAATCTGCTACTGCTAGACATCTTTATGCGCACATCAGCAGCCATTAATGGTATGAGAATTAGCCAGTCAGCAAACTGGAAACCAAATAGAATAGGTCACTCGATGATCCTACTTAATTACATTGGCCTCGTGCCCATAACGGACTACATGACGTCATATTTAGACTTTGTAAGGCCTTTTTCTACAGCCTACCCTAGCAGGGAAGAATGGAAAAGCGGTCATATACCAAATGCCAAATCTATAGCCATCTACACAGATGGGTATCCATTCGACTTTCAGACCACAGCATCATCTTCCAAGCAGAGGTCTAAGCAGTGGCAGCAGCCGCCCGTGAGTCTGCGGTAAGGGCAATACCGCCAGAAGTTATCACTATCTTTATCGACAGCCAGGAACTACAAGAGCGATTACTGCCATAGCAATTAAATCGAAGCTTGTGAAGTGTTTTCGAGAAGAGCTCAGGGTTCTTGGAATACAGCACAAGATATCGCTCTACTGGGTCTCTGGACACGAGCGTATCCCGGACAATGAGAAAGCCGACGAGCTAGCAAGAATCGGCTCAGCAGCTCTACTAGAACAAGTTGACCCCGTGTGTGTATCCCGCCTTGCACACTCAAGCTCGTTGCAGGGAATAAAGCCATTGAAGAGGCGAATACAAGCTGGACCTCCATGGAAACTTGTGCCATCACCAGAAAGCTATGGCCATCCTTCGACAAAGCAAGGACCGAGAGAATTTCTCCGAAAGATAGGGAATCCCTTTCCACCCTCGTGGGCATCATCACGGGGCACAACACTCTGCGGTACCACTTAAAAAACTACGCCTGACGAAGGAGGAATTCTGTAGAGGCTGTGACGACGAGGAAGTTTTTGAGACCACTACCCACTTCCTGTGTCACTGTCCGAGTCTTCAAAACTCAAGAAAAAAGTTCCTTGGTAAATATTTCTTCCAGGATCTCGCGGAACTCTCCGGCGTTTTGACAGGAAAAATACTGAACTTCATCAAATCATCAGGGTTGTTTGTATGCAGAAACGAAGCAAGTGATTGGGTTTTGTATAATTTTTTCCGGTTTTTCACTAGGCCTCAATAGGTAAGAGATTACTTTTTCCCCTATGGGTATCACAATGGGTCAACGGTGACCTGAGTGTGACAGAGAGCGTCTCTCTCTGCCTGCCCACATACCTAACCTAACCTAGGAGTCCCCTACTGCAACGACTTGGGCGACCTTTTAAGTACCGATATTAGGAACATCTTATGCTTCATAAGAAGCTAGAAATGGTTTTAGCGAGGAGGTAGAGAGATTTTCTCCCATGATCCACGTGGTATCACAATGGACCTTTTATTGGTCTAAGCGTGTTGGCGATTCTCAGCTGGCATCCATTCAACTTAACCTAACCCAAAGGTATCTAGGCAGATCGAAGCCAGGTTGTGCAGAAGTTGGATTTGAGATTTGCTTTGTGGAGGCAGAATATTACGAGTATGTCCATATTCTGATTGACTTACCTTTCGTGTCAAAGCCACTTGTAGCCAACATATGCAAGCAATGCAATAGTCAAAGTCACTTTGAATCACCATATCTCTGTTTGTTCTCTTTAATTGTTGGACGCAATATATTCGATTTTCGAGAGTCGCCAGTGGTTAAAGTATAAGCCTATTTTTCGAAGATCAGCCTTTAGCCATTTTCCGTGGATGACACCGATTTATCCGGTATAACTGCTCACTTTACGCCTCAGAAATATGTGAGAATTGGGGCTAACACGAAAGTTCAAAAAACAAAAGAGTGTGCTTTAATCGACAGAAAAGTGGGGAATCTTTTGAAGTCACAATCTAAGAAGGCTAAAGGTAAAGTTTGCCTAAAATTTAGTTCATATCATTATATATGTAGGCGTGTTCAACCCAGTAATCTTTAATACAATGAACTGTACTGAGATATGTATGTAGTGACTGACATAATAGGACACTAATCTACCTAACCCTAATTACAGATAGAAGCAGTTCCGGAGACTAGTCTAGAAAAGTTCCCGATGGAAAAGGAAGAGAGTGACCAAAAGAAAATTTCGCACAGCGATAGAGACCGGATTTCGAAGTAGGGCCCTGACAGAAGAAGTTCTCCATAGTACCCTTGTTTTAAAGAGAAGAATCACAAGTAGATCTATGTATAATGACTCTCATATTGGTCAAGTGATGATCACTTGCCTGTATCCTGTGGTCATCCCAACCATAGTTCCTGCTGTTTATCCTATTTAGATTGAGAAGGAATTTGGCAGTGTTTTTATTAGGACGTTCATCAGACCATCTTTTATTATGTATAGAGAAGGAGGAGTCCCTGATCCAATGCCTACAATTCCACTATGATCCGGCAAATAGCTTGTTGCCTGATCTAAAGGATTTGGATCAGAGACCCAAGAAAAGTAACGCAAGCAAGAGAATGAAAAGGAGACCATAGACATAGCAGGAACTTACTTATCTATTTATAAAAAGCTAGGGCTGCCATGAGACTTAATGGCAATGAATGGATTGTTGTGCTGCGTAAAGTGATTCAGCGATTTATCAAAGCCGTTCAAATAATGAAAACATCTACAACAATGGGCTAATATTCAACATGCAAAAACATTTTTTAATAAAACCAGGTGATTTTAACTAGAGCATTTGAGGAGCTGGTTGAACTTAAGACGCCACCAAAGCCTGGAACTGAACGGCTAGGACATATACGTATATAGGTATACCCAAGTAACAACACTACTACAGACAAGCAAATATTGTAATATCGAACTGACGAGGACAATACACCACTAATAAAGCTTTAAATAGCCAGGTCAAGTGAAACTTTATTTTCCTCAAACATTCAAAACTACTAAAAATAATGGTTACTGGATAACGATGTATACGAACTTTGCCCACTCATTTTACAAACTAACTCTAACAATTGTTTTCCATAGAAGCCACCCCAGTTGCATCTGAAGTGCATAAAGGAAAACAACTCTCTTACCTTCGGACGATGGGCTTGCTAAATATAAATCCACCCCACCCACAATCAGCATCCTCCTGCAGCTGGAGAATGCGGCATCTCGTTTACATCACCCAAAAAGTTTACCTATTCTTCACAACATTTGCATTGCAACAAGGGCTGAAAGAGAGGGGCACCATGGCATACTTCGATTGCACGACAATGCCATGCCCCACCCAATGACTGGTGACATCCCTCCCAACCTCCTGCTCTTAAGTCGACTTTAAATAGGTTAGGTACATCATTAGAACGACCACTACCGGATATGCGAGAGGACTGCTCAGCATCGTTACAGGACATAAACTTTTTGGCCGAGGTCAATTGCTCCGCTCTGTCTCTGCCTCTTTATATTATAATTCGTACAAAAATTGTGCATTGTTTAGAGAGACAGAGGAAGCTTTGTGGGCTTCGTCGGAATGCAATAAATCTCTCACGGTCAGTAAAATGAAATAACGACCACTACACACCCTGGTGACTCGGCACAGGACAGTCATAAAACCTGGAGCCTTGCATCTTGACCCCATTCCTTCCTAATAGCATCGGGTCTGGCAAAAAGAATTACAAAATACACCAGGATAAAGGGAACACGGTTTCCATTTTTTGCTCATTTACTTATGCGGCAAAAGGACATGGCATACGAAGATCAAGCAACAGAGAAGGCCAACAAAAAAAAAGATTTAAAACTGCTTTTAAGCAGTCTAAATCTTGGCAGAGGGAGGTTGCGTATTATAAATATTTATTATTGCCCAGAATTCCCCCCGCTTGGAAGGCATTGCTGGGCGTTCTACTTAATCCTCCAGCTAATTCTAAAAGGATATTCCTTAAGCAAAAAACAAGGACGACAAATAAATTTTTATTGCTGACGTTTTGAGTTGAGTTTTGTCGTTTTCGAGATGGTCATCTGGGACGGGTTGAATAAATTTTCGTTATGCCAGCCTTGGCAGGAGACAGTTAGAAGACCCGGAAGGAAGACTGAGGAAATGGTATCCTTAGGCAGTCTTCTGTCTTGTTTTGTGCGTTTTTTTGGCAGCCAAATAGGCTGGACTGTGTGGTGTCTATTTGTTAACTATTTCTAATGTTGCGTGCAAAATAAATGTCCGTAATAATAAAAATAGTTCTTGAATATATCCTCCGGAGAAGAAGTATGGTGAAAGAGAGAGAATGATTATGACATACATACACCAACCCCAGAGGATGTGAATCGGAAACAATGAATGCGGTGGCGATTCGCTTCATTGGTTTTTGTTTTGTTTTTGCCACTCTTGATCCTGTGTCGGTTTATGGAACATATGGTGGCGCCAGCAATGCCCCTGGAAAATGATTTTTGCTTCGAATGAAAAAGTTTCTTAGATTTTTGTTTTTACTTTTTCCTTAAGAATTAGAAAAAACTGTGTTGAATAAGTTTTGGCTTGTTTTTATGTAGTGATTTGTCGTGGGAGTACAACACACTAGCTCGAGTTTGTTGAGGCATAAATGAGTTTTGTGTCGTATAACACTAAAGTGTATTAGTCATAAAAAAAATATTAAAGATTATTGGTTCAAAAATAAAATTTTGCAATAAAAAAGTGAATGGTATAACATATGTATATAATTTGAGAAAATTCTATTTAAAGGCTATGAGTCAACTCTCGTTAATGTTCGGTTTTGAACGTTTTGGCATATGGACAGGAATCGTACAGAAGACCTAAGGAATCAAAATTGTTAATCTTTAATCAACATTAAGGTACGAGTATAAGGACAAAGAATATATACATATTACTTGCATAGATTTGTTAGGAAAATTTTACTAGAAATGATTGCAGTCTATAGTGTTGGAAACATGCTTCTGTTCCTTACCAGAGTCTTTCCGGAAAAAATCGAGTTACAAATAAAATGTAAGTTTTGAATGCCAGAGAATCCAAATTGCCTATTATGCCGACTAGTGGTTCAATACTAGACACTAGTATGCATAGTGTAGTGTAGTATGCGTAGTGTAATGTAGTGTAGTGTAGTGAAGTGTAGTGTACTCGTATATACGCTTTGCATACTAGTGATCCAATTCCTTCTTTGGAGGTCGTCGTATATAAATTCTCCCATCAGACTCACAAATTACAAAGGCTTTTGGTGAATTTTATTCGCTTTTTCCTATTGCCATCTGCCACCTTCGATTTCTCAAGTCTCTGTTATCCACGGCGATTATTCTCCAAAAGCCATTGTCGCAACTTTTATAGCATGCTTATGCCATATTCTTCCTCCAAGCGTTCTCTAATTTGGAAAGAAGTGGAAAAAGTGTTTTTAAAAACATGATGAACTACTATGGATACTTCAGCCCAATTTTCTCAAGGTCTGGATCGTATTTTATTTGCAAAGATTCCTATGGCTGGATAATGCTTAATGCGTTTCCGTGAACAAAATATGTTACGTGCAATTTCGTGGTTCCTTCTGAAACATTCGCCATATTAGCCTCATCTACCCTTTCGTAGAATTCTGATTTTGTTCCACAAGTATTTTTTAACCTCACTTAAGCTTAAGAATACGAATGAATAAATAATTTTAATTTTGGAAAATAACACTTTACTGAACTCGAAATGGACACTATTTTAATTATATGACTTTCATTAAAGCTGCCACTTATAAATGTGGTGTGTTATGAAATAAGTGCTTTCACGGGAATTTGCTTATTAGCGTGCCACTGCTGCATACAAATATCTAAGGTATAGAGGTATAGAAATTCTAGTTAGGGGCAGAAGGAAAGCTATTCATGATATAAATTACACTTGAAGAATAATCTGAGACATAGCTTCCAGGTGGAGAATTTTAATGCTCATCAATTTAAACATATCGGCGGCATTGGCACTTTCAACTCCTAGATATCACACGAAACAGCTTTTTCGAAGTAGATATACTCGTGCTTCTGCACTGTGGCAGCGTTTTATGAACGTATTATGATTTCGACATTTATTTGTCTATTTCTAATCTCAAGGAGAACGTGCTGAATACTATAAGCAATCAAATACATATATCTAATTGCAATCGATCAGGCATTAGGCGGAGTGGCGGAGTGGTTGGTGTGTCGGAACACTGCACGTGAGGTTGCATGTTTGAATCCCAGGAAACAGCAAAGAAGTTTTTCACGGTCTCACGTCTCGCGAACGTCTAACGAACATCCGAGAGTATTTGTTGTCACGAGAAAGCTTCTCGTGAAAGCTTCTCGTGAAAAATGCCCTTCGGATACGGCACAAAACTGTAGGTACCTTCCATTCCTGCGGAAAATATAACGCACGTAACATGCGAGGTTGCGAAAAGCTAGGCCTAGGCACTAAATGAGCTGTAGCGCTAAATTTATATTATATTATATTGCAATCGATCAAGCCGTTCTGACTTCATTAAGATATTAGGTTAGGTTAGGTTAGGTTGAGTAGAGCTACGAGTTTATCATAAAATACTAGGTCCCATAGTGGGCCCATCGCGATCCGTAGGGAACTTTAACCGCAATAAACCTAACCAACTTCACCCATGCATTGAATTTCCCTACAGAATTTAAATAAATCTTGCTTTGATTCAAAGACCCAACATCTTGCAGGATATCGGAAACGTGTTTCCCAAGATGTTTTATTCTGGTGGGAGCAATGCCTTGGCATTTACAGAGTAGATCCGTTATATCGTCTGAGACGTATAAGTTATTACAGTACCTGCTTACATCCGTGTTTCATAATCATAATCTCTTAGTGTGCTTCCTCAGAAAGCAATGACCAGAGAGCATACTTATTGCTATTCTCAGTTTTGATCTGTTTAGTTAAGATAATAACTTACCTGATTTTTTGCGATTAAACGTTAGCCACAACGCCATATACCCTACAATGTTAGTCTACATATCTTAGGCCAGCTATGTTGATGGTCCTTATTAAGAGGTTGCATTGAGATATTGTATCGAGATAACATGATCTATACAACAGTGAAACTCTGATCAAAAGCCGCCCAGCTGTTATTTAGTGGTGCGTGGACAACCAGCTTACAGGAGACTTGTTTACTTTTGAAGATATGTATAAACTCTTGTACAAGATTGCCAAAAATTATGCAAGCATTTTCTTTCTCTGCTTTATCAATAATGCGATAATTGTATTTCTCCTCGTACAGTACAGTCACTCAAATGCCAAGTTGGGTCGGGCTCGCTTGGCTTGTACTCTGGACTTTAATTCCGGAAATGTACTTGCAGTGCTTTAACAGAAGCGAGCAACTTTGGTAAATTGAAAAACAAAAATGATTGCTTACTTTTAAGCTGATGTCCCACACCCAAGTATACAAACAACTCTCATGCTAATCCAGAAAATCTTCACAAGTCCGATCGTTTTTGTAAATAATTACCAAATTTGTCATCATTGGAACATAAATTCTTTTTTAGTGCCCAACAATTTTGTATCTGTGCGTTAAGGGCATAGTTTAGGAGTTCTTGAAATAAAATCCGTTAAAATTTCTTATTATCCGGCAATTATCTCATGTGGTTTATAGTCTTCCACACATGAAAGGCCAAAACGGAACTCTAATGGTTTCAACAGTTTCAACTGTAATGGTGTCTATCTGGTGTCATATTAAATGCTAGTTAGGCATTTGTAACTGTTGAACCTTTGGACGAAGGGAAGAACGAAGCTGACATTTTTAGTAGATACATATTTTATGGGAGCTCGAAGGCGAAGTCATGATTTGGGGTGTGCTTTTTAGTACACCTTGCAGTGAAAGTAACACAAATATTTTTTTTTTGGACCTACTGTTAAGTGCCGTATCCGAACGGCGATTTGAGAAGTTTTTTCGTGACAACAATACTCTCGGATGTTTGTCAGACGCTCACGAGAGGTGGCACCGTGAAAAAAACTTTTTAGTGTTTTCTGGGATTCGAACTCGGAACCTCACGCGCAGTGAACCGACACACTAAAAACGGCCCCCATTTGTATTGGTGGTTTGAAATACTATATTTCAAAGCTCGACTCGCACTTAGCCAATTTTTACAATATTGTATTTTATTTTATATAAATATATATTATATTGTGGCCGCCGTGGCGTAAGTGGTTAGTGTGTTGGACCATGAGGTTCCAAGTTCGAATCCCAGAAAACACAAAGAAGTCTTGTCACGGTTCCACCTCTCGCGAACATCTGACAAACATTCGAGAGTATTGTTGTCTCGAAAAAGCTTCTCAAATCAAATGCACAGACTCTTTTACAAGTCTGCACAACTACTCGCTTACTCCGATGACATAATCGGAAGAACTCAGCGGGCCGTTAGTGGGGCGTTTGTGAGTATTGAGATCGAGGCAGCAAAGATGGGTTTAGCAGTTAATGAAAGCAAAACAAAATATGTGCTGTCCACAATAGACAGATATAATTTTGAGGTAGTAAAGAACTTTATCTACGAGTGTATAGACTCTATAGTGAACTCCGCACATGACACCAGTAGGGAGATCAAATGAAGAGTTAGTCTTGCCAATCACTGATCTATGGGCTAAGAAAGCAATGGAATAACAAAGCCCTATCTCGAACTACTAAGGTAACTCTGTATAAGACACTAATCATCCCAGTCCTGCTGTATGGCTCAGAGGCATGGATTTTGTCAAAATCGGATGAGGATACCTTTGGTAGCTTTGAGAAAAAAGTTCTTCGGGTGATATTTAGTCCCGTCTGCATAGACGGTGAGTGGCGGAGAAGGTACAATGCCGAACTATACGGCCTATATAAGAACATCGACATAACCAGAAGAATTCACATACAGCGACTAAGATGGCTTGGTCATTTAGGGCGGATAGAGTCCAAAGTTCCAACCTAGAAAATCTTTGAATCGGTAGGTGGTGCAAACAAGTGGAAGGGGACCTTAACCAACTTGGCGTGTGCAACTGGAGGCAGCTGTCTCGTAACTGTGCTGGCTGGAGAAATTTGCTCGTAGAGGTCCAGGTCTACCCTGTAGTGTAGCGCAACCTAAGTAAGTAAGTAAGGAGTATAATGTACTCGTAGCTCCACGAGATTGTACAAAAATGCACAAATTACGTACGCAGCTACAGATGATGGTTTGAACAACGACTACTTGGAAGAAACTGAGAGTGCTCAATTCATAACTTTAATAAAAAGAAGAGGTGTCAGAAACCATGTATTTACGTGCATATGTGCATTCGTAAGCGCAAGTGAGCCACTGTGAATTATTTTCTAATCTACAGATCTAAGACCCAGGGTACAACACATATCAACAACGGCAGTCCGTGGGAAGCTTCCCTAGTCCATAGCAATGTGCACAAGACTCGATCGAATGTTGTTGATATATTGAGGCGAACTTTTTTTTTATACTATAAATACACAGCTTTTGGAACCGGTGTAACATAGTGTGTGACAAGGCAGGCAAACAGTCCTAGGGCAATCCTGACAATAATAAATTATTGCACTTCTTCCTTACTAAGGCTTAATGCAGCCTTTTAGAGAAAATATCCCTACAAGTGTTTTCTAGAATTTGGTACCATAACATACTTTTTTTTAGTTCTCAGTTCCCGCACCAGTCTCATTATAATATAATATAAATTTGGGGCAACAGCTCATTGAGTGCCTAGGCCTAGCTTCTCGCAACCACTCATATTGTGTGCATTATATTATATTTTTCGCACGAACGGAAGGGACCTACAGTTTTGTGCCGTATCTGAAGGGCATTCTTTTGTTTTTGAGAAGCTTTCTTATGACAACAAATTTTCTCGGATGTTTGTCAGACGTTCGCGTGAGGTGGAACCGTGAAAAAAACTTTTTGGTATTTTCTTGGATTTGAACATAGAACCTCACGTGCAGTGGTCCGATACAGTAACCACTGCACCACGGTGTCTCGTTGGTCCCCCACTAATCTTATCAAGGAGTTTCCCTGTTAAACACCTTAACCTTTGAGCAATGTAATGAATATAAGAGGATGCCGAACAAAATTAATTGCGGTAAACTTACTTAACATTGTATTTAGAAAGCTTTTCCTTCAAATCAACAAGCAGTCAAAATTGGAACTGAAAAAAGGCAGTTTTTCCTTACTCTGTCAATATTCTAGTCTAAATAAATATCACAAATTAGCATACTTACGACTGTCCTAAATCCCAGATTTTCCTCCTTTCTACTCTCGCTAAGGGCGACGCTAAAATCTGTAACTGCCTTAGCAGTGATCTTACCCAACAAAAATGAAGTAGGTTTCTTACAAGAAATCTGCTTCAAAGAATGTCTTTGTGACGTAAGCTGCCCAGCCCGCTGATATATTCATTCCCTATCCAGCAAACGCTTCACCTTATTGGCCTTTCAATAACAGCGAGTGAATTAATTAGTTGACAATTATTCCAATTTGCCCGTACATTTCCAACAATCGATCGCAAGACTCAACCAAATAATTTATTCCCGTGAATATTGCATATGAAACAAAAGCATGCAACGGTCGTTGTACTTACGCCTCATGCCATCGCCGGGTTCCACCCACCACACGTCAAATATGGTTTCGTGTAAATATTTAAAATATTTTTTTATTCATTCGTAATTCATGATTGTCGGTCATTAAAATACTTTTATCGCATCGATAACTGTGCCGCTCCGAAAAATGCGTACCGAAGTTTCTTTCCTTTTGGTCTTATGTTCGCTATATGGATGCCAATGCAAAAAAAAATAAAAATAATGTCCTTGTATTGTATAATCGGTTGAGGACAAATAGGTTCATAAATTAATTATACAACAATGCATTGCAGTTGCTTTCGCTTAAAATATTTACAAAAAAAAACCAAGGAGGGAGGTATTTAAGGTGAGGGTAAAAAAAAAAAAACTTTAAATTACAGTCCCCATCCAAAGTAAGGGCTGAATTATTACTGAGACCACAATAATGGGGTAAAAGCGTGTGTTTAATGTGACGGTTAACATGACCATGTTAAAGTTACGCCAAAATGAGTCTGGTGACTTGATTTAACACACAACACCCAGCGAAATTGAGAGCAATTTCCAGTTGAAAAGGAAAACTTTACACAAGGATGGTGTTAATTTGTTGGCGCTTATAAGTAAATTAAACCGAACGGGGGTTGGGCAGAGTAAATGCTTCAGAGTTAAAAATAAACCACTTCACAGCTCAGGAATTTTAGGCGAAAATTAATAAGTGTGGACATTGTCTCAATTTAGTACACTAAACCAGAGGGGCTAACAAAAGTTCCCTTAGTTGATGCCAATTTATTATTTATATTATTTTTTAAAAAAATAAATGTTGGTGAAATTGGGTAGAAAATTAGTGACATAAGGTCAGGTAAAATTCCATCGTGAACGCAGCCATTCGCTTGGGATTTCGAAGCCAACTGAAGTCTGTACACATTTTTATGCGAATGTCAAAGTGCATATGGAGGAAAATAATTCCATCGAAATGGCTACGGCGGCTAGCTTAGCAGTAGCCCATCCTAAAGTTCGTCAATTGATTGAGTAACAATGGTCTTTAAAATTCCCCATTAATTGAAAAAGAAGTCCAGTGGCAGATTAAGCGATCCTGCCCGTCGAATTCAAATCGTCAAATTGTGGCCACAAGAAATCAAGCATAATCTCCGCACTCCGTTCACCGTAACGCTATTGCCAACCTCATTTTCAAAAAGTAGGGACCGATGATGCCACCACTCCAAAACCTGTACCAGTCACTCTTTGAGGATTCGTTGCCTTCCTACTCCAAATCCTAAAGTTTTTCTTGTTGACATAGCCTTTAACCCTTTACTGCATGATTTCTTAGGGAAAAAATATTCTTTTATGTATTTCATCGACCTGATTACGAAAATGGTAATGATTTGTAAAAATACTGAGCCGTTTTTGAGATATTGAGCAATTTGTATACATATCATATATGATACATCATGCAGATAAGACACACTTTATTGACGTCTCAAAATTGGTTTTATTTCTGACTACTATTAGTAATATAAAATGTTAACGCTTGTAACAAAGGTAAAACAAAATGCATAACTAAAACAACAAAACTCAAAAATTCAAAATTAAGTTATTCAAATGTTTATATTCATAACATTTTAATTTACAAGAGGAGTGAAATCATTTGATGAGAAAATCTTGAAAACAATCTCTGTCTTTGTTGAAGAGAAGCGCTGTTTCAGATTCTGCACATTTGGCAAATGTTAATTTTGCACACCCAGGCCGCTTACACCTTAAAATTTGAGGCATATGGTTAAAAAGATAAATGGTTAAAACCATCTGGAACTTCTTCCGACGAAACATGTGCTGACCTTCCACGATTTGATTCCTCAAATAACAAATTGTTTTCGGCATCGATATCTTGAAATCGGCTAGGGACATGATTTTCTCTGCCCTTACAGTGAATTGCTTGTCTGGATCACATTACTTACTTATGAGCTACACTTTGAAGTGAACATGGGCCTCAACCTCCTCTCCCCCTCCTCTCCTCCTGCTCATTATTTATCGCGCTCTTTAGTTAATTGCCTCCAGTTGCGCACTCCAAGTTGGTCGAAATCCCCTTGAACTTATGCGCGCCACCTACGGCAATGAGGTCCTCTGCTGCATCGTCCCTCCGGGTTGGATTCGAAGACTCTACGGGCGTGGCGTTGGTGTCCATTCGCTCTATATATCCTGCCATCTCAAATGTACAATACCCAGTTTTTTTGACTAGGTCGATGTCGCTGTACAGCTCGTATAGTACGTTATTGAATCTTCTCCTCTAAAACCCTTCAACGCAAACGGGACCGAAATCTTACCAAGAACTTTTCTCTCGGAGTGACCAATGATATCTTCATCCGCTTTCAATAAAGTCCATGTTTCAGCTCCGTAAAGCAAGACTAGGATGAACAGAGTCTCCTTGTTCGAGATACTGTTAAAATGCCTTACTAGCCCAAACAACAACAAGAGTTATTCTTCGCTTGATTCCTGCTCTGGTATCATTGTCAGACTTAATAGCAGAGCCGAGGTAGACAAAGTCCTTTACTAAACTGTATTACATTGGCAATCAAACAAATTAGATTCAGCTACGATTGATTCAATAATGTCGGTATCAAAAAGAAAATTGAAGAAAGCGTAGGGTGTGTTTAGTTCCATAATATTCTTAGGTAATTCCGAACTTCCCTTGAATTCTAAACTTTCCCCATAAAATCGAACTTTTTCCAAATCATTTTTGAATAGTGGGCCTCAGTGGCCTTAAGTTCTCGAGCTGGTGACGGTCGTCCAACCACGACATTTAGATTTTCTGCATTTATAATGGACAAAGATTAATTGTCAAAGAGCTCATTATCAATTTGATTATCTTCCTAGACTTCGATATCTTCCAGAGAATTTAAGTGTTCTGGCTCCTCATTTCTTATTTAAGTTAAATTTAATCAAAATCAGCATTATCCAAATCAGTCGATTAGCTTAAACTCTTGAGTGAGTAATACGAGGTCCTTATGTAATATTCTCCTGAGGGAAATGCTACTGGTGTTCAGTTGTCGAATGCTGTGACGAGTTGAGATTTTTGAGTGTTAACGCACACTTTGGGCAACAGCAACAATTCTTTCGTTTTTGCGCACCAGACGATAGCTTTTGTTATCCGCATACACAAGACGCTAAAGAGGCTAAAAAAAATATTTTAAAATTTTGCACACTTTCTACAGCACAGCACTCACTTTGGAAATAATTTCTCAATATTTCCCAGCGCTGTTGAAGCTCAAAACAATCCAATTTTTATCATAATGGTTCGCTACATATCTGACATTTAGTGTATTAGTCTTGCCAGTGTCGAAATAATAAACGTTTTAAAAAGATACGAATAAATCTTTACATACTCTAATATACGTATATGCCATCCGGTGGCTTACTGAGAAGAATTAGGGTATCCAACGACGTTTTTCAATCGTATATATCTAATATATGTTGGAGCAAACAGATTTGCACCACTATAAGTTTGCTTAGTTACAATTTTCTATATCGTAAAGTGAATTTTAAATTGGTATGAAAAATCTAAAGTCGGTATCGTGAGCTACGCTATCTATCTTTTTCTTCATTCCTTACACTGGACTCGGTTTCATCTCAATTCTACTAGGGCTTCTTCTTCTTCCCACTACCTTGTTTCAGTCTTCCCATGTTTTGATCTACCTCTGAGTGCTGTGCCTGTTGCTTACATTTGCGCTACTGACGAGCCATCCATCGCAGGTGACCATTTTTTTGACCCAGTTCTACTTGCTTTGATTCTCTTGAGCTTTTGTCTAAAGTTTTTCTTACGTATTTCATTTCTCTGGCTTGAAATTTACTTAGTTTATTCGTCTGAAAGCACTAAAATCTGGGTCCCACACATAGCCGAATATGTGTTTTTTCCCAAGCGGAATGGATGGAAAGGAGGAAGTATTTGCGTCCCTAGTGACAATCAGGCTACATTATTAGACAAGGCTCAGAGGAGGATTTCTCAGAACCCGAACCTGCATTGAGTCGGCCTGCATCCTTGATTAGGGCTTCCATTAATGATTGTATTTCTCACGAACAGAATTTTATTATGTAACGATTGTATCTGAATGACCTTCCAGAATGCTGCCTGCGTCATTCTTGCTGTCTCTCAGCAGAAATGATTACAAACAACTTATTGGTGTCTTAACCGCCAATTCACTTTTTTCAAAGAATCGTAATGTGCTAGGCTTAAGTAAGCAGTATAGTCTGCGACGCTTGTGACGAGAGCGAGGATATTGTGGAACCTTTTCTCTGGTTCTGCCCTAAGTTTGTCAACTCTGTTTGTAGACTGTAAAATCCTGATAACTGAAGCGTTTGCTTGGCTTTCTAAGAAAGAAATGCAAATTACAGTAAAATTTTTAATACACTGAACCAGTTGTGCTTCAAACAAACCTATGTATGTATGTGAAATTGTTTCTTTCTATGCCTTTCGGGGGGTTCTAGAAATTCGCGGAAAAATCGCACACTTCGGAAAATGCCGAAAATCAAAAATGGTTTTTCAAACGTAAATCGTTACTTGTTTTTTTTTTTTTAATAATTTGCACGCACTCAAAGGGTTATGAATACCTTTAACATGTCTACACACAGTGCGGGCGTTGGAAAGGATGGATAGAGAGAGAGAGAGAGAGAAAGATTTTTGGTGTAGTGGTTCATGAAGCTCAGTTGTTTATGCTTCACAGATTTTTCGGGGGTGGCGTCCAGATAACTGGGGAGATTTTTGTTATTATTGTCGTTGCTTCTGATTCACAGTACTTTTTTCCCGATAATCGATGTCAAGGGCAAATCATCATCAACAGAGCGAACAATTTTTCCAGCCACATGACCAAGCCACTGCCAGTGTTATGCCTTCGCAGTAGTGTTCACAGAAGCTTTTGCAAATGATCGGACTGATGTTTTATATTTCATGAGAAATAAATAAATGCTTGCTGACATCAGGATTTGAACCATGAACCATTAGCGTGGCAATTGACGACGTTACCACTACACCATTGCCACCCCTAATACATATGTAAGATCACACTAAATTGCAATGTTTCTCGTAGTCTACGCTTCTAGTCCATTGAGTTTTAGCTATCTAGTACATTCGTTGGTAACTGAAGTGATTATGACTCACATATTTTCGAAAACTGTACATATATGATGAAGATGAAATACATCCTTTCCAACATCTTGAATTATGCAGATCGAGAGACATAAAAGTACTGCATTTATCTGCATCCGTTGAGAACGTTGAGAAACTTTAAATTAAAGTGATCGAAAATATAAACTTTAGCTCCATTAAGTTGTGCGCATAGCTTTCGTCATGAAGTTCAAATTTTGCAGCACCCTGCCCATAAAGAATTTGGAATCTAGGTCTGTTGAGTACTTCCTCAACATGTCTACTATTAGTTTATAGTTTTTTTTTAAATTTCCTTCTTAAAAAATTAGTCACACATATACAACGCAGAAATTAGGGGACATTCAGTACATTGTTGAAACCACTTAACCAGTCTCATTTGTAAATTTTTAGCTACGGAAGAAATATTGCTTTCAAAGTGGAAACCTATAGTCTAGAGCAGTCAATTATTCTTTATATTTTATCATCCCTCCTTTCTAAAATAGTTTGAAACATTAACCACAAAGTTCAATGCTCTATCAAACCCCGTATTAACGTTGAATGCCAATTTAAAGTTTTGCTGACTATGGCCAGGCAAAGTAATTAGCTAAGCTACGAAGTTTAAGTCTATGACTATCCCTCATTAATCACTCCAATCGAAACGAAATCTCATCCAACTTTATCCAGCTACCCCTCTATCTTCGTGTAGATGATTCACCCTTGATTAGTCTTCCTGCTATAGTTGGTGCTGCTGGTGCTGCTGGGTCACTAGAAAATTACGGATATCCTTCTACATCCTAATTACACGCCTTAACTTAACCCCTTTCGTTTCACGTACACCATTCTCACCCTCTAACCGCTAGTCTCATCTGGAAATTTATTTTATTGAAGTTCAAAAAGTTGTGCGCGCTTAAAATTTTCATTCAAATTACCGTTTTGACAAAACGACACAAACGGTATAGAGGTGACGAGAGAGGAGGAACATTTGAAATTTTTGGACAAAAGTTTTCGGTATCCTTGCCACCATCTGCAAGGTCTGCAGTCTAGGAATTTGAACACACCAGATGGTGTGTATTCGGTTGCTTCTATTGCTACCGGAGGGACTACAATCTAAAAAGTCTGTAGCGACAAAACTTTCTACCGCTTGGACTATTTCGTTGTTGGATCTTTTTTTTGTGCTGCAGGAATGTCTTCCTCTTGACACAGATAACCTAGAAGCCGAGAGTTGTTTGTGTATATTTTATACTATCAATGTTCAAACCACAACTTTGTCGGTGAATGAAGACAAAAGACTTTGAGGTCAAACCCTCCTTTTTATTCTTGGCAATAGTTTGTGCAACGGTATTAACTTCACTCGTATTATGTGCACATCGATGTCATCGAAGTCCTTCTCCTGTCCACATTGTCTGTGGTGAGTGTGTTCAACTGGAGGCAACTATACCCGAAGGATATTAAATATCACCCCTTATCGGGCAAACAGTCAAACGCCATCGGGTTATGTGTATGTGTGGGTTTGTATCGTATGAACTTGCGATATCTATCGCAGATATGGTGGACACAAGTGGGTGTTTTGTGTGAACTCAATGGAGAATAAGTCGTTTGCGATGATGACTTTTTTAATTTCGTTCAGTAGCGTGAGATGTGGTTTGTTTGGCGTTGAATATTTTTGTTTTTAGGTTTTATTATTAAGAATTATTACGAAACTATTATTACAAAAAAAAACATTAAAATATTGAATAGCGAGACTTCAAGAAAAAACAAAGTGATAGCGCTGCACCAGCTTGACAGGCATACGTACATGCCAGATCTTAATGGAGTTAGGCGAAGACAGTGTTGCCAAATGGTAAGATCTTTCACCTAAAACCGTAAGCATTTTAATAAGGTTTTTTGTAATATAGTAATATAGTTATATATAAATATATATAGACCCACTGAAAAACCAATCTCTCCATTTGGGAAGGCTAAGGAAATGTTTCATCAAGTGAGGATCAAAAGAGAAAGCTAAAGGCTGTGAGAAGCCAAGGATTACATTACTGCCGGCTATAGCTAGAATATGAACAACACGAATGCAGTATCCTAAGAATAAGAACGCGATAAGTATCCTAAGACTGCAATGGAATAATTGAGCGTCAATATGTTTTATAAACGCTAAAACTAAAGACACCACGATATTTCTCTGTTGATGATTCAAATATTTTCTTATGTAAGTTATGCAAATGACCTGACAGATCGGCAAATTTAAGATGCAACTGGCCATTTATTGAGCGGTTAGTTGTGAAAATGTCATTTCCAAGTGTTGTTCGCCCTAGCGTTTTTCATGAAAGTCATCTTCATACTCCGAGAATTATTAGCACAACGTGACCAAACCGTCAAAGCATAGATCGTTCGTTCAGAGAAGTAGCTGCTCCACATTGAGCGCCTCATGTACTCTGATGATGCGCACTCGAACAATTCGAGTAATTCCAGCAACACCGCGAAGGAACCTCATTCAGCAGCTTGCATCTGGGAAATTAAAATAGCCTCGTCAATTTTTGACAAAAAGATGCTTTGTTACACAGTACTACAGAAACAGAATTGAAAGCCGAGCGGCACCATCCAGCTGCTTATAAATGACGCTTGCTGCACAACAACTGCGTTGCCGCAACCATACAATTTCATGTTTTATTAATATGATTTTGCTGCTCCTTGCGTGGCCTTAACTAAGGGGTAAAATTGCCAGTTAAGAGATATTAAGGCAGCTAAACAAGCCTTCTCCGTACTTGTGCGATGACTCCAACTGACGAATAAAATGTCGTTTCCAAGCAGCCAATTCATGAGCGTCGAAAATACCGACAATATTTCCAAGGAATATGTTCAGATAAAGACATGATAAAGAATTCGATAACGACGCCAAACTCGTACGAGTAGCTGCTCCCTTACGCTGGCAGGACATTTTGGGAAAATTAATTTCTATTAGAGTTATTTAAGAAAGCATTTGTAGATGATGCACGTATCAAGAAGACGCATTGAAAGACAATTCAGTATATTGCGGGCAACCTTGTCCATCATATCGCAACCTGAAACTACTCTTTCGAGTACCCAATCAATGTGCAGAAAATTGTTACCAAATTACCACTGAATTGCATGTGATTTTGCCGCGATGCAGCAATATTGAAGAAGATTCAGTCCAGATGTGATGTCGGAGAAGTTGAATAGGTGATGCGAGCTAAAAGAAATTTTATACGAAGATACTGAGAAGATATGTTCAACAAATTGGTTTCTCACTTAAAGGATATCAGTGAACCTCAGCTATTTGGAACATTCACAGATCACATCTCAATAGGATCTGATCACGCACCATGCAGTTTTTTTTTAATTGTTTTATGGAGTAATGTAAAATGTTGACTCACTGTAGTTTAATAGAAGGATGCAAAATGGTTTATCCAATTTTGCTAATTTTTCGTCTACGTCCGTATCAACTTACCTGAAAATAAAAAAAAAAAAAAACTTATTAGCATTCATTAAATGTATAAAAAAAATAGAAAAATATTTCATATAACTTAACCAACGGGCTATTACCCTACGCATAAAAACTCATTACAACAGTCTATTGTATATCACCGCGAGCTCTCCAAAGAAGAGATGTGAACACAAAAAGAAAAAGACGCCTGCACCACCGAAATTCTAAAAACCCATCTTCGTCAGGACAAGAGCTCGAAGCCAACCACCATCTACTAGCAATCAGCATCCAACAACCACCATATAAAGTGATTCTCATTACCTATTAGCACAAGTATAGATGGTCGCCATTAAGAGTGGCCGGAGTGCACAGCCCCAGCTCAGTGTGAGTCGGAATTTTGCAAACTATCGCCACTATGTCAACCCTGCACTATCGTCCAACACCCACACACCCTATCTCATGCTCCCTTTCTACATAATAATTATCGTAAAATATCTGAAGAAACAACACTATCTATAGCGGTACTTGTAGCGCTTCCCCACAACGATGATGTTTGCTATGCGATAGTCTTCCATCCCCTTCCCAGCGTTCTCCTCTAATTGACGCTTCCTCCCAACACCCTCATTTCCCGGTCTTCTAAAGTGTTTTGTTCGCACAGAAATTAATTCCACAAGCTTTAAGGCAAAATGTCCACCTCATTAGAGACATACATAGTATATATCCTTCGAAGGGTGGTTTTGAACGGAAGGATATCTCAGCTCTGCAGATATTGGCATTGTGCTTCAAGAACCATCGTATCCTTATAACAAAAAAAAGAAAAAAAATTCAGTACACACACATATACGAACAAGTAGCCAGGATTAAAGGATGAGGGTATAGATTCCCAGTAAGAGCGTTATTTGTTGTCGTCTTGGATATAAAATATTTTATCTCCTTGTTCGATAACTACTTGTGCTATCAAGAAAAAAAGCGAATATAATTAATTAGGACCGACCCGCCTTTGTTACACCACATCAAGAGGGTTGGTGGTCCTCAATAAGTCCCCCACTCTCACCCCTTCCGCTGCCGCGCACACCGACAACATGAATAATAGTGGTATCCTTGGAAATATAAAAAAAAAAAAAAAGCTTAAATCAATGACTCTGCTTTTTCTACAGAACCATTGGCTCCTGTGTTTGCGCGTTGCTGTGGTGAATAAAACTACTGAATAATGATATTTTTCAGGGGGTACAGGGGGATATCAACTGAAGATTAGTTGTTAGTCCTTTGTTCGGTGTACTTTCCGAAGACCTTCATCCTTTTCGAGAGATGTAAGGAAAAATATAACAAACAACAAAGTCTTTCTATCAGACCTCCCCCTAAAGCCCAACCCATTCGTTTATGAATTCTTGTTCTAAGACACTGTGTGGGGTATATAGATGCAAAAAGGATTCGAATATCAAATTACGCTTCATTAAGCTTTTGTCGAGGTCACCACACACCGTACACGGTACCCCTTAAGAATAAATCAAAATAATGAGAGGGAACTATTCCCATGCATACCATATTAGAAAAAAATTAATCGAGAGTGACTTCTTAAATCGTTCTTAGAGTATGGTGGCAGTTTTTGAAAGGATTCGAATTCGGTTACGGTTTGCTTGTAGTCTGCAAACTGCAAGTTGTCACGGAATGTGCTGGAAATCTCCAACTTCAGAGGCGGCGAATGTGTGACGCGACTTGTAGCAAAGCAGTGACATCACGCGATCACGTTTACATGCTACTTGTGTTGGAGTGAAGGCAGAAAGGCGGATCTGGAAGGATTGTTTGTGGTTCTTGAAGTGTACACTTAATCATAGTTTAAGTGGCATAAAGTACACTTCTTTCTTAAGAGCGTGTCTTGAAGAGTTAAAATAAGTTAAATAGCTCATATGAGAAGGACAAAATACCTTTACCAGCATTTAGATACAGTTGCAGTGGGAAACTGGGACTCTATTAAAATGCCACCTATTTGCATTCAAAGCAAAAATCTTTTCAACTCCATAATGAAGTGCTATTTGAGTCATGAGGACGTAGTATTAATGAAATTTTTGTAAGCGTAACATGAAGGAGTGCAGAAGTTAAAAAGTAGTTTTCTTGCACTTAAGTTGCATAACCTTCGTAAAGAAGGTATGTCTGTTAATTTAAATTTGAACGCAGTTAGCAGTACAGAAAAGTATGAATATGTCTCACACCCTTAAAACTGGACACCGAGCATAAGAAATGTTCGTCGTTTCTCTCACTTTACAAGCCGCTGCAAGCTTCACATCACGATCACTGTTGGCAATTTTAAAATGTTGAGAAAATGAAGAGTTTATTTGGGTACAGATTTTTCATCAGAGATAGACCTTAAAAAGAAGTCTAAATCAGAAGACTGTCTACAATCTGCTTCAAAGTACATGGATGATATCACCAAAAATTGTTTCTATGAGGTAGGGCGAGCAACGAATGTCGAGGATATCACGCTTACCTCCGGAAACGGGTACAGACTAGTCCAGGGCTGTAGTTTTTTTAAGAATAAGTTCCAGTAGTAACCACCGTAAGGCCGACTATCTGTACAAGAACTCGCTTCTGCCTCATGCTTTACCTTATTTGATCGCGTTCAGCAGTCAAATACCTTTGCTAGGGCGTAGTTGAAATATTGGATATCTATCATACTTACTTACTTAGGTGGCGCTACAGTTCGGGCTGAACCTGGGCCTTAACCAACAAGCCTCTCCATTTAGCTCGGTCTTTAGCTAATTGCCTCCAGTTGCGCACTCCAAGTTGGTCGAGGTCCCCTTGAACTTGTGCGCGCCACCTGCGGCGATGATCCCCTCTACTGCGTCGTCCCTCGGGGTTAGATTCGAAGACTCTGCGGGCCGGAGCGTTGGTGTCCATTCGCTCTACATGTCCTAGCCATCTCAGACGTCCAATACGCAGTTTTTTGACTAGGTCGATGTCGCTGTACAGCTCGTATAGTTCGTGATTGAATCTTCTCCTCCAAAACCCGTCAACGCAAACGGGACCGAAAATCTTACGAAGAATTTTTCTCTCGAAGCGACCAATGATATCTTCATCCTCTTTTAATAAAGTCCATGTTTCAGCGCCGTAAAGCAGGACTGGGACGATCAAGGTCTTATATAGAGTCTCCTTAGTTGTTCGAGATAGGGCTTTACTGTTGAATTGCCTTATAAGCCCAAAAAAACAGCGATTGGCAAGAGTTATTCTTCGCTTGATTTCTGCGCTGATGTAGTTTGTAGAATTTATAGCAGAGCCAAGGTAGACAAAGTCCCTTACCTCCTCGAAGTTATAGCTGCCCGCTCTGACGATTTGTCCAATTCGTCGGTGTTGGCTTTCCCTTCTTGTTGACAGCATATGGTATACTTGGTTTTGCCCTCGTGTATCGCTAAACCTATTTTGGCCGCTTCCGCCTCAATGGTTGCAAACGCACCGGTGACAGCCCGCTGAGTTCTTCCGATAATGTCGATATCGTCGGCGTATGCAAGCAGTTGTACAGACTTGTAATAGATTGTGCCTCCGGTGTTGGCTTGTGAGTTCCGCACAATCCGTTCAAGCACAATATTGAAGAAGTCACATGACAGCGCGTCACCTTGTCTAAAACCTTTGTTCATTCTGCCTGACAGCGGTATGCTGGTCTTCGTCGCCGTTATACAGTCTGCAGAAGTAGTTTTTCCATATTCTCAGCACCGACTGTGATTCTACTACGAGGTTTCCATTTTCATCTCTACAGGTTTCTGTACGGGTATTGCTTCTCTGACATGTTCTTTTTACCTTTGGAGTATAAGCTCTCTTTGGAGCGCGCTTCTCATGCTCTTCCTTCTTCTTTTGGAGAAGCCGATGTTCTTCCCGCCTCTTTTGTTCGTAGAGCTCACGAGCAGCTCTCGTCTTCCTTTGCAGCGCCGCTTTGTATGCCTCTTGTTTTGCTGCCTGCACTCGCTGGCATTCTTCGTGAAATCAGGCGTTTCGCGGTGGTGGGAGAGCGAGACCCAGCACATCAGTCGCGGCGTTTCTGATGGCATGTTGGCAGCGTTGCCACTGGTCTTCGGTACTTGATGCTGGCGGCAAAGGGGTGATTGAGAGATTTCGGGATACGCGTTCAGCTTTTCGACGTTAAATTTTCTCACAGTAATTCTTCTTTGTTGCTCAGATTGGGATATCCGCATTCGTACCTTGGCTACAACAAGGTAATAATCCGAGTCTATGTTGGCCGATCGGAAGGTCCGGACATCCAGAATACTGGAGGCATGCCTTGCGTCGATCGCAATATGATCAATTTGGTTGATCGTTACATGATCATTAGACCGCCATGTGTGCTTATGAATATCGGGATGGGGAAACTATGTGCTTGCTATGGTGACATTTCGCTCCGCAGCGAAATCAATTAGCCTTAGTCCGTTATCAGACGTGGTGTCGTGTAGGCTATGCTTACCGACTGCCCTACCAAAGACGTCGTCCTTTCCTATTTTGGCGTTAAGATCGCGATCGCCCAATACGATTTTAACGTCGTATTTAGGACATTGCTCGTATGTTTTGTCGAGGAGCTCGTAGAAACACTCTTTGGTGGCAGGGTCCTTTTCTTCTGTGGGGGCATGAACACATATTAGGCTCATGTTAGCGAATTTAGCCTTGATCCGGATAGTCATAATACGCTCGCTTACGTGTCGGAAGCTTAAGACTTCTTGCCTAAGTCTGCCGCGTATGACAAATCCGCATCCGAATAAGCGTTGCCTGTTGCCTCTGTAGCAATCACCGTAGTAGATGTCACAGTTTCTCATCCTCTTTTTGCCCGGCCCATCCCATCGCACTTCCTGGATGGCGGTAATATCTGCTTTATAGCAGTCTAGGGCCTCTGCTAGTTGTTCGACTGCACGTGGTCTGTAAAGGGACAGAACATTCCACGTACAGATCGGAAGGTCGTTGTCCTTATTTCGTTTGCTGGGGTCGTCATTAGTTGAGTCATCCTTATCCAAGGCTTTTGGTTGTTTCGGAACCATGAGTTTTTTTACGTGGTAGGGAAGTTACCCCGACGGCACAACCCCCAACCTGGAGGGCCAGTTCCTTAATTGTTCCCCTAGGACGAGGGGCCGGGTACACCGGTGCCAGTAGTCCACTACGGGAGTATGAGCGCTGCCGTTGGCCCATTAAGGGCTCCTCCGCCACCATCTCTATTCCAATGTCCTGACCAACATTGGAAATTCCTTACCGACCTGTGATCCGAATACGTCGAAGCGGCTCGCGCAAGGTATTCACTAAGTTCAACCTAACTGGAACTATAGACGCCACCGTTGACTCCGTCTAGGGAATTCGTCCGCTGCCGCCTGGAACAGGAAGAAGTGCTCTAGTGGGAAAGCACTCTTCCCCTCCTCTCTCATCTGCTGCCACCAAGAATCCGCCAAACGGGGTTGGTTACCCACTTCTTGGATTAAGGTACTAGGCACCCGGCTGTCACCGCGTGGAGGTTGAGAGCAGGAGTTGGTAGGCCTCAGCTGAGTGAAAACGCTTGTGTTTTCATATGATCGCATGCACTACTCTTGGACCACCGGATATATACCATCCTTCTATCGGTACTTCCGACATTAGTATTTGATTGAAGACTGTTGTTGTATTTTTCCTGCTCATTAGTTCAACCGTAATACTCCAGCCGTGTTTTTCCCACGTCCTTACGTCTTAAAGTCTGCTTTCTCAACACGAATGTAAAACGACTTTCTTTTCCTCAATATTTGCAGAAGATTACAATCTACCAAAAGTTAGCACTCATCGTCACCTCGTCACAGCAGCCGTTATTCACTGGTCCACAGTGCCAGAAGTCAACTGCAGGCGACACCTTTATTTGACGTGAAGAACTCACCATTTGGCCTCCACTTAAGAGTTTCCAAATAAATGTTTCGCAATTTTTATTTAGTTAATTTTTTTTTTCAATCCCAGAGCATCACTCTTGTTCAGCTTTCTCTAGTTCTAGTTCTAACTCTAGCTAGAGTTCATCTTCTTATGTCTTTTCCGGATTTTAACGTTCATTTTTTCTAAAAGACAAGAAGACCTTTCCCGACTATAAACACGTTTTTAAAGAAGCTTCTAGAGTAAACCCATTGTATGTAGCACTCGCAATATACTCAGATTCATTATTTCATTGTAGCATTAATCACTCCTTTCTAAAGTTGAAACTATTCAACAATCCATCACACAACCTCAAGGCATACCTAGTAACTATTTGTACTCAGTTGACCCCGATTTGCATGTGTGGAGTTTAAATTAACTACAAACGCCTAATCTCAACCCTTGACAGCACTCAATTAATTTACATAAAGCCCCCGGCCCGTAGTGCTTAACCTTTGCCAAAGAGTGCCTGGTTATGCAAACCCATCAATATACCCATGCACGACTATATTGTGTCACATCAACATGTTTTGCCCGAGGAGCGACTTAACTCCTTTATCCAATAGCTCCCCTTTCAAAGGCATCCTTTTCACTCGTCTTCCTCCCCACCAAGGGGCAGGGATAACTCTTGCTTGAGTAAGCGATTTCGAACTCAGGTCACGTCTTGCAATTTCTGCATTCATAAAATTCTGTTTGTCTAGCAAGTAATTTCCCTTTTTCTATCGTATGATGACCGGAAAAACCCCTGTTTAATGGCCGAGGAGATGTATCTACTCTAAATTTTCAACACTCGTGCTAAAGTTAAAAGTTTAGCGAATAAAATCCTAGCATCCAGCAGTTCAATTTAATTGTGAAATTATATCTCTCGCTCGATGAAAAGCAAAAAAAAAAAAAAAACTCTGCTATTCAAAGGATTCATAAAGGATGCAAGAAGCATCCTCTTCAGTATAATTTATGTTCCGCTTCGGCATCATCAACTGATTGATGATGCTCCACCGAATGAGAGCTGAGTTTGGATAGTGCATTCTACGCTCTAAGGAGCATACACTAGAAAGTACATTAATAAAATTGATTTCAATTTTAGATATCATCGTTGGAAGCGGTAGGAAGAGGCGCAAGACTACCGGATGCAGAAAGTTTGGCAACCACCACTCGAAAAATTGAGGTTTTCGTTTTGCCTCTTAACTCCTTTCAATCTCGTATCGTGGAGTTAAGGGGAAAAAATTAGATTTACTCTGGTTTGGCAAGGTTTGAATAGAAAAACGGGCTATCCATGCTGTCAATTTAATTTCATATGAAGGAGATGGACAGCAGAGAACTTTAAAGTGCTCCATTATCCTGGCACTTTTTAATATCATTTCCATTTACTAAGGATATAGTTGCGGGTGGACTCAGTTGTTTGAGTTTAAAATAGCTTATAGAGATAAAATAAATTTGTTTAGTTTCTTAATCCTTTTAATCCATCGTTTCACAATGACGTTGACTACCCACAAAGCTCGGTGCTTGCATTTCTTTCTTATTTCCGGTCACCGAAAGTTTTCATTTACTTAGTCCCGTCATGCACACAATGCAAATGAGTTCTCAGCTGTTTTACGAGGGTAATTAGAATTCTTTTCGCTAATCACCTGGGGAGTTAAAAATACTTGTGCAGTGGTTGATTGATTGCACTGTGATAAGATTGGACAAATGAGCTGAAAATGTCCTTTGTACAAGAATGGAGGATATTGCTTAAAATTAATGATGGATACTGCGTCACAGAGAATTAATAAAAAAGAAAAGCATGTAAGAGTTTAACTCTTTTAATTTTTTCCGTGGGTAGGTGAAAATCTTCATGAGACACTATGAGACCCTGTACTCATAGTAGTGTCAGATTTCTACTGACTAAAAACACCCTTCCCTTCGTTTTGTTTACTACGACTAAGTTAGACCTTATCAAGTAGTTTAAGCTTCAGATTTATATTCGCGTGAGGCAGGTATATTTTCAATAAAAGCACCTGCCGAAACCGTCATGACATGCGGCTTTTTGTCTTATTGCGCCAATTCGAACGGTTTCGTTCTTTTAAGTCGGCGCGTAAGATTTGTCACATCCAAAGTTTGGAGTATGGCACAGTTGCAATGGCCATAAAGACGAATACGAAGCTTGCGAGCGAAGTTTTTTATTTCGTCCTCCACGGTAGCTATCCCTAAGTCTCTGTGGATATCAATGTTTCTGATATACCAGGGAGCGTTCACGATTATTCTTATAATTTTATTTTGGAGTGATTGTATGAGATTCCTATTGCTTGGTTTGGTACAACCCCAGAGTTGTATACCGTCTGTCCACACGGGTTTAAGCACTTGCTTATACAGAAGCAGTTTGTTATATACGCTTAGTTTGGAATATCTTCCAATTAGCCAATACATTTCTCTAAGTCGATTTTCGACTTCGTCACGTTTCTTTTTAACGTGAGGTTTCCATTTAAGTTTCGCGTCTAGTGTCATTCCCAGATATTTAGCTTCGTTTGCATGCGGTATTTGTACCGAGTTAATGAAAACGGGAAGGTTGATTATTTTCTTGTAAGCGAAGTTAACATGCGTCGATTTGGTCTCGTTAAGAACAATGCGCCAAGTTTTTGTCCACTCACAGATTTTATCCAAGGCTCGTTGGAGTTTTATGGTTGCTGACTCGATTGAACTTTCCATTGTCAGAATAGCCGTATCGTCCGCGAACGTAGCTACAATAGTGCCTTCAGTTTGTGGTATGTCCCGAGTGTACAGCAAGAATAAGATAGGCCCAAGGACTTTTCCTTGCGGAACTCCGGCGGCGATTTCTTTAAAATCAGAATAGTCAGTTCCGTGCTTGACACGAAAAAGTCTGTTTTTAAGGTATGATTCTAAGATCTTATGAAGTTGCTCCGGAAGGATTCGTCTTAGCTTATAATTCAATCCATCGTGCCAAACCCTGTCGAAGGCTTGAGATACGTCAAAAAAGCGCTAGAACAAATCTTTTCCTCCTCAAGGGCTTTTTTAATTTCGTCGGTTATTCTATAAACCTGGTCAATTGTGGAATGCTTGATTCTGAACCCAAATTGGTGGTCAGGTATTAGGCGTCTCTCTTCAATGAGCGGAAGAATCCGTTTCAGATGGAGTTTTTCAAATATCTTCGATATTATTGGTAGAAGCGATATCAGTCTGTACGATTTTTTGTCATTTGGAGATTTCCCCGGTTTCGGAATCATTATGACTTCTGCGACTTTCCATTGATTTGGAACGTATAATAATCTAACGGAAGCATTTATTAAATAAAGCAATTTTAATAGTGCCTTTTTTGGTAATTCCTTGAGGATTTGTCCGGTTATTAAATCATAGGCAGGAGCTTTATTATTTTTCAGGTTTTTTATTGCCTGGCAAAGTTCTATAAATGACACACTTTTTATTCAAATAGATCCGCTTTTTCTTTGTCACCTTTTGCCCATTCGTCGTTATTTTTTCTTATCGGTGGCGAATGTATTTGGGGTTTTTTAATTCTTTTGACAGCTTTCCAGAGCGAGTAATTAGTGGTTTTTTCGGCGGTTAAACCTTCAAGATAAGCTGAAGTCTCTCGGTTTTTTAGGTCTTGGATCGCTTTTTTAAGCTTATTGCAGAGGAAATTCGAGTGGGTTTTTTGCTGGGGAGCGCGAGTTTGTTGCCATATTTTGCGTGCTCTCCTCTGTTCTCGAATAAGTTCTTTTATTTCCGGCGGATAATTAGCTTCATTGCATTGGACTTCTTTCCTCCTTAAAGGTGTATTTTTCCACGCGGCATTCTGTATTGATTCAATAAATTTGCCGAGTTCATCTTCTATTTCGAAGGGTGTTTTGAGCGATACATTTAAGACAATATTTTCTTCGCAATCAGTTCTAAAGTCGCGCCAGTTAGTTTTTTTGTTAGTTAATCTAGGCACACCTTCTACTGACATTAGTTGTCAAGATTACCGGCGAGTGATCTGAGGAGAGATCAAAGCTTTCCTCTACTTTCGCAAAATTTGAAGATACTTCTTTTGCTACGAATAAGTCTATTAGGTCCGGTGTTTTTGCTGTATCAGAGGGCCAATACGTCGGTTTCCCCGTCGAAAAGAAATAAACCCCGAATTGCATACCGGCTTCGTACAGAAGTCTGCCTTTCGATCTGGAACCCCAAAAGGTGTGTTTTGCGTTGAAATCGCCACCTATAAAGAAATTCGGTCCAAGTGAGTCAAGGAGACGTACAAAGTCGTTACTTCTAACCGTGCATCGTGAAGGACAATAAATGGACGCGATGTTGAAATACGAGTGCCTATTCTTAACTCGAACTGATTTTGTTTGCATTGTATCGATTTCAATCGTCGTATTTATGGAGTGCTCAATGCAGTCTTTAATGAATAAGGAGGATCCGCCTCTAGCTCTTCCGGAAGGGTGGTATGCATGATAAGCACGATACCCTCTTATTTTTACTCCGGAATTGCAATTGCACAATACAAGTTGGAAATGAAGAGAAGAGAGGAACTCAGGTGAAGTAAGGTTTCTGTGTATGCTTACTTCATGGGTGCTGTCTAAACTAGTCGAGAGAGTTTGCTGTGGTTTTTGCATTCGTTCTGATTTCTAGCTTGAATGGATATGATTGGTACTTAAACTGACAGCCTCCCACTCAGCTCCATTACATTTTCATTAACACCATGCCACGCACAATATATCTCTACAAATATAAGGCGTAGTGTCATTCTCTGACTGTCTGATATACATACGACTCATACGTTATTTGAGAAGAGTATCTAGAATATTTGAACTCATTAAACGAGAACAGATAGAAATACATTTGAAATGAGCAATTTCATGCTGTCTACGACATGGTAGATGAAACTCTTCATTTGCGGTGATGTACTGTACCAGTTCATATTGTAAAATAAGCCCAAAGCCCCTCTCCCAGTAAGTTTTGTAAATCTTCAAATTATTTCTGATATAGCAATAGTGGAGACTGTTGTCACACAATGGGATCCCCAAGTATGTCTGTGTCATGCCTGATACCTCAAAGTAGATTATAAGCCTTTGTTTAGATTCTCGCAGAAGGCTACCGCTAGATGAAGATATCGTTTTGGATCTGCACTTCACAACTCTGCTTAGTTACCATCGGAGTTATATTTTTTTGTGTTTGTTATTTATAATTTTAAGGAATTTGAGAGTCGATCCGAGCAACAGTGAGCTCAGATCGAATTTCTTTTCTATGTACGTCCACGCTGCCAAATATCATATAAATCGGCTGTTCTGGCTCTTTGTGAAACACAGGTGGGTCAAAATTTCGATGCTTCGAAATTCGAACTACCTGGATACAACATTGAGCCATTATTCTTTTATCATCACAGTCTCGTCGTCTATATAAGTAGTGATGTAGCCTACGAAACTCTTTCGTTATACGGCCAATGTTCCAATTCGGAATTTATTTTTGTGTGGCTCAAACTCCACGTCTGTAGGCAGTTAATCCACTACTGTTTTATTTGTTTGAATACAGCACTTATTGACAGCAATTCCACTTATAATGAGTTTGATGCGCTGTCAAATTTCATCCTAAGAATTGTATCCCTGTACCTACATTCTGAAATCGTCATTGCGGGCGACTTCCATGTCCATAATTCTAATTGGATCCGTAACTCTGGATAAGCAACACCCGAAAGAAGGTATGTTGAGATCTTGTTGAGATCTTGAGGTAAATAACTTAACCCAGCTTGTAAATGAGTCAACACCTGTTCCGGATATTACTGGTCATACCACAAACACTCTGGACTTGTTCCTTAGTTCCCATCCCAATAAATACACGGTAAATCTATTATCCCCTCTAGATTCGTCAAACCATTTCTCTTACTCTAATTACAAAGAGAGAGCTCTACGAAAAAGCGAACTGGAAAGAATTAGATAAGTTCTTTAAGGATTTTAACCGGTCGCCATGTTTCCTCGATAGTAACGTTGACGCCGCGGCTTTTATGATCACTAATACAATTCTCCTAGGTACGAGACCTTATATCCCTCATGGGATAAAAGCTATCAAACCTAAGGAAAACATCTGGTATGACTCGAGCTGTGAAGAAGCTATTAGGTTAAAGGAATCAAGTTTTCGGTCTTACAAGGCCAACCCTACTGAGGAAAATCGAAAAAAGTTTATACGAATCAAAAATGACTGCAATGCCCACATTAACTGTATTAAATTCTCCCCCGACCAAAATTTGAGGCAAAAAATACTACATTGCCCCAAGGGTAG
This sequence comes from Brachypalpus laphriformis, assembly GCA_945910035.1. Taxonomy (NCBI): domain Eukaryota; kingdom Metazoa; phylum Arthropoda; class Insecta; order Diptera; family Syrphidae; genus Brachypalpus; species Brachypalpus laphriformis. The sequence continues at coordinate 12,224,961 of OX246753.1, read as the reverse complement.
TAACAACTTTTGGTCGTTTGTAAAAAAACACACAGAAATTGCGTGCATTTGGGATCGATGATACTGTTTCACTGGGGAACAGTCTCCACAACGAAGTGTCAATTTAGGCCTGCGTTCAGCGAAAATTTGTGGGATCTTTTTGACAGGTGAAAAACAGAGAGACACGCGGTAAAGCTGGAAGAAACACCCATTGAATTATTTTCTGCGTTTAGGAGTTTCAATAAAGATTCAATTAACTGAGATATTCAGCCAATTTTGTTTCAACTGGTGTCAGAAGTGGGATACATCAAGAGATGTCCGAAGAATTCGAAGCAAAATTGGACAGAATTCTCCAGCAGCTGTCCACAGTAGGTGAAACACTTACTCAACAGAGTCAGGAAATTATTCAGCTTAGGACTGAGCAACAACGCCAATCTGAAGAGTTTAAGACCATTGGAGCAACCACATTTACGGAAAAAGTCTTTCAGTGCGCCACTCCAAAAGAAGGCAACAAGGTCCACGAAGTTCTCGAATCAGACCCCAAAGCAAAGGAACCCGCGGCCCCTTCGTCATTCTCGCAGGAGGATGCTGCATGCAGCGAGTCTTATAAGCTCGTACCTCAGCCATTCGACTGTGACACTGCGCACTGGTGTGATTACCTGGTGCAGTTTGAAATTAAGGAAATGGGTGGGATAATCTTCAAAAAGCACGTGTACTTGCCTCATTGTTGCGTGGAGAAGCAATCACCATCTTGGCGAGAATGACAGAGAATGATAGAACTGACTATCAACAATTAACCGCAGCATTAGGCTTAAGATTCGTGGTCAGCACAAAAATGTTTCTCATGCTATGCTCAGAACCAGGCGGCAAAATCCAAAAGAAGATTTTGGTGCATTTGGTCATCTTTGCATCTTTTGCGCCTCACCCGAACTGTGTTTAATGACTGCCCTCCAGCAGCTCAAGAACGTATTGCTGTGATGCAGTTTATTGATGGAAGTTATGATCGGAGAATTCAAGATGCTGTCCGCATGGCTGAACCTCGCACCATGGCTGATGCTGTTACAAAGGCTATTTCATTGGAGTCCCTTTCAGTTTCTATAAATTACAATTATTTTTCTCGTTTTGCAGAAGCGGAAGGTGATTGGCGACCCCAAAACTCCCCAAAGCCATCAAACTCTCAACCCCATCGATGGAAGAGACAAGACAATCGCAAACTCCAACACCCTCTCCCTTTGAAAGGCAGGGAAACGACCAACCGTCAGCGTAGAAGGGCAACCGCTGATGGTCTCAAACAGCCCGCGGATTTTAAATGTCCACTCTAAGAGTCAGCCTCAAGGTTTCCTGGTTCCTGTATTGTTGGGAAATGTACCGTGCAAATTACTAGTAGACACCGGTTCATCTGTCACTCTGGTAAGTCGGCATATTGTTCCCAAAAATTAGAGTTTGCAAACAGGCTCTAGTTCGATAAAAACCGTAAGTGGCCAGACATTTGATACTACCCAGGTGTGGCGTAATACTATTCGCTTGGGCAAATTCACCCGACGTGCTAAAGTCATGGTTGTTGATTTCGACTTGCCTGCTAATAGTCACGGCATTCTTGGAATAGATTATTTGAGTGCTTCCAAGTGTGTTTTAGACTTTTCCGACAATGTCATCAATATCTCAGGTCTGAAAATTCCTCTCATTCGGGAAAGCGTAAGGCCCCGTATAGAAAATGCTATTGTTCGGACGGTCTACCTAGCCACTACAGAAGAAGCCGTCATCCCATCCCGCAACGAGATTTTTATTACCACCAGGACAATTGGACAAGGACCGCCAGAGGGAATGGTTAGTCCTATCGTGGGGAATCTTCCTAAAGGGGTACCGGTAGGAAAATCTGTCAATCGAAATCAACAAGGGAACATTTTTGTACGGGTGGTTAATCTGGTCGATCACGCCGTAAAGGTACCTTCTGATATTACGATCGCCACATTTGATGAAGTTACATGTGCAAGTTGTGACGAAGGTACAGGAAACTTTAATCCAGACATTCCAGAACATCTTCTGGCTTTATTTGCTGAAGCCAAGCAACACTTATCACCGTCCCAGATCGATTGCGTCCAGTCAATGCTTAATAGGTTTGCCTCCAATGCCAATGATTTGGGTAGAACACAGTTAGTTAAACATCGAATTAAAACTGGTAGTGCCCAGCTTATTAAATAACTACCCCGCCGTCTACCTCTAGCTAAGCAAGCGGAATCAAATCGAATCGTAGAAGACATGACAGTCCTTGGGCGTCTCCGATAGTCATGGTAAAGAAAAAAGACGGTTCTACTCGGTTCTGCGTAGATTACCGTCGACTGAATGCTGTAACAGTAAAGCACTCATTTCCAGTACCGCGAATAGATGACACTTTGGATGCCGTTGCTGGTTCGGAGTGGTTCAGTACCCTTTACTGCCAGTCAGGGTATTGGCAGGTGGAAATTCACCCCGATGATAAGGAGAAATCAGCATTTGCTACACGAGACGGGATATGGCAATTCAATGTCATAAGCTTTGGGCTGACTAATGCATGGTAAGACATTTGAGCAAATGTTCACTAATATGTCCTATATGAATCTGCTCGCCTAAAAGTCAACCCAAAGAAGTGCAAGTTATTCCAGAAGGAGGTCCAATTCCTCGGTTATGTTATCTCTGAAAAGGGACTGCTACCAAACCCATCGAAGATCGAAGCCGTGTGCAACTGGCCAAGGCCGACCAATGTTTCTATGGTTCGTAGTTTCTTAGGTCTTTGTACCTATTATCGGCAATTCGTCCCTCATTTTGCGAAAGTCGCCCGTCCTCTCCACCGATTAAAGGAAAAGAACATTGCATTTAGTTGGTCGACGGAATGCGAGGAATCGTTCAACTCCTTGCGAAATTATTTAACTTCACCTCCCATTCTTGCACATCCATGTTCGGGCGGTATGTTTATTTTGGATACGGATGCCAGCGATACAGGTATTGGAGCCGTGTTGTCCCAAGTTCAGAACAGTTGCGAAGTAGTGATTGCCTACTTCAGCAAGGCATTAAGCAAGGCCGAACGTAATTACTGTACCACTCGCAAAGAAATACTCGCTATTTCACGTTCTCCGATATGGACGCCATTTTGAGGTTCGGCCTGATCATGCTGCTCTCAACTGGTTGCTTTCTTTTAAGAACCTTGAGGGCCAGTTAGCCCGTTGGATGGAAAGGACCCAGCAGTATGATTTTAAGGTCCAGGTAGGCAACAAGTTTCCGGTGAATCTGGTTTAACCAAGGCATACTCAGTTTTCTGCTTTGTTGATGCAAAATGGCATTTTATGCAAGAGATGGATACCCACCAAGAAAAAAGGAACCGAAAAGCTGCTTCCTATCGTGCCTAAAAGTCTGGTAGCAAATGTGCTAGCTATGTTTCACGATTCAGCTTATGGAGGACATTTTGGAGCAAGCAAAACGTTTGAAAAAGTACGAAGCCGTTTTTACTGGATCGGGGCAAGGAAAGACGTGCAACTTTACTGTGCGGAGTGTGACACATGCGCTTCCAAAAAGGGCCCCCAAAGCAGAACCAGAGCAGAGCTGCAAATCTATCTCTCGGGAGAACCTTTCCAACGTGTTGCTGTGGACATTCTCGGTCCGTTGCCTGTCACAAAAGATGGGCATAAGTACATATTAGTTGTAATGGATTATTTCACCAAGTGGGTTGATGTGCTGCCAATAAAGGATTAAACTGCAGACACCGTGGCTCGTAAATTAGTAAATGAAGTGTTCAGCCAATTTGGAGTTCTCGCTGAACTACACTCGGATCAAGGAAGAAATTTTGAGTCGGATGTGTTTCGAGATGTAATGAAGATATTGGGTATTAACAAGACAAGGACAACCGCACTCCACCCGCAGTCCGACGGTTAAGTCGAAAGAATGAATCGCACCATTTTTGATTATCTATCAAAATTTATCAATTGCGCTCAAGATGACTGGGACCAACTGCTTTCGCTGTTCGCGATGGCAAATCGAGCAGCTCAACAAGACACCATTAAGGAATCTCCTCATGCAATATTGTTCGGAAGAGAAATAAGACTTCCACCTGATCTGCTCTTTCGGAGCCTTCCCAGTCATTCAACGTCACCGGCTGTGCGGAGATACTTCAGGAACAAACAGCAATAACTCATAAGCTTCTTCTTCCTTTTATCAGCGAGGCTATGATCCGAAAACAAGGGATCACAGCCCTCCCACTTCACTGCATTTCTACTGATCCGCCTGTGGGGTTCGCCTATGAGGCCAATGAAATGCCGATGTCGTCGCATTTGTCTGATCCAGGCGTTTATAGGCCTGCCTTTCCTACATCGCGATGTCTTTGGAACGTGCATAGATATTGCCTTTTTAACAGGGTTCAAATGATCTCTTCTTTGAACGTGGCAATACCAGCTGAGCCGGTCGCGCTCTAATTTGTGTACGATGGTTTCCTTGATGTGAAAGCTTCCACGGATCTTCGAACTTCTTATTCGATCAAGCTTGGTCACTCCTGCTGTCATGCGAAGCATCTTCATCTCAGCTGCCGTTAATTTACTCTCATACTTTTTGTACATCGTCCAACATTGTGAACCGTATGTGAGCGCTGGACGTACAACTGCGGTGTAGAGCCTTCCTTTCAACTTAGGGGGCATTTTTCTGTCACAGAAGATAGCGGAATTTTCTCGCCACTTCATCCACCCTACGCTTACACGATGATTGATGTCGTCATCACAAGTTGCTTTGCTATTGATCATAGATCCCAGATATTTGAACTTTTCGCACTTGGGAAGCACTGTTCCATTCAAATAAATGTCTGGAATAGGCCTGAGTGGATCAGAGAACGGGCAGCACAAGTACTCTGTCTTTTTTGAACTAATGCGATACCCATTTCCCTCCAAAACGTCCACCCACACATCAAGTGCTCGTTGCAGGGATGTAGGATCCTCACTTATGATGGCTCCATCGTCAGCAAAGAATAACTGATGTACCTTGGGGTCCATCACTTTACCTTCAAGCAGATAATCAAGGACTGTAATAAAGAGCAAAGGACTTAAAACGCTTCCCTGGTGCACCCCGACTTTGATTGGGAACTCTTCGGTTACTCCAGCGGGACATCTTACTCTTGTCTTTGTTCTTTCGTACATGTCCATGATCATCTGTACATAGGTTTCTGGAACCCCTCGATGTCTTAGCGCCACCCATATCAGATCTCGTGGTTGTCTGTCGAATGCCTTTTCAAAGTCAACCAATACAATATGCAAATCCCTTAAGGAATCACGATGTTTTTCCATTATGATCCTTATACTTTGGATTGCATCTGTGGTTGATTTACCCGAGACAAACCCGCACTGATCATCAGATAGCCGTATTATTTTTCGCAGTCGGCCACCTAATACCCGCTCAACGATCTTCATGGTGTGTGACATCAGCTTGATCGAACGGTAGTTATCACAGTTTCGCGTATCACCCTTCCCTTTGTATACAGGGAGGAGGTAACTTTCCCTCCATTGATTCGGCATTGGATCACCTCTCACGAATTTGGAGATAAGAATTCTGAGCCATCTGAACCCGATATCTCCCATCTTTTTCCAAAACTCAGAGGGTATTTCGTCTGGCCCAACCGCTTTTCGTTTTTTGGAGTATTTGACCGCCTCACTAACTTCTTCGACTGTAATGTCGGCTATTTCTTCACAGTTAGGGGTGGCTCTTGGAAAGTATAGCCGGGGAAACTATTCATTTAAAAGCTCTTCACAATACTGTCGCCACCTCTGCAGAATTTTGTCGTCATCCACAAGAAGCTGGCCATGAGCATTGCTAATGAACTTTGGCGAACGAATCTCCTGAGAATTCTTCCTTCTTTGGGCGGCTATTTTGAAGATAGTGGCACTCTTGTTCATATTGTGTCTTCGCAGCTCCTGGATAGCCTGGTTTGCATCAGCAACCGGGGAAAATATTTTCTCCAGCTCCCGATACAGGCCCTCCGTACTCTCTGCTTGAAGCTGGGCGCACTTCTTCTTCGCTTTTTTCTTGCAGCATCTGTATTCCATTTCGAGGCGAGCTTTTTCGTCATTATTATTAGAGGCGCACTTTGACCAAGCCTTGAAAGCCGCTTTCTTCTCATTTATCAGCATCTTAGCTTCATCACTCCACCACCATGTTTCTTTGGCGTGTTGATGGTGGCCTTTTGAAGCTCCTAGCTGTGATTTGGCCTTATTTAAGCAAGTTCGCTGTAGGGAATCCCACATATTTTGTGCTCTGCACTCTTCATCCTCAGCTCCGTTGATGGTGTGAGAGAGGTAATTTTTCATTACGAAAACAAAAGCATCGCCTTTTTCTTTGTCCAGATTGTACCACTTGATTTTCTCAGAGACCCCTGTTTGTTTGCTTTTCTTTGGTGTTTTCATAAAAATTTCTGTTAGCAGGAGACGGTGTTGACGAGCGATTGCCTCTCCCAGGATCACTTTGCAATCTTTTACCCGAGGCTTCATGAAACTGGCTACCAAATGGTAGTCAATCTGAGTTTCATCTCCACCACTGCTGTAAGTGATCAGGTGTCGGCTTTGTTTGATGAACATGGTATTTAACACGATAAGACCGTGTGATTTGCACATGCTTAGGATGTCTTCACCAGGAAGGTTCCTGGTGCCATATCCTAGTCCTCCATGGCAGTCTTCATAGTCTTCGTTTGATTTCCCGACATGTCCATTCAAATCTCCTCCAACAAATAGAAATTCTTCCTTTGGGATGTTCTTAAGGAGATTGTGGAAATCTAGCCAAAATGCATCTCTATCTCTCTGATTGTACCCATCGTGGGGAGCATATGCACTGACAATATTCCACACCTCTCCTTGTATTACTAGTTTGAGAGACATCAAACGGTCGCTGGACTTCGAAATGCTCAAGACGTTATCAAGTAGCTCTGCCGCAAGGATGATACCGATTCCGTTCTTAGACTTTTCCGTTCCGTAGTAGAACATCTTGTAATCTTTTGTCCTAACGTCCAAGAAACGCGCCCGTAACTTCGACCGGTCATGCTTCCAACGTTCCAACTCGCGACCCTCAAATTGCGTCCAAACTGTTTCATTATTTTGCTAGCCCCCGGAATCCGTATAGCTCTGACCCGAACATTTCTGCTCGGTCCAGGATCAGTACCATGCACAGCAGTGGTAGTGCCTGGCGGGGTAGTGCCTTTCCTTTTTGCAAGTATTATCATAATGATACAGTTTTGCAATACAATTTTTTGCACCATATTGCGATGGTGTTTGTTGTTTGACACGTGCATGCTCCTGTTTTAGTATTGTTTGATCTTTCTTTTATGACACCGGTGATCTCCAGTCGTGTCAACCCACGGACTCGCATGCACACTTGTGGGAGGGTTTTTAAGGTAGTATATGTGTCGCTAGGCTCACTTGGGTGTTATATTGCCTAGATCTGATTTGTCCCCTTAGTCGCCTTTTACGACAAGCGCTGGTTGTTGGGGGGGCGCTGCAGTGATATTCTTAACCCGTCCCTGCACGGGGAATAGCAATAACTCATGAGCATGCAAGGAAACAAATGTATAAGGCTGCAATGAGAATGAAGACCAGGTATGACCTTTCTTCGAATTTTGGTCGTTTTCAGGTTGGACAATTCGTTTGGTTCCATAACCCCAAACGGAAAGTTCGTCGCTGCCCCAAACTAGACTCGCCGTGGGATGGACCGTACCGAATAATGCTTCTATTATCAGACGTCACTGCAAAGATCCAGAAGACGCCAAAATCGAAGCCGAAAATTGTACATGTAGATCGTCTTGCAAACTATCGCGGAAGAAATACCAGAGCTTGGGAATCCTGGGAGAAGCGCCGTGCAGTAGATGTTTTCGTCCGAGGGGGGGAGAGTGTTGCACTGGGGAACAGTCTCCACAACGAAGTGTCAATTTAGGTCTACGTTCAGCGAAAATTTGTGGGATCTTTTTGACAGGTAAAAAACAGAGAGACACGTGGTTTTTGGTAAAGCTGGAAGAAACACCCATTGAATTATTTTCTGCATTTAGGAGTTTCAATAAAGATTCAATTAACTGAGATATTCCGCCAATTTTGTTTCAATGCTCTTCTTCTATGGATTAGGATGTACCTTTAGGCCGTTCAATTCAAGTTATTTTGGAGGGCTTCAAGTCTGCATCTCACCAAATAAATGCTGGTGTCCCCAAAGGTTATGTTTCTCCGACTCTTTGTCAACAACAAACTCTGTTGGAACGACCATATATTTGAAATCGCCAAGAATGCAGCGAAATATTTAGGTTTCCTTCTGATCTGGCTTCAATTTATAAGACATTCGCCCTAAGTGAAAGTATAATGCTCACATTAGGTCAGGTACGCCAAAAACCATATTGCACTTGCTAGATAGGATACAAGATCGCACAATAAAATTTATAGGAGACACGAGTATTGCGAGTAATTTGCTTCGCTCGAACACCGCCGTAATGTCTCTTGCGTATCACTGTTTTATCGATATTTTCGCCGAAAATGCTCAAATGAAATAGCCAATAGCATTCTTCCCCTTCTACGTTTTAACCGCAATACCCGACATGCCTTGAATGCTCATCAGTTTACCCTTAAGCCTATCCTCGGACGTACCGTGAAATATAGAATTTTTTTATGAGCCGCACAGCACGTTTGTGGAATGCTCTCCCTGAGTTTGTGTTTCCTCTCCATTATAACTTACAGACATTTAAGACCAATGTGCATTGGTGCCTCCTTTCTCCCTTGCCCCTCTTCCTTACTGCTCACGCTATGTACGTAATTTTTCAAAAATTAAAAGAACTATCCACCACTAAATCATCTCTAAGGTTTGCGAGACTATTAGCCGAAAGCTCCTAATCGTATTAAAAAAAAATTATGATGGGCTTAGAAATTCGCATCTTCACTTCAAATTATTCACTTCATATTGCTAAGATAGGCAGACATATTGACTATCATTGTCCAAAATGATTGCCATATTCTGCCTGGCGGCACATTTTTGCAGACAGTATGCAGACTTGGATTTTTCAAATACTCAGCATCCACTGTGATGTGAATTCGGGCTTGACATGCTGAGACTTTCAACTTAAACGTAGATAGAGCAGAATGGTTTGGGACAATTAATGATTGTAGAGAGTCATGTATGTAGGTAGATCACGTTAGAGGAGGCCAGAATAATATCTTCCCTACAAGGGGTGAATAAAATATCCTCAAATTTTTTTCCCGATATTTGTTGTTATTCTTCATGTCAAATACAATTATTGGATTCGACTTTCCCCAAATGACGAGCCAATCAAAAAATCCACTTCCACAGCTTTCAATCCAATTAAAATCTTACAGTTGGCTGATTCAATTTAAGAATGCCAAACGCAGAGCTAAATCCGTAAAAAAAACTCCAAATTGCATCAAAGAATATGTGAAAGAATTCCAACAATTAAATTAAATTTAGCCAATTAACTGCGTGCTGCAGTGTCTGCTACCAGCACCAGCCATAGCAGCAGCAACTCAATTTAAAATTAAAACTTTCAGATGCTTTTCTTACTAATAGTGTTCGCTATTTGTGCGAGAAATTCCTTTAGTCTTTCATAACTCCCGCATAACAAGAAAAAAAAAAATCGGCACAAAGCTGCCGCTGATGGGGGAAAAAAGGAAAAAAAATAGAAACCTGATGCGGATAAGATACTTTTATTGTGTACTGCTTCTTCTGCTTTCCTCTCTGAACAAAATTGCTTTCGTCCGCAACAAAATACATACACACACATGCATGCCGAGGACGTCAGACAGTTTCTTGTTCAGTGTTGTATGCTAGGCGGCAGATCGTCTCCTGCTCCTTTCCAACTTCAGCCGGCTGTCAAACGTACAAAAGGCTGACATATATCCCTCCCCGTTCACTGCGGCGGATACGTAACAATTTTTTTCCCTCAAATTTTCCGTTTTTCCCTTTTTGCAGTTTTATTTGTATTTGGTTCCAAATGACTACCGAATGCTTTCATAAATTTTTTATTTATTGCTTTGTTTAGACGGGGGAGGAAACAGAAGGCCAGAGATGGAAGGGGAGAGCAAACCAGATCCAGAAACCAGTACAAAAGAAGATGTAGCAAATAACAAATGTACCGGGCAACGAGCCCAAAATGTTATTTCTCTGTTACTGGTCTATAGAACTACTATTGGCCTAAACGCACACGTATGCGGGCACGTGCAGAGGTAGAGGGGTGCGATGGTATGGCTTATTTGTTTTCAACTTTAATACTGCTGTTTGTTTACTTTCTAAGCGTCGAGATGATTTACAGGATTCCATTTCAGGATTTGGTCTACGCAGAGTGGGGGCCCTAACTATGGTTATTTATTGGCCCCGGGTATGAGTGTCGGGATAAATGGTTATTATGGGGTATGGAAGGTTGGTTTATATCCATTCGTTGTAGGCTTGAGCTTAATTGAGATTTTATTGGTTGAATAGATTTTCTAACAGAGATTTGTGGGTTAAAAAAAAATACTACGCAAACAAAGTAAATACCAGTTGAATAAATTATAAACAACAAATTTAAATCGGAAACCCGCGAGAATTCTTTTGTTGCTTTGATTACTCTAAATCACATTGAAGCTGTAGATAGTTGCCATACAACTATCTGTCTGTACGACAATTGAAGCTTTGTAAGGAAAATAAAAATAAATAGTGCAGCGAATCAAGTTGGACGAGTTTTTTCAAGTTCACGGTCCGATGATGAAAACAATGAATTAAAATTATTGTTCTGTTAAAAAAGAGCAATTAAAAGCGGGGTCTCAATATATATTAACTTGCTTCTTACGATTATTTTTTGGTACCTTAAGACATTGGCAACATATTCTTATTCATATAAGAAATTAACAGTGGAAGTCAACAAATAAAAAAACCACAAAGCAGAAGCTATGACTACCATCCTTGCCAAACGCCCGCACTGTGTGTAAGCATGTTAAAGGTATTCATAACCTTTTGAGTGCGCGCAAATTATAAAAAAAAAAAAAAAATATTATAAGGAGGAATATTTTCATGGACAAATTTAATTACACGCCCATTCGGCTTTACTTTTACCACTTCTTTTTAAATTGAATAAAACGATCATGATTACCTCATACGCAATTATGATTCAGAAAGGCTAAGGCAGTGTTAGAATCTTTTTCAAATGCTAAATAGAATTTTCGACACAAGCAGTGCGGTTTTCACCCCGGTAGAAGTACAACCGGCCAGTTATTCATTCTCATAATGGTTCTTGAGAAGGCTGGGAGTATGCTAAACCTGTCTACACTTGTTTTGTGGATTTGGAAAAAGCATATGATAGGGTTCTTCGAGGTAGATTGTTCTGCAGGAGTATGGGATTGATAGCCAAGCAGCACTTATGGCACTGTCGTCCAACCAAATGGACTCCAGAACAATGAAATGCTGCTACAGTGCATTACAAGACCTTGCCAAATACAACAGGGTAAAACTCGGTTGGGTACCCGGACACCAAGGGATTGTGGGCAACGAATCTGCAGATGAGCTTGCTAGGGCTGGCTCAGAATCTGTGTTCATAGGTCCTGAACCTTATTGTGGCGTCAATTGGGCGACAGCTACAACGCTGATTAACGAATGGGAAAACAAACTTCGTCTAGACCACTGGACTAGTGGGCCAGGTCTAAGACAATCCAAACGATAAATCAAGCCTTACTCCTATAAGGAAATCCGTAACTTAGATAGGGAAAGCATTAAGAAGCTTGTGAGCTTTCTTACTGGCCATTGCGGCTTGAGATACCACCTTAACAAGATGAACCTATGCCAAGAGAAGGACTGTCGGTTCTGTTTAGAGGAGGATGAAACTTCCGAACACATTCCGGCACTACACTAGTTAAGGAAACGTATTCTCCACAAGGAGATACTTACTTCAGTGGAACTGAAATGCTCCGCTACTAAGGACATACTCACTTTTATAAGGGAGTTAGTACGTCTGTTAGATTAACTCCAACCCTCCGATACAATAGATCTTTCAGGTCGCAGTGTCGTTGCCACGCGGGCATAGGTTGTACAAGAGGAAAAAAAATAAAAAATTGGGATTGATAGTTTCTTGTTAAGGGCGATTCAGTCCTTATATACAAACTCTAGAAGCTGTGTTCGGATAAACGGCGTTAAATCAATGGGTGCATTTTATCACCTCTCCTCTTCATTATATATATGGACTGGATGTTGCAGCGCAACCGACGCGGAAAATTTTTCAAATTGGGAGATCTAAGGATTAGTCATCTGCTCTTTGCGGATGATTTGGTCATCCTTGGATCCTCTCAAACCGAACTTCAGCGGGCACTCGAAAGGTTTGTAGCCGTTTGTTATGATGCTGGAATGAAGATCAACGTGAACATTTCATTTCCAAAATATCCATTCGGTACAATCTGCATATTAGTGGAGTCCCACTGAGCAGGTGGATAAGTTTAAGTACCTCGGGGTCTTATTCACGAGTGATGGGAAGAGCAATACTGAGTTATCCTGTAGAATTGGTCAGGCTGGATCAATTTTGAGAGAGCTTGGTCAATTTGTTAAAAGGAAGGCCGAACTTAGTGTTCAAGCTAAATTATCGGTTTTTAACTCGGTGTATGGTATGTTCCAACTCTTACCTATGGTCATGAAATTTGGGGAGTGACCGGAAGAATAAGATCGTGGATGCAAGCTGCCGAAATGAGGTTTTTCGGCAGTGTTGCTGGGATAACTCGTAGGGATCGAGTGCGCAACACCAGAGTACACGAGGCGCTCAATGTTGAGCTGTTACTCTCCGAACGGAACGATCTATGTTTCTTTTAGTTTGGTCACCTAGTACGTATGTCCCCAGACCGGCATGAAGATGTGCCATGATTGCCGTGCCATCAGGTAGGTGACTCTCCGGTGGGCCTAGAAATAGATGGTTGGATCAAGTCCGACATCTCTCCTGGAGCCATCTAGGGACTCCTCTTGATGAGTTGGAGTCAATGGCGGAGGATCGAGGAGGATGGAGGATCCACCTGCGCATCATACCACCGCGACTCTCATACAGGATTAGCGGGCCATTGAAAATGTAGTATATGTATGTATGTAAAAATAAATAAATAAATAAATATTTGCCGCAACAGCTCTTTTAAGGGCCTGGGCCTAGCTTCTCGCAACCGCACGTGTTGTGAGCGATATATTTTTCATATGAATGAAAGCGATCTACAGTTTAGTTCCGTATCCGAAGGGCAATTTGTTTTGACATGCTTTTTCGTGACAACTATACTCTCGGATGTTTGTCAGACGTTGGCGAGAGGTGGGATCGTGAACTAACTTTTTGGTGTTGGATGCAATAAGCTATAAATGATAAATATCAATTTAGGTGCCATCACATGTTTCATTATATGATTGGTTTTTATAGTCTAGTTTTATTTCATTGGCATTTCGTTTTCCCTGTTTTCGAATTCGTTTTTCCTATTTGGTTGACAGGTCCTGAAATAAAAACTCAATAGGTAAGCCTAGCAATATTGTAATGCTAGATGCCAATTTTCCCTCGATGGATTTAAAAAAGGTTCAAACAAAAATTTATAAAAGTAGTAAAAGTAGTAGAATGTTAGTATCTCTAAAGTATCAAGAAATATTAAGAAAACAAATATGGTATGTTTAGTTTTAAATTGAATGCTCAATCAAAGCAAAAACAACACTATAATTCTACCATTTTCGTCATAATGCGGCATGTTTTGACAAAGCTAACAAGGTTTGGGTGTCGGTTAGCAGTTGCTATTAAATGAATGTAGTCTTCTTTCCAAAAATATTCGAAAATTCCTTTTGTCTACAGCACTTTTGAAGCCAATATCATTAAATTAACTACTCAATTTGAACAGCCGTTTAGTATCTAACTGGTACAGTCACCTGTAGTCCAAAGCATCTGTACTCCTGCATTTACCAAATGTTGTCTATATAAATAAAATGCAATGTTCCTATGTGTATGCCCTATGGACTCAAAAGCTGCTAGATCGACTTCGCTGGAAAATTTACAGTTTATTTAAAAAAAAATCGCGTATAATATTGTTGGCGTTTTAGCACATATTTTCAATTTGAGTTTTAGTCTTGGTATATTTCCTGAAGCACTGGTATACGCAAATGTTATACCTCTTTTTAAAAAGGGAAATAAAAAGATCCATCCAACAACCGGCCAATTTCATTGTTGCCTGCAATTTCTAAGATATTGGAAAAGTCCATTAAATGCGAAGTTTTGCAATGCCTAAGTTGGGTTAGGTTAGGTAGCTTACCTCCATAATCGTCAGGATTCACTTAGATCAAATAAAGTTTATTGTGTTACCACATGAGTTGCTTATTTCCGTTACTGTTGAAGCCATTTTGATGTTTGGTTCCTCATAGAAGTATTTCCCAAGAATTTGTTTTCCAGCTGAAGATAGTGCTGGGCAGCCGCAGAGCAAGAGAAAGGGGGACCTGCAATGCCTAAGAGTGATACATTTTTTTAAGTCCTTTGCAGTTTAGGTTAAGGGCAGGCTCAGTCGTACTTTTTGTATATATAACCAAAGCATTTATTGTGGTTGCCCATAATAACTTCTTCTTCCTTTTTCGGTGAGGTTATGATCCGAAAACAAGAAATCATAACCCTTCCACTTCACTGCATTTCTACTGATCTGCCTGTGGGGTTCGCCTATTTGACCTCAGAAAATATCGACAGGCCTCCCATTTTTAGATCACTGGATTACTGGGGCTAATTTAATGCTGGTGTCTTTGCATTTGCGTGATCAAGGCGTTTATAGGCCTGCCCCCCAAGGAAATGCATATCATAACAGTGAAAACCGCATCCAAATCCCTTCAGTGGTTCTTGAGATTAGCGCGGCCACGTAGAATTTGGGGACTTTGTTTTATACGATGTAGTGATTATAATATAATTATATTAGTTTTCCAGGTCTTTCTGAAGTCTTTTTCAGACCATAATTGGATCCTCTTCAATGTAGATCTCGAGATCGAGACTCCCAAACCCTGCAGAAACCCCAAAAGAACCCACTGGATAAAGTTTAGTCAAGTCCTTAAGAAGAAGAACTCTCTAACCTCAGGAAACTGACTAGAGAGACCTTCAATATCTGCTACAAGTACAAATACTGGCAGTCTTACACGGACAGCCTTAAAATATACAAAAAAAAACTATCAGAATGGCCAAGAAACGGTCCTGGATAGAGTATTGCCATTCAATTGATACCCTCAAAGACTCCGCTAGACTCAGCAAGATTCTATCGAAGGATCATTCCAATCCATCTTTCCTGAAAAGGTTGGATGGTAAGTGGACGGAGTCAACTGCAGAATCCTTAAAGATCTTGATACACACCCACTTTCCCGGATGTAAAGACAGCTACACTGAGCCTAACAGTTCGCAATGTCTGCAATCCTGGGAACACTTACACCCATATTATGGTTAGCGAATCGAACGTTCGACTCAAGTCGAACTGTCTGCGAATTGCTTCTGTCGTGGTATTGCTGTTAGCAAACATTTTCATTCGAATAAAGAATAAGTGCTGACAAAGAAAAGAACAAATAAATGTCATCTGTGAAGTGTATAAAGCGGCAGAAGTAATTCGCCGGGAGATTCGACTTGAGTCGAACGTTCGATTCGCTAACCATAATAGGGGTGATAATACCAATTATAATAAAAAATCTCCTGGGCCATTCGCAGCTTCGCTTCTTATAAATCGCCAGGCCTGGATGGCATTCTGCCCATTATGCTACAAAAAATCGGCTCCTGCCGATTTTCAGGAGCTGCATCCTAAAGAACCATGTACCCCACTCATGGAGAAGGGTTAGAGTGGTTTTCATTCCGAAGGTGGGGAGGCGCGGACATGAGAACGCGAAAGATTTCAGACCAACCAGTCTGACCTCCTTGGTTTTGAAGACCCTCGAGCGCCTTCTAGATAACCATCTGCGAAACTCAATCAAGTCATCTCTTTCCAAATCCCAACACGCATACCTCAAAGGAAGATCTATAGAAACAGCTCTTCATGAAGTAGTGCGAACAATAGAAAGATCCCTACAGTATAAGGAATACACTTTAGCTACCTTTCTAGACATAGAAGGAGCTTTTAACAATGTACACACTGAAGTAATTCTAGAGTCCCTCACGGAGCTGGGCATAGAAACCTACCTAAGCCAATGCATAGTCTCTATGTTCAGCACTAAAACTATTCAGGCATCTCTAGGAAACAGCACCATAACCAAATTTGCCAGTAGAGGAACGCCCCAAGGTGGAGTCATCTCACCTCTACTATGGCTAATAGTCATGAATAAAACCCTTTTATGCTTAGACAGAGAAAGAATTAAAGTAGTTGGGTATGCGGACGACATGGTGATTTTAGTGTCGGGACTTTTCCCTCCCGTGATAAGTGGGATCATGGAGAGTGCTCTAAGTAAAGTCACCACATGGGCCAGAAAGTGTGGACTTGGAGTCAACCCAAATAAAACTGAACTGATGCTTTTCACCACAAAAACCAAAATACCCGACTTCAATCTTCCTCGATAAAACGGTCAGATACTCTCCTTATCTTTCAGTACAAGTACCTAGGAGTTATTCTAGATCCTAAACTTAATTGGAAACCAAACATAGACGAACGAGTAAAGAAAACATATATAGCCTCCTATGCCTGCAACAGAACCTTCGGCAAAATATGGGGCCTGCAACCAAAATTGACCCTGTGGATGTACACAGCCATAGTATGCCCAATCCTGACCTACGGGTCGATAGTATGGTGGCCGGCCTTTAAAAAAGCCTATAACATAACCAAACTAAATAAGGTTCAAAGAGCAGCATGCATAGGCACCACAGGCGCCCTACGGTCAACTCCGTCAGACGCTCTAACAGTCCTGCTACACCTTTTACCCCTAGATCTACATATCACAAACATTTCAGCGCACAGCGCAATTAGACTCAGAGAGTCCAAGTGTTGGACTGCGAAACCCTATGGACACAGCAATATCCTAGATTCTCTACCAGGAGAACTCGTATCGACTCCAACAGACTACATCATCTCCACATTGAACTTCACGAAGCGTTTCGATGTACAATTCCCTACAAGAAAAGATTGGCAAGATGGACAGGCGACCAGTGGTTTCGACAGTCTACACCGATGGGTCAAAAATGGACTGCCGGGTTGGTGCGGGTGTTTTCTCGGAGTCCCTGAACATCGCAAGATCGTATAGACTCCCGGACGCTACCAGTGTCTTTCAAGCGGAATTACTCGCCATTCGCGAAGCCTGTCGCCAAATCAAGTCACACACAAATACACTGCTAAGGCAAAGAATCGCTATTTTAATCGATAGCCAAGCTGCTATCACAGCCATTGCCTCGGAAACCATTTCCTCAAAACTAGTACTAGAATGCCGACAGGAGCTGGCCTCGCTAGATGGCCAATGCATGGTGACATTAGTCTGGGTTCCAGGCCACAGCAACGTTGATGGCAACGAACATGCTGACGAACTGGCCAGGCGAGGCTCAGCCCTTCAATGCTCACTTGCTGAACTTGTTCACACCCCGCTCGGAGCAATTAAGGCAAACATCTCCTCAATCTTTCTTAGAAAAGCTAACCTTAAATGGTCCAGGTTAACGAACTGCGTCATATCCAGAAAGATGTGGCCTAACTACAACAAGACCAAAACAACCGCCCTATTGAACAGAACGCGCAAAGACATTGCCCGTACAATCGCGATAATCACGGGACACTGGCCGGTAGGAGAGCACGCAGCCAAACTAGGTATCCCATATAATACACACTGCCGTAGTTGCAACATAGCCACCGAAAAGGCAACAATTATCCACTACATGTGCAATTATCCAGCACTAGCTAGGGCTAGACATCAAGCATTAGGCAAACCCTTCTACAATTTACTTGAGGAGATCTCGGGTAAGAACAGAAATGAGCTAACCCTCTTCTTAAACTCCAAAGGCTGGCTCTAGATTTTCCTCACCAACACACATCAACTTCCAAGGCCGCAGGAGTTGTGGTATCAAAACGGCACAACTGTGCTAATTGGGTCTCTGTTTTTAGAGAACCGCCACTTCTACCTACCTACCCTTTCCTGGTTTTGCTTTCAAGTTACTTATTTAAAAAAAATGTCTCAAAATGTGTTAGTGGGCAACATTTTTAGTGGCATCAAAATAATCGATCTGAAAGCATTTGCGGATAATCTCGCTATCGTTTGTGACACATCTAATCTCTATAATGTCGTTGCTGACTTGCTGAGAACTGGGTTTGCTGAACATAAGCTTATCGTCTAATAAGCAATATCTTCGATCATCTATCCGATGGTTTTACCGTCTACGCAAATTTGGGTCTAACACTACTCTTAGAACCATTTATTTTGGAATTTTTCATTCCAAGTTAGAATATGAAATCTGTTGCTGGGGAGGAGCCTAAATTTTGAATTTTGCACAAGATATGATATTTTGCATAAAATTATGATAAAACAAACATAATTTTAAAAGTTGGATTATAAGCAATACAGCTGCGAAACTTTTTTCAATTTCGTGAAGTAGTTTTTGCGAGGTTGCGTGGAAACAGTTTTACATTTACAGTTTCATACTTTGACTACCTTGTAGGAATCGTTTTATATCCCGAGATAAAGGTATGCTTAATGTTGGCCCAATATATAATAAATTTGTGCCACTTCTGGACTGATCTAGAGATGATATGGTCAAGAAATACTGCTTTGATAGGAAGTTTGACTCAAATCTGAGCAACAAAAGAGACTGGAGCAGCGAATCAGATAAATACCAATTCAAACAACATACAACTAAATAATACACAGACGGATCGACAACATCTACTAGCACTGGGGCCAGGACTAGATACTCAGAATCACTGGAAGCATTCCCCAGTATATTTCAAGCAGAAGTTAACGCGATCGAAAGATGGGCGCAATTCAACCTATACAGGAAATATCGCGGGTAGGACATCGCAATACTGTCAGACAGCCAAGCCGCTATTAAAGCACTGACCTCGCACGAAATCAGATCTAAACTGGTATGGGAATGCCTCACCACGATCAACAAACTGATGAACAGCTGATGAACTAGCTAGAAACGGATCAGATACGCCTCTCCTTTGACCATAACCATTTTGGGGGATACTCGTAAGACCCGACAAAATACGAGAAGACTTAAGAAAGAGGAAGAGAACAAATGGGCCAAACATTGGGACGATATCCCCCAAATAAGGCAAGTAAAAAATCTTGTGGGGAAATACAACCAGAAAAGAAGAGCTTGCCTAAAAGTTAGTAAAAATCGACTTCGCATCTTGGCAGACATATTACGGTTCACTGCAGACTCAAAGAGCATCTTAGGAAACTTGAAATAGAGGGAGACCGGCTCTGCAGATTCTGCAGGAACTTCGCAGAAACGCCAGCGCACCTTCTTATGGAATACGAAGCACTGATCTACAAAAGAAGAAATAACCTAGGTGCCCACCACCTATTAGAAATTTATTTACCTTCACTAGATCCACTGAAGATACTCCGGTTTGCTGTAGCAGCTGGACTGGAGGACCGAGTATATCATCGGCTAGAGCGGTAGCATGGGGGCACAATATATCCTTTAAAGGTCGCAGTGAACTTGCACCTCACTATCATATAATACCATATAGTACATTTTCATCTACAGGGTATAAGCTAATCTTTACACCAAGTTTCATCAAAATTCATGTAGTAGTTTCCTTGTGATACGCGCACAGAAAGATCAGAATATTAAACCCTCTATAGGTTTGCTATATATATAGATATAGATAGGTATAGATAAGTTCTTAAAACATTTGGAAAAAATCTTCAAAAAATTGTTATGGATGAACCCACTTTGTTTCTCACTATCTCATGACTTAATTCTTCAATCTTATATAGCAGATCGTTACTTTCGAGTAAGATATGAGAATGAATACTCTCATTTAAAGAAAATATCTGCAGGAATTCCACAAGGAAGTGTCTTGGGACCAATCCTTTATCTCCTATATACAAGAGACCTACTTCAGCAGGAAGAAGCTAGCTTGGCGACTTTTGCAGACGACACTGCAATTATGACTATTGGCAATAATGCTGATGAAGCAGCGAAAAAATTACAAAAGGCCATTAAGTCTGTAAGTGATTAGAAAAAAAAATGAAGAATAAAGCTTCATGAAACTAAATCTATCCATATTAACTTTACTAATGGAAGAATAAATAATGTAAGAGTTAATATTGATGGAATAAAAATTCCGTACGCAAATACTGCGAAATACCACCTTGATCAAAAAGTTCCCGGAATTTATTCAGAAAATTGAAAATACGAGTTTATTCATCTAAATCTATATTGTCCCCTTCAAAGTTATCCCCATCGACTGCAACACACTTATGCCAGCGCTTGATTCAATCTTCGAAACATTTTTTATATTCGGTTTTCGGTATGTCCATCAGTGCTTCCTGCGATTTTTCCATTCCATTTCCTCTCGGCTGCTGAAACGCGTTCCCCGTAATGGTTTTTTAACTCGATTGAACAGAAAGAAGTCACAGGGAGCCAAATCAGGTGAATTCGGTGGCTGTTGGATGGTATTTGTTACATTTCTCGTCAAAAAATTACGAATAATGATGGCACTGTGCGACGATGCGTAATCATGGTGCAAAATCCATGAGTTTTCTGCCCACAATTCTGGTCTCTTTCGGCGAATTGCTTCACGCAAACGTCTCAAAACGCCCAAATAATACTCTTTGTTTACTGTCTGGCCTTCTAGCAAAAATTCATGATGCACTACACCGTTGTAATCCATGAAAACCGTGAGCATTGCCTTCTTTTTTGACTGAAAACGTCTGCCACTGCGTTCATCATCTTCGATTGACTCACGACCACTTTTGAACCGCTCGTGCCACTGGTAAACGACCATTTTCTTTAGAGAATCGTTGCCGAAACACTTTTCCAACATTTCCAACGTTCGCGCACCATTAAATCCGTTTTTTACGCAAAATTTAATACAAGTTCGTTGTTGCAAATTTAAATCCATTTCTAAAAAAATCGCCAACACACACAGAGATAGATGTACTCTTGGCTACGTAACTTTTGCAAATGTCAAGCTATGATGCTAAGATTTAGAGTGAATATCAACAACAGATGTACCAACTTAACAAAGAAAACAGAACTCAAATCGGAACGATGGCAGCTCCACACGGTTTTTATTCCGGGAACTTTTTGATCAAGGTGGTATCTGGGTATAACTCTTGACGCCAAGCTCAGATGGAAGGAGCATGTCAAAAAGAAAAAAGAGGAGCTCAGCATTAGACTCAGACAAATGCATTGGTTAATGGGAAGAAATTCCCAGCTATCAATTGAAAATAAATTGCTATTGTACAAGCAAGTCCTGAGACCCGTATGGACGTATGGGATACAACTTTGGGGTTGTACCAAAAAGACAAATCTAAGAATGATACAAACATTCCAAAACAAAGTACTAAGAGGCACCGTTAATGCACCTTGGTATATAAGAAATAACAACCTACACAAGGATCTAGACGTAGAAAATGTAAGTGGAATTGTAAAAAAAATATGCTCTTAGGCACTACGAACAACTCCAAGACCATGTAAATCCTTAAATACAATACATGGTGGAAGAAAACAACTATACTATTAGGCGGCTTAAAAGATTAAAGCCGCATGACTTAATTTTCTAATGAAAACTATAATAGAAAAAATATAAAACGTGACTGTATTATATATATACACAGGTATACCTATAACCTATAAATGAACAAATTAAAGTAGATACACACAAAATTAATTTCGGGGCCAGCTAATGCGCTTCACCCCTCCAAAACGTTAATTATACATTAGAGAAAAATTACTGGATGAGAGTTCCTCTCAGTTGTAATATTAGGAGGTGTTTTTCCTATTTGGGAATTTTTCCCACACTGCAATCCACGGCTGAAAACCCCCCCGGAAGACTGTATACCCTTGGTAGTATTGTAGGGAAATGGGGTTTGAAGCAGAGGTGGTTTTAGTTAGGGTTAAAGCCCCACACTCTGGCTTTCGATGCTTTCCACCTTCCTTAAAAAAAAAAAAAAACTATCTCATACATACTCGTACATGCATATTATTTAGATATTTCTCAGCTGAGTTGAATTGAAGTTTTAAAAACTGTAAAAATATTTTTTTTTTGTAAAGGAATTTTCAAAATACGATATTCTTTTATATATTTTTTTATATAGGCTTAATACAAGCTACGCTTAGAGCTAATTTTAATGGCTACATGATGCTTCTAAAAAGACACTAGAAGTTAAGCAGGGGATGGAGAGATATTGGTGCGGTGAAAATTAAGGCAGAAGAGGGATTCAGATCTTACACTGTAATAGATTTGTATGTTAAGCTGGCTTTACACTTACGTTCTTTTACCCGGTGAGGCAGAGTTCTAGAATTTGTAAGAATTTGCTTAACTTGAGCTTTGTGTATTGGCTTTCACTTCTTTATCACGATAGTAATAGCAAGTTATGTGGGGACATTCGTAAAGAGTGATGTTACACAATAAGAAACCAAAACATAATGTTCACGAAATTCTGGGGTTTCTTTTTTTTTTGCTAAAGAGATGTTTTTTTTTCTCTCTTTTTCATGTAGGGCGAATCTTTCGCACACTGTTATAACCACAGTACCATACACTTAAA
This sequence comes from Brachypalpus laphriformis, assembly GCA_945910035.1. Lineage (NCBI taxonomy): Eukaryota > Metazoa > Arthropoda > Insecta > Diptera > Syrphidae > Brachypalpus > Brachypalpus laphriformis. The sequence continues at coordinate 12,202,317 of OX246753.1, read as the reverse complement.
AGTTGATAGCATGGTACTCTCCTTGATGACAAAGTAGGTCTTAGGGTTTGTATATTTTGGGTAACTTATATATAGACGGAAATTATGCGGTATATGTAGTCATAGTCAATTCATCGTGTGCAACCACATATTGTAAATATTATAATATGATTTCCTAATATATACATAATTTGGACGAAATGTGAATAAATTTCTGTGTACCAAGTTGATAAATAATTCAATTATGAAAACACAACCGTATGACACTTAATAAACTATTACGCATTATACAGTCCTCCTCATGGCCGCTAGTCATTTTTCATTGTCACAATTGCATTTACACGCAGTCACCTGCACAGCCTCATAATCTCTTTTATATCTCCCCTTTTTCATCTGAATGGCAATTTGTCATTTTAATTAAAACGTGGCACACCCTACTGATCAGATAATCATCTATAGTCAATAGCTTTACCCAAATTGACATCTCCTACCACAAACTGCATCATCGATAGCCTCGTCAAAAAGCCATGGAACTCTCTACCCTGTCCATAGCAACATATTGCCAATTCTCGATAATTGAATCAATTGCCGCCCATCGGATATGTCAACCATAAAGCTACATCATTCTGCAATTTCCCTGTGTCACCGTCTCGATTTCACTGGGCCAACATTGAATTATCAAATTTCCCTCTCTCTGAATTTTAATCAAAATTGTAATCAACTCCCCACAAGATAAAAAGAAAGAAATAAACAGAATTCGTATATATTACTGTATTGTTTGACTGTGCTGCCAACGAACCCCAATCCGATCCCCGGGTATTTGAAATTTAATTAAATCGTTTTCCGGAAATTCAAATAAATTTAACTGCCGCCCATTTGCCCATCATCTCCCATTAGACTCTTTTCAAATAGACACAGTTCCGGCTAGAATAACCGAAAAAAGCCGTCATTCCCAAAACCTATCCTCTCCACCCGCATACTGATGACGACCTAGTGCTCAGTTCAACGTCCTTTTGTCCTGTGGCTTTCATCAACTCATATCATATACAAAGGCAAGTCACCGCACGCCACCACCACTCACCACTGGTATTGGCTAAACCAGTGGAACCACGCTAACACCACAAAAAGCCCGGTTATAGTTTTAATGTGCAATGACTACGCCTCCAAGTGGGTGAAGGTGGAGGAAGAGAATAAAAAAAAAATTCTTTAGACAGTTTCATCAGGGAAATAGAGAGACCCAGAATGAAATGTAAAAAATGCAACAAGTTGCAATAGAGTCATGTTGCACGTTTCTGTTTGTCGAGTGCAAATAATCTGCCACCCTTCCATCCCATTGGATTACACAACTCTCACTCGTAGCGGTACCTATTGATTTCGCACGAATCGGAGTTACCCATAAACACGCAAACATTCAACATTCAACCCCCATGCCACCCTCAAATTGGCCTCATTGGGGTTTTACACGTAACACGGCGATAAATAAGGTGCGAGCTCGTGCAGGGATTAGAAATCGATGGCAAATCGCTTCTCTGTTTACTTACCGCTTGTAACCCTCTTTTGACACCAAAGACTTCTGATTCTTCTTCTTCTTGTCTGACACTACCTCTACAATGAAAGTGTTTAATGCCATCTAATTTGGAATTAATTGAATGCGCGACGATGAATCGGTTAAGCTAAATCCGGATCCTGGCAATAAAATGCCAACAACTGCTGAGTAGGCTCACAACGCGACGAACGATGAAAGATTCTCATGCGACAGAGTGTGCTATCCCTCATCGGCGAGGGTGGATGGTGGCACATTACTAAGCGGATTTGCCTAGGAGCAGCAGCAACGGGGTGAAAGAAACCATTTGCTTGATGGTTTTATTTAATTTTGTGTGCTTTTGTTTATTGAATGTGCATGACGCCTCCACAGCCGCCGCGTAGTTCTTGCGAATTGACATGGATTTCGTTCTGACTGTTGGCTGCCTAGCTATTTGCTCTATGGTGCTGGCTGTCAGGGTGGTTGAACTGATTTATGGTCTTATTCATGTTTGCTGCTTCCAATTGATGAATATGGATTTATTCTGATTCCTTCGTATTGTTTACCACAACGCATATACCATCGAGAATGTGTTGAGTTTTATTCTCGAAATTCGAATTAGAATGATGAGACGAGGATTTATTTCCCTTTCGATTCGCGCAACACTTCACAGGGATTATGGCTTTTGTTTGGTGTTGGCGACAAATTCGATATGAATACAGTGGCGTGGGTGCGGGTGCTTTGTTCTACTGACAAATGAATTATTGCATGTGACATGGAAATGAAAGTGTTTTGTTTATTTGATAATAGGGAACGATTCAATTGATGGGGTATTGGATGTTTCATCAAGTTAAATAGTAAAATAGGTTTTATGTTCAAACTAATTTGTAGGTACTAGGCTCCCAAGCGGGTATACATACCCGTGCGTACACGTGATATCACAATGGACCTATTATTAGCCTAAGTGTGTTGGCGATTCTCAGCTGACAGCCACTTCAATCTTACTTACCTAATACATACATATGAATGTACCACCGGACAATATGCGTAAATAGTATTGTGGCCAAGAACTCTGCTATGCCGAGTACTGTTGCGATACCTCAGATTCTAGAGCTTAAAGACAATGCATTTACAGCCTATCTGAGGATCCTAGAATATCTTGCAATGCACATTCCAAAATAACGCAATGGGAAGGCAACGGCCTCGGTAAGCATTCGGCCAACCTTAACAAGCATCAAATTTCATCGAACCTAATCAAATTAAAACAAAAAAGTACTTTTGTATGGTAGCTTTGCGAGAAAAAGAGACGTCCAGGGTCCACAAGGGACAAATTTATTATCCTTTATCTAACATGGAAAATGAATATGGAACCTAAAACTATATAAAGGTTTACAAGTGCTTACGTCTAGCTTACGGTTAACCATTGGGCCAGCATAATAGAGGTGCATATTTAGGACCTAAGTATTGTATTATGTGTTTCTTGTTTCATTTGCTAGAGCGATCTGAAATTGTTAGATTCGTTTCCGGCTAGCAGCAGACTTTTTATTTATCTTTCAAAGAAAATCCGGGAGTGGCGCCCATATAACTGGGGAGTATTTTTTTTCCCCAACTAGTACAGAGCAAATAATTTTCCAGCCATATGACCTGCCAGTGTTATGCCTTTGCAATAGGGATCGCCTTCGCAATTGATCGGATTGACTCTTTATTTCATGAGAAATAAACAAACATTATTGCTGACATCGGGACTTGGGCCATGAACCATTAGCGTGGCAATTGATAACGTTACAACTACACCATGGACTGCGTAAGCTCGTTATTTACTTCGAATCCTTTAATATATCTGAGGACTCTAGCTGGAGCACCTACAAAATGAAACATTTCACGAAATCCTAGATGCCATATTTAAAAGTTACCTTTTCTCTGAAAATTACAAGCCACCAGCGATCCATTTTTCCATCAAGTGCCTTTCTATATATCTGTCAAGATCACAGGCTGTGATCGACTCAGCGGACATTTGGAGCATGGTACGGAAGGATAATGATATTCTGCTCGCGATGCTTCTTATGTTGCAAAATAGTACCCCTATAGCGGACAATATTGGTTAAAACATCTGATTCTAGGACCATAAAGTTCTAGTGGAATATTGCCAATTGGATAGTGACGCAAAAGATCACTAGAATTTCCTTTTTATCTTTCGAGAATTTTAAATCACTCGGTCTTGAGGTCAAGTATTACTAAAAATAGTAAAAGAGTGATGTGAGCCTTAATAGGGATAAAGTGAGCTTATGGGTATGTATCATCTCTGGGTGTGATCTCAAAGTCGTCGTACTATACTAGTCAGAGTTGATTATGATTTCGCGAAAAATTTCCCCTTATTTTCGTATTTCAAAAATTTAAAACGCATGACAGGAAAATACGTGAGATCGAATATTTTGAAAAGAAATCATCTGAGAGCTACTAATGTGATAAATCCTGAGAAAGTCTTCATAGTCTTCTCTATAAAATATCTTCAAGTGGGTTTATGAAGGGAATTATAATTTTAAACTGTTTTTTTGCCACAGAAGGTATCTTTGATAATACTGGCTTTGATTGCAGATGTAACTCTGTCAGAAGGGACGGAAATGCCGCTATCTGCTGAGAATAAATATGGTAACAGTGCAATGGTTGATATTATTTTAGTGATATGTAATCAAATGCAAACCGTTTACTAAATATCCGATTATTAGACTAGGCGCCTTGTGCTTCCCATATTAAAGGATTCTTTAAGTGTAATTCAAGATATCACCTCGAAGTGAAATAAAAGTGAGGTAAAATCGATACACGCTTTCTGCCAGTGCCTGTAGTGCTGAGAGTTTCTGCAATGACTGCAAATTTAACTATTCTAAACTTATTAGACTACACTTGTTAATATTGGTGACAGGGTCGTCACACCTGCCGATGTTCCTAACCACTCAGACTAAAGGCATGAAAGCGATGTGTTAGAAAAACGAAATCTATCACCAGGAACGAAACTTTCAGCATGGATCACAGTTTCGCAAGATTTCGTAGCAGAGTTCTTTGTTCTGACGTCTATTGATAATGAGGACCCTAATTTCTTATTTAGTAAAAAAATATAAAGCCTATTTCCCAAGGAGAATTAAAAGTGAAAAATCGAAATAATTTTCCTCAGGAAAATGCATTTCTATGCTTAATGCTCTTGCATCTCCAGTGGAGTTATTTGATATCAGAAAATTAGAAAATTGATGAAAAATGATATGGTATGAGTGCCAGCCTTTGCAGTGACAATCAGGCTGAACTGTAAATGCTCGATAATTCTACAAATCATTAAGACATTATAAAAATAGAACAAAAAAACTTGCCAAATAGAACTAGATTTGTTTTATTTGGGTTTCGTGTCGTAACGGAATCGAAAGCTATAACATTTTTAACGCGCTTGCAAAAGAAGGCAAAGAGACTACTCCTGTCAGTGCAAAATCACTGATTTTATGCATACGGTCTTTGTTTGTATTTTATTATTTGCCACTGTAAAATTGCTTCTCGATTTAAGTAGAAAGTTTTTTTCTTTTTTTTTTCTCCGAGGGTGCTCATAGTAGTGTCAGATTTTTACTCACTAAAAAAAACACCACCCTTCGATATAAATTTGTTAGATATCGCAACTAAGTATACACTTATCAAGTAATTTTTCTATCACGAAATAAAAACGTTTGGCAGGTTACTTTCCACTAAAGGATCCTGCATATTCCAGAATCTAGACGCGGTTAATCATTATCTCTCCAAGTCGAAAGGTTTCGTCCTTTGTAGTCGGCTCAGTAAATTGCTCTCATCCAAAATTTGTAGGACTGTATTGTTGACATGTTCGATTAGTCGGTTTTTATGCTTTCTCGCGAAGCTTATAGTTTCAGCTTCGATTGTCGGAATTCCAAGATCCCTGTGGATATCGTCGTTTCTACTATACCACGGTGCTTGGGCAATTTCTTTTAGCACTTTATTTTCAAAAGCTTGTAAAATATTGGCATTTGTTTTCTTGGTACAACCCCAAAGTTGTATACCGTAGGTCCACACCGTCTTTAGCACTTGCTTGTATAAAAGCAGTTTGTTCTCAGTACTGAGCTGGGAATGTTTTCCGAGTAACCAGTAGATATATTATATTTTGATATATTTGATTTCGAGTTCTTTACGTTTCATTTTCACGTGCGAATTCCATTTCAGCCTTGCGTTGAGTGTCATTCCCAGGTATTTGGCCTCGTTTGCAAAAGGTATTCGGGCCGAGTTTAGGAAAATTGGCAAGTCATTAGTTTTCTTGTAAGTGAAATTCACGTGAACAGATTTAGATTCGTTGAGGGCGATCCGCCAGTCCCTCGTCCATTCATTTACATTATTCAGTGCGTTTTGCAGTTTTGCAGTCGTTTCTTCGATTGTTTAGGATAGCGGTGTCATCGACAAGCATAGCAAGGATAGTGCCATCGTCGTTCGGTATATCACGAGTATATAGCAAATAGAGAAGCGGCCCAAGAACGCTTCTTTGCGGTACGCCGGCCGAAATTTCTTTGAGCTCGGAGTATGCGACTCCATGTCTAACACGAAAGATTCTATTCCCGAGATATGATTCTAGAATATCGAATAAGTATACAGCGAGAACTTCTCGTAGTTTGCATTTCAAGCCATCATGCCACACCTTGTCAAAGGCTTGCGAGACGTCAAGAAATACGCTTGAGCAAATCTTTTTAGCCTCAAGTGCTTTCTCGATAACGTCAGTAATTCTATGCACCTGGTCAATCGTCGAATTCTTACTTCTGAACCCAAACTGGTGGTCAGGGATAAGATTATTTTCTTCTATAACCGGTTGGAGACGCTTTAATAACATCCTCTCGAAAATTTTCGATATGATTGGAAGAAGCGAAATTGGTCTATACGACTTTACCTGATTTGGCGGTTTTCCTGGTTTTAAAACCATTATGACTTCCGCAACTTTCCATTGGCTTGGCACGTGTTTTAATCTGAGTGCAGCATTTACAATATGGAGAAGCTTAATCAATGCTTTTCTAGGTAAAACTTTGACAATTTCTCCGGTAATCAAATCATAATCAGGAGATTTCTTAGGTTTTAGATTCTCGATCTCATGTGTGAGTTCCCTTAGCGTTGCACTTGTGAGCGCCAAATCGTCGGATGGTAAGTCCAGCCTATTGCGGTTGTCGTAAACCACTTGACCGTCGTACGGTTTCAAGGTTTCTTCCAGGTGGGCCGCAAACACGTCCGCTTTTTCCTTATCTTCCCTCGCCCATTCATTTTGATTTAATTTGATTGGCGGCGCGGGGACTTAAGGCCTTTTGCTGCCTTTTACAGCTTTCCAAAGTGAATAATTGGAATTTTTTTGCTGTTAAACTTTCAAGGTAAGAGCCTGTTGCACGATTCTTAAAATCCTTAATAGTCCTCTTTAACAAATTGCACAGACGATGCAAGTGTGATTTATGCTGCGGAGCACGACTCTGTTGCCATTTTTTACGCGCTTTTCTTTTTTCCTTAACCAATTCTTTTATTTCCGGAGGATATCGTAAACCGTATGCCCGTGCAGGGACGGGTTAAGAATATCACTGCAGCGCCCCCCAACAACTAGCGCTTGTCGTAAAAGGCGACTAAGGGGACAAATCAGATCTAGGCAATATAACACCCAAGTGAGCCTAGCGACACATATACTACCATAAAAACCCTCCCACAAGTGTGCATGCGAGTCCGTGGGTTGACACGACTGGAGATCACCGGTGTCATAAAAGAAAGATCAAACAATACTAAAACAGGAGCATGCACGTGTCAAACAACAAACACCATCGCAATATGGTGCAAAAATTGTATTGCAAAACTGTATCATTATGATAATACTTGCAAAAAGGAAAGGCACTACCCCGCCAGGCACTACCACTACTGTGCATGGTACTGATCCTGGACCGAGCAGAAATGTTCGGGTCAGAGCTATACGGATTCCGGGGGCTAGCAACATAATGAAACAGTTTGGACGCAATGTAAGGGTCGCGAGTTGGAACGTTGGAAGCATGACCGGTCGAAGTTACGAGCTGGAAGAGATGATGAATAGAAGGCGGGTGGACATCTTGTGTGTCCAAGAGACGAAATGGAAAAACACCGGGAATCGGGCGCGTTTCTTGGACGTTAGGACAAAAGATTACAAGATGTTCTACTACGGAACGGAAAAGGCTAGGAACGGAATCGGTATCATCCTTGCGGCAGAGCTACTTGGAAACGTCTTGAGCATTTCGAAGTCCAGCGACCGTTTGATGCCTCTCAAACTAGTAATACAAGGAGAGGTGTGGAATATTGTCAGTGCATATGCTCCCCACGATGGGTACAATCAGAGAGATAAAGATGCATTTTGGCTAGATTTCCACAATCTCCTTAAGGACATCCCAAAGGAAGAATTTCTGTTTGTTGGAGGAGATTTGAATGGACATGTCGGGAAATCAAACGAAGACTATGAAGACTGCCATGGAGGACTAGGATATGGCACCAGGAACCTTCCTGGTGAAGACATCCTAAGCATGTTCAAATCACACGGTCTTATCGTGTTAAATACCATGTTCATCAAACAAAGCCGACACCTGATCACTTACAGCAGTGGTGGAGATGAAACTCAGATTGACTACCATTTGGTAGGCAGTTTCATGAAGCCTCGGGTAAAAGATTGTAAAGTGATCCTGGGAGAGATAATCGCTCGGCAACACCGTCTCCTGCTAACAGAATTTTTTATGAAAACACCAAAGAAAGGCAAACAAACAAGGGTCTCTGAGAAAATCAAGTGGTACAATCTGGACAAAGAAAAAGGCGAGGCTTTTGTTTTCGTGATGAAAAATTACCTCTCTCACACCATCAACGGAGCTGAGGATGAAGAGTGCAGAGCACAAAATATGTGGGATTCCCTACAGCGAACTTGCTTAAAGAAGGTCAAATCACTGCTAGGAGCTTCAAAAGGCCACCATCAACACGCCAAAGAAACATGGTGGTGGAGTGATGAAGCTAAGAAAGTGATAAATGAGAAGAAAGCGGCTTTCAAAGCTTGGTCAAAGTGCCCCTCTAATAATAGAGACGAAAAAGCTCGCCTCGAAATGGAATACAGATGCTGCAAGAAAAAAGCGAAGAAGAAGTGCGCTCAGCTTCAAGCAGAGAGTACGGAGGGCCTGTATCGGGAGCTGGAGAAAATATTTTCCCCGGTTGCTGATGCAAACCAGGCTATCCAGGAGCTGCGAAGACACAATATGAACAAGAGTGCCACTATCTTCAAAATAGCCGCCCAAAGAAGGAACAATGCTCAGGAGATTCGTTCGCCAAAGTTCATTAGCAATGCTCATGGCCAGCTTCTTGTGGATGACGACAAAATTCTGCAGAGGTGGCGGCAGTATTGTGAAGAGCTTTTGAATGAACAGTTTCCTCGGCTATACTTTCCAAGAGCCACCACTAACTGTGAAGAAATACCCGACATTACAGTCGAAGAAGTTAGTGAGGCGGTCAAATACTCCAAAAAAAGAAAAGCGATTGGGCCAGACGAAATACCATCTGAGTTCTGGAAAAATATGGGAGATATCGGGTTCAGATGGCCCAGAATTCTCATCTCCAAATTCGTGAGAGGTGATCCAATGCCGAATGAATGGAGGGAAAGTTACCTTCTCCCTGTATACAAAGGGAAGGGTGATACGCGAAACTGTGATAACTACCGTTCGATCAAGCTGATGTCACACACCATGAAGATCGTTGAGCGGGTATTAGGTGGCCGACTGCGAAAAATAATACGGCTATCTGATGATCAGTGCGGGTTTGTCTCGGGTAAATCAACCACAGATGCAATCCAAAGTATAAGGATCATAATGGAAAAACATCGTGATTCCTTAAGGGATTTGCATATTGTATTGGTTGACTTTGAAAAGGCATTCGACAGACAACCACGAGATCTGATATGGGTGGCGCTAAGACATCGAGGGGTTCCAGAAACCTATGTACAGATGATTATGGACATGTACGAAGGAACAAAGACAAAAGTAAGATGCCCCGCTGGAGTAACCGAAGAGTTCCCAATCAAAGTCGGGGTACACCAGGGAAGCGTTTTAAGTCCTTTGCTCTTTATTACAGTCCTTGATTATCTGCTTGAAGGTAAAGTGATGGACCCCAAGGTACATCAGTTATTCTTTGCTGACGATGGAGCCATCATAAGTGAGGATCCTACATCCCTGCAACGAGCACTTGATGTGTGGGTGGACGTTTTGGAGGGAAATGGGTATCGCATTAGTTCAAAAAAGACAGAGTACTTGTGCTGCCCGTTCTCTGATCCACTCAGGCCTATTCCAGACATTTATTTGAATGGAACAGTACTTCCCAAGTGCGAAAAGTTCAAATATCTGGGATCTATGATCAATAGCAAAGCAACTTGTGATGACGACATCAATCATCGTGTAAGCGTAGGGTGGATGAAGTGGCGAGAAAATTCCGCTATCTTCTGTGACAGAAAAATGCCCCCTAAGTTGAAAGGAAGGCTCTACACCGCAGTTGTACGTCCAGCGCTCACATACGGTTCACAATGTTGGACGATGTACAAAAAGTATGACAGTAAATTAACGGCAGCTGAGATGAAGATGCTTCGCATGACAGCAGGAGTGACAAAGCTTGATCGAATAAGAAGTTCGAAGATCCGTGGAAGCTTTCACATCAAGGAAACCATCGTACAAAAAATAGAGCGCGACCGGCTCAGTTGGTATTGCCACGTTCAAAGAAGAGATCATTTGAACCCTGTTAAAAAGGCAATATCAATGCACGTTCCAAAGACATCGCGATGTAGGAAAGGCAGGCCTATAAACGCCTGGATCAGACAAATGCGACGACATCGGCATTTCATTGGCCTCAGTAACCGAGTCATCCAAAATCGGCAGGCCTGCCGATATTTTCTGAGGTCAAATAGGCGAACCCCACATGCGGATCAGTAGAAATGCGGTGAAGTGGGAGGGCTGTGATCCCTTGTTTTCGGATCATGGCCTCGCTGATAAAAGGAAGAAGAAGAAGAAGAAGAAGATATCGTAAACCGTATCTGTCCGGCGTTTTCCTTGGATTGGGCGTATTATTCCAAGAGGCGAGCTGTACGGTCTTAACGAAGCGATCAACTTCAACCTCAAGTTCATAGATTATCGTAAGTGGAACGCTCAGTTCAACATTATCTTCCATTTCGTTCCTAAAGCCTTTCCAGTTAGTTGTTCGACCAGTTAATCTCGCTGGCTCTAGGTTTTAGACTAGTTTTTCGCTGATTGTTAAAATAACCGGGGAATGATCAGACGACAGATCAAAACTCTCTTCGACTTTTATATGGTGGTTAGATATTCCTTTCACAACGAAAAAATCGATTAGGTCAGGTATTTTCGAAGTATCAGTTTGCCAGTAAGTCGGTTTACCCGTCGAATGGAAATCACAACTGTACTCCATACCTGCGCCATAAAGCATTCTGCCTTTTTTCGAGCTGTATCTTGAGCCCCAGAACATATGTTTCGCATTAAAGTCGCCGCCGATGATAAAATTAGGTTTCAGCGATTCAAGCAAGTTAGTAAAATCAGATTTTTCAAGCGCGGAACGCGGTGGACAGTAGATAGATGAGATTTTAAGGGTACGCTGACTATTTTTAACTCGAATCATGCACAGTTGCAAAGTTTCAAGCTCTATCTTTAGGTCTTCGGATTGTTCGATGCAGTCTTTAATAAACAAGGATGATCCGCCTCTCGCTTTTCCCGAAGGGTGACAAGCGTGGTAATCATTATAGCTTTTTATTTTTAAATGCGTTTCCTTTTTTGCGTGGGTTTCAGAAATCAAGCAAATATCAATATCTTTTTCACGCATGAATATGTCGAGTTTTTGCAAAAGTCCGTTTACATTCCAAGTACATATTTTTAACATTCGTTTGTCATTCATATTCTAGTTGAAGTACGCGTTTTCTGAGAATTATTTTCAAGCTTAACCAGTCTATTGAGAATAATTTTATTTATTTTGCTTTGTTCTTCAAATTTCTCGAGAATAACCGACAAAACATGGGAGACAGGGTCCGTCGAAATTTTAACGTTTTTTGGTTTTTCGGATGCCGCGGCCTGAGCGTAAGTCTGCACTCCTGCTGTCCGAGGGCTATTACCTGGCGGCTTTTTCGATGTTAGCTTTTCAGTACCGTTTCTTTTAAGAACAGAGGTAGAGGACTTTTCTGTTGTCACTCTTTCCCTCACCTTTTTGCGCTCTGAATCCGGTAGTTTTAGATTAGATAGTTTCTCCTGTGCATTCTTACGCTTTGGCTTAGTTTGCAGCTTAGATTTTGCATTTAGGGGCTTAAGGAGCACATCTCTCCGTTTTTGCAACTCCTTAGCTACTTCACAGCCTCTATAATTTTCCGGGTGCTTTCCTTTATAATTAGCACATATTGCAGAGGTTTGTTTATTTACTCCACAGACTTGGGAGAGGTGATTTCCGGCGAATTTCACACATCGCTGTTCTTGTTTGCAGTACATTTGTATATGGTTAAAACCCTGGCAACGTTTGCACTGCGGAATCATCCTTAAATTTCTACGCATGGGCTCGATTTTGAACACGATATTTAGTATAGCTCTATTTCGGTAGATATCGTCGATATTGTCCGACTTGTCGAAGGTAAGCATAAAAAGCGGAAGTTCACGCCTTACCAAGATGTCTTTATCTATTTCCGTTTGTTGCTTCTCCTTCTTGATGATATTAACGGCATCAAGAATTTTAAAGCCTTTGACTTAAAGGTCAGTCATAACCTCTTCTTTGGTGCATGAGGGGTGGAGTCTCCTTGCACCGACACGATGTGGCCTTTCTGACTTGATTTCGAAAGTATACCACTGAATGTTTTCGGTATTTAGCTTTTGGGACACAGCTCGGTAGTCATTGTAGTCGTCGATGTTGATTTTCCACGCATTATCCCTCAAAGATGTAACCTTATACTTAGATGTTATTATTCCTTTAAGAAGGCTTTGCAAGTAGCAAGAAACAATACATGTTATTGAAGGCCTTACTTGTCTCATCTAAAAAGCTATAAAAATCAAGCACTTGCTTTTTCAGAGAACGAGATTGCACCACATCTTGAGCCCTGTAAGAAAATATCTAATATTTCATATGCAAACGTTTAACCATTTGTCATTCGACGGTGTTTAGTAGGGTTTAAATCTAAATGAAAGTTGATAATTGATCAAACAACTTGATTAAATAAATGTTTGCCAGAAATGTATTGTCAAATGTTTGACCTTTGGTCAAAATGTAAAATCGTAACATGCATAAACTAACTCTTAATCCCCAAAGTCGATGCATTCATTCATTCGTTCAACAAAATCTGTCTTTCGAAATTGGCTAAGATCCAATGGTAATCCTTCATCAAAAAACATAACTCATCCTACAACTGCAAACAGAAAGCGCACGAGTAAACCGTAATGCCCAAGCAATTGACACTGTGTCAAACAGACTAATTGCAGCTTCATTCAAGAACAGATTCTTCAACTTCAAATCTATTGAAATGAGTTACATTGGCAATCAATTACAAGAAAGTAAATTGTAGAGATCATCGAAAATAGTTTTATTTGCTGACTTGGCTTAAAGTCCAATGAAATGGAAAAGGATTTGCTTTTCCAAGTTAAATCACTAAGTCTGTTAGTATTTGCTTTCTCATTTCTTTCGTTATTTGCTGCTTTAAAGATTTTATGACAGGACATCAAGTCGTACTGAAAATACCAAAGAGAATAAGATCGAAAGAATTATAAATTAGGGCTAGGATTTCGATGCATTTGCATATTTTTTTTGAGACACATTAGAAGCAATAGAACAAGTTATCTTTCCGATTCATGAATTTCCCTTTAAATAGGCATCCAATCGTTAGTGCATATTTTTGCATATTTTACTATAAATGCATATTTTGCATATTCTTGCATATTTTTAATAATAAATGCATATTTTGTGCATATTTTCGAAAAAAAATGAACTCAAAATTTAAAAAAAAACAAAACCGTAAAAATGCACACGCACCATTAAACTTCTTATGTCGTTTTCAATTGGTTTCTCTCCCCTACTGGTTGGGTGTCAAATCGCCCAAAACCAAATCGCCCAAATCAGAAAAATGTCACATCGCCTAAGAATTAAAAAAAGACAAAACGCCCAAGAAAATGGTCGTTTTGTCAGAATTCATTAATAGCCCTGCTTCCGATCGCTCAAAATGCGAAAAAAATGCAAAAAAATGTCAAATCAAAAAAATCAAAAAGATTTTTGGGCGATTTAACATAATGTCAAATCATCCAAAAATATAACTGATTTTGGGCGGATTGACATTTTCGTTAATCCTTCAATTCCGATTATTAACGAAAATATAATATGAGCGCAGGAACATGTGTATGTATGTCAAAATTTTTTTTTGTCGAAGATGGCGCATACATAAGTCCACAATGCATAAACAGTGCAATGTGTATGGGGGGCATGCTGCCCCCCTGCAACCCCCCTGCTTGGGGTCACTGTTGGATTTGAGGCGGGTGCGAGGTTGGGTGCGAAACATGGGTATAAAGAAACTATGCATACACCCATCCTCGCACCCTCCTCAAATCCAACAGTGAGCCCAAGTAGAGGGGTTGCAGGGGGCAGCATGCCTCCCCATACACATTTCACTGTTCATGCATTGTGGACTTATGTATGCCCCATCTTATTTGGCCGTTGTTTTCCATCATTGATTTCCATTATTTTGTAGGCGGGACATAACAGCCAACATTTTATGTTGGGACTTACGTCCCGACGCGGTGGGACTAATATCCCTGCGCCCAAAATTGCGGAAAAAAAATGTATTCAACCTTTATAAATTTGGTATATGGTCGTCTTTTTTGACCTTCCTATGTGTTGGTATTTTCAAATTGCGATAAAACGCCCATTTCTGCTTTGGGTGATTTGAAATTTCATTTCTTGGTCGATCTATCATAGTGTTAAATCGCCCAAATATGTTGGGCGATGTGACATTTTCCAGATTTGGGCGATTTGGTGTTGGGCGATATGACTCAGATCCGCCTTAAAATAGCCGAAACACAAGATCGCCAAAAATCACTTTTTTTGGTGTTTTGACATCATGTCAAATGGCCCAAAAAATAAAAATGTTAAATCGTCCAACCTTTTTGTTTGGGTGATTTGACATCTTTTTAGTTTTTTGCATTTTGGGCGATTTGACACGCAACCCTCCCTACTACCTTACTTCACTCCAGTCAGTGCCAATGGAAAACAACATTAATTTATAAGTAGAATCAGTGCTCCTGTTTATTGTCTTCCTGTTCTATTATAAAAGTACAATTTGCTCTTTTGAAAAAATGCCGAAAGCGAAGACGTCTGTTGCTGCAAATTTAAAAAAATACGTTGTGGATAACCCAAATTATTTCAAAACAGATGAAAGTATTCTGTTCTGCAAAATTCGTAACAAAAGTGTTTTCTTCGAAAAGAAATTTCAAGTAGACCAACATTCGATAAGCCAAAAGCACAAGGAACTCGAATTCAGATCTGAAGCTCAAGATTCACAACAACTTATTTCGTTTAACAGCACCCAACATACTTTTAATATTTCTTTTTTGTAGCTGCAGATATTCCATTGAGTAAGCTAAATAATCCCAACCTAAAACATTTTTTAAAAAAATATACCAAAGAAATCGTGCCTGACTGTTCAACACTACGTAAAAACTACATTGGTAAAATGTATGGTGGTTTATTGAAAAAATAAAAGCAGATTTGAAAGATCAATATTTATGGGTCTCAATTGATGAAACTACAGATATACAAGGGCGTTTTGCTGCAAATATAATTGCGGGGTTGTTGCATCAAAACGAGGATGTATGCAAAAAAAGAAATTTTTAATAAATGTAGTTGAATTAGAAAAAAACTAACCATTCGACGATAGCGCAGGCTTTTGATAATTCAATTAATTATTTTTGAATAAAAAAAAAACAAAATTCTTCTCTTTTTGACCGATGCATCCCCATAAATGATAAAGGCAGCTCGAGGGTTAAAACTTTTTTATTCGAAGTTGATTCATGTAACGTGCTTAGCTTTTAAAAATTAAATGTTGATTTATTTGTTTCAAACGGAAAAAAAATATTTTTAAAGAAAGCGTGGAACATTTTAAAGAAAAGTATCCCTTAATTTCTCTTCCATCTCAGCCTATTGTTACAAGGTGGGGCACTTGGTTGGAAGCAGTTGTTTACTACGTGAAACACTATGAGGCCTTTGAAGATGTGGTTAATGATTTTGATGCCTCTAATGCGGTTGCAATAAAAAATGCAAAAGAGATATTGCTTCAGCCTTTTCTTAAAAGCCAACTTATATTCATAAGCTCCAATTACAGTTTCCTCTGTGACACAATAGCAAAACTTGAGGGAAGGGACACATTAAAAAATCAAATTGATTTGATTTCAAAAATTACTGCAGTTGAAGGATCTCTTAGCGCAACTATAAAGAAAAAGCTTAACAATGTTCTTATAAAAAATGAAGGTTTTATATATAAGGCGTTTACATTGAGTTGCGTCGACGAAAATTATATAGAAAACCTAACCACTGAAGGAGTATGTATTCTTAAAAATGTACCTATTACGTCAGTTGACGTCGAGCGATCCTTCTTGATGTACAAAACTTTTTAAAGACCGAATCGCCAAAGTTTCACCTTTAAGAATTTTAAGAAAAATTTTATCATTTATGTTAATAAAACATATGAGAATTTTGAAAACTTAAATTAAATGTTAAAATAATGCTACTTCTGTTATTTAATTTTTAAAATGAATATCTTTATGTTTTGTTAGCCTTTTTATTTATTTAATTAACATTATTGTTTTTTAGTTCTTAAAATAAAAAGACTGAATTTTTTTTTAAAACTGGATAACATGCTTTTTTGTTTTTCATTAAAAAAATGCAAAGATAAACTACAGTCGTACAGTTTAACTGGTCGCTATAGCCAACGGCGGTTTTATCCGACTTTTCAAAAATAGAAAGATTACTTGTGCAAAAACCAACCACGTGGGGGAAAATTGGTCGTTAAAAGCGACTGGTCGTTATAAACCATGTCGTTATAGGTGACTTCGCCATGGTTTTAAATGCATATTTAAAGCGCATATTTTCCATTTTTAAGAGCATATTTTAAGCGCATATTTTGCGTTTTTAAGTGCATGAAAATCCTAGCCCTTTATAATATATGAACCAAAATATTGCGTATACGCCATACACGATAAATTTCCTATTAGCAAATGGATATTTATAAGCACCTCCAACTGTGTGAAAATACAAAAGGAAAAATTACAACACATCGTCAAGAAATCAATAAATGCCGCCTACATCTGTCCACTGTAAATAAATCAGCAGAAGACACAAAGCCTGTAAAATGCACCCAATGTCTTTCGAACCTCGTTTTCTGCATAAGAACAACAGAAAATACACAGATACAGATGCATGACACATACAGAATGACTTTGTCTTTAAGTCAACAGCCTTTGCCACCCACTCAATGCACTACTTATGTGCAATAATTCAAAATGTAAATGAACTCCTAGTCGAAATTATAAAAGGCGAGTAGCATCGAAGAGGAAGGATACACAATGACAAAAAAAATTAATTTCTGCCAGATAAGAGTAGATCTCAGCAAAAGTCTTCACTTTATCTGCTACCAGATAACCTTTTCTACCTCTTCGTTGTCGCTGATATCTTTTAGCCCGATGCCGCATCCCGGCTCTTAATCTGACATGGAATATGAAGCCATATTCCAAAGTCTCCCTTTGGGTAGACGACGACGATGATGATGATGATGATGACGACGACGACGACTATAATCAAAGTCTGCAGTGGGTTGCAAGAAACACCAACTTGGCAAAGAATAAGTTGACAGCGTTGGGTGCAAGGGACGAGGAGTCTGCAACGAATATTTCAAATTGAAAGAACCGTAAAAGAGCGGTAAATGAGGAATTGAGAAAATAATAACGATAATCACAGAGCATACGTTCCACATGTCGAGGAATGCAAAATAATGGAGTCGTTTACCGCGATTCCATCTTAATCTATAATTGTGTGCTGCAGCAGTTTCATACCAAAGCAGCAAGAGTATCAACAATGTATCAAAGGAGCACAATTTAATTACTTGCGTGCTGTGGGGTGGCATAACTCTTACTCCAGATCAGCCACTCATGTACGAATATGAATCTGTACTTTTCTGAAATACAATACCCAAACATGGGCTAATATTTGTCATATCAAGACGGAGCGACAGATATTCCCGGGCTTCCATCTCCTCCTTCATGTCATGGTTGGGAAATGAGGTCGGCATTTCCAATTTTAGTACAATATACAACACATTCATGGATACCCATATATCATTCCATCAAGTAGATAAGTAGACATCACAGGATGACGTCGCATGGTAAAAGCACACACACACATGCAGATAGACAAAATCGGGGAATGTCACAGGGAAACTATTTAAAATGCGATCGCTCCTCCCGTTCTGATTTCATTTTGCCTCTCTGGTTAAAGAAGGATTCACACGCTGAGTAGGAGAGAATATACGTCGTTGCAAGGCAATAATGGGAACAAGTGACAACTGATTGTTTGGGAAGGCAAAAGGAACACTAGGACGCCTCCTCTTCAATCTTATATGTTAAAAATATGCAAATGCTTTGCGAACAAGACGACAGATCACAGAAGATGCTGATATAAGGAATCGTTACGAAGGAGCATAGTAGTGCTCTAGATTTATTGATTGTAATGTAAGTAGGACATCTGAAGAGAGTAGTTTTATTCATTTAAATTGATGCTTTTCATTTAATGCATAAATTAGTACTAGAGATGGCGAGCCATTAATATGCATTAGCATCATAAGTTGAAATTTTATCAAAATTAGACAAGGGATGAACCTAAATAAAAACTTCATAAGAAAAGGGCTTAACACTTTAGTAATATAATTTTATTATCAGTTTCTAAGACTTCCGAAAAATTCATCAGAGGTGGTTAGTTTTTAAACAAGAGACTTTAATATGTGATATTTGAGTATGGTTGGCCGACATTTTGAAACTTTTTTGCACAGTTAGTAATTATTTAGTTACGAATGGTAGAATGCAAGTCTTGAGACTTTTTGACAAAGCCAAAAGTTCCAAGGAGATGGCTGATTGGGATTTATTTAAAATATCTCTTGTTTTATTGTATATAAAAAGTCATTGAGGAAAAAGGAAGTGTCTTGCCAGGATTTTCAGAACTTTCTAGATAAAAAAAAAAAAATGTTCTCTAAATATTTTACCTAAAACTTTATACAGACATTGGACTACCTCCAATAAGGAGTCCATTGATTTTCTTTTCGACACCGATTTCCTTGGTAGCTTATTAAATGCAACGAGTCATGTTGAAATGGTTGAAATTCCACCATGTAGCACTTTCTTAATAATAGTAGATACTGAAAAGCTTCTCTAGGTTATATATAACTTTGAACAATTCTAGTCGCCAGGGCCTGATAGTATTATTCCCGCTGAAATCCAACAAATGTGGTCATAAAATCATAATGGTAAGATCTGGATCTAGTCCACATTTCCAAAATGTAGACTGAGGTGGAAGTTGTCTTCATGCCTAAAGCAGGAAAAGCCTCACATGTGAACCCAAAGGATTTCCGATCTACCAGCCTACCATGCTTTTTATTGAAAACACTGGAGAGATTGATTGATTTTCATCATAGCTAGAGCATCAGGTTGACTATGCTCTTGGCGTCCCAACATGCCTACTAAAAGGACAAATCAGTTAGGAGAGGTCTTACACTCACTTTTGATTTTGCTAAGCCGAACAGATATCGGCTCTAGTATCGGTATTCTAACAAAACTCTGTCCAATAGAGTAGATCTCTTTCAAACGATTTCTGCAGGAATTGTAGGGATGAAGAGTTGGAAAAAATACACTCCATTTCCTTTGTATATGTCCAGCACTGTTCAAAAGACTACTCTTTTGTTCGATGACCTCGGCTATCTAACCAACACAGACGTCAGAAGCATCCTTCGCCTTAACAAAAAAGCCCGGCCGGCTGTACTAATTCTTCGTTGAGTACCGTATCAGTGTTATATCCAGTGGTATTACAATGGACTTCAACTGGTCTAAGTGTGACTGTATCTTGTGACTTAAGCTAACCTGGTCGTCTAAGTAAATAGAAAATGATAAAAGTGAATAACCTTAATTTGTTTTAAGGTAATTTTCTAAGCAGATACAAAAACAAATACTGTGAACTAAAAACTGAATACAAAAATTACCCGCTTCGTGACTACATAGTTCAGACGCCATCCGTGGAGTATGCACTGAAACTGAGTACCACCCAAATCTCAAAACCACTGCACCTATAGCCATACCATACCTTCTATCTCTTCACTTTCAAGGTCGTGCAATGACCTAATTGTACTACAAGAGTCGTACTCTTAGGCGTTAGTAAATATTAAAAAATAAAACGTTGGTAAACTGCACAAGTAAAGAACTAAAGCACGACAAGCCTTGTGTGGGTATATCAAGACACTATACGCAAGCAAATCATCACTAATAAGTCTGCATTAGTGCGCCCTTATAGGTCTCTATTTTCGACGTTAACTACTTCTAGACCAAAATGAAAATATTAGAATTATGATTAATACGTCATCCACAATAGATACTGAATTATTGAAAATTATTTTAAGAGAAAACATAAGAAGATTTTAGTGCGGCATTCGACTCTGTAGCTTGGGAATCACTTTTCTATAAGTTGTGTATATATGGAACCTCGACTAAATTCATCAACGTGTTAAGAGCTATGTATGAGTATAATGTGGCGTGCGTTTTTTTGTGAAACAAGGATGTGAAACAAGGGTGTGTCTAAAGTACGCTTTTATTCATTTTGTACATAAATAATATAACAGAGCATGTAAAAGGTGGAGTTGAGCTGCGCCGAAAAAATATCACAGCATTATTATTTGCTGATGATATTGTCTTCCTTTAAGATACGGTTGACACTATGCAGTTGATGATTGACCGGCTGGAAAACTACTGCAAAACGTGGAACTTGTTCGTAAATTCAGCGAAGACAAAGGCGATCATTTTAATAGACGGCGGCGGCAGGAACTCTTGAAGCGAAAAGTAGAGATTTCAAGAGGAAGAAATTGTAATAGTTCGAGAATATAAGTACCTCGGAGTGTTGATTACAGCAAACCTTAATATGACCAAGCATCTTCAAATGAAATCAGCAGAAGTAAAACGGACGATTTGTGCAATTTGGGGAAGTTGTATCAAGCAAATTTTCAGAATTCTGAGTAGTTCTCCCAATTATATGCTACACATTGAGACTCGTCTAGCACCCCTATTCTCGGATACCCTTAAACTTCATCTAAACTACTCGTATGTCATAAAAGTCTTGGCAATGAGTCAAGAAAGGCTACCGCGAATGGTGCTTTCTCACATGCTACAGTACGGAATGCGACCTGGCTTTAAATATTTCTCAACATGAACTGCCGACCATTGCGAAGCAAACATTTTACCTTACTGAAGAAACTGGGCAATAAACTCTACGATAATTTTGCGTGTAAAAACAAGTCATCGCAGTACAGAACATATTACAGCAAATTGAACCACGATTTATATGACAGCACGTATTTAAAAAAAAAAAAAAAAAAAAAAACAACTATGTTTGTTAAACATTATCTTTAAAGTAAGAGGTGAGCTGATCAACTTGAACCACATACCGCATCGACCGGAACTGCCAAATACTCGTATATGGGACCTATGCAACCTCAAGCAGCTTGAGAATGTGTTTCATTTTATTGCGATATGCCACATTCTTCAAGAATTTCGCCATAAATACTTTGGACCACATGTACTTAAGTTAGATGAAACGATTAATATCCTTAATTACGTCCGTTGCTGGCATTTGTTGTATAAAAAAACGGTCAACGCGCTATGGTACAGAAATTGGATTATCCAAGAAAGTTTTTTTAGAAATAACCATCAACTTCACAAGATGGCTCTATTATTATAAGAAACAGTATTACAAATTTGTCAATCCGGTAGACGGCTTAAAGCCAAACCCTATAGACTAATAACTTATATTGTGAACAAATACTTTTTTTTTCAAATAAATAGTCATAAAAACTAAAAAAATAAAGAATTATTGGCACAATATAGAGGTAGCAGTTTTAAATTTTCTCTATTATTCAATTAATTGCTTGCATCAAACTTCTAGTTGCTTGCATACAAAGTGCTAGCACAATGCTAGTTAAAAATATTTCAGACAAAATCGAAAGCTAAAAAAATTCAATACGGCGGACTCAGTATTTTTAGTATGTAATAAACTACCTGTTTTTCCCAGCTTTGCCTGTGTACTAAAAACGAAAAGGAAAGCGTATTTCAAAAGTTAATTAATGACTTTAATTAGTGAAATGAAAAATATTCCAAGCAGAACCACATATCTCTGATTAACTGATTAATTTCTGTGGTAATCGTAATATAAAAGCGAATATAGCAATTTGCATATATTAGATAGACATATGATGTCTTAAACTGTGTCGTAAACATTTTTAATGTCAGCAATTCTTCGAGACATCATTTTGATATACACATATCTTTAATAGTTTAGCTTGAGTAAGCTAACCTAAATGGCTTTTTTTCACACAGTTATTTTACTACAATATTATCGTCTCTGGACCGGTCTCCTTCGATAAAACTTCGCAATTTTTAGCCTATTTCGGATATAACGCCTGAGTGAAAGAGTTACAAACAAATAAGCAAACAAAAGATCGAAAAAAGTCAAAAATACCCCAGACACTATTAACATCGGTGACAAATTTCAAGGATTGCAATGTGACACGTTTTTTTTTCGAATTTTTGCTTTTCAATAACTACGAGTATATAGGGACTGTATATTTATTTACTACAACTCACCTCTTTTATTTCGTACTCTTAGAGGAGCCTTCAGGCTATAGGTCTGAAATAAATAAACAAAAATTTACACGCTATTAAATTTTTTTCTATATTGGTTAATTGGTCTCTACTTATAGAGCAATAATTTTTTTTACATTCACCGATAGCTCTTTTTTATGAAAATGGCGCAAAAGTAATGATCATATATGAATTGTTTATGAATTTTGCAAATGACATCTCCTGTTATCATAATGCTGACAGTTGTGTACTTGCAGATGTGAAATATACCATGATGGAAAATGAAACGCTATACTCCTCAAGAACGTGGATTAATTGTGTCGATTTTCATGCGGAATAATTCATCAGTGATAATAACACAACGTGAGTTTCGTCGAAGGTATCCCCATCGTTCGACATCGACTGGTTGCACAATTTGACGGCTAGTCGCACGTCTTGAAAAAGAGATTGGTTCAACATGAGATAGGGCAAGAGCTGGCAGATTAAAGACAGACCGTCCGACCGAGAATATGCTGTAAGCGAGGACGTGGAAGTGTGCCCAAAAACATAAACGAGATGACGCGAGGGATCAGGCAATTGGGCATTTCCAGGTAGTCACTGTACCGTATTTTGGTAAAAGACCTGCAAATGTTTCCGCATAAAACTCAGGTGCATCAGCTGTTTGCCGCAAACCAGCCAGAAGACGATTGTTCTTCAAAATTAATTATGAGTGATGAAGCACATTTCTAACTCTCCGGACATGTCAACCAGCAGAGTACTCACTTCTGAACCACTGAAAACCATCGTATTATTTAAGAATCGTATCTGTGCTGTGCGAAGACGCTGCTAGCAACGCTACGGAAGCACTACAGAATCATTTCGAGTATAGTACTCGAATTGATACTCAAATTAGATGAATTGAAGTTCGAGTACATGCGATTTTTAAGCCCCAGCGGGGAACAGTGTAATCATAAGCCACCCGAGTATAAAGGGGGAAACAAATTACATCGAAGTTTTTCCAACCACTGCACCAAAGAAAGGTTCCTGTCTGGTAGTACAATGGACCAAAGGTTGTGGTTTCCTTATTTCGAAAACAAAAAAAATATGCGATTTCAATGAAACTGCACACACAGTGGATGCCACAATTGACTTGGTGAAGGATACTTTTCCATGCCGTGTTAACTACCGTTTTGGCGTTGGCCCGCAAGATCAGCTGATATGACGATTTCAGACTTCTTTCTCTGCGACCATTTGAAATCATTGGTCTAAGTGAACAAGTCACAGACTCCCGTAGGCCTGAAAGACAGCATAAGACAAGGAATAGAGAACATACCGCCGGATGTTTTGAGAAAAGTGACGGAAAATGCCATAAAAAGGGCATAAATTTGCACAAACGCTGAAGGTCAACATTTGAACGATATTGTCTCCAATACTTTGTGGAGCAAAACTGAGGGTCCAAATAAAATTAATAAAAAATAAAATTGCGGTTTAAAAACCACAAACACGGGGGTATTTTACGTGATTGGAGGTGATTAGGCATTATTCAGAGAATTAAAACAAAAGCATCAATAATGAATCGGTAAATTCCAAAAAACTTCGAAAATAAGGTGATACACTGTGGTGGACCATAGCACTTAGTCATGGGTGTAGAAAATTAACCCTTTACTGCATGTTGTTTTTTTTTTTTTCTTAAGGAAAAAAATATTCTTTTATGTATTTAATCGACCTGATTACGAAAATGATAATGATATGTAAAAGTATTGCGCCGTTTTTGAGATATTGCGCAAATTATATACATAATCATATATGATATATCTTGCAGATAAGACACGCTTTTTTGACGTCTCCGAATTGGTTTTATTTCACTGTTTTATAACTATTAGTAATAATATAAAATATTAACGCTTGTAACAAAAGTAAAACAAAATACATGACTAAAACAACAAAACTCAAAACTTTAAAATTATATTATTTATATGTTTATATTCATAAAATTATAAGTTTTTCAAATGGAGAGAAATCATTTGATGTGAACATCTTGAAAATAATGTCTGTTTTTGTTGAAGCAAAGCGCTGTTTTACATTTTGCACATTTGGCAAATGTTAATTTTCCACAGCCGCTTGCACGTTCAAATTTGAGGCCTATGGTTAACGAGGTAAATGATTAAAACCATCTGATGGAACTTCTTTCGACCGAACAGGTACTGCAGTTGCTTTTTCCGATTTATTTCAATTTGCCTACCCAATTCGGCTGATGACCTTCTATACTTTGACACCTCACTACCCAAACGACAAAGTGTTTCCGACACGAATATCTTGAAATCGGCTGAAATCGGGTGAACCTGGGCCTTAACCAACAAGCTTCTCCATTTAGCTCGACATTTATGCCACTTGCGCACTCCAAGTTGATCGAGGCACTGCGTCGTGCCTCCGGGTTGGATTCGAAGACTCTGCGGGCCGGAGCGTTGATGTCTATCCGTTCTACATGTCCTAGCCATCTCAAAAGTCCAATACGCAGTTTTTTGACTAGGTCGATGTCGCTGTATAGCTCTCGTATAGTTCATCATTCAATCTTCTTCTCTAAAACTCGTCAACGTAGACGGGACCCAATATATTACGAAGAACTTTTCTCTGGAAGTGACTAAGGATATCTTCACCCGCTTTCAATAAAGTCCGTGTTTCAGCGCCGTAAAGCAGGACTGGGATGATCAGGGTCTTATACAGAGTCTCATTAATTGTTCGTGATAGGGTGTTACTATTGGATTGCCTTATTAGCCCGAAAAAACAGGGATTGGCAAGAGTTATTCTTCGCTTGATTTCTGCGCTGGTGTCATTGTCAGTGGTAATAACAGAGTCGAGGTAGACAAAGTCCCTTACTAAATCCAAGTCCCTTACTAAATCCAAGTCCCTTACTAAATCCAAGTCCCTTACTACCTGGATCACATTGGCAAGCAACCAAATTAGATTTAGCTACGATTGATTCAATAATATCGGTATCAAAAAGAAAATTGAAGAAAGCATAGGGTGCGTCTAGTTCCATAATATTCTTAGGTAATTCCGAACTTCCCTTGAATTCTAAATGTTCGCCATGAAATCCAACTTTTTTCCATATCATTTTTAAATTGTGAAACTTAATGGTCTTAAGTTCTTGAGCTGGTGACGGGCGTGCAACCACGACCATTAGATTTTCTGTTTTATAATGGGCAAAGCCTCAATATCAAAGAGCTCATTATCAATTTGATTATCCTCCTGGACCCTCATTTCTTATTTAAGCTAAATTTAATCAGAATCAGTATTATACAAATCATTACCACCTTCACATTCATCCTTACTCTTATCCCAAATGCATATCAATTTCAAAATTTCTTCATCAGATATAATTTTTGAGGCCATTTGAAACTAAAAAATTACACGTAATGAATTATCTTTACTGCATGGAATATTATATAATATCACATACATATCATACATGATATTACTTATTTTGAACTTCGTTGTTGCATGAAATATCATATATGAAAACTATGACTATATGTTTATTTTTCTTTGTATATATGTAATATTTAAACTCAAAACTTTGTACAAATCAAATAATAATAATATTTTCATGGTACTCACACCCTTTTTTTAATAACCATTGGCACAAAACAAAATAGTTCACAAGAGTTTAAGAAAACTAACCTTCATTTGTTGCACTTTTTGGGTAACAGTAACTGCAGCGATCGCAGAAAATCACTCAACTCTTGATGTGAAAACTAATTAAATTGCATTTGTGAGAATACGCAGTTACTGATTGGAAATTTACCATGAAAAATGCGTGAAAACATGAATTTAAAAAAAGTATATCATATATAAGGGACCTACAGTTTAATGCCGAATCCGAACGGCGATTTGACAAGCTTTTTCGTGACAACAATACTCTCGGATGTTTGTCAAACGCTCGCGAGAGGTGGGACCGTGAAAAAACTTGTTGGTATTTTCTGGGATTCGAACTTGGAACCTCATACGTAGTGATCCGACACACTAACCACTTACGCCACGGCGCCCACATATATAGGGCACACATATATGCTATGCAGTAGAGGGTTAAAAAAAAATTTAATGATGAATTAAAATTTTCCACAAACCAGAAACTTTTTTTAATTGAATTTTTTTAGTTCAGTATTGAAAGATTTGTATTTTTCTTATATTTATTGTAACTCAGGGAGTAGACCTCTATGACCTAAGCAGACATGAGCTATATTTAGTGTTGAAATCCTAACACCAAGAGCGACGAGTTCACCATCTTTTATATTGTATTATTTGTTTTTTCGATGACATCTTAAGCCTTACTTGTTAATGACAGCTATCGCAGTCCGTAGGTAACTTGTGTGTCCTTTATCTCCACAAAAGCTAACTCAAATGTTAATGACTTAGGATCTGGTCCAACTTAAGCAGTCGCTTTAACATGAATTAGAAAGTGAAAGAAAACCCAGGATGGTTTCTCATCAGGAAAAGTAAAAAGCGGGCTCTTACTCTTAAGAAAAACAGCTTCAGAATTTGGCTTTTTCAAGAGAGATGTAGCCCCCTTTCTCTGCTTCTTCTCCTTTATCACTTGAGGTTCAGCGAAAATACAATGGAAATGTGTAACATCAGTTCCGAGCCATCAGGTAGGCGACGCCCCGGTAGGCCTAGAAATGGATGGTTGGATCAAGTCTGATATCTCTAGTCTAGGGATTCCTCCTGATGAGTTGGAGTCAATGGCGGAGGATCGAGAAGGATAGAGAGTCCACCTGAGCATCCTACCCCCGCGACAATCATGAATGATTTAGAGGGTCATTGAAAATGTATATATGTATGCATGTATGTATGTGTAACATTGAAGTTTTTCTAATCACTGCTGCAGAGAAAAATTCCCCCCTGATAGTAAAATGGACCATATCAACTTTTTTTTTATAGAAAGAAATAGGGAGCAGGTTAAGGTGATATGGTGTAGTGGTAATGTGTTTGGTAACTGAATGGTAGGCTGTCGGCTTAAGTACCAATCATATCTATTAATGTCCCTCCAACTTGGCGTGCGCAACTGGAGGCAGCTGGCTTGTAACCATGCTGGCTGGAGAGGTTTGTTGGTTCAGGCCCAGGTCCAGCCGGTACTGTAGCGCCACCTAAGTAAGTAAGTAAGTAAGTACCTATTAATGTTTTCTGAGAATAAAATTTAATGATACGATCATTCACCACCACCACCACAAGAGGTAACTCAATACTTAGTGACATTTAGAACTGAATACAAAACACAGAGTACATTCTCCGCAAACTAGTTCGGACACCAACCAAACGATTTTATTTATATATATATAGCTATGTTCGCTTCTTTTCTTTGTTTGAGTTACTACTATACAGTGGAGTCTTTTAATTATTTACACTGTACATCACTATAATGATTCATAATTTGGAAACTGCGGCAAGCAAAGTAGGGTTGAAAATAAACCAAGTGAAAACGCGAACTCTGAGCATTTAAACCTCTAACGGTCGCCTAAACATTGCTGGATAGCAAGAAATGCTTTCAATCTTCTGAAAAAGCAACGTTTTTAGCATAAGAACCAAGGTGGCACTGTTCCTCTGTTTGGGTGTAATAGGCGCTGCTGACAGCCTTTGCAATCCGAGATGTTATAAGATACAATTCAGTGCAATTCATCACCAAGTATCTGCGTACAAACCGACGCGTGCAGGTTGCAATCATCAGCCACCCGAGAATAAAGCAAAACGAATTGCGTCGAAGTATTTTCAACCACTGCATCAAAGAAAGGTAGTACAATAGACTGGAGAGTCTGAGTGCTCTGGGGTTTGTGTTTTCTTTAAAAAAAAAAATCTCTGCCTATGGTTGGTGGCAGACTGCTACACTGATTCTCCCTATTCCTTGATGTCCAGCCCGATAGTTTAGTCTATCGGTTTCAAGCTTCTAAGATTTGTGAAAGCGAATATAATATAATAAACTGGTTGTAAGATTTGGATTTCAATACTTGCTGGAATCCTTGCAAATAAATACAGATACTCCCATGATACTAGCTATATTAGCGAAATAAGAGAAAAATCTCACCATTTTAAATAATTGACAACTCAAAATCATTCACTGTGAGATCTTTCCTGATAGAATGGGACTCCAGGGGCCTTATTTTGTATTGCGTTTCTATAGCAAATGTATACAAACTCAATTTTCAAGTAACTTAAGTGACGTTTGATAGAGGTTTTGACAATCTAACTTTCGGAAATATTTGATTTTGAGTTGGAAGCACGTACACCCAGCCCGAGAACCATACAAAATACCAATTCATTTTGGAATCGGATTACATTTCCGAATGGCAATCCGAATCCGAAAGCAGTACAAAACAAGGCCCCAGCTAAAGCACTAGTGAAAGTGTGTGGTAAGAATTTCAGACGTCACCCGAATTAGTAAGAATTTTTCTACAATTTCATATAATTTCTTCACCACATTGCACTCATTTTCAAGAAGTGTCACAAAAGTATAATTGCCTAAGTCAGCCCGAGAACCATACAAAATACCAATTCATTTTAGAATCGGATTACATTTCCGAATGGCAATCCGAATCCGAAAGCAGTACAAAACAAGGCCCCAGCTAAAGCACTAGTGAAAGTGTGTGGTAAGAATTTCAGACGACACCCGAATTAGTAAGAATTTTTCTACAATTTCATATAATTTCTTCACCACATTGCACTCATTTTCAAGAAGTGTCACAAAAGTATAATTGCCTAAGTCTCCTCCACTTTGCCACTCCACATCTAGCTCCACATCTACCTCCACATCGTTTTGACACCATTCCATTGTCAAAGCAGGTCACACTCAAGAGCAGCAGCCCTACTCACTATCAAATGCTAAGATCATCTCTAACAATTACCGAATCCATTCTTTTCATTTTCTCCTATTCCCACCCCTTCCCCCCTTGATATATGAATGCACCGAGTTTCGCCCGCATAAGCAACTTAAAGTCCTAACGAAAAATTATTATTATGATTCATGTCGCCTAGCCCCCATCCATCTCGAATCACTCCCAGAGAGCACTCACACTCACACAGTCATTTCTTCCTAGACCTAGAAATCCACTTCCAACGATGAGGAAAGAGATGAAAACCGACAGCAACGGCGCGGGTCTACAGCCGGCAAACGAAACAAATCACAAATGACGACCTCTTCATCGCATCATTACGAGGAGGACATTTGTACAAGAGAAGAAATGGGATCAATTCCATGACCGTCGTCGTCGTATCTACTCGAATCTACACTGTAGGTGCTTTGCCTAATTTCACTCCTCTTCTAGCTCTCCCTCTCGACGAGTACTCTGTCACCCCTCTCGATGTCTTGGCGAGCAGCTCTTTAAACTTGGCGTTTGTTCATTTTGTTTGTATGATGAAAGTTCTTCCTTCCCGTAACCTTGCCATAGTATTCGCCCCACACCACCTCTCTGTCCAAAGACCAACGACATTCTAGTGTAATTTGCCTTCGTCCTTGCACAATAAATCCATTACACCTTTTGCCAACTGATTCTGACGGCCTACATTCGGGATTATGTGGGGAGAAGACATAAGACAACTCCAGGTCCATTGTATCTGCATATCATGGTCTCACCCTACCATACACAGTCGCATCGATCGATAGTCGTCGCCCTCCCACCAAAGTGTGAGCATCCTTTATTTCTCCATTATTCTTCCATTTTTTGCTCGGCATGGGGGCATGTGTATGTTTGTTTTCATTTCGTAATGCAATTACAATGGCTGCGCCAGGATGCTGCAGTGCAAATCGGCATCGCTTCGGATGCATTGTGGGATAAAATGCGGCTAACCGTTGTTTAAGCTCTTTAATTAAATGCTCTTAGGTCTTAGGTCTTAGGTCTAGGAGCAGTGCAATGATAATTTATGCGTACAGCTCACCTCACCCGCAATCCCCAAAACTACCCGAAAGTATCCTCAATGATCCTCTCAAACAATTCTGCAAAGTTCTTGGGTAAACTTTGGGAAAAGATGCCGAAAACTTCTCCTCCTCTACCAGATGGTATCAGGAATTTCTGTTTATTGACGTACGGAGGGAAGTAAAGTCGTTTTTGGGTTAATTCGGAGGTTTTCGCTTTGTTTTTCAACAGAGAGAAAGATAAAGTTTTCCGATGGAGTGCTATTGATGGAATGACAGCTACAGAGGGGGGATGGTTTCGAATTTAATTTTAAAATATTTCAAACTATACCCCTGCAGTTGAAGAGAATACCAGAGAGTGAGAATTCTCCGGAAACCGGAAATATTCACAATAAAATTGTCAGCTCGTTTGATTTATACGGCCACCGTAAAAGCGACAGGCAGCGCGGTAAGCCCCCGAACACAAAACTCGGCGGGCGGAGTTTATGGGGCGTTTTAAATGAATGTGCACATTCAGAAACAATTGCTGCGTCACGAGAAGTATTGTGCCTGCTGAGTGTGTGTGTTTTTTTTTTTTTTGAGAATTTTTCAGGCGTTACCATAATATTGTTTGGATTTAGAGGGTGGAACGTGACAGTTTTTATGGGGCAGTGTATCACTTTCTTGAATAAGAATACAACATGTTTTATTTTTGAGGCTAGTTCATATGGACTGTTATATGAAAATATATGTATAAATGGTTATGAGTGTCAAAGCACTTGAATAAAACCACTTGAAGGCGAAGGTTGTCAACTGAAATGGTTGGTTTTTTTTTTTTTTTTTGATTTACTGCAACACATACAAATGTGTGGGCAAACGACCTTTGATTGAGTTATGGAGTCAAAGTATAAAGGCGTAGAGAAATATAAATTTCGAAAGCGCTAGATTCCTCCAATTCATGTAAAACTTTCTTGTTTAATTTGAAGAAAAAAATATAGCTAGAGCTACTCAACTCTGCCGCATAATTTGGGATGAACGAGAGTTTTGAACTCTTCCTCAAAAATATACGATACGCAGGAATAGAATACAGGAGTTCCGAAAGTCACGATAATCGGACACAATAAAGCATAAAGCATCGAAAATAAGTAGGCATAATTAGTCTTATGCTTCTGCTTCATCGGAAGTTTCGTGTGTCTTAAATTACGAGCAGTTAGATTCATCCTGGTTACCATTGGCGTTTTTAGCGTTTCGACGATTGTCGTTTTATTTACAGTTACGACCTGCTGGCTGTTAAGCGTTATTAAGCAAATTTTTTGGCATACAGAATACTATTACAACTCTTTCACATTGAAAAAGCTATGAAAATGGATTCGTGTTACATCTGAGAAATAAAACGACAATCGTCGAAAAGGGAAAACGCCAATTGTAATCGGGGTGATTATCAAAGACTGAAACACAAATCTTAGATAGCCGCAAACCTCAATATGAAAAAGCATTTAAATGCAAAACTATCGGAATCAAAACTTGCAATTTCTTCAGTATATTGATAGCAAAAGCATAACTCACAGTTCAAAATAGAAAATATTTTGTGCAACAGCAAAATCGATTCTTCTATATGGAGCCCAAGTGTGGGTTTTTACTCTTCGAGGAAGTAGAAAGATTTCCTCGATACTTGTTAAAACGAATTTCACGCTTAATTATATATTGTTGGAGACTGGAGTACCTCCTCTTTTTTTGGACGGTTTACGTCTGCTCTTCGAGTATACCTATAGTTAAAGTTACCGAGATGGAGCAAGGCAAGCTGCATAAGCTGCTTCATATCATTGCAAGAAGAGGTCATTTTTGTCAAAATTGGGAACTTCTAGCGACTGAAAGCGGTTTCAATCTTAGATTATCAACGACGGATCAAAGTACAGTCTTAAGATCTAAATTTAACGTTCTAAATGGCATCCGGAGTTCCCAACACAGAATATACAACTCGCAATTGAGATATGATCTGCATGGTGGAACATACTTTTCAAACAGCTACTCAACTGACGAAATAAGCCTGATATTGAAAGTA
This sequence comes from Brachypalpus laphriformis, assembly GCA_945910035.1. NCBI lineage: Eukaryota > Metazoa > Arthropoda > Insecta > Diptera > Syrphidae > Brachypalpus > Brachypalpus laphriformis. Next base: position 12,169,942 of record OX246753.1, on the reverse strand, counting down.
AGAGGTAGGCTGATTGCACTTAAATATATTCCGCATCGTCCAGAGCTGCCAATCCTTTGAGTTCTGTGGAACAACAATATGAGAGAGGATGTTTTCTACTTCATAGCGATATGCCCTATTTTGAAGGAGTACCGTCTGAAAAAATATCTTTGGGGCAACTGTGCTATATGAGGAGAGAACGCTGATCATTTTAAATGGAAACCCTGGGTGGAACGCGTTGTATTACTACACCATGAAGAAACCAATGTATAGAGAATGTATCATGGAGGAAAGTTCTTAAGATAGAAATGTTAATATAGTTAGATTCCGTTATGCAATTGTTAAACTCTTTCTGCGAATGTTTAAAGTTTAAAATTTATAATCAACCTGATTGTCATTGATGTTTGTCGCTTTTCGATGATTGTCGTTTTATTCATAGCTACAACCTGCTGACCGTTAAACATTACTAAGCAATTTGTAATGTAGTGTAGTGTAGAATACTATTACAACTCAATTGCAGTGAAAAAGTTATGAAAATGGATTCGAACTACATCTGAGGAACAAAACGCAATCATCGATAAGCGACAAACGCCAACGACAATTAGGGTGAATGTACTATTTAAGTAATCATATATTTTTTGTACGGAGCCTAAATGTCAATCTGGTGGACGGTCAATAATGGCCAAGACTAAATAGATTTGAAACTATGTATGATAGTGGATCAAGCTTTTTATGAAATAAAAGTTTAACTACTACTGCTACTAGAGAAGAAGAAGAAAGTCATGAAGAACTTTCCGAAATCCCAGATATTTCATAAGTTGTTTATTAATCAACATATCCATAACCTTGGAAATGGAAAATAGAGATTCTCCTCTTCTTGACTAAAAGTTCCTTAGGACATTGTAGTCGATTTTGCTTCAACTTTCGGTCATCTGAGAATTTGATACGTATAGTAAAGGTATTTCAGGTTTTTCTGGCTCGTTTAAGCTTTTGTCGGGTTCATCAATTGGATTCTTGCCTGGAGACCTGGAAGTTCAGTCAGATGAAATTAAATTCAGCATTAGAATATGGCGGTACCGTGTTGATAAAAGAATATTGGCACCAAGCCACACCTTTTATTTAAAAGTTAAGTTATTTTAAAATTAATCGAGATACTTGTGTTGACAAGTTGACCACTAGAATGACGTTTAACAAACTCATATAAATTTTTATCTCTACAAGCGTCCCAACGATGAACAAGTTGCTTGCATCTTTGTATCGCACATATCGTGTAAAGTCGCAGAACCTTCAATAATATTGGAGTAAAAGTTAACAAAGAAAATTTTCACGAGTTTGTACAATAATTACTATAATACAGTGCTGTCTGGATAGCGTGAACTAATTATTGCACAGGCTGCCCATGCTAGCCACTTTGTTCACACTGCACATTCCACTGCAGTCACAGACAAACTATGTATGTACAGTTTACGATTTCATGTGACGCGAAGAATGCATCGGTGTATTTATGCAAACCACATGCCTAAAAAGGGAAGTCCCCGAATAGTATGTAGACACAAGTTGGTTGTTCACGTGCTCTGTAGAAAAAAATTGGTGTTTATGCGAGCGAGGTGTTCACGCAATCAGGGGTTCACGCTACCCATACACCACTGTACCTATATCTATACAAATCCACCCCTTTATAGAGCTTAGTAAGATAGAGCAATAGCATAGTTATTGAGCAAGTACAAAGGTATGAACGCTGGCAATAGTTCCACTGATTATTTTGGCGAAAGCAAGTAAACAATATGCATTTTACCTTTTTACTTTTCTTTTAGAAAACGTACAAAAGTCATTAAAATCTTTGCTACCAATCATATATTATCGTACGCTTTTTTAGTATTTATTATAAAAGGAAGGGGATCAAGCTTATATCATTCGAAAGGTACTGTGCCATAGATATGCACAAACAAAAAGTCATGTGTGTATGTTGCCGTGAACATACACACATAGTTTCTCCATACAAAACCAATTAAATGAAAGTATTTTAATCACGTTCGTGGTCGAATTTCAACCACATGCGATACTAGTTATTATAAATATGCAATAAATTGTATTTTAATCCATTTGTTGAAAGTCGGGTTAACGCAAATTTAAATCCAGAAAATGAAATAAATACTTTGTTAAAGAAGAAATAAGAAATTATGTATATGCATCGGTTTCAGCAGCACAAAAATATCGAAAGCCTACAGATGATACAGAATCAATGTTCTGTGAAAACACTGCTAGATAAAGCATCATTTATGTGCAATAAACAAAGAAAATAGTAAAGTTTTACTTATAAAATAACTGTTTGTATTTACTTAAAACTGTGTGTAGATATAACAATGCATTATAATAACTTAAAACAAACAATGAGCACCTCTATATATGCCTATAAGATTAATATTTTTATTCGATGCCAGTAATTTTCATTCGAAAATGACTAATCAAGAATTCAGTAAATTCATTGCTTCATGTCTATAAGTGATAATGAATGCTAATTGAGTACCAATAACAGCTCAAAATTACTCTTACTTCCGCATGAGCATTGTTTGTTGACTCTGAAGTAAGATATTATGTAATTCAATAATTTTTTCCGCCTTTAATAGAATTATTTCCTGTTTTAATTCGGATGCACTCAAATTGGCATTCAAGTAAAGTTTGTTTTGCTAATTTTAGAACAGCGAAATGAAAATACTTCATTGAACCTAGCAAGTAGCTATGTACTAACTACTTTTGTGATCATTTGCACAGGAAAACTTTTACATTACCTGCCTCTAAGCAAGTACATAAAAAGCCAATTAAAGAAAGCTTCCCGACAAACCAAAACAAAGAACAAAAAAAATTGTTAAAGAAAAAACCTAGAACATAAAAAATTCATCCAACATCAGTCAACAGCGTGCAACAAAGCACAAAAAAAAAATTAATGTTTTTCTACTTTTGTTTCAGCCGGTCTTCTTTTTTCCATTTTCAACCTCTCTCGTTGCGTTCTCATCATGGCAGAAAAAAAAAAAACATCCAGCAAAAACTGAGTAATTAGTGCAACTCGGAAGAATCTGTTTTTGATTCGTTCGGACAATTTTTTTAGAGCATGCCTTCCAGCATAGTGTGCTCCCTTGAATAATGAATTAAAAAATGCTCTCTATTTTTCCGCACCACCCTTAACCGACATAAAGTCTAAAGTTACATCCTTTTCTAGATTCAAACTTTAGTTTGTGGTCATTTAAGAAGTTATAATTACTACCAGCAAACGACCAGGTACTCGTATAGTGTCGACAAAAAGAAAATAACACCACGATAGACCTTGAAGTTGTCATCTTGTGTATCTGAGAAATACACAACTGAGCCGATGACACACTTATGTGGAGAAAATGAATTTGCTCGCCGGGCGCCACGCAAAAGCAGGGGGTTTTCAATGAGCCCATCCGTTGTTTACTTAGAAATTGTGAAATACAAAAAAAAAAAAAAAAAAAAATACAAACTAACTATTTAATTAGATTTACGCTGAAATAAAACTTGATTTGATAATAGAAAACCTCAGCACCAGGTGGAGACTGGTGTGTAGGCCTGTTAATTCTTACAGTAGAAATGTGGTGATGTATGAAGATATTTACATTAAAAATCACAAGATACATGCTTCGGATATTTTTAGCACTCCATAGGATTGAAAATAAATTAAATGAAAAAAAAAGCAATAATTTTTGCAGACTTTCTGCAAGACAAACACTCATTATCATTGAGTACGCAATCGGAAATTAAATCGATTAATGTGTCTGCCCAACAGGAAGTAAACTTTTAAGTGGGAAATTAATACGAGCTCATTAGTATGCGACGAGTAGCGAACCCCTCATTAATGGAGAGTCAACAATAAAATGTGATTTTATGAAAACAAAAGATTACTTTCCCCATCCTCTGCGTTGTGTTGATCCTATGAGTAAATGCAACATTGTATCTGGAGGAAAAATATTTACAAAAAGTCCAGTGGCTGTCCTGAAGCAATCTGGGTTTTTATATACGCGCAGTGTGGTTAAATTACTCAGATATTGATACATAATATATTTATAAGCTGTGAGTAAGCGGGTACATCTACTTTAAGGAAATACAGCAAAAAGTTTAGGAAGCTCCATAATACAGGATGGTCCAAAAACATTGAGCGCATTTTAAAAATGATTATCTTTAGGGTAGTTTCGTTATTTAATTCTTATTTTGATTTTTTAGATCTGGAGAAAATGTTGCTTTTTCATATCCTGGAGCGCAGGATGATTCTACAACGTATATTCGTAGTCGTATTTTACTACTACAGCGAGAGTTCAACTGCCATTTAATGCTTCATCTAAAGATACAATCAACCGATTTGTTATTGTTGAAGAAGGAAGCAGCAGTTTGGGCAATCCACAAGAGAGTGGATTCGAGCTGCTTCCGTACAACAATCAGTTTGGTCAGAAACTGGTCCCCAGAGGTTGCACACTTCATTTATTAGTGGCCTATTCGATTAGAAATAAAAAAGATAATGATTGGCCCCTACTTCTTTGAGGATGGAAATGGGAATGGGACAATTTTACCGACGTTGTATGAAGAACAATGATTCGCAATTGGTAGACATTTGAAGGACATTATTTGCCATTATTGAAATTATAAAAAATATATATCAAATATATTTCCCACAACTTAGGCCTTTCTTATTTCTTCCATTCAAAAAAATATCCATCCTGTAGGCTAGCGTAAAATTTTAAAGGTACTTAACCGAGTTATGAATTCTTTATTTTATTTTTCCTAGTCTCAAAAAGTTTTTTCACGGTCCCACCTCTCGCGAACGTCTGACAAACATCCGAGCGTATTGTTGTCACGAGATAGCTTCTCAAAACAAATTGTCCTTCGGATACGGCACTAAACTATAGGTCCTTTCTATTCGTGTGCAAAATATAACGCACACAACACGAGTGGTTGCGAGAAGCTAGGCGCAGGCACTTACAATTTATGTAGTTAGAAAGAGTGCAAATATATACATTGGGCATATTCCTAACACCGGGTGCAGAAAAGTATACCTTTTCAGTTAAGTTAACTATACATACATTTTTAATGGCCCGCTAATCCTTCATGAGGGACATGGGGGTAGGATGCTCAGGTGGACTCTCCATCCTTCTCGATCCTCCGCCATTGACTCCAACTCATCAGGAGGAATCCCTACACGGCTCCAGAAGAGATGGCGGAGTTGGTCCAACCATCTATTTCTAGGCCTACCGCGGTGTCGCCTTCCTGACGCCATGGCCACCATGGCACGTTTTGAAAGCCGGTCTGGGGGCATACGCACTATGTGACCAAACCATCGAAGCATAGATTGTTCCGTTCGGAGAAGTAGCTGCTCAACATTTGTTGTTAACATGTTGAGCAGTTAAGTTAACTAATTAAAAAAAATCTCATTTTACCTCCTCCGCTTTTTGTGATAAAAATCGTTCCAAGACTAAGAGATGCATTCAACGTTAGAAATAGAAGAATTGAGATAACCTTGTCCTATTGGAGTACCAGGTATTGGAATTGTGGACAGTGAGCTTTTTTTTCTTTTTTTTCATGTGATTCGCGCGCACTCAAGGGGTTATGAATACCCTTAACATGTCTACACAGTGCGGGCGTTGGAAAGGATAGATAGAGAGAGAGAGAGAGAGAGAAGGATTTGGTGTAGTGGTTTGAAGTTCAGTTGTTTATGCTACGCCACTCTCAGGGTGGCGTCCAGATAACTGGGGAAATTTTTGCTATTTTTTGCCCTTGTTTCTGATTCACAGTATTTTCATCCCGATAACCGATGTTATACGCAAATCATCTTCAACAGAGCGAATAAGTTTTCCATTCAAGCCACTGCCAGTGTTATGCCTTCGCAGTAGTGTTCACACAAGCTTTCGCATTTGATTGAACTGACTTTATATATTTCGTGAGAAATAAATAAATGCTTGTTAACATCAGGATTTGAACCATAAACCATTAGCGTAGCAAATCCTCTAAAGAGAGACAAATGGGATAGGCGTCATTTAGGTATAAATATTGATCCGATAACAGATAGCTCTTGATTGGGTGCATAAATTTATATTCTTATGGATACAAGAAAAAACTAAGCTAGGCTTTTAATCCTGAATAAATAAAGATTTAACATTCGTTATACAAACAACTGTTAAAGCCGGTGTGGACCTACGGTATACAACTTTGGGGTTGTACCAAGAAAACAAATGCCAGTATTCTACAAACTTTTCAAAATAAAGTCCTAAGAGAAATTGTCCAAGCACCGTGGTATAGTAGAAACGACGATATCCGTAAGGATCTCGGAATTCCGACAATCGAAGCTGAAACTAGAAGCTTCGCGAGAAAGCATAGAAACCGACTACAAAGAACGAAACCTTTCAACTTGGCGAGATAAGGATTAACCGGGTCTAGATTGCGGAACATGCAGGATTTTTCAGTGGAAAGCAACCTGCCAAACGTTTTTATTTCGCGATAGAAAAATTGCTTGATAAGTTATTACTTAGTTGCGGTATCTAACAAATTTATATCGAAGAGTGGTGTTTTTTTAGTCAGTAAAAATCTGACACTACTATGAGCACTCACTTGCTGTTCTCATAGTCTCTGTTGAAGATTGTTCACTGCCCTCGGGGAAAAAAATAAAAAGAAATACAAAATACAAAATCTGAATGAGAAATCGAATTTTTTGACAAGAAAGCAACTCTCTGTTCAAATTTATTTTCAAAATAACATTGCCGCATAGCATAAGCATTCATATCACATTAAACTAAAACATCAAAAGATGTCATTGAAAGAACCAAACAGAAAAAAAAAATGTATAAACTACAATGCAAAATGATTTTCATAAATTGAATATATGAATATATGGTAATTCGAGTCGAAGAGCATGCTTTGGTAATTCCTTTTAATGGGTACAAACCACGGTTAAAAAAATAAAACTATTGGTAAAAATAGATACCCCATGCACAGTTATCAAACGAACTATAAGTTTGCTCCCAAACTTTTTCAACGCATCGCAATTTTCCATTAGCCTAACGACCAATTCCTAACTCGTACAAAAATTCCGCATCGATGTTTCGATTTCAAAAACAAATTCCTATTCATCCCCAAGTGGCCTTTTTTTTATTCCGACTATAGGTATGGTACTCCCTCGTTTTTCATTGCTTTTGAAGCTTTTTTTTTTTATTCAAATATACCACGGGAACGACCTGACCCACTTAGATAGTTGTACTTTTGTCCCCATAACAATAACCGCAAACGTTGTTTTTCACACCGCGGCCAAACTTAAGTCCGCAATAGCCCACAGTCTACCCAGCAAAAAAAAAAACAAAATTGGAAAATAAAAACATTTGGCCGTTATTAATTGAAACTGCGCTGGCCACCAGCATAAAATCTCTCTCTGTGTGAGGTAATTGGGCCACACTATTATCACACAACAATCCTCTCGAGCCCCATGTGCTATCCCGAAAATACTTATGCTCTCCACTACCCCAACCCATGTGTTCGAGTGCAAAATTAATGGTTTCCCAATAATAATGCATTCCGTTCCATTGCGCTTGGAAAACACAACGACAATGACGACAAGGATGGCGGCCAGGACGAGGAAAACACGGCTCGATCCGTGGTGAAATACAAACAAGCACTCACACACACACACACATATAATTGGCTCCCCGGTCATAATAATTAAGGTTTATTGTTATTACCGGACTGTCCTTGACAAAGATGATGTGCAGGGTGAGCAAGATGAGCAGGGAACCGAGCACACCAATAAACAGAGCGCAGGCAATAATGGCTAACAGAAGCAAATGAGGTCACCCCAGGTGGGACCTGGAAATGACGGTAATTGTTGTACAAATGCTGTGACTATTAGAATATCTTCTGCATAAATAGAGAGGTGGCCCACTAAATGGGATGTGTACTATAGTGTGGTAGGCGCCCTCTTAACACACCGCACCACTTGAGCAGAGTGTGCAAATAAAACATCATCAGTGAAGGAGCAGCATACATAATACTCCTTGTCCTCCTCCTCCTGCTTTTCTCCTATTGACATGCAAATTTATGTTTTGTTAACTACACAAATCCTCGAAATTAATTTAAAATTCATGAATGCAACGGAGCGTGGCATGTATGCGAGCTGTGGTGACACTGAAGACCCGCTTTTGTTGTTGCTGGGCGCAGGAGGAAGAGGAGTATAGTAGGAGTATAAGCTTTCTGTTTTCACACCTGACGTCTACATCATTGCACATTTACCGTCCCGCATCGGAATTGTTCAACGCAACGGAAGCATATCCATAAATTATTTGTAAACCTGGTGTAACTTGATCCCTTTTAAGTCTGGAGAGGGATGAGGCAAAGCACCCTATAGTTTGCTTGAGAGATTGTCTAATGGAAGATGATGAGAGATGACACTCAAAGGGCGTAATTTCACAATACTGGGGCTTAAAAGTGGCACAATCAGATTTCCTATAGGGAATGGAGCTACTCAATACTTAAAATTTGTATTCTTCACCCATTCACTGCCAAATAAAAATATTAGAACTAGCCAAACATGCCGCGTCAGTCCATATGGTCTGACATGAAATCTTCTTTCATTGTAACTGTCAGGCCACATGGACTGACGTCCTGCCTTCGCATATTGTTGTTGTTTTATAAGATAATGTTTTGTGTTCATGTAATAATCTACTGGAAGTGGTTCTTGTTTCGATTTTGCATCATATCTCAAAGTCCCGCTATTCCTTTTCCTGTTTCATTTCTATTCCAAATAGCAAGAACAAAGCCAATACAGAGTATGTAGCGTTGGCGGCCGGAAGTGTAATTACTCATGTAAAGTGTTTTATGCATGAGTGGTGCTTTTTTTTGCCTAAGGGATAGTGGAAAAACGCTAATGCACACGAGGAACAGCCCCGCTCTGTTTCAAGTAGTGTGGGACTGCTACTCACTAAAAAACTACCATTAACCCCTTTTCAATCTGACACCATCAACTCCCGAACCGCTTTAGCATTACTTCAGAGTGGTGTCGTGTCCCCTCTGGGGACTGGCTTTTTGATTTATCTCCTGATCTTACCGGTAAGGCGTTCATCAATTTTGTAAACTTACTGCGGGTATGTTTACTTCCTCCTCTCTCTTTTTCGATCTGAGTACCTTCTCAATACTCCATATGTCGATACTCGAGACCATCTTGTTTACGCCATTTTCTAGGGAAAAGTTGCCTATCACTGACTCTAGACTATTCCTTTCTGCTGCCCACTTGTTACAGATGCGAAAGGTGATATACGGATCGTCTTCCAAAGAGTCTCCATAATGGCAGACTGCACCATATGGATCATTGGTTTCTATGCAATATAACAACAATACGAGATCTTGCTTTATATCAGGATCAACTTCGTGACCTAGAAATTTTTTTTTATTTATTCCTTGGTAGGTTACATAACCACACTACAAGACACGAGGAAAATAATTCGTTGATCCAGATCCGGATCGTTTTATTTTCATCGTGTGATCTATATGGATCTTGGGTGATAATAAAATACGGCTAAATAACTTCAACGTGCTCCCGCTCCACCCATGCAGCAACGTCTCTGATCAACCGGTAGGTCCATCTTCCCCTCGTTTCAGTGTTCCACCTGTTTTGCCACTTCTGCTTTGTGAGTTGCTTCGTTTCTGTAGCCGCTGTTTTCGCTCCTATTTCCGTCTTCTTGTCGTGGACGTACTTTATTTCTGCTGCTAGTAGGTCAATGGGCGTCACTCCTGCAGCTCAACAATTGTGGAAATTCGTCTCTTTGTCAGCAATAGTATCTTCGTTTTTTCAGCCGCTAGGCTTAATCCGTCGATTTCCAATCAGGAATGCACCCGCCTCATATCTTGATTCAATTTTCTTTTAGCATTCTCGTTGTCCCGTGCAGTGATAACTGCGGCAATATCATCTGCGTAACCAACCAAGGTCTCTTCTGGCATCTGCAGGCATAGAATCCCGTCGTAGGAGATATGCCACAGGTCTGAAATAAACTATCAAAATGTTTTCGGGTTTTTAATGTCAGTCCTTAGGGATTGACGGTAAGACTTTTAAATACCAAAAGCGACGTGTCAGGCCATATGGAGTAATGCAAATATTCTCTACCTATTATAAGCTTATACCACAATCAAAAATTTAAATTTCTAAAAAAATGTGCATTATATTTGTCTGGCAAATTACATATACTCGTCGTTTGAATGCTTGGCAATTGTCAGTCCATATGGTATGACGATTGTCATTCCATTCAAAGCCGATTGCGCTGTGTGGCGCTTGTTGCCTTAACATCAAGTTGTACGAAAAGTAAATCGAAGGGTAACTTAAGTCGAATCGCAGTTTCATTAGAATGATAATCAAGTCCTAGAATGGTGGCAAGCTACCAGCAAAGGTCTTAACTTTGTTTAATAACAACTTTATTAAGTGAAACTTCTTTAGCAAGACTAGTGAATCGGAATGATCTCGGTACAAAAACCAAACGTGAAACGATCAACCACGCTCGGACGCGGTTAGTACTTAAATGTAGGACCGCTTGGGAACACAGAATGTTGTTGGCATTTAATTTTGTTGTTTGTTTTATAAGTTGATGCACTTACACTACACAGATTTTACAAATGGTTTTGATAGAGTACATCGCACTTTACGTGTAGCTAGCATTAATCTAAAACTATTGGATTTTCACTTATCAATGCTAAGGTGGTTTTCCAATTATTTAAGTGATAGAAGGCAATTAGTAAAGTCCGAAAGTTTCACATCTCCCGTAATAAAAGTAACTTCTGGCATCCCACATTTGGGTCATCATCTGGAAAGTCAAAGACCAGAGCCAGGGCGTAAGTTTGAATGTGGGTTTGCATATGCGTGAGAGAGCGATGAGTAGATGTTAGCTGAGTCGAGTCCAGTCGAACCCATTTGGACTCGAAAGGCGTTTATATGCATTTGGAACCAGTTTGGAACCAGTTCCGACTCTGCATATAAACGAGGTAATAGGCACTAAAGAAGAATAAAGAATAAATAGGGAGGGAAACTCAGCTTGCGTGTGTGTGTTCGTTTCGTCGTTCGTCTCATGGGGTGATCTTGTTGTTTGTTATGTGGTTGTTATGTACTATGTGCTAAAGCTAACACGTCCCGTTGGTTAAGTATCGGGCGCTGTTGTTCGTCCGTTTGTTAGCGGATTGTTCCCGTCGTATGTTATCGTGTCTAAGTAACTAGTTGGTTGTCTATAGTGTGTCGTTTGGTAAGTTTGGCTCATTCCCACATGTATAATAGAAAGATGGATGAGTAGTGCATGCATATAAGTCAATTACGAGCTTAGTTCGGTGTCGATTACTACGTTTACATGCCGTTTTAAATCCGGATTTAATTCGGTTAGGTTATAAACGCGGATCGGATTGAAATAGGATTGATTTGATCCGATCACAACATATTTTGGAATCGAGTTGAGATTTTCGAATTATAAAGGCGGATCGAAAGATCGAATTAGACTAATAGAGAAGGAAGAGAGAAAAGGAAAGAAAGAGAACTTCACGTACAGGTGAAGAAGTGCAAAACTCAATCCTCTTTCGTTTCGATTTTAAGCGAAACGCGAGCAAAACTCAATTCTGTGTCAATCCAATCTCTCAATCCAGTCATGAAACGTAGTAGGTGCATCAGCTGTAGTGTGCTCTGTGTGCGTGTATGGTTAATGCGTTTAAACAATACGTTTTATTGGACTGAAGTTTCACTTCAACCATAGGGTTATGTGGCTGAGGCACACACCATTTTTTTTTTCTTTTTTATTTCTCATGAAAAATGTAAACCATCAGGTTGATCAATTGCTAAAACTTATGCCAAAATAATTGCGAAGGCATAACACTGGCAGTAGGTTGTTCATATGGCTGGAAAAATTGTTCGCTCTGTGTGATGGTCGGTATAATATTGTGATTCAGAAGCTTAGATAAAATAACGACTTCCATCCACGTTTTCCATGGCAGGAAATAAAGTTTAAATATGGCAAACAATAAATAGATGTCCTTGAGCACCGACATGAAAGACAGACAGAAGTATAGAGTCCCTGCAGCTTTTGTGATCCAATCCAGCGTCACAAGTCTGAGTATCTGATTGAAAAAATGCTATACTGCTAAATTAGTGTTCAGTCGAAATGTATCTAGCTGTGCACTATTTAATTTAGAAACAACTTCCAAACATGTACGGAGTTTGGTAAAAATATACACCGGCGTACACATAGTGCCCAAGGCAGACATGATGTGGACACAGATGGTTTTATCTTTAAGAAACAGACGATATCCACCGGCGTGTTTCTATGGGCTTTGAAGACCAACTCTTTCCCAAACTGAAAGTTAATTGTTCTGATAAATCATTACAATCAACATTTAGAACACTCAAACAGCAGAGCACTCAATACACTCATACACTGCCTTACCACCATATTCAGTATGCTAATGGTGCACAGAGGGTCAAATCGTTTATTTGTGCCAGAGCCATCGATTTATCGATTCCAATTGTCATTAATATTGAATTCGATACCCATTGCATTGTATCTGTACTTCATCCTCTTTCCCACAGCATGTTACAGCATATACGACTAATTATTGTTGCTTCAGTTTAAGGATTTGAGTGCATTTTTGCACTGTAATAGCATGCTGCTAGTAATTTCTAATCCTCTTCACTCATTTACTGTATCTGAAATGTTGATCTCTATGATTATCGGAATTAGGTTCTCCACACTTTTAATGGTCATCTTTAGTTTCTAAGTTTTGTCTTCATTTAAAATTTAAGGACGAGAATTCCACTATCGTAGCCAGTATATGAGTGTATATGTGTGCTCTCGATTATATGCCAGTCACGTAATCTACGAACTCTCTTCATCCTGCAAAGGACAACAGCCAGACGGACAGACAGACAAGAGGCAGTGACATTTGCACCAGACATACATATATCCAATTACTTATCCTCAATTGTTTGGATTGAATTGAAAGGGATTATGGTTAAAGTTGTGACTGGCCGGTAAGTTTGTTTGTAGGCACACGACACTGTGTGTGGAGGCACAGAGACAGGCTCTTTTCAGACGCGTGCTTCAGCTGACGATTGGTGTTTATGGGATTTGAATTTTGCGATTGCGTGTGAATGAATGTTAAACGAATTAGGAAGAAGAATGAATTCTAATTATTCAAATTTAATCCTTTAAAGGATTAAGAGTACATTTAATTAATCTTTAAATTAAAAATCATTCCTAACTCATTTTCTTGTCGCCCATGCCTGCATCGTTACAAACATCGAAGCAAACGGCAAAATTGATTGCAGCATCCCTAATTAAAATGATTATAGTTCGGCTTCTTTTTATTTAAATAAACTGCACACATGCAAGCTTATTTTATTGTTTTTAAAATGATAATTGCCTTCTAAATAATGACAATGCGACGATGTCGGTCTGATAGCAATTAATTATTGACGTCAAGTTTTATTGCGTTCTACTTATTTTAGCAAGAAGATTATACACAGCAATTTATGTTTTGGGATTCACATCGGTAGCAAAAAATAAATAATTTATACAATAAATAAGTTTTTAAGTTTAGCATAACATACGACTAGATAATATACATGCATAATAAATAAAACGTAGAATAGATTGACTTAATGAAATCTCTTAATCTGTTAGATAATTTGTTATGCTGTCATATAAATTTTAGAGTGATGTCATTTTATTTGTAGGTATACCTGTATAAAAATATACATATAATACATATAAATATAGATGTGACTTCCTCGGATTTAGTGCGATAACCCCTTTTACGGGTGCAAATTTGCAAAAAATATGCGGGATGTAAAATTCATTGTAAAGGGCGATTCATTAGGAGTTGACTGTTTGCCGCCATTTTGTACAAATTTCAGCTGAACACTTGAAATTTAACGAGATACGGGAAATTAGTCGGGGAATCGTATACTGTAAAACACCTTCTAGGAATAAGAACATAATGATAAATGTAAAGACAGTGGTTTGCCTTGGACCAGCGATGGCTTTCAATGATTCCCACATGTTACTTCAATAAAGAATAAAAAACATTATATTTTTTGAATATCAATCTTATATATTAATACGTAAACACGAAAAATATCGTACGTTTTTTTAGTATTTATTATAAAAGGAGGGGGATGAAACTTATATCATTCGAAACGTACTATGCCTGGGATACATTCCACTAACTTGGCGGGAGGTAAATGTGGTGTTTATCCCTAAGCTAGGTAACAAACCCAGCGAGCTACCCAAATCCTACCGTCCAATCAGCTTGACATCGTTTTTCTTGAAAACCATGGAAATACTGCTAGACTTACACATCAGAGGCATTCTTGAAAAGACTATACCTCTGCACTCTAGTCAATTTGCATACAGGAAAGGTCGATCTACGGAAGGCGCCCTTCACTATCTCGTCACAGAGATTAAAGCTGCCTACCGCTCCAAAGAAATCGCCCTTTGTGCATTCCTTGACATAGAAGGGGCTTTTGATAACACTGGTTATGAATCCATCACTAGTGCTATGAGACGCAGGGGAATAGACGAACCTACTACCAGATGGGTTAGGAACATGCTCGATAGCCGCATAATAACATCTTCGTCTGGAGAGGTCTCTGTGACGGTCTCCGCGGCCAAAGGCTGCCCCCAAGGTGGCGTCCTCTCGCCTCTCTTATGGTCACTCGTGGTGGATGACTTATTGAACACACTTAATAGTTCAGGTTTCACAACCATAGGCTATGCAGATGATCTAGTGATCATCATTAAAGGCAAACATGAAGACAATGTGTGTGAACTCATGCATAATGCACTCCTTGTAGTCTCGGACTGGTGTGCTGGGGAGAGCCTATCGATTAACCCCAGCAAGGCAGTCGTTGTACCGTTTACAAGAAGAAGAACGCTGAATATTGGCTCAGTGACTCTAAACGGCACAACAATCAATTTCTCCGATGAGGTCAAATATCTAGGAATCGTCCTGGATAAGAAGCTTAACTGGAACTCCCATATTAAGAATAAAATTACCAAGGCGACTACTGCCTTGTGGGCCTGTCGCCGTATGTACGGCAAGACCTGGGGCCTGTCTCCAAAGGTCATTTTCTGGTTATATACCACGGTTGTAAGACCCATTCTGACATACGCGTCCGTAGTCTGGTCGACGAAAACCAAAGAGGTCACAACCATAAATAAACTCACAAAACTTCAAAGACTAGCTTGCCTCGGCATCACAGGTACTATGCACACTTTTCCCACAACAGCCATTGAAGCCATAATCGGACTTACTCCGTTACATATATTTATAAAAAAAGTGGCAATCCGCAGTGCAGTTAGTCTTAGAAAATCAGATGCTAATAGTACACGGGATCACGTGGATCTCATGGAGCTATTGTCCGACTTCCCCGAGCTAGACATGCTCAGCACGGTCTCCGACTTTACGCCTAAATCACTCTACTTTGGCAGAAGGTTTGAGATTGTGATCCCAAACCATGATATGGTATACGGAATAATGGCGGACCGTCGCTTGATCCAAAAGGTATAGTGTGGTACACCGATGGATCAAAAATGGATTTAGGAGTTGGCGCCGGTGTGTATGGATCCAACCATAAAATTTCGAAATCACTCGGAAAGAGTCCTAGTGTTTTCCAGGCCGGGCTTTACGCCATTGAAACTTGTGCTCAGGCATCAAAGGTGCCTCTATCCATATACTCACCGATAGCCAGGCGGCGCTCAAAGCACTGATCTCCCATGTGATCAGTTCAAAATCAGTTCTAAGCTGCTTCGACAGCTTACAAAATCTGTGCCGACACAATAAAGTAAAAATGTGGTGGGTACAGGGTCATGTAGGCGTTGACGGCAATGAAACTGCAGACCTGCTAACTAGGAAGGGCTCCTCTGAGTTGTTCACTGGACCTGAACCCTTCTGCGGGATACCAGATTCCGCCTTCAAACTTACCCTAAACATCTGGGAACGCAACATGTGCATCTCTCACTGGAACAACTCCCAAGGTCTCAGGCAGGCTAAAAAAGCTGTCCAACCCTTCCAAAGACAGGCAGTTGATATCCTAAAATACGGCAGAAATGACATAAGAAGGCTTGTGAGCTTCCTTACGGTCACTGCCAACTTTCTACCACCTTAACAAAATCAGAATTTCGGAGGATATCACCTGCCGCCTCTGCCTAGAAGAGGACGAAACCGCAGAGTGTGTAGTTCTGTGTAGAACTAGGAGAAGCTGTTTCCTTAAAGAGATCATATCTCCAAAAGATCTTAGGAACTCCTCCGCAGTCGTAATTATAGCTTTCATAAGGGGAGTAGAAGTACTGCTGCCCTAAAAGTGGCCTATGGCACAATAGATCTCCTTGGTCGCAGTGCCTACATGCCATTTGGGCGTGGCCACACACCTGTTTAAAAAAAAAAATGCCATAGATGTGCAGAAGAAGAAAATCATATGTGCATATAGCCGCTAAGTTAGGTAAAACATACACACATTATTTCCCCATACAAAACGCTTTAACCAAATTAATGAAGGCATTTTAATCACGTTCATTGCTGTATGCTCTTAAATCCCTTTGCCTTCCCTGCACGGGAAAATATTACAAAAAAAAAGTTATGTAAATACATAGTGTAAATTAGAGTTTGCCGCTGAAGATTGCTGCTTCGAGGAGAACCAATCGAAACGCAAAAGAAGATAAGACAAAAAAAAACACTGCTTTTGGCCCCAAGAGGGTTGAAGTTTTTGTCTTTGAATTAAACTATCTTACGTATTACTGAACTTGCAAAAACTATATTACAATCCCTTAAAACTAAGCTTGGATTCATGTAAACGGGGTCACGACTGATAAGAAAACTATCGGAATATTGCTCTCTGAACTCTTCGAACTTTTTTCAACACTTTTTGATGTCTCCCAACAGTCCCCATTTTCTAACGCACACCGCTAGTATTGAGTTCGAAGATCAAATATTGCACCCAAGTCTTTATTCGAGGACACTCTTAAACAAGAGATTTCATTTTATAGTGTAGTTGTGCAAAACATGTCTATAAGAGTGTAAAGCATTGGCATTTAGAAATGTTCAGGAGCAATTTATTATTATCACATCGACGGCGGTGATATCCTTTGCCAGAGTCATGGTAATGAGACTGGACACTTTTCTGTTTCAGTTTTTATGTTATTTTGTTAACTTCGAGCTCACGTCAAATTTACTTAAAATTATTTCGTTCCCAGCTAAGTCAGCAAAACTCGCACTCGTTATTGCTGACTTAGCAAGTAATATCTTTGTTATTAAGTGTTGTATATATATATATATATTTGTAAAATAAGAAATATTTTAATATTCAAGATAGTGAATAAAACGCAACGACGCAGTCATGAAAAACATTTTGAGAGTTTAAGTTTAGACTTTCAAAATTTTTTATAACGAAATTGTAAAAAAATTCTTAAGCTTATGGAAAAAGATCTGCCATGTTGGTGAAGTGATAAAATATTTTTAACAAGAATCGACAACTTATTGCAGATAACCTTTACAAATGTTTTGAAATTGAAGAAATTTTACAAATAAGTAGTTACAAATATTTTTATTGGGACCAGACTTTTCTGGAAGGATCGTGTTCTTTTCGTTGTCAGATTTTTCCCACCCCTGAATGCTTAGAACTGGAATGCTAAGGCAGCGAAATTCTAGCATCTTCTCAATTTTTTTTTCCATGCTCTGTGCAACATTTGATAAACAAAGTAAATGTACCTTCTCCAAGAGTATTACACACGATTTGTTCTTCATACCTTTTCTGGGCTTAAAAATTACAAGACAGTGACAGACACGTAGACATCGTAGTGAATCCATAAGTGCTCCATTCATATCTTTAAGGTCCGGTAAAAACTGTCTAGAAATATCAGAAATCTTCCAGAAAAGTTGAACTTGTCACTTATGTTAGTAAAAATTGCATCAAAGAAGCTCGAGATCACAAGGTATCCGGAAACAGTTTTATGTTATATCGCAAGCTCATGATATGCCACAAAACACGGACCGTGGTCATATTGTAAAGGTCTGCCAAAGGATAAATGATTATATTTGACTGCTTTCAAGAGGACATGCTTTGCTCCGAAAAGGCTACAGTAACCACTTCACAGGAAGCAGAAGAAGCTTCAAATTGATGTTTGATAGCTACAGTGAATGACAAATGAAATCAATGCTGATATTTACGTTATCATCAATAGGGATGCCCAAAACTCAAAACCGTGAAAAACCCAAGGCTATCTCCTATCTCTGAAGCAGGATCTACCATAGCTAAACCAAATATAAATGTAGCTGCAATTCAATGTAGTAAGCAATTCAACAGTAAAGCCCTGTCTCGAAGAACTAAAGAGAATCTATAACGGGTGGGCCATCTAGTGATTTCTTTTTAAATCATAGGTTATTTTGACACTGACAGCTGTTTCCTGCTCGAAATCTTGACAGAAAGTCAGTATCATATATCCGCAAATGAGTCGCTTTACGCTTGAACAACATTGGGAAATATTGAAAACTTATTTCCAAAGTGAGTGCTGTGTAGCCCAAACAGTGCGTTTTTTGAAAAGAAGTTTTGGCCGAAATGAAGCACCCACCGCGCCTGCTGTACGCAAGTTTGTGCAAAAAGTTCGTGAGACTGGTATGCTCGTGGACAACACTCATCGTACGGTGCGCACAGACGCGAATGTGGCTGCTGTAGCTGAGAGTGTGAGACTCAATTCACAAACATCAACTCGTCATCGATCTCAACAGCTCAACATTTCACGCACTAGCCTGAGGAGAATTCTGCACAAAGATCTGGGATTATTCGCTTACAAGGTCCAATTGATTCAGCAATTGAAAGCGCACGACCATCCGCTTCGTTATCGCTTCGCAGTTTGGGCCTTAGAGCAGCTTGAATTGGACAACGATTTTGGGCGAAAAATCATCTTTTCTGACGAGGCACATTTTCATCTCGGCGGCTACGATAACAAACAAAATTGCCGCATCTGCGGCTCGGAAAACCCGCACGTTATTGTTGAGAAACCAATGCAACTACAGAGAGTGACAGTTTGGTGCGGATTGTGGAGTGGTGGCATCATTGGACCATTTTTCTTCGAAAATGAGGCTGGGAACAACGTTTCGGTCAACGGTGGGCGTTACAGAGCCATGTTAACGACTTTTTTTTTTTACTGAAATTGAAGACATGGATTTGGACGACCTCTGGTTCATGCAGGATGGCGCGCCATGCCACACAGCCCAAATTCGCAAATCGTGTTATCAGCCGTCTTGGCGATGTCAATTGGCCGCCTCGGAGCTGCGATTTGACCCCTTTGGACTTTTTTTTGTGGGGAACCGTGAAGGACCGTTGTTATGCCAACAATCCGGAAACGATTCAAGCACTTAAGGCCAATATCATCCAAGCAATCCGTGAGCTACAGCCCAAAACCATCAACAAGGTCTTGGAAAATTGGAGTGATAGAATGCGCTACTGCGAAGCCAGCCGAGGCAGCCACTTGAACGGCGTTGTGTTCCATAATTATTGGGAATATTTGCTCTTACTAATAAAGCCATAATACATGGAAAAAATTTCATTTTGTTCATTTTATTTCCTTTTTAAAACGAAACTTGTAGTTGGCTCACCCTGTAAGACTCTGATCATCCAGTCCTACTTTACGGCGCTGAGTCATAGACTTTATTGAAAGCGGATGAATTCAACCTTTAATCGCTTCGAACTATACGAGTACAAGCGACATGGACCTGTTCAAAAAAAAAACTGCGTATTGGATGCTCGAGATGCCTAGGACATGTAGAGCGAATGGACACCAACCCACCGGCCTGCAGAGTCTTCGAATGTAACCCAAAGGGACGACGCAGTAGAGGGACTCCTCGCCATAGCTGAAGCTCACAAGTTCAAAAGAACCACAACTAACTTGAAGTGCGCAACTGGAGGCAATCAAGCGAGCTAAAGACCAAGCTAAATGGAGAGGCTTGTTGGTTAGCCCTATGGAAAGACTCTGTACTACACAGGTACCTCTCTTTGGTGCAGAGGTTGAAAATACTTTGATGTTACTCATTAAGTTTTTATGCTCCGACGCGCAGTTACTAGTTGTGGTTCTCCGCTGAGGTTTGAACCGAAAAACATCCGGTAGCAAGGAAGCTTACTATTCACTAACAATTTTTCTTAGATGACAACTCATTTCCAAGAGTGGTTCGTCTACGTTAGTAAATTGCTATACTTGTCAGCTTGGCGCGGACAAAACTTGATGAGTACTTCCATGTTCTTTAGAAAAATTAAGTCAAGTTGATTGATCTGAAGCTTTTAGCGAACGAGTGGTTAGTTTATAATTTTACATGTGTACGCCAGTGTCAAACCGGCAGTAAAGATTATTTTCTAATTCTTGTTGCAGCCGATTGGCGCATATTTCATCCGTACCAGTCGACTTAAAATCGTGATTTCAAAAACATAAACATTTTGATAGATAGTAATGCTATTTTCCTCCCGTTTATCTATCCGGATACACAGATACTCAAATATTTCACAGCTTTGCTCGATCGTCAAGACTATTTCATATATCTAGCCGTGCCTGGTCTAATGGTAGTACTTTGGGCAGTTACATCATCGAATAATAAGTATTGTTTCTTGAAGTAAAGTCGATTTCTGATTTTAAAGTTTTAAATAGGACTATTAAAAACTTTGTAGTAGCAGTGAGTAGCTCCCCCGCACTATGCTACACATAATTCAAACTGGAAAGCATGTAGCCTTTGAAAATCCCAAAGAAGCCAATTTTCCCAGTTCAGCAAAACATAGCCATTAAGAAGAATAGACTCCATAATTTCTAATCTCTGACGTCAATTCTGGAAGAATCGTAAATCTCATTTATCTGCGAACTTCCTCCGTCTCTTTATCTGTTGGGTAGTTTTATTTGTATTTCCCTGGTATGCGATGACAAATTTATTTTTCAATATCAATATTTGTTATGAACACTCCATCACCTAATTTTAATTTGTTCCTCTATTGTCTCACACAATCCTATGAATCACCTTTTAAGCATCCCATTACATCCCCACAACTCAAAGGGATGATAGTCCTAATGACAAAAACCCATGCTTAAGCAATTACATGACAAATGTTAATCCATCCCTATCAGACATATAATTAACTACGTGATTCAACATCTGTAGTAGTGTCACACACATATAGTATATGCGTGCCTCCTAAAGCACCTTAATTACCATACATCGTGATAAATGAATTAACGCTCTCTACCTTGTAACTATTAATTTAGACATTTTGAAACATATACACTAGGGATTACACTCCTGGGAGTCAAACTTAATCCCACCCTTCACATATTTTAAATAATTCCACGAAATACAAAAAAGAAAAGAAAAAATAACATCGTGCGACAAATTCATAGAGTATTTCGCATTTCTGCCTCCGGATTCTTTTGATTTAACGTGTCCCCATAAATCTCCCAACATAATTTCCCCCCAGTGCGAGCTATTTAATAAAAATATCTTTTCTCTTTGTTCCATATCGTATGTATTATACATATACATATTTTTTTTTTTTTTTTTAATATTTCTGTTGGAATAAATCATCGAAACTGTGTTTACATTTCAGAACCATAACATCTTGTTAAGAAAAAAATAAAATTTTATTTTTATTATAATATCCCTCACTGATGGGCGAATGAGATAAAAATCCAAAAATCGATTAACTGCATACAATGACATATTCCGTCAATAGATGAATCTTCATAAAATAATCTCAAAAGCGAAAGATACTCAAACGCCAGGCCCTTTGTGATCTCAGCAATAAATTCTGAAACATCATCGGCTAATAAAATGCTTAGTTCAAGTGTAAGATTGCTATTGGAACAAAAGAAAAGCATCTTGTTCGTGATGATTCCCATAAATACGCGTCGAACGACCTTTAAATGCTACTTAACGGTTGAGTGGTGATTAGCTAATCTGCTCTCTGTACAAATCAGATGTACTTGCTGTCTGGCGTGAGATACATTTTGAAAATGTAAAATTCGAAATTCATTGTGTACCCAGGAAAGTTGTTTTTGTGAACATGCGGATTATGAATGAAATAAACTATCTCTATGGCTGCTGGATACGTCGTATCTATACCTCATTCAATTGCGACTTGCGGATTTCGACAGTTAGTTAGCTACTGTGTGGTGGTGGCATTACATGTATATGTTATGTAGCTTGTGGGAATTGCAGTGCGTTTATTTGGGGGATTGACATGACGATGATTGAGTAATGAAGAGAATTTGATTTTAATTGAATACCATCGCAGTTGAGGGTTGATATGGAAATACAAATGTCACAAGAGATGTGTGCTTTGATCATTTTTTTTTTTTTTTTTTTTTCTAAATTCATCTTAGTAGGCTAAGGCATGGTTCTACGCCTTACGCCAAGGTCAACTTCCTTCTTCAAGTGCTTCCACTTGAGAATTCATTGATTGTATGAATCAGCTCTTTGTAGTAAAGAGCATGCATGGCACACCTACCTTTCTATTATAAGTATACCTTTCGTAGAAATATTTAAAATATCTGAATTGCACTTTATTGCCGGTACTTACATATGTATCTCCGCCCACAAGAAATAAAAGCATAGGTCGTCTTTTGTTAAAATAGAGTTAATGGTACAAAAATGCACAAAATACATACAGGTGGTATGCAAAGTATGGTTTTGGTTTTATTTTTCTACACCTATCTGGATAACCGCTACAGACAATGAACTGAAGAATTGATAGGAAATATTCAATTATAGCTTGGAACATTTTTGTATCATCAACCCAATTTTAACAAAAAACGACTTATGCTGTAATTCTTCGTAGCCACAAATATGTTTCGTTTAAAAATATTAATTAATTCATAACGAATATGATAATTAGATTGCATTATATAGTATAACCCCAGATCAATGCTATTTCCACTCATTTTGAATGGAGTTTATGACCTTATCCTAGGAGTGTAGAATAGAGCTCCACATTGGGCGCCACTGTTGCATCAGAGTAGAGTTATGGAATCAAGAACTTTCATGTGGGGGAACTTTCTAATATTAGAGGCCTGAGACCCCACAGACGGATCAGCAGAAATGTGGTGAAATGGAAGGGTTATGATCCCTTTCTTTGGGATCATAACCTCGCCGAAATAGGAAGAAGAATAAGAAGGGGCCTGAGACTCAAAAAAATCAAAGTAAACTGTCTCCATCATTATCCAAAGAAAAGAATTGTATATGCTGATCATGCTCGAAACTCAATTTAACTTCAACAAACAAGCCACGTATTTTAATTACGAACGGTTATGAAATAAGCAAACTGTTTCGATCACTTGTATATTTGCCCTCGATGTTATGCATCTAAAATTCGTCATATATAGTATGTCAAGTATTCGTACATCGTTTATCGCTCATCAAATGAAGAAAAACAGGCTTCTTAAGAAGCCGTGTGCCATATGCGTTCCAGCCGTGTAATTCAACGCATGCTTACGAATTGATAAGCAATTACTGGGTCATGCGGCATACCACTGTCGAAATTTTTATTTTGTTTTATATTTTTCCTTTTCGCCCAAAACACAAAGGAAGAAAATACATAGGAAAGGAGTATATTTTTAGGCATAGCAGTTCTGAAACTCATGTGTTATAAGGTCTCATTGCATTCTTCGTGGGTGGCGTCCACGCTGGTCAGGGAGAAAGCAGTTTGTCTGTATTCGTTTTAATTCACAGGTTATTCTTGCGAATCGCGAGGCTTCATTATTTAATTTTATTACTGAGGAATCCAACATGACTATGGTTGTTAATTGAACCGATAGTTAAAAACACATAACATAGTTTATGAAAGAACACGAGTGAATAACCGACCGACAGTATAGAGTCAGCAGCCGTCATTCGACTGATTCGCATGGTGGGATACATTTGATTGACATTAATCGAACAATAATATAAATTAAGAGCCGTTGATCTAAATATCTGAAAAGAATTTGTCTGAAGATGACATGGAAATAGAACCATATTAAGTACATTAGCTTCTTAGAGTTACAATACGCAAGGGCAGATAAACGAAACTTATTGTCCATGGTGTCACCGTCATTATTGCACATTCAGATTGTTAGATACTAACAAGTGCACTTTTCTCTAACTTTGCGAACGTGTAGGCGCTCTGCAGAATTATGCGCCGTCGAAGTATCAGCAGTATCTTTAATTTCGTAGGTAATACTACTGAATTTTAGGAAAGGCTTATTTTTTAAGCAAGCACAGTAGGCAACCAAGCAAACTCCAGGATCACGTAATTTTGACTTTACCCATTTGCACTGATATCTCAGCCAGGAATTCTACACTTAATGGGAGAAGAAACATATACAAATATTTTAGTGGTCATGTGTGATACCTATTCCAACTAATCAGAGCAATGGATTTGAATTTTTATTTCAATTTCTTACAACCCGAACGTGTCTTATAGAATATCGCAATATATGTTTGATGAAATCCCGAAATATCACTAGTGGCTTGCGGATGCATGTTGACATCGGTAGTAGCGTATTAGCTGTTATGAGTTACGTGAAACTGTTTTCTTTTGCACTCTGATCAGCAGCCAGTCACTGACAATTTGTCTCGCCTTACTAAGACGAATGGTGTTTAATTCAGATTCGCTGGAGGCTGGAGGTTTGCCTCGGGAATGATAGTAGAGCCTTTTAAAATAATTAACTTCCATGCTTGAATACGTAAGCGATTTATTCTTTTATATGAAATTCTCTTGACGAGTATACATTTTTTCTACAATATCATTGTACCTATTGTCATCGAGCCACTTTTTTATTCTAACACCATATTTGGCAGCACTATTTTGTTCCTTTGATTCATATCCTCGTTGTCATATTCGAGTCGATCATCTTGCTGTTTATGTATATCCTGAGAGACTGTTTGCGTGAAGTAAGGCGGTTTTTGTGAGGAGCGACTATTTTGGGTGACGAGAGACTGATGAAATATTTAGCTCGCAATTTATTAATTTTTTCTAGTACTCGATGTGGTAAGGCGGATTGTTAAGGAATGTAGGTTGACTTTTCCTAACAATTTCATTGCACAGTAAATAAAATCATTATTCATTACGAATCAACGGAAAAGGATATTTGTTTATCTACGACTTTTCAGCCTAGTGATTGCTGCAGCAACACTTATTATTCCGTAGTTCATAATGATTTGTCACTTTCTTCTGCGAGTCGAAAGAAAAAGAAAAGAATCTGACTATTTATTAATACATATGTAAAGGGTGAACAGATAGCAATGATGTATTTTTCCAATTATAATGTTTCAGCAGCTTGTCAATGTTAACAATGACATCCCGCCGTCCCATTTTTGGCTCAGTGGCTATGCCAACAGGCGAAATTGTCATTATTGGAGCGAACACAATCCACAAAGGTTCGACCAAGCGTCAATGCATCCACAAAGACTGACCCTTTGGTGCGGTTTATGACATGGCGGCATCATCGGACCTTATTTCTTTCGAAATGAGGAGTGAGACACCGTTATCGTCAATGGTCACAGGTATAGAGCGATGTTAACCAACTTTCTGTAGCCAGAGCTCGAGAACATCGATATGGGTATCCGAGCTGTGGTTCCAACAAGACGGCACTCCATGCTATACAAGCGACGAAACGCTCAAAGTTGTGAAGGAGAAATTTTGCGACTGGGTCATCTCACGGCGCGCGTTCATCAACTGGCCGCCGCAATCATGCGACTTAAGACCACTCGTTTATTTTCTCCGGGGCTACGTCAAGTCCTTAGTCTACGCTAACAAGCCAACCACTTTGGACGAGCTCAAGGCCAACATTCGAGACGCTATTGCCAGAATAACGCCGGACCGAATCATCCAAAATTGGACCGACCGCTTGAAGCACTGCCAGCGAAGCCGAGGCGGTCATTTAAATGATGTGCTATTCCACACATAATGGCATGAATGTAGCTTCAAAATAAAGCCAGAATCAATTTTATATCTCACGCCGTTGCTGTTTTATTTCAATCTTTTTTCCTATCTTCTTATCTGGTCACCCTGTATTTGGTATCTACGAATCGAGCAGCTCTCATTCACTTGATTTAATTAAAATGGCCAGTGACTGATATGCCGAACGAAGATCAAAATACAAAAACAGTCTCAAGCAAATCGTTTTTCTGATCCCTCGGGCAACATGTTCGTTTTGAATTCGGCCGACACATTCGATTCACGAATGATAATAGTCTTTGAATCAAATAATTTTGCATTGCTATGTTTTTTCAAACAACTAACCCCCGGGCAACATCGCACGCTCGAAACTGCATAAGGAAAATGTTTCAGTGGCTTTGCTACAAAGTTCATTCTGTTATGAGTCTAAAAATTCACACAAATATGTATCTAGAAACAGCAATGATCGAGCAAATAATACAAAAGAGAAAGTCGAGTCTACATCCAAGCCTAATTAAATGCATGTATGTACAGTACATTCATTCTGAAGTCAGCTTACGAATAACTAAAAATTTGCAAAGGCGCAAACTGCTGTCGTTAGTTTCCCTCCTCCACTGCAATCGTCATCGCAAACTAAGCCACTGATGAGATCACTGACAGAGCTTTTATAGCAGACACCTCATATACTTACTTGGAGAAACCCATTCGATGCGTGACGCTGTTCTTTGTGTATTTTTTTAATCCAAAACAAGCACAAGCGGCTTTCAATACCAAGGCAAACCAAAACAGGTCTGACAAAGTAATACCTTTCGCTCCAGTTAATAACCTACAAATGGCATTGCAACATGCCGTCCAACGATTTATACCGCTTCTGTTTCCAGAATACAAATCAAAAATCATTCTCAGAATTTCTATATGAAATCAGGTTTGGAGATAATGAATGCGGGAATAAAAAAAATCGCCAAACGCGCGATAACCCTAAGGTCATCATCAAGACAAGCGAACAAGTAATAAGCAGACAAAATATACGACAAAAACGATGGAAACTACGAAGTAAAATCAATTTTTTTTTTACTCCACCATTTAAATGAAACAAAAATGTCGCATTATACTGTAGATGTGCGCATCAGTTGCCAAAACTACACTACACCCAGCTTCCAGCTATAGAGCATCGAAGTAATAAAAAAAAAAATGTAGCTCCATCGGCATTGTCCTAAAAATGTCACTGGTAAATTACCGGACAACAATACGCCCAACATAACTAATGCTGATGCTCCTGCTGCTGTGCTAGTCGTGGTGATGGCACATACTGCATTCCAGGGATCTCAGAATAATGGTTTCGCAGTCAGAAGCCAAAAAAGCACCAGGGCCACGACAAGGATAAGAACTCGGGGCTACTCTGTATCTATTTCAAGGGCATGGCCTGTAGAGTATTTACAGGAAGCAATAAAACCGCACAAAAAAAAGTCCTCGAATTCACAGAGGATAATCCCAAAACTTAGTAAGTTGTATGAATGGGTTTTCAGTCGTTATCTTTGATTTACAAAAAAAAAAAATAAAAAAACTTTACCCAACCACATGACAAATAAATCTAAAACAATATAAAAATAACTCAAAAACAATGGCAGTCGAGAACTCGAGAGGAGAAAAAAGAACCAAAATTTATTGTCACAGAATTTCTACTGACCTATCTACTAGAAGAATTGTAATCCTTTAGCTGGATGCGCTTTATCCTTTGTCAGTTGTTAATCCGTTTGATTTTTTTACTTAGAGCACACACAATTAACGGTAATATAAACGACAGTTAACACTTGTATTGTAAAGGAAACTCAAAAGATGACCTTCAGACCATAACAAGATCACACAGTAAACTGAAATTAAAAAAATAAACTTGAGCGAAACGAAGCGAAAATATCTCGACAATATTTTGACGATGACGACGACGATAAGTTCGTCAACAACGACAGTTCGTTGTTTACTCTTTCACTGTGAAACACTATAAACGAACGAACCTACTAAACTGCTCTGTCGCTCGAAATAAACTGAAGACACGTTGCATGCGAATAGTCAAGTTCACTGTATAAAACAGTGGCATGGTAGCAGTGTGTTGTGGTGCCTCTTCAGTGTGTGTAAACTTTTCATCGCAGTTGGAGATGAGTTTGCTCTCTCTTAATTGTTGGGGCATATCAGACTCTCTTTAGCAATGCGATGATGCGGGGTTCATTGGGGAGTACCGAGTTTTCATTCACTTCTGGACTGCCTGGGACTTCCTCATCCTCAAACCGGCGTCCGTTGATTGAACACATATGCTGAATGGTAAAATCGGAACGTTGCTATGGTGTAAATGCAAACGTGCGTCTTCTTAAAAGGTAAGCAATGCGACTATTATGAAGAGAGTAAAAGCTTTAGCTCAGGGGAGAAAGCTTCTCGTAGCCGGTGTCAGTGGTTTGTGGCGGGAGTTCATTTCCAAGTTCAGTTAGGCACATTGGGGTGACCAGACTGTGGGGTATTCTATGTTCAAACGAAAATTTCTGAAATAATATATTAAAATTTTGTATTTTTTGGCTGCGGCAAGGGATAAGTCTTCTAAAGTAGCCAGGGCTGCTAGCATGCACGATTCGCTAACCCGAATAATCGATGCCAGGAATGTGCCTACGTACTAATCCACACCCTGCGCACTTCTACCACTCTCCCCGCCGGACTACTGTAAAGTATTACTTCGCGGGGCTAGTTAGAACATCATGCTATTTGTCTTTCAAGAGCTGTTGCTGCTTTGCGAATTTTCTCGATTCTTCGTAGCTCAATTTGCACATTCGCTATACATGTGCAAATTTCTGTCCAACTTTCTTCTGGTAACAGCATGTGATCGAGTATAGGCAATGGGCTATGTAATGCTGCTCTCCAATGTGAGAACCGTCTGCAGTGAAATATTGCATGCTGTGGTGTTTCTTCTTTTTCCGCACATTCAGGGCAAAGCGATGAAGTATCGTGTCTAAATCTATATAGGTACTTGCGATATCCTCCATGACCGGATATTTAAGGTCTGCGTAAGGTAGGTAAGGATTCTTGGTATAAGTTTATAGATCCATTTGCCTTTTGTGGCACTGTCCCGTCTGTTCTGCCAGCTGGCTAGTGATGTTGATCTTGCTTCTTCTTTCATTGTTCTCGCTGCAGTCGTATCTTCCGGTTGCGAATCTATATACGGAGATATATAGATTCCCAGCGTCTCATTTGCGAGAATATCGATAAGGATCATTCCGGCTATGATAAATGCTACTTCATCCGAGATTGTTCTAGGTCCACTTATGGTTCTTAGAGCGCAAATTCTGTTACCGAAGTGAGTTTTTTTCGTATCGCCTTTCTTGTCAATGCCTTCGCCCACGCCAGGCCGCAGAAAGGAGGACTGAGGTGACTACTCTTGAGAGTAGAATTCGGTTTTGGTAATCGAGTCCTCTAATATTTGGGAGGATCCTGCAGAGCGCTGCTTGAATTTCCGAGGCTTTTTTACTAATTGATTCTACATGACTTAAAGAGTTCAACCAGTTGTTTAGCATCACACCATGATATTTGATAACGTCTTCGGGCTTTATTTTGCTAGTTCCAATCTGAATGTTGACATAATTCTGGAACTTTTCGACTGGTTATAAGACCGGTCTCCGTTTTATGGTCTGCCAGTTCCTGACCAACTGTCACTTACCAAATTTTGATGCGACTTATTAGGTTAAGTCAGGTTGGAGGGAAGTGCACCTAAGTGCTTATCGCGGGGGCTATTCGGTCCATTGTGTTTCCCTTTGTAGTGTGGAACATATACTTAAATAATTATCTTGGGGCTGGTTTTGTTGTGAACTAGCCTGTGCTCTTTATGAAGCCTATCATGTTCCTTAGTGGGACTTGTATGAGATCCCCTAGTTCGGGTGTGTTCACGCCTAATCTAGCGGCCATTACCCCTATCGCGCAGTGTCCTGTTAGCGCACCTGTCAAAATGCGAATCTCCTTTTTATTCATCGCCGAAAGGGTTTTCTGTTCTGTTTTCATCCACTGTCGGCCATAAGCTGCGAGATATGATACAGTCGCTTCTGGCGTGCCAAGCGGAGTTAATCAGTTCTCTTGCTTTTAGGTCTATTTTCCTTTTCAGTTCACAAATTGGAGTTTTTACTGACATCCGAGTGTATTGAATATCCAATGCTGATTCTTTTCGGCTAGTTCATCTGCTGTCTCGTTTAGTTTAGGTACATACCTTCTTCGCAAAATGGGCCAGCATGTGGCCTGAGTGAAAAGGATAATTCATTACATGCGACATATTGGTTTCGCATTTGTGACTGTCTTTATCTCGCAACGGTAACCACAGCGATATCATCAGCGAACCCAGGAATCTTTACTCCTTCCGGCAGAAATAGTCACAGAACTTTATCGTACATGATGTTCCACAGAAAGCGGCCGATTGCGGAACCTTATGGAACTTCTGCAGACATGTTTTAGTATTTCAATCCCTCGTCGGTTTCATACCTTAGCTTTCTATTACTCAGACGGTTTGCCACTATTTTTTGCATGTATTATGGCATGCCCATTCTGACAAATGTTCTCCTTATAAACGACCAATCTACTGAGTTGATCGCACTTTTTATGTCTTACGTCACGACCGCATATTATTCCTTAGTACCAAAACGCCATCTTTCTTCTTGTATCGCTTCGGCTACGATGTCAACTACCAGCTTAATGGCGTTTACCGTTGAGCGAGATTTCATAAATGCGAACAGAAGCTCGGAGAGTTCATTTTTCTCTTCTGCTACCGCAAGTCTCTCGTAGACCCCCCGCCCCACCTATTTTACCAGGGTTAAAAGAAATTCACTCTTTTCTCCGCAGGGTTTAGCCACTCACGCACGAATTTTTAAACTATTAGCTTCCCATATTTTCAAAAACAAAATCTTCGCAGGATAAAAGGAACTTACCCCTTTCTCCGCGAAATTCGCGGAAATTTGTAAACTATTACTTCCTCAAATTCTCAAAAACAAAACGCTTTCGTGAATTGGATTCCATTAGTCAGTCTTTAAAATACACTTAAGACAATACATACTCGTACATCAGTTGTGTGTTTTGATTTTTGTATTATTTGAAATAATGTCAACTATTTCTCAGATGAATTCATTTTTTGGTCGCATTTCTTTAAAATAAAAAGATTTGAATCTATTGTAGATTTAAAGCTATTGCGGCGTAAAATGTCAGGACTTTTCAAAGGGGTGAATGGATTTTTTCGTAATTTGATAAGGTAAGGAAGATATATTGGAATGTGACATAAAGCCAAATTGGCCTTGTGTCACTTTCAGAAAGCAACATATGGCCAAGTGTTAAAATGTTCAATTATGTAGCTTTCCGAAAGCGTCATAAGGCTTGACCTTATGTAACGGCACCGCTGAGATGAACATGCTTCACATGACAGCAGGGGTGACAAAGCTTAAATAAGAATTTTGGAGATCCGTGGAAGCTTCAAGTCAAAGAAACTATCTTATGAAAAGTAAAGCGCGACCGGCTCAGCTGGTATTGCCACGTTCAAAGAAGAGATCATTTAAACCCTGTTAAAAAGGCAATATCAATTAACGTTCCAAAGAAATCGCGAGGCAGGAAAAGCAGGCATATAAATAAGTGGATTACACAAATGCAACGACACCAGCATTTGCTTGGCCTCAGTAACCATACACACATGTATACATTTTCAATAGCCCGCTAATCCTTCATGAGGGTCGCGGGGGTAGGATGCTCAGGTGGACCCTCCACCCTTCTCGATCTTCCGCCATTGACTCCAATTGATCAGGATGAATCCCTAGACGGCTTCAGGAGAGATGTCGGACTTGATCCAACCATCTATTTCTGGGCCTACCTAGGAGTCACCTACCTAATGGCACAGCAATCATTGCACATCTTAGAAGCCGGTCTTGGGGCATACGTACTAGGTGATCAAACCAATGGAAACATAGATCGTTCCATTCGGAGAATAAGCTGCTCACCATTGAGCGCCTCGCGTACTCTGGTGCTGCGCACTCGATCCCTACGAGTTATTCCAGCAACACCGCGAAGGAATCTTCCGATTTGTTCACATTGATCTTCATTCCGACATCATCACAAACGGCTACAAACCTTCCGAGTGCGCGCTGAAGTTCGATTTGAGAGGACCCAAGGATGACCAAATCTTCCGCAATGAGCAAATAACTAATCCTTAAATCTCCCACTTTGAAAATTTCTCCGCGACGGTTGCGTCTCAACATCCAGTCTATATATACAATGAAGACGAGAGGTGACAAAACGCACCCTTGGTGGAGTCTCGTCCACAGTGAAAGGTATTGATTTAACGTCGTTTATCTGAACATAGCTTCTACTGTTTTTATATAAAGAATGAATCGCCCTTAACAGGGAACCATCAATCCCATACTTGTGCAGAACGCTCCAGAGTTTGCCTCGAGGAACACTATCATATGCTTTTTCGTTTTTTTAAAAGTAATAAATTCATATTTTCTGAGCTCCTTTTGTATTACCCCATCCTCTTTCCCTGACAATTGGAAAGTCGCAAGAATTACACCTGTCGCTATATAGCCACGAGCCTCGTTACCTGGTGATTTCCGTCCGATTAATATTATAACGTATTTATCAAAGGTCTTTGAGAAAGTCATGGCAGGGCAGGTTGTTGGTCATCTTGATCGAAGAAACCTACTGTATCCGCTCCAGTCTGGTCTTAGAAAAAATCACAGCTGCTCTACGGCTATAGTAACAATTATGGACGATATTAGGCTAGACTTGCTAGACTTCTCAAAGGCCTTTAATAGAGTTGACCATCACATTCTCTGTTGGAAACTGCGATGTTTTTTTGGCTTCAGCTAGAGAGCTGTTAATCTAATAAAAGATTACCAGATTAATAGATTGCACAGATAGTGGTTGTTGGAAGCTATCAGTCGTCTCAAAGATGTCCAATTTGGCGTACCGCAAGGATCTATTTTGGGCCCTATACTTTTTTAAATGTATGTTAATGATCTGTCAAAAATATCCATCAAGGTATCTATTCATCTGTATGCTGATGACGTATAGTTTTATTTGTCGCGCCCACCTGGTCTTATTGAGGATCTAGTGAGCAGAATCAACGAGGATCTTTCAGCTATATATATGACTGGTCCATTGCTAATAAAAAATAAATTAATATTTGGCACAACAGCTCTTTAAGTGCCAGGGCCTAGCTTCTCGCAACCACTCAAGTTGTGTGCGTTATATGTTTCACACGACTAGAAGGGACCTACAGGTTAGTGCCGTATCCGAAGGGTAATTTGTTTTGAGAAGCTTTTTCGAGACAAACAGTACTCTCGAATGTTTGTCAGACGTTCGCGAGAGACGGGACTGTGGAAAAACTTGTTGGTGTTTTCTGAGGTTGGAACTTGGAACCTCACGCACAGTGGTCCGACAATCTAACCACTTACGTAGAAGTACTGCTGCCCTAAAAGTGGCCTATGGCACAATAGATCTACTTGGTCGCAGTGTCTACACGCCATTTGGGCGTGTGCACACACCTGTTTAAAAAAAAAAAAAATACTTACGTTTTTTGGAAACGACCATTACTTCCGATTTGTTCACGTTGATCCTTATTCCAGCATCATCACAAACGGCTACAAACTTTTCGAGTGCGCGCTGAACTTCGGTTTGAGAGGACCCAAGGATGACCAAATCATCCGCAAAGAGCAGATGACTAATCCTTAGGTCTCCCACTTTGAAACATTCCCCGCCACGGCTGCGCTGTAACATCCAATCCATATATACAATGAAGAGGAGAGGTGACAAAACGCACCCTTGGCGGAGTCCAACGCCCACAGTGAAAGGTATTGATTTAACACCGTTTATCCGAACACAGCTTCTACAGTTTGTATATAAAGACTGAATCGCCCTTAACAGGGAACCAGCAATCCCATACTCCTGCAGAACACTCCAGAGTTTGCCTCGAGGAACCCTATCATATGCTTTTTCCAAATCCACAAAACAAGTGTAGACAGGTTTGGCATATTCCCAGGCCTTCTCAAGAACCATTCTGAGAGTGAACAACTGGTCGGCAGTGCTTCTACTGGGACGAAAACCGCACTGCTCATCCCCCAAACTGTCCTCAACCACAGCTCTGGAACGCTTTTCTAGCACCTTAGCGAATATTTTTCCAGGGAGACTTAAAAGAGATATACCCTATAGTTGGCGCAATCTCTTTTGTCCCCTTTTTTAAAAAGAGGAACTATCACCCGCATTTGCCAATCACCAGGTGTTTCACCGCATTCCCAGGCCACTTTAATGATACGCGAGAGCCATTGAACTCCCTCTTTACCTAAAGCCTTGAGCATTTCTGGCCGAATTTCGCAGATTTGCCAACTTTTAGCGCTTTGATCGCCAAAGTTACTTCCTCTACCGTAGGGCTACTTTCCGCCCAACTCTCGACCATAGGTCTGTCATCTTCGGTGCCCTGTTCGGGATTGAGCAATTCTGAAAAGTGCTCGCTCCATCCGCGTAAGATGTCCTCCTCATTGGAAAGAAGTCTACCGTCTTTGGATTTGACTCCTTTAACGATATTCAACTTTTTTTCCTCTGAGTCGGCGGACGGTCTGCCAGAACATCTTATTTGCAGATCTGTGGTCACGTTCCAATTTCTCGCCAAACTCCTACCAAGACTGTTCTTTCGCTGTTTTCACAGCTAATTTGCAAGTTCTTCGCGCCTCAGTGTACCGATTTCGAGAATCGGAGTTCCCCAAGTGAATCCACACCTTAAAGGCTCTCTTCTTCTCTCTGATGGTTTCTTGAACCCCGGGCGTTTTAAACCAAGCAGTTCTTTTCTCACCACCAGCCGCCACACTAAGCCGCTTCACTCCACAAACATCTCCCGCAGAGGCAATAACCGCTATTGAAAACAGTTGCCATTCTTCCTCTACATTTGATGGAACAGTTGGAATTCGTTCAAACCTTTCAGATATTTGCCGCGCAAATATCTCCCGTATCTCATCGTCCTGTAATCTCTCCCATCGTATGCGTGTAACCATCCTTGGTTTACGCTTTGGTAGGGGAGGCACTCTCTCGATAAGCTACAATTTGCACAGCACTAAGTGATGATCAGTTGAGAGTTCGGCCCCTCTCAATACGCGAACATCACAAACCATTCTCTTCAGACACGATGGTATCACAAAGAAATAGATCAGCGACTTCTGCTGAAGACTCTGACGGTACCACGTGTATTTGTGAATGTCTTTGTGCGGAAAGATGGTGTTCATGATGGATAAGCCATTTTCACAACAAAAATCCACCAACCTCTCTCCGTTCGCGTTTTGATCGGGATCACCGTTCCTTCTCATCACACTCCCCCATGTCATAACATCTACACCCACATGTGCATTGAAGTCACCCATCAGGACAAAAGAATCCATATCTGCAACCTTTTCAAGGGCAACATCAACTTCATCTAGGAAAGCTGCGTACTCTGACTGAAGGTTCGGTGCATACACCTGCACCAATGCCAGAGATGATCTTTCAAGCTTGAGCTTTAAGATCGCAACTCTCCCTCCTAATGGTATCCAATCCAATACTCTGTCTGTCAACCTGGGACTTGTGAGTATCCTCACTCCCGCCTGAGCAGACATTGAGGGAGCGACTCCTGACAGGAAGAGCTTCCACCCACCCGAAAGGTCCACAGTTTTAGAACCTCTCTGCTTTGTTGAAGAGACGCCAACTATATAGTCGACTTTTAACAGCCTCCCCAACAAGCTCAAGATCCTTCCCTGTGAGCGATGAGACGTTACATGTGCCTATCCTAAGTCGATGCCGTTGTCGAATCTCAGAGAGTCCATCTGCGCGCTCACTCCTTGACCGCCGTAATGGTTCGCTAGACCATTGACAGGAAGCTCGTAGCCATTTCGGGTTTGACCCGACCGCCTGCCGAGCGGGACAGGCCGATCACCAGACGCTCGCATACTGACACCCTTCAGGCCTGGCTCCAAAGGATGCCCTGGCTTACCAGGTTTGGCAATATCCGAGGCCCGTTTGCGTCGTCTTGTCATCATGGGGTGTGCGCTTTGTTAGCCGTGACTGGATTGTATGGATGGGAATAACTATTTAAGTTACCCCATCCACACATCCCAGTCACGTTGCCCGCCGCCCACCACGAGGAGGTCAGCTGCCAGGGGAGCATCGTAAATTAATATTTTTAAATATTGTTAGTCAATTTCATTGAATTCTATTTATTTATCGCAGACATTCTTAAACATTATAGATACAAATAGTAAAACAAATGTCGTTCTGGTAGACGGCCTCCGGCCAAACCAAACTAGACTAAGAATTAAGGTTAAATAGAAAATTATAATTTCAATGAATAAAATTGTCAATAAAACTAACTAACTAACTAAGATATCATTATATTGAAGCATTGTTAGTACTATAAAAGACTCGGTCTTACTTATACACTCAAAATAAACAAATTGAAATGAATCGGTTTCGTGGTTTCAAAGTCCATAGCATACAACCATAGGTACACCCATTTTTTCCCATGGAAAAAAGTACTTTCAGGTTTTCCCGAATTTTTCAATTTTCCGCGCAACTTTTCCAATTTTTCTTTCTAAGAACCTTATTCGAACTATTGCGGATATTTAAAAAAAAAAGAAAAAAAAAGAGCCAAATCGGACCAGCCGTTCTCATGTGATGCGGTTACCAACGAACAACATTTCATTTTTATTTATAAAGAAGATTATTATCTTTATACAGCGCCAAATTCAATACTAGTGACAAGAGTGGCAGTCACTCATTAGCAAAGCTGCCGACAACATGCGAAAATGCACCTATCACCTGCCCAAAGCACGTCGTTTGATCCTGAATGAGCACAGACCAGAGCTAAACATTATGTAACTACAGATTTATATTATAGAATATTCCATTGCTAACTTAAAGATAAGATGAAAGGGCATGAGCTCTAATGGAAGGAAACATAAGTATGGCCTATTGCATCAACTTTAAGCGTCAGTTTTCTTAACATCAGATAGGGCATTCCATCAGTAGTAATCTGAGTGCCAAAATCATAAGTCAATACGATTACTTGGCTGTGTGGGTTATATCGACGTCATGAGCAGGACAAAGCAATACGCGTCGTTACTTCCCTAGCTATAAAAGGTTTTATCCTGTTACCGCCTTCTTCCTTTATCAGCCAGGTTATGATCCAAAAACAAGAGATCACAACTCTCTCACTTCACTGCATTTCTACTGATCCGCCTGTGGGGTTCGCCTATTTGACCTCAGAAAATATCGGCAGGCCTCCCGATTTTGGATCATTGGGTTACTGAGGATAATGAAATGCCGATGTCGTCGCATTTGTGTGATCCAGGAGTTTATAGGCCTGTCTCTTCTGCCTTGCGATGGCTTTATAACGTTCATTGATGTTGCCTTTTTAACAGGGTTCAAATGATCTCTTCTTTGAATGTGGCAATACCAGCTGAGCCGGTCGCGGTCTATCTATCGTAAGATGATTTCCTTGACGTGAAGGCTTCCACGGATCTTCGAACTTCCTTGTCGATCAAGCTTTGTCACCAGAATTGAATGCGCGCTTGATAGGAAAGAATACGCGATGGGTATCTTCATCGACATTGAGGGTGCTTTTGACAATGCGACTTTTGACTGCATGTGCGACTCGGCCAGACAACACCGGGTAGATGAAATATTAGTGTTGTGGATTAAAGCAATGCTAATGAATAGAACTTTGGTAGTGAAGGCGGATTGTGGCCAATATGTTATGACAGGGGTAAACAGGGGCTGTCCGCAAGGTGGCGTTCTGTCTCCATTGTTATGGTGCATGGTGGTCGACTCTCTGTTGAACACTCTAAATAGTTCTAACGTCTACGCTCAGGCATATGCGGATGATGTCGCCGTACTTTCTGTTGGGCCATGCCTGGCGACGGTCTGTGTTAACGCGCAGGTGGCGCTGGACATGATCGATGAATGGTGTACTAGGAGTGGGCTTTCGGTGAATCCTCTTAAAACTGAAGTTGTTCTTTTTACGAGAAGGAGGATTTTGACCGGTCTGACTCAGCCAGCACTAAAAGGCGTCACCATTCGCATTTCCAATGAAACCAAATATCTGGGAGTGATTTTAAATAAAAGTTTCTTATTTGTCTAAACACTTCGAGTCGAAAACATCCAAGGTGCTCTCAGTCTTCTGGCAGTGTACGGGTGCTTTTGGCAGGACTTGGGGCTTGCACCAAATAATGTTCTCTGGATCTACACGGCTATGATAAGACCATTCCTCGTATACGCGTCGGTTGTTTGGTGGAAGGGGCTCTCGCGTAAATTTGTGATTGCCTTTTGCGCGAAACTCCAAAGAACGGCTTGTCTCGGATGCACGGGAGCTTTCCCGAGTACGCCTGGCTCTGCTCTAGACGCCTTGCTGAACTTACCTCCCCTTGATACTTATATCATGGGTTGCACTATCAAATCCATCCATCGTCTTAGGCGGGGCGATTTTGGTATACTCCACACTTTGATGAACTTGCGCGACACTTATCTTACGACTCCTGTCTTATGGATATGTCGTCTGATGCAATGACACCAGAACTCCAGCTGATGCGCAAATTCAGAGTCGACTTTCCTTGTGTCCAGCCCTGGCTTCGGTCAGAGTCTGAGCCGGGAATGGAATGCAGTCGTATTTTCACGGATGGTTTCAAAACCAGTCAAGGGTCTGACGCTGGTGTCTTCGTGGAAGTCGACAACACTAGACTTCACTTTTCGTTAGGCAAATATGCGTCTGTTTTCCAAGCGGAAACTTATGCAATCCTAATGGCCATGAACTATGTTGTGAAGAACAGGTGGATGGACGTAGCATTTGTGTCTGTAGTGACAGTCAGGCTGCGCTTAAGGCCTTGCTTAACCCTTTAACCACTTCCAAAATAGTTCGTGAAACCAAAAACTCTTTGAACTCGGTCGCAAGGCTGAATTCTCTGTCTCTTTTTACTTGGGCCCAGGTCACACTGGGACTAAGGAACTTCCAATAATATACAAGGAAATTCCAATAAAATGGGTAAATCAGGATTTGCTCTCTGGTAGTACAATGGACCAGTTGAGCATTTCCTATCCCGACAAAAAAAAAAAACAAACTTTGTCACTCCTGCTGTCATCTCAGCTGCCGTTAATTTACTCTCACACTTTTTGTACATTGGCCAACATTGTGAACCGTATGTGAGCGCTGGATGCACAACTGTGGTGTGGAGGCTTCCTTTCAACTTAGGTGACATTTTTCGGGCATAGAAGATAGCGGAGTTTTCCCGCCACTTCATCCACCCTACGCTTACGCGATGATTGATGTCGTCATCACAAGTTGCCTTGCTATTGATCATAGATCCCAGATATTTGAACTTTTCGCACTTGGGAAGCAATGTTCCATTCAAATAAATGTCTGGAATAGGCCTGAGTGGATCAGGGAACAAGTATTCTCTCTTTTTTGAACTAATGCGATACCCATCTGCCTCCAAAATGTCCACACACACATCAAGTGCTCGTTACAGGGATGTAAGACCCTCACTTATGATGGCTCCATCGTCAGCAAAGAATAATTGATATACTTTGGAATCCGTCACTTTACCTTCAAGCAGATATTCAAAGGCTGCAATAAAGAGCAAAGTACTTAAGACGCTTCCCTGGTGCACACCAACTTTGATTTGGAACTCTTCGGTTACTCCAGCCGGGCATCTTACTCTTGTATCTGCTCTTTCGTACATGTCCATGATCATCTATACATAGGTTTCTAGAACCCCTCGATGCCTTAGCGTAATGCGAGCGGCAAAATCATAAGTCAATACGATTAATTATTTGTGTGGATTATGTCCACGTTCCTTCCGTAGCTATAAACGGGTTTATCCTATTACCAAATTCTGAAAAAGGCGTTATGTCGTCCTTTCAATATTTCCGGTTTTTAGCCATAGGACTACGTACAGTTGGTGAGCTTGTCTAAATTTCAACTTTGTAAGGCAGCAAGCAGATGGTCAATCAATGGAGTCCAGCCATATGAGTTCAGTCCTACTTTTCCTTTTTTTTTATAAGTGACCGAACACTGATTCGTGTTTCCCCCTTTCTATATTCTGCAGCTCATTTAGAGTGGATACTCACTAGACTTTTATTCCTGCGTTTGTCGCTCCCTCTCCCTCACTTCGATTGAAATATTGTCTGAAGTGCATATGGCATGGAGCAAAACCCTAAAGGCGAGGAGAATTTATTCCACCTCCCTATATGGGTTGCAAAGCACTTTTATCAGAGCGTCGACTTAAAACATTAAACTGTATAA
This sequence comes from Brachypalpus laphriformis, assembly GCA_945910035.1. Taxonomy (NCBI): domain Eukaryota; kingdom Metazoa; phylum Arthropoda; class Insecta; order Diptera; family Syrphidae; genus Brachypalpus; species Brachypalpus laphriformis. The sequence continues at coordinate 12,129,671 of OX246753.1, read as the reverse complement.
TGAGAGCCGATAATGAGTGTCAATTTCATGATTCATTGCACTCGGTGTTGACACGAACCCAGCGACAAGTTGTTAATGATGGAGGAGTGAAATGTTTCGAATAAGTGCCTTGTTTGTGCCCAAGTTTTGAGAGGGTTGCTTGCATTAAGTGCTCTGTGACTTTCTTCATATAATTTTTGATCTCTAGAATGTATGTCAAGCAGTTGATTAAGCAAAAGGAAGGTTCAATGCCCATCAATTATTGCTTTCACCTTAAGTCAAAAATAGTTTTAACTTTCTTTTCTATGAAACGCTCTTTGATACCCGTCATATCGACTTAGCTTTGGACGTGTAAAACTTTTTTCCTTCAACCTGCAGACTTTCAGACTCTCATGTCGACTATCTTTTGTATGAGCTATGTGCGCATAAGCTACTTTCCAGAGATTCGTAATAAATCTTAGAGGCGACCGGAAATACTTACCAAATCGATCTCATTTACTTGTCATGTGTGCTCATTCAGTAGAAATTTTTTGAGAGCAATTTATAAACTTGCATCCTACTTTTAGGACTTCGGCCCACACTGAGAAAACTTTTAACATGGCACATCACTTGAAATAAACTACGTGCCCGCCGCCAAATTGGAAGGACATTCGTTCTTCCTTCCCCCCAACTTTCATCTCGAGAATAGAATGCATCGTTGGCAGAAAAAAAATGTGTGCCAGCTTTAAAAATAATAGAAGTTCCACTCCAGATACAGTGTACAAAACAACGCTGGAATGAGGCTAGGTGACCTCCGTCGTCGCCCGAAAACCTCCATCGTTTCATGCATAGAAGGATAACAGCATCCCTGCTGCCGCAGCAACAATTCAGTGATACAACGACTGTCTGTCTATGGGAATTCCGCTATAAAATCTGGAACAAGGTTATTCGGCGCATTTCAAAAATAAACCTTGTATCTCGAACGGCCCAACGCCGACAGTCGTCGCTTAACATAAAGAAAGTCGACAATGCAAGTCTGCTCAATTGGCCAAATATATATATATATTTTTTTTTTCTCTTACCTTTCGTGATACCCTGTACAACTTTAGCTGGGAGAGTGGAAAGGTGGCTACGATATCGAGTGTAGTTGCATTGATAAAGCATACGCGCAGACATATATAGGAGTTTCCTTTCAATCGATTGTATTCCCATACAAACAGGGACCGAAACAATGTTAAACGCATTCGTCCAGAACGGATGGCACTCGATGTGGGATAGATGACGACGACATGTTGCATAGAATCTCTATCATGTTTTCAGTTTCGTTTTTCGTAGCTTCCGGTCTATTTTCAGAGAAAGGGAGATACTAAGATGCTTATCGGCATGGATCAACCTTTCGTTTGCATCTCACTATGCAAATGCAGACAATGATGGTTCACTATAGCGTTAGGTACTGTATATCGCAAATGTCTTTATGAAGCTGCGGAAGAACCTAATATTGTTTGGGCACAAATATTTTTCTTTCCTTGGATGAATGGAGTGGGTGGTAGATTCAGGGATTATGCGGGCGCGTATAACAGATGCATATGGAGCTTTATTATATTAGGTGCACATGTGTGCATTCTGAAGGGCGTGCATATGCAATACATATTGTGAAGATAAAAAAGGGGTTTTACTGGTGTGAGCAATATTTTTATTTTTGAAAAATTTGAGGGTGAAATCCATCTTGTGTCCTGCGAAATGGTATGGTGGGAGATCTTATTTTATCTATCAGTTTTTGTATCGAAAGCTTTCAAGGGGTTGGTTCATGATGATACCAATAGTGAGAGGATCCTCCCACACTGGCAACGATTAGATTTAACTGGTTGAATCTCGATCCTTCGATTGCCTGTGGTTGACATGAAAGGTTCCTAATAAATCTGCCGATCATATAGATGTCAAGACTTGATAGATCATTTAGGTCGTTATAAAGGTCCAAGATTTTCATTCTAAGAGTGGACATAACAAAGCAAATGCATAGAAGGTGAGTGAAGTTCTCCTGCTCATCCTCTTCTGCCCTATAGCTCCAGCTTGCATAACTTCCTATCAAGCAGTGAATCCGATTGTAAGACTTACATAGTCATTGAAGTGAGTCTTGTTATCTTCCTTGGAGTAAGCCTGATAGGCAGGTGTTGATATTACTCCCAAAGATAAGTAGCGAATTCCGTCTTATGAGGTTATCTTTATCCAAAACAAGTAGAGACTTCCCATAACCTCTTCAAACCATCACCGGTCATCGTTTGTGATCCGCACGATCTAAAATCTCGGATTATATTCACAAGAATCTAATGCACATCGTTTTTTCATTCTCATTCATGTGATCTACACAATAGTGTTTTGAACCACTCATTTTCCTTCCTAATCCTGTACTGGAATTTAAACTTTTCCGTCTTCTATTGTTGTATGCTGCATTCTGACAGGCATGTATTTACTTTGGTGCTTCGAGCTTAATTTGAAAATGGATTATCAGGTTGAAAAAATTGGATGGAATTTGAGTGCTTATCTGTACATAACTTCTAACTGGTGTAGCTCCGTACCTTGAGATGGTGTTTTGCCGATGGCTGAAGCTGGCCTTAAAGTTTGAAAACACTTCACCATTTCAGAATATTTACACCTCTTAATTACGTAGAGATACGTCATAACTAAGATCATCCGCAGGCCTGGAATCAGCAGGCCCACGTTTGACAGGTTTGGGAAGAGGCAGGTCTGACTTGACCAGCAATTTCTTTCACAGATGTGGCAAACCAAAATATATTATCTGCTATGGTTTGTAGCAGATCTGAATTTTTTTTTCCCACATCCTTACGGAAATATACTTCGAAAAATGGCAGACCTTTGACGGAGAGTTCTCAAAGTTACGCAAAATTGCTACAATTTAAACGGGCGAGAAACTGAGCCATGGTCTGCACTGAACTTTTCCTCTTATGTCGACTTTGGCCAAGTGCAATGATACAGCTTATACAATGAATAGATGGGAGAAAGATAGCAGTGATCTTATTTGTGTAGAGTGTCTACTGGTGTAATCAGCTGATTATTCTATGAGCTTTCAACTTTACCGTCATAAACATAGGTATAGTCATTCCTTCAGTAAAAGAATTTTACAGATCTTGGGCACATTGATAACGACTGCTTGTTGAACGTGATCATACGCTAGAATGTAAGCCGGTCGTCGGCAGTGTAAGTGGATACATGGGCAGCGACGCCGGTTAAACTGCTGCGAGTGAGGAGACATACACTGTATAATGTATGCAGAGGGTGTACAGAGTGATACCACGGATCGCGGTCAGGGGACAACAAGCCCGGTTGTAAAGACGTACATTAAACGTGTTCGACTAAGTAGGACCTCCGAAAAAGAGATGCCACTGTCTGGAGAAATTTGAGGTTTTTTTCAGATTCTGGAAATAGAATATTTTTTTGAATTAGATTCCTTATCCTTTCTTCTGAATCCAGAAAGCAATATTTTGACATTTATATATGAATTAATTTCCCATTTCTCCTAAAGGTGACAGTACTCTTTCGAAGGTCCTCCTAAGTTGAATACATCTATTAAGTAATGCATGTTTATCACGTGATCACAGCGTTGCCTATGAGTAGTATCTACAGTGGGGTAATCTAAGTGGTGCCGTGAAATAAGGCCAAGTAGCATTGTCCAAATTTAAAAATTTGGCCTTATGACGCTTTCCGAAGTGACATAAGAACAAATTTTAACATTCGGCCTTATGCCACTTTGTGTAAGTAAGCCAAATTATTTTGAGACATAAGACCAAATGCGGGTTTTATTTTTTCAGTGGCAAACATTTTTTTTTTTTTCGCACACTTCGTTGCTCTGCTAAGGGTAAGTGCTTATTATCTGGCAGGTTATAAATAAATCCTATACATATCTTAGGATTTTCCACTTTTAAGCAAACGTCTAAAACAAAACTAATAAAAAGTACATGTACATTTTTTTTTATTAATTGTTGCCTCCATATCTACATTTGGTTACAGGCATCATAGTGGCCCCCTGAACGCCTGCATCTGAGGCCGAAAGCCATCTGGTGTATGGGTCGAAGAATGTCGAATAGTGTGCAATCCTTTCAACCACGCATAGGGCTACACAAGTACTGTTAAGATATAGGCGCCTGCACTTACCCCTAACGGAGCAACGCAGTTGCGTGAGTGGCTAAACCCTGCGGAGAAAAGGGTGAATTCCTTTTAGCCCGCAAAGATTTTGTTTTTCAGAATTTGGCAAGGTTTAGCCATTCACGCCCAAATTTTTAAACTATTACCTTGCCAAATTCTGAAAAACAAAATCTTCGCAGGGTAAAAGGAATTCATCCTTTTCTCGGTGAAATTCGCGCAAATTTGTAAACTATTACTTTCCCAAATTCTCGAAAACAAAACGCCTTCGTGTTTTGGATTCCATTACTTAGTCTTTAAAATAAATTTAAGACAATACATACATCTTGTTGTGTGTTTTGATTTTTGTATTATTTGAAATAGCTATTGTAAATTCATTGCTATAACGCCTTAAAATGTTGCAACTTTTCAGAATGGTGAATGGATCTTTCCGTAATTTGATAAAGTAAGGAAGATATATTGGAAAGTGACATTAAGCCAATTGGCCTTCTATCACTTTCAGAAAGCGACATAATGCCAAATGTTAAAATTTGGTCTTATGTCGCTCCCGAAAGTGTCACTTGGCAATATGTCACGGCACCAATCTAAGCATGTGGCAGAGAAAAAGAGGAGAGAATAAATCTGCGAGGTTGAACGCTTCATTACAAGCCTTTGTTGCTAGCGTGCAACAACTTTTTAGTTTTTAGTTTTAGTTTTATTTATATTCATCTACAAGCATAGCTCTACAGATTACAAAAATTTTCCAATAATACAGAAAAAATATATATATATAGATAAATTAATGAGAACATAATGTACGTGATTAATGTAATACCGTTTTTATAGAAAAGAGGAGGAAAGCGATAACAAATTAATTTATTAATAAAGCAAACAGAATGTTTTTAAACCGATCTCTAGAATAATGAAAATCTATATCTCTACTGACTTCATTAAAAGACATAAGAGCTCTAGATATAGGCTCATTACGACCGTAGATTGTTCTATGTGATGGTTGAAAAAGAACGTTTCGAACTCTCAGACGCCTTTCGGGAGCATAAATGGGCACCTGCGATAAAAGAGCTGGGCTATTTATGCGGTAACACAAGACATCTCTGATAAATAATACATCGTGGGCATATCTTCTTACATTAAGGGTAAGTATACCCAGTAATTGGCAACGTGCACTGTGAGAGGGCTCAAAGTCCCAGCACATATTTTTGAAAATATATTTTGTGAACCGCCTCTGCACTCTTTCTATACGGTCCGAGTGGGTCTGATAAATGGGGTTCCAGATGACATCGGCATATTCAAGAATCGATCTAACCAATGAGATGAATAGACATATTAATGTGTGTGGATCTAAAAACTCTTTTGAATTTCTTTTGGTAAACCCAACAAGTGAGTTCGCTTTGGCAACTACATACTCAACGTGAAGAGCAAAAGTTAGCTTGTTGTCTATAATAATACCAAGGTCTTTCATTTGATTTACCCTTTTTAAAGGAGTTAAATCAATGCAATAGTCATACGTGTATTGCGTTTGCGTTCTTAAAAAAGAAATAGCCGTGCATTTCTGAATATTCAACTTTAATCAGTTGTGAATACACCAGTTCGATAGGTTGCTAAGGTCGATTTGCATCTTTCTACAATCATCTAAACTTTTTTATCTTAAGAAATAGCTTAAGATCATCCGCATACATTAAGCATTGACAGAATCTTATACATTTAACAATATCGTCAATGAAAATGATGAAAAGTAGAGGGCCCAAATGACTACCTTGCGGAACTCCAGAGGTACATGATATTGGCCTTGAACAGCAGTTATCTATGTTAACTTTTTGGAACCGACCAACTAAAAACGAGGAAATCCACCTCAGCATTGCAGAATGAAATCCAAAAAGTTCCAGTTTCTTTAGCAAAATCTTATGATCCACTGAATCAAATGCCTTACTAAAGTCTGTATAGATAGCATCAACTTGGCATCCATTTTCAGCAGCGTTGATAACATAGGATGTAAAATGCGCTAAATTTGATATTGTCGAACGACCAGAAACAAAACCATGCTGAAACTCAGACAGATGTTCTTTTACATGAAATTCTAATTTATTTTTAACGATCCTTTCAAAAAGCTTTGGTATAGCGGATTGTTTGCATATTCCTCTGTAGTTTCCAATATTATTCTTGGATCCAGATTTAAAAATTGGAACCAAAAACGACAGTTTCCGATCGTCGAGAAAAATGCCAGATGAAAGAGATGCATTAAAAATTGTGAGCAAATGTGTACACAGCGAATCACAACAGTTTTTCAATACAATCGCCGGTATACCATCAGCACCGGGCTTAGGATTAGGCTTGAGAGTGCGAGCCGCAGACAGTACACCCTGTTAGACCAAAATCAATCTTGGACATTGAATACGGTTCCAAACTACTGGATACATTGCATTTCGAGAAAACTGATTCAAAAAATTGCGCAAATAATTCAACTGTTGTATAAATGTCATTGGATTCAACAGTTTTATAAACCATTGTTTTAGGCAACCCAACAGAACATCTTTTATGGTTTATAAATGACCAGAAACACTTGGAATTGCGTTTTAGCTTATTTTCCGCACTGTTAATATACAAATTATGCAAGAACTTGCTTAGGATAGTAAAATCCTTCCGCAGCTTCCAAAACAGATCTTTATCAATTTCATTTCCAAAAATTTTAAATTTTTTGTATGCCTTGTTTTTTAAGTTTTTTAAATGAAGAAGCCGCCTATTATACCATGGGGGTTTCGAAATGTTTCTTTTCACTGAGCATGGAACAACCATAGCTAATTCGAAGTCTTTTATTACATTATGCGGAATAAGCATTTTGTCGTCTTCAGACCAAGACCAAACTACATCACCAATATTAAAATCACCAAGAACGCAAATATTATTTGAATCAGAATAGTTACTACTTACAAATTCAATATTTTCAATGCATTTTTCATAAGTGACTAGTTTACTTTTTGACGGTATATAAGTAACAATGAAGAAAATCGATTTTTCGATACCATCAACATTAACAGAAACACAAATTTGTTCGACGTCTAAAATCTGTAATTCTACCTGCTTACAGGAAAATGTTGTCCGAACAGCAACCAGCACACCTCCACCACGTTCTTCAACCGATTTACAGCGATCAAGGCGAAATACGTTGAAGATTCGGCTGTCGAAGATTTCTGTTGACAGTATTCCGTGATGAAACCAGGTTTCCGTAATTATTATTACGTCATAATCGTTGTGACTTGAAGCCGAAAACAGACCCAAAGCCTTCGTTCTGCAGCCACTTTTACAATATGGTAATGAGCTCATACATCTTTTGATTTCCAAGAACCACTTTTTGCTTAATAAATTGAATTAAGTATTTCAACTTGAGACTGGGGATCTATCATTCATTTTGAATTCGTGACTGTGGCCATGTTTGTAGAAAGTCAATCATTTAATGCCTTAAATTGATTCACTGACTTCAATGAATGCAAACAATTACAAAGAATTTTGAACGAATATCAAGTTTATTATTAGCGTCGAGTATCATCACTACCCTATTTGGATGCCTATCAACAGCTTTGCTTCGTCCATAATTGCTTTGAAATGTGGCACTTCATTGCTCGTCAGATAGCTTTTGTACATCCAAGCAATGTCGTGGCTTTTTTTTTTTTTTGTTTTAAAAAAAAAAGAAAAGGAAACCCAAATCCCAGAGCACTCAGACTCTCCGGTCCATTGTACTACCAGGCAGGAGCCTTTTCTTTGGTGCAGTGGTTGGAAAAACTTCGATGTAATTCGTTTTTCCATTATACTCGGGTGGCCCATGATTGCTGTTCCCCGCTGGGGCTTGAACCTGCACACATCAGTTAATGTCGTGGCTTAGTAGTTATTGCGTCCGACAGCTGATATGACATTTAAATGTAGGGCCTACCTCTTCCAAGGAACATAATAAGTACAATATGAATGGCCGCATGCCTGCATCTTATCGCCGTCACACCTACAGAGGCACATTCCATCCAACGCTACTACCGACTCCTAAGCCGCCTTCTAAAAGTAAAAGCGGGTGCAGCACAGACCATCGTCACCATACATCATGACCTATGTACCTGCAACGCCAACATCCGCATCGTACCCTCTTGACAAAACCAGCACTGCTTGCTTACCCGATAATGCCATCGCCGAACCATCCCCATTGACAGCCTATGACCCAAATATACCAGGCGTTGACTCGGGAATTGCTCACCTGGAAGAACTGTGTATAAGGTACCCGGTAGATGAGTAACAGCTAGATCGCAAAAAGGTCTATTGTTCTGGCATTGAGTAGTGACAGGTTTCCTCCTGGAAAAAGGATCTCGCTGCTGAGATCTTTAAGATCGCTGTAGCCTAGGAAATGTGCGATGGTTTCGTCAGTTCCTACAGAAATCAAAAATTGTTGAGCAACCCTATCAATGGGTTCTATTTTTATGTCTCAAAAGTCTAGTAGACCTTTTTCTTTTAGTATTGGCCTAGGTCCATTGAGGGTTCGCCTTGCTCACCACCTGCGTCGGCTTGGATAAGTTCATCACTTAAGCAATTTCTTGGAATTTCAAAGTGCCCCGCAAAGATTAAGGATAAACGTTGCAAAGTTTAATCTTCTATACCAGATTTGCGACTCACATGATTCTCCATCTAAGACTACATATATTAATATTCATCTCTATACCCTCTCGCACCCAGTGGCATAGAGCGAGAATATAGATCAACTGGCTACATAAATTTGCATTACAACTGATTTACACTTTTGCTCGCACTATTTACAGTACTTCTACTTTATCGATTGATTCGTTCAATAAACATGATCATTATCAATTCTATTTCCAGATCACTGGCAAGAAGATGAAATAACAGTCGCACTCGTGCATTACTCTTAATACTACTGCAGTACAATGAAGCTCCTACAGATGACATTTAGTGCCCCCCAGATAAAGGCTTTACTCAAGAAAGATGCACTAGTACGACTGCACCTTACAAACGATTTTAAATAATATTTCTCCATTCAGTGTATGACCATCGTACAATTTGTATGGCCATGTCTTATCTTTCTCCTGCTTTACACGATTCGATTCAGATTCGGTCCGCAGGATGTTGCGAACTCTCAGTTTCCAACACGCCGACAAAAAACAACATTTTGCCATTCTTTCATTCCTATATCTGCAGTATTGAGAATAAACGTTCAAGTACCGATGAGCATGAAGAGTATTCAAAGCTAGAGAATGCTCCGTAAGTTATTAAGTTGTTCGCTAAAAGCCTTTTAATACATTTTTTTGTAGAATGAAGCCAATTATTGATATGGTAACAATTTTTATCAAAGATGACTCACTATATAACACTTTAGTTGACTTGCCAAAGAAGGATAATTTCATATCAGCAGTGACATCTCTTGTGACAAAAAAGTACTTTGATGAGATAGGAGGTAATTTGGTTCATGCCTAAGATAAATTCAGATTTTAACATAATCCCCGTTTCCATGGCATATTGGAAAGGTCATTGCATCGATACCAAAAGTTGAGAAGATGATCGGACACAATTTTGACATAAAGAAATTATTTTCGGGTTTGATCCTTGATAAATATCTTTTCGGACTTTTAATCGAGTCTTATGTGCTTTAGATCGATCAACTTTTGTTCGAGGTGGTAATATAAATATTAAAAATGCGGCTCAATTTTTCATTTCCTTGAATCTTATATTGCTAGATGCTTTAGTCACTTCTGTGAGTAAATAAAAGACACCGTCATTAAATATATGAATTTTCAATTCTTTATTTTTTTTATCACTTTTACGTCTACTCAGGTTGAATTATAGCGTGCGACTCCCTCTACTACCGGCAGACTCTCTTAAGGCTAGTGTGGTCACTTTACAATTTCTGGTTTAGTGTTACCACTCTTGACTTACTACTATGCGCAGGATTTACTGGTGTGCTGACTGTCGATATTATATATGTATGTACGAGTATGATGTCGATATCTGTCTGGAATTATTAACCGCCAGCCAGTTAGGGCTTGGACGAAACGTTTTGTTTTCAGCTTGACAAACGTTGCAGTGACTCGGTTAAAGAAGTCGTTAATATTCACGTTTTCTGAGACGCTTTCGGCACCGACTCCGTTCTTCTTTTTCGACCAATTCCTGAAAATTGACAACGCTTCATTACGAAGAACATCGCGATGCGCTTACAGCGTGGCTGTAGGAGAGGTTTTCAATTCAATTCAATTCAAATCATGTTTCATATATTCACATTTTTTTAAGACTTTACAATTGATAACCTGCGAATAACTAAAAGATTATGATGTTATTTCTAATAAAAATGATTTTAATTTTCTATTTCTGACATTGACCTGGTTTATATTTTTCAGATGTTGGGGTAGGCCGTTGAATATTCTGGGCTCGGTGTACATAAGTCTTTTCTTGCCGTACTCATTTATAATGGAAGAAAGTTGATACATTCCGTCCACTCGTCGTCTGGTAACAAACTGGTGACTGATTTGTGTTCGGAAGTTCGGGTTATCATAGTATTCAAGCGCCGCTGTCATTTCAAATAACTGCTTCACTTTTAGAACTCTTACGCTACTGCTTATGATGCCTCTTCTAGATAGCAACTTGCTCGCTCTATCTTGGAAGTTTTGAAACTTCTCGATGTGTGTTTGCGCTGCACCTCCCCAAGCCAGTACACCGTATCTCAGCCTGGACTCTGTAAGAGCATGGTACACTTGCTTTTGTACATAAGCTGTTGATTTGTACTGCAGAATTGTTACGAAGATCATTTATATGAGCATCCCAGAGAAAATGGTTATCGAGAGTGATGCCTAGATATTGTATGTATCGACAATCTGCGCAATCAGATATCGTGGCACATCCAAAAGTCTAAATGCCCAAGTAATGCTGAGATATACTACTGTTGAGTTTTTTCCAATAATTTCTGGCTTGAATTTTCTCCAGGGCGATCAACCACACTAGTACACCAAACATAGAAGGCTTTACGAAAAGCCTAACTAAAATGTCCAACTTCCATCAAAACTTCTATTCGACTTACCAAGGCTCTGGGATCGCTTACAAAATTGTTCTCTTTCGAATGCCGTCAGCTTTACATAATAATTACAATAAGAATTCCATATCTCATTTGTTATTTTCGCTTTTATTACCCCTTCAATTCCTTGGTAATAAGTTAGAATGACTGAAGTCGAAAATGAATTTATTTTATTAAAATGTTTCCCATTACAGAAAAAATATTTCTTAAGTTTTTATCTGCATATCGGTAAAGACTGCCTAGTTATGAGTATTAGAGTAGCAGCACAATTAAAAAATGTTCACATAAGTGACAGCTTTAAACGTCTCACCTGTAAAAACTTGCGTATTGACTTAAGACACAGAGAATGGCTTTTTTCTTTTGCTAAAAAAAATACGTTCACATGATCAATATATTTATGTAATTAAATTAAAACTGTTTCTTAGATATTTATAAAATGTTTAAATTTAACATTTATTAACTCAAATCATATTTTCGGTTATAAATAAGTACATTCACATAAAGAAATATCTTAAGTAATAAATCTAACTAGTTGAGTCTCAGCTGTGCACCATCCTGTAACATACATAAGGGAAACATGCTTCTGTCGATATCTATCGTCGTTGGATGTTTCATGACGAGATGACTTTACACTCTTATATTCATTGACAATATATTTTATTTAAAGAATCACATGAAAGTAAAGAAAAAAAAAATAAATATATATATATACAGTGGACTCTCCCTAAGTCGAACTCTCCCTAAGTCGAATTTCTCTCTAACTCGAATTTTTTCGCCATATTTTAGCATTCCCCTCAATTTTCCATACAAAAGCATCCTCTAAGTCGAAACTCCCTCTAACTCGAACAAATCACGGTATCCCGTGAAAATTCGACTTAGGGGGAGTCCACTGTATATATTAAGAAAATATATTAATCGAAAATGAAAATATGGTTGCAGTTTAGAGGTTTGTGGTGAATTCAAATTTCGAAATATTAATAGTTGGCTTTGTGGGCGCAGCCGTGGTGCGGTGGTTAGTGTTTCAACCCACTGCGCGTGGAGTTCCATGTCCGAATCCCAGAAAACACCAAAAAGTTTTTCTCACATTCCTACCTCTTGTGAACGTCTGACAAACATCCGAGAGTATTGTTGTCACGAGAACGCTTCCCAAAACCGAATTGCCCTACGGATGCGGCACTAAACTGTTAAACCCTTCCATACATGTGAAGAAATATAACGCACACAACACGAGTGGTTGCGAGAAGCCACACCCAGGCACTTGAAGAGCTGTTGCGCCAAATTTTTATTTTTTTTTATTTTAAATATGTAGTTGTCTTTAATTAATTTTGTTACGTTTATTATAATATTTAAGCAAAATTTACTGTTATAATGTGTGTTATAACTTTAAAAGTAGAAATGGCTACAAATGGTTAGTTTCAGCTATTATTTTTTAACGAGAAAATGCACAGAAAATAAGTTCGATTTATTGCGTAAAAGAAAAACTTTTTTGACAGTTTCTTGTATATGAGCATACCGGTAATCGCCCAATATATGGAAATTAATAATCGATGGTGGCGCAGGCACCTGCATATTTACGTCATAATATGCTGTTTAGCTGATAAGCGCACGATGATGGACAAACGTCAAATGGAGGAATAACTAGTGAATTCGAAGTAAAATGGGAGCGCACCAAAGCGGTTGTCTTCAATCAACTGCTTACATGCAGGATTATTAACACACAGCTGGGCGGAGTATCGGGTAGAAGAACTGCCTGCTACAGTACACTCCAAGGTGGAGTCTTGTTACCTCTTCTGTAGAATGAGCTACTGGTGGACCTATATATATCAGGCTGCAAAGTGATCGATTATGCTGATGAAATTGCTTCTGCCGCCTCCGGTAAGCACACAGACACCCTTAGGGAATTCCTCCAATATGCTCTCCGTCGGCTCACCACGGAGCTCTCGCTCTCACTTTCCGAGGGTAGGTGAAAAATCTTCCATAGACACTATGAGAATAGCAAGCGCGTGCTCATAGTAGTGCCAGATTTTTACTGACTAAAAAAACACCACTTTTCGATATAAATTTGTTAGATATCGCAACTAAGTAATAACTTATCAAGCAATTTTTCAATCGCGAAATAAAAACGTTTGTCAGGTTGTTTTTCACTGAAAGATCCTGCATGTTCCGCAATCTAGACCCTGTTAATGCTTATCTCGCCAAGTTGAAAGGTTTCGTCCTTTGTAGTCGGCGCAATAAATTGCTTTCATCCAAAATTTGTAGGACTGTATTGTTGACATGTTCGATTAGTCGGTTTCTATACTTTCTCGCGAAGTTTCAGTTTCGATTGTCGGAATTCCAAGATCCCTGTGGATATCGTCGTTTCTACTATACCACGATGCTTGGACAATTTCTCTTAGCACTTTATTTTGAAAAGCTTGTAAAATATTTGCATTTGTTTTCTTGGTACAACCCCAAAGTTGTATACCGTAGGTCCACACCGTCTTTAACACTTGCTTGTATAAAAGCAGTTTCTTCTCAGTACTGAGCTGGAAAAGTTTTCCGAGTAACCAGTACATTTCTCTATATTTAATTTCGAGTTCTTTACGTTTTATTTTCACGTGCGAATTCCATTTCAGCCTTGCGTCGAGTGTCATTTCCAGGTATTTTAAGTGAAATTCACCTGAACAGATTTAGATTCGTTGAGGGCGATCCGCCAGTCCCTCGTCCATTCATTTACATTATTTAGTGCGTTTTGTAGTTTTGCAGTCGTTTCTTCGATTGTTTTACCTACTGCTAGGATAGCGATGTCATCGGCAAACGTAGCAAGAATAGTGCCTTCGTTAGGTATATCACGAGTATATAGCAAATAGAGAAGCGGCCCAAGAATGCTTCCTTGCGGTACGCCGGCCAAAATTTCTTTGAGCTCGGAGTATTCGACTCCATGTCTAAAACGAAAGAGTCTATTCCCGTGATATGATTCTAGAATATCGTATAGGTATACAAGGAGAACTTGTCGTAGTTTGCATTTCAAGCCATCAAAGGCTTGCCAGATGTTAAGAAATACGCTGGAGCAAATCTTTTTTGCTTCAAGTGCTTTCTCGATTATGTCAGTAATTCTATGCACCTGGTCAATCGTCGAATGCTTGCTTCTGAACCCAAACTGGTGGTCAGGGATAAGATTATTTTCTTCTATAACCGGTTTTCGATATGATTAGAAGATGCGAAATTGGTCTATACGATTTTACCACATTTAGCGGTTTTTCTGGTTTTAAAACCATTACGACTTCCGCAACTTTTCATTAGCTCGGCACGTGTTTTAATCTGAGCGCAGCATGTACAATATGGAGAAGCTTAATCAATGCTTTTCTAAATAAAACTTTGAGAATTTCTCCGGTAGTCAAATCATAACCAAGATATTTCTTAGGTTTTAGATTCTCGATCTCATGTTTGAGTTCCCTTAGCGTTGCACTTGTGAGCGTTAAATTGTCAGATGGTAAATCCAGCCTATTGCGGTTGTCGTAAACCACTTGACCATCGTACGGGGTAAAGGTTTCTTCCAGGTGGGCCGCAAAGACGTCCGCTTTTTCTTTATCTTCCCTCGCCCATTTTGATTTAATTTGATTGGCGGCGCGGGGACTTTGGGCCTTTTGGTGCCTTTTACAGCTTTCCAAAGTGAAGCATTCAAATCTTTTTTCGCTATTAAACTTTCAATGTAAGAGCCTATTGCACGATTCTTAAAATCCTTAATAGTCCTCTTTAACAAATTGCACAGACGATTCAAGTGTGCTTTATGCTGCGGAGCACGACTCTGTTGCCATTTTTTACGCGCTTTTCTTTTTTCCTTTACCAATTCTTTTATTTCCGAAGGATATCGTAAACCGTATATGTCTGGCGTTTTCCTTGGATTGGGAGTATTATTCCAAGAGGCGAGCTGTACGATCTCAACGAAGTGATCAACTTCAACCTCAAGTTCATAGGGTGTCGTAAGTGGAAAGCACAGTTCAACATTATCTTCAATTTCGTTCCTAAAACCTTCCCAGTGAGTTGTTCAACCAGTTAATCTCGCTGGCTCTAGGTTATAGACTAGTTTTTGTCCGATTGTTAAAATAACCGGGGAATGATCAGGCGACAGATCAAAGCTCTCTTTGACTTTTATGTGGTTGGTAGATATTCCTTTCACAACGAAAAAAATCGATCAGATCAGGTATTTTCGAAGTATCAGTCGGCCAGTAAGTCGGTTTACCCGTCGAATTGAAATCACAACTGTACTCCATACCTGCCCCATAGAGCATTCTACCTTTTTTCGAGATATATCTTGAGCCCCAGAACGTATGTTTCGCGTTAAAGTCGCCGCCAATAATAAAATTAGGTCTCAGTGATTCAAACAAGTTAGTAAAATCACTTTTTTCTAGCGCGGAACGCGGTGGACAGTAGATAGACGAAATTTTAAGAGTACGCTGACTATTTTTAACTCGAATCGTGCACAGTTGCAAAGTTTCAAGCTCTATCTTTAGGTCTTCGGATTGTTTGATGCAGTCTTTAATAAACAAGGATGACCCGCCTTTCGCTTTTCCCGAAGGGCGACAAGTGTGGTATCATTATAGACTTTTTTTTTAAATGTGATTCCTTTTTTACGTGGGTTTCAGAAATCAAGCAAATATCAATACAATCTTTTTCACGCATGAATAGGTATTTCCAATTCGTGGAGTTTTTGCAAAAGTCCGTTTGCATTCCAAGTACATATATTTTCAACGTTTTTTTTGGTTTTTCGGGTGCCGCGGCCTGAGCGTAAGTCTGCACTCCTGCTGTCCGAAGGTCATTACCCGGTGGCTTTTTCGATGTTAACTTTTCAGTACCGTTTCTTTTAAGAACAGAGGTAGAGGACTTTTCGGTTGTCACTCTTTCCCTCACCTTTTTGTGCTCTGGACCCGGTAGTTTTGGTTTGCCTACTTTCTCCTGTGTGATCTTACGCTTTGGCTTAGTTTGCAGATTTGATTTTGCAGTTAGGGGCTTAAGTAGCGCATTTCTCTCTCCATTTTTGCAACTTCTTAGCTACTTCACAGCCTCTATAATTTGCCGGGTGCTTTCCCTTACAATTAGCACATGTTGCAGAGGTTTGTTTATTTACTCCACAGACATGGGAGATGTGATTTCCGGGGCATTTCACACATCGCGGTTCCTTTTTTGCAGTACATTTGCGTATGGTTATATCCTTGGCAACGCTTACACTGCGGAATCATCCTTAAATTTCTACGCATGGGCTCGATTTTGGCCACGATATTTAGTATAGCTCTAATTCGGTAGATATCGTTGATACTATCAGACTTATCGAAGGTAAGCATAAAAAGCGGAAGTCCACGCCTTACCAAGACGTCTTTATCTATATCCCTTTTTTGCTTCTCCTTCTTGATAATATTAACGACATCAAGAATTTTTAAGCATTTGGCTTGAAGATCAGTCATAACCTCTCCTTTTGTGCATGAGGAGTGGAGTCCCCTTGGAACAACACGATGTGGCCTTTCTGACTTAATTTCGAAACTATACCACTGAATCTTTTCGGTATTTAGCTTTTGGGACAGAGCTCGGTAGTCATTGTAGTCATCGACGTTAATTTTCCACGCGTTATCCCTCAAAGATGTAACTTTATATTTCGATGTAAATGTTTCTTTAAGGAGGCTTTGCAACTTATTATATTCCGTTATCCCGACGATGTTTATTGGTGGGGGTGGACGAAATTGCTCTCGAAGTTGCTTTTCTTGCGGTTCTTTGTGTTTTTCTTCTTTTAGCGGCTCGACAATCGGGCGATGAACCGGCTCCCCGTTTTTTACTAGGTATTTTCTTTGGGACCCGATACGTTTCGCGTGCTAACTCTTCTTCGTCGGTGTGATATTCCCGACTAGCTAAGCATGCTGGAGTACACCAGATGTGGACTGGGGGTTAATTCCCATGAAACGGAACTCGGTCTCTTCACGAGGAAATATAAAGTTCTTCTCATAGACCCTCCTATGATAAATGGCACCAGTCTCAGATTCAATACAATCCACTAGAACGCGTCAGAAAAGCCAATGTAGATATCTACAAGTACTCCTGTAAAAAGATTGTAAGCAAGAGCTGGTGTAGGAAACCTCAAATCACTTATTGGCTGTACATATCAGTTATCAGGAATATATATACTACTCCATGGCGTGATCGTATGGTGGCCTGCTCTTGACAGGGCTGTCCATCTCACTCAACTAGTTAAGGTGCAAAGATCTGAATGCATTTACATCCATTTGCACTCCATCTAAAAGCCTCCTCTCAGTAGTCTAACTATCGCATTGGTCAGTAATCGATCCTTGATCTTCTCAACTTCAAGCACGAAAACACGGACTACACCCCGCCGAAACTGAGATTTCACCATAACTTCCGTACGAGCATCCCTGAATGAAATGAATGGGGATGTCTCTGCGTTGTCGGTGTTCTCACTGAGACACTGTCTTATAGACCAACACGCCAAATGACTTGGCCTCTTCTCCAACGACTTATACAAAAGCTGTAGGGACGAGGATGAGGAGGAAACCATCCTTCACCTCCTATGCACTTGTCCAGCCCTGTCGCATAAAAGAATGCTCCATCTAAGATCCCCCTTCCTTGAAGACCTTGGCAATACAACACGAGCGGCATTCTGTAATATGCGTTTCCCGTCTGCTTATTCTTTTGTTTTGGCGACTTGCACTAGCCTGCAAGACCTCCCCATTTGATCATTCCAGACTTCTTACTTCGGTGCTTTTTTTAAGGGGTCTATACGAGGAAGCCATACACCTTGGTGGCCTAAAAAAAATGGCGAGAAATGGAGAATTTTTCACCAGAAGTTCTAAGAAAGTCATGAAAAATGGTGAGGAACGAGTCCAAATGTGTATCACCACTGACGACGGCCACTTAACCGATATTATCTTGTGATTTAATAGAAAAGGATTCAGACACCTTAGATAAACAAAACCAACGACTTTTGCGCCACCTTGTACGGGTACGTACGTGTGGCATGTGGAGGCTATCATTAAAAGTAACAGATCTCTTCCTATTGGTGATTAGTGATGTGCGTCGTGCGGCTTTGTTGATGGGAAACGGAGGAATTCGATGGACTCTTACATCTCAACTGAAACATCTTGACTACGCTGACGATGTATGCTTACACTCTCATAGAATTATAGACCTCCACCAAATGACAGCAGATGTGGAGAGGGAGGCAGGTGTCCTCGGGCTGAAAATTAATACGACAAAAACCATAATTAACAGCCTTGGAACAAACTCATTGACTCAAATATGCATTGCTGGACAACCGATAGGGAGAGGATGCAGGACATAAGTAAAGTAAGTAAGTGGTTAGGAACTGTAGCGAAATGATCTCTCCATCTAGTAAGCTGATCCTCATCCGAAATCAGAAGGTTATCACCTAAACTTTTCACTAAATGTTTTTCGGGAGATCACCAATGAGCTCCTTGGTGTTGTGATAGACAGTGCTACTGTCACACCTGCTTGCTGCTTCTTCAGCCCTTGAAGCAAGTGAATCGATTTACTAACATTTGTCTCATCTTACACTTCTTTCTTTTTCACACGATATTGGGCTTCTAGCTCGGTACTCTCTACTACTGAGGCCGCTGCAATTCGAGCCTTAATTGTTTTACGCTCATCGATCCGTCTTTAGATGTATGCCGATAGCCATGTACGGTGGTTATTCTGCCTTTTACGGACGTAGGTGCGTGCGCCAGTTGCAAAACATTTTTTCGTACCATTCCAGTGGTCATCCGCGCTTTGCGCAGTGCGCTGCTGATTATTTCTGCTTCTAAGAAGATGGTCCCTAAATTGTTGGCACACTTGTGGATCTCTAAGCCTGTCAGTATTGAACCTGGTAATGTTGAGCGAGTTTGAGCGATTGCTATTGACGGATGCATTACGAAGGCATATGTATAGCTGACATAAGATGGTGATCGTATTCTTCTGAGATGTCTTCTCCACGTATGTTTCGGATATTTAGAAAATAATTTCTAAAGCGGCGGTTAATTGCAAAACCAAAATCTTTTTCTCTCTCTCTCTCTCTCTATCCATCCTTCCCAAAGCCCGCACTGTGTGTAAACATGTTAAAGGTATTCATAATGTAATCGATCTGGTTGGATTTTCGCTGCCTGTCAGTTGAGACCCAACTGATTTTGTGGCAAGTGCTATGCTTAAACAGCGTACCTCTAATTACTAGGTGGCTGGAGTGGCTTTTGTATTTGTCAGCCGTCGTGGGGGAGCTACCTAGAAAAGTATTCTTCACAATGTTTTCCAGGGATGATCAATCAAAGAAGCCGCAACTGATGTACTGAGTTTCACCAGACCACCACCAAGAATCCCTTTGTTTGACGAACAATTCGGGAAAGCACATACAGAAGAACAAAATATATATTTTTAAAGCGGGGCTGAAGAGAAAACGACAGAAGACGAGACCTTCTGTCAAGCCAAACCCTTAGATTTGGTCCAAACAAACGTACTTGATTTCGATGAGAGTAGCCATAGCTTTCAACTGAGCTTTTTCATTTTTTACCAGATCAAATTCTGTCTTTGTTAAAAACCAACCGAAGAGCAATACTTAATACCTAACAGTCATAAAGTCGTACGCTACTATGTTATTACTACAGTTTCCAATTTTGAAAATACTTCCACGGCTCACCTAATTTCACGTGGATCCTGCTTTTGGTATGTAGCAAACTGCAAAAATATCTCTTCTAATGTAGTTTGACTTATCGAGTAATCCTCGATATTGAGGGCGGTCTTGTATTTTTCCATATCACCGAACATTTTAGACCATAAATTGAAAGTAAGGGGAATGTAGAATGTGAGGATTCCTTGGAATTGTTCTCTGGAAAAAAATAAAATAAAATATCATTAAATTTCGCATGAATATTACACCTCAACTCTTTGACTTACTGTAAATAACTTCCACGGAATTCCCCGGTAATAAACTTCATGATTGCGTCAATATCCCGCTGCATAAGCTTCTTAGGCTCCGACGACTCGTCTGTGGTTTTACTATAACATATTAAAAAAAAAAAAAAAAAGCATCTTAGCAAAATTATAAACATAATCTTTTGAAGACTAACCTGCTGCTAGACACATTGCCATACTTTTTCAATTTAATCTTTAAAATCAAGCCCTTGCTGAATTTATTTTTTAAATGCTGTGTCGAGCCTATACATTTAAACTCTCCGTTCACCATTATCGCCAAACGCGTGCATAATGCTTCACATTCTTCCATACTGTGCGAGGTGAGAATTATAGACTTACCGGAATCCCGAATCCTGCATACCATATTCCATAGCTGACGACGGGCTGCTGGATCCATTCCGGTAGTCGGTTCGTCCAAATATATCACCGATGGACCACCTAATACAGCAACGGCTGCGCTAAGCTTTCGTTTATTTCCGCCACTATATGCGTGCACTTGTTTGTTGTAGTGTTTTATAAAACCAAAACCCTTTGCAAGTTCCAAGGAGATGTCAGATATCATATTCTCTGGAATCCCACGAAGCAAACTATATATTTTCAATGTTTCACGTCCCGTAAATTGATCAAATAAGGCGTCAAACTGTGGACAGTATCCGATTTCTTGGTACACCTTATTCATGTTTTTTCTTATGTTCCAACCCTTGACATAGGCTGCCCCCGACGTAATTTCCTCATCGCCAGTCAGCATTTTGAATGTTGTCGTCTTACCAGCACCATTTACACCAAGTAATC
This sequence comes from Brachypalpus laphriformis, assembly GCA_945910035.1. Taxonomy (NCBI): domain Eukaryota; kingdom Metazoa; phylum Arthropoda; class Insecta; order Diptera; family Syrphidae; genus Brachypalpus; species Brachypalpus laphriformis. The sequence goes on along the minus strand of OX246753.1, from coordinate 12,108,769 downwards.
CGAAACATTCCGAGCTTTAAAGGAACAAAGACAACAGAATCAACACTCCTCTCCACTTTAAGTGAATGTTGGACTCACTGTCTCACAGCTACACATATCTGATTGACAGCAATAAAGTTGTCATATTGCTTCGTTACATGATCGAGGACCAAATTTTCTTCAGCACGTTCCTTTTTTGACATACGTGCGACTTTGTCTTTCTCATTTTCAACATCTTCATCGTAGTACTCATCCAGAGAAAATCGCCGCAGTGATGGAGGTCTCCTACTTAAAAATGTTTTTGTCAAATGTGTCAAATGGTGGTTAAATTTTAGCCAGTGGTTTAATTTTGACACTTTCGTGGTAAATAAATTTAACACGCTGCATGCATTTTAGCCAATCCGCATAAACCTACCAATTGCATTTGTATTATTGCACACAGTATCAGGAGGGTATTAGAGCTTAATTTACATGTATTCAACACACAGCAAATGCCAAAATGAAGCCAGTGGTTAGAATTTGACCATCAATTGATACACGGCCTAACGCTTATTCCAAAAAGAAGGGAACTCACTCAATCTTATCTTTGATTCTCCGCCAAAACTTATGAACGAAATGATATTCCCTAAGAAGGAGAATAGTGAAGGTCACCGTACCGGTTATAATAAGACAGGTAATTTGACGAAGCACTCCAGGTGTTTTCCATCCATAATACGGTTGAATATCTGAAAAAGGTGAAACACATGTGAGTTGCCGTTAAATCGACCTTCTTACTATGATCACTTACTGCAACAAGTTGGATAATATAGACAAAGGTCACCAGTAAATCCTTCCTTCACACTATCACAAAGGGCTCTAGTACCATCGTTGACATAAAATTGATCCAATCCTTCAGCTAGTGCGAAATGTGGAATGAAAAGAAAAATATCTTCGAGGAATTCGGATTCCTCTTTGGTGTTGAACAATGGAATTCTCATAATAAGGACAACAATGAACATAGCATTACCTTAAGAAACACAAATAAATTGCAATTATAAGCTTGAAAAAGAAATCAACTAAGGCCGCGTGTCAACTGGTGGTTAAATTTGGCTTAATTTCACACTATCATGGTGAATAAATAAAAATTCTGGACATCAGAATTTAACTGAATCTCATGCATTTTTGCTAACTTCGTAAAATCTGACTTTTCCTTTTTTAGGGATGGTTGAAGGCATTGACTATATGGTATATGGCCTGCTAGTAAAATCTCAGTACCACACAATCTCTGCCCAAAAAAATTACGCCAACATAACTAGCCATCTTGGTTGGAAGCGGATAAATGTGGAAACAAAATACCAACCATCTTGAATTTCTCCATAGAATGGTAGAGACACCACTTGGGTTTGTGTGGATTAGGTAAACAAAACGTTTGAAATTCAAATTGTTAAAGCATTGTTGCAACAGATGTCATCTCGAAAATGTGCTAGTTTAAATAACTACCGATAGATTGAACCAACAAAATTTTAATAAAAAAATCGTAATATATGCATTTTACTGCCCCATATATTGCACAATATTCGTATATTTATTACGAATCAATTTTGTATGTAATATGTCAATGAAAACACTCTCTTTCACACCCAACTGCATCCAACGAAATTTCAAACAAGTCTGAGTTTCCATTTTTTTTTTTTTCGCTCCGGACCAAGAGAGCTAGCGTTAATGTTGGAACCAACGGGAAGTTGGCTACCAGCAGTCCATATATATTAGGTATAGTATGTCAATGGTTAAAGGGTTAATTAATATTACACACATTGGCGAAAGCAAGATAACGGAAATATGTATGTATATTTATTTGTCTTTTAATTAATTTTTTTATTTGTGTATTTATTCATTTATTTATTTATTTAATTTTTTCATTTATTTATTAATTTACTAGCAGATATACCAGCGACTTTGTCTGCGTGGACCACAATAATATAAACTTCATATGAGGTGGTTAAAATCATAGTGGTGTAAGTGATGTTTAGCTCATGTGAAGAACTTAAGAACTGCACTGCTGTAATTTACAAAATTTCAATTTAATTCGTTTCATGAATCAGAATATACAAAGAATATATATAATCTTACAGACTACGAATTTAACAAAACGGCGCACCTTAAGCGCTAATTGGGTTCTTTTGGACCGCCACTTTACCTAGACTACGAATTATTACGTTACAAATAAAGAAAAAAAAATGCAAAGTAAAACTTATGTATGTTCGTCCACCAGGGTAAACTAATATATTTAATAAATTCTTCTTAAACAAATCTATTGCTATTAAAGTCAACAGAGTTACAAATTGCATTGGTTTCTTTAATACAACGTGTTAAATGCTCAGTGAGACCATAATTTGCCCTATGAACTGTTTCACAGAAAAAATTTCGAACTCGCAATTCTCTCATAGGGGCCTATATCTGCATGGACTCAACTCAACAGGATAAGAACAAAACACGGTCGCTGCGCTGATTTCCTACACAATTGGGGCACGTTACCGTCGAGTGCCTGTGACTGTGGCGAACCTCGCCAAACTATAAACTACATTGTATTTGGTTGCCCCCTTCATAAGTTCAATGGTAATGCAGAAGAAATACATAACTTGTCTCCCGAAGCTCTCCAATGGCTGGAAAACCTTACAATAATCTTGTAAATCCAAATATGTACATTTATGTAAATTTATGTTCAATGTTAACTTTTTCCAATGTTTGTGCAATTACATTATGTAATTATCACTATTGTTAAGGTACTGCCATACGATAAATAAATAAATAATTATCTGTATCTACGACAGTAAAAAAAGACAATCGGCGTGTAAATGAAAAATGTCTCGTACAAAAGTAATGGCAAAATATCTGCGTCGCATATCCAATGATTGCAAGCTTATTAACTGACATCTGGTAGTGTACGACGGCATGCCAATATTCCAGTGAAGCCGATGAATGACTTTCTTAAAACGTTTTTGAATCCTTTCAATTTGTATAGAACTACTCTCGTAGAACGGGTTCCAAATCGCACGGCAGTATTCAAGGACTGATCTTACAAATCCAGAATGCCATGATTTGACAGTATACGGATCCATGAACTCCTTGGAGTTCCTAATAACCAAGCCCAACATAGAGTTGGCTTTGGCCACAATACATATATTATAGTTAATATGGAAAGCAAAGCAAAGGTGAACCCCACAGGCGGATCAGTAGAAATGCGGTGAAGTGGGAGGGTTGTGATCCATTGTTTTCGGATCACAACCTCGCTGAAAAAGGAAGAAGAAGAAGTTGAAAACAAAACACGGCTTAGAGTAAAATATAACTCGTCTTTCTTTTCACCTATCCTACTTCCTACTTTATAAATGAAGCGAATTGGTAAGCGGTAGCGGAGGAAAGATAATAACTGACATTTGGAAACATTAAGGAGAAGCTGATTTGTATCGCACCATTCTGTTTATTTTTCCAGGTCTTTTTGCAGAAGCTTGCAGTCTGCTTGGGATATTATGCAGCGGAAGATTTTTACGTCATCTGCATACATAAGGCAGTGTGAGTTTAGAATGAACTCAGGGATATCATTAATAAATAAGAGAAAGAAAAGGGGCCCCAAAATGGCTTCTCTGTGGAACTCCCGACGTAACACATGCCATATACTTAATACGGATAAATAATAATATTTGGCGAACAGCTCTTTAAGGGCCAGGGCCTAGCTTCTCGCAACCACTCATGTTGTCTGCGTTCTATTTTCCACACTAATGAAAGAGACCTACAGTTTAGTGCGGCAATTTGGTTTGAGAAGCTTTTTCGAGACAACAATACTCTCGGGTGTTTATCAGGCGTTTGCGAGGTGGGACCGTCAAAAACGTATATACTTAGGTTTAGATAATATATTATTAACGCGTACTAACTGTGTTCGCCTAGTTTAATAGGATTCGCACCATCTTAAAAAATTAGAGTAAAAAATCTCTCAATCTCCTCGATCGAGCGCTTCTCATGCTCCTTTTTCTCCTTTCTGACAAGTCGATGTTCCTCTTTTCTCCTGCGTACGTAGACCTCGTAGGCAGCTCATACATTTGATAATGTCGGTATATAATTCCTTATCTGAGAACATAAGATCAAGTAGATTATTAAATCGTTTTAACTATTAATTTGAATGAGATTAAATTCAGCAAATAAATCGGCTATTCCATTATCACAATTATTGATTATATCAGTTTTTCCTTTTATCTATCAAACTTGTGCTACCATCTGCTGACGGAGAAGTAAAATTTTAACTTACTTCACATTTTCATGCAACAGTTTGGTATACTCGTATGTAGTATTATTTCTGGACTTACACCAACATTTTTGAAAAATGACTTACACCACTATGATTTTAACCGCCTCATATGTATGTATGTACAGAAGGACTGCGTCAAAATGCACATGCAGCTTTAAATTTGCGCCTCATGGTACCTATGAGGCGCTACAGTTCCTGGTAAACCTGGACCTCAACCAACAAGAAATAGAAGGAAATAAATATGTTTAAGAACTTAATAGTTCGCAATAGTCGTTAAGCAGTAAAGTTGTTAAGTTGCATTTAACTTAATTTATCTAATTTTTTTCTTTAATACTCTTACTTAAATTTAATATTATTTCAATAAAACTTAATTTGTAAATTCATTGAAAGACTGCTTGGTTGATTCAATTTGCCTAACAGCTACATTCAATTTTTTTATTTATTTATTTTTTATTTATTTATTTCTTATCTATTTATTTATTTATTGTTTCGTTTTTTTATTTACATATTTATTTGTTTATTTATTGATTAATTAATTTATTTATGTATTCATTTATTTATTTGTTTATTGTTCTTAATTGTTTATTTGTTTGTGTAAATACTTTATTTTTTTTATTTTTTTTATTACTTATTTACTTATTTATAAATTTATTTATTAATTTCTTTATTTAAATTTGTGTTAAATTGAAGGTTTTTACGATAATTTTCTTCAGAGTTAAAATAAATTTTTAAAATAATATGTACCATTAATTGCAGCAAACATAAATATTTCAGTTAGAAGATATAAGATAATATCATATCTCTATGTTTTAAATGTGTGAGAACAAATCAATATTGTAAATTTATATATCAAGATATGCATACATCAAAAAAATTTAAGTTTTATTTACCATGCAGTTAGCAGTTGAACTAAACTTAAACCCAATTGACAAATGGCCTAAGTATAGGTGGTGCTCACCACAGAACAGGTTGAAAATAGCCAACCTTGCATAGCCTGTAGAAGGGTCCAGTAAAAATGATCCGATAAGATAGGTGAACGGAAGTACTGCGATATTGAACATTATTATCAGGCTAAAAATTCTGGCTGCGGAGATTAAACAAAATAATTGTAGTACTAAATTAAATTGCACCTAGGGAAACAAAATGCATCAAATAGTTAACACCCTACCTTAAAACAGGGATTCTCGAAGATTTTTTTTTAAGCTCTGAGTGGAAATCGGGAGCATGGAATAATTCACACTATTGTGGTGAAATGAAAATTATAGGCGTCCGAATTTAACTGGCTCTGAAGCTGCATAAAATCAAACCGATTAGTTTCAATCTGGTATTAATATTTGTATTGAAGTTGGCAGGGTTTTTATGGAATAATAGCTGTGCGAAATTTCAAGTGCATAGGTCAGGCGTCTCAGTAACGTCGAAAGCTTTTGTATGGCTAACCATAAATCGAAATTTAAGTAAATATGGACTCTTTGCTTAAAATTGTAATATGGAATGCAAACGGACTCTTACAAAAATCTAACGAATTAGAAATGTTTCTAATAAGAGAAAATATCGACATATGTTTGATTTCCGAAACCCATCTAACAAGGGAATCGCAAATAAAGATATTGTTCTGCGCAAATCATTTCTAACAATAAATTGTGCGAATCCTGAAACTGCCTGCTCCCTGCACTCCCTGCACTTTCAAACCTCAAGCAAACAAACATCTCCCAGGCAGCCTGCTCGACGTAATCGATAGAATTATCGGTGCAGGTGACAAACTTGCTGCGACACGCTCAACTATTCAGAATCATATTGGAATGCTAAGCACAAAATTTACGATTTACCAAACCATACCTGAAATCGACTCTTTCTCACCTCTACCTCCTCCTCTTCTACGGACGGATCAATCTTCAAAATCTCCCGCTGCACCTACTATCAAAGAGTCTAAAACCGTTTTAACGTCAACTCATCCTGTCGCCGCCCCACGCAAATTCAACAAACAAACAGTTTGGTACAAAATGGACACCTTCTGAGTGGCTTAATAAACTTGGTCATGACAACAACCAGGTTACCAGCCTCCTCATCAAAGGCACCGCTCGTAACGCTGATGTTCCTTGGATTACGAAATCCTTCGAAAAGAAATACAGAATGCAGAAATGTTTCTGCCTTCTCACCACAAAAGTACATATGTAATTGTAATTTCAAATTTCATGTCTTTTTTCTCAAACCAGGGAACGAAAATTACATTTTCACATTTAAAAGAAATCTTGTTAAATCTTTAGTTAGCTTTTATTTATACATTTTAGTCTTATTACCTGTTCTATAGGGAATGATCCAAATTCTTCTTACCTAATTCGCCAAACGTCGTGTATCCCTTCTCTTGAAAACAGACGAAAGTTATTATTATAACCACTGCAGTAATTGCTAATGTGACAATATCCCACAATAGATGAGTCAACCAAAAGATTAAGATTCTAGCACCACAAACAAACTGCAACAGCTTCGCCCTACTTTGACGCTCCTTGATCACGAACATAACGTACAGTCCACTGATGAAGCTCATGCAAAAACTCAAATTTGTCGCAACTTGAGTTCCCAAAGTCTGACCACTACCCAATTTCGCGAATTCCGACCGCTTCGCGTACGGTAGTGGATAGTTCGTTACACTAATATTCGCCTTTGGTCCAATGACAGTTCTTAATGAAACAAAAAAAAAAAAAAATAACAAAAATTCATGTCGATGGATATTTAAAAATGTACTCCTTACTTAGCTATTGCGTTTTGTATCAAGTTGACAGTCACCGGTGCCGAATGGAGAGGCTTGTTGTTTAGCCAAGCTATAATAGTTCCTTCTGTCATTGTTGCCGCGGCAATGTACTTCGAATTGATACGACTTTGGTATTTTTTTCCAAATTCCAGCATGTAATTGATGAACGGTTTCTTTCCCGTAAGTTCGAGCTCATGATCAGGTCCAAATGACCTCACAATTTTCTTGTAATTATCGGCTATATTCGCCACCATAGATCCTGCTGGTAAAGTTGGACTGGTGTCTAGAACAGTCACCGTTGACGGAAACTGATACAGATCCAACATTAATGGCGGCAAGTTCTCATAGTAAACCGTTCCAAAAATAAATGTCAACGTAATGAATAGTATGGGCATTAAATTCTGAATTGCAAACATAATTTTGTGACGAATTGTGTTGAGATACTTTTTCAAAAACATAGAACGCCATTGACTGGTGATCAACTTGGTGCCTTGAAGAAGATGATCTTTTTCTAAGAACCCATTTTCATCTGGAAAACAAAATAAATATTAATGCCATCACCGTTAGACAAACAGTTTTTCTTCTACTCACTCCTTTGTTCACTACCTTCAGATCCGTTATGCATAGGGGGATGTTGTACAGGACCTCGTCCAACTGCTTGCGTTTCAGCCCCTGTTTTCATAAACACCTCTTCGAGGGATGTTATCGACACACCATATCCATTGAGGTTTAAGTTGCCAGAATTTGTTTCCAAATCTTCGAACATGTTTTTGAATTTTGAAGAGTATGCTTCGGGTAGTAAGTAGGCAAGTTCAGCACCAATCTCAGATTCAGGTTCTATATTCGGTATGTATTTTGCAAGAAGACTCGTCACTTGCTTACTATCGCAGTTCTCTTTCTTTACACAAATCTACAGAGAAAATTGCGTTGCCTTACTATTAGGAATTTTAATACGACATCACAGAGAATTAAACTACTACAATACAAGCTAAAAAATAAGATTCAAAACTAACGTGTTTGCTTTCTTTGGATAGAGCAGATACCTCAATCTCAATTTGATAGTAACCGAAAAGTTCAATGATTGTCAGACTCAGATACCACTTGGTATCGAATTGGCGTTATCTTCGGATAAGAATAAGGAATGAGGAAACTTGAACGGCAGCAGAGATGGAGAAGATGGAGCAAACGCAGGTACAGGTAAAATTTTTCAAACTCCAAGATCAATCATTGCTTTCAGCTAAATGACAACGGGTTCACTTCAACCAAACGTTTTCAGTAAAAGTAACCACACACAAGCATAATAGTATATTTTGTTGCACTTGCGAACTTCCACAATACACCGGCATATGATACTTAACAGAAGTAGAAGAAGAAGATAAATTATCAAGTAAGACGCAGAATTGGATTAAGTCCGTTAGAACATTTTTAGATCTGAAGTATAAAAAACTTGACCTAAAGTTCTTAAAGCCTTGCGAAACAAATGTTGATAAATTTCAACACCTTCACATTATTAGAGAAAATGCTTACTGCCATCTGCATGCGATTTGCATGGTCTTCAGATGAAACGCTGTGTTCAATAGAAATAAGTAAAAGTTAACATTAGCAACATACGCAAAGTAAGTTCAAGATTCGAATCCCAAAAAAAACACCGTTCCTTCAACATTTGACAAACATGCGAGTGTATTCCTGTCATGAGAAAATATCTCAACTATCCTCAAATGCAGCACCCCACTCACCAAATGATAGCCGCTTCCAAATTGTTTCTTCAGAAAGAACGACGTTCCAGCGCACTTTAAGTCTCCAGCTGACATTATAGCAATACGATCACCCAGTACATCTGCCTCATCCATGAAATGGGTCGTCAGCAGTACCGTTCGCCCCTTTTTTTGCGATTGTAATAAGTTCCATAGCTTTCTTCTCGCCGCTGGATCCATACCAGAACTTGGCTCATCACATAGTACTACCTTAGTGCCGCCACAGAATGCACAACATACTGATAGCTTTCTCTGCATACCACCAGATAGTTTCGATGACTGCAAATTAGCTTTTTTCTTCAACTCAATCTTCCTGATGTACTTCCTCACCTCAGATTCCAACCTGTCACCCTTAAGTCCTTTCAGGCGAGCATAAAAAATTAAGTGTTGCCTCACAGTAAGTTCATCAAAAAGAATATTATGCTGCGGACAGATGCCCAATGAACTGCGAGCACCATCTATATTTGTTCTTATATCACAACCGTTAATAGTCGCTGTTCCGGATGTTGGTGAAAACATTCCCGTCAGCATCGAAATCGTTGTGGTCTTTCCCGCACCGTTGTGCCCCAACAGCACTGTTATTTCATTTTCATACATATTCATTGACAAATTATTAACCGCTGCCTTACCGCCAAATCTCTTGGTCAGGTTCTTCACCTGTATGCCAACTACGGCCCCCACGGGGTCATTTTCAAACGCTTTCGGATTTTCTCGCTCAACTGTCTCGCTCATTTCCGCAATATTGATATACTCTCGCTTACCAACCCAGAACTCTTTTTTGAAAGGGAAATTCCATTTTTTTGGGACACCAAACTCTCCCGGAAAAATTTGTTCCATATATAAACAGATAGTCATGTGAATAACACACGAGATCAACATCATGGCAATGATGTGTCCCAGCGACAGATCATCGTCAACGTTTGTCGAAACAAACATAGTTCTCCATTGCAATCCCTCTCCCTCAGATTCATCGCGGGCAATTAATCGTAATCCAAGGCCCATAGCAGTATTGGAGATCAGAGAGCAGGCAATTTTCGCACCAGAACTCACATTGTCGTAGTTCATTTCAAACATCGTATTCGGAAGATACATCAAGAGCCATATCAACCCAGTCGCAGCGGATGCAGTACTGGCTTTAGAAAAAAACGTTGCCAGCATGAAGCACAGGGTTATAGATGTCGTTGTGTATATCAGTAAGAAGAATAGAAGCGGAGTGAAGGAACTGTACGTAAGCACAGCGACATTGTTCTTCCATTTAACCTGTAAAAGATGAATGTTAATTGAAAGGACAATAAAATATATTTCTGTTACCGTCAAAACAATAGCTATCAAGAACGCTGAGAAGCCCATCATAAGAAAAGCCTGGACAAACCATGCCATCCAATGAATCCAATTCTGCAGACCCATAATCTTCATGACCTCCTTAAGCTGCTTTTCCTTTTCCGCTGTGATATACTGCAAGACAAGAATTTCTCAAATAAACATTCACAGACAGATTTTTGTACGTCTACCTTTACCGTACATGTACACGGATAGATAAAACTCAGTAGAATAACCATTCCCATAATTCCGGGCAAGCCAGTTATCAGCGGATCATCAATATATGGCGGATACGGATATCGCTGAAGAACCAATTTAGGCAGTGCAGCCTGATTAGAGGATTGCTGGATAAACGCTGTCGTAATAGCATACTGCACAGGAAGAAAACCCTCGTCCATATATCCTCCTGGTAGCCCACCTGATGGGAAATCTTTGTTTCTTGGTCCAACTCGATCCAAAGGCCAGAAAGCCCTATTAGTCCACCACGTTACCAAGAATGGTGAAATATCTGAGCGCATCTCACAGGGAAAACGAATTTTATAATTCAAATGTTGTGGATACGTCGTAATAGATGCCATTGAATCTTCGAATTCGATTCCAGCCAAGTTATAACTGTTTTGGATTAAAAGTTCCTCTAGAGTTTTAGAGTCTTTTACCGCACCGTATGTGACGCCTAAAATTGCTGCAGCATCCTTCACAATTGCTTGGAAAATCGGACTCTTACTTGGCGAATAGACCAAATGGAACCTTAAAGGGTATTGATTGAACATCATGTGATATCTGCAAGGATTTTCATGTTAGCTTTGTATATATGCAATTGTTACAGATAAAGATAGAAGCAGTAAATCTAGATTTACTCGAATAAAACCAGTATTATCGTACCCATGACTCCATTGTTTATGATTTTTTTTGGGGCTGAAGAAAATATAGGAAGGTAAAACTTTTCTAAAAGTTTTATTTCTGGCTCGAGGCAGAGATATAATGAAGATAAACGCAAAGTGTATATATAAATTATACGTATTAGCACCAAAAATCGTCCAAAACTCCAAATGAAGAATCTGAGTCAATTGAGCGATGTCCATCCGTCCGTATATAGCCTCTTTTAGGCCTTAAATTTCGAGCAACGAAAATGAAATCTTAAATTTAGAAAAAAAAAACTAAACGACTCTATCTTTCGTCAATATTATTTGCGTAGTCACGTCGACTTCTTAGGGACAGTTTAAAAACAAATAAATAAAATGTTAAACTCGAGCTAGAAGGAGAACATTTTATATAATGGCCTTCTATTATATGAACCCCAATGAGTAAGAGTGTACACATTTTTGACAGCCGCTCTTCGTTTTGAATTTTCACGTCATAAAGACGGACGCTAACAAAATTATTTAGGTATTGATCTCTTCTATAAGCCGTGCATGCATTAGTCTTAGCAGCTGGTCTTAGCTGACACATGCTCGCTTTGCTTCGCCGCATTGTCGTTAACGCTCTTTTACTTATGTTTTGAAAAACAGTAGGCTCTTTCTTGAAAAAACCGAAATTTCAATGAAAACCTTGTCGAAACAAGGAAAGTGGGTAAATTTCAACAGAAAGTTTTCATTTTATAACTGTGCATCTGTTTTAACAGCGCTTGGTAGAATCATAAGGGATCTAGATATCATTCGAGTTATTTTAAACAGACTGTAAACATTTTTTGCGTTTTTTTTTTCCCTTTAACTTGGTCGAGATGATGTGTATTACTATACACCCACTTCCCAGGATACATCCCCGATAGCACAGTCTCTCCACCACAATTGGGGAAGCTTCTTCTCAGCTTTTCTAGACAAGGCTATAGCCTATCGCTTAAAATCTTTACCGCCAACCATATAAAATGGGACCCAATATGGCACTTTCAGTCCATTTAAATCACCAGGTGAAGATGGCATCTTCCCTGTCCCCTACAACAAGGACAGGAATTATTGACTCCTTCCTTTTTACGGATATTCAGATCCAGTCTAACACTAAGCTACATACCAAACAGCTGGAAAGAGGTCAGAGTAGTCTTTATACCAAACCCGGAGAAACAGGCGGAAAAATCGCCCAAATCGTACCGTCCCATCAGCCTCAGATACTTTCTCCTAAAAACTATGGAGAAAATCGTTGATCACTGGATAAGGGATACGCCCCTTATTTTTCGCCTATTTGCATACCAACCTGGCAAATCCACAGAGACCGCCTGGTTTCACAAATTAACAAAACCCTGGTTGTAAAAGAAACCGCCCTTTGTTCCTTTATTGACATGGAGGGAGCCTTTGACAACATTTCGTATGAAGCAATAAACAAGGCTATGACTAGGAAAGGCATCGCACCCCTGATCATGCTATTATACAAAGCAGAAAAATAAAGCTAAAGTGCGGAGGATCGCTGAAAACTATTATAGCCACCAGAGGTTGTCCACAGGGAAGATTACTGTCTCCCTTCTCTGGACCTTAGTTATAGATGAACTCCTAGAGCTATTAACCAAATCTGATTACAGAGTGTAGGGATACGCAGCGTTGTGGACAAATTCGAAAACATCATGTCGGAAATGATGCAAGGTGATCTCAAAATTTTTTTTTTTTTTTTTTTGCCGAGAGCAGGTGAAAAATCTTCCAAAGACACCATAAGGCACGACCGCGCGTGCTTATGGTAGTGTGAGATTTTTACTCACTAAAATAACACCTCTCTTCAAAATTAATACTACAACTAAGCCAGTGCTTATCCAGTAGTTTTATTTTCGCTTACGAGATTCGTTATTCTAGAAAAAGATGATCGTATGTGATTAAAAATAAGTGTAGCACTATAGACAGGTTAAATTCCAATGAAAGATCCTGCCTTCTTTACGACCTTCATATGCTATGACGCGAGGTCAAAAGGTTTTGTCCTTTGAAGACGACGAATTGAATTGTTCGCGTCAAGTAGTTGAGTGATAGTACGGTTACAATGGCCGTGAACACAATCTTTGTGTTTACGCGAAAATTTTGTTATCTCTTCGACGACGCTGGGAATTCCCAGATCTCGATGAATATCTTCGTTACGTACATACCAAGGTGCGTTGACGATCGTTCTAAGAACTTTATTTTCAAAAGTTTGTATGATGTTTCTATTGCTTTTCTTGGTACAACCCCATAGTTGTATACCATACGTCCACACTGGCTTTAGCACTTGCTTTTATATAAGCAGTTTGTTATGTAGGCTCAATTTCGAATGTTTTTCGAGTAGCCAGTACATTTGTCGGTATTTGTTTTGAAGTTCGTCGCGTTTCTTTCTCACGTGTGATTTCCATTTGAGCTTGACATCTAGAGTCATTCCTAGATATTTTGCTTCGTTTGCGTACGGTATTTGAGCCGAGTTTAGATATACAGGCAATCTATCCACTTTTTTGTACGTAAAGTTGACATGAGTAGATTTACTTTCGTTCAGCACAATACGCCAAGAATTCGCCCAAGCGTGGACTTTATTAATAGCATGTTGAAGCTTTCCGGTTGCTGCTTCAATGGTATCGCCCGTTGTCAATATCGCCGTATCGTCCACAAACGTGGCGACGACACAGTTTCTTTCTTGCGGGATGTCGCGCGTGTAGAGTACATATAGAAGTGGGCCAAGGACACTTCCTTGCGGGACTCCGGCCGCAATCTCCTTGAAGTCAGCGTAATCGTTTTAGTGCTTAACACGAAAGAGTCTCTCGGTGAGGTACGATCGTAAGATTAAAAATAGTTGCCGTGGCAGTAGTCGTTGCAATTTATATTCCAAGCCTTCGTGCCAAACCTTATCGAAAGCTTGTGAGACGTCAAGAAATACACCACAACAAATCTTTTTTTCTTCCAGAGCTTTCTCAATCACGTCAGTTATTTTGTGGACTTGGTCAATTGTAGAATGTTTCATTCTAAATCCAAACTGATGGTCAGGAATGAGACGTCTTTCGTCGATTACGGGCTGTAGACGTTTGGAAAGTAGTTTTTCAAATATTTTTGAGATAACCGGCAATAGGGAAATGGGCCGATATACTTACTTATGTCCTGTATCCCCTTGTGGGTCCTAGGGCCTCTACTACGCCTACGCGCCATCGTGTACGGTTTCTGGCAATGTGTCTGAGTTCTCCCCAACTTTTCCCTAACTGCCGTGCCTCCTTCTCGACTGTTCTGCGCACTGTTCTCCTCGGACCGCCAGGTCTTCTGCCATCCTGAGTTAGAGGGTTCCATTGCATAGCATGGTTCGCTATGGAGCTGTCACCCTTTCGAAACGTGTGACCAATCCACTGCCACTTCCTATTGGTTCCTGACCCGTTCTCTCGTAAAGGTGTTCGTTAGAGATACGATTGGGCCAGAAAATCCGTAAGATATTGCGCAGACACCTACTAACGAACGTTTGCAGCTTTCTGGTGATAGTAGTGGTCACTCTCCACGTGCTGCAATCATATAGCAGCACGGATTCAACGTTGGAGCGGAACAGTCTTATTTTGGTGCTCAAACTGATTGCATTGCTTCGCCATATTTTGGACAACATCCCGAACGCGGACCTTGCTTTGGCGATCCTGTTGACTATATCCAGTTCGGTTCCACCATCGGTCGAGACAATACTCCCAAGATACTGGAAATCCTCTACTCTCTCTACGGGTGTCCAGCAATGCATATTTGAGCCGATGAGTTAGTTCCAAGGCTGATGATTTTAGTTTTTGCCGTATTAATTTTCAGCCCGACGACACCTGCCTCCCTCTCCACATCTGCTGTCATTTAGTGGAGGTCCATAATTCTGTGGGAGAGTAAGCATACATCGTCAGCGTAGTCAAGATGTTTCAGTTGAGATGTAAGAGTCCATCGAATTCCTCCGTTTCCCGTCGACAAAGCTGCATGAAGCACAGCGCTAATCACCAATAGGAATAATATTGGTGAAAGGATAGAGCCTTGTCTTACCCCACTTTGGATCTCAAATTCCTCAGACAACCTTCCCCTGTGCAGAACGTGACATTTGGAGCCTTCATATGTAGCTTTGATAATAGCAATTAGTTTATCGGGAATGCCTCTCCTGCGTAAGACACGCCAAATAAATTCCCTGTTGACACTATCGAACGCCTTCTCAAAATCGATGAACAGCAGGTGCAGTGGCGATCGATATTCAACACACTGTTCGATGATAATCCGCAGGGTGTTGATGTGGTCGGCACAGGAGGATCCAGAGCGGAAACCTGCTTGTTCGGCATCGAGTGTGTCTTCGAGATGTTGTTTGATTCGCTCAAGGATGATTTTAGCTATTATCTTAGCTACAGCAGGCAGCACGCAGATACCCCTCCAGTTTCCACACTCCATTAAATTTCCTTTCTTAGGAAGCTTCACGATCATTCCCTTTTTCCACTCGTTAGGAAAGGTCTCAGCTTCCCAAGCTCTATCTATAAGTGGAAGCAGAAGCTCAGCCGATGTTGTTGGCGCTGCTCGTAAGAGCTCTGCTGGAATACCGTCAAGTCCTACCGCCTTGTTGGTTTTGAGTGCCTTGATCGCGGTAATGATCTCATCTTTACTGGGAGTCGTGGTGCGTATTCGGGAACTTCTCACCTCGGGCATCTCAGTCTGATTTGGGAGCATATCGCTAGCGAATACACGGTTCAAAACCATAGCAAAATGCTCTTTCCATCTCTTGAGCTGGTCCTCATTCGAAATGAGTAAGGAGCCGTTTAGGCTTTTCACTGGGTATTGGCTGGAGCTGCGACCACCTGTCAGCTCTTTCGTGATTCTGTAGACAGTCCTGCTGTCGCACCTCCGTGCAGCTTCTTTTGCTTCTGTAGCCAGCGCGTTGATGTAGTTGCGCTTGTCACGTCGTACGCTACGCTGAACTTCTCTCATCTTCATGCGATATAGGGACTCTAGCTCGCTTCTCCCTGCTGCTGGGGTAGCTGCAACGCGAGCTTTTAGCTGTTTTCGTTCGTCAATCCGTCTCCAGGTATCCCCGGAAAGCCACGCCCTATGTCTTCCCTGCGATCGACCGACAATTCTTTCAGCACCAGATGTAAAAACATTTTTCACAGCACACCAATGGTCTTGGATGGTTGCGGGCATTGAGCTGCTGATTGCTTCCACACCTTGCGAAAAGTGCTCCCTTAATTGTTGGCGCACTGAGGGATCACTAAGTCTATCGATGTTGAACCTGGGCATTCTTGTGTTGTCGTGGGATCTTCGAACTGCAGCAGTGTGTAATTGGAGAGTAGCTATCATAAGATGGTGATCACGTACTATCCCCACATCTGCCCCTCGTCTGTTTCGGACGTCCAGGAGACTGCTTCTAAAGCGGCGGCTGATAGCAAAATCAAGGTGCGAGGTTGATTCTTGCTAACACTTAGGGAGGTTCTTCTTCTTTTCTTTATGTATTTATCCAGAAGTTTTTTTGCCTGTCTTAATTGGGAGATATTCAAATGCTTGACCCATTTGCTTTCTTCCTCTTTTCTTAATTCTTCCGTATTTTGTGAGGTCCTATCCCACGAAAGAGTTTTGGTCCAAGAAACGCGGTTTCTGATCCGTTTCTTGTTAGTTTATCAGCTGCTTCGTTCCCCTGCACTCCTTCAAGTCTTGGTACCCAGTACAGAGTTTCTTTATTTTCCTCTCCTAGTCTGTTGATCCCGGTGGGGCATATTCATACCAGTTTGGATCTGATCTCATGCGAGGTCAGTGCATTAATTGCGGCTTGGCTGTCTGGCAGTATAGCGATGCGCTGTCCGCGATATTTCCTGTCTAGATTGAATTGTGCGCACCTTTCGATCGCGTGTACTTCTGTTTGAAATATACTGGTGAACACATCCAGAGATTCTGAGTATCTAGTCCTGGGCCTGTACACTCCTGCCCCTGCGCCAGTAGATGTTCTTGATCCGTCCATGTACCACTGTACAGTCAATGAATTGACATTGATATTCTTGGATCACCCTGGATGACGATATCCATACTAAAGTTTTGCAACTCAAGCAAGTTGCGCCTCATTTTAAATTAGACCAGATGAACTAATCAATGAGCAACGTAATTTGGTTGACGCCGTAATAAGGCATGTCTTCTGTCAAAACTTTTTTGTGTTTTAAAGCTGGAACATAAGGACATACCCTTTCTGTGGAGATATCTTAAAATATGTTGACGATTGTGCTAAAGTTCAAGTAATGCTGTAGAAAACTCATCTAGATCGAATATTGTGCATTGCATTGTATATTGCCCTACTTATGCACTGTGAAGCCTTACCGGATTGAGTTATTTCAAACAAACCCCTATTTTCAGGGTTGTAAACTGAGTAGACGTTTCAATTGCTCCATGAAGTCTGAACAAATTTCGACTTACTGACACAAACTATGATAAAAGTTGAGGTGGAAACTCTGTCGAGAATATAAATGGCCCCCATGCTGTAGAATTTCGGTGCTTTCTGCCAGCGATATGCAGATGACTAATGATACATCAGACGATTGTGATCCACAGCAGTTCTCATTTCCATCTGGTTTTTTCAAACTATTTACGGTGATAGCAAAGTTTCGTTCAACTTTAAGAAACTGCTGTGACCTTCGACTGCTGCTGCTTTCTCTCTGATTAGCAGTGATCTAGTCGTAAAGCTTCACTCCAAAAGTCGACGATATAATAGTCTTTTAATAGTCGGTTAAGTCATAGGTCAGTACTTCCCGTCTAAATCTGTGCTACTCTAACTACTGCTGAAGAGATTGTTGGTGCTTCAGTTTCATTTTTCTCCATCTTCTAGAGACATGTGTGTTGTGACTTATGGTGGTTGCAACAATCACCCATATAATCACAACTAGGTTTTCTGAAAGTGGAGGATATGAAATATTAAATCAAGACAATATGTTACAGTGAACAAATGAAGTGAAATTGCGCAATATTTCAAAATCACTTCATTTATCGATATCCCAAATCAATTGGTCTGAAATTTTCTGTACAAGTTGTCATGATCGGTACCCAGCCTCTGTACAACAAAAATTCTCTTTCAGAAATATTTTAACCAAATTGTCCCATTTCTTGGAGTCTCTCGTATTTTTTTTTTTGTTCATTCCGGGGCAGCCTTTTATATTCAGTACAGAATAACACTAGGCATACTGGGCTTTGTCCTCAAGGTGCAAACATAAAAGAATCCAAATTCAATGCCGTAAAAGGGGAAACATTTAAACAAGAATTACAAGCATTTCTATATATTTATTTAAACGATTTTTATAACCAACTCCCTCTGCAAATCTAGTTCAAGTTACTGAAGCTTTTGTTAATCAAAACATTTTATAAATAATAATCAATCAAAAAGGAAAAAAAAAGAAAACGCCAAAATGTACCTAACAAAAGAAAAAAAGGTAAAAAATAATAATAATAGTACTGTTACAAGAATTTATATAAAAACCAAATATGGAATTGTAAAAAAAGACCAGTCTCTCTTTATCTCGAATTGGCACAATAATAGAATTGTTATTTCTAGAATTTAAAATTTCAGACATATATATATTATATCAATCTCAACACGTAGACAATAAGAAAAAAAAAAAAAGTTCTACATCAATTAAATAAATAATATATCAACTGACATGGATCTTGCCAAAAGATATCTTGCCCCAGTTGGTAAAATTTTGCCACAATAATGTTTAACAAAATTTTAACGATTACCCTGAGTTCAAGATTTCTACAAAATGAAACTGCCAGACAAGATGTTTTTCAAAACAACCAAATATCACACAAGTCTGTTTAATTTTTTTATTACCTCCCTTTAGACCATAAATATATATCCAGTCATGATAAATGTTCAGTCATAATAAATACAGAACTTTTTTTCCTCAACAACGAATTTTATAGTTAACTGTATGAAAGTATAAAAAAATAGAACCAAAATCAGAAATGTTCATAAATACTCGTATATAAAAATTGTTTGGTGATGGCTCTACATTAAGTAAATATATTAATAAATCTCTATAAGACGAGTGAAAAATGTAAAATGTTAATTAATTATAAAGAGTGATGTATAAAAGAAAAGCAAACAAGAAAGAAAAAAACATTCGAATTTCTTATAAACTAAACATAAAATAGGTTAATGTAAAATGTATATAAACAAAAGAAAAGTAATAAAAAAAACTGTATATCTTTTACTTTTTAATTTGTTGTTCATTTTCATATTTTATTTTTAAGATAAAAAAAAAAAAAATACAAACCAGTGAATACAATAGAAAGGGAGTTTGATTTCCTCTCTCCTGTTGATTCTTACCATTTTATAAATTAATGCTGTGTTCATTTTATAAATATATTAATTAACATCCGTCCGCTTATATGTTTTTTTTAATTAAACTAACAATACTAACTAGCGATGCAATTAATTTAGCATTTCACTTCATTATATTTAAAAAAAATATATATATATACATATGTATATGCTATTCCGCTAACGCATAGCCATCAAACTAAAAACAAAAACAAAAATATATCAAAAGCTAACGAATCAACTAACTAATTTTGAAGCTTAATATTGTATTATATATGTAAACGCAAGACTAAAAATAGATTTATTAAATTAAATATGAAAAATTAAAAAAAAAAAATAATATAACTGATACCAGCATAGGTGCAAAGTGTGGTGAATTTATTGCATAAAATATAACTAATTGCATTAATACGAGTACAATACAAAGCTGGACTAAATATTGGAGCTATGAAAAATGTGTAAAGTTAAAAAATACCCAAACTCTGTTTTCAGACGCTTTTTCTCCTTTACGCTGTACAAAACTGAACATTTTCCAACAGCTCCGTTTGTTTTTCGGTATTCAATGTAGTTTGCACATTATTTTTTTGTCGTTAGGGGATTTAGATTAATATAAACGGTCTTCAGAGGCTTTCGATGGAACAGAAGGTGTTCGTGAAGATTGGTAAAAACCTTGCAGAATTATCTTGACGACTTCACTGATTTCATGTGTCAAAGTGAAATATGGTACCCTTCTTCAGTTCAGACATTTGTGCAAAACAAATGATAGAGAACAGAAAATAGGTTCATATTAGGTTTTTCTAGTAATAAACTAAATGATGCAATCATGCACCATATAGTGTTATTTAGGACGCGCTCAAAACAAGTACTCACCCTGATTGTCGTTGGCGTTTGTCGCTTTTCGACGATTGTCGTTTTATTCTTCAGATATAGTACGAATACATTTTCATAACATTTTCACTGTGAAAGAGTTGTAATAGATATCTACACGGCAAACAAATTGCTTAGTGTTGTTCAACGGTCAACAGGTCGTAGCTATGAACGAAACGACAATCGTCGAAAAGCGACAAACGCCAACGACAATCAGGTTGACTGAAAATCAGGACCGAATGCAAAAAATTACACCAAATTCTCCTCGACTAGTTCAGGCACCACTCATGGAGTAAGAAAAAATTAAATTAAAAAATATGTATGCCATCAACTTATATGCTTTTCCATTTAGCACTTTTTTTTTTTTTTTAGGTTGCGCCAAGGATGTATAATCTTCATAGATACTAATAGCCCGAGTGCTACTAGCATGCACGATTCGCAAACCTGAGTAATCGATTCCAGGAATACGCCTACGTACTAAACTCACACCCTACACACTTCAACCACTCTCCCCCCGTTAGGTATTTCTTCGCGGGGCTGGTTAGCAATTATGCTCTAGTCTCCGAGGCCGCCTCTTTGGCCCTTCTTAGGGCTTCTGCTCTTCGCAGCGCATTCTGCACACATACTATGAATGAGCAGATCTCCATCCACTCGCCCTCTGATCGTGTCATGTGACTTACAAGATTTTCTGGGCTTGGCAGGTTTGCTCTGTCTTCTGCAAAGCGTCTGCAGTAGAACACTGCATGCTCCGCGTCCCCCTCTTCGTTTGAATATATTGGACACAGGGGCGAACTATCGTGTCCAAATCTACGAAGGTATTTCCGGTAGCCACCGTGTCTGGACAGGAACTGTGTGAGGTGGTAGTTACAGTTCCCCCTCGCTATCTCTGTCCATGATTTTATAGTGGGAATCAGCTTGTGGGTCCACCTGCCTTTGGTAGAGCTGTCCCAGCTGGTTTGCCACAGCGTTGCTGATGCTGCCCTTTCCTCCTCCTTAATCCTTTTTGCCTCTTGCCGGTTCGAGGGACGTCTAAGGTATACCCTCTGCATCTCTTCAGCGAGGATGTCGATTGGGACCATCCTAGCTAAAACGCAGGCTGCTCCCTCTCCACATCTGCTGTCATTTAGTGGAGGTTCATAATTCTGTGGGAGAGTAAGCATACATCGTCAGCGTAGTCAAGATCTTTCAGTTGAGATGTAAGAGTCCATCGAATTCCTCCGTTTCCCGTCGACAAAGCTGCATGAAGCACAGCGCTAATCACCAATAGGAATAATATTGGTGAAAGGATACAGCCTTGTCTTACCCCACTTTGGATCTCAAATTCCTCAGACAACATTCCCCTGTGCAGAACGTGACATTTGGAGCCTTCATATGTGTGTCTTCGAGATGTTGTTTAATTCGCTCAAGGATGGTTTTAGCTATTATCTTAGCTACAGCAGGCAGCACGCAGATACCCCTCCAGTTTCCGCACTCCATTAAATTTCCATTCGTTAGGAAAGCTCTCAGCTTCCCAAGCTCTATCTATAAGTGGAAGCAGAAGCTCAGCCGATGTTGTTGGCGCTGCTCGTAAGAGGTCTGCTGGAATACCGTTAAGTCCTACCGATGGGGCCGATATGATTTTTTCTCATTTAGCGGTTTGCCTTGTTTCGGGACCATTATAATCTCGGCGACTTTCCATTGTCTCGGAACATAGAGCAATCTGAACGAAGCGTTGATCAAATAGAGCAGTTTGATAATAGCTTTATTCGGCAATTCTTTAACTACCTGCGCCGTTATCAAGTCGTAACCCGGAGCTTTTTTCGTCTTTAAATTTTTAATCACTACCCTCAGTTCAATCAATGCAATTTTTTTTACTTTAAAGTTGTCAGATGTCGTGACTGGGGAGTCGGGCCTTAACGAAGGGCCGTCGAACGGCTTAAACGTTTCTTCTAAGTGCAAAGCAAAAAGTTCTGCCTTTTCTTTGTCGCTCTTGGCCGAGTTTCCATCGTTTTTCCGAATTGGTGGCGCTTGCATTTGAGGTTTCCGGATACCTTTTAGCGCTTACCAAAGCGAATAATTTGATTCTCTTTCACCGGAAAGATTTTCAAGATAGGTCGCTATCTTCTTACTTTTAAATTTGCGAATACTATCTCTAAGGCGATTGCATAGTCGGTTAAGGACCGTTTTATTCTGTGGTGCACGGGTGATTTGCCATTTCTTTCGTGCTTTTCGTTTCTCTCTCACCAGTTCAATGATATCGTTGCGGTTGATCTTATAGCTTCTAGGAGAAGTATTTTTCCACGCCGCTCTTTGGATTGTTTCCACGAAACTATCAGCTTCGTCCTCTAGTTCACAAGGTGTTTTAAGTGAAACATTTAAGGCGATATTTGTTTCGCAATCATTTCTAAAGACCTCACAGTTTGTTCTATTGCTAGTAAGTCTTGGAGGCCCTTTTTTTCTTGATCAGCGCTTCTCCAAGTAATAAAATTACCGGCGAGTGGTCAGAAGAGAGATCAAAACATTCTTTGATTGTAATAAACTTCTCGTAAATGCCTTTTGTAACAAAAAAATCGATAAGATCGGGAATTTTTTGTGAGTCAGTTGGCCAATAGGTCGGTTTTCCAGACGAATAAAAACAACAACCGAATTCATTTGCCACTTCGTAAAGAATTTTTCCTTTAGAAGATGTACATCTTAAACCCCAGAAGGTGTGCTTCGCGTTGAAATCTCCATCAATAAGAAAATTTGAACCAAGAGCATTGAAGACACGAAAGTAGTCGCCTTTTTCTAGTGGGCATCGCGGCGGACAGTAAACAGACGCTATATTCTAACTCAGGTGCTTATTTTTAACCCTTACCGCGCACAACTGAAGTTTTTCCAACTCTATTCTTATATCGACCGAATGTTCAATGTTAGTTTTAATGAATGAGGAAGAACCGCCCCGCGCTCTATCAGAAGGATGATAGGCGTGATAACCAGCGTAGCCTCTTATCTTTATTTGCGATTCCCTTGTTAGATGGATTTCGGAGATCAAACATATGTCGATATTTTCTCTTATTAGAAACATTTCTAATTCGTTAGATTTTTGTAAGAGTCCGTTTGCACCCCATGTTACTATTTTAAGCAAAGAGTCCATATTTACTTAGATTTAGATTTATGGTTAGCCATACAAAAGCTTTCGACGTTTCTGAGACGTTCGAGAATCCGTTTGTTAATTTCACATTGTTCCTCAAACTTAGCGTAGATGCAGTTTAGAATTTCATTAAACGGATCAGAGGGTGGTCCGACGTTTCGTTTGGTTGCTTTGACTGCAGCCTGAGAATACGTCAGACGTACGGGGTTCGCTGGCTTATCCGAGGTTATCTTAATGGTGTAGAACCAAGGGCCTGACCATCAAACCTGGAAAAACTATCCTTGTATCCTTTTCTAAGAATAGCAAGCTTGAAGCAAATCTCACTGAAAAACACCCCATCAGCCCTACAGGGGAAGTAAAAAATCTTGAGATAATCCTGGACAAAAAGCTGAACTGGAACTCTAACCTAAGCAGTGTTATCAACAAGGCAACCAGGGCAATGTTCATGTGCCAACGCCTCTATGGTAAAAAATGGGGTCTGAAGCCCAAGATGATCTACCGAATGTACAGCACAGTCGTCAGACCAATGATAACCTACGCCTCTCTGGGTAGGTAAGTTTAATGATTAAATAGGGCTTAAACTCGCGCAGTAATACCCGGTATAAGTATCTTACTTTGACTATGGGAATGAGGATGAATGTTAATCAATGATTTCATTACAAAACAAAAACTTACCTCAGTAAATCTAAGTTATCTATCGACATAGATGTATTATATATAACAAAACCCACGGATTCGGGCTCCACCAATGTTCGTACCATTACCAGCAGCAATGAGAATAATACTGGGAGTAATAATTCTATACAAAATTGCAGTTTGTGACTCCATTGTAAGAGCCAGTTCTTCCACAGCAGCAGTTTAAATTTGTCGAAATTACTTGTTAGCATTGTATGGTTTTGTACATTGACGTCGTCGTTGAGTTCTTTCTTTCTATCTGAAGTTAATAAAAAATATGATAAATATTAAAATAAAATATCAATTCGAGGGACTTATATTTACTTAAGCCATATAACAAATAAGACACCGTTATATGCAAACATTTTGCAGTATATATATACATATATATATATATATATATGTATATATATTTATGCATATGTACATTTATGTTTGGCGCAACAGCGCTTCAAGTGCCTAGGTCTAGCTACTTGCAACCACTCGTGTTGTGTGCGTTGTATAATATTTTTTGCACGAATGAAAGGAACCTACAGTTTTGTGCCGTAGAAAAGTTTTTTGTGACAACAATACTCTTGGACGTTTGCCAGACGTTCGCCAGAGGTGGAACCGTATAGAAACTTGTTGATCTTTTCTGGGATTCGTACATGGAACCTCACGCGCAGTTGCGCCCGCACAAACTTGGCAGTTGTTCGCATAAATATGTGTACAAATCTTGGTAAGGTGAAGTTACCGATTTTAAAAGGAAAGCTTACAAAACTGATGAATTGGCCAAAAATATTGTATAGTTTCTGTAGATCACATAAAGCACACGCACGTACTTTGGCTTTGCCGAAACCCATACGAAATTTTCGGCACCTAAGTTCACACTGGTACAATGTTTAGCAGACTCAACTTCACATTGCATGCAACTGTAGGCAACGACAACGACCGAAATGATAATGGGGAATGATTTGTAGATATCTGCAATATTAATTGTCTTGTCACAGACTTGCACCATGTTTGAGCATAAGTTCTGACACAAAGTCATTTGGGACAAACAACGTCCAACTTAATTGTACATTTGGCAATCAGTCGAAGTTTTAAAAGTATTGTACATACAAGCCGATTAAGTACTGGATCCATTCGAAGACTACGTTTGAAGATCAGAATGTCCAGGTTTAACATCGATACTCGTAGTCTTAAGGATCCTTGCACAAGGTGTGGAAACAATCAAGAGCTCATTACCCGTAAACATCCAAGACCATTAGTGTACTGTAAAAAACGTGTTTGCACCTGGAACGGAAAGCGATATTGGCAGAACGTACAACTCGGTTGGCTTACCGATACCTGGGGGCGGATTGATGAAAGTAAGCAACTTAAAGCTCGCATTGTACCTATCCCGGCTGTAAGTAGGGACAAACTAGTGTGCCAATATCGTAAGAAAATGAGAAGAGTACAGCGTAGCGTGGAACGTGAAAAAGCTACATCAATGCGTCATGAGACAAGAAGCAGAAGGAGCACGTTCTCTCTATAAAATCATGAAGGAGCTGACGGGTAGACATAGCTCAACTCAACATCAATATTTTCGTTGGTGATTTGATAAGTGATGTGCTTTGCTATGCTTTAACGTCGGGAAACGAAGGAATTCGATGGACGCTTGCTTATTACTCAAAACATCTTGACTACGTTGACGATGTGTGCCTTCTCTCTCACAGGATTATGGATCTCCACCAAATGACAACAAATATGAAGAACCTAATACCCAAAACGTATTAGACGCCCTATGCCCCCCCGAGGGGTTAAAGGATCTAAGTAAGTAATACCCAAAAAACTTCTGGAATGTTGTCCAAAATATTGGAAAGTAATACCATTAGCTTGAACACCAAACTTATACTATATCCATGCTATTATCAGGGTGAAGCACTTTTAAAGTGACCGTCATCATCACGAAAAGCTGCAAACGTTTCTGATTCATGTGTCGATAAAATGTTTTAAGGATTTTCTGGCAGAACCGTATCTCGAATGAACACCTTTACCAGAGAACGGGTCAGGAACCTACAGGCATTCGATGACAAAAGTGGCAGTGTGTCGGTCGTAAATACTTCGAAAAGGTGACAATTCGAATGCAATTGAATCTGCTAACCCAAGTTGAAGTGGATGAGGAGTCTCGGCAACTGGGACCCCTTTGGAGCAAATCATGTGCATTGCAGCTACAAATCAAATCATGTGCAAATGAAGGAAGTCGTCCCAACTCGAGTAAACATCCGATGAGAGGTCTAGGCAGTTCTCATTAAAAAGAAGAACAAACCCAAACGATGGAAGGTACTAAGATTTGCAACCGGAAATTCACCAACAATATACATCCATATGAGACTGGTCTGCCTGAAGTACTAGTTACCCAAGTATGCAGCATAAGCCCAGCAATACAAGAATAAATTTTAAAGGAATGACAATTGTAGTTACCTCAAATTTACGATACAACTGCAGATAGATGGATAGGAAATATGACTAATTCCAATGAATTTGAAAAAAAACAGCTTCTGCTGACGAGGAATGGACGTATTTATCAGTTATTACTTTTCTTTCTTCTTTGACAATAAATTTAAATTCTACACATAGAAAAATAATATATATATTTTTCTAAATATCTGACGTTTATTTATAAAATCACTCAAGAGAATAGACGGGGATGTTCATTTTTCAAAGGACTAGAACAAAATGGGAAATTTAAATCCCAGCGCACTCAAGTTCGGTGCGGACTATTCTACTATTCTACGTATACTACTAGTAAGAAGCTATTCATTCAGTAGTTGTTAAAACTATGATATTCTTAGATTTAGAAAGGATTCTATTCAACAATCTATTCTCTTATACAGGGATACCTCGATTTACGTCGCCTCGTTTTACGTTATTTCGATTTACGTTGTCTGGTTTTTTATTTCCCAGTTTCGATTAACGTCGTTACAATTTCGATTTACACCCTTCCTTGAAACACAATTTTCTCACGAAATTCCCCCTGTCGTCATTTATTCATTCGGAGTAAATCATTTTCAATCCACATGAACTGTATGAGTGTTGGATAATTTTATTTTCGGTTTACGTTGTCCCGGTCCCGAAAACGACGTAAATTGAGGTATTCCTGTATTATCAATTGTTGATCCATAGTCTGAAATGTGAAAATGCAAAATTTCAGCCTGCTACGTCAATATCTTCAGGTGGCACACTAGACATGAAGTTTTAAAAGCAAGAGAAAAATGGGTTACAAAAAGGTGTTAATAAAATGTGTTATAAACATTTGTATTCCAATTTTTACACTAAACATATTAAACCAATAAACATCAAATCCATAAATGCATTCATAAAAAGATTTAAGTGCACACAGAAATAGTTGATGATAGAAGTGTATCAGCTGCCTCTGACCCTTTTCTTTTTTTTTTTGTGAAAATATTAAAATTTCGTCTCAAAAATTGGTGTCTTGGTACTTATGTAACCATCTCTTGCCTTTGACCCACTAACAGATAATGCAGCATCTGTTAAAAGCGCCATGGCGTAATTGGTTAGTGTGTACGATCACTGCGCGTGAGATTCCGAGTTCGAATCCCAGAAAACACTAAAAAGTTTTTCACGGTTCCACCTCTCGCAAACGTCTGACAAATATCCGAGAGTACCTACCCATTATTACAGAAGAAAAAATTTCCTGAGCCTTAAACAGCTTCGCATCTTCGGGGCCTCTACGGCATTCTACCCATTATGCTACAGAGGTCGCAAGACCTATGCTTCGCACTAGAACTATTCAGGGAACACTAGGCAATAGCAATATAACCAAATTTCCCAGTAGGGAAACACCCCACGGCGGTGTTTTCTCAGCCCTACTATGGCTGATAGTCATTAATAAAATCTTTTCAACACTAGACAGAGAAAGAATCAAGGTAGTCGGGTATGCAGACGATATGGTGATACTAGTGTCAGGAAAGTTTTTCTCCATCATAAGGGAAATCACGGAAAATGCGCTGAGCAATGTAAGCGCTTGGGCCGCAAAGTGTGGTCTCGGTGTCAACTCGAGCAAAACTGGACTGATGCTCTTCGCCACTAAAACCAAAATACCTGATTTCGTACTTCCTCGGCTAAATGGTCAACCGCTCTCCTTATCGTCCAGTGCTAGGTATTTAGGAATTATCCTAGATCCTAAAGTTAATTGGAAGCTAAACATAGAACAACGGGTACAGACGGCATGTATAGCTTTCTATGCTTGTAGCAAAACCTTCGGGAGAAAATGGGGACTGTCAGCCAAAATTGACCTGATGAATGTACACAGTCGTAGTACGACCAATTCTTGTCGTCAGATCAAAACACACACCAATATAACGCCAATGCAAAGATCGCTATTTTATTGATAGCCAAGCAGCCATCAAAGCCATTGCATCAGTTACTACATCCTCCAAGCTGATGCTTGAATGCCAAAATGGGCTAGCTTCGCTAGATAGCCAACTCACCCTAATTTGGGTTCCAGGGCACAGTAACGTTTATGGAAACGAACTTGCTGATGAACTAGCTAGGCAAGCTCAGTCCTCCACAGCTCTCTTGCGGAATCAGTTCAGATTCCGCTTGGAGCAGAAAATTCAAAAAAGCAAAATTCCTTGCCCAAGCCAACCTCAGATGGACTAGGCTAACAAACTGCGTCATATCTAGAAAGATATGGCCAAACTACAACAAATCAAAAACAACCGACTTCTTAAACAGAACGCGTAGGGACATCGCCAGAATAACAGCAACCACCACTGGTCACTGGCCTATAACCCGGTGTCTCCACGTCCACGAGCAATATTTCATAGAATGCAAAATAGCATTCTATGAAAATTGCTCGTGGAGACCACAAATAGTATTCTGTGAAATTTTTTTTTCTATATATTGCTCAGCTCATAGCATGCTATGAATAGTATTCTATGGGCTGTCATTTTAGTATCATTTTGACATTTTAGTAGCATTATGACATTTGCACGACTGAAATAGTAAGCTATTAAATGCCCACCCTAAATTTGACGGCATACTATCTTTCTTTCTTTCTATGAAAAGTGACAGATGGCAAGCTATGAAATATTGCTCGTGGAGACACGGCCTTAGGAAAACCCTTTTTCGATTCCTTTGAGGAGTCTCAGAGAGAAACCTTAAAGATTTAATAATTTTTTTAAACTCCACAGGCTGCATCTAGAGACTCGCCACCAACAAACCTTTTATATCTAGGATCCACGAGTTTTGTGGTATCAAAACAGCACCTAGTGCTAATTGGGTTCTTCTCTTTTCTTAGAAGAACCACCACACCTACCTACCTACCTGCAGATTTTTTAAATAATATTTTTCATGTATTTTGTACTGAACGCATACTTTGGTGAAGTTAATTTATTTGTTTAATTTACTTTTTATTTTTATTTTTACCATTGATTTTTTTCATAGTAAACACTGCAATGCTTGATTTAAATGTAATCAGTAGTGACAACTCATCAAAAGTAATACTCGAAGTAAATTACGTCGAGAGCGTCAATAAGAACGCCAAGATTTGCAATGTGTAGGTGGTAAAAAACCTTTATCCTAAGGTTATTTTGACGGCCGTAAAGATAAGACTTTAGTCCTGAGTGAGAATAAAAATACGTCACATCGGACGACTATCACGAAGAGACATATGTACGTATATCTCATTGATATCCGAGCCAGATTTTGAGTTCGTATATCGGATATCGCTCAATGGAGGAAAAAGTTACCGAATTACCAATAACAATGAAATGCAAAGGCGAGAATGATATGCCCCGCTGGAGTAGCCGAAGAATTCCCAATCAAAGTTGGGGTGCACCAGGGAAGTGTCTTAAGTCCTTTGCTCTTTATTACAGTTCTTGACTATCTGAAGGTCAAGTGACTGACCCCAAGGTACATCAATCATTATTTGCTGACAGTAGAGCCATCATAATTGAGGATCCTACCTCCCCGCAACGAGCACTTGATGTTTGGGTGGACGTTTTGGAGGGAAATGGGTATCGCATTAGTTCAAAATAGACAGAGTACTTGTGCTGCCCATTCTCTGATCCAATCAGACCTATTCCAGACATACGGTTTACAATGTTGGACAATATACAAAAAGTATGAAAGTAAATTAACGGCAGTTGTCGCATGACACCAGGAGTGACAAAGCTTGATCGAATAAGAAGTTCGAAGATCCGTGGAAGCTTTCAAGGAAACCATCTTACGAAAAATTAGGTGCGACCGGCTCAGCTGGTATTACCACGTTCAAAGAAGAGATCATTTGAAACATATAAGGAGAGGCATGGCCTATAAACGCCTGGAGCACACAAATGTGACGAAATCGGCATTTCATTGGCCGCAATAAGCGAGTGATCCAAAAACGGGAGGCCTGCCGATATCTTTTGAGGTCAAATACGAGTAGGCACACCCCACAGGTGGATCAGTAGAAATGCGATAAATTGGAAGGGGTAATGATCCCTTGTTTTCGGATCATAACCTCGCCGAAATCGGAAGAAGAAGAAAAAGAAGAAGAAGAAGAAGAAGAACAAGAAGAAGAAGAAGAAGAATGAAATGCTATGACACATAAATTACCCTTAGGAGATAGTTTGCTGTATTTTCAGGAGCTCCCTTGCCACGCTCAGGGAGTAAAACGATGTGTGGCTTATAAAAAAATAAATAAATATTTGGCGCAATAGGGGCCTAAAAATTTAAGTGCCAGGGCCTAGCTTCTCGCAACCACTTATGTTGTGTGCGTTATATTTTCCACACGAATCGAAGGGACCTACAGTTAAGTGCCGTATCCGAAGGGCAATTTGTTTTAAGAAGCTTTTTCGAGACCAAAGTACATATAAGGTTTTCACAGGCATTAGATTGTGTGCGCTAAGAGTTTGTAGGATCAGCGCTATTATCTCTGCATCCGCCAAAATTGGTGTTTATCAGTAGTTCTAGAGATTCGACTGTTGACTTAGTCCATTCCTCATCCATCTTTCTAAGAAATGATGGATTGGAGTGTTCTTTCGATAGTATTTTACTAAGTCTTGCAAAGTCCTTAAGGGTCTCAATGGATTGGCAGTAATCTATCAATGACCGTCTTTTAGCCACTCTGACAGGTTGTTTATGTATTCTATGGCAGTCTTTATAAGGTTGCCAGTATTTACAGCTATGGCAGAGATTGAAGATCGCTCTCTTCAAGTTT
Organism: Brachypalpus laphriformis; assembly: GCA_945910035.1. NCBI lineage: Eukaryota > Metazoa > Arthropoda > Insecta > Diptera > Syrphidae > Brachypalpus > Brachypalpus laphriformis. The sequence goes on along the minus strand of OX246753.1, from coordinate 12,077,626 downwards.
CTAAGATATGAAAGCTCCTCGTTCCGCCAAGGTGGGAATGTTTTCTTGCTATATTTGACTGGACACAAGACTTTATTCGCCGTATTAAATTTTTTTTTTTTTTTTATAATTTGCGCGCACTCAAATGGTTATGAATACCTTTAACATGTTTACACACAGTGCGGGCGTTGGAAGGATGGATAGAGAGAGAGTGAAAGATTTTGGTGTAGTGGTTTTTGAAGCTCAGTTGTTTATGCTTCACAGATTCTCCGGGAGTGGCGTCCAGATAACTGGGGAGATTTTTGTTATTTATTTGTCTTTGCTTCTGACTCACAGTACTTTTTTCCCGATAACAAATGTCAAGGGCAAATCATCATTAACAGAGCGAACAATTTTTCTAGCCACATGACCAAGCTGCTGCCAGTGTTATGCCTTCGCAGTAGTGTTCACCCGCTTTCGCAATTGATGGGACTGACTTTATATATTTCCTGAGAAATAAATAAATGCTTGCTGACATCAGGATTTGAACCATGAACCATTAGCGTGGCAATTGACGACGTTACCACTACACCATTGCCACCCCCAATGGTTTTTCGAAAGTCTCTTCTTTGTTGTCTCTTATGGAGATGACAGAGCAGTTCAACATTCACCTTTGCTGGGTGCCAGGCCATAGAGACATTCCAGGTAACTGCAGGGCTGACGACCTCGCCAGACAGGGTACCACTCTAAGGATTTTGCCTGAAAGGCAAGCACTGGGTATGCCCCTCGCGACATGTAAGTATCTACTAAAGCTGAACGCTATTAGCAAGACCAACCTCAGATGGGAAAACAGCTCAACGTGTCACATTTCGAGACAGATCTGGCCTAAGCTGGATCGAAGCGTACACAAATCAGCTGCGCTGTCGGTGTTCTTACTGGACACTGTCTTATAGACCAACACGCCAGAAGACTTGGTTTCTTCTCCAACGACTTCTGCAGGAGCTGTAGGGACGAGGAGGAGAAGGAAACCATCCTTCACCTCCTATGCACATGTCCGGCCCTGTAGCATAAAAGAATGCTCCATCTAGGGTCCCCCTTCCTTGACGACCTCTGCGATCTGGCGTCCCTGGACGTCATGAGCATCCATCGCTTTGTCAAAAGCTCCGGTTGGTTTTGTTAGCCCTGAGTGGCCTAATGGGTTGATCCATGGTATCACAAAGGAACTTCACTGGTCTAAGTGTGTCTGCACTCTCGTGTAGACAGGCAACCTAACCTAACCTAACCTAACCTTCTTTGTTGTCGAGTTCTGTAATTGAGGTTATTTTTCGTTTGGGGTTTTTACGGAGCTTTGGACTTATGACTTGACCAAACTTGGCCCAGTCGATTCTTTTGAGGTTTCTAAAAAGTTTAGGAGTCTACATCGAAGAGGATCCAGTCATGGTCTGAGAAAGATTTCAGATTCAATACTCTCTCAAATTTCAAAAATCTGCAAATGACATTAAATATTTTGTCAGCCCTGCATTTGCTTCTACGACTGCTTGTAGTCCTCTAGACATCAAAAGAACGAAATTTTGAATAACAACCGGCGTTATTTCGGACCAAGCCTTCGTTAAAGGGCTCTTTAGAGAACTCTTTGTTGCAGATTTACGGATTCCGCTTTCATCTCAAATGTACTAGCTAGCGTTAAGATCTGGTTATTGGGGGGTGGATGGGTGAATGGAGCTGTTTAGGCACACAGTTCAGGAGCCATCCCTAAACTGTTCTTGCTGTATGTATATTATCTTGGTGTAGAGCCCAATTGTTTCCTAAGCCTAGACATTCGGCAGACGTATGCAAATTATTACGCAATATGTCCAAATCATAAAGATGAACCATAATGCCATAAATAAAAACTAATTTACCTACTACCAATTCCGCCATTGCTCCCAAGCCACGACATTGCCTATCCATGTTTCACTGTTGACACAACATTTTGCAAAGCCTTTTCTTAGCCATCTGATCTAAAAATATTGTACTTACTTTCGTCCGTAAATAGTACCGTTCTTCAAAACTTGTCACTTTCAGAAATACAGCGTTTAACAAACTTAATGCTTTTGTTCGTTTGTTCGCTGATCTTGCTGACAAGGGGCTTTTTTCTGGGAACTCTTCCATGTAATCCTTCGGGTCTTAAGACTCTTTGAACTTTAAACCGTTTCAGGTTGTACTTCTTTGTTGGACGTATTTCTGACGTCTTGGGTCCAATTTTGGAGTGCTTATTTTAGGATAGGCTATTTCTCCACAAAATATGGACCGAACATCGCAGACATTTAATTTCGCCCAGAACGAATTTTATTTAAGACAACTTTAGTTCTCTTATCTTGGCTCAACAATGAAACTTTGAATTTCCAGGCGAATTTCTTCCCATTTTGAGAATCCGTTTTTTTATTAAAAAAGGGTGATGAAATGATGTCTTGTTGAGAGAAATTTAAACATTTATTTTCCATTTAATTACATAATGTTTAAGTATTACATTTACAAGGTACGTTAAGACTACTAATCCTACATGATTCAACTACAACACAAACGACGACAAAGGCAGCTCACTTAATTTCACGTGGATCATCACGTTGGTATTTGGCAAACTGTAGGAATATCTCCTCTAATGTAGTCTGGCTTATCGAATAATCCTCAATATTTAAGGCTGCCTTATTTCTCTCCATGAGACCGAAAATTTTGGACCACAAAATACTAGTAAGCGGAATGTAAAATGTGAGAATTCCTTGGAATTGTTCTCTGCAAAAAAAGTAATCTTGCTATATTGTACAGGAGGGAATCTCAAAGACTTCGTTTACTGCAAATAAGCTTCAGGGAATTCCTTCGCAATGAAGGCCTTGACGTTTTCAATAGGTACCGCCATAAATCGCATAGGCTCAAACTTTTCTTCTCGAGAAGCCCTGTAAAAATATAAGGTCGCTTTAAAAAGTAATTCTAATTCTGAAAGTGATGCTATTTTCAAATTAACTTGGCTATGAAAGTTCTTGTTATATTGGGATCCTTCTTCATTTTAAGCTTAAGTATTAGACCCTTTGTGAATTTATTTTTTAAATGCTGGGTAGAGCCTATGCACTTAAACTCTCCATTTACCATGATAGCTAAACGAGTGCATAATGCCTCACATTCTTCCATACTGTGCGAGGTAAGAACTATAGACTTCCCGGCATCCCGAATTCTGCAAATCATATTCCACAGTTGCCGACGGGCTCCTACATCCATTCCGGTAGTCGGTTCATCAAGGTATATCACCGATGGGCTGCCTAATACCGCTATTGCCGTGCTGAGCTTTCGTTTATTTCCCCCACTATATGCGTGAACCTGCTTATTGTAGTGATTCATGAGACCGAGGGCCCTTGCAAGTTTCGTAGATATGGATGCTATCCTACTGTCTGGAATGCCACGAAGAAGGCTATATATTTTCAACATTTCACGTCCTGTAAATTCGTCGAATAAAGCATCAAACTGGGGACAGTAGCCAATCTCTTGGTACACCTGATTCATGTTTCTTTTTAAACTCAAACCCTTGCAATAGGCTTCTCCCGCGGAAATTTTCTCATCGCCAGTCATCATTTTGAAGGTTGTCGTCTTACCAGCACCATTCACACCAAGTAATCCAAAACATTCAGAGCTTTAAATATAGAAAAATTCACCACTCTGCACATTATATGAAGACTGAACTCACTGTCTGACGACTAGAGAAATCTGATTAACAGCAACAAATCGTCCATAGTACTTAGTAACACTATCGAGGACCAAGTTCTTTTCAGTGATCTCCGACGGTGTCATATTTTTCACTCTTTCTTTCTCTTCTTCCACATCTTTATCAAAGTACCCATCCTCTGGCGGTGGTGGCGGCGTTCTGTTCCGAAATATATCAATACCAAGGCAGTATAATAAATATAAAGACCTACATCGCCTTCTGTTTGATTTGGTCCCAAAGCCCGTCCATGGCCCGATATTCCCTAAGAATGAGTATGAAGATGCACAAAATACTTGCTACAGAAAGAGAGGTCACCTCCCGAAGCACTCCTAGTTTGTTCCATGAAAATCTCGATTTGATATCTAAAAAGTTAAAATGTAGTAATCGTAGAATCGACCGTGTTACCATGACTTCTTACCGCAACACCTTGGATAAGCCGAGCAGATTAGCGATTCCGGCACTTGTTCCCTCAGAGTTGCACAAACTCTTCTAACTTGACCATTCGCGTAGAGCTTATACAATCCCGTTGCCAGTGCGAAATGAGGAAAGACTATAAAGATTTCTTCAAGCTTATCTGCTTTGTCTTCGGTTTTTAGCACTGGGAATCTCATAACGAAGATGATAATGAATAAAGCATTGCCTTAGAGTTAACAGATGAATGAGGATTATAAGTTTGGAAACGAAATAAACTATATTAAGGTACTCACCCCAAAAAATGTTGATAATCGCCAGTCTAGCGTAACCCATGGATGGTTCTGGAAAAAACCTTTCCATTATATAGGTAAGTGGTAGCACTGCGAAATTGAATAGCATTAACATGATCATAATTCCACCTGTAAAAATGGAACACATTCATATAAAGAATTATTTGGGGACACAAAAATAGAAGTTCTGAATATTCATAACCGATCATAAGACGATCCTCGAACGTTTACTTTGATTTATGAATAGGGATCTTAAAATTAATTCTTAATATTTAAAATCCAGAACAGGAGTTTTGTTGCGACTTCAGCACATGTTTAGTCGGTTCGGAATGGCTCTACATGAGGCAAATTAGACTACAAATAGGTTCAGTGTTCACACTGCCAATTAATAAAACCGTTTATTTTTCAACTTCGCTATCTCATAAAAAACGCTGAAGAGGCATTGACTTAGTGTAGCCCTTATTAAACTGGGAGTGCAGTGCCCATACATATGGTACCATACTCAGGCCCTGAACATACACCGAGACCTGTAAGATCTAGTACGGTTGACTATATTCATAGGAAGGAGATTAGTTCCCAACATCCTCGTTATCTCTGCAAATCCTACAGAAGTTAGGAGATGGTTTCTTTTATAAGTTTGCTAAATTTTTAAGATTTTTACTAGGGTTTATACGCTTCTGTCTGTGAGTTTCAGTTTCAATATTCGTTGCAATACATGTCACAGTACGCGAACTTCTTCTTTTTCCTTTTCAGCGAGGTTATGATCCGAAAATAAGGGATCACAACCATCCCACTTCACCGAATTTCTACTGTGGCCACCGCCACCCCACCGCCTGTGGGGTTCGCTATTTGACCTCAGAAAATATCGGCAGGCCTGCCGATTTCGGATCACTCGGTTACGGCCAATGAAATGTCGATGTCGTCGCATTTGTGTGATCCAGGCGTTTATAGGCCTGCCTTTCCTACATAGCAATGTCTTTGGAACGTGCATTGATATTGCCTTTTTAACAGGGTTCAAATGACCTCTTCTTTGAACGTGGCAATACCAGCTGAGCCGGTCGTGCTCTCTTTTTTGTACGATGGTTTCCTTAATGTGAAAGCTTCCACGGATCTTCGAACTTCTTATTCAATCAAGCTTTGTCACTCCTTCTGTCATGCGAAGCATCTTCATCTCAGCTGCCGTTAATTTACTCTCATACGTTTTATACATCGTCCAATATTGTGAACCGCATGTGAGCGCTGGACGCACAACTGCGGTGTAGAGCCTTCCTTTCAATTTAGGTGGCATTTTTCTGTCACAGAAGATAGCGGAATTTTCTCGCCACTTCATCCACCCTACGCTTACACGATGATTGATGTCGTCATCACAAGTTGCTTTGCTATTGATCATAGATCCCAGATATTTGAACTTTTCGCACTTGGGAAGCGCTGTTCCATTCAAATAAATGTCTGGAATAGGCCTGAGTGGATCAGAGAACGGGCAGCATAAGTACTCTGTCTTTTTTGAACTAATGCGATACCCAATTCCCTCCAAAACGTCCACCCACACATCAAGTGCTCGTTGCAGGGATGTAGGATCCTCACTTATGATGGCTCCATCGTCAGCAAAGAATAACTGATGTACCTTGGGGTCCATCACTTTACCTTCAAGCAGATAATCAAGGACTGTAATAAAGAGCAAAGGACTTAAAACGCTTCCCTGGTGCACCCCGACTTTGATTCGGAACTCTTCGGTTACTCCAGCGGGGCATCTTACTTTTGTCTTTGCTCCTTCGTACATGTCCATAATCATCTGTACATAGGTTTCTGGAACCCCTCGATGTCTTAGCGCCACCCATATCAGATCTCGTGGTTGTCTGTCGAATGCCTTTTCAAAGTCAACCAATACAATATGCAAATCCCTTAAGGAATCACGATGTTTTTCCATTATGATCCTTATACTTTGGATTGCATCTGTGGTTGATTTACCCGAGACAAACCCGCACTGATCATCAGATAGCCGTATTATTTTTCGCAGTCGGCCACCTAATACCCGCTCAACGATTTTCATGGTGTGTGACATCAGCTTGATCGAACGGTAGTTATCACAGTTTCGCGTATCACCCTTCCCTTTGTATACAGGGAGAAGGTAACTTTCCCTCCATTCATTCGGCATTGGATCACCTCTCACGAATTTGGAGATGAGAATTCTGAGCCATCTGAACCCGATGTCTCCCATCTTTTTCCAGAACTCAGAGGGTATTTCGTCTGGCCCAATCGCTTTTCGTTTTTTGGAGTATTTGACCGCCTCACTAACTTCTTTGACTGTAATGTCGGGTATTTCTTCACAGTTAGGGGTGGCTCTTGGAAAGTATAGCCGGGGAAACTGTTCATTCAAAAGCTCTTCACAATACTGCCGCCACCTCTGCAGAATTTTGTCGTCATCCACAAGAAGCTGGCCATGAGCATTGCTAATGAACTTTGGCGAACGAATCTCCTGAGCATTCTTCCTTCTTTGGGCGGCTATTTTGAAGATAGTGGCACTCTTGTTCATATTGTGTCTTCGCAGCTCCTGGATAGCCTGGTTTGCATCAGCAACCGGGGAAAATATTTTATCCAGCTCCCGATACAGGCCCTCCGTACTCTCTGCTTGAAGCTGAGCGCACTTCTTCTTCGCTTTTTTCTTGCAGCATCTGTATTCCATTTCGAGGCGAGCTTTTTCGTCACTATTATTAGAGGGGCACTTTGACCAAGCTTTGAAAGCCGCTTTCTTCTCATTTATCACCTTCTTAGCTTCATCACTCCACCACCATGTTTCTTTGGCGTGTTGATGGTGGCCTTTTGAAGCTCCTAGCAGTAATTTGGCCTTCTTTAAGCAAGTTCGCTGTAGGGAATCCCACATATTTTGTGCTCTGCACTCTTCATCCTCAGCTCCGTTGATGGTGTGAGAGAGGTAATTTTTCATTACGAAAACAAAAGCATCGCCTTTTTCTTTGTCCAGATTGTACCACTTGATTTTCTCAGAGACCCCTGTTTGTTTGCTTTTCTTTGGTGTTTTCATAAAAATTTCTGTTAGCAGGAGACGGTGTTGACGAGCGATTGCCTCTCCCAGGATCACTTTGCAATCTTTTACCCGAGGCTTCATGAAACTGGCTACCAAATGGTAGTCAATCTGAGTTTCATCTCCACCACTGCTGTAAGTGATCAGGTGTCGGCTTTATTTGATAAACATGGTATTTAACACGATAAGACCGTGTGATTTGCACATGCTTAGGATGTCTTCACCAGGAAGGTTCCTGGTGCCATATCCTAGTCCTCCATGGCAGTCTTCATAGTCTTCGTTTGATTTCCCGACATGTCCATTCAAATCTCCTCAACAAACAGAAATTCTTCCTTTGGGATGTTCTTAAGGAGATTGTGGAAATCTAGCCAAAATGCATCCTTATCTATCTGATTGCACCCATTGTGGGGAGCATATGCACTGACAATATTCCACACCTCTCCTTGTATTACTAGTTTGAGAGACATCAAACGGTCGCTGGACTTCGAAATGCTCAAGACGTTTCCAAGTAGCTCTGCCGCAAGGATGATACCGATTCCGTTCCTAGCCTTTTCCGTTCCGTAGTAGAACATCTTGTAATCTTTTGTCCTAACGTCCAAGAAACGCGTCCGATTCCCGGTGTTTTTCCATTTCGTCTCTTGGACACACAAGATGTCCACCCGCCTTCTATTCATCATCTCTTCCAGTTCGTAACTTCGACCGGTCATGCTTCCAACGTTCCAACTCGCGACCCTTAAATTGCGTCCAAACTGTTTCATTATGTTGCTAGCCCCCGGAATCCGTATAGCTCTGACCCGAACATTTCTGCTCGGTCCAGGATCAGTACCATGCACAGCAGTGGTAGTGCCTGGCGGGGTAGTGCCTTTCCTTTTTGCAAGTATTATCATAATGATACAGTTTTGCAATACAATTTTTGCACCATATTGCGATGGTGTTTGTTGTTTGACACGTGCATGCTCCTGTTTTAGTATTGTCTGATCTTTCTTTTATGACACCGGTGATCTCCAGTCGTGTCAACCCACGGACTCGCATGCACACTTGTGGGAGGGTTTTTATGGTAGTATATGTGTCGCTAGGCTCACTTGGGTGTTATATTGCCTAGATCTGATTTGTCCCCTTAGTCGCCTTTTACGACAAGCGCTAGTTGTTGGGGGGCGCTGCAGTGATATTCTTAACCCGTCCCTGCACGGGGCTTGGGAACCACTGATCCATTCAAATAAATGTCTGGAATAGGTCTTAGTGGATCAGAGAACGGACAGCACAAGTACTCTGTCTTTTTTGAACTAATCCGATACCCATTTCCCTCCAAAACGTCCACCCACACATCAAGTCCTCGTTGCAGGGATGTTGGATCCTTACTTATGATGGCTCCATCGTCAGCAAAGAATAACTGATGTACAATACCTTGCAGCCCGTCACTTTACCTTCAAGCAGATCACAGTGCGCGAGCCAATGGAAAAAAAATAAGTTGTATTTTGATTTGTGTTTTTGATTGTGGAAAAATAAACTGGGAACATTTCATTGTGGAATAAATAATAACTCTAGCTAAAATAAAGAGGATAGAGAAAAAATGAAGTGCTATGTGGTTGGCTGTGATTCACAATACAGATTGTGTTGCAACCAAATTCAATATCGTAATATTGTAACTGTAGGAAACAAGAAAATATTGGCAGTGACATCTATGGCAACGAATATTGAAACTATTTAAATGCTAACAGTTTTTTACAGCCAGTACAATTGAACAAACACAGATGGCGCAAGTTTCTATGGCGGATATTTTGTTTTTGTTTAATACCGCACTGAAACAAGCGAGCTTTATATGTTGGAACATGCATGAAGTTAGGCACTATCAGTCCATATATAATACGTCAATTATTCAAAGTATTTACGTATGTGTGTATTTCCTATAAATAACTGCAAACAATTTTACGACTATTGCGTTTTATGAACACATCCGCCTCAGCTAAGTTTAAGAAAAAAAACACGACAAACATTTTAGGCAAAGGAAAAAGGATCTATCGCTCAGCGATAAATTATGGAAAAAAAAATTGTTCAGTGTCTTTTGTGTTTCATTAAATTCCAGCGATATTCACCGTATTCTAGCAAATTTTATCGCTCGACACTACAGAAAAAAATACGGAAGTCTCCTCACTCCATACCATAAACGAAAAAGATCCTTCTTACCTAATTCCTCAAATGTAGTGTATCCTTCCTCTTGAGCACAGAGTAACGTTATAATTATAACCACTGCGGTAATTGTTAATGTTAAAGTATCCCACAATAAATGTGACAGCCAAAAGGTTAAAATTCTAACACCACTAACAAATTGCAAAAGTTTTGCTCTACTTTGACGCTCCTTAATCAGGAACATAACGTATATGGCACTAACAAAGCACAAGCAGAAGCACAAATTTGATGCAATTCGAGTTCCCACGTTCTGACCACGATCCAACATTTCGAACAACGTGTTTCGCGAGTATGGCAGAGGATAATTCGTTACACTAATGCTCGCTTTGGGTCCAATAAGAGCTCTAAATAAGAAAAAAAAAAAAAAACAATTATATCGATAAACATTTTAAAAATGATTCTTAGACCTTACCGAGCCATTGCATTTTGTATCAAATTCACAGTCACCGGTGCCGAATGGAGGGGCTTGTTATTCAGCCACGCTATAATCACTCCTTCATTCACTGTTGCTGCGGCAATGTATTTTGAATTGATGGTAGTTTGAATTGACTTTCCAAGCTCCAGAATGTAATCAATGAAATTTGTATTTCCCGTTGCCTTTAGTTTATGGCTAGATCCAAGGGATTTCACAATTTCTCTGTAATTTTTGGCTATATTCGCCTCCAGCGATCCGTCCTTCAAGTTTGAACTGGTTTCCAGAACAGTTACTGTTGTCGGAAACTGAAGCAGATCCAACAGCAATGGTTTCAGTGGGATAAAGTAAGTTCTTCCAAAAACAAATGTCATCACAATGAATACAATTGGTATTGAATTCTGAATTGCAAACATCCACATGTGACGAATTGTGTAAAGATATTTTTTCAAAATCATAGACCGCCATTGACTGACCATCAGATTGGTGCCACGAAGAAAACTCCGGTCTACAGAAAACATGGTCTCAGCTGAAAAATAATAAAATAATCAACATCATTCTGATCGAATATAAGTTAAAAGCTTGTTTTTACTCACAACTTATTGATTTCCCATCTTCTGATCCAAATCCGCCGCTACTCATGGTAGGCTTTTCTGCAGATCCTCCTGCTTCTCCCTCTGGTATCTCAGCCCCCACTTTCAAAAACACCTCTTCAAGGGATGTTATAGAGACGCCATAACCGTTGAGTTTTAAATCTTCAGATTGTGATTCTAAATCTTGGAACATCTCTTCGAACTCAGAAGAGTATACGTCTGCCAGACGGTAGGAAAGTTCAGCACCAATCTCAGCGTCAGGTTCAATATTTGGTATATATTTTCTTAGAAGACTAGTAACTTGACTGCTATCGCAGTCGTCCTTCTTTACACAAATCTACAAATATGAATTGCAATATTATTTTTCTCCTTTAGCCTTAACTTCAAGAATGTTAATACAAATTAATTGGGCTGTTCCTATTTCTTATTTTTCTATTAATATTGACTTAAGAGTCTTACTCTTTTAATGCAATTGCACAACGTAATTTGAAAATGGAAATATAAAAAAGGAGTAGTGGAGTGGTTTGAAACTCGGGTGATATTAGGTTTCAGTAAATGCTTATTCTATGGCTGGTGTCCGTAATAGTCAGGAAGTTGCTGTGATTTTTGCATTCAGCTCTGATTTCTAATACATATTTCGAGTGGTTTGTTGGTTGAGGGCCAGGTCCACCCCGGACCGTAGCGCCATCTAAGTAAATAAGTAAGTATTTCGAGTACATGTTGAGTTAAACTACATGATATACGATGGCATCACTGTGGGTACTTAAACCCATAACCTACCGTCCAACAACCGAACACATAACCACTTCACCATAACACCAACCTACTTCATTTCATTTCATTCATTTACTTATTCAACATCTTTTACAATAAACCCGAATAAGAAATGCTTTGTGTCACGAAGTTTTCTCATGTCTAGAAGTAAGGAGTTCAGAGTTTGTGCGTATGAACCTCGGTTGTATGATTACAAAGGAATGATTAGATATTGACAATTAAATTTTCTCATACAGATAACACTGTTTGGTAATTAGCATTACTAGAAGAACCGAAGAACCACGAAGGAAATTCAGTTGGCTTTCTATACCGACGCACAGTGGTCGATTTAGTACAACACTAGCTGGTCATAAGTGAACAAAATAATGTTGTTACTATTAAAAAAAATACCGGTAGGCTTAAAGTCAAACATCCAAATAACGAGAAAAAACAAAAAAAATTTTTTTAATTCCGTTACTTTATCAATGGGAAGCATCTCGATGCAATGCATAAAACTTTGCTCACTCTCGATTTTGCCTTTCACGCGTTAGCAGGTATTTATAAAGTGTTATAGTGAAATAATAGTGAGATAATTATTTGAAGTAAATATGTCAGAGTATGCTGTTGGTTAATATTTTTACATTCAGAGTATTTTTATTAAAAAATAAGTAAGGGTCTGTCACTATGAACTAAATGTGGCGGTACATTTTTTTTGTAGTGATGAGCTAACTTTTTTTTATTTCTTGGTCCATAAAAAAAAAGTGCGATAAAGTGACATCGTGAAACTTTTTTTATTTGAAGATTGGATTATTACCTTTAAAATAATGCTTAATTAAAGTGCCGAAACTCAGCGCAACATTCTTTTTTCTTCTCCTACAGGTATCAATCCGCCCTTTTCAGGGCGACCATTCACTTTACGTCAAGAAGTTTTTTTGTTCATTCCGAGTGAAAATCTTTTTAAGTCATCAGTAACGATTTGTGCAAGTGCTGTTTTGCAATACGTGATGTCAAAAAAGTCAATAACCGTTCTTGATGAAGCTGCTCATAAAAAATGTCTCGACTACAGTAAAACTTTTGTATCACACCTTTTCAAAAAGTATAAAGAAAGAAAAATCTCACCAGAACGATTTTTAAAAGCTCAAAAATGTTGGCTTCAAAAAGAGTTCCTAATTCCATTGCCTGAAATTCATGTGCCAACAACTTCTAGACAAGGAAGACCGGAAAAGGAATTCCAGGAATGTGGAAACAGAGCTAAAAAACGAAAAATTCGAAACCTTATGGAAAGATCGGCCGAAGAATTATCATTTGCTGTTGAGTCTAAGCTTAGAATAGAAGGAAAGCGTTCTAAAGCCGAAGTCGTAAAAAGGGTTGTCGAGTATTTTTCTAAACACTTAAAGAGCTTAAGAAACCCGAAACTCCGAATATGATCAAGCCATATACAGCTGAAGAAGCCCTAGCCCTTATAACCGATTTGAAACTGACAAAACATCAATATAAGCAACTTCAAAAAAGCGCAAAAGAAAGAAATGTTAATATTTACCCAGCCTACGATGCTATTTTAGAAGTAAAACGAAAGTGTTATCCAACAAGTATTGTAATTTTTTGACTATAAGTTAAACTACAGCCATTGTTGGACTTGACACTACAACGTTTGTCTGCTGCACACCTTGAAACTTTTGAAAACCAGTTAGAAAACAGTGATACTTTAGTATGTTCGTGGAAATGGGGCTCTGATGGTAGTGGAGTACGCGAGTAGCGTTATAAGCAAAACTTTTTGGTAAATCCTGAGGCAAGTGATACTGATATTGTGCTAACATGCAGTAGATTTTCCAAAACAAGGTGGAGGAAATACCAATGACGGCAACACGGCCCGAACATTTTTTAAGGATCCAGCAAAAACTGCTGAAATAATAGGCTTAGACCCGAAACTGGTGGAACGTTTTTCAATTGTTTTAAAGACATTAACTTCAGGTCTGAAAATTGATAGCAATAAATTTCGTACTTACTGTTTGGACACAGCAAAATTATTTGTTTCCAAATACAATTGGTACAAAATGCCTGGAAGTGTCCACAAAATTCTGTTGCACGGTGCTGACATCATTGAAAGTTTTCCGATCCCTATCGGACAGCTTTCGGAAGATGTCTTAGAAGCCCGTCAAAAAGATAACAAAATTTTTCGAAGCGCGTTTTCAAGAAAGATATCCCGAATCGCAACAAATACTGATGTGCTCCATGCCATGTTGATATCTTCTGATCCAAAGATAAGCGAATTCCGACATCTACCAACCCGACAACACAAGATACTACCCCCTGAAGTCATGGAAATGATTTTAAATTGATTTATAAAACACATTTCCAATCAAACATAATAAAAAAATTAAATTTGAATTAAGTCCAGCTAATGACCCTAAATCGACCACTGTGCGACGGTTCTAAGATGGACGTTGGCACGGGAGCCGGAGTTTATTGTAAAGCCAAATAAACCACTCCTTTAGAATAAACGACGACTGCAGCGTCTTTCAGGCCGAGGTCACAGCCATCATACAGGCTGCTGAAATTATACGCGAGAGTTATAACGTTAGTAAGACGATCACTGTCCATATAGACAGCCAGGCAGCCGTTAAGGCTCTGGACTCTACTGTAATTAGGCTGAGGCTTGTGAGAAGCTGCAAATCACTCTTAAACGAGATATCTAGAGCCAATGCGGTGACCCTCTGCTGGGTATCAGGGCAAATGGATATCGAAGGTAACGAAAGCGCTGACGAGCTTGCTAGGAAGGGGTCGGCGTTTTGACAGCTCACGCGTGGTTCGTGACATGTGTACAATTTTTAATTTTACTATCGAAATTCGTGCTCTGTGAAAAATGTTTTTCGCGCACTTCGACCATTTTACGATCATCATAATCGACCTACTGAGCGAGTAATTCAAGCCATAGTGACCAAATTTCGCACCAATTTCACGCTATTGGATATCAAGCCACCTACCCATATGCCCAGAGTGCCTACAGAGGAAGATATGGTATTGCTGCTGTATCCGCCAGTGTTAATGAAGATCTGATTTATCCATTCGTCGCCGTTCGCAGCAATTGGGATTGTGTTACTCGACTACGTTCCAATTTTAATTTTTTTTTTTTTTCAAAATGCACGAGGTCAATTTGGTCGACATGTGGTTCCAGCAAAACAGCGCTCCATACCGCACAGCACGCGAATCGATGGACCAATTGAGAAATGAGTTCGGTGAGCAAATCATATCTCGTTTAGGACTAGCCTGGGAATAGTGCATTGTTCAATGCACTATAACATACATTAAATATTAATGTATGTTTAATGTTGTTCTCCTAATTATTCACTTTCCAAAATCCTATAACAGTATTTTTCCTAATGCTATACAGAATTCCATTATGCAATAATAAAGCTGATATTTATCAGGAAATGCTGTCATGAAAACTATGTATGTAAAAATAATAATTTTTATTTAACAGATCTGCGGGCCGTCAGAACATTTCTGGGTCAAAACCCTACTAAAAACGAATACTTACTTACTTACTTCGGTGGCGCTATAGTCCGGGGTGGACCTGGGCCTCAACCAACAAACCCCTCCAGCCAGCACCGTTGCGAGCCAGCTGCCTCCAAATACGCACGCCACGTTGGATGAGGTCTCCCTCCGCTTATTTGCGCCACCTACCACGAGGTCGTCCTCTACTGCGCCGTCCACCTGGGAGGGATTCGAAGACTTTCTTGGCGGGAACGTTGGGCTCCATCCGCTCTAAATGATCCAGCCATCTTAGTCGCTGTATGTGAACTCTTCTGGCTAAGTCAAGGTCCTTATATAGACCGTATAGTTCGGCATTATACGTTCGGCGTATAGTTCGGCATTATCGCTCGAAGAACTTTCCTCTCAAAATAACCAAGGGCGTCCTCATCCAGTTTTATCAAAGCCCATGCCTCTGCGCCATACAACAGGACTGGGATGATTAGTGTCTTATAAAAAGTTACCTTAGTAGTTCGAGATAGGGCTTCGCTACTCAATTGCCGTCTTAGCCCATAAAAACAATTTTGGGCAAGAGTAATTGTTCGTGTGATCTCCCTACTGATGTTATTTGCGGAGCTCACCATAGAGCCTAGGTAGACAAAATCCTTTACTACCTCAAAATTATATTCGTCTATTGTGGCGGTCATTCATAGACGCCGATGTTGGGTGTCCTTTTTGTAGACAGCATATACTCGTATTTTGTTTTGCTTTCATTGGCGCTAAACCCATCTTTGCTGCCTCGACCTCAATACTAGCAAAAGCCCCATTGACGGCCCGCTGAATTCTTCCGATTACGTCAATGTCAATGTCAATGTCAGCGAGTAGTTGTACAGACTTGAAAAAAATTGTACCTCCAGTGTTGGCTTGTGAGTTTCGTACAATTCTCTCAAGTACTATGTTAAAGAGATCGCATGATAGCGCATCACCTTGTCTAAGACCTTTCCTGACATCAAACGGTTCGGTGATGTTCTTGCCGACTTTAATGGAGCAGCGAGAGTTCTCCATCGTCATTCTGCACAAACGGACGAGCCTGGCAGGGATGCCAAGACCAGACATGACACTGTATAACTCGTCTTTATACACGCTATCATAGGCGAACATCATTCCTGCAATAAAATCTCTCAATCTCCTCGATCGAGCGCTTCTCATGCTCCTTTTTCTTCTTTCTGAAAAGTCGATGTTCCCCTTTTCTCCTCCGCTCGTAGAACTCGCGAGCAGCTCTAGTCCTTCTATGCAGCGCCGCTTTGTACGCCTCTTGTTTTGCTGCATGTGCTTGCCGACGTTCCTCGTCAAACCAGGGGTTTCGTTGTGGTGGCCGAGAGAAACCCAGTACATCAGAGGCGGCATCTCTGATGGCTTGTTGGCAACGCTGCCACTGGTCTCCCGCATTTGCTGCTGGCGGCATAGGACTTAGACTAAGATTAGAAGAAACTCGATCGGCAAAGGTTCTGACGGTCTCTTGCGATTGTAGCCGCCCGACGTCAAATTTCCTCACAGTATTTCAATGATTTCACTCCGTTCTGAATATCTGCATCCGTATCTTGGCTACAACTAGTTAGTGATCCGAGTCCACGTTGGCTCCTCGGAACGTCCGGACACCCAGAATACTGGAAGAGTGTCTTGCGTCTATCGCAATGTGATCGATTTTGTTGACAGTTTTTCGATCAAAGGAGAGCCATGTTCCCTTGTGAATGTCGAGACGTGGGAACCGCGTACTAGCTACGACAAAGTTTCGCCCAGCCTGAGTCCGTTTTCGGACGCAAGGTCGTGCAGGCTGTGCTTCCCGACCACACTACTAAAGACGTCCTCTCATCCTAGCTTTGCGTGAAAATCACCCAGGATAATTTTAACGTGGTGGCTAGGGCATTGCTCATACGTCTTGTCCAAGAGCTGGTAGAAGTCATCCTTGGGCGCGTCGTCCTTCTCCTCGTGAGGGGAGTGAAGGCATATTAGGCTAATGTTGGCAAATTTGGCCTTGATACGGATAGTCACAAGGCGGTCGTTCAGATGCCGGAAACTCAAGACATCTTGCCTAAGTCTGCCTCCAATTACAAATCCGCATCCGAATAGACGCTGTCCTTGTTGTCTGTAGCAATCGCCGTAGTAGATGTCGCAGTTTTTCATCCTCTTTTTGCCCGGCCCATCCCATCGCACTTCTTGGATGGCGATAATGTCTGCTATGAAAATCGTCCGTATCCACTTCAAGGATATGAGCGCTGCCGTTGGCCCGTTAAGGGTTCATCCGCCACCATCTCTTTTTCAATGCTCTGACGTAGTATTAAAAATCCTTACAGACCTCAGCTCCAAATAAGTCGAAGTAGCTCCGGTAAGGTATCCGCTGGTCTGTAGACGTCACCGTTGATCCCATCGAGAGAATTCATCCGCAGCACGTCCTCCTTCTGAGGAGCTCTTGCTAAATTTCTGAGATGCACATTTCAATCAATAAGGTCAACTAGAGATGCCTCGTCCGGTTAAACATATGCGCGCTGAAGTTCACTCAGATATGCTTACGCAGGTCTGAGTGTTCAGCTACACATATATCGTCAGACTCAGCATACGCTCATCGTTAGTTCACTATTAGATAACTATTCAGCGGGCACCACGGGGAGGTGATGATGCGATTTTGTCACGCAAAAAAAAAAAAAAAAACGACTACTATGCACGACATTAATGCGGACGCTAAAGCATCCTATACAGGTATAGCAGGGTGTTCGTGAAAAAGTTGAAGTAATGGATTTAGTGAAGTTTATATAAGCAAGATGATAGACATGGAATGAACACATATCCAGAGCCAATATCGACCTCCTCATCCATGTATGTATGTAGCAAGAGACCGCAAGCCACAGGGGAAGCGAGAAGAGATTTGTTTTAAAATTCATGTTTAAGCAATTTATAGCGAGAAGTACATTGCTTGCCATGTTCAGAAGAGAGGGAAAACAATCACTTAGGTTTCAGTCTCTAAGATTAAAAGGGGAAACAACGGCGAAAGATCTTTAAGTTGTTGGTATTCGAACCTTCAACCTCCCACTCAGCAGTAATCATACAACCATGATTCCCACACATTTTTTTAAGGAGGCAGTAAAGGACTTCACACAAGGAAACTGCTTTGGGCTTGCTAAGCTCTTTACTGTAATGTACTTAATTTCTAATGGCTTCATTGAAGTCATATCACCTCGAAATCTTAAAAAATATTTAGCAAATGATCAAAAATACATCATTTGCCCTAAATTTAGATATAGAGTCATCCCTTAAGATTTGTTTTCCTAATTCATGCAATGATTCAGTTTCGAATTAAACTCAACCTTTCTTGTCGTATTGTAAAATCCACAAAAGCACTTAAATGTCGATTTGGCAGCACCACAATTCTCATCATCATCAGCAGTTAGTCCCACAGTTACCTCCATTAGTACGAAGATTCAGTGGAAATCCAGTACTTTCGAAAATATTATGGAGGTCATTGATATCTGATACAAATGCAATAACCAAACAGGCGGATCAGTAGAAATGCGGTGTAGTGGGGGGTTATGACCACATGTTTTTGGATAATAACTTCGCTAAAATAGGAAGAAGAAGAAGAACCCACAGATAGAGGACACAGTCGATTTAATTGGAGAAATAAGTGAGGAAGTGTAATTAATGTGAGAGTAAATTGGATTGATACTGATTTAGTAAAGACAGTTTAAGTTGTTAATGATAAAGTATAAAGATATAATAATTTCGAATTATAACAAAAATTCACTTTGTTTTGTGTATTTATTCAAAATGTCTGAAGTATTCCACTCACCAAATGATAGCCGCTGCCAAACTTCTTCTTCAAAAAGAATGATGTTCCAACACATTTCAATTCCCCGGCTGACATAATAGCAATACGATCACCCAGTACATCCGCTTCATCCATGAAGTGAGTCGTCAACAATACGGTACGTCCATTTTTCTCTAACTGCAACAAGTCCCATAACTGTCTTCTTGCTGCTGGATCCATCCCAGAACTAGGTTCATCACACAACACTACTTTAGTGCCACCACAGAATGCACAACATAATGATAGCTTTCTTTTCATACCACCTGATAGCCTCGATGAATGAACATTCGCTTTATTCTCCAACTCAATTATCTTGATGTACTTCTCCACCTCCGCCTCCAACGCATCCCCCTTAAGTCCTTTCAGGCGAGCATAAAACATCAAATGATTTCTTACCGTTAGATCATCGAAAAGAATATTATGTTGGGGACAAATACCCAGTGACATACGAGCGCCCTCTATATTTGTTCTTATATCACAACCATTAATAATAGCTGTACCCCATGTCGGTGGAAACATTCCCATCAGCATTGAGATCGTTGTTGTCTTCCCCGCACCATTGTGCCCAAGCAGCACCATTATTTCATCCTCATACATATTCAGTGACAAATTCTTCACAACTGTCCTATCTCCAAATTGCTTAGTCAGATTCTCTACCTTAAGGCCAACAGTTAAACCTATCGGCGCCTTTTCAAACGCATCCGGATTGTCCCGTTCAACCTTAGAACTCACATCCACAAGGTTTATGTACGTTCGCCCAACCTTTACCACCCAGAAACTCTTTGTGAAAGGGAAGTTCCATTTCTTAGGAACACCAAACTCTCCCGGAAAGACTTGCTCCATATACAAACAGATGGTCATGTGGATAACACACGAAATCAGCATCATACAAATGATGTGGCCTAGCGACAGTTCTTCGTCGGCGTTTGGTGGGCTAAATATGTTATTCCATTGCAATCCCTCTCCCTCGGATTCGTCGATAGTAATTAATCGTAATCCAAGTCCCATAGCAGTATTGGAGAACAGAGACCAACCAATTTTTGTACCAATAGTCAGATCCTCGTAGTTCTTGTCGAACATTGTAAACGGGAGGTACATGGCGAACCATATTAACCCAGTCGCAGAAGCTGCGGTACTGGCCTTAGAGAAAAAAGTTGCCAGCATGAAGCACAGAGTTATAGATGCCGTTGTGTATACCAGTAAATAGAAGAAAACTGGCGTGAAGGAACTGTACGTGAGCACAGCAACATTATCGATCCATTTGACCTATAAGACAAGATACTAAGTTCCCGGACAGAATTATATTGATAATATTTTAATTGCCGTCAAAACGAGTGTTATCAGGAATGCTGAGAAGCCCATCATCAGAAAAGCCTGGACAAACCATGCCAGCCAGTGAAGCCAATTTGGAAGACCCATGATTTTCATAATCTCTTTGAGTTGCTTTTCCTTTTCTGCTGTGATATACTGTAAGGCAAGCGTTTCTTAAATAATTATACTAGACTACTTCCCCAATTTCATACCTTCACTGTGCACATGCACGGATAGATGTAGCTGAGTACAATGACCAGTCCAATCATTCCGGCCAAACCGGTTATTAGGGGATCATCAATATGCGCCGGGTACGGATATCGCTGAAGAAACACTTTAGGCAGTGTAGTCTCTTGGTTGTTAGCAGCTTGCTTAATAAATGATGTTGAAATCGCATACTGCACAGGAAGGAAACCCTCCCTCAAATAGCCCGCAGGTATTCCACCATCCGAGTGGTTTCTATTTCTTGGTCCAACTCGGTCATGTGGCGCGAAGTGCTTGTACGTCAACCACGTTAATATGGTTGGATTAATATTTGTCCTCAACTCACTAGGAAAACGTATCTTATAATTCAACTGATCTGGATATGTCGTTATAGATGCCATCGAATCATCAAATTCTATGCCAGCAAGGTACGTTTCCCCAATGAGAACATCCTCCAAAGCTCTAGAGTTAGCGTATCCACTATAGGTGAGGCCCAAGCTATCAGATGCATCTTTTATGATTGCCTCGAAAACCGGGCTCGTATTTGGCGAATATGCCAAATGGTACTTCAAGGGAATATTTGGTTTGAATTGTAAATGAAATCTGAAAAGATTTAAGTTCGATTGTAAAGGCTAATAGTATTAAAAATGTGTTTTTGAAATATTAAACTCTATAGTGTTTTTGTGCATTAGCGACATTTTACTAAAGTTATACTACAATATAGGAATAGGGTGATAACAAATCACTTAGATACAATAAAAGTTTTAAGAAAACCAGGAAGCCTGCCTTAATAATATTGGAAACCAATAAATCTCCGCGAAGAGATTTAAGAAAAAAAATCAAAAGGAAGTGTGTACCTAATAGTAGTGATACTTTTGTACAAAAAAGCAAAACGAGAACACGTTTGTATACCATTCACTTTAATTCAAGTTCTATTCATTATTTCAAATTATTACAATTATCACTGGTCAACACGATTTTTCGCCGTTCATCAAATTATGTATATATTTTTGGAATCGTACATGCATAAGTATTAACAGAAAAATATCAGAAATAGTTTACTACATCGAATTATCTAAATATACGACAAAATGTATAAATGGTGGGCCAACAATTTGTGTGGGAGTTTTCATTAAATTAAACACACACTTGTTACGAAATGAATATAGAACTTTATTGAGTAATAAAGCTTCGTCCATGGCAATTATGAAACATAACATTTAAATTGAAATTGTGCCCATTGACCCATTTATTCTTCAAAAAGTCATTGATAATTTTGACCTTCGGATAGTCGCTTGCAGCTGAAGCCGTGGTAGTCGCATGATCGATATTGTGGTCTATTCATAATTGGACCGAGCTTCATCTATCAATAAAGTTCTATATTTATTTCACAATAAATGTGTATTTAATTTAACAAAAACTTGCACATAGCTGTTGGCTAACCCTTTACTTGACATTAGTTACTCAGGTTAGTGACAGTTTATCGCGTAGGAGTATTATAACTTTTTTTTTTTTTTTTTTCGGGATAGGAAACACTCGACTGGAGCACTCAGACACAACTGATCCATTGTACTGCCAGAGAGCAAACCCGGATTTACCCATTTTATTGGAATTTCCTTGACTTTCGAAGAAAGCCAAGCAAGCACTTCAGTGATGAGGAGCTTACAGTACCAGCACTCACCACATCCGCACCGAAGATCTGCCACCTGATACGAGCAAAGGCCGGACACTCACAGAGATAATGTTCCGCGGTGTCGTCGCTCTCTCCACAAGCGTCGCAGATTGTAGTGTCACTTAAGCCTAACACGTTAAGGTGCTTGGCAAAAGCGAAGTGGCCTGTCAAGACGCCGATAAGTTGTCTACAGTCTTTTCTGCTGAGACAGCAAGAATGCCGCTGATTTCTTACAGACGTCCGGGAGCATGCGTTTAGTCAACCTGCAATCTGGAGAGTCATGCCACACACAAATTTGCTTGTGTGAGACCCAATCGTCAATGGAAGCCCTAACCGAGGACGCTGGAAGACCCAACACGGGTTCGGGACCTGAGAAAGCCTCCACTGAGCCTTGTCTAGCAATCTCATCGGAGATCTCGTTCCCCAAGATCCGAGTGTGACCTGGGACCCAGATAAGAGACAGAGAATTCAGCCTTGCGACCAAGTTCAAAGAGTTTTTGGTTTCACGAACTATTTTGGAAGTGGTTAAAGGGTTAAGCAAGGCCTTAAGCGCAGCCGGACCGTCACTACAGACACAAATGCTACGTCCCTTCCACCTGTTCTTCGCAACATAGCTCATGGCCATTAGGATTGCATAAGTTTCCGCTTGGAAAACAGACGCAACAGACGTTGTCGACTTCCACGAAGACCCCAGCGCCAGACCCTTGACTGGTTTCGGAACCATCCGTGAAAATACGACTACATTCCATTCCCGGCTCAGACTCTGACCGAAGCCTGTGCTGGACACAAGGAAAGTCGACTCTGAATTTGCGCATCAGCTGGAGTTCTGGTGTCATTGCATCAGACGGCATATCCATAAGACAGGAGTCGTAAGATAAGTGTCGCGCAAGTTCATCAAAGTTCCAGTGTGGAGTATACCAAAAACCGCCCCGCCTAAGGCGATGGATGGATTTGATAGTGCAACCCATTATATAAGTATCAAGGGGAGGTAAGTTCAGCAAAGCGTCTAGAGCAGAGCCAGGCGTACTCGGGAAAGCTCCTGAGCAGCCGAGACAAGCCGTTCTTTGGAGTTTCGTGCAAAAAGCAACCACATATTTACGCGAGAGCCCCTTCCACCAAACAACCAACGCATATGCGAGGAATGGTCTTATCATAGCCGTGTAGATCCAGAGAACCTTATTCGGTGATAAGCCCTTAGTCTTACCAAAAGCACCCTTACACTGCCAGAAGACTGAGAGCGCCTTGGATGTTTTCGACTCTACGTGTTTAGACCAATGAAGTTTCTTATCTAAAATCACTCCCAGATATTTGGTTTCATTGGAAATGCGAATGGTGACGCCTTTTAGTGCTGGCTGAGTCAGACCGGTCAAAATCCTCCTTCTCGTAAAAAGAACAACCTCAGTTTTAAGAGGATTCACCGAAAGCCCACTCCTAGTACACCATTCATCGATCATGTCCAGCGCCGCCTGCGCATTAGCACAGACCGTCGCCAGGCATGGCCCGACAGAAAGTAAGGCGACATCATTCGCATATGCCTGAGCGTAGACGTTAGAACTATTTAGAGTGTTCAACAGAGAGTCGACCACCATGCACCATAACAATGAAGACAGAACGCCACCTTGCGGACAGTCCCTGTTTACCCGTCATAACATAGTGGCCACAATCCGCATCCACTACCAAAGTTCTATTCATTAGCATTGCTTTAATCCACAACACTAATGTTTCATCTACCCCGTGTTGTCTGGCAGAGTCGCACATGCAGTCAAAAGTCGCATTGTCAAAAGCACCCTCAATGTCGATGAAGATACCCATCGCGTATTCTCTTCTATCAAGCGCGCATTCAATTCTGGCCACTAGATTTTGAAGTGCGGTCTCACAGGATTTCCCACGCTCGTAAGCATGCTGCATCTCCAATTTTTTTTTTTTTTTTTTTTGCCTAGGGGATAGTGGAAAAACGCTAATGCGCACGGGAAACAGTCCCGCTCTGTTTCTAGTAGTGTGAGACTCACTACTCACTAAAAAACCACCTTTAACCCGTTCTTTCTACTTGACACCATCCACTCCGGAACCGCTTATCACATTACTTCAGAGTGGTGTCGTTTTCTTTCCCCTCTGGGGACCGGCTTTTTCATATTCAGCTCCTGGTGCGGGTTTATGCATTCTTGCCGGTATGGCTTTTATCTAGTTTATGTAATTTGTGAGGGAATGTTGTCGTCTTCCTCTCTCTTTTTGGACTTAGTACCGTCTCGATAAAGGAAGATATTGTAGCATTGACTGCAGGATGGTTTGTGTACCAAAAACTGAAACACTGTATCTCAAACTGTAGCAACTATTGCAAAACATTCTAGCAGTAAATATCCCAACCTGATGTGCTTACGTTCCACAATTGTTCCACACAATATCCCAATATTCCATGATCCTCAATTCACCCGGAGAAACATCAAGTATGTTCTAGAACCCCTAGCGATTTCCTATAAATACCCATACCACAACCATCGTCGAGACAGTTGTTCATAAGTGAATACAGCGATTACAAGAGATATTCGACCAGTGGTGAAAGCAAGCGACATTGTGAAAATAAGTTTGTAGCGACCGTTTGATTTGAAATAATAAAGTGATTGAATATTGTGTTAAAGTGAAGTTGGTATTTGATAATAAATAAACGATTAAAATACACAAAAGACGGTTTTATTTAAAACGAACCCCAGAAAGAATACTACATTGGTGTCAGAAAAGTGGAATAAAACAAATTTTGTGTATTGCGTTTTGTGTAAGTGAAAAATAAAAATGGTTCGGAAATTACTAGAAGATTTGTCATTGCCGCAACTAAAGGAAGTACTGAGCCAGCGGGAGCAACCTACGACTGGTACAAAAAGAGAATTGATTATTAAGTTGCGGAAAATAGTGACGGACGAGGGTGCAGATCCTGAAACAGCTTTGTTTGACATCGAAGAAGAACAAGTAAGTACGACGAATGACATGTCGGCTTTAATGAAATTGCTATCTGAGAAATTCGACGATCAGAATAGAAAATTCGAGAAGCTAGACAATTCTCTAGACGCCAAGCTCAATGAACAAAAGAATTGTCTAGACGCCAAGTTCGATGAGCAAAAGAATTCTCAAAATGAAAAATTCGAGAAGCTAGAAAATTCTTTGGCTGAGCAGAAGAATTCTCTAGATGCTAAGCTTGACGAACAAAAGAACTCTCTGGAACATCAGCTATTCGATCAAAGGAGTGTTCTCGAAAGCAAATTCGTTGAACAAAATAAAAGTTTGGAAACCAGATTCGGGACAATCGACGAGAAAATTGGAAATGTAGAGACCAAAATTGAGACATTTGAAACAAAATTCGAGAACGTTCAAACAAAATTCGAGGCTGTTGAAGGAGGATTCGAGAATTTGGCAAAGGAACTCGAATGCGTGAAGAAACAGAAAGTTCGGGAGTATTCAACCGACTGCCCGAGAAGGAAAGAGATGCAGCCTCCCGTCTTCGATGGACAGACATCATGGCCAATATATAAGAGGCAGTTCGAAGCTGCGGCAATGACGAACAACTGGGATGATGAAGAGAGGTCCATTGCCCTCACGCTTGCGCTTAGAGGATCAGCTGCAGAGTTACTACAAACTATTCCCGAGGACAAACAACGCAACTACGACAGTCTGGTGAAAGCCATTGAGATGCGATTTGGGGACGACCACATGCAGCAAGTATATAGGGTCCAGTTGCGCAGAAGGTCCCAGATGAAGGGTGAGACGCTCCAGCAGTTGCAAGCAGACATCGAGCGGCTGGCACATTTGTCCTATCCAAACGCCGGTGAGGAGATCATTAACGATATGGCGATCGAAGCATTTACCTATGCCATAGCCGATACGAAACTACAAATGGCAGTAAGAATGGCTGGAAGGAAAACGCTCGCCGAAGCTTTGGCGTTTGCTCTGATGATGGAGGCGGCAGACCAGGCGTGTCAGGGAATCCACCGTGAAAGGGAAGTAGCCGCCGTCGAATGCTCTTGCCAGAGGATGGACGTCGAAGTCCGAAAGAGCGCTCGCCGAGGACAAATTCGTTGCTGGAACTGCAACAAAAGAGGGCACCTACAACGGCAATGCAGAATTCTACCCAGCCACGGAAACTATCCACACTATGGTAATTGGCGACGTAATGAAATACCATCCAACAGGTATAACATCCATCCTGTTGGTCAGGCTTCCCGAAACCAGGAGTGGGGAGACCGCTCAAGAACCAGTTTCGCGGGGCGGAAGTCGGATGTCGGAGTCGACGCCCCCAATACCACCATCCAGGTTCCTCAAACCAAACTCCATTCTTATGCAGATGCCTTATCCCGGCAACCATGCGAGATCGACGGCAAGCATTGTGTGCGACAGGAAGAGAAGAACCTTCCTTCCATCCAAAGGGTAAGAGCTGAGCCTATCGGCGGTTGGAGTACAGAAGAAATCCGCAACGCTCAAAAAGAAGACCCAGACATCGAGCCAATATTAGCGTGGAAGGAGTTTATGGAAAAGCCAAACGGACAAGATATCTCGGACAGGAGCCCCACTCTCAAGGCATACTGGGCTCAGTGGGACTCCCTTCATGTGCAAGATGGTGTACTGAAAAGGAAATGGGAAAGGCCGGACGGGAAAGATTTCATAATGCAGCTTGTCTTGCCGCGATCAAAAGTACACGAGGTGCTACGGGAGATGCATGATGGAGCATCCGGAGGTCATTTGGGTGCAAACAAGACGCTGGAGAAGGTGCGAGAACGTTTCTATTGGCTCAGCGCAAGGGTAGACGTAGAGAGTTGGTGCCGAAAATGCGTCGTGTGTGCCGCCAGCAAGGGACCCAGAACGAAAACGCGAGGCAAGATGCACCAGTACAACGTGGGCGCACCCTTTGAACGGATTGCCGCTGACATCGCTGGTCCATTTCCCGAAACCGACAATGGTAACCGTTACATCCTAGTCGTCATGGACTACTTCAGCAAATGGCCGGAAGCGTTCGCCATCCCTAACCAGGAAGCGAAGACCATCGTGGAACAGATCGTCAACAACTGGGTGAGCAGATTCGGCGTGCCTATGGAACTGCATTCTGACCAGGGGCGAAACTTCGAATCAAAGATATTCCAAGAGGTATGCCAACAACTAGGAATTAAAAAGACGAGGACGACTCCGCTTCATCCGCAATCCGACGGGATGGTAGAGCGCTTCAACAGAACCTTAAACGAACATCTCTCCAAGGTCGTAGAAGACCACCAGCGCGATTGGGATCGACAAATTCCTCTTTTCTTGATGGCCTACCGAAATGCAGTGCACAGTACTACTGGACATACTCCATCCGAAGTCTTGTTTGGTCGAGCAGTTCGGCTACCTAGTGAGGTGAAGTTTGGATCCCCTAACGATGAGCCCAAGAGTGAAGAGGATTACGTGGCAGACCTCAGGGAAAGGATCCGAGACATACATCAGAGGACCAGGACGAGGATAAGGGTAGCGAGTGACCGCATGAAAACCAGGTACGACACAAAGGCAACAACGTCCAGCTTCCACGAGGGAGACCTAGTATGGCTGTACAACCCACACCGGCAAAAGGGGAGGTCACCCAAGCTGCAGCAAGACTGGGAGGGCCCTTATAAAGTGGTCACACGCATCAATGACGTCGTCTTCCGGATCCAGCGTGGAGTAAGAGGCAAGATGAAAATTGTCCACCTGGATCGTCTTCATCGTTACCATGGCAGTAATCCAGATGATCTTGTTCGGGACGAACAAGTTTAAGAGGGGGGCAGTGTAGCATTGACTGCAGGATGGTTTGTGTACCAAAAACTGAAACACTGTATCTCAAACTGTAGCAACTATTGCAAAACATTCTAGCAGTAAATATCCCAACCTGATGTGCTTACGTTCCACAATTGTTCCACACAATATCCCAATATTCCATGATCCTCAATTCACCCGGAGAAACATCAAGTATGTTCTAGAACCCCTAGCGATTTCCTATAAATACCCATACCACAACCATCGTCGAGACAGTTGTTCATAAGTGAATACAGCGATTACAAGAGATATTCGACCAGTGGTGAAAGCAAGCGACATTGTGAAAATAAGTTTGTAGCGACCGTTTGATTTGAAATAATAAAGTGATTGAATATTGTGTTAAAGTGAAGTTGGTATTTGATAATAAATAAACGATTAAAATACACAAAAGACGGTTTTATTTAAAACGAACCCCAGAAAGAATACTACAATATTCTATTCCACGTATCGGTACTCGAGATCATCTTGCTTACATCATTTTCCGGGGAAAAATCACCTATTTCCGACTCCAGTCTACTCCTCTGCTCTGACCATCTGCTACAGGCGAAAAAGGTGTGGAAAGCGTCGTCTTCCACTGAGTCTCCATATTGGCAGGCTGCGCTCTCTACTTTACCCATTTTGTGGAGGTATCGGTTGAAATACCCATGTCCGGTTAGGAATTGGGTGACAAAGTAGTTCACTTCGCCGTGTTCCCGCTCTGTCCAAGCCGTGACGTCTGTAATCAGCCTCGCCGTCCACCTCCTCCTCGTTTCAGCGCTCCACCTTCTCTGCCAAGCCTGCTTGGTAAGCTCCTTCGCTTCAGCGACTGCCAGTTGAGCCCCTACTTCCGCCTTCTTGTCGTGGGCGTACTTTCTCTCTGTCGCTAGGAGGTCGATGGGGGTCACAACTACGAGGACGGCTGGTTCCGACACTGTGCGATAGGAGCTTGCAACTCGGAGAGCTCCTCGCCTTTGTACTGCGGCAATTTGCTTTCTGTACTTCTCCTGTCTAAGTACGTCTGCCCAGATCTCACACCCATATAGAAGAATGGCGTGGGTGATGGACATGAGGAGTCGTCGCCTACTCATTGTTGGGCCTCCGATATTTGCCATAAGCTTACTCAGCCTTGACGTGACCTTCGCAGCTCGCTCAGATGCGGACTTAATCTGTTGTCAGAAAGAGAGTTTAGAGTCCAGGGCGATTCCTAGATACCTTACTGCTGGTTTGCTAATTATAACTTCTGGACCTACTCGGAACACTGATCGGGATCCGTTTCCTAGTCAGAAGAACTATCTCTGTTTTTTCCGCGGCGAAACTAAGGCCATGGGCTTCCATCCAGGCGAGTACTCGTCTCATTACCTGGTTCAGTTTCAGCTGGGCCCCTTCGCATCTCCGATAGTGGATGCAGTTTCAAAGCAACTTTGCGCACGCGAAATTCTACCAGTCTCTCCATATTTTTCAGTAAGAAGGATGTTAAACTTATAGGTCTGAAACTCTTGGGGAGCGAATAGTCTTCCTTACCAATTTTCGGTATGAAAGCTACTCTGACTATCCGCCAAGGTGTAGGAATATATGCCAGCGCCAAGCCAGTGGTGAAAATTCTTTTCAGAGTTGGCAATAGCTGATCTATACCCTGTTGCAGCATAGCCGGATATATTCCATCGGTGCCAGGCGATTTGAAACCATCAAAAGATGCCACAGCATATTTGATGCGCCGAGTTTTCTGACTTAGATCAAGCTCAGCCTGGGTAAGCGGGCCAAGCTGCGACCTAATGATTATCCGATTGCCAGGAAAGTGAGTCTCCAGCAGAAGACTAAAAGTTTCCGCTTTTGTCTCAGTAAACCTGCCATCAGACCGTCTGAGTGACTCCGGTTTGGTCTTACCTCTTTTGAGGACTTTAACCAACCTACTGGTTTCACCGAGTGTCTCGATCTTTTCACAAAAATCTCTATAAGAAGCACTTTTCGACAAACGAATTAACTTCTTATAGTCTTTTTGCTTCGATCTAAAGAGATTCCAGTCACCTTCTAAATTTGTCTTAAGAGACTTATTCAGAAGTTTTCTGGATTCTTTCCTAAGCCACTGCAGTTCCGGGCTCCACCAGGGAACCGGCGTTCTGCAGGAGTTTTTTGTCATTGGACACCCCAGTTCAAAACAGTTGGTAAGGACACTGGTCAGGTTTTGAACAGCATCCTCAACCTTTCGTTTCGTTCTGAGTTTAGTTGGAGTTTTGACAGATCTGTCTAGCTCTTTCCTAAACCGCACCCAGTTGGTTTTCCTCGGATTCCTCCTCTCCTGCAAAGTTAAAGCTTCGCATTCGATTTGGAAAACGATGTATCTATGATCTGATAAGGACACTTCCGGCATTACCCTCCAGTTAGTAATCGACTTAAAGTACCTATTAGATAAAGTCAAATCAATTACCTCCTGCCTCCTTGCCGTAACAAAAGTTGGCTATGAGCCAACATTGTTTATTGCCATACCAGATGATAGTATAAAGTCTAGGAGATGGTTTCCTCGTATGTTGCATTTGCTGCTGCCCCAGACTGTATTCTGAGCATTAGCATCGCAGCATATGACTAGTCCCGTCTCCCGAGTGTCACAATACTTTATGAGTTCGGCAACCGCCTTCGGTGGTGGAGGCATTACCGAATCATAAGGGAAATAAGCCGACGCAACGACGAAAGTTTTCCAACTTCCGTTTGTTTCGTAGCTTACAGCTGCAGCAACCAAGTCCTGACCACCAAATTGTCCAAGCTTGGTTACTGAGAGAAAATTTGGCACAATGCGCTTGTTCCGCACATATGGTTCCTGGATATATGTTATGTGGGGTTTTGTACGCACCACGGAAAGTCTACTACTTAAGAGAGCGGTAGCAGCCTTGGAGTGATGCAGACAAGTATTATTATAACTACTTTCACTAAAGAATTAACGATAACAAAAAAATATTCTTCAAAGCCCCTTAATAGAGCCAAACAACATCATTTTGCCGCCCGTCGTCGAGATTGCTCGCAAACGTTTGTTGGACCTCGAAACGAGATCATCCATCATACTTCTATAAAAGACAAGCAAAACGCATCAAAAATTCTTCAGAATAATAAACAAACAAATTTTATTTTCATGTATTTTCACTTTTTTAAATAAACAGATTTTTCTAAAAATATGGATGTTTCATAATTTTTTTAACAGACGAATTTTAAACAATCTTATGCCAAGATACAAAAAAAACAACTTTTAGGAAGAACGGCAAAAAAATATTTTATTTGTTGTCCAGTGTTATTAAATAGTTTTCCCGCAAGGCTTAAGGCTTATCTGCAGGAGGTTATTCTGACGGAACGTTAAGAACAAAACTGACATTTTTTTAAGTATATATTTATAAAAAAGGTGAAGAAACTGCAGGACAGAGCCCTGCAAGTAATAGGCAGCGACGATTTTAAAATTCATCGCATTTCAAATATCTTCAAGGTGGCAGTTATTCTAGAATATTGTGATGACAACTGATTCGAAAGTAAGTAAGTAAGTAGGTAAGTAAGAGTCCTATCTAAAATTACAGTCTGTAGCGAACCCTAAGTACTTATTGGTCCAAACTTCCTCGGTGTTGCTGAAGTTGGACAGTCGTTGTTCTGGTAAATTATGCCTATATTTACCGGCCGACAATGCGGTCGGCTAATATGCATAAATTTCGTTTTCGTCGCATTTATGACAAGACCGTTGTCTTGGTATCTACGGATCGATGTTTCACTATAATCGCTGTATCATCGACGTACGCAAAGGAAACGCTTTTGTGAATACTCACAGTAGTTCATGCGTGTAAATTAGTTAATTAGTTAGTTTGAATGACTTTTATTATACGAGAAGTAAAAAATACATGATCCATATGTGACCTAAGTATTTTTGCTTTTTGGTTTGACCTAGTGCCGTCTACTAGTCGTGTAGATTATAATAGGTAGTGGACCTAATTTTGAACCATGGTACACCGTATTCTATCCTCTTAGGTTCACCTTAACTTCTAGAAATATTGACTTGGAATTGGCGCTTGGATGGGTAATCTAACAGCCAATTGGCCAATGTTCCTCTCATTCCTACTCTGTAAACATCTTCCAACAGCTTATGGTGGTCTAATGTATCGAACGATTTACTGAAATCAATGAACATTACCCAGAACTTAATTTCCAATTGAGATTCTATAGAAATTGTTGATCCAAAGACACCTCCCATCTACTGGTTAACTACGACTAACTTTCCTTTTCAAGTAGTTTTAGTTCCAAAAATATTCGCGTTGGACAGATAGCTTTCCAGCCACAGCACCCGCTAAAACCCACCATCAAATGCGGCTGGTCCTTATTGCGGTAGATCAAACGGTTTCGTTGTTTGTAGTCGGGGCACAAGGTTTATCTCGTCCAATTTGGTGTATAACGTTCTTGCAATGACTATGAATTAGAGAATTTTCGAGCAAAGTTCGTTATTCCGTCATCCACGGTAGTTACTTCTAAGTCTCTGTGGATATACAATGTGGTTCTGATATACCATGGGGCATTTACGAGTACTATGACTATTAGCATTTTGTTTTGAAAAGATTGTAGAATATCTCTATTGTTTCGTTAAGTACAACCCCCGAGTTCTATACCATACACCCAAACAGGTTTAAGCAATTGCTTGTATAGAAGCTATGCATAATTTGGAATGTTTTGCAAATAGCCAATACATTTGTCCATTTTCAAGCTCGTCGCGTTTCTTTTTAACGTGCCACTACCATTTGAGTTTCGCGTCAAGTGCCATTCATAGATACTTTGTCTCGTTTGCATACGGTATTTGTACCGAGTTAATGGAAATGGGTAGGTTTAGGTTCTTAATTTTCTTGTAAGTAAAGTTAACATGAGTTGGTTTGGTCTCGTTGAGAGCAACGCGCCAAATCTTTGTTCACTTGCAAATTTTGTCTAAAACTCGTTAGAGCCTTACAGTTGCTGACTCGACTGATTTATCTGTTTTTAATAGGTACAACATATTTGTTCCGGAAGAACCTGTCTTAACTTAAACTTCAAGTCTTCATGCCATACCTTGTCGAAGGCTTGAGAGACATCCAGAAAAGCGCTAGAACATATCTCTTCCTCCTCTATGGTTTTCTCTATTTTATTTGTTTTTCTATAAACCTGATCAATTGTGGAATGCTTTGTTCTGAAGCCAAATTGAGGGCCAGGAATCAAACGTCTTTGTTCAATCACCGGTTGTAGGCGCCTTAACAAGAGCTTTTCAAATACCTTACATACTATCGGCAGAACCGATATCGGTCTGTACGATTTTTTGTCGTTTGGAGGATTTCCCGGTTTTGGAACCATTATAACCTCGGCGACTTTCCATTGTTTTGGAACGTATAACAATCTTAGCGCGGCATTTATAATATGCACAAGCATGACCGGGGCTCTCTATAATTTTATAATTCGAACTTTTTTCGGCAGTCAAGCCTTCACGATACGTAGAGATCTCTCGGATTTTGAAATCTTTGATTGCTTTCTTGAGTTCAATACACAGGTGGTTTAGAAGAGTTTTGTGCTGGGGAGCTCGGGACTGTTCCCATTTTTCCCGCGTGCCCTCATCTCTTCACGTATCAGTTCTTTTATTCCGGACTTCTCTATTTACGACTTCTTTGATCCTATAGGAAGTGTTGTTCCACGTCGCGTTCCGTATGACTTCAATAAATCTGCTTATTCTCAAAATTACTAGTGAATGATCTGCAGAGAGATCAAAACTTTCCTCGACGTTTATAAAGTCTTAAGCTACACCTCTTGCAATAAAGAAGTCTAGGAGGTCAGGAGTCAACATTAAATTGTATGCCAGCTTCGTAAAGTAGTCTGCCTTTAATTGAATTGCATCTTGAACCCCAAAATCTATGTTTTGAACTGAAATCGCAACCAATAATAAAATTCGGTCCAAGTATGTCCAAAAGACTAATAAAGTCTGTCCTTTCTAGTTTGTATCATGGAGGGCAATAAATGGACGCGATATTGTAGTACGAGGTCTTATTTCTTACGAGAACTGTACTTACTTGCATCGCATCGGTCTCAATTATTGTATTTATTGAATGCCCTGTACAATCTTTAATGAATAGGGAAGATCCGCCTCTAGACCTTTCGAATGGATGGTAAGCATGGTTAGCACAGTACTCGTATCCTTTTATTTGTACATTAGATCTTTTTTTTTTTCAAGTGCGTTTTGAAAATCAAGCATATGTCAACATTGTCTTTCCGCAAGAATACGTCCGTTTGCGTTCCACGTTAATATTTTAAGCAACTGTTTCATATTCATATTTGAGTTTCTGTTTTGCGAGTATTATGCTCAATTTTTCTAATATAAGTTTATTTGTTTTGCTCTCTTGAGAATTAGAGAAAAAACGTGTCTTCTTCTTCTTCTTCTTCCTTTTATCAGCGAGGTTATGATCCGAAAACAAGGGATCACAACCATCCCACTTCACCGCATTTCTACTGATCCGCCTGTGAGGTTCGCCTATTTGACCTCAGAAAATGCCGGCAGGCCTCTCTACTTTGGATCACTCGGTTACTGAGACCAAGGAAATGCCGATGTCGTCGCATTTGTGTGATCCAGGAGTTTATAGGCCTGCCTTTCCTACATCGCGATATCTTTGGAACGTGCATTGATATTGCCTTTTTAACAGGGTTCAAATGATCTCTTCTTTGAAAGTGGCAATACCAGCTGAGCCGGTCGCGCTCTATTTTTTTACGATAGTTTCCTTAATGGGAAAGCTTCCACGGATCTTCGAACTTCTTATTCGATCAAGCTTTGTCACTCCTACTGTCATGTGAAGCATCTTCATCTCAGCTGCCGTTAATTTACTCTCAAGCGTTTTGTACATCGTCCAACATTGTGAACCGTATGTGAGCGCTGGACGCACAACTGCGGTGTATAGCCTTCCTTTCAACTTAGGTGGCATTTTTCTGTCACAGAAGATAGCGGAATTTTCTCGCCACTTCATCCACCCTACGCTTACGCGATGATTGATGTCGTCATCACAAGGTGCTTTGCTATTGATCATAGATCCCAGATATTTGAACTTTCCGCACTTGGGAAGCACTATTCCATTCAAATAAATGTCTGGTATAGGCCTGAGTGGATCAGAGAACGGGTAGCACAAGTACTCTGTCTTTCTTGAACTAATGCGATACCTATTTAACTCCAGAGCGTCCACCCACACATCAAGTGCTCGTTGCAGGGATGTAGGATCCTCACTTATGATGGCTCCATCGTCAGCAAAGAATAACTGATGTACGGCGGGGTCCATCACTTTACCTTCAAGCAGATAATTAAGGACTGTAATAAAGACCAAAGGACTTAAAATGGTTCCCTGGTGCACCCCGACTTTGATTGTGAACTCTTCCATTACTCCAGCGGGGCATCTTTCTCATGTCTTTGCTCCTTCGAACATGTCCATGATCATCTGTACATAGGTTTCTGGAACCCCTCGATGTCTTAGCGCCACCCATATCAGATCTCGTGGTTGTCTGTCGAATGCCTTTTCAAAGTCAACCAATACAATATGCAAATCCCTTAAGGAATCACGATGTTTTTCCATTATGATCCTTATACTTTGGATTGCATCTGTGGTTGATTTACCCGGGACAAACCCGCACTGATCATCAGATAGCCGAATTATTTTTCGCAGTCGGCCACCTAATACCCACTCAACGATCTTCATGGTGTGTGACATTAGCTTGATCGAACGGTAGTTATCACAGTTTCGTGTGTGAATTATATTATAGAAAAAACGTGTAAGGTTGGATATGGAGCAATATAGCTTTGTTTGTTTTCTTACAACATGGCTTGCGCATATGTTTGCCCGCCAGAAGATGATGGCTTTTCTTTTCGGACTTTTTCTTGCACAACGTTCGGTCTTTTACTTGACAAGTTTTCTCTCCGTTCGTTCTTTCCCCGTAGAAGCTTTTCATTTTTCCTGTGGTTTCAAGCTCGGGCGTAAGTTTCTTTTAATCGCATCGCGCTTTTTATGGAGCTATTTGGCAAGTTCGCAGCCTCTATAGTTCACTGGGTGCTTCCCTTTGCAGTTTGTACAAGTCGCTGGGGTCTGTTTATCTAAGCCTGTTTATCACTGCACATTCCTGAAAGATGTTTACCGGCACATTTTACGCATCAGGGTTCTTTTTGATAGTAAGTCTGGGTATGACTGAAACCTTGATAACGCTTACACTGCGGGATCGATCTTGTATTCTTACGCAATCAGGCTTATTTTGAGATTCGAATGAATAGTCGATTCGTTCGATACTCTCTATTCCTTCGAATGATTTTTTCGTATTTTGACATTCGAAGGAATAAGGTTCATTAACGAAAGATATCGTGAAATGAACTTAAATGAATTTTAAATCGTTTGACATTTCTGTTTTTTGTATGGTGACCATATTTCCTTTTGTTTCTGTGGGGAGTCTTTTTATTATTTTATTAAATTTTTTTTAATATTCAAAATTTGAAAAATTTGTTGAAAGATGTATTTTAAATACTATAAAATGTGAAGTTACAGTGTTAATTTAAATAAATTTGTATATAGAAATGTTTAAATATCACAATAGCTATACTTTGACGTGTTAAAAACCGAAATTCAAATATTAACTTCTATGAAAGATGTTTTTTTTATTTTTGCTGTTGAATTGCATACCCATATTATTGAAATCAAATATGCAAACAAAATAAACAATAAATAATAAAACAATATAAATTTTTTGAATAAGAATTTGTTCCATCCATATACTAAGCACAAATCTGGTCACACTATCTTTGAATTTGAGTGTCAAAATCAAGATATGTCTCGGCAATATTTACTAAGTGAAAACAAATGCCAATTTTAAACGTTTTTCCAAGTAGATGCGTCTTTGTCGTTAGAGGAAGTCCTCAAGGTGGGGCCTTATCTCCTCTTCTATGGCTTATGATCATCAACAAAATTGTGTGTAGACTTGACAGAGATGGAGTTAAGGTTGTCGCGTATGCGGATGACGTGGTAATACTGGTATCGGGGATGTTTCGATCCGTAATCAGTGAGATTATGGAAGGTGCCTTGGACAAGATTAGCACATGGGCCACTGGATGTGGACTTAGCGTCAAGCCAAGCAAAACCGAACTGATGCTCTTTACCAGTAAAACCAAAATACCGACCTTCACGCTTCCACGGCTAAACAATCATCTACTCTCCTTATCCTACAGTACTAAGTACCTAGGTGTGGTACTTGATCCAAAACTAAGCTGGAAGATTAACATTAAGTAGCGGGTAAAGAAGGCTTGTGTGTCTTTCTATGCCTGCAGCACGACCTTTGGTAAAAAGTGGGGACTTCGCCCGAAGTTGGTCTTATGGATGTACACTGCCGTGCTGAGTCCTATTATTTCCTATGGATCGCTAGTCTGGTGGCCTGCGTTAAGGAAAGCTTATAACATCAAACTTATCAACAGGGTACAAAGAACAGCTGCTGTAGGTGCAACGGGTGCCACGAGAACATGTCCAACCGAAGCCTTAAACGTTATCCGGCACCTTTTACGGTGGAAGTTTTTGCTGTACATTGAGGAAAATGAGTGAGCTGATAAACTCGCGAGGCTGGGATCTGCCCTTGATGTGAACGTCCTGCGTTAAACGTCCCGTTGGGGTCCTTAAGGGAGGCATCTGATAGTAGATGGTAGGAGGTGCGGAACTGTGTCATATCCAGGCAAATGTGGCCCAAATACTTCCGGAAAAGAACGCAAGATCTACTAAACAGAAACCGTGCAGATATCGCAAGAGGTTTGGCAGTTTTCACTGGCCATTGCCCCGTCGGGGTTGATGCGGCCGGAATAGGTATTCCTTTTAATGTTCACTGTCGCAGCTGCAATACTGCTAACGAGAAAGAAACTATCTTACACTTCCTTTAAAAGTATCCGGCTCTAGGCAAGGCCAGACAGCTCACATTAGGTAAACCCTTTTTTGATAACCTGAATTAGCGGAGATAAGCGTTGGGGACATTATCAGTTTCATCAATGCAACGGGGAGGATTTGAATAATCTTTACTCTTTCTTCCTTTCCATACAAGCTACGCCCGTTTCACATCCGTTTAGGTCACTTGAGTTGTGGTATTAAAACGGCACTTTTGGTGCTAATTATGTATCAGCATGGTTTGCTGTTACAACCGCTTCTAGCTACCTACCTACCTAAAATACACTTACATTTGATATTTCGTCTGGAGAATTGTAAACGTATAAAAATGAAAGCTCTTTCGAAGGAATAGAATCTCAAAATACACATGTTGAATTAACTTTCGTTTCGTAAAATGAACTCTCTATTCCTTCGAAGTCAAAATGCCGATCGTTCGACTTTTTCTCACTTTCGAATGCAAACGAATCTCAAAATAAGGCTGAATGGCTCGATTTTGATTACGATATTTAATATAGTTTTAATATTGTAAATATCGTCTATATTCTCGTTCTAATCAAAACTAAGCAAAAACAGCCGGAGTCCACACTTAACCACAATCTTTTGTTGTCGTTCCAAACGCGATACGACCAACCACGCTCTTTCGATCACAGAAATCAAGTAGCGTCGGGCGCGGTTAGTACTTAGATGGAGGACCACTTGGGAATACCACGTGTTGTTTGTGTATTATACATACTCTACACAGATTTTACAAAAGCTTTTGATAGAGAATATCACACTTTACTTTTAGCTGGCAATAAGCTTAAATCATTCAATGCTTAGGTGATTTTCCAAATATTTAAGTGATAGAAGACAATTGGTAAATGTAACTTCTGGCATCCCACAAGGTAGTCATCTAGGCCATCATCTCGAAAGTGGAAGGACAGAGCCAGCGCTTAAGTTTAAATATGCGTTTGCATATGCGTGAGAGAGCAATGAGTAGATGTTTAATAGAAAGATGGATGAGTAGCGCATGCATATAAGTCATATACGAATTTAGGTCGGTGTCGATTACTACGTTTACATGCTGAGTTGAATGCGAAATCAATTCCGTTCAAGTACCATATAAACGCAGATCGTGTGCATCCATCCGATCACACAGTTTTCTGGGACTTTATTAAGATTTTGTATATAAAAAATTATCGAAAGATTGAGTTTGATAGATAAGGAAAGAAGAGAAAACTGTAGAAGCTGTGTTCGGATAAACGGTGTTAAATCAATACCCTTCACTGCTGGCGTTGGACACCACCAAGGGTGCGTTGTGTCACCTCTCCTCTTCATTGTATACATGAACTGGATGTTGCAGCGCAGCCGTGGCGAGGAATGTTTCGAAGTGGGGGACCTAAGGATTAGTCATCTGCTCTTTGCGGATGATTTGGTCATCCTTGGGTCCTCTCAAGCCGAACTTCAGCGGGCGCTCGAAAGGTTTGTAGCCGTTTGTGATGATGCTGGAATGAAGATCAACGTGAACAAGTCAGAAGTAATGGTCGTTTCCAAACAAGCCAGTCAGTGCACTCTGCATGTTAGTGGAGTTCCACTGAAGCAGGTGGATAAGTTTAAGTACCTCGGGGTCCTATTCACGAGTGATGGGAAGAGCAATGCCGAGTTATCCTGTAGAATTGGTCAGGCTGGATCAATTTTGAGAGAGCTTGGCCAATCTGTTGTAAGGAAGGCTGAACTTAGTGTTCAAGCTAAGCTTCTTCTTCTTCCTTTTATCAGCGAGGTTATGATCCGAAAACTAGGGATCACAACCCTCCCACTTCACCGCATTTCTACTGATCCGCCTGTGGGGTTCGCCTATTTGACCTCAGAAAATATCGGCAGGCCTGCCGATTTTGGATCACTCGGTTACTGAGGCCAATGAAATGCCGATGTCGTCGCATTTGTCTGATCCAGGCGTTTATAGGCCTGCCTTTCCTACATCGCGATGTCTTTGGAACGTGCATAGATATTGCCTTTTTAACAGGGTTCAAATGATCTCTTCTTTGAACGTGGCAATACCAGCTGAGCCGGTCGCGCTCTAATTTTCGTACGATGGTTTCCTTGATGTGAAAGCTTCCACGGATCTTCGAACTTCTTATTCGATCAAGCTTGGTCACTCCTGCTGTCATGCGAAGCATCTTCATCTCAGCTGCCGTTAATTTACTCTCATACTTTTTGTACATCGTCCAACATTGTGAACCGTATGTGAGCGCTGGACGTACAACTGCGGTGTAG
This sequence comes from Brachypalpus laphriformis, assembly GCA_945910035.1. NCBI lineage: Eukaryota > Metazoa > Arthropoda > Insecta > Diptera > Syrphidae > Brachypalpus > Brachypalpus laphriformis. The sequence goes on along the minus strand of OX246753.1, from coordinate 12,037,772 downwards.
AGCCTTCCTTTCAACTTAGGGGGCATTTTTCTGTCACAGAAGATAGCGGAATTTTCTCGCCACTTCATCCACCCTACGCTTACGCGATGATTGATGTCGTCATCACAAGTTGCTTTGCTATTGATCATAGATCCCAGATATTTGAACTTTTCGCACTTGGGAAGCACTGTTCCATTCAAATAAATGTCTGGAATAGGCCTGAGTGGATCAGAGAACGGGCAGCACAAGTACTCTGTCTTTTTTGAACTAATGCGATACCCATTTCCCTCCAAAACGTCCACCCACACATCAAGTGCTCGTTGCAGGGATGTAGGATCCTCACTTATGATGGCTCCATCGTCAGCAAAGAATAACTGATGTACCTTGGGGTCCATCACTTTACCTTCAAGCAGATAATCAAGGACTGTAATAAAGAGCAAAGGACTTAAAACGCTTCCCTGGTGCACCCCGACTTTGATTCGGAACTCTTCGGTTACTCCAGCGGGGCATCTTACTTTTGTCTTTGCTCCTTCGTACATGTCCATAATCATCTGTACATAGGTTTCTGGAACCCCTCGATGTCTTAGCGCCACCCATATCAGATCTCGTGGTTGTCTGTCGAATTCCTTTTCAAAGTCAACCAATACAATATGCAAATCCCTTAAGGAATCACGATGTTTTTCCATTATGATCCTTATACTTTGGATTGCATCTGTGGTTGATTTACCCGAGACAAACCCGCACTGATCATCAGATAGCCGTATTATTTTTCGCAGTCGGCCACCTAATACCCGCTTAACGATCTTCATGGTGTGTGACATCAGCTTGATCGAACGGTAGTTATCACAGTTTCGCGTATCACCCTTCCCTTTGTATACAGGGAGAAGGTAACTTTCCCTCCATTCATTCGGCATTGGATCACCTCTCACGAATTTGGAGATGAGAATTCTGAGCCATCTGAACCCGATGTCTCCCATCTTTTTCCAGAACTCAGAGGGTATCTCGTCTGGCCCAACCGCTTTTCGTTTTTTGGAGTATTTGACCGCCTCACTAACTTCTTCGACTGTAATGTCGGGTATTTCTTCACAGTTAGGGGTGGCTCTTGGAAAGTATAGCCGGGGAAACTGTTCATTCAAAAGCTCTTCACAATACTGCCGCCACCTCTGCAGAATTTTGTCGTCATCCACGAGAAGCTGGCCATGAGCATTGCTAATGAACTTTGGCGAACGAATCTCCTGAGCATTCTTCCTTCTTTGGGCGGCTATTTTGAAGATAGTGGCACTCTTGTTCATATTGTGTCTTCGCAGCTCCTGGATAGCCTGGTTTGCATCAGCAACCGGGGAAAATATTTTCTCCAGCTCCCGATACAGGCCCTCCGTACTCTCTGCTTGAAGCTGAGCGCACTTCTTCTTCGCTTTTTTCTTGCAGCATCTGTATTCCATTTCGAGGCGAGCTTTTTCGTCACTATTATTAGAGGGGCACTTTGACCAAGCTTTGAAAGCCGCTTTCTTCTCATTTATCACTTTCTTAGCTTCATCACTACACCACCATGTTTCTTTGGCGTGTTGATGGTGGCCTTTTGAAGCTCCTAGCAGTGATTTGGCCTTCTTTAAGCAAGTTCGCTGTAGGGAATCCCACATATTTTGTGCTCTGCACTCTTCATCCTCAGCTCCGTTGATGGTGTGAGAGAGGTAATTTTTCATTACGAAAACAAAAGCATCGCCTTTTTCTTTGTCCAGATTGTACCACTTGATTTTCTCAGAGACCCCTGTTTGTTTGCTTTTCTTTGGTGTTTTCATAAAAATTTCTGTTAGCAGGAGACGGTGTTGACGAGCGATTGCCTCTCCCAGGATCACTTTGCAATCTTTTACCCGAGGCTTCATGAAACTGCCTACCAAATGGTAGTCAATCTGAGTTTCATCTCCACCACTGCTGTAAGTGATCAGGTGTCGGCTTTGTTTGATGAACATGGTATTTAACACGATAAGACCGTGTGATTTGCACATGCTTAGGATGTCTTCACCAGGAAGGTTCCTGGTGCCATATCCTAGTCCTCCATGGCAGTCTTCATAGTCTTCGTTTGATTTCCCGACATGTCCATTCAAATCTCCTCCCACAAACAGAAATTCTTCCTTTGGGATGCTCTTAAGGAGATTGTGGAAATCTAGCCAAAATGCATCCTTATCTATCTGATTGCACCCATTGTGGGGAGCATATGCACTGACAATATTCCACACCTCTCCTTGTATTACTAGTTTGAGAGACATCAAACGGTCGCTGGACTTCGAAATGCTCAAGACGTTACCAAGTAGCTCTGCCGCAAGGATGATACCGATTCCGTTCCTAGCCTTGTCCGTTCCGTAGTAGAACATCTTGTAATCTTTTGTCCTAACGTCCAAGAAACGCGCCCGATTCCCGGTGTTTTTCCATTTCGTCTCTTGGACACACAAGATGTCCACCCGCCTTCTATTCATCATCTCTTCCAGCTCGTAACTTCGACCGGTCATGCTTCCAACGTTCCAACTCGCGACCCTTAAATTGCGTCCAAACTGTTTCATTATGTTGCTAGCCCCCGGAATCCGTATAGCTCTGACCCGAACATTTCTGCTCGGTCCAGGATCAGTACCATGCACAGCAGTGGTAGTGCCTGGCGGGGTAGTGCCATTCCTTTTTGCAAGTATTATCATAATGATACAGTTTTGCAATACAATTTTTGCACCATATTGCGATGGTGTTTGTTGTTTGACACATGCATGCTCCTGTTTTAGTATTGTTTGATCTTTCTTTTATGACACCGGTGATCTCCAGTCGTGTCAACCCACGGACTCGCATGCACACTTGTGGGAGGGTTTTTATGGTAGTATATGTGTCGCTAGGCTCACTTGGGTGTTATATTGCCTAGATCTGATTTGTCCCCTTAGTCGCCTTTTACGACAAGCGCTAGTTGTTGGGGGGCGCTGCAGTGATATTCTTAACCCGTCCCTGCACGGGGTAGTGTTCAAGCTAAGCTATCGGTTTTTAACTCTGTGTATGTTCCAACTCTCACCTATGGTCATGAAATTTGTGTAGTGACCGAAAGAATAAGATCGCGGGTACAAGCTGCCGAAATGAGGTTCCTTCGCGGTGTTGCTGGAATAACTCGTGGGGATCGAGTGCGCAACTCCAGAGTACGCGAGGCGCTCAATGTTGAGCAGCTACTTCTCCGAACGGAGCGATCTATGCTTCGATGGTTTGGTCACGTAGTGCGTATGCCCCCAGACCGGTTTCTAAGACGTGCCATGGTGGCCGTGGCATCAGGTGGCGACCCCGCGGTAGGCCTAGAAATAGATGATTGGACCAAGTCCGGCATCTCTCCTGGAGCCATTTAGGGATTCCTCCTGATGAGTTGGAGTTGATGGCGGAGGATCGAGAAGGATGGAGGGTCCACCTGAGCATCCTACTCCCGCGACCCTCATGAAGGATTAGCGGGCCATTGAAAATGTATGTATGTAGGAAAAAAGAGAGAAGAGAAGGAAAAAACCTCACGTACAGGGGAAGAAGTGTAAAACCCAATCTTCCTTCTTTTCGATTCGTAGTGAAACGCGAATTAAAACCCAATCCTGTGTCAATCTGATCTCTCAATCTGGTACATGACCTTATCAAATGCATCAGTCTTGTATGCTTCGTATGCGTGTACGGTTTATGCGTTTAAATAATACGTTTTAGTTAACTGAAGTTTCACTTCAACCATGCACTTATATGCACTTATATGGGTGAGACATACTCAACTTCCCATTTGTTTATTTATTTGTTCATTTCCAAAGTACCATAAATTCCTTAAATGAACGGCTTATATTAAAGATTTCGAAAATTTCGCAGATAGAACGTTTATGTTAAAAAGTTTTATAATAAGAATTTATGAAAAAAAAAAAAAACTTTTACAATCGATCGAGTGGATTGATACGAGATGGTAAGCCCCTTAAAGCACTTGTATGGACATTGGACAGCTTCGATTCTAGAGATTGTAGAAATGATACCAAGCAACAAAAGCATTTGCCAACGTTAAGAAACAAATAATTTTTTGAGCACCACTGATAGAATTTCTGAAGATAAACATTTAAGTTTTGAAAACCGATAAAGTCCGATGCGATACGTGCATTTTAAAATCATCTACAGACATTAGTAAATTTAACATCATTTACAAACAGGATGAAAAGGACAGGTCCGTTCGGACTACCTTGGAGAGCACCATAAGTCACACGTATTCTCTTTTTCTTCTGGATTACGACTTTGAAATAGTGTTCAAACAAGGGAAAATGAATTCGAACGCTGATGCGCTTTTAAGAATACAGATAGATTCGGACAAATTGAAAGAAATGATACCAAAATATAATGTTGATATTATTACAAGAGCAATGAAAAGGAAAAATGAGATACCAAGCGTAAAAGAACACTGTGTAAAAGCCTTAGACTCAAATGTGAAAATTGATCACCTTCACATACGGGACTGTACATCACTATCTGACATAAGGCTGATGAACAAACTCCAGTTTAAAAATATTAAAAGGATAGAAAAAGGGGCCCAAGGAAATGAATTTATAATAGCAGCAAACACTGTAGTTGTGGAATTTAGCGATAATTCTCTATCAGAGTTAAAATGGATTTTGAAGAAGCTAATATTCAATATGAACAATGCAGGTGTAAATAAACTAGCGCTAGCGAGAAATAGTTTAATATTTAAAAATGTGAACGTGCACGAATTCAAAGACATATTTAATAAGCTGCAAGAGAAAAGAAACATTGACGAATGTTTAGATATATTATTATATGAACCTCCGAAGCAGGTTACAAATGAAGAAGAAAAGCACAGATTAATTGAAGAACATCATAACTCTAAAGTTGGAGGACATTGTGGTATCAGGAAATGCATCAGTAAACTAAAACAAAAGTATGTCTGGAAAAACATAAACAGGATGGTAAAGACATTTGTTAATAACTGTGAGATTTGTAATAAGGTCAAGACAACAAGATACACTAGAGAAAATTTTGTGATAACAGACACGCCAAGCACCTCGTTTGAGACCATATCAATGGATACCGTAGGGCCTTTGAGACCTTCGAACGGATTTAGATATATTTTAACAATACAATGTGAATTAACGAAATTTACAGAAGCATTTCCAGTAGAAACTAAAGATGCAGTCACTATTGCGAAACCAATAGTAGAAAAGTTTATATTAAAGTACGGATGCTTCAAAAAATTGAAAACAGATAAAGGGACAGAGTTTACAAACGAACTGTTAAAAAACATTTGTAAGTTATTAAACAAAAAAAAAATAGTTTCGACTCCACTCCACCATGAAACTTTAGGGTCAATAGAGAGGAATCATAGACTTTTGAACGAATACTTGATGAGCATAGGAGATAAGGATAGTTGGGATGAATGGCTCCCCTACTATACATACTGCTACAATTCCATGCCACATAGTAGCACTCTATGTTCTCCATTTGAATTAGTTTTTGGAAAATTAAGCACATTACCATGCGAAATTTTAACCAATAAAGACAAAATTTATGACTTGGATAGCTATTTAAGTGAATTAAAATGTAAGTTAAAACATGCCCATCAGCAAGCAAAAGATAACTTAATAGAAGATAAACATAAGAGAAATAATGCACAAAGACACATAAATAAAGCAGACTTTAGAGTTGGTGATTACGTATATTTAAGAGTACAGAACAAAAAGAAATTTGATAAACCATTCAAAGGACCGTATAAAATAATATCTCAAAAAGGTGTAAATAGTAATATACTACTAGATAATAAGGAATATAAAATTCATAATAATAACTTAGTCAAGTCGAGACAAATTTAAGTAGATTACTAAGGCATAAATTAATAATAGAACATGTACAACTACAGCATAAGCATAGAACGTGTATAGATCAAATAAATACCCTATTGACATACCTAGATAATAATATTCATTTAGATTTAAAAAAAAAAAAAAAAATATTTGGCGCAATAGCTCTTTGAGTGCCAGGGCCTAGCTTCTCGCAACCACTCATGTTGTGTGCGTTATATTTTTCACATGAATGGAAGGGACCTACAGTTTAGTGCCGTATCCGAACGGCGATTTGAGAAGCTTTTTCGAGACAACAATACTCTCGGATGTTTGTCAGACGCTCGCGAGAGGTGGGACCGTGAAAAAACTTTTTGGTGTTTTGTAGGATTCGAACTTGGAACCTCACGCGTAGTGATCCCACACACTAACCACTTACGCCACGGCGCCCCCTAGATTTTAAGAAATGTAAATAAATATTTTTTTTTGTGGGGGAATGATGTGATGTAATAATGACATGGGAGAACGATGCAAAACAATTAAACTTCACTAATTTTTGCAAGCATACACATTGGTCTAGATGACATAATAATACAACTGGGCAATTATTTAAAAGTAATCCAATCAATGTTATAGAAAAAGCACTATAAGAAAAATTAATTTGTTCTTCAATATACCTAGACGTTGCACAGGCTTTTGATAAAGTTTGGAATAGGGGTATAGAGTATAAGCTTCATAAGGATCTACCCAGACAGTACAATGAGATACTTAAACCTAATATTGCAAATAGGTACTTTAGAGTTCGCTATGGTACAGCGTTTTCTTAACTTAAGGAAATACAAGCAGATGTTCTGCAGGGAAGTGTTCTAGGACCCAACCTATATTTATTATATACTAGTGATACACCACATGCTAATGACACGATGATAGCCACATTCGCAGATGACACTGCTCTCCTATCAACTGATGGATGCATGGCTAGAGCAACAGAAAAGCTAAAAAATTTGGTTAATGAGATATGCGAATTAAACTTAAACAGTTAAAGCCCACTAATATCAATTTAAAAAAAAAAAATCAGTAAATAAAATAGTAGGCACCGTGGCGAAAGTGGTTAGTGTGTCGGACCACTGCGCGTGAGGTTCCAAGTTCGAATCCCAGAAAACACCAACAAGTTTTTTTCACGGTCCCACCTGTCGCGAACGTATGACAAACATCCGAGAGTTTTGTTCTCTAGAAAAAGCTTCTCAAAACAATTGCCCTTCGGATACGGTACTAAACTGTAGGTCCCTTCCATTCGTGTGAAAAATATAGCGCACACAACATTAGTTGCTGTTGTGCCAAATATTCATTTTTCAATAAAATTTAATAAAAAAATAACGAATGTTCATGTCGTTATTTATAATCAAGTAGTTCCTTATTCTAACACAGCTAAGTATCTGGGTATGAATCTGGATGCTAAACTGAAATGGAAGAAGCATGTGAAAAAGGAAGTAGAAGAGCTAAATATTATAAATATAGAAATCTTTATTTATTATTAGAGTATAATTCAGAAATGTCCATTGAGAATAAAATCAGATACTAAAACCTGTTTGGACATGTGGTATCCAATCACGGGGCTGTACAAAGAAAACGAATGTACAAATAATACAAACATGTAAAAAAAAAGTGCTAAAGGGGAATAGTAAATACCACATGGCATAGTAGAAATAATAACTTGCATCGTGATTTGCAGATTAATTAAAAAGAACGCAATTCGTCACAACGATCGTTTGCAGATGCATATTAATCCTGAGATAGCAGACGTCTTAAATGAACGATATAATATACGTAGATTAAGACCCCGTGCAGGGACGGGTTAAGAATATCGCTGCAGCGCCCCCCCAATAACTAACGGTTGTCGTAAAAGCCGACTATGGGGACATATCAGATCTAGGCAATATAACACCCAAGTGAGCCTAGCGACACATATACTACCTTAAAAACCCTCCCACAATTATGCATGCGAGTCCTAGGGTTCACACGACTAGAGATCACCAGTGTCATAGCAGAAAGATCAAACATACTAAAACAGGAGCATGCACGTGTCAAACAACAAATACCATCGCAATATGGAAATATTGCAAAACTGTATCATTATGGTAATACTTGCTAAAAGGAAAGGCACTACCCCGCCAGGCACTACCACTGCTGTGCATGGTACTGATCCTGGACCGAGCAGAAATGTTCGGGTCAGAGCTATACGGATTCCGGTGGCTAGCAAAATAATGAAACAGTTTGGAAGAAATTTGAGGGTCGCGAGTTCGAACGTTGGAAGCATGACCAGCCCAAGTTACGAGCTGGAAGAGATGATGAATAGACGGCGGGTGGATATCTTGTGTGTCCAAGAGACGAAATAGAAAAACACCGGAAATCGGGCGCGTTTCTTAGACGTTAGGACAAAAGATTACAAGATGTTCTACTACCGAACGGAAAAGGCTAGGAACGGAATCGGTATCATCATTGCGGCAGAGCTACTTGGTAACGTTTTGAGCATTTTGAAGTTCAGCGACCGTTTGATGTCTCTCAAACTAGTAATACAAGGAGAGGTGTGGAATATTGTCAGTGCATATGCTCCCCAAAATAGGTGCAATCAGAGAGATAAAGATGCATTTTGGGTAGATTTCCACAATCTCCTTAAGAGCATCCCAAAGGAAGAGTTTCGGCTTGTTGGAGGAGATTTGAATGGACATGTCGGGAAGTCAAACGAAGACTATGAAGACTGCCATGGAGGACTAGGATATGGCACCAGGAACCTTCCTGGTGAAGACATCCTAAACATGTGCAAATCACATTGTCTTATCGTGCTAAATACCATGTACATCAAACAAAGCCGACACCTAATCACTTACAGCAGTGGTGAAGAAGAAGTGCGCCCAGCTTCAAGCAGAGAGTACGGAGGGCCTGTATCGGGAGCTGGAGAAAATATCTTCCCCGGTTGCTGATGCAAACCAAGCTATCCAGGAGCTGCGAAGACACAATATGAATAAGAGCCCAACCATCTTCAAAACAGCCGCCCAAAGAAGGAGAAATGCTCAGCAGATTCGTTCGCCAAAGTTCATTAACAATGCTCATGGCCAGCTTCTTGTGGATGACGGCAAAATTCTGCAGAGGTGGCGGCAGTATTGTGAAGAACTTTTAAATTAACAGTTTCCCCGTCTATACTTTCCAAGAGCCACCCCTAACTGTGAAGAAATACCCGACATTACAGTCGAAGAAGTTAGTGCGGCGGTCAAATACTCCAAAAAAACGAAAAGCGGTTGGGCCAGACGAGATGCCCTATGAGTTCTGGAAAAAGATGGGAAACATCGGGTTCAGATGGCTCAGAATTCACATCTCCAAATTTGTGAGATGTAACCTAATGCCGAATCAATGGAGGGAAAGTTACCTTCTCCCTGTATACAAAGGGAAGGGTGATACGCAAAACTGTGATAACTACCGTTCGATCAAGCTGATGTCACAAACCAAGAAGATCGTTGAGCGGGTATTAGGTGACCGACTGCGAAAAATAATACGGCTATCTGATGATCAGTGCGGGTTTGTCTCGGGTAAATCAACCACAGATGCAATCCAAAGTATAAGGATCATAATGGAAAAACATCGTGATTCCTTAAAGGATTTGCATATTGTATTGGTTGACTTTGAAAAGGAATTCGACAGACAACCACGAGATCTGATATAGGCGGCGCTAAGACATCGAAGGGTTCCAGAAACCTATGTGCAGATCATGGACATGTACGAAGGAGCAAAGACAAAAGTAAGATGCACCGCTGGAGTAACTGAAGAGTTCCCAATCAAAGTCGGGGTGTACCAGGGAAGCGTTTTAAGTCCTTTGCTATTTATTACAGCCCTTGATTATCTGCTTGAAGGAAAAGTGATGGACCCCGCCGTACATCAGCTATTCTTTGCTGACGATGGAGCCATCATAAGTGAGGATCCTACATCCCTGTAACGAGTATTTGATGTGTGGGTGGACGCTCTGGAGGGAAATGGGTATCGCATTAGTTCAAAAAAGACAGAGTACTTGTGCTGCCCGTTCTCTGATCCACTCAGGCCTATTCCAGACATTTATTTGAATGGAACAGTGCTTCCCAAGTGCGAAAAGTATAAATATCTGGGATCTATGATCAATAGCAAAGCGACTTGTGATGACGACATCGATCATCGCGTAAGCGTAGGGTGGATGAAGTGGCGAACAAATTCCGCTATCTTCTGTGACAGAAAAATGCCACCTAAGTTTTTAGGCAAGGCTCTACACCGCAGTTGTGCGTCCAGCGCTCACATACGGTTCACAATGTTGGACGATGTACAAAACGTATGAGAGTAAATTAACGGCAGCTGAAATGAAGATGCTTCGCATGACAGAAGGAGTGACAAAACTTGATCGAATAAGAAGTTCAAAGATCCGTGGAAGCTTTCACATCAAGGAAACCATCGTACAAAGAACAGAGTGCAACCGGCTTAGCTGGAATTGCCACGTTCAAAGAAGAGATTATTTGAACCCTGTTAAAAAGGCAATATCAATGCACGTTCCAAAGACATCGCGATGTAGGAAAGGCAGGCCTACTCGTTTAAATGCCTGGATCACACAAATGCGACGACATCGGCATTTCATTGGCCTCAGTAACCGAGTGATCCAAAATCGGCAGGCCTGCGGACATTTTCTAAGGTCAAATAGGTGAACCCCACAGGCGGATCAGTAGAAATGCGGTGAAGTGGGATGGTTGTGATCCCTTATTTTCGGATCATAACCTCGCTGATAAAAGGAAGAAGAAATATTCGTAGATTAAGAGGAACTAAATCTCACGAACTTATAATCTGACAATTATGAGAACCCGTATTTAAACTATAATACCTTCTCAAATGCAACTGAAAATTGAAACTAACATCGTTTGTCGATCTTTCTTTGATTGGTCATGATTAAGAAGTTGTTCTTAGTGCTGTTAGAGTCCCACACTACTCTGAGTTTCTAACACCAACTACGCAAAAAAAAAAAAAAAAAAACTCTCATTGCAACTGTAAGATGCAGTGGAGTACACTGTACACTGTGTGTAATTAGGTCACTTTGCATTGATTATTTGAATCCGAACTTTTTTATTCATTTAATTTTTTATAGTATTATTAACTTCTTCCCAAAACTATTATTTTTTTTTTGTATGTATGCTTTTGCCTTTAAAGCATTTTTACACTAATAAAAATAAAAAAATTTTCGCGAATTTCCTATGTTGAAAATCCGCCCCAAACTTTTTGGGATTCAATCATGAAACCTGACGTTCAATCGTCCGACACACTAACGACTGCGCCATGGCGCTCACAAAAAATAAAGCTTAAATATAGTAAAAATAATAGTAGCCAATTTAGTCAAAACGGCAGCTCTAAGCCTCATCATTAAGAAAAGAAAGCCCAGATTTCTCTTTTATCACATCTAAAGGTTGTCAAAAAAAGACTGCATAAGCGAGTTTCCAAATTTAAAGTAATGCATTACTTTTACTTTGAGTAAGGATAAAGGTAAATTACATTAATTTATTCCAGAACTTACTTTAATACGAAGAGATCATTTATTGGATATCGTTGATTATAAATTACAGCATCCGATACTTCAGGGTCCACCAATGTTCGCACCAACACCAAGAGCGATGAGAATAGTACCGGGAGGAGCAGTTCTATTAAAAATTGACATTTGTGATTCCATTGTATTATCCAGTTCTTCCACAGCAATAGTAGAAATTTGTCAAAATTACTTGTTACCATTATAGTCCGATTATGCATTGAAGTCGTCGCTAGATGATGTATCTAATTTAACTAAAAAACGAGGGAATATCGAAAATTAAAACAAACATGTAATGTAATATCCAATAAATTTGAAAAAAAAAGGGTTGACCTTGAGTACATCAACCATCCTCTAAAGCTAGCTCGATCTTCAGCCAACTGCGCTGCGTTAGAATCGCCTATACGTAAACACCTAATGTGAGTTCGCGTGATTATAAGAGATTGGTGTTGGGAACAAAAGGTTGACAAAGCATATGCAGCAATATCTTCGGTAAAAAATGTGGATCCAAACCCACTGCCATTTACTGGATGTATACAACCATTGTCAGACCTACTCTAACTTATAGCAACCAGGTCTGGTGGACAGCTGCAGGAAAAAAAAAAACTTCCTAACTTCCAACGCATAGCATGTACGGCCACAACTGGTTGCATTAGAAATACTCTAAGCGCACCCTTCGAAACCATTTTCGCTCTAAGACCAATTGGCCTACACATAAGGGAAATAGTTGCGGAAAGTATCCTCCGCTTAAAACAATCCAATTGCTGGAGAGCAGGAGAATGAGAACAGAACAGATACTGACTATCTAACTCCATCTCCTGACTTCAGGACAAAAAAAAATCATCCGCTCGAGAACCAAAAATTGCATTTCGATTTTGACGGATGGGTTGAAAACAGAAGCGACTGTGGGCTAAGGTATATTTGGAAGAACCAACATTGTCCGATCAATAAGGCTTCCGAATCCCGGTAGTGTGATCCAAGCAGAAGTTCTGACAATTGCCGAAACGACGTGAAATTTATCATAGAACTCCTAAAATTCAATATAGCATTAGATTTCCAAAAGCTACCTGAAAAAAACATGAACCGCCCTTTGATCATTCCGTATCTTGGGACAATTTGAACAAAGAACACGATTATGCAACATCAGACTACAACCTACCGCTGGCGCACCTAAGAAGAATGTATTTAAGTAGAACTGACCTATACAGAAGCTGCGGTGGTTAAGACGTGAACGAGGGTACACCCCATTCTCTACGCGAATGCCCAAGCATATTCAGAACCAGAAATATGGCTCTCGGTGAATGCAACTTTAATCAGGGTTATCGTGAATAAATTTTCCGTCGGAATTTTTCCTCCGAATAAAAATTAGGTATCTTCAAAAATAGGGAAAAAATTAAATATTGCGATTGAGTTGAAAATTCTCCTGAATTGTTATTCATGATACCTATTTCTTTTCCGCGGAATTATGTCCTCTTTTTTAAAGGTACCTAATTTTTGTTCGGGAAGAAAATTCCGAGGGAGAATTCATTCACGATAGCCCTGGACTTGGGCGAACTTTCAACAATGCTATCAAGGTCTTTCTAAAATTCGTACTGGTTTCGGGGAGGTTAAGGAAGACAGCGTAATCAACAAAGAAGTAAGAACTACCCACCCCTCTTTTTCCTTCTTATTCTCAGAACTGACACCCTACAATTGGGAAAATTTTCACATTAAACTTGAGTTCCATTTGCGAGATATATCTAGAGATCCCCAATTCAAAAGAAAGGCGGAAGATGTGCAGCAGACCACAGAAACAAACGAAGATATTTAGGGTACAAATGCACGACGAAAAGTGCGTTAACTGTCATAAAAAGAGCGAACAAGGACAAACCTATAGAATATATCAGTAAAAGCGTAAGATTAAACAAAAATCGGTTGCAGTTACCTCCAATTTGTCACATGACTACCGGTAGACAGACAGGAAGCATATCCCATTGCAATAAATCCGTAACACCAGTTTCTGGGGCTAAAAGTTGTTTTTGTTTCTTTTTTTTTTGACAATGAACATAGATTTAAAACATAAAAAATTAAGGAACTGTCTTTAAAAGAAAAGTATCTGATTATACTCGTATATACATATGTAAATGTTTGAAAGAATTTTGGCAGTACTAGAATGAAAAGAAAAGTCTAGAGTTCAGAGCATTCAAACGCGATTGTCTTCTATCTTAGTTTAGTTGATTTAGTTTTTATAAAGCTTTTGTTTTATTGTAATAAAAAGTAGCAATCATGTAATTACATGAATATAAACTCAAAGCCTAATTGGTTTGTATGGCCGTCTACCAAAATGACAGTAGTATTTAAAATAATAGGACATTAAAATGCGTTCAATACGCCACCGTGGCAAAGTGTGTCAGAACACTGCGCGTAAGGTACCAAGTTCGTATCCCAGAAAACACAAAAAAGTTTTTTCACGGTCCCACCTCACGCGAATGTCTGACAAACATCTGAGAGTATTGTGGTCACGAGAAAGCTTCCCAAAACAAATTGCCCTAAGGATACGACACAGCGCGAATGGTTGCGAGAAGCTAGACCCAGACTCTTGAAGAGCTGTTGCGCCCAATATTTTCTTTTCTTTAAAGGTAGTAATTCATTCTGCGCTAGTACATTCTATACTGTAATGCCTGGGCTCCTCGTCTCACACAAAAACTATCCGATGAGTCTCGATAACAGCATGCATTAGCTAATTTCCAAATGGTTATTAGTAAAGCATGGTTCATACTTATTCCAGGTTTACCGGTTTTTTGTCCAGAAGGGTTCAAGTTTTGATAAAAGTTGCGGCGAATGAAACGAAATTTGAAATGACATTTTTTTTAGAAATCTAATTTTGATCTTACGCTGTACGTTGCTTTACTCATATATTATTATATTCTTTGGGGCATATCGTTGTTTCCACATATATGCGTATAAAAGGCGTTTAACGTTTTTTTTTTCTTCTTTTTTTTAGTATATTTGGTAGATTGGCAACCATTAACCCACTTACGCCCAAATAAAAAGTACCAGTAAAAAGTTTTATATTCGTTTATTAGCAGTTATAGACTTATCTACTTATAGCATAAAAGAAAAGCAGATCAAGCTTTGTATCATGGGTCAGAAGTTATAAACGCCATGCATTAGAAACTGAAAGATCGAGCATGTAGGTGAATAGAACCCACCATCACTTTTTGCCTCGGATGGTAGTGCGATATTGAGAAATCGACTGATCGGCTTGATCTATCCCGCCCATGCCCTTGTTATAAGTCTGAAATACATGTGATATACCCAGGTCAACTTTCTCTTTATGAGCAGTACTCCATCGCTTTACTTTACCCAGTAGAAGAACGGTGTCATGGTTAGAACCCATTGTGCAGACGCTGTTATCAAGTCAATGAACAAACAAGACTTGATTGACAGTATCAAATCGGTAGTCAAAATCTGCACGGTTCTCCGTCTTCATATTTTTTACTGGGAGCACTTCTTAGTTTTTCCTTGGCGAACAGTGCCAGTTGCTCGGTACCCAGACTGCCGCAGATCACGAAACAAATCATAACTCGTAAAAAAAATTATCAAAGAAGACAATATGATCATTAGGAGTGGTCTGCAATTTATCAAGCAGATGCTTCACAACCCTTATACCTTATGGTTTAGTATTTGTTGCTGTAGCTTTTCCACAATAAACATCAAATGCATAGAAATAACCATCCGAACTTGCATCAAAATCGCACTGGTTTTCCCCTTATGAATTGTTTAGATGGATGACACCCAAAGTACTTTACTATATAACAAAATACGTCATGTGCCCATTGGCCCCATTTGGGGACACCGTTATAAATCAACCTCGCAAATTATAACAAACGTAGTTTTATCTAAATCTTTATTTTTATCTTATAGCTAACAATATAAGCAATAAACTATTGAAGAAAGATATTCACCCCAATTCTTCAAGTCGAATGACCAGTCGTATTTTCTTTCGTATTTAAAGTCGTATACAAATTAAATTCCTATTCCTCGATTCGTATGCGATGCATACGACAACTCAAAAAAACCAACGCGTATCATCGCAGTTATGCAAATGTCAAACCATCAGAAAGAATGAAACGAAAATGTAAGCATATAGGTTTGGCGATGTATTTTAAAGCAAAGTAAAGTTTTTTGTGAACAAAATAAATCAAAAATGTCAACTTCATAACTTCTTTTTCGATTAAGAAGAGGATGATGTTGTACCGGTTGAGAATTTGGCAAAAATTCGGAGAAATTTGTTGTGTATTATAATTACGCCAACGACCATAACATGCTGAGCATCAGTTCTCCTCCGATCACCGATATCAAGCAGCGACAGGCGCGGTTAGTACTTAGATGGAGGACCGCTTGGGAACACCCAGTATTGTTGGCATAGCAGACACCACCACCCTTACAAATTGGCTACGATTCGTGACTTTCCTACAATAAAAGCACACAAAACAACAAATTCAGATATTTCAAGTAAAAATACATGTACTTACATATTTTTTTTTCTATTTTGCTTCGCGTTGAAGCCGAGTCGTAGCCAGTTTTGAGTGCGAGTAAAATACGACACAAATACGACCATCAAACGAGCAGTTGAATTCTCCGTAATAACGGAAAAATACGACACTCGTATGCGTTGCGATGCATACGACCTCTGTCAAAAATTACCTACGAGTATGTTCGTAGAGTACGACTTTGTAATAACTAAATGCGACCATGGTCGTGTTCGACTGTCGTATACGAATTGAAGAATTAGGGTGATTCACTATAGTAATGAGTACTAAATCTTAATATGAATAAAATGAGAGTACTTTAAGAAACATCCTCGTTTGGGCACGGTGGGTTTAAATGGGTTAAGTAAGACGTTTAAAACAAATACAGAACTTGATTTAACAATCATGCTTGCTTTGTATTATAAGAAAAGGAAAAAATAAAAAATATGAAATTTGATCGTTCATAAACGTTCAACACTTGCAATGCAAACATATGCTTTTGACGTTTCGACGGCTTTATCGCATTTGCTTTGCAAGTTTTGCGTTAACGAATTCGCCCCACCTCTTCAGAATTATGAGGGAGATGCCATCTGGACCAGCGGATTTGTGTATGTTGAGACTTTTGAATACTTCTGCAACTGTATGAGTGCGAAAGTGGACTTGTGTCAGGAAAAATTCGACGCTCTCATGAACGGGTGGAGACAAAGCACTATCTGCCAATGTGAAGTTAGCTGCAAACGAATATGACCTTTGGGATATTGTAGAATTTTTTGCCTCAATTTTTGGTCATATAAGAAGTTTATACGTCGAATGTGAGCATTGCAGTCCTTTCTGGCTTGTTCAAGCTTATTTCTGTTATCCTCAGATTTGTTGCCTATATAAGAAAATGTACTTCTTTCAACCTGATAGCCTCTTTGCAGCTCTGGTCAAACCACGAGTTTGTCTTAGGCTTGACGCTTTTTATTCTGTTAGGAATATAGTAGTTCCTCAGGGTAGTCATCTCGGACTCTTGATCTTTATCCTAACTATTAATGACATTGATTCCATTTTAAAGGAGTCCGACCTATCTGTGTACGCGGATGATAAAAAAATCTTTAAGATAATTGCCTCCCCTTCGGATTCTCTCCTACTACAAAGCGACCTGAATCTGTTCTTCACATGGTGCAAATTTAACTTCCTAGAGCTGAATGTGAGTAAATGCCAAGCTATTACCTTTTCCCGCAAGCGTGTTCCTCCCTCTCCTAGGATCTACTTCTTCGATAACAAACCCATTTCCTCAGTCAGTTCAATCTGCGATCTAGGTATTATTTGTGACCGAGAGCTCAACTTTAATTCGGACATTGATAACATAATTAATAGAGCCAACTCTACCCTAGGCTTCATCAAACGCTAGTCTAAAGAATTCTCGAATCCTTATGTCACTAAATCCATGTTTGTTACCTTTGTCAGACCCATCCTTGAGAATTGAAGCTGTCAAACGAAGATTTATTCCTTTCGCTCTACGTGGTCTCTCCTGGGATGATAAATATAAATTGCCTCCATACGAAGATCAGTTAAAACTGATTAATTTACAAACTCTTGCAAATCGCCGTCATCTCGCTGACATACTCTTCGTGCATCAGCTATTAGTAGGTTCGATTGATTCTCCCGCTTTACTACATACGATCTATCTAACTACCTACCTACCTACATACGATCTACCTAACCCTCATAACCTTAGATGTGTACCCCTCTTTCGCCTCGCTTGTCACCGGACCAATTATGGCCACTTTGAACACATGTCCAGAATGTTGCGTTTGGCCAATAGCGCACATATGACCTTTGATTTTCATCCCAGCCGATCCTCCCTTAGAAAGCTCCTTCACACCTCCTCATAATTTTCCCCACATTTTCTTCTTTACATTAAGTCTTCAAAAAAAGGCCCTTTAGCTTATTTATGTTTCTCTTTGTTAGTTTTTAAGCTTAGCTTTAAGTTAATTGTTTGTAAGCTTGTGTGGGCCCTTAGGGCCCAAAATAGTTTTAAGCTTAGTTTTAAGCTTAGCGTTAAGTCCCCCTTTTTGTTAGTTCTTAAGTCATAGCTTTAAGTACCAGCTTGTATTAAGCTTAAATAAATAAATAAATAAATACTATCTAAGAAATTCTAAAAACAGTGCTTCCATCATACTTACTTAGGTGGCGCTACAGTTCGGGGTGAACATGGGCCTCAACCAACAAGCCTCTCCATTTAGCTTAGTCTTTAGTTAATTACCTCCAGTTGTGCACTCCAAGTTGGTGGAAGTCACCTTGAACTTGTGCGCGCCACCTATGGCGAGGAGGTCCTCTACTGCGTTGTCCCTCCGGATAGATTCGAGACTCTGCGGGCCGGAGCGTTGGTGTCTATTCACTCTACATGTCCTAGCCATCTCAGACGTCCAATACGCAATTTTTTGACTAGGTCGATGTCGCTGTACAGCTCGTATATTTCGTTATTGAATCTTCTCCTCCAAAACCGTTCAACGCAAATGGGACCAAATATCTTACGATGAATTTTCTATCGAAACGACGAAGGATATCTTCATACTCTTTTAATAAAGTCCATGTTTTAGCGCCGTAAAGCAGGACTGGGATGATCCGAGTCTTACACTGGAGTGGAATCCTCTAAGGTGATAGTTGATAGTCACACTTTTGATAGTCAAAGTTGATTATCGCACTTTGTTAGCTCTCCGTAAACCGATCGCAAAGAATTATTTAAAACATGCCAGCAGAGCTTTTTAAATGTCATTTTCTTGCCAGTGGTATCGGGCGCCGGTCGCAGCTGTAATTGTTTATTTGTTTCATGAGCCGTGTTTTGTTTTCCCCGTGAACTGAATTAGTTCATCTCAAAATAAAAAAACGGGCCTGGAGTGGAATCCTCTAAGGTGATAGTTGATTGTTGACTATCATACACCCCTATTATGGTTAGCGAATCGAACGTTCGACTCAAGTCGAACCTCCCGGCGAATTACTGCCGCTTTATACACTTCACAGATTACTGCTGCTGCTTCCAATCCAGTTGCTTCTATTATTAGCAGCCCCTCTCCTGAAAGCGGCTTTTCCTGAAACGGACCACCCACTGTTTTGTTTTTTGCAGCTTTGTTGAATGACAATTTCTTCATTGCCTGAAATTTTTGGTCTGCGATAACCTAAATTTCGCGTCTTTAATTGGCGGTCCAGCAAAGTTTAGCTTTTGTTACAAACAGTCCCACATCTTTATGGATGTTGCTTTTGCTTGGCAGGTATTTGGAAGCAAATTTTTTGCCGAACTTGGGTGCTCATTCATATCCGCCGCCATAATAACTTTTTGGGTTGTGTTTTTTGTGTTTACGTTAGTCCTACTTTTTTTTTTTTGTGTAGTCATGTTCATAATATTGTGTACTTATAGTTTTCACTTTATTTATAATCGTTAAACTTACATTCTTTTGATTATTTACTGCACAAATTTACTTATTTCTTCTCTGACACAAATTACGATTGGTGGCGATTAATCGAATGACACTTTGATTGAACGAGCATGTTCACACACTCGTTAACAGAAGTCATGATGCCAAATTACGTTTACGTGCATACGTTCAGGGAAGTGGCGATCCCAAATACAGACATTCCTTTCATAAGTTACTCGTTTACGGAGGACGCGATTCGACCCCTGGTTCACCCAGAAATTTCATTTTCACAAGCTGGTAGCAGCAGCTACACACTGACGTTTAATATGGATTAAAAATGGCGAAAAAATAAGAATGTAAGTGAGAAAAGTGCTTAATATTTTATATTTGTTTAATAATTAAGTGTTTTTAGATACTTATGTCAGAAAGTGAGGATACAACAAATAACTATGATTTACTTCTGCCATTCAGCAGAGCTGCCAAGCGTTACATATAATTTTTATTTTTTTTTTGAAAAGCCATCTAGTTGTGAAGTATGGGATAGGAATTCTGGTTCACGAAAATTGAACCAGCTCAAGTGCTGGTTCAATTGTTGTTTTTGCATCCTGTGTAAAAATATGAACTAAACCATTTCAGTTCACGGGGATAACAAAACGCGGCCATCTTCTTCTTCTTCCTTTTATCAGCGAGGTTATGATCCGAAAACTAGGGATCACAACCCTCCCCCTTCACCGCATTTCTACTGATCCGCCTGTGGGGTTCGCCTATTTGACCTCAGAAAATATCGGCAGGCCTGCCGATTTTGGATCACTCGGTTACTGAGGCCAATGAAATGCCGATGTCGTCGCATTTGTCTGATCCAGGCGTTTATAGGCCTGCCTTACCTACATCGCGATGTCTTTGGAACGTGCATAGATATTGCCTTTTTTTACAGGGTTCAAATGATCTCTTCTTTGAACGTGGCAATACCAGCTGAGCCGGTCGCGCTCTAATTTTCGTACGATGGTTTCCTTGATGTGAAAGCTTCCACGGATCTTCGAACTTCTTATTCGATCAAGCTTGGTCACTCCTGCTGTCATGCGAAGCATCTTCATCTCAGCTGCCGTTAATTTACTCTCATACTTTTTGTACATCGTCCAACATTGTGAACCGTATGTGAGCGCTGGACGTACAACTGCGGTGTAGAGCCTTCCTTTCAACTTAGGGGGCATTTTTCTGTCACAGAAGATAGCGGAATTTTCTCGCCACTTCATCCACCCTACGCTTACACGATGATTGATGTCGTCATCACAAGTTGCTTTGCTATTGATCATAGATCCCAGATATTTGAACTTTTCGCACTTGGGAAGCACTGTTCCATTCAAATAAATGTCTGGAATAGGCCTGAGTGGATCAGAGAACGGGCAGCACAAGTACTCTGTCTTTTTTGAACTAATGCGATACCCATTTCCCTCCAAAACGTCCACCCACACATCAAGTGCTCGTTGCAGGGATGTAGGATCCTCACTTATGATGGCTCCATCGTCAGCAAAGAATAACTGATGTACCTTGGGGTCCATCACTTTACCTTCAAGCAGATAATCAAGGACTGTAATAAAGAGCAAACAAACAAAACGCGGCCATGTTATTGTTTTATTACATTTGGTATATGTGAAATTTAGCATAGTATAGGATAGCATTTATACTATCCCTTCCACTTGGTATGCCCAACAACCGCAAGACATATATAAAACTCTAAATTAAAAAAAAAATTAAATAAATTTGGCGACACAAAATATAGGAATTTTATACCATCTGATTTGGAACTTCCAAAATATTAGTTATTTTTTAAATTAGATCAAAGCAGTCGTACATTAGAATTATGTTCATCAGCATTTGCTTTATAAAATAATTGCAGATTTGTAAACATTTTCGTACAATTTCGCAAATAGCATTTCTTTACTAATAATCGTAAAAAACAGAATGGGTCTATATGGAAGTGGCACCTTAATAGCTCACACAAAAACGATTGCAAAAATGTGATGATAACGCTGATGGTCACCTTAGAGAGAGCAAAAGGGATGAGGATTCCACTCCAGAGTCTCCTTAGTTGTTTGAGATAGTGCTTTACTGTTGAATTGCCTTATAAGCCCAAAAAAACAGCGTTTGGCAAGTGTTATTCTTCCCTTGATTTCTGTGCTGATCTTGTTTTTAGAGTTTATAGCAAAACCAAGGTAGACAAAATCTCTTACTACCTCGAAGTAAGGGGTTTTCATCTTCTCCATAAATATTTATAAAGACAAAATACAACTTCTCCCCATCTCAACAATTATTTATTCGTTATCATTTAACACTCATTTATCGCTTTCGCTTTCGTCATTTTCTCAATTTTTGTTTTTTTTTTTTTTACTAAGAATGTACTCGTATCTACAATAAGTACAAATAAACAATTCATTCAGCCTATCTGTATAAATACAATTTTTTTACATATTTATAAAATGTTTAATACTTACACTTAAAAATTTATAAAATCAATTGAAATTTTCCATTATAAATATATACATTCACACAAAAAAAAAAATTAAGTTACTTTAATTTAAATAGTAGAAAACAAATACTAAGTACATAATTTAAATAATAAATTTAACTACTTGACTCTCCGCTGGGCATCATGCTGTACATACATTTTCTTAAGGACGCTTTCTTCGTTGATATTTCTGAGTCTTTGGTTTCACGTTTTGGCACGAATCCACTTCACACATTTTTTGAAGAGGCTCACGTGATGTCTAATTTAAGTTTTGTTTAAAGAAATGTAACAAAATTTTAAGATTAGTGCTCAAATTCAATGGGAGATGCTAGATTAGAAAGCATGCTACGGTGCGTTAGTGGAAGCTTCTCTGTACTTGGTAAAGAGAGGTGTAATAAATTTCCATTTCAAAATACTAATATCATCCTAATCTTTGGTTTTAATTTTGGGTTGATTTTAGAATGTGTTAGCATTCACAAGCTATGTTATGTTAAGTGTTAGACTACTATTACTACATGCTACAACTACAGTACTAAATTTAAAATAGACTTCCAGGGCAGCTCACTTAATTTCACGTGGGTCCTCACGCTGATATTTGGCAAACTGCAAGAATATCTCTTCCAGTGTTGTCTGACTTATCGAGTAATCCTCAATATTGAGAACTTCCTTGCTTCTCTCCATGAGACCGAAAATCTTGGACCACAAAATACTAGTAAGCGGAATGTAGAATGTGAGAATTCCTTGAAATTGTTCTCTGTGAAAAAAAAGATATTATATTTCACGGGAGAGAGCTTCAAAGCTTTTGCTCACTGTAAATAAGCTTCAGGGAATTCCCTCGCAATGAACACATTGACATTTTCAATGTCTTCCTGCAAAATTTGAATAGACATGGCCTTCTCGCCTCCAGGTTTGCTGTATAAATTTGAAATCAGTTAAAAGAAATTTGTTAACATCATCCTTTTCACACTAACCTGTCTGAAAAACTTCTCGTCAGATCGGGATCCTTCTTCATTTTTAGCTTTAGTATCAGACCCTTTGTGAATTTATTTTTTAAATGCTGTGTAGAGCCTATGCACTTAAACTCTCCATTCACCATTATAGCTAAACGTGTGCATAATGCCTCACATTCTTCCATACTGTGCGATGTAAGAACTATGGACTTCCCGGCATCCCGAATTCTGCATACCATATTCCATAGCTGACGACGAGCCCCTGGATCCATTCCGGTAGTCGGTTCATCAAGGTATATCACCGAAGGGCCACCTAGTACGGCAAGGGCAGTGCTGAGCTTTCGTTTATTTCCCCCACTATATGCGCGCACTTGTTTGTTATAGTGTTTCATAAAACCGAAGCCCCTTGCAAGATCCATAGATATTTGAGATATCTTATTCTCTGGAATACCACGGAGCAAGCTGTATATTTTCAACATTTCACGTCCTGTCAAATCATCAAATAAGGCATCGAACTGTGGACAGTATCCGATCTCTTGGTACACCTGATTCATGTTTCTTATTAAACTAAAACCCTTGCAATAGGCTTCTCCCGAGGAAATTTTCTCATCGCCAGTCATCATTTTGAAGGTTGTTGTCTTACCAGCACCATTCACACCAAGTAATCCAAAACATTCCGAACTATAAATAAAGAAAAATATGCATAATATATGTAGACTCCTTCCATTATCAAATTAAGGTTGTACTCACTGTTTGACGATTAGAGAAATTTGATTAACGGCAACAAATCGTCCATAATGCTTTGTAACGCTATCGAGAACCAAGTTCTCTTCACCGATCTCCGACGGTAACATATTTCTCACTCTTTCTTTCTCCTTTTCCACGTCCTCGTCGTAGTACCCATCCTCTGGCGGTAATGGTGGTTTTCTACGCGAAAAATAAAAAAATATATTACTAAAAACAACAATTTCTAAAAACAGAAAACTTACATCGCCTTCTGTTTGATTATTCCTAAAATCCCGTCTATAACACGATATTCCTTAAGAATGAGAATCGCAAAGAAAACAATACCGGTTACAGAAAGATAAATCACTTCACGAAGCACTCCTGGTGATTTCCATGCAAAATATGGTGAAAGCTCTAAAAAGTTCAAATGGAATTATCGTAAAGTCAATGTTATTACCACGAACACTTACCACAACACTTTGGGTAAGCATAACAGAGTAGCGGGCCTAATGTGGTTTCCAGGGATTCACAAATTTTTTGAGATTCACCGTTGGCGTAAAGTTTATTCAAACCCTGTGCCAATGAGAAATGTGGGCTGACCAGAAAGATTTTTTCAAGTACATCAGCCACATCGGTGATGTCGAACTGCTCATATCTCATGAGGAGGATGACAATAAACATAGCATTGCCTTATGTTTTACAGGAAAACGTGTATTAAAAGTAAGAAAACGATGTAAATTAAGTATAAGTACTCACCACAGAAAATGTTTATAATGGATAGTCTAGCAAAGCCTGTAGACGGATCCAAAAATAGTCCTGCCATTAGGTAAGTGAATGGCAATACTGACACACTGAACAAAAGCATCAAAGCCATGTTTCTGCCTGGAAACAAATTCAAATAAAGAAATGAAGCAAGTATTCCAACTGTCATTTTCAATAATAAGTACATTAAAATATTAAGTTTAATACATAGTCTGTGGCATAGGGAAATAATATTGTAGATATAGACCCCACAAAGTGATGATCAGTACAAATAGCCACGTCGATTAAATCATGTCCATTCATCCGACAGTAAGTAAGTTACATCTATTCGGGTTTTTAATTTCGAGCGAGGAAGTATTTGTAAAATAATGATATTTACAACTTAAACGCTTATTTGGGAAAATTATCAAAAAATATAAATTTGTATTATAAATAAATAACAACAGTGGATATCAACATTGCCACGTGCAAAGAACAGATCATTTGAACCTTGTTAAAACGGCAATATCACTGAACGTTGCAAAGACATCGCGAGGCAGGGGAGGCAGCCCAATAAACGACTGGATTACACAAATGCAACGACACCTGCAATCGATTGACCTTAGTAACCCAGTGATGCAAAATCGGGAGGCCTGCCGATATTTTCTGAGGTCAAATAGGCGAACCCCACAAGGCGGATCAGTGGAAATGCAGTGAAGTGGAAGGGTTGTGATCTCTTGTTTTCGGATCACAACCTCGCCGGAATAGTAAGAAGAAGAAGTGGTTATCAAAATACAACTGGAAATATTCAGTAATCATATAATATATCAATAAAGCCCTTCTTACCTAATTCACTAAACGTTGCGTAGCCATCCTCTTGAAAACAGGCAAAAGTTATTATTATTATCAATATGGTGGTTGCGAATGTAATTATATCCCACACTAAGTGCGTCAACCAGAAGGTTATAATTCGAATACCACTGACAAACTGCAAAAGTTTCGCTCTATTTTCACGCTCCTTTATCAGAAACATTACGTACAAGCCACTAACGAAGCACATGCAGAAACACAAATTCGACGCCATTTGAGTTCCAACATTTTGTCCAGTATTTAGCATTTCAAAAACTGAATTCCGCGAGTACGGTAATGGATGGTTAGATACACTTATACTCGCATTTGGTCCAATAAGAGTTCTAAATTAAAAACAAAACAAACAATTATGTGTACATTAAAAAAATAGCACTTTACTGCTTACTTAGCGAAAGCATTGTGTACCAAATTTAAAGTCACCGGTGCTGAATGGAGAGGTTTGTTATTCAGCCACGCTATAATACTTCCTTTGCTTACTGTTGCCGCAGCAATGTATCTGGAATTGATACGAGTTTGAATCACCTTTCCAAGCTGCAACATGTAATCAATGAAATTTTGATTTCCCGTTCCTGCGAGCGCATGATTCGATCCAAAGGAATTCACTATTTCCTTGTAATTATTGACTATTTTTGCCTCCAACGATCCATCTTGCACGTCCGAAGTGGTCTCTAAAACTGTCACCGTCGATTGATATTGAAACACATTCAAGAGCAATGACTTCAGTGGAGCATAGTGGCTCATAGTAGCCACTATAAATGTCAACGTAATGAATAGAATTGGCATAAGATTTTGAATTGCAAACATCAGCTTATTACGAATTGTGTGAAGATATTTTTTCAAAAGCATAGAACGCCATTGACTAAGCATCAAATTAGTGCCCTGAAGAAGACGTTGATTTTCTGAGAACACGTTGTCAGCTGAAAAAATAATAAAATAATCATGTTCGTTGGAAAAGTGGTTTCTTCTACTCACAATTCATTGATTCTCCATCTTCTGACCCAAATCCGCCATTATTCAGTATGGGTTTAGGTGCAGACTCTACTTTTGTCGACTCAGACCCGACTTTCATGAACACCTCTTCGAGGGATGCTATGGAGACGCCGTAGCCATTGAGTTTTAAATCATCAGAGTTTGATTCCAAATCATGGAACATATTTTCGAACTTAGAAGAATATCTGTCGGGAAGTCGATATGAAAGTTCAGCCCCAACTTCAGCTTCAGGTTGAATATCCGGTATGTAATTCCTAAGAAGATTCGTGACCTTTGTACTGTCGCAATCGTCTTTTTTTACACAAATCTACAGAGAAAATTGCAATATTATTATTCTGCTATAGCCAATAATACCAATAGCCTTATAATCAAAGCGAATACCGTCACATTCTCAAATCAAATACATAGCTTCTAAAAGCGATCGACCTTGCACATGTGGGCACATCGCGTGAAGTTCAATGCTCGAATCCTAGAAAACACAAAAAGTTTTTTCACGGTCCCACATGTCGCGAACGTCTTACAAACATCCGAGAGTATTGTTGTCATGAGCTTCTCAAGAAAATAAAAACTGCCCTTCGGATTAGGCACAAAACTGTAGGTCCCTTCCAATCCGTGCGAAAAATATAACGCACACAACACGGGTGATTGCGAGAAGCTAGCCCCTATGCTCTTATGGGCTGTTTGCGCAACATATTTATTTATTGCACAAAACGCAGAATGGTCTATAAAGTAGCTTAAAACCAATAGGATCCTACAGACTGAAACCGCTACAAGAGCCTCTCGGCTGAATGCAACGATGTGCAGACTGCAGACAATGCTGAAGGCTGCTTATACCATCAGTCGTGTAACCGATAATTATATATGCAGCCTCAATATACTAAAACAACAAATATGCGATTGTATTAATCGTGATGTACTGTCGGTGTAAACTGAAAGGATATATGATTTCGCGTCATTGCGAGAATGCTATCAATCAATGTCAAGCAAATGCTTAAAGCTAGTATGTACAACCAGTTCACAAAGGAAAATTGACTTAACCCCTGACATAGCAAAATGGACAAGCAGGCGCACGGAAAAGTACCTATCTTAGCCAAATGCAAGTTCACAGGTTCGAAATTTAGCAGAGAAGAGATGCATGGAAGAAACAGTTGGAGAACTTCCTACAATAGAAACATTTCCCACTCAGCGCAATGAGGACTACGGTAAATCCCAAAAGAAAAGATAGATTGAGCAGCTAGAAACAGAAAAATGCCAATCCAACACAGATGAGGAAAAAAGAAGCAACAAAGGCAGAATCTAACCCCAAGTTGTTCCGATTAAAATTGTATATACTCACCAAAAGATAGCCGCTGCCAAATTTCTTCTTCAAAAAGAATGATGTTCCAACGCATTTTAAGTCTCCAGCTGACATGATAGCAATGCGATCACCCAGTACATCCGCTTCATCCATGAAGTGAGTCGTCAACAATACCGTACGTCCAATTTTCTCTGATTCCAATAAGTCCCACAGTTGTCTTCTCGCCGCTGGATCCATTCCAGAACTTGGCTCATCACACAACACTACTTTAGTCCCACCGCAGAATGCAGCACATACTGACAGCTTTCTCTTCATACCACCCGATAGTTTCGATGACGCAACATTCGCTTTATTCTCCAAGTCAATCTTCTTAATGTACTTCTTCACCTCCGCCTCCAACGCATCCCCCTTAAGTCCTTTCAGGCGAGCATAAAACATCAAATGATTGCTCACCGTTAGATCATCAAAGAGGATATTATGCTGCGGGCAAATACCCAATGAGCTTCGAGCTCCGTCTATATTTGTTCTTATATCACAACCATTAATAATAGCTGTACCAGATGTCGGTGGAAACATCCCTGTCAGCATTGAGATTGTCGTCGTCTTCCCCGCACCGTTGTGTCCCAGCAATACCGTTATTTCATCTTCATACATATTCAGTGAAACATTGTTTACAGCCGTCTTCTTATCGCCAAATTTCTTGGTCAAATTCTTCACCTGGAGTCCAACAGTTGAACCAGTGGGCTCCTTTTCAAACGCATCCGGATCGTCACGCTTAACTGTGCCACTGGCATCCTCAATGCCGATATACTCTCGCTCACCAATCCAGAAGCTTTTTGTAAATGGGAAGTACCATTTCTTAGGGACACCAAATTCACCCGGATAGATTTGCTCCATATACAAACAGATGGTCATATGGATAACGCATGACACCAACATCATAACAATGACGTGGCCCACCGACAGTGGATCGTCCACGCTTACCGGGGTAAACATATTACTCCATTGAAAGCCCTCACCGTCGGCTTCGTTGGCGGCAATTAATCGCAATCCAAGGCCCATAGCAGTGTTGGAGATCAGAGACCATCCCATTTTTGTACCAACAGTGAGACTGTCGTAGTTAATTTGGAAAAATGTATATGGGATGTACATAATGAACCATACCAAACCAGTCACAGCAGCCGCGGTACTGGCCTTAGAGAAGAACGTTGCCAACATAAAGCACAGTGTTATAGATGTTGTTGTGTATATCAGTAAGAAGAAAAAAACTGGTGTGAAGGAACTGTATGTAAGCACTGCGACATTGTTACTCCATCTGATCTGTAATAGAATATAGTATTTAAGTTAACACGCAGACTAACGCCGGTAATCTTTTTGTTACCGTTAAAACGAGTGTTATTAAGAATGCTGAGCAGCCCATCATCAGAAAAGCCTTTACAAACCAGGCCATCCAGTGAATCCAATTCTGCAGACCCATAATCTTCATGACCTCCTTTAGCTGCTTTTCCTTCTCTGCTGTGATATACTGTAAGACGTGTACTTCTTAACTAAATCGTCTTTAGACTGGTTTCCGCGTACTTACCTTCACCGTATATGTGCATGGATAGATGTAACTCAGTAAAATAATCAATCCCATCAATCCAGCCAAACCGTCCAGTAGTGGATCCTCAATAAAGGACGGATACGGATACCTCTGAAGAAACACTTTGGGTAGTGTTCCCTGATTGTTAGCAGATTGAGTGATGAACGCTGTCGAGATCGCATTCTGTACAGGAAGGAAACCCTCCCTCAAATAGCCCGCTGGTAACCCACCATCCGCGTCATCTTTATTTCTTGGTCCAACTCTGTCCATAGGCACAAAGCGTCTGTTTGTTAGCCATGTCATCAAAAACGGCGAAATAGATGTTCGCAGCTCGCTGGGAAAACGAAGCTTATAGTGCAAATGGTCGGGGTATGTCGTTATATATGCCATTGAATCGTCGAATTCTACGCCAGCAAGGTAGTTTTCGACGACGAGGATATTCTCTAAGGCTTCCGAATTAGCATATCCACTGTAGGTGAGGTTTAAGCTGGCAGCTGCATCTCTTACGATTTTCTCCAAAATTGGGCTATTATTTGGCGAATACGCCAAATGGTATATCAAAGGATGAAAAGGATTATCGATCTGTGGATACTCTGCCGATAAATATCTGCAAAGATTTAAATGTTAGCTTTTTGTACATGTTATAGCAAAGCGGATAGATGGTATGGCTATGGGAAAGGTTAGTGGGATTAAAAATTAGTTTTAGACTTGTTAATCTCATCTAAGAAGGTAAGACTCGAGGACATTTTACTAAAATAAAAAGGATGCGATAAAAAAATGAGTGTAAGCTACTAAATAAAAATTTAATGAACACTAAGGGGCTTGCCTTGCTTTGAGTGTCTGCCTTTTAATACTGTTAAAGAGCGCTGCACGTTCTTGCAGAGACCTAAGAAAAATGATAAATAAACGAGAAATAGTATTGATATTTTACATTTTATATCCGTTTTCCCAGAGCACATTTCTTCTGTAGAACATTATAGAGACTGGTCTCTGACTGAGCTTTTACAATTTTTAAAAACATACTTACCTACTCACTAGAGCTGAGAATAATTTAATATTAAAAACAGTAGAAGCAAAAGTTAACCAATAACAATACACAATTATTCGGTAGATATTAAAAAAAAAATAATAATAAATGTAAGTCGGCCAATTTGTTCTTTAATCTAGTTCATCCTGCAGACAACATAAACCTCATTATAGAACAATACGTCGAGTACATGTCACCACTACAGCCACTGTTCATCGACTTTAAAAATGCTTTCAACGCATCCCAGACGCATCCCAGAAAAACGCAAAGCTATTATAAAGGCAACATATGAGGGTCTCATGTTTTGCACAATGGTATGATGTTGGAGGACTTTGAAGTCCAAAGCGGAGTACGATAGTGGTGCATACTTTCACCGCTGTTATAGTGATCATCAACGATATACTTCGGAAAGCATTGACTGAAGGAAACCACGGAATCAAATGGACTAATTATGACATCTCAAACTTTCACGCTCAACTTGGCATTGATGGACAGCAGGTTGAGAAAGGGGACCTGCATTGCGATTGATCGGGAAACTACTGACTGCCCAAAACTTGGCTTGGGCCAGTAGCGCAACAATCAAGTTCGTAATGAAGTGCTTACTTTACCTCCTAGTGGTGGTCCCCGGGCAACTATACGTATAAACCCTTATACGTATAGGCCAAAATTGTAAGTGCGGGTTGTCTAGGGCCTTGATTCTAGGCTAGGTAACGTGGGCCAGCAACCTGCGTTACCGAAACCAGCTCGCTACAGAAACTGACACTATGCCTCGGATAAGGACTGATCACATGTTGACGACTTTTGGCTATTGTACCCGGACAAAGATAGGTTTCTGGAATGACGCTCCTCGACTCGGGAAGCGAAGGTCCTTACAATGCCAGATTCCTCCAATTGGAAAAGGAATTCATGCGATATAAACTGGACATTTTGGGGGTAAGTGAAGTAAGATGGTTAGAAGCGGGCGAGTACCAGTCTCCAACGCGTAACACTGTACTACTCTATTCTGGAAGACCATCCGGAAGTCCGCGGGAATATGGAGTCGGACTACTGCTAACAACAACAGCACGCAAGGGCCTGATTTCCTGGCAGCCTCATGGTGATAGGATTTTGACGGCCAGATTCCGGACTAGAGTACGACGCGTCACCATCATACAGTGTTACGCCCCAATGAATAGTTCGTCTGAGGACGAAAAGGAGAGCTTCTACAATCTCTTAAGCGCCGTCTTCAACACAACACCAAATGGAGACATTGTCATAGTGATGGGGGATTTGAATGCCAAGGTAGGCAGCGACAACGAAGGGCTCAAGCATGTAATCGGGAAGCATGGACTAGGAAACCGCAATGACAACGGCGAAAGGTTTGTGGATTTCTGCAATGCCAACCGCCTTGTGATAGGTGGCACCATGTTTGAGCACAAGACCTGCCACAAAGTCAGCTGGGTTTCCAATGACAGGCAAGCAACCTCCAACCAAATTGACCATTTTGCTATCAGCCGCTGCTTTAGAAGTAGTCTCCTGGACGTCCGAAACAGACGAGGGGTAGATGTGGGGATAGTACGTGATCACCATCTTATGATAGCTACTCTCCAACTACGCACTGCTGCAGTTCGAAGATCCCACGACAACACAAGAATGCCCAGGTTCAACATCGATAGACTTAGTGATCCCTCAATCCCCCAACAATTAAGGGAGCACTTTTCGCAAGGTGTGGAAGCAATCAGCAGCTCAATGCCCGCAACCATCCAAGACCATTGGTGTGCTGTGAAAAATGTTTTTACATCTGGTGCTGAAAGAATTGTCGGTCGATCGCAGGGAAGACATAGGGCGTGGCTTTCCGAGGATACCTGGAGACGAATTGACGAACGAAAACAGCTGAAAGCTCGCGTTGCAGCTACCCCAGCAGCAGGGAGAAGCGAGCTAGAGTCCCTATATCTCATGAAGATGAGAGAAGTTCAACGTAGCGTACGACGTGACAAGCGCAACTACATCAACGCGCTGGGTACAGAAGCAAAAGAAGCTGCACGGAGGTGCGACAGCAGGACCGTCTACAGAATCACGAAAGAGCTGACAGGTGGTCGCAGCTCCAGCCAACACCCAGTGAAAAGCCTAGACGGCTCCTTGTTCATTTCGGATGAGGACCAGCTCAAGAGATGGAAAGAGCATTTTGCTACGGTTTTGAACCGTGTATTCGCTAGCGATATGCTCCCAAATCAGACTGAGATGGCCGAGGTGAGAAGTTCCCGAATACGCACCACGACTCCCAGTAAAGATGAGATCATTACCGCGATCAAGGCACTCAAAACCAACAAGGCGGTAGGACTTGACGGTATTCCAGCAGAGCTCTTACGAGCAGCGCCAACAACATCGGCTGAGCTTCTGCTTCCACTTATAGATAGAGCTTGGGAAGCTGAGAGCTTTCCTAACGAGTGGAAAAAGGGAATGATCGTCAAGCTTCCTAAGAAAGAAAATTTAATGGAGTGCGGAAACTGGAGGGGTATCTGCGTGCTGCCTGCTGTAGCTAAGATAATAGCTAAAATCATTCTTGAGCGAATCAAACAACATCTCGGAGACACACTCGATGCCGAACAAGCAGGTTTCCGCTCTGGATCCTCCTGTGCCGACCACATCAACACCCTGCGGATTATCATCGAACAGTGTGTTGAATATCGATCGCCACTGCACCTGTTGTTCATCGATTTTGAGAAGGCGTTCGATAGTGTCAACAGGGAGTTTATTTGGCGTGCCTTACGCAGGAGAGGCATTCCCGATAAACTAATTGCTATTATCAAAGCTACATATACAAATACAAATGTCACGTTCTGCACAGGGGAAGGTTGTCTGAGGAATTTGAGATCCAAAGTGGGGTAAGACAAGGCTGTATCCTTTCACCAATATTATTCCTATTGGTGATTAGCGATGCGCTTCATGCAGCTTTGTCGACGGGAAACGGAGGAATTCGATGGACTCTTACATCTCAACTGAAACATCTTGACTACGCAGACGATGTATGCTTACTCTCCCACAGAATTATGGACCTCCACCAAATGACAGCAGATGTGGAGAGGGAGGCAGGTGTCCTCGGGCTGAAAATTAATACGACAAAAACTAAAATTATCAGCCTTGGAACTAACTCATCGGCTCAAATATGCATTGCTGGACAACCGGTAGAGAGAGTAGAGGATTTCCAGTATCTTGGGAGTATTGTCTCGACCGATGGTGGAACCGAACTGGATATAGCCAACAGGATCGCCAAAGCAAAGTCCGTGTTCGGGATGTTGTCCAAAATATGGCGAAGCAATGCAATCAGTTTGAGCACCAAAATGAGACTATTCCGCTCCAACGTTGAATCCGTGCTGTTATATGGTTGCAGCACGTGGAGAGTGACCACTACTATCACCAGAAAGCTGCAAACGTTCGTTAGTAGGTGTCTGCGCAATATCTTACGGATTTTCTGGCCCAATCGTATCTCTAACGAACACCTTTACGAGAGAACGGGTCAGGAACCAATAGGCACAACTATCCAACAGCGGAAGTGGCAGTGGATTGGTCACACGTTCCGAAAGGGTGACAGCTCCATAGCAAACCATGCTATGCAATGGAACCCTCTAACTCAGGATGGCAGAAGACCTGGCGGTCCGAGGAGAACATGGCGCAGAACAGTCGAGAAGGAGGCACGGCAGTTAGGGAAAAGTTGGGCAGAACTCAGACACATTGCCAGAAACCGTACACGATGGCGCGTAGGCGTAGTAGAGGCCCTAGGACCCACAAGGGGATACAGGACATAAGTAAGTAAGTAGGTTGAGAAAGTTGACAATTTTCTAGTAGATGGTGCTGTATAGGAAAGATGACTACCAATCTCATTTGCAAGAGACTGCAAACTTCGTAAACAAATGCTCAGAGGTCAATTAATAAGATGTCTGCGATAGGAAAATACCGCTGAAATAGAAATGTAAGTTGTAGAGGGTTTTTTATTTGGTACGCAATATTTTCCCAATAGGATTTCTCGGATATTCGTCAAGTTAGCTGTCGGTTGTTTGAGTTTTCAACTCGTCTATATTTGCCGTTTGCACACATTTTAACGTTTGCAAATTATTTTTTTTTATCAAAGTTTGCGTTTGGTTGCATTAAATTTACGTGCGCCAACTCCTATTTCATTCTCAGCGATGAAACCCATTTGGGGCTCAACCGCTTCGTTAATAAGCAAAATATAACATTTGGGGAAGTCAGCAACCCGAAGTCATTCACGAAATTCAATTGCACATACACAAAAATTTACTGTTTGGTGCGGGTTTCATGATGGAGGAGCTATTCCATGTTGGAGGCCCATACTTCTTCTTCAGTGATATTGGCAACGCATTCACAGTTAATGGACCATGTTGACTATTTTTGGAATAAATTGGAAGAGAATAACCTGGACTATATGTGGTCTCAACAAGATGGCACAACATGCCACCGGGATGGTGTGATTTAAAGTCACTGGACTTTTTTCTTTGGGAATATGTCAGGTGTATGCCAAATCATACCATCTTTTTTTTTGGTCGAAAATAAGGAAAAATCCACTAAAGTCGTCAATTTCGCGGGATATCGACATTCCGAATCAATTCGCTCTTTCATACGAAAATTTTACAGTTGCAGAGCTGTCAATGGCTATGAACCACACAATTGCTTCGGAAAACATGCGCGTATTGTGGGCTACTTTACAATTAACAGTACTGAAGGAAAATTAACGCAGAATTATGACATTAGTTTCCGACTATTATAATTCAGCCTTTACTCGTTCACTGTGAACGTGTACAATATTCGCCTGTTGTCATCGTTCAGTATAACAGTCTAATGTTCGCCACATATCAAATTCAGAATATTATATACATACGTTAGGAATTTTGTATGAAAAAAAGGACTTAGAAAATTTTCGCGGGATAGGTTTCTGGGAGCTGAAAAAAAGGAATATCCCACGAAAAAAGGGATAGATGGCAGCATTATGTATGTCAATAAGTAAGAGAATTTAGACGACCTCAGGACCAACATTGAACGCGAAATTGCCGGTATATCGCCCGATTTGTGCGAATGTGTGGGTCCAAATATTAGACAAGAGTTACACAATTCGACAGAATGCGAAAACAGAATAGATTTCGCTGATATGGACATGTAATGCGCCGAGATAAAAACCACATCGTCTAAAAATCGATAAGTATCCAGCGACCGACAAGAGGAAGAGAAATACCACTCGCTACACGGTTTCGGTATGTAAGGAGGGGCATAAGGCGAAACAACCTTGAAGCAGAGACAATCGAGGGTAGAAGATTCTGGCGACTTTATACAAGAATAGCCGAACCCCTAAAGAGATAAAGGCAAAGAGGAGAAGAAGAAGACGTTCGCCAAATTAGTTACTGCAGCAAAATATAAGACATAACCATAACCATAAATAAACAAAAAAATCGAATGTAAATATAAAGGCAAATTACACTAATAGCAGGAACTTGTCCTGTTTCTGAATATGTATTGAATTCTTTTTCTAGTAGACAGCGTGTTTTATAGCAAAAAGCATTTAACCAAAATGTTGAATACGAGCGTACGTCTTATTTCTACCTTCTGTTGTAGAAAATAGTAGATCAGTATCGTACAATACAATACAATATACTGTCGCTACCGCACTGAACTTATATAATTCACCCTTATTTGTATCATACAGCCCTATTCCACTTTTCCCATTTCGAAAGGTTTCATTCACCAACTCAATACTTTTTCGGATTTAGTTGCTATCATACTATTCGTTCCAGTGCCAAATACACAAACCCTAAAACTGCAAAATAATTTGAAATATCGCACGAATGTCGTTAAATTCTCGTATTTATGTAACCAAATTCAAAATGAATGAAGTTGATTTTGAGGATGCTATTAGTTTGTTAACAATTGATTTGCTGAAATCAACAGATTACTGATAATGCAAACCCTGCCACTCGATGTTAAACATTTTTTTCATTCCTCACTGGACTTAGATACGATCTTTAAGTCTAAAGCTCTAGCTTATAGACTCTCATAATATTTATTTTATAACTTTACCTTAATTTACTCCACAGGGAAGTTCTGTGGAAAGAAACTCTAAATATTTCCTATCGAAATATCAACTCGAGCGAGTAGTATGAATAAACTACATTGTCAACACATTTTACCACGTTTACATGACCGGATTGAAACAAATTTAAGTTTCGATCGTTGTAACCAAATTGAGGAATCGAATTAGAATCCAATAAAAAGAGATTGAATTTGATACGCCTTCGTCTATTCGTGAAGTTAAGCTTGCCAAACTATGTTAAAAAAAGAAAAGAAAACAAAAAACTAAAAATAGTTCCTTTCCGAATTCTGCCCACTCCTAATGAAAAAAAAAAAAACATTTTTGGCTGTCAGACGTCACAAGAAACAAATTTCTTTAATTTCTCTCACTTCTTTCCCTATCTTGGAAACTCGATCTTTCAATCATGCGAATGCAAATCTCAACTCGATCACAGAAAATTTTGTGATTTTTGTCGATACTATTTCAACTCGATCTGCGTTTACATGGAACTCGAACTGAATCCGCCATGTTAACGTGGTGATTGTATAACTTCATCGAAGGATGAACAATTCTCGTCAAGTGAAAACGATTCGATTCGAAAAGCCGAATAGTGGATAAGGGCTGAATGTCTTTGGCTACAAAAATAGCGTGGAATGCAAATTTAAAAAATATATATATATACATATTCCAAAACAAAAACTTACTTTAATAAATCGAGATTATCTACTGGTAATGGTTGATTGTAAATTACAACGCCCGAGACTTCGGGGTCGACCAACGTTCGCACCAGCACCAACAGCAGTGAGAATAGTGCCGGTAGGAGTAATTCTACTACAAGTTGAAATTTGTGATTCCATTGTAAGATCCAGTTCTTCCACAGCAAAAGTCGAAATTTGTCAAAATTACTTGTTACCATTATAGTCTATATATGCATTGATTTTGTCGCTGAGTTCGAAGATGAGGTATCTGAAGTTAACTAAAAATAGAAACAGTAATGAGAATTAATTTAAAATAAAATCTTACACATGAAAAAAAAAATATTTATGAAAATATGTTAAAATGAAAAAAGTATTATTCGAAAAACCTGGTTTAATAATAGACACACACACATACATATATTCGCACACATGCATTTAACTTAGTGCAAAGAATTAAACTGAATACAAGCCGTTTTCAAGAAAAGTTGTCAAAATTAGACCTCGAATTTTAATCATACATACATACATACGGAGGGACTAACAAAAGTTCGCTTAGTTGGTGTCAATTTAGTAGTTTTTCAAAAAAAACAAAAACGATGCATTTCTGTAGCTTATAATCTAACAATATTTATTTTCAAATTTCAAAACAATAGGAAAAAATGCAGACGAGAAAGAGAAAAATTAGTGGCGTAAGCTCGGTTGAAGTTCCATCGCCAACACAGGAAGAAATTCGTTTTGCCATACTCTTCGGATTTCGACGTCAACTCACGCCAGTCAAAACTCTGCACGAATGCCAAAATGCATACGGAATAAATGCACCATCTCTTGTTACTATTTCAAAGTCGTTTCCCAAAAAAATCCAAAAAGTTTTTTCACGGTCCCACCTCTCGCGAGCGTCTGACAAACATCCAAGATGTTGTCATTGTTGTCACGAAAAAGCTTCTCAAATCGCCGTTCGGATTCGGCATTAAACTGTAGGTCCCTTCCATTCGTGTGAAAAATATAACGCACACAACATGAGTGGTTGCGAGAAGCTAGGCCCTGGCACTTTAAAGAGCTGTTGCACCAAATATTTGTATTTTGACGAATCTCGTGAAAGTCGGCGCAAATCCTCGACCGACGATACAAATGTGGCCCTGGTGAAGGCTAAAATTGACGAAGATGCCAGGATGACACAGGAGATGATAGCGGATGAACTGGGATTGAATGCCATGGCTCATCTGAAATATTCGAAGAAGTCAGCTCGATGGGTTCCAACAATTTTGAATGGAGAGCAAAAAGAGGCTCGTGTTCGTTTTGCTCAATATTTCCTGCATAAGTTTGAAAATGTAGAGTCAGGCTGCTTCAATAAGATCGTTACAGGTGATGAATCTTGGTTTTAGAAGTACGACCCGGAAACCAAACAGCAGTCCATGGTATGGAGCCCAGAAGGTGCAAATCCTCCAGTAAAGGCCAAACAAACAAAAAAAGTCAGCGACAAAAGTTATGAAGTTAGTTAGAATGGTCGCCGTCATCCCGCTTAAAACTGGTCAGACAGTCACTGCTAATTGGTATACTGAAACTTGCTTACCACGAGTTTTTTTTAAAATTTACTAGAACACCGACAAAAAGAGGAGCTGCAACGCTCCTTTTTGCACCACAACAATGCGCCTGCGCACACTGCTGAAACAACCAACAACTTTCTTGCGCTCTCAGGCATCAATGAAATTCACCCAGCACCTTATTCTCCGGATCCCGAAAATAAAAGAAAGCTTTGAGGGGAAAAACTTCACATCCAATGAGAAGATTATTAATGCAGTCAATGTTGGAATCGAAAAGCTCCAAAAAGCGGATTTTGAAAGCTGTTTTGAAAGATGAATCGATCGGCTGAAGAAATGTATTGAAATAAATGGGAATTATGTGGAGAAAGTAAAAAAAGATGAAGATTAAATATCTAAAGTTGGACTCTCCACCCTTGTCGATCCCCCGCCACTGACTTCAACTCATCAGGGGAAATCCCTAGACGGTTCCAGGAGAGATATCGGACTTGATCCAACCATATATTTCTAGGCCTACCAAGGGGTTGCCTACCTGAAGCCGGTCTGGAGGCATATGCACTACGTGACCAAACCATCGAAGCATAAGTCGTTCCGTTCGGAGAAGTAGCTGCTCAACATTGAGCGCGTCGCGTACTCTGGTGTTGCGCACTCGATCGTTACGAGTTATTCCAGTAACACCGCGAAGGAATCTCATTTCGGCAGCTTGTATCCGCGATTTTATTCTTTCGGTCACTACCCAAAGTTCATGACCATAGGTGAAAGTTGGAACATACACCGAATTAAAAACCGATAGCTTGGCTTCCCTCTAACAGATTGACCAAGCTCTCTCAAAATTGATCCAGCCTGGCCAATTCTACAGGATAGCTCGGCATTGCGCTTTGCATCACTCGTAAATAAGACCCCGATGTACTTAAACTTATCCACCTGCTTCAATGGGACTCCACTAACATGCAGAGTGCACTGAATGGGCGTTCTGGAAATGACTATTACTTCCGATCTGTTCACGTTTGCCTTCATTCCAGCATCATCACGAACGGCTACAAACCTTTCGAGTGCGCGCTGAAGTTCGGTTTGAGAGAACCCAAGATCCTCAAATAGCAAATGACTAATCCTTTAGTCTCCCACTTTGAAAAATTCTCCGCCACGGCTGCGCTGCAACATCCAGTCCATTTATACAATGAAGAGGAGAGGTGACAAAACGCACCCTTGGCGGAGTCCAACGTCCACAGAGAAAGGTATTGATTTAACACCGTTTATCCGAACACAGCTTCTACAGTTTGTATATGAAGACTGAATTGCAATTAACACTGGATGGTTATGTATATTTTACGCACACTAAAGTTGTGCTTCGCCAAATCGACAAAGTCAACCTTAAAGCCTACATACTCCCTAAACTATGGTAACCTGGAACCCGAAATTGGTAAACAAAATTCTTCAACGTACTTTTAATAGAATAAATTAGATTTAAAATAAAAATTTAATTTATCCGTCCATTTGGTTTCGCAGTCATTACTTTTTTAAAAAAAATAAATAGAATAAATAAAGTAGTAGCATCTTCAAAACTTATTACAAAAATAAAATGTATTAATTATATAAATATAAAAAAAAAAATATTGCCATTATACGCAATAGGCACACACTACAAGATATACGTATTTACTATGTTGTAAATACCTAGTAGTTTCCGCTCCCGAAGCCACTCATGCTGTCTACTAGCATTTAAGTACATCATTGAATACAGTTCGTATAAAAACTTAAAGAGCTACTGATGGAAACATTGAAAATAAATAGGAAAATTTCGGAGCTCAAATAAAACATAATATTCGGAGTTAGAAAATTAACAAGGAACTAAAAGAAACTTTATTGAAACCATTCAGGATCACATAAACTATTAGATCGATAGTGATGCCAAATTGATTCTTTACTTTTACAGTCCCACTAGGATCAATTCTAAAAGCATCACTGAAGTCATGGACAGAACACATTTGTTGTTCTTGCATGATGGCAGCGCCTTTGTCAAGATATCAGCCACCACCGTTGTGCATATGTGATGTAAGCAAACTTCACCCTTTTTGAATAAATCTCGTACAAAATGATGACGCACATGAATATGTTTTCTTCTAGCTCGATAACCTGTAGTTAATGCTAGAGATACTGCACTTTGATTATCGCAGAATAGATCGTAGTTCTTTGAAGAATTTTGAAAAAGTTTCTTCTCTAAACCTCGAAGCCAAACCCCTTTCTGCATCGCCATACTCATTGCCATATATTCGTCATCTGTTGTTGAAAGCACCACAGTAGATTGTTTTTTTTTGGATGACCATGATACAGAACCACTTCCAACTTTGAAGACGTTTTGAAGACGACGGGCCTAGCTTCTCGCAATCACTCATATTGTGTTCTTTTACTACAAAAAAAAAAAAAGTTATCCTTCGTCGTTTCGACGAACATACCTGTAAAAAAAGATATTTCTAAATCTCGTTGGATAACATACGTCTGCTCACTGAAGGAAATGACCACCAACTGACGATGTACGGGGAGGGAGCCGAAGATGTTGGATAGTTTAAGAGAAATTGTACAAAATAAAAGAGGTGTTCGTCGATT
This sequence comes from Brachypalpus laphriformis, assembly GCA_945910035.1. Classification (NCBI taxonomy): domain Eukaryota; kingdom Metazoa; phylum Arthropoda; class Insecta; order Diptera; family Syrphidae; genus Brachypalpus; species Brachypalpus laphriformis. The sequence continues at coordinate 11,996,891 of OX246753.1, read as the reverse complement.
CGACGAAGCATAACCATTCAGGGTCAACAAGGAACCATCAATCCCATACTCCTACAGAACACTCCAGAGATTGTCTCGAGGAACTCTATCATATGCTTTATCCAAATCCAAAAAACAGTTGTAGATAGGTTTAGCATACCCCCAGGCCTTCTCAAGAACTATTCTCAGAGTGAATAACTAGTTGGTTGCGCTTCTACAGGCACGAACACCGCATTGCTCATCCCCCAAACTTTCTCCAACCTCAGTTCTGAATCGCTTTGCTAACACATTAGCAGACTTTTGCAGGTAGACTTAAAAGAGATATACCCCTGCAGTTGGTGCAAACTCTTTTGTCCCCCTTTTTAAAAAGAGGATGAATCACTCCCATTTGCCAATCACCAGGTGTTTCACAACATACCCAGTCCACCTTAATGACACGCAAGAGCCATCTTTACCTAAAGCCTTGAGCATTTCTAGCCGGAATTCATCCACACCGGCAGATTTGACAACCATTAGCGATTTGATCGCCAAAGTTACTTCCTCTACCTATTCTCCGCCCTACTTTCGACATGTCTACCAGCTTCGGTGCCCTGTTCGAGATTGAGCAATTCTGAGAAGTGCTCGCTCCATCTGCGTAAGATGTCCTTCTCATTCGAAAGAGATGTACCGTCTTTGGATTTGACTCGTTTCACGATTTTCAACTTTCTTCCTCTGAGTCGACGGATGGTCTGCCAGAACATCTTATTTGCAGATCTGTGATCACGTTCCAATTTCTCGTCAAACTCCTTCCAAGATTGTTCTTTCGCTGTTTTTACAGCTAATTTATAAGTTCTTTGCGCCTCAGTGTACCGATTTCGAGAATCGGAGTTCCCCAAGTGAATCCACACCTTAAAGGCTCTCTTCTTCTCTCTGATGGCATCTTGAACATCTCCCACAGAGGAAATAACCGCTGTTGAAAACTGTTGCCATTCTTCCTCTATATTTGATGCAACAGTTGGAATTCGTTCAAACCTTTCAGATACTTGCCGCGTAAACCTCTCCCGTATTTCATCGTTCAGTTCATTGTAATCATTCATTCCTTTTTTTTCATTCATTTTCAATGGCCCGCTTATCCTTCATGAGGGTCACGGGGGTAGGATGCTCAGGTGGACTCTCCATCCTTCTCGATCCTTCGCCATTGACTCCAATTCATCAGGGAGAATCCCTAAGCGGCTCCAAGAGAGATGTCGGACTTGATCCAACCATCTATTTCTGGGCCTTCCGCGAAGTCGTCTACCTGATGGCACGGCAACCATGGCGCGTCTTGGAAGCCGGTCTGGGGGCATACGCACTACGTGACCAAACCATCGAAGCATAGATCGTTCCTTTCGGAGAAGTAGCTGCTCAACGTTGAGCGCCTCGCGTACTCTGGTGTTGCGCACTCGATCCCTACGAGTTATTCCAACAACACCGCGAAGGAACCTCATTTCGGCAGCTTGTATCCGCGATCTTATTCTTTCGGTCACTACCCAAATTTCATGACCATAGGTGAGAGTTGGAACATACACCAAGTTAAAAACCGATAGCTTAGCTTGAATACTAAGTTCGGCCTTCCTTATAACAGATTGGCCAAGCTCTCTCAAAATTGATCCAGCCTGACCAATTCTACAGGATAACTCGGCATTGCTCCTCCCATCACTCGTGAATAAAACCCCGAGGTACTTAAACTTCTCCACCTGCTTCAGTGGGACTCCACTAACATGCAGAGTGCACTGAATGGGTTTTTTGGAAACGACCATTACTTCCGATTTGTTCACGTTGATCTTCATTCCAGCATCTCACAAACGGCTACAAACCTTTCGAGTGCGCGCTGATGTTCGGTTTGAGAGGACCCAAGGATGACCAAATCATCCGCAAAGAGCAGATGACTAATCCTTAGGTCTCCCACTTTGAAACATTCTCCGCCACGGCTGCGCTGCAACATCCAATCCATATATACAATGAAGAGGAGAGGTGACAAAACGCACCCCTGGCGGAGTCCAACGCCAGCAGTGAAAGGTATTGATTTAACATCGTTTATCCGAACACAGCTTTTACAGTTTTTATATAAAGACTGAATCGCCCTTAACAGGGAACCATCAATCCCATACTCCTGCAGAACACTCCAGAGTTTGCCTCGAGGAACCCTATCATATGCTTTTTCCAAATCCACAAAACAAGTGTAGACAGGTTTGGCATATTCCCAGGCTTTCTCAAGAACCATTCTGAGAGTGAACAACTGGTCGGTTGTGCTTCTACCGGGACGAAAACCGCACTGCTCATCCCCCAAACTGTCCTCAACCACAGCTCTGGAACGCTTTTCTAGCACCTTAGCGAAGACTTTTCCAGGGAGACTTAAAAGAGATATACCCCTATAGTTGGCGCAATCTCTTTTGTCCCCTTTTTTAAAAAGAGGAACTATCACCCCCATTTGCCAATCACCAGGTGTTTCACCGCATTCCCAGGCCACTTTAATGACACGCGAGAGCCATTGCACTCCCTCTTTACCTAAAGCCTTGAGCATTTCTGGCCGAATTTCGTCCACACCAGCAGATTTGCCAACTTTTAGCGCTTTGATCGCCAAAGTTACTTCCTCTACCGTAGGACTACTTTCCGCCCAACTCTCGACCATAGGTCTGTCATCTTCGGTACCCTGTTCGGGATTGAGCAATTCTGAAAAGTGCTCGCTCCATCTGCGTAAGGTGTCCTCCTCATTGGAAAGAAGTCTACCGTCTTTGGATTTGACTCCTTCAACGATATTCAACTTTTTTCCTCTGAGTCGGCGGACGGTCTGCCAGAACATCTTATTTGCAGATCTGTGGTCACGTTCCAATTTCTCGCCAAACTCCTTCCAAGACTGTTCTTTCGCTGTTTTCACAGCTAATTTGCAAGTTCTTCGCGCCTCAGTGTACCGATTTCGAGAATCGGAGTTCCCCAAGTGAATCCACACCTTAAAGGCTCTCTTCTTCTCTCTGATGGCTTCTTGAACTCCGGGCGTTTTAAACCAAGCAGTTCTTTTCTCACCACCAGCCGCCACACCAAGCCGCTTCACTCCACAAACATCTCCCGCAGAGGCAATAACCGCTGTTGAAAACAGTTGCCATTCTTCCTCTACATTTGATGGAACAGTTGGAATTCCTTCAAACCTTTCAGATATTTGCCGTGCAAATGTCTCCCGTATCTCATCGTCCTGTAACCTCTCCCATCGTATGCGTATAACCATCCTTGGTTTACGCTTTGGTAGGGGAGGCACTCTCTCGCTAAGATACAATTTGCACAGCACTAAGTGATGATCAGTTGACAGTTCGGCCCCTCTCAATACGCGAACATCACAAACCATTCTCTTCAGACACGATGGTACCACAAAGAAATCGATCAGCGACTTCTGCTGAAGGCTCTGACGGTACCACGTGTATTTGTGAATGTCTTTGTGTGGAAAGATGGTGTTCATGATGGATAAGCCATTTTCACAACAAAAATCCAACAACCTCTCTCCGTTCGCGTTTTGATCAGGATCACCGTTCCTCCCAATCACACTCCCCCATGTCATAACATCTACACCCACATGAGCATTGAAGTCACCCATCAGGACAAAAGAATCCATATCTGCAACCCTTTCAAGGGCAACATCAACTTCATCTAAGAAAGCTGCGTACTCTGACAGAAGGTTCGGTGCATACACCTGCACCAATGCCAGAGTTGATCTTTCAAGCTTGAGCTTTAAGATCGCAACTCTCCCTCCTAATGGTATCCACTCCAATACTCTGTCTGTCAACCTGGGACTTGTGAGTATCCCCACTCCCGCCCGAGCAGACATTGCTTCCTGACAGGAAGAGCTTCCACCCACCCGAAAGGTCCACAGTTTTAGAACCTCTCTGCTTTGTTGAAGAGACGCCAACTATATCTAGTCGACTTTTAACAGCCTCCCCAACAAGCTCAAGATCCTTCCCTGTGAGCGATGAGACGTTCCATGTGCCTATCCTAAGTCGATGCCGTTGTCGACTCTCAGAGAGTCCATCTGTGCCCCTATCGGTGCACAGCGCGTTCACCCCTTGACCCCCGTAATGGTTCGCGAGACCATTGACAGGAAGCTCGTAGCCATTTCGGGTTTGACCCGGCCGGCTGCCGAGCGGGACAAGCCGACCACCAGACGCTCGCATCCTGACACCCTTCAGGCCTGGCTCCAAAGGATGCCCTGGCTTACCAGGCTTGGCAATATCCGAGGCCGGTCGTCTTCGTGTCATCATGGGGTGTGCGCTTTGTTAGCCGTGACTGGGTTGTATGGATGGGAATAACTATTTAAGTTACCCCATCCGCACATCCCAGTCACGTTGCCCGCCCCCCACCACGAGGAGGTCAGCTGCCAGGGGGGCCATTGTAATCATATCATTCGAAAATCAAACAAAGTCTTTAGACTATAAGCTTCGAATCAGGAAGTTAGACAGATTCTACAACGAAACCGAATAGATTACGGACTATGTTCAAAAGATCCGTAGGGCATTGGCCCACTGATTTAATAAAGTGACAGGCTAATGAGCAAGCGGATAGAAGCTGATTATATATATATATTTTATTTTTGTATAATTTGCACGCACTCAAAGGGTTATACATACCTTTAACATGTTTACACACAGTGCGGGCGTTGGAAAGGATAAATAGAAAGAGAAAGATTTTGGTGTAGTGGTTCTTTTTTGAAGCTCAGTTGTTTATGCTTCAGAGATTCCCCGGGGGTGTCGTGCAGATAACTGGGGAGATTTTTTTTGTTGTTATTTCTTGTCTTTGCTTCTGATTCACAGTACTTCGATATTAGTACTTGTATGACCTTATGCTAGCTACCAGGCTATATGGGTATGGTTCACTATAAAAGGACTGCCAATGGAAAAATCAAAGTTGCATTCCGATTGGAACACTATAAACTGGATGATTGTAAAATGAAGGCGCAAGTACAGCATAATCGCCTTTGCTCACTGCACAATTGTGAACTCTGTATTCAATAAAAAGAGATCCAGTTCTTTTTTTTTAAATTGAGTCTCAGAGATATAGGACTCGTCTTTGTGATTGGTATTCACCCGGAGTGTCTTAGAGAAATTCCTTCCAGGAACTGCAGGGAGGAAAGAGATGTTTATCTGCTGTGAGAATATCTTGCCTGGACTACATTTTTTGGGGAACTAGAGGAGCAAAGAAGCACCTAAAGTTCATATTACCAGGGTAGTCAAGAATGGACACGATATACTCAAATGATGGCTTATGTGATCAGTGACTGTCGTCACAGGGCACCCGTTTGCCTACAATTATATAGCTATAATTATGAATGAGATAAAAAATAACTATTTAAAATAAGTTATTAATTCACGCTTTTCAACCAATTTGTGTGAAGTCGAACAACAAGGTTAATCTAAATCCCTCGATACACCTAATATCGCGCCATTCCTAGCAAAATATCGTAAGCGATAAAAATGGGCAATTTAATTGTTGACTTTTCAGAGATAACGATTAATTTAACACTTGTTGCATTGATTTAGAGTCGATAACTTAAAAAAATTAGCTGCTGCTTTCATTTTATAGCAACATGTACGAGTTAAAATTGGTTATCAAAAAATTGCGTAACACTATTATGACGACAAGAAATCATTTCGTTTGTAATATTACTGATATTGGGGGTGGCTTCTGATTCACTAAGTAAGTGAGTTCTGATTCACAGTATTTTTTTCGACTACCTGATGTGCGCCTTGGTGAGACGTCGCTTCTCAGTGATGTTTAGTTTACATTACTCCATTTCAGAGGGCGCTGAAAAGAGTTTTGGTGAGATTTAACCAAAGCCAAGTGAAAGCTTCTCCACAGAACAGTACCAAGTAAATCTGGTTTAAAGCTTTTTTTATTGTTTGAAGATTGGTGATTGAATTGAAATTGAATAAAAAAGTATGAAAGAGTTGTTCTTAAATTTGTGAAATACTACTGAATCATCGGTTGACGTCTTTGACATTTGTCATCCAGTACAGTGTGTACTCAGTGCTGTTGACACTTTAGGCGCTCCGGTCTCGATCGCACAGTAGATGCGGAACGTGCTCGGGCAAATTTAAAAAAATCAAGTAGCCCGGGTATTTTGGAAAAATCAAATATTTTCACAAGAAAATTTATTCGAGATCGAAATTTGAAACCAACCGGTTTGATAATACAAGAACTTTCTGGGAATTCGCCACACAGAGGCAGGACTCAGTCGATGCTGCAATTTGGACTCAAACGGTCTCGTTCCTGAGGAAACCAAAAGCTTCAAGAACCATCGTTCCCTTGCTGTGGAGCTAGTCAAACCCTAAGGATTCAAGCGGTCCTGCTCCCCTAAGAAAACCTTTTCTCCAAGAAAAATCCAATGGTCCTTTTTCTTTTCAAGATTCCATTCAAGAAACGGTTCCCAAGAACCGGAACTCAAGATTCACCTTCTATCGCAAGATTCGTCTTCCTCAAGAAGACGTGCTACATTTTATCAAGCAGTTTTGCCGGAATTTACTTTTATTCACACCAAGATTCTTTTAGTTATTTATTGAGAAATACGCGTAAATCACTGAAGATTTGTTGTACGTTGTGCATTTGATTTCAATCTATTGCTAGTGAGGCGGCGCTCCAGGCAACTCCAACCTCGCTAAAAAAACGCTCTTTCCAGCGCCCTCTGAAATGGAGTAGCGCAAACTTAACATCCCAACTCAGTTTTGACTGAGAAAAAAAGCTAAAGTGGTTCCAAGTCACTTTTTGTTGTACTCCGTCGACGTTTCACCAAAACGCACCTATAGATAAAATAGCGTTTTTTTGAAAATTCCTAAAAAAATATGTTCATGTCGTTTCACATATTAATATTGTTTGTTAATTACAAATTGGTTGAGCAATTTATTTATAATTATTAGAATTGAGAATATTGATTATTAAGTAAAATACCGTTACACGACTTTTTAGACAAAAACCTAGTACTTTATCTGATGGCTTATGTCCAAACTAGCGTAAATATGAAATTTGAACAAAATGGATAGATCGTTTTCGAGAAAATTGCAATTTTTGAAAAATCGGCTTCAAGTGAAGTAGCGTTAATTGTCCGATTTGGTAGGATATAAGCCTACTGACCTCATATATGAAGTTTGACGTAGATTCATTCAACCGTTTAGTCTGTAAATTGAGGTACAGAGAAACAGAGAGACAGACAGACAGAGAGACCGAATTTCGAGACCCACTTTTTTGAGCTACTTTATAATCGTAATATAATGCCTAGACCATTGGAGAAAACATCCCCTACTCTTGTAAACCCAGATCCTCCTCCCAATCAAGTCTGGAGAGGACTTCTTCATCCTATTTCGGCGAGGTTATGATCCGAAAATGAGGGATCACAACCGCATTTCTATTGACCCGCCCGTGGTGTTCACCTATTTGACCTCACGAAATATTGGCAGGCCTCCCGATTTTGGATCACTCGGTTACTGAAGCCAATGAAATGCCTATGTAGTCATATTTGTGTGATTCAGGCGTTTATAGGCTTGCCTCTCCTGCCTCACGATGTCTTTGCAACGTTCATTGATATTGCCTTTTTAACAGGACTCAAATGATCTCTTCTCTTCTGATCAATACCAGCTGAGCCGGTGGCGCTCTATTTTTCGTAAGACGGTTTCCTTGATGTGAAGGCTTCCACGGATCTTGGAACTTCTGATATGATCAAGCTTTGTCACTCCTGCTGTCATGCGAAGCATTGTACATTGGACGCACAATTGCGCTGTGGGGGCTTCCCTTCAACTTAGGTGGCATTTTTCTGTCACAGAAGATAGCGGAATTTTCTCGCCACTACATCCACCCTACGCTTACGCGATGATTGATGTCGTCATCACAGGTTTCTTTGTATTGATCATAGATCCCAGATATTTGAACTTTTCGCACTTGGGAAGCACTGTTTCATTAAAATTATCGTAATATAATAATGATAACAATTATTCAACGTTATATAGGCGAACCACACAGGCGGATCAGTAGAAATGCGGTGAAGTGAGGGGGTTATGATCGCTTGTTTTCGGATCATAAACTCGCCGAAAAAGGAAGAAGAAGATTTAATGATAGATGAAAATAAAAATGGCCATGCAAGCGATACTAAGCTGATAAATATCGACAATTTTTCCGTAACGGTTTTTGATGTGGATTACCGTGAAGGCACAAAATGGACTTGAAGTTTTTTTCTCAGACCAATTTTTTCACACACTTACTCCTTATGCCAGTGTATTAATTCTAAGACTTTCAGGAAGGTATCAGGTGAAATAAAGAGCTCAAACTTTGCACACTTAAAGAAAATAGTACGACCTAGTCTACAGTAGCCAATTTTGAAGTTTTCAAAATACAGGGTATACTAGAGAGTGGTTTGTTAACTTCCTTAATTCAATTTCGCAAAAACCATGCGTACGCGTACGTATTTTAAGGACGTGTCCGATGGCGTAGCAAGATGAAACTTTGTACACCTACATCTGAGATAGAAGTCGTGTGTAGAATGTTGCTTATTCAGGCGTAAAAAAATCGTTAAACACTTCCGAATGGTTATTGATCGAAACGAGTAAGCTTTTTTGACATAGAATTTTAATTTGAAAATTATTCACGTAATAATCATAATAAAAAAATGTTCATTCGATACAAAAGTTAGGGAAACACATAGCCAATTAGGATTCTTTTGAAGAAAACATGCACAAGGTAATGGCAACTCGTGAAGGCTGATGAAAAATTAATGACAAAATCAATAATTCTGACCTCAACCCCTCTCTCTTGAGGGATAGAAAACTATCATTATAGTTTTCAAGGGATAGAGTGTGTAATTCCATATGTTGATAAGGTCAATTAAAGCTAAGCTATCAAACATTGATTTGTGAAATTTTTGGGAAAATTAAAAATTTGGTGTACTCGACGAAGCACGTGATGTTTTTTTTTAGTGGGCCAAGACCTTTAGCCTGTGGATTCAATTTTGTTATGATTTTACTCGATATGCCTACGCATATTGAAAAATGTGTCAGACAGATGTTAAGTCCGGTCGTTAACCGTATGGCATTGAGGAAAGACTACAACGACTAAGCCAATTAAGGATTCCACGTTTAATTGTTTACATTCAAAGGCAGTTAGGACATATAAGATTTTGTTGTATTGTTATGGAGCTTTGCGTAGTATTTTTTATTTTATTTTTTTATGTGGAGGGAAGATAGTCGCTTGAATAAAATTTTACAATGTGTATACGGTCATATTTTATTCATTCTACCACACCATCTTTCTCATGATAAACGTGCCTAAGTTTTCATGATTGATAGTATGTAAGTGTTTCAATGGAAACACTCTTGTGATTTTTTTATCACATTCCGACTTCTTAACACTACCTTTGTTGTAGGTAACTTTATGGCAGGCAAAAAGGACAATACTGACTTGCGTAAGGTAGCTCAACTTAAATATTCAGTATTTATTTTGAATAAATTCGGTAGAAACCTAACTAGTCAAAATCGGACTTTGAATTGCAACGAAAATTGATGTAGCACAGATACGCAATTGATATAGCACAAACAGAAAGAAACATTAACCCCGAGATTACTATGATTGAGCAAGTAATAACGAACAAATTTATCAGGCAAAGGCTGATTTCAAAATGTGGAGTTCACATAAGTCTGATTAGATATCGAAATCGTTATATGGTATGCTGCATTATGCATTATGATAAAAACGCAAAACGAATTTATGAATCGTGCTACAGTTTCATTTATAGACTTGATCAGTATTCTTGGAAAGCAATAATAAATAATTTTAATACAAATTTAACAAATTCAAGCAATAAAGAAATGCGGATGCCACTGGCAAGCTGATAGTTGGCCTTACGTAAACGCCACAAAATACATATCTCTAGCAGTACATTATCAGTTGCTTAATTTCGAGTTAATGGGCTTTTAAAAACACTTATTGTTCGATGATAACTAAAGTATACAATTCAATTAGACAAACATCAGCCTTATTGTTAGTGCATAACTTAATTAATCGAAGTCGATTGACTGATAAATACAATGCACAAATACTGTAGCATTCTAGAACCAAATTTGGTGACTCATCGTTTACTTATTTTGATTATTTTATTTTGAATAAGTTCACATTCAGACAAATGATATCCATGTTTCACAGCATTCAAATTCAGAGCTCGATTGTCCAACGACAACAAGGTGCGACTCGTCAAGAGAATGAAAATTAATAGGGAGTAAGAATAATTAGAATTATAAGAAGTTTGCACAGCTATCAAAAATTTAAAAACAAGATCACCCTGCCAGCTGGACAGTATAACCTCACCCTTCACGTAATTTCAGTTCACTGTGATATTCTGACGAATTGCGAAGCTGATAGACTAGCCCGAGGATCTCTGGTACGAACAGCACAGTCATAAGCGACGTCGAGGGGCCATTGCTGCTTGCTAAGCACAGAAGAGAAACCCTCTCCAAACTAACCAACGTCATCCCCTTACATTATGTTATAGATAGACACGAATGAAGGTTGATCATCCCCCGCAAGGATTTTGCATGAACTGAACTGAAAAAGAGGCGGAAACTCGTTAAAATTAGGAGAGCTACACTAGGTGAATACCTTTTCAATGATCTAAATGATAACTCCTATAATCAGTACGTTGCGCTTCAAATTCAAATGGTTCCAGCGCACGATGTGATTCACCCATTCTGACGTAGTGGCAACACAATGAACCAACCAGCTGGTGCCATCAACCATACCAGCCCTAACAAACGTCAGTCAGGTAGTCAGTACCCAAGAGGCCCAATACATGACATATGCGTATATGCACAATCAATGGATTTTGAATACCGATTGACCGTGTATGGTGTTGTATGAGCAGCGATTTTGCATACCACATGAGTAAAATTAAAATAATGAAAACCACACATGTCCTGTATGTGGTGGCATGTGCAATTTGACTCATTCTGTGAACGTGGATGCAAAACGTGGATATAACCTATTCTCAACAGTCTGTAAACAAAAACAAAATATCTGCCATAAAACGATCGCTTCATAGCCCTGCTGCCCAAGCTAACTGAAGCGATTGAAAATCATAAACGCTGAAACTAGTGATATGTCAACTCGAATTCATAAACCGGTTCAAACAGCTAAACCGAGTTACATTAATATCAAACCGAGTTTGCAAAACTGATGGAACGAACCGAATAATTAAATGCAAAACAGCATTAAGCCGAGTTGAACACACGATTTGGTATATTAAGTCGAGTAGGAAAGCAGTCTATTGTTTTTATACAAACCGAGTTGCACTACCCGATTCCATACCTATTTGGAATTCGGTTTCGGTTCGCTTTCTCATGTGACGGTGGCTCCTGTTTTCTCTCATTGTTCGTTTTTTTCACATAGCTGTGTTAGCTTTTTTTTTTTGTATACGCTGTTTTGGTGTGTATGTATACACACCGAGTTAAACCAAGTTGCAAGCTGATTCAATATCTAGTTTGAATTCGTATTCGGTTCGGTTTTAGTTTCTTATGTGACGGTGGCATAATTTTATTACAAACCGAGTTAGCCAACCCGGTTTGCAACTTGGTTTGCTTAAATTTGAACTCGGGTTAACTCGGTTTAAAAAATTTTCAGTTTGGTACATCACTAGCTGAAACAATGAAATACAGCTCACGATCGATAGAGTCATTTCTAGGTGTTCCATACATATTCTACTTAAACCTCTATTACTCTCGCTCTGTCGTCCTTCTGTCTGTCCGTCACCGCCTTCTAGCTCTGTAGACCCTACTCATATGATTTTTAGAGAAAATATGTAGAATATTGGGCTCTAGACATAGCCGGTGCTACTTTTCGAATAACTGTTGTTTTTGAGATAGCCCTCGAATATGTAATACTAGTATATCATTAAAAAAATATTTTTGAGTATAATCTAAAAGTATTTGGATGGTGAGAAAATATGTCTGTCCCCATCTACCTTCAGAAGTTATGCACCTGTAAATATGATATCAAATCATGCTGATATAGCATCTCTGGATAAATTTTGCTAGCTTGCGAGATATGACATTTTTAGTTTTTGATTGGTCTTTGTACTTTGTCAATTGTCCTGGAATATACATATTTTTCTTGAACTTTTCATGGAAGTCTTCTAGTCAACAAAAGCTTATTTATAAGAAAAATTGACCAGCAAGTTATAGGAGAAATTGACAGGCAGAACAACATGCCTTCTTTTCTTTAGAATAATAGTTTATAAAATGTTACTTTACTGGAAATATTGAAAATTGCATGTTTAAATAGTCTATAGACTTTTCAATAAGACGTAACCCGCCCTAAAGTTTGAAAAGAGCCGTACAGAAAGATATCAATGTCAAGAATAGGTGCGGTGCGGTTAATTTCTTTAATCCTCGTGCCAATACGAAATTAATACACGGTTGGTCAGCGCAACGGGTACCCGAGTACCGCCCTACATTTTGTATGAGCTGCGACAAAAAGAGGAAGAATTATGAAGATAAAGTAATGAGAGATGAAGGTGTTTTCCGGTCAATTATTAGCTTGGTGTTTATGTAATCAACTCGTAGTCATGTGCTAAAAAAAAATTAAATGCCTTCAAACAGTAGACCGAACAAGGACCCTTAAGAGCATAAAAAGGAACCGGACTTCGCCGAAAAACAATCACAGCAGATGATCATGAAATCCGATGGATGAGTTTAAGAGACTGGTTCCAGATTCGGTCTGAAGTCCCACTGTTCAATAGCATTGAGGGTAGTGCGGAAATCATTAGACAACGGTTGCGACTTTGCGAGAGGGTGAATTGTACGGAAGGAGGCACTCTAATAATCCACTACCACTTAGTGGTCAGAAAAATACAAGTCTTGGACGGCGAAGGATTGAAGACATGTCTTTAGGGCCGACAACAGCAAGTTTAACTTATTCTGCTCCGATGGTTTTCCCTACGTACGAAGACGAACTCGAGAAAAATTACGCGAAGCATCGTGAAGGTAAAATTGTATGGGGATCCTTCTCGTACTAATTAGTCGGTCATTCGGTTATGGTCAGCGGATTAATGAACGCCAAAATAAAAAAGTATTGCGATGTCGTTCGGGAAAGTATAATGCCTTCTATTGGAGAGCACTTGTCACAGGCCCTAAATTTAATTTTCCAAGACGATTCTGCTCCATGACATCCTGCCGAAATCGTACGTTAGCAGATATTATTGAACTTGTTATGCTTGCAATAAGAAAATAAATTATATTCTTATAAATCGTTTTGCTAGGTTCGTAGACTTCTACAAGACCCCGGAATTGAGCCAGACAATTCTACCAATTTTAATCCTAATGGGAATGTGTGCCTGATGATGAGAGAAGAGTCGCAGCTGATAAGCTTCGGAAGGAAAGAACTATGAGAATATATTTAATCTTCAGTCCACCATAGCCCAAGCACCGCGGAAAGAAGCAATGGCAATTTTAAAATTAAAAGACGGACATAGCTGCCTAGCCACGCTCCTTCTTCTTCTTATAGTGCCTCTCCTCTTAGGAGGTTGGATATCTTCTTTTTTTGTATTTTCGCGGGAGCTGACGTTCCTGGTGTTCCGTAGTGGACATTCGTTACCACTCACTCAAGTTATGCATCCATGTTTGTCGTTGTCCGCCGGCTGTTCTCCCACCTTCGATTCTTCCTTGTAGTATTATACAATATTATTTGAAGGAGTTTGTATTTTTCGTTCCTAATAACATGCCCCAAGTATTCCAGCTTGCGTATTTTAATTGTTTTTAATTTAAAAATATAAGATTCTGGTAGAAGCACAACCGACCAGTTATTCACTCTCAGAATTGTTCTTGAGAAGGCCTGGGAGTATGCCAAACCTGTCTACACTTGTTTTTTAGATTTGGAAAAAGCATATGATAGGGTTCCTCGAGGCAAACTCTGGAGTGTTCTGCAGGAGTATGGGATTGATGGTTCTCTCTTAAGGGCGATTCAGTCTTTATATACAAACTGTAGAAGCTGTGTTCGGATAAACGGTGTTAAATCAATACCTTTCACTGTGGGCGTTGGACTCCGCCACGGGTGCGTTTTGTCACCTCTCCTCTTCATTGTACATATGGATTGGATGTTGCAGCGCAGCCGTGGCGGGGAATGTTTCGAAGTCATCTGCTCTTTGCGGATGATTTGGTCATCCTTGGGTCCTCTCAAACCGAACTTCAGCGCGCACTCGAAAGGTTTGTAGCCGTTTGTGATGATGCTGGAATGAAGATCAACGTGAACAAGTCAGAAGTAATGGTCGTTTCCAAAAAACCCATTCAGTGCACTCTGCATGTTAGTGCAGTTCCACTGAAGCAGGTGGATAAGTTTAAGTACCTCGAGGTCCTATTCACGAGTGATGGGAAGAGCAATGCTGAGTTATCCTGTAGAATTGGTCAGGTTGGATCAATTTTGAGAGAGCTTGGCCAATCTGTTGTAAGGAAGGCCGAACTTAGTGTTCAAGCTAAGTTATCGGTTTTTAACTCGGTGTATGTTCCAACTCTCACCTATGGTCATGAAATTTGGATAGTGACCGAAAGAACAAGATCGCGGCTACAGCTGCCGAAATAAGGTTCGTTCGCGGTGTTGCTGGAATAACTCGTAGAGATCGAGTGCGCAACACCAGAGTACGCGAGGCGCTCAATGTTGAGCAGCTACTTCTCCGAAAGGAACGATCTATGCTTCGATGGTTTGGTCACGTAGTGCGTATGCCCCCAGACTGGCTTCCAAGACGTGCCATGGTGGCCGTGGCATCAGGTAGGCGACCCCGCGGTAGGCCTAGAAATATATGGTTGGACCAAGTCCGATATCTCTCCTGGAGCCGTCTAAGGATTCCTCCTGATGAGTTGGAGTTGATGGCGGAGGATCGAGAAGGATGGAGGGTCCACCTGAGCATCCTACCCCCGCGACCCTCATGAAGGATTAGCGGGCCATTGGAAATGTATGTAATGTATGTAAGATTCTGTCCATGAGATACTCAGTATCCTCCGGAATAGCTACATTTCAAAAGCTTCTATCCTCTTCATCGAAGCTTTATGCAATGTCCAGGTTTCTGCTCCATATAGTAGAGTGGACCAGACGCAACACTTTATCAGCCGTATCTTCAGTAATAGATGTATGTCCCAGTAGCATAGTACCTTTCTCATGTTCGATTCTGCATTTTACTTCGGTGTGAGAGTTTGCTTTCCAGTCAAACTGTGTACCCAAGTACTTCATTTTGTATATGCGATCTATTTTGACTCTGCCTATTTTTAGCTCTGCATTTGCTATATGTTTTCTAGCTACTACCATAAATTTCGTTTTGGAAGTTTGAGAAAAAGATCGGCATCAAGGAATCAGACATCTGTACACTACGCATAATGAATGAAAAACAGGATGAAGAATACCTAACTAGATGCCCAGCCCTAGACGACGCTAGAAAGCACAGCTATAGTTTCACGTATTTATATTGGGTTGCTCGAGGAATGATGAGTTAGGCCAGATTTCCCCATTAGTAAACAACAAGCGAACAAAATAATGGTTTATATTTTCTTATCAGCTGGAACGCATTCGGTGTATTTTATCGCACGTGCACTGTATGTATTCTACTCGTAGATAACCACCGGCAGTAGAACCGGCCTAGGCTCCGCTCAAGTTTGCCAATTGCTGTATCTATAGGCTAAGAAGACATTTGCGTTTAAAAAAAGAAAAGCTCTCAAGCCCAATCATCCCAGTCCTGGTATATGCCTGTGGTCACTTTGAAAGAAAGGTTTTTCGAGTGATCAGTGATTTTTTGTATAGATTGCACAGCGATAGCGACCTACCCACAAGAGTACGCATACAGGGACTGAGAAGGGTTTGACATGCAGAGTGGATGAACACAGACAATCCGACATGAAACCTTCAAATGCACTTCGGAGGTACGACACTGTATAGTATGCCTACATATGAGAGACCTTAACCAAGCATCAACCGCGCAACTGGAGGCAGCTCACTAATAACCGAGCCGGCTTAAGGGCCTTGTTGGGTAAGGACCAGGCCCACCCCGCAATGTAGCCTCATCTAATAAATTTTTATAAAAGTCGTTCGACTGTTGTCCGTCCAGCTGAGTTTTGTAACCCATCTACGAACGTCAGCCATCAAAATCTGTAAGGAACCTACACCCAATTTTCTGCTCACACAGTCTGTGGTCACATGGTCACGAATTTTCCCCGTACCTAGAAACAACAAAAATTAAAGGAAATATCGATTGATGTTACCTCAGGATTGGCAGGGGATTGCAAGTGGATGAGCACGAAGGACGATCCATTAGAATTGACCGGAAAAATCAAGATTCGATGATGGAAATTTAATTTTTTTCTTATCCTTTGCAACAAACAGAATTCACACACAGAAATATAACGAAATCGGCGACTGTCGTATCAAAATAGCTGAGGAAAATCTAACTCAAGAGAAACGACAATAATTTTCAGCCGAATCTGTTTATTTATAAACAAGCAAAACGAAAACAAAAATATCGGCTGTCAAATTGGACAACCTTTCATACTTGTCAAAAAAAACAAGACTGCGCGCCATCTGTACGTGGTAGTTATTAGCCGTATAATAAATATATAGGGTATGTTTTTCCTTAACAAATAAAAATTTTTTTAAACGTTGATTCGGAAATGTATTTTTTGGGGTGGGTTTCCATTATTTGAACTGTTCTAAAACTTGAATTTTTTTTTTCACTAAACAAAAAAATATAACTTTTTTTTGCGAAGAAATGAAAAAATAAAAATATTAAAAAATTTGTTTAGTAATTTAAGGGCCGTGTTCTACGTTTTCCGGGGCGTTTAAAAACGTCATTTTATAGATCTCGATGAAATAATCACAAAATAATATGCACCAAGAAAATCATATTTCGTTGAGTTTTAAATATGTGCATTTGCCGGAAAGTAGTAAATACATATACATCCAACAGGGGTAGGTGGCACTCTGCAAGCGTTTAATTTACTGAACTCCGTTGTCCAGAGTGCTTAAGCCGCTCACGCGACTTCGTCGCTCTGCGAAGAGTATGTCAACAACTGTCAGGCAGACGCCAGGGGCTAAAGTAGGAAATGCACGAAACAAATATTGTACCAACGGTTTGACAGCTTTGGTGTTGTATACGATAATTCTATCGTGTGTATCCACACAATCGACCGTTGTACCGATATCGTATGGTCGCATTGTCTTGACTGTACAGCCGCTGTCACACGCACAGATTGTATGGAAATTATATCGCACCCTGAGATAACAAGCGTAGTAACGCCCAAGCAGGTCTTCGTGGTATGTAACATACAACAGTCTTTCTCACAAGCTGTGCATTTTTTGTAAACTGTAAAACTGTTGTTGGCTGAATAGCTTCTAAACGGTAAAAGAAATGAAGCTACAACTGGTTTCCAATGAAAAGAATGTTAATAATACATGAGAACCAATCAAAATCTCAAAATTGTCATCTTGGAAATCACGACACTTGTCATCTTCGGGTGCGATATGGTCTGTATGTGTAAAATGATTGAATCAAATATGTGGTTGTACGTAAATCGTACGCAGATTGTATAATGCGTGTGCGACATAAAACAGATGGGCCCACAAGTCGGTACGACGGTTGTATCGGGTATTTCCCACTTAAGTCTATTAGAGAACAGTTTTGTGTGGGCCAACAGTGGGTAAGTGGCGCGCTTCACGCGATTAATTTACTAAACTTCGCTGTCCGGAGAGGTTTAGCTGCTCAGTTATATTAGAGAACAGTTTTACGTCGGTCAATAGTGGGTAAGCTGTGCGCTTCACGCTATTAATTTAATTAAACCCCGTTTCCCGGGTTGGTTTAGTCGCTCAGCTAAGAGTATGTCAACAACTGTCAGACAAGCGCCTGGGGCTAAGTCTATTAAATACCAGTTTTCTGCCGAGGCGCTTCGCGCCATTCATTTAACTGAACTCACTTTCCGAGGTGTATTCGCCGCTCACGACGCCCCAAAGATCATAGTATCAGCTTTTCGCTACACCTACTCGTAAAACAAAATTTA
Source organism: Brachypalpus laphriformis (assembly GCA_945910035.1). NCBI lineage: Eukaryota > Metazoa > Arthropoda > Insecta > Diptera > Syrphidae > Brachypalpus > Brachypalpus laphriformis. Next base: position 11,978,853 of record OX246753.1, on the reverse strand, counting down.
TTTATTTTTTTGTTTCGAAAATTGCCATAAACATAAAAAAAATTGCTTTAGCAATTCTTCAAAAGGAAGAAAGTTAAAAACTTAAAAAAAAATAGAAAGACAGGTTCCTTGCGAAAATTCTTTTCCAAATGTCTTATACCCACCGAACCGAAATCCCGAGATCTCGATGAATTTTTACCGAAATCTCGAAAGCCGTTCCCACCGAGTTAAAGTGATTTAAAATGTCAATAATTGGCATTTTTGTAGGCTGGAGTGCGTTCCAAGTCAAGCAAATATTATAAATAATGCCTTACATCTTGGAACAGCTGAGATAACCAAATTAATCATGCTCGGCAGTGGAGGTACCATGGGTTTTCACGACCACAATCAACGAATTTTTTATATAATTTACGTGCACTCAAGGAGCTATGAATAACATGTTTGTACACAGTGTGGGTGTTGGAAAAAATAGAAAGAGAGAGAGAAAAATTTGGTAGAGTAGTTTTAAGCTCAGCTGTTTATCATCCAATAGAGCGAACAATTTTTCCAGCCATATGACCAAGCTACTGCCAGTGTCACGCCTGCGCAGTAGTGTTCACACAAGCGTTCGCAATTGATCGGACTGACTTTATATATTTCATGAGAAATAATGCTTGCGGACGTCCAGATTCGAGCCATGAACCATTAGAATGGCAATTGACGACCTTACTACTAGGCCATTGTCACCCCCAAAGATAGCCAAAATGAGAACTATCATGAGACGTGTTCCACTGAGGGAAGAAATAGCCTCGTATCGGTGAACTTTATAACATTTGTATGTTTTGTTGATACATTTCTGTAACGCAAATAAGGCTTTTGTACTTATTTTTATTTCTGTGTCCTACAACTCACTCCCGTGTTAATTTTAAGATCAATATCCCCTTCCGAGAAGGTTGTTTCACTTAAAAAAAAGGAAATCCAATTGAGAAATTGGCGAAATATCCCTTTTTTCTTTGTACGTGAAGCATGCTTATGAACACCAGGAAAGAGAAATGGCAAATGCTTTCACCTATGTGAAATTAATAAATTAACTCGATCTAGTCCCAAATCCAAACTCGCACATTTCGCAAATTTCACTAATTGCGCTTGACCTGGAACGCACTACTAATGTTTTGACATCTATAAATGAACACCTAAATGGACCGAAGTTCACGCTGTAGGGTTGTTCGGTTTGACAACCTATCACGGGTGGATGAACTCAAGGAGATTTCAAGTAGATTTCGTTGAGATCTCCTGATTTCGAAATCTTGAAAATGTATGGCGAAATCTCCTAGATTTGGGCAGATTTGGCGAAATCTCGGGATTTCGTTTGGTGGGAACATGGTATTAAAATAAGTATTTTTAAACAAAAAACATCAAGCCACATTTATAGCGCAGTTCAGATAATGTAAAACTCAGCCGGAAGCTAACACTCTGTGGCATAATTTAGAAGTGAGTTAGTACAATGGATTATTAAAAACGTAAAAAAAAATGAAATCAATGAATACATATTAAATGTATATAGCAAGTACACTTGCTCCTTGAGGTGGCTATCCACAGGCTTGAAAGAACGCATATTCTTTGGACTTGTGCAAATTTGTGTACAAATTTATTTTGTTATCCACAAGCATGTATGCATACACGTTCCTCATTTGCGAAAAAAGTTTTCAGGTATTATACCATGTTCCCACTGAACCGAAATCCCGAGATTTCGATGAACACTTACCGAAATCTCAAAAGCCGTTCCCACCGAGTAAAAGTGATTTCAAATGTCAATAATTGGTAATTTTGTAGGCTGGAGTGCGTTCCAAGTCAAGTAAATATTATGAATAATACCTTACATCTTGGAACAGCTGAGATAACCAAATTAATCATGCTCGGGAGTGGAGGTAAGATAGGTTTTCACAACCACAATCAACGATTTTTTTTTTTTAATTTGCGCGCACTCAAGGGGCTATGAATAATATGTTTGTACACAGTGTAGGTGTTGGAAAAGATATATTTGGTAGATTTGGTAGAGTGGCTTGAAGCTCAGTTGTATATGTTTCAAAGAAACACCGGGGGTGGTGTCCAAATAACTGGCGAACTTTTTGTAATAGAGCGAACAATTTTTCCAGCCATATGACCAAGCTATTGCCAGTGTCGTGCCTTCGCAGTAGTGTTCACACAAGCGTTCGCAATTGATCGGACTGACTTTATATATTTCATGAGACGGACGTCCGGATTTGAACCATGAACCATTAGAATGGCATTTGATGACGTTACTACTAGACCATTGCCACCCCCAAAGATAGCCGAAATGAGAACTGTCATGAGACGTGTTCCACTGAGGGAAGAAATAGCTTCGTATCGGTGAACTTTATAACATTTTTTAGTTTAAGGTTTTGTACTTTTTTTTTTCTTCTGTGTCTTACAACTCACTCTCGTGTTGACTGTAAGATCAATATCCCCTTCCGAGAATGTTGTTTCACTTAACAAAAGGAAATTCAACTAAGAAATTGGTGAAATATCCCTTTTTCCTTTGTATGTCAAGCATACTTACGAACACAAGGAAAGAGAAATGACAAATGCTTTCAGCTTATGTGAAATTAATAAATTAACTTTTTCTAGTCCCAAGTCCAAACTCCCATATTTCGCAAATTTCACAAATTGCGCTTGACCTGGAACGCACTACTAATGTTTTGACATCTATAAATGAACATCAAAATGACCCAAAGTTCACGCTGTAGGCATGTTCGGTTTGACAACCTATCACGGCTGGATGAACTCAAGGAGATTTCAAGTAGATTTCGCCGAAATCTCCTGATTTCGAAATCTTGAAAATGTATGGCGAAATCTTCTAGATTTGGGAAGATTTGGCGAAATCTTGGGATTTCGTTTGGTGGAAACGTGGTATTACACGTTTCCGTTTAAATTTTAAATAAAAATATACATTGAGCGAAAAACATCCTTAGCTGTATAAACGAAAACGCATGAAAATTTGTTAAAAGAACTGAAACGAACCAGTGTAAAGGATTACAGAAACTTCGGATAGATTGTGACACATAGAAGCGTTATTGTATCTCCTTACACCGCGAGTTTATAAAACAAATACACAAATGCGTATTACTCCTATGAATAACATTTCATTAGCATTGGGATTTTATTGCATCAGGCAATTTGTATACAGATTTAAAATTCTTCTTCTTAAGATTTTCGTATTTCCCAAGCTGCCATTGCGCGTTTTCACTAAGAAAACTTCACACAACTGACGAAAGCAATACAGTTGGCGCATTCCTTGCTATCCAAGGAATAGGATCTGGAATGCGCACGCGTGACAGAGAAAAAAAAAAAGGAAAAGTTTCGCATGCATGCCAGCTCAAGCTCGCAGGCATTGATATCCACACAAAGGCATGTACGCCCATTCTTGCATGCCTGTGGATACCTACCTTTAGTGAGCTTTGTTTTTGAGGAAGTTGGCGTTAAAAGAAGCAGAACCTTCCTTGACATAAAATAAGAACAACTTTCAATTGTATCTGTCACAATAAAATCCATACAGAGGCAACGAAATTTAAATTTATTTCGTTATCAAGTGCACTGCCTACTTACACTGAGTAGCTGAATTCTTGCAAAAATCATACCTCTTAAAAATAAGCAATCAGAGCTCTTAAAAAATTATAGCTCTCTAAAAAATGAATTGCTACCTGGAGTTGCTTTATTGCCTAAACACAATGGTGTAGCTGTAGTGGTAGTAGCTGACAAGAATGTTAGAAAATGTATTTTATCATTCTTGATAGCAGCAGTAGTACGAGCTTTCAAAAGTATAATGCACACCAACTCAATACTGCGAAAACAATGGGTAGCTTTAGCAGTAACCATTGCGCTGTAGCGATAGTAAGAGTTACACACATACATATCTGGCGCAACAGCTCACGTAGGACCTAGGCCTAGCTTTACGCAACTACTCGTGTTATATGCGTTATATTTTTGGCGCGAATGGAAGGGACATACAGTTTTGTGCGGTATCCGAATGAAAAATATTTTTATTTTATTTTTGAGAAACTTTCTCGTGACAACTGCTCTGGGATGTTTGTCAAACATTCGCGAGAGGTGGGACCATGAAAAAACTGTTGGCGTTTTTTGGGATTCGAACATTGAACCTCACGTGCAATGGTCCGACACATTAACCACTGCGCCACGGCGCCCAGTAAGAGTTCGCCAACTTTTAACTCTTATAGCACTATTAATTTGACAGCTAACTACAAATGTAGAAATAGACGACTGCGACATAGGGAAATTTATCTAGCTCGTTAAAAACAGAGAATTTTTGTAGTTTAGTAAACAAAATATTATCTTTGAAAAAATTGTTCTGAATAAAATCATAAGACCACTTTGAATCAGCTGGCTTTATTTGACACAAGCGCGCTACAGAAATGTGGTCAAATTTTGTGAGATAAACCCCACACTATTTGACAGCTCGTACTACACTGCTACTACTACCACTACAGCTACAGTGTATTGTGTTCCGGCAGTTACTCCGAAAGTAACACGTTTTCCATTCTGTTTTGAGGAAACGGTTTGTTGCACTACTGGAAAACTCAGGTCAGGATTCTTTATATCCATGTTTCGCGCCCAACCTCACTCTCCCCTTAAAATCCAACAGTTCCCTCAAGCAGGAGGGTTGCAGGTGGGGCAGCATGCCCCCCCCCCCCCCCCCCCCCCCCCCCCATACACGTTGCCCTGTTTATGTATTGTGGACTTATGTATGACCCATCTTATTTGGCCGTTGTTTTCCTTGAAAGGTTTCCATTATTTTGTTGGTGGGACATAAGACCCAACATTTTATGTTGGGACTTACGTCCCGATGCGGTAAGACTTATGCCCCGGGTACTAATGTCCCTGCGCCCGAAATTGCGGAAAAAAAAATGTTTTCAAACTTTTTCAATTTGGTCTATGGTCGCCTTTTTTTGACCATCCTATGTGATGGTATTTTCAAATTGCGATAAAAGCCCATTTCTGCTTTGGGTGATTTGACATTTCATTTCTTGGTCGATCTGTCATAGTGTTAAATCGCCCAAAAATGGTGGGCGATGTGACATTTTCCAGATTTGGGCGATATGACACAGATCCGCCTTAAAATAGCCGAAACACAAATTCCCCAAAATCACTTTTTTGAGCGTTGGAGAATAGATAGAGAGAAACAGATTCGGTGTAGTGGTTTGAAGCTCAGTTGTTTATGCTTCTGAGAAACTTCGGATAACTGGGTAAATTTTTGTTATTTTTTTGTCTTTGCTTTTGTCGGAGAAAAAATACTGTGCGTTTTTTTCCCAACCACCGATGTCATAGGCAAATCAATTTTCAACAGAGCGAACAATTTTTCCAGCCATATGACGAAGCTACTGCCAGGGTTATGTCTTCGCAGTAGTGTTCACACAAGCTTTCGCAATTGATCGGACTGGCTTTATATATTTCACGAGAAATAAATAAATGCTTGCTGCCATCAGGATTTGAACCATGAACCATTAGCAGGTTACCATTACACCATTGCCACCCCAACTTAATCAATTATTTCAATAAACATAATCAACATGAGCTTAGAAGTGACGTTTTGAATTTCGATTACTGTGTGCTATTGACGAAATAGAATCCGATAAGAGGGCACGATATCTATTTACTTATATACATATATGTATATGACATAATGATAATCAAAAGTTCTTTATGGATAAAAGAAATAATTAAAGTACTTTTATTGCAGATATAATATTATAGATTCTGGCATGGTGTAGTGGTGATGTATTTGATTTGTGAATGGTAGTTTGCTGGCCCCAGTCCCAAGTACCATACTCATTCAAGTTTTCTAGTAATAAAGTTAAATGATGCGATCATACATCACCTAGAGTAACTCGACACGTACCCGAAACAAAATACTAGAAATCACAAGTCGAATACAAAAATAACATATGTACATATTATTTCATACGAATGGAAGGGACCTACAATTTTAGTGCCGTATCCGAAGGGCAATTCTCGTGGCAACGAACAGGCAGTTTTTACGAACAGACAGTTTTTTGTTTTAATTTTACGAAATCTTTCAAACCCTTCGCTTTTCTGGAAAAAACCAATTGCACAAGGATTGAAGGATATATTGTTTTTATATTGTAAAAAAATGGGATTAAGTTGATGAATGCAACTTTTATGACGTTTTTCCCAAAAAGGTAATAAAATTTACCTGTTTTTTTTTTTTTGTCTCACTTGATTACGAACAGTAGCTAAATCTACCTGTTACCATGTTCTAAATCAAATAAAAGGATACTTCGAGTATTAGGGAGCTTAGTTCAAGAAATAACTTCATACAATCCACAACTATGGGTAAAAGAAAGACATTAACCAAGGAGGAAATAGGCCAAATTCGAGCTTACCGGGAACAAGGAAAATCCATCCGTTTCATAGCCAGCAAGATTGGAAGAGGCGCCACTGTTCTACAGAGCTTTATTAAGGACCCGGAGAAGTATGGAAAAAACCGCAAAGGAAGAGTCAGCAAAGCAACAACATGTCAGGAAAGGCGGGCGATACTGAGAGCTGCTTCAAATTCAAGGCTCTCCTTAAGTAAAATTAAGGCAGAAACTGGAGTTACAGCTAGCAGATCAACTGTTCATCGCATGATACAGAAGGCCAGCCATATTCGCCATGAAAAAATGAAGAGGAAACCACCATTGAATGCGGCACGTAAAATCCAACGGCTTGATTTTGCAACAAGTCACATCAAGTGGAATCGAGAGTGGCATACCGTCGTCTTTTATGATGAAAAAAATTTAATTTGGACGGACCCGATGGATACAGCTGTTATTTCCATGATTTGAGAAAGGAAGAAATGCGTCTTCAAACGCGGCACAGCAAAGGAGGTGGTGTAATGGTATGGGGAGCAATAAACTATTACGCAACTGTGGAGCTGGATTTCCAAAGCTCCAAAATGACGGCAATCACTTACAAATCGATACTGGAAACAGCTTTTCCGCAGTTTTCGGAGATGTTTGGTGGACAGCGATGGACTTTCCAACAAGCCAATGCACCGATACATACCTCATTCATAAATGCAAAGCCCAAGAATGTAAACAAACACAATAGATGACCTTTCGCTGAGTGGAACATGCACTTGGTTGCGGCGCAGTGCAGTCTAATGTACATATGTATATTATTACTATACAATTTACTGATACAGACGTGTTTCTTATTATACATACGTTCGGACTATAGTTTCACAGATAACACAATCAAAATATAAATGAAACCAATGGTTATTATCAGTGCGACTCATAATCATAGAATACTTAACTTCTCCAGTGCAAATCCATAAAAAATGTTTTAGATAAATAACATCGCCTACTAGTAAATTTGGATCATATGACTGACGTATGCGATATGAGGGCGATAAGTCATTAATTATACTTACTGACTATTGGAAAGCAATTCCGAAATATCATTCGAATCAAACAGAAAATCCGCCCTATCACAATAAATACACATGTATAGAAACAGAGATACCTGATATATGCAGATACATTCGTACAAAGTACAAGAATAAGCAAATTAATTGCACAATTGAATTGATGGGTGTACTTGTATTTCACTTGCGGCCTAGCGAGGGGTATTAAAACGAAACACGTTTTTCTGGCTCATTAAACAATTACTTACTAGTACTGCGAAGTGAAGCGTCATAATGATTAGATTACGTGGAATAAAATGACTCAGTTAGCCCGGATAAGAGTTCATGGCATGCGTAAGCTTAAAATCACCATTGATATTGAGCAATTGCTGTAAACACGTATACTGCCACCTTAAACCATATACGAGTATGTAGTATGTGAATGCGTAACTACATTTGTATAAGCACACAGATATAAAGTCCATCAAACCAATTACGCCATGACTAAGAGGTCAGATCCATACTGGACGGGAAATATGTATATTTGTACGAAGCATAAGATGTTGACCGCAGGTAATATGTATGGTTTTTTGCAATAACTGAAGATAAATACGTAAGAAGGTAATTTTCTATGTCCAAATACCGTTAAGATGTAATAAGGTAGTCATGGTTGAAAAGAAATGGACGCAATATGTGTGTGGTGACATTTTACATCATCTAACATTGCATTATTCTTGACGTGCATCATTCATCCATTCAGAATTTGTGTGTATAAAGATTTACATTGGGTCGTGTTGAGTTCGAAAACACATAAGATTCCTAACCAAGGCCTAGTTACAAAGTACATCCCTTGATGTTTCTGCCAATTTAACAGTGGGTTGAGGATGTGAGCAAGCATATTGCAAACAAGCAAGTGATTAAGTCAGACGCAGGTCAAATAAACCCGTGTGATTCCTTTTGCGCGTACTAGGTTCTCGCCAAAACATTCCACTTTTCCTTGATTAGATGCGCGATTTTCGAGACTTCCTTTTCTTATATTTTAAGTAAACTGAATGCTAAGTACTCTACCATCTAAAAAAGGACAAAGAAACATGAACTGCATTCTAAAGGACACAGAATACATCCTATGCCATTAATGCACTTATGGACGCTACTGCCAGATACAATAGTTATTGCCATTCCAATAATCACTAGATTCAGAATCAACATCGACAGAGGTAATCATCGAAGACACCCGCGCTTGTTAGATGCATTTATATATTCCTATTTAAATTAGTACGACACTAATGGAAAATAGAAATTTGTATTGGCTTTAGTGTCAGCTGATAGACTGATGGACGCCATGATTTACATATTTTTCCAGATAGGTGCACATAATGAACGGATCTGATCGGATGGGTGCAACAGAAATAGAAGAAGCTTACCTATGACGTCCTACAGAATAACCTAGAAAGTTGCTGTCATTTGTCTTTTTAAAGAATACATACTCGTTTATATGATACATACTTTTTTAATGAAAGTTTAATCCGTAGGAAACGAACAAACAGACCTTTATTCGTTTAATTTGTATTATTTTGCTATTTTTGTTTTATCAGGTTTGAGTGAGGAATTGAGTGGTAAACTGTCATTTACAGGGTCAGAGCCATTGTATGCAGTGATTTTCGGGTCAGATCCACTCAGTGCTTTAAGGTGTAATACGCGGCTGAGTACGGCAAATCAGTTTACAATGCTAGCTCCATTCTAAGGAATTTTCCTTATTACCTGAATTCGAAAAAGGAAGGTTTTAACCCCTTTTCATCGGAAACACGACTAGCTACTCAGTGAGAGCATTCGCATACATCCGACATCGGATACATGACACAAATATCGGATACGCGTTTTCTCTGGCTGACAAAACTCAGTTATCATTTATCGGATGCTGGATACACAGAACAAACGTAAATGTGAACTTTCGCAATATTTTTCCGGCATAGAAGACACGAAAATTGATTCAAACTGTTCGCACGTATCCGTATCCATTGCATGGGATATCCGGTGTCGTGCACCGGGCATTGTGTGAAGATTGCCAAAAGGCGTGCATCCATCGTCATGCAATACATATATCCGATCGGACATGTATGGAACGAATGAATTATTTTTTTTTTTCAAAATTATATTAAAATATTTTTAATTTGATATACTTGTATTTTTATTGTAGCATTTAGGCCGGCTCAAACCAACGCGAAACGCGAAAGCGGGAACCGTAGCGCATTCGAATCGGAAATAAATACATAGCGGGATATGGCACTATGCACACAACTGCGTCAACTTATAGAGGCGATAGCGGGAATTTCGCGGTTTTACCACCTTGACCAAAAAGTTCCTGGAATAAAATCCGTGTGGCGCTCCCATCGCGCCGATTTGAGTTCCGTTTTCTTTGTTAAGTTGGTACATCTGTTGTTGATATTCCCTCTAAATCTTAGCGTCATAGCTTGACATTTGCAAAAGTTACGTAGCCAAGAGTACATCTATCTCTGTGTGTGTTGGCGATTTTTTACAATTTTAGAAATGGATTTAAATTTGCAACAACGAACTTTTTTTGCGTAAAAAACGGATTTAATGGTGCGCGAACGTTGGAAATGTTGGAAAAGTGTTTCGGCAACGATTCTCTAAAGAAAACGGTCGTTTACCAGTGGCACGAGCGGTTCAAAAGTGGTCGTGAGTCAATCGAAGATGATGAACGCAGTGGCAGAACATCGACATCGAAAACCGACGAAAACATTGATAAAGTAAAAGAAATGTTGGTCAATAACCGCAAATTAACCATCAGAGAGATAGCGGAGGATTTGAACATTGCCTATGGATCCGTCCAAGACATTTTGGTTAATGATTTGAGTTTCCGTCGTGTAGCAGCAAAGTTGGTGCCAAAAGGCCTCAATTTCATGCAAAAAAGAGACCGTGTTGACGTCGCAAAAGGCATGATTTTTTGACGAGAAATGCAACAAATACCATCCAACTGCCACCGAATTCACTCGATTTGGCTCCCTGTGACTTCTTTCTGTTCAATCGAGTTAAAAAACCATTACGGGGAACGCGTTTCAGCAGCCGAGAGGAAGTAATGGAAAAATCGCAGGAAGCACTGATGGACATACCGAAAACCGAATATAAAAAATGTTTCGAAGATTGGATCAAGCGCTGGCATAAGTGTGTTGCAGTCGATGTGGATTACTTTGAAGGGGAAAATATAGATTTAGATGAATAAACTTGTATTTTTAATTTTCTGAATAAATTCCGGAAACTTTTTGATCAAGGTAGTATTTTGGTTCGCTGTATGCATGATTTTTTCGCTGTCCCGCGTGTCTAACGCCAAAATGTATTGTTGGGTGAATGCACTTATCTTCAATGAGTGCACTGAATATAGCTGATGAACTGTCAGCTGTCATTTTGACATAGCCAAAAGAATGTGCTTTAGGTTAGTCTGAATTAAAGGTTAGAATAAAATGAAATTACTGAAACCTAGGACTCTCTTTTAATTTCTTCAGTAATTTACCAGTATGTATGGCGTTAACAGAAATAGCTTTCGCATTTTTCACTCATTAAATTAATTTGCTTCGCTGCCGCTCCCACGTTTCGCGTTGGCTTGTTTTGGTTCGCTGCATGGACGATTTTGTCACTATCCTGCGTGTGTGTGAAATTGAAATATGAGTAGGGCGTTGACAAAAATATAAAAACAGAAAAGATCCGCTCACGGTTCGCGTTTGTTGCGAATGCGTAGTAGTTCTCACACCCGTTCAAATAATCTCGAATCACCTCCTGATGGCATTGAATCTAGTTGCTGACTGGTGCCCAAAAGTCGGCCTTAACGACAACCCAAAAAGAGCACCATATATGTATTCACCAAAAGAAGAAAGTGAGAAAAATTAAAAGCACATACACTCTTTGGTGAAACAATAGAATACTCTAAGGAGGTCAAATACCTTGGCCTAACACTAGATGAAAAACTTACCTGGAATTCTCACCTAACAAAAGCCATAGACAACGCCAGGATCTCATTATGGACCAGCAAGTCTCAGTGGTAGAAATTGGGGTCTAAACCCCAAAATGATGCTATAGCTCTCCACAGCAATAGCAAGGTCAATTGCTACATATGCAGCACCAGTATGGTGGCGAAAAACAAAGCAATGGTATACACAGGGCAGACTCAATAAACAACTTGTACTAACCGTTGTATGCACAACATTTGCAATGAAAACTGCTCCTACTGGAGCGCTGGAGGTTATTCTAAGCCTACCACCTCTGCATCTTCATATAAATAAAGAAGCTATGGTTAACGCCTTTATGCTCATCGCAGTAGATAACTCAAATTCCAAACTAGTTCACTCGTATATTGCGCATCAACTCAACAGTAATGAACTACTAGGAATAACAATTGCGGACAAATGTCTCCCAAGATTCAACTTCAACCACAGACTTCAAGGTTACACTCCCAGATCGCAATAACTGAGAATAGAACAAACCTACATTTGCTAATAACTCTCATGTATGGAACACAGACGGATCCAAGACAGATGAAGGAGTTGGGGCTGGAGTATACTGCGCTACTACGAAAACCTTCACTCACTCGTGCATGGAAAAAAGTAACACCGTATTCCAAGCCGAAGTATTCGCTATAGAACTATGCATCAAAGAAAATATAAACATATTTATAACCAACAAGAACTTTTATATTCTATCAGATAGCAAGGCTGCTCTACTGAAAATCAAGGCTTATAAAATAACATCCAAACTAGTATGGGACTGTCTTCAACTACTCATATCACTTGCCAATACAAACAGTCCATCTCATTTGAGTGCCAGGACAGGACAGGAGCAAAATCGGACCTGCTAGCCAGAACAAAAGCTGCGTCAAACTTTATGATGCCAAGACCATTCTGTGGATTATTAGTGAGTACGACAAAAAGCTGTATCAAAAATTGGCTAAAAGAAAAAGCACATCATTACTGGATGAAAACTGAAGGTAACAGACAAGCCAAGATCTTTCTGCTAAATACTTCTATTAAAAGAACGAAACAACTCCTACAATTATTTAGGAGTCAGATTCGAATAGCCACAGCTTTCCTTGCAGGCCACTGTCGAGTGAAAAACATCTCACGACTACGGGAATAGCACAAGACAGCATCTGTAGAATGTGCAACGAAAACGAAGAATCAGCAGAACATATCTTATGCCACTGTAAATGTCTAACCAGAACACGTCATCGTTATCTAGATAAATTCTATTTTGAAGCAGATAACCTATCTGCAAGCTCACTCAAAAGTGTAGTAGAGTTCATCACCAAATCGGGCATATTAAGTGAGCTTTAAGATCAGAAGAAATCATAATAGGCCCAATGTGGCCGCAGTGATAACGTGACCTAATTGCACCTCTTCAACAATCTACAATCTATAATCCCACACACGTATCTTTACCGCGCGAAATTCGCTAACGCTACCGCTTTTGCGTTTCGCGGTGGTTTGAGCAGGCCGAAGTAAAGAAACCCAAACGCATATTTTAATGATATGTACATACATATATACGCGTACTCTTATGTAAAACCTTTGTTGTTTCTCATGTCTGGAATATAATAAAAGAAAACGTGAAAATAGGATATTCACCCTGATTGTCGTTGGCGTTTGTCGATTTTCGACGATTGTCGTTTTATTCATAGCTACGACCTGCTGACCGTTAAACTTTAGTAAGCAATTTATTTGTCGCATAGAATACAACTCCTTTACATTGAAAAAATTATAAATATGGATTCGTGGTACATCTGGCGAATAAAACGGCAATCGTCGAAAAGCGACAAACGCCAATGACAATCAGGGTGATTGCCTTCATACAAACCCTGCACAACAATCTAAAATGTAGCTTTTCTGAAAAGCAATTTTTATAATTTGGGGTAATACATCAACGTTTCTTAATTGTATTTCTAATGCATTAAGAACGAATCAATTATTTTCCACCTGTTTATACACCGACATGTTTGCACATTGACGTCAAATTTACTCCTTGGGCGGATAAAAGAAAACAAAAGTTTCTAAAGTCTTTTGTACATATACGTACTAATAAACTTTATATCTATCTACAATACATGAATGTGTAAATGAATTGCCAAATTCTCTTTTCCCAGAGAAACTTTCCGTTTTGAGGGTGTTTGTGCTTTATTCTATTATTAGGCATGACAGCCACAAATTCAATCTACATATAAGAAATGAATGCGCACTTTTCTCGATATACTTTTCCAGAATCCTATTATATAAAAGGATGCAACTAAATAACTTTTCCACTGCAAACAGGAGAAAAATAAAAGTATTATAATCAATTCCAGTGCAAAAGACAAGAAATCACAATAAAAACAAAACTTGTTCTATTTCATACTGACCTTTACTATTAACTGAGTGCATACAACGGTCAGCATTTATTAGATGGAAAGTGAAAACTTAACTGTCAATTCAAATTAGAAAGTAAATTTGCAATGATGTAACATTGTTTTTGTTTGCATTTTCTTTATGTAAGTCTTAATTAAAATATTGACTATTATAAAAATTTAGTTAAGTATTTTAAATGTTCCGCAAAGATACATACTGCCACGCTGATATAAACTAATACAAAATATGGAGTAACAAAACCTATTAGTACGTGAAGATAAAATGACAAGTCATACACACTTAATGGCAAGCAATTTTGTATTACCTACAATTTCTAAGCCACGATTTTACAACAACAATTTCTACAGGGTTATCCGTATTACTTTTTTTTAGAGATTGTTACACACGGTGGCATTGTGAGTGTGTTGATTGCTATCGAAAGGTAGATTTCGGCGAAATAAAAACCCTATTATCATGTTCATTCATTCATTTCGGCTCTTGAAAAAATAAATAAGATAAAGGAAAACAAGGAGAAAAGAAAACAAGACAATTTAAAGCGAAATAACTACTTTCGCTTTCTATCTTTCTATTTGCTTTTTGCAACTGAGAAACAGGCAAGTGAAGCACGAATTGTCTATGTATCTCGTGTATACGGAATGGGAACTCCCGCCATGTATTTCGATATTTTTTTTTTTTTTTTCATAATCTCATAACAATATTATGAGTTGGCAATTAAATTTGCCGACACCACAGGGAATTGCGAAATACAAAATCGCACGCGTTCGATGACCCACGCTGAGGTAATCCAACATTTTTTAATGATCACTTGCGGCTGTAGAAATATGATTATGAACTCCACTTCAAACTTACTCCGGCAGCCTTAGTAAATGCAATTAATTCTATCAAATAACATATGTACATATCATCCGACTGTCAACAAACTTTTTGCTGATTTTGACAGAAGTCTACGCTGTCAATGTCAATTGGTAATATATGTACAAATGAAATGACTAAATGCTCCTATAAAATCATTAATCGATAAACATTAAGAAAACCAAATACGAGTATACAAGGAACAGATTTCCAAAAAAGAGATGCCAAAATAATTATTTTAACAAGGTTACGGTTCCCATTTACATTTTCAAACCAAATGGTCACGTACCTACTAGAATTTCGAGACAGAGGTCTGCTTTATTGTTATTTGACCGAGGAGTATGAAGAAATTTGATTTCCATTATTGTTCGCTTATAAAATTTGTACAAATCAATAGTTTTACGCCATAAGATATTGTACATGACATGACGAACAAAGACAAGGTAGATGCCCTTATTACGATTGACTCAGTTGTTAATTTTTGCTTTAATTTTTTAGAAATCAATACAGTTTTATGCCATAAAATATTTTATATAACATGACGAACAAAGTCAAGGCAGATGCCCTTATTACGGTTGACTCAGTTGTTAATTGTTGCTCCAATTTGTAACAATAAATTCAATTGACAAGTTGAATTCAAGAAATTAAGAATAAATTCACTGCCATTGTTTTTTAATATCGAATTACAATTTTTAATTCACCCCACCGCCATCAACCTTACTGTTTTTGACAACCCTGAGATGCGCGACAGAAATCTGGATTTCCTATTCTCAACACATGTTGGGTGACATCATCGAAATGGCGCGTTTGTAGGGTGTCAAAGCGCGACGCGCTAGATTTGATAGATTTGTTTTTGATAGATGTCAACTAGATCAGGGGCCTTATTTTGTATTGCGTTTCTATAGCAAATGTATACAAACTCAATTTCCAAGTAACTTAAGTGACGTTTGATAGATGTTTTGACAATCTAACTTTTGGAAATATTTGATTTTGAGTTGGAAGCACGTACACCCAATCCGAGAACCATACAAAATACCAATTCATTTTAGAATCGGATTAAATTTCCGAATGGCAATCCGAATCCGAAAGAAGTAAAAAAATAGGGCCCCAGAGATAAGGTATGTACAGATATAATATGAGAGAGTCAATCTGCAACCCCCTACCCGATTGCACTCAAAGATGGCGTGCCGCATTTCCCACTCAACTTTCTTGTCTGTGTGAGAATTCTGTGAGGCTAGGTGTCAAAAAAGTGAAGTTAGGTGTTGCGAATTTATGAGATCATGTGTTTGATTTCGAATCAACGTAAGGTTGACTGCCATGAATATCGCCTCGTTGTAAATTTGGATTCCAACTGATTTTTTGACAGCGACATCGCATCGTATCGTTGGAAAGGTCAAAAGAGAAACCCCCTCGAACTTGACTATCTCACATAACTTATCTCTGGAAAATTTATGATGAAGGGGCACACTTATTGAAAATACAGTAGTATTCGCTGTTTTTCATTGCTCAAAGTACAAAATGTTTAAGCAGTTAACTGAATAAGTGCAGCAACCACTGGTATTTTCCACCACTAACGACATAGAATCTAGTCTTGCTGTGAGAGTTTCCAACAATAAATACTTTTATTGTTCAATCACGCACACTTGCTCTTTGATTTAAAATTTATGAAGCTATGAAAAGCTGTGATTAATAAAAATTTCAGTCTTTTCAGTCAGATTCCGTTTGAATCGCTTCAGCAATATCGAACCGTTTTTACCAATTAAATCGGCCCAATAATTGGACTTTGAAGCTCATCAACAAAATCGTCATAAGTGATAAGACTGACTTTGACTTCAGAGATTTCGTTAACATACAAAATAGCTGCATTAAAGGTAGCCAAAGTCCATGAGAAATATTTATACGAGGAGCCTATACATAAGATTAGCCATGCATCTATACTTGGCTTGCGTTGTCTCCAATATGTATATTCTTATCGAAGACTAACCAGAGTGTTCCTGAAGTTATTCATATGCTACGTTGCTTTAGCGGCTATTTGCATGTCTCACACGTTTACTTGTAAGTCTGCATAAAACATTTCATCATATGTCCAGCTGAATGAACATCACATCCCATAAAGCGAAGGGATCCGTTTACGAACATTTGCTTAAATGTATATCCATAGCCTGATTTTTAAGTCAATTAAGTTATTATTTAGTGGCAAAGAGTTTGCTTTAAAGGCTATTAAATGAAACTTTTCGCTTTTGAATCATTTGAAAGCATTTTTCTTTTGAAGAATACACACATCATGAGATATGAGCGATGTTATGTGTTAGACACAGAAAGTTCGTGAAATTAATAGGCAACCATCATTCATCAATAAATTTCACACACGACCAGAATCAAAAATTGATCTAATGTTTATTGTGCGTCAGAGTCTAGAAAACTGGACAAATATTTTTTCTAATTAATATTCACCATCAATTCATCGTTTTGAAGGTGGCACCAAAAGACGCATGGTAAATCGTATAGCTTGGAATTTCCGCCGAGTTGAATCGCCTATGTCGGGTGTCATTGGTTAATGTGATATCTATAAACATTTAAACAACTTACAATCTGGTAATCTAGTACGACTTTTTGTAAATAAATTAAACCACAGAGTGGGGCAGTAAATAGAACCGTCATTGAAGTGGTGATAAGACGATTGGCAATGCAAAGTAATCTTTGTGGAGTTAGATATTGTAATCTTGAAACAATCAGGGAACTAAGTATTATGCGTTTAGAGATTTTCTACTAGACAACGTCTACTCGATACTCAGTCTCTTTCGCAAAAGCCTTTAATTTACAGTTTTGCTATTTTTTTTTTTACGTTTGCTGCCGTTAAAAACTTGAGGATAAAAGATTTAGGCATTCTTTTTATATTCATTATTAACATTTTTCCGTATGATTTTTAATCTAACTTATTGAAAGTAAACCAGAAAAACGTTTCATTGAAGAGAAAAATGGTGCACTTTTTTCGTAGACCTTAAAGCATGTTCGCATATATACTACATACATAAAATATACGTTTTCATCAAATCTATGCGTTTCAATCGATGTGGTGCGTGATTTAAAAAAAAGCGAAATTTCAGCCAAGCCATACATTTTCCAGATTTAGAAAGTCGGTGATTATAATATAATATGAAATGCGCGCCAAATTCCATTGTTGTTGGAGGTGTGTAAAATCCAACATATCTTTCAACTAAGCTGGTGCTTCAGCGATTATTCTGGAACAGAGGCATTCAATTCTATTTTCATTTTTTATTTTTAAGTTTCTGCTAAGTTTTTAGTATTTTTCCGTAGAAGCTCTCAATGAATTCAATTAGAGAATTTATGAGCTAAGAATTATAGCAAATCTTATAAAAATGTTCTTCTTCCGGTCAAAGAAACTTTTTTTAAATATCAACCGCAAAGTCTTGCATTTCGGTTCGGTGGAAACGTATTGTTAGACAGTGCTAATGAAAGCATTTTTTTGTGTTTTACTCAGAAACAACTTATGACAAGGATAACTGTCAAACCGAGATGTCATACTGCTCGCTTCCTCTATGGAATTTATGTTCAGCATAGTCCGCCAAATCATCATAAATAGAATCATGCTTTTCATGCTATCCAAATTATCTATAATACTTATCTACGTTACCAAATTACCTATTAGATAATAATGGATTATGGATGCACATAATATTCGATCCAACGAAATGTGAATCGACTTTCTCTATATACCATCTAAATGATGCAATAATATTAATTTCTCTTCTTCTTCCCATTTCTACTGATCCGCCTTTGGGGTTCGCATGTTATATTCCAGTTTTACATTTCACTTACCTATGTGTAGCTATCATTTATTTTATTGGTACTTTACTACGATAAAAACAAAAACAAACAAAACAACATAAATATTACCAAACAAACATAGGTAGGTACTCGTACATTGTTCACTAAAGTAATAAAAAGCTAGGGTTGCAAGTTTTTGAAAAATTTGAATATTGCACGCGGCTTTGTGTAATGAAACTTCTGTCCAAAACGTTAAAGTGGAATGTTTTCCATTCCATGTCACCAGATTCAAGTTTTCATATTCATTTATCATATTAACACAATTACTGGATTCATATTTTTTATATTTTTTCCTTCGATTCTTTTTTAAGAATATTATCGATGGAAAAACAATCAACTTTTTTAAGGATGTCCATATTTTTTGGCAGCCGTTGTTTCAATTGTTTTAATAACTCCAAAACAAAATCCTTACATCTGTTTCTTATCTGAGGCTTGTTTTCCAAATTCAGTTTTTTCAATTGCTCTTCCACTTCGTATCACTTAAGTGTATCATCCAAAGATATTTCTGTTGTAAGACTTACAGAAACTTTGTTTGGAAGGCCAATTTTTGCTAAGAAGTCAACTAAGAAAATCAAATCAGAATTTTTGAAATATCGACGTTATTGCTGTCGAACAAATTATTTACCCTTGTCACGTGCTCCAATACGTACTTTAGGAACAAAATACGAGTAGCTATAGGTGGTTTCGTCATTGTAGATTGCATAAAGTTGTGGCGCTTTATAGCTTTTAATTCTATTTTCGAATACGAAATAGTAGTCAATAATTGAATGAATAAACCTCAGATTTTTGTGGTGTAAAAATATGCTTAATATTGTATTTAAATATAAAAATATTCCACTTTTATATGTGATTATTTTTCTCAGTAAATACATTCCACTCGAGCTGAAATATATTCCAATGTGGAATATTATATTCCACTCTGGTCACTGCTGGTGGTATCACCGGACCTTATTTCTTTAAAAATGAGGCCGGAGCTGGACTCACGGTCAATGCAGATTGTTATCAGACCATGATCAATGAATATTTTCTTGAAAATATGAAAAGCATTGATCCGGATGAGTTGTGGTTTCAAAAGAATGGCGCTTTATGTCATACGGCGCTCGAAACTATCGACGTATTCAAATTACAATTTTACGATAAGTTGTTTTCGAGAAATGGACCAAAATCATGCGATTTGACACCTATCGACTATTTCCTGTCGGGCTACGTGAAGTCACTGTGAGGCCAACATTGTTCGTGTTATTGTTAAAAAAAATTACCCAAAATTGGACGAACAGAATGCGTTTCGTGAAGAAAAGCCATGATAGCCATGCTCTTTTAAATTTAAAGCTCCAGTGAAGTTAAAATAACAAGTTTAGAAGTTCGTTTGAACCAACAGCTCATTGTCAATATTTAGAATGATCTATGATCATATTATTTCGAATACTACTGCAACAGTGTGGGGATTTGAGTGGCAGTACCTATTTCACAAGGTGTTACGATTAGAGCATATGTAGTTTTTTTTTCATTAATTTCATTTTATTTATTCAAAGAAAAGAATTTAACATGATACTACTAGATATTAAATATTATTAATTTAATTAGTTAATTTATTGTTTTGTGTGCGGATGACCTGCCCAACTGTTCCGACAAACTTTTGGTACCTCAGTTTTAGATTAATAATGTAATTGTGTATTTAAAAATAACCCACACAATAAGGATAACTGTACAGGGTGTTCTATGGAAAGTTATAGAGTTACTACTTTGCAAGTCCACCATTTTGGTTAGCTCTGACAGTTTTTGCTTGACACTCGTGAAGTGTAGACGTGACAATTTAACCAAATTGGTCACGTATCACGGTAAACATACGAGAATTACAGACAATTTTGAGTCCAAATGATGTGCCAATAAGAGTGATTATCTACCTGGCCCACGTTGTACTGCGGTAGCATCTGAAAATATTACTATCCAGCGAGACACCGTTCTCAGGAATTCGGAATTAGTTCAAATACTCTGTGGCGAATTCTTTTTAAATATTTCCTCCATTGGTGCACGTACAAAATTCGGTTGGCAGAAAACTTACTATAACTGAAGAACAATACCGCAACACGATTGGATGCCTTGGACCTGCTCAACATGTAGTTTCAACAGGACGAGCCCACTCTCATACAGTCCTGTCAACTGTTTCCACACCGAATTATAATATCTCTAGAAGTAATATCGAGTGGTTCCACTGCCAGATTTTACACCCCAGACTTATTTTTATGGAGATATCTAAAGAGTAAGGTATATGTTAATAAACTACAATCGCTGCAATAACAAAAACAAAATGTCTAAATTAAATAAAAGGAATAATGGCCGAAATATGTGAAAATATTGTGAAATATGTCATTAAAAGAGCTCGCATTTATGAGGCTAGAAGAGGCGGACATATCGTCGAGCAGAGCTATAAAAGAATGCAATCATTTCGTCATTTAACTTATTTAACTTTACATGGATTTGTTTCAATTCAATGACTTCAACTTAGAAAAAATAAATCACAATTCATTTTGAAGTCACGATTTAGCAATCATTTTTTGCAATCATAATTTTGAAGTCAAAATGAATGAAATCATTTTGAATGCTCTGCACTCATTGAAGTCTTTTAAATCATTGAAGTCATCTGAAATCGTTGAAGTCGTTTAATTCGTTGAAGTCATTCACTGGAAGAATAAATTAATAAAAATAAAAAAATTACTAAATCAGTACTAATACATAAATTAAAAAAGAAAATAAATAATATTAAAAATGATAACATAATGTCTCTACATTTTCGTGTAAGACCAATAATAAAGTTATTAATTCTTCTGATAGACGACACCAAAAAACATATTCAATAACTGGAATGACTTCAACGATTTAAAAGACTACAATGACTTCAGATGACTTCAATGAATTAAAAGACTTCAATGGCTTCAGATGACTTCAATGAATTAAAAGACTTCAATGACTTCAGATGACTTCAATGATTTAAAAGACTTCAATGACTTCAAAGACTTCAATGATTTCAAGTGAATGCAATGGATGCTGGTGACTTCAAGGTGACTTCAATGAGTGCAGAGCATTCAAAATGATTGCATTCAATTTGACTTCAAAATTATGATATGCAAAAAATGATTGCTAAATCATGACTTCGAAATGAATGGTAACTTATTTTTTCTAAGTTGAAGTCTTTATTGAAGTCATTGAATTGAAACAAATCCACGTGAATTCTTAGTATAACTTCAGTGAAAGCAATCCGCAATGATTGCATTCTTTTACAGCCCTGTCGTCGAGTATATGGGAAAACCACACAACTGACATTTACAAATTGTTCAGAAAGCTGTTTGTTAGTTACGTACATACATTGTTTTAAATGGGAATGAGATATTTCAAAGCCATTTGAATTCGTTAAAGACAAATGTCACTACTAAAAATTTGCTTATAAACTCTGTGTATTGACTCATACATATATTACTCTGCTATTAAAAATGTTGGTACTAGAAAAAATGTCAGTTACGTGGTATTGCCATGCGCACGAGGATATGTATGTTTCCTTACTTACTTAGATGGCGATACAGTCCAAGAATGGACATGGGCCTAAATCGACGAGCCCCTCTAGCCGGATTGGTCATTAGCCAGCTATTGATGGATTATGTGTGTTCGACATTATATTCCATACATAATTCGACCCTCAGGTCATAATATCGCCTCCGCGAACTGCGGGACATTGGAGCTTCGGTAGTCTTAAAATCTTGCTGTAGTTGGAGGCTCTCAATTTTTCTTAAATACATATGCTGATACTGCTTCCGAATTCAAAACTTGTAATGACACAATTGATAGTTGCTTTCCTTTTTGTTATTAAGTTTATAGGTACTAACATTTTGAAGAGATTGAAGTGATACAATGATTTTTTTTTTTCTAGTACTCCGCAAAATACAGCAGATCATGTTATTCACGTGCAGTAAATAAATTTTAATGTCGACCAGAAATTTAGCAATTTGGTAATAAAAAAGGAAATTCCAATTGCCGAGTCACTAACCATGATGTAGTATAAACAAGCTGTCGCTAATAATTTTCCAATAGACCCAAGCGAAGGTAATGTACTTAGTAGAAATATGTCTTAAGGTCCATTCACAGCTCAGCGAACTGCGAATGCCCAAACTGCGAACAAACAGTTTTTAGCACATTTATAAGCACGCCCTTGGCAATTTTATTATTCCAAAGGAACGGAGCTTAATTTATCTATTGATTAATATATAAAAAGTTGAATTGTAATTAGTTTCTGCAAAGAAATTTACAATTCCCCGATTTTTCCGCGAATAAGCGAATGATTTCTGCGAACTGTCAACTTTTATTCACATTCCACACATGTAGGACGCAATCCACATTCCCGCGACCAAAACATTCGCGAGAGTTTAACCTCACAATTCGTTTGCTTTGTTCTTGGTGGGTAAGATCGTGGTTGAATTTATCGAAAGAATGTAGGATATTACCTTCTGAATGAAAGCTACGCTATGTATTTATGCATTTTTCACGTTTAGGCAATTAGTTATAAAATGAATGACAACTTAAATTCGCGGATTGCCGCGACCACAAAAAAGCAGCTGTGAAAGAAATGTCAAAATTTGCGAACATTCGCTAGTTCGCATTCGCAGGTCGCTGAGCTGTGAATGGACCTTTACTGTACATATAGTAGATATAATATAAATAATCTTGCGCCAGAATTTGACTAGTTTTACCAAGGACTTTAAGTAGTAGACAACATGAAATATTATTCTAAAATTCACATGCATTTGAATTTGTCGTCTCACGTCAAGTCCATAATATTCATTCGTTAAGCTTGAACTTAAACCTAGTGGTATAAACCTGGTCGACGATTAATCCGATTAAAATTAATTTATATTTAGTCTTTTTGTTCAAGTCATATTTGACATTCCTTTGGTCGCAGTAGGAAAAGTGAAATATAAAAAGCAGCAAGAACCAATAAAATGGATTACATTCCACAAAAAAGCAGCTGTGAAAGAAATGTCAAAATTTGCGAACATTCGCTAGTTCGCATTCGCAGGTCGCTGAGCTGTGAATGGACCTTTACTGTACATACAGTAGATATAATATAAATAATCTTGCGCCAGAATTTGACTAGTTTTACCAAGGACTTTAAGTAGTAGACAACATGAAATATTATTCTAAAATTCACATGCATTTGAATTTGTCGTCTCACGTCAAGTCCATAATATTCATTCGTTAAGCTTGAACTTAAACCTAGTGGTATAAACCTGGTCGACGATTAATCCGATTAAAATTAATTTATATTTAGTCTTTTTGTTCAAGTCATATTTGACATTCCTTTGGTCGCAGTAGGAAAAGTGAAATATAAAAAGCAGCAAGAACCAATAAAATGGATTACATTCCGCAAGTTGGTGAAATGTTACTGTCTTCGGGCGGGCTTGAGTGGACGATTACGATGAAGTGCATTTCCGTGAGTATGATAAAAAAGCCCTTTTCGCGATTCGACAGGAATTAGATGGTCATGTACGTCGGTATGTCATTTGTTCATAATCAACAAGCACAAAATAAATTGTAAGCACATGTCAAATGTGATTTTATGTGAACTTTGACAATACATAGATTTAAAACGGTTTAAAATCGGTATAAAAAAAGTTCAGACTATTTTAAATCCGCGTTAAATGCATCTTTAATCCACTACGTTTTGAGTGAATATTATGAACATAGGTTTAAAAGTTCGTGTTTAAAAAATGCGAATGAAATGGTGGAGTTTAAAATTAACACAAACCCATTTCCGAGCAATTCATGTTTTAGAATATGAGCAGCGTTTCCAAACATGTATCCACCAGACCCGTATTTGACTGTGAACGAAAACAAAAGTAATTGCCTATGACTGGCATTGTATTGAAAAAGTTAAATTTCACTTTACTGGAAAAAGCTGATTTCGTAAGTAATAATAATATTGGTATATTCAAAAAAAAAAGTTTGAAATTAAGATTCTGATTTCTAAAAAAAAAATGTATAAGAAATTATTTCATGTTTAGTTTCTCAGATGTGGCTGAGTAACTTTCGCTGTGAAGATACAAAGGATGTCAAAGTCAATATCTTTCTTAATGATGCCACTGACTTCAGGCGGTGCTGCCGATTTCAATCATTTAATGAAAATAAATACTGCTCTCTACAAACTTTTTAATAAGCAGAAACGTAAGGATAAATATTCTTTACATGTTAAATTTTATAGAAAATCAGCGGACAGTAAGATTCTGATTTATAAAAACAAAAATACAAATTTATAAGAAATTATTTCATGTTTAGTTTATCAGATGTGGCTGAGTAACTTTCGCTACATACAATTGTACTGATTTATGAATACATTCGAATTTTAAATG
Organism: Brachypalpus laphriformis; assembly: GCA_945910035.1. Taxonomy (NCBI): domain Eukaryota; kingdom Metazoa; phylum Arthropoda; class Insecta; order Diptera; family Syrphidae; genus Brachypalpus; species Brachypalpus laphriformis. The sequence goes on along the minus strand of OX246753.1, from coordinate 11,953,948 downwards.
GTTGTAGCGGTTGGGAGTTGTTTGTTATTTGTGGTGCCATTTGTTTGCAATAAATTGTGTATATGCAGTTCACTCCATAAAATTTAAAAGAAACTGGGTTAACAGGCTTATCATTCAGCTTTCCCTTTATTGTTTTACGAGTACCTGTTCTAAAGCCCAATTTGCTCTTTTTCTCTTTACACTTCCGTGTAATTATTGTTTGCCTTTAACTGATTGTGAAATGCAAGTATTCCATCATTCTACTTATTGATTTAGTTAGTCTAAAAGTTCAGTTTAAACATTTTAACTTATGTTCAGTGTGCTATAACTTATAAGACAACACTACTGAACAGATTAGTTCTCTCTCGCGGATGAGATATTAGACTAGACTTCACTGCAAACGTTTTATACAAAAACAAACATTGAAACTTTACCTAACAATTCAAATATATCTATATCCATGTATTTTAAGCTTGAACAAGGGAGTTAATGACTGTTGTGTTGGGGTGAACTATGTAGACGGCCGCCATGACGTCAGTTTGTTAATCAAGACAAGACAACTAGTAAGTGTGCACTAACACAAAGATCAAGTGCAGAGAGGGAGGTATTGCCTTGGTATACATTGAAAAAGTATTAAAAGTAATTTTTATATTGAACTTTGTTTTATTTTACCAAACAAGGTTAACCCTTTTACTATCAACTGTAATATTATATCATATCGAGGGTCAATGGCAGTGAGAGGTTAATGTGCAAGTGGAATTAAAACATGAATCATGTGTGAATATTTTTGCAATGCAATATTTGTAATTTGCACGTTTTACTTGGCTTTTAAGCATCATAAAGCACGGCTTTGATAAAAAAAAATATGAGATAGGTTATGAAGAACAATTTCCGTTTCAAAAATCAAAGATAATAAATATTTTAATAGTCAGATCAGGGTAGTTAATTTCACATTTTAGTCTTTCGCTGTATTCAAGCGTACCTGCACAAGAACTTGCATGCCCCTCATTTGACTGGCTCTTCACCTTATCATAAGCTCATAAGCAATACGACCTATAGCTCCACTGCTTAGACAAATATGAAAATAATATATACTTCTATGTTTTCATTATTCGAAAATTATTTATTTATTATCGTAATAAAGTGACATAGAAGGGAACGAATCGGCAGAAGAACTGGCATGGAAAGGGTTAACATTAAGTAAGGAATTCACTCATGCATCGATAGCTATCTCTATTCGTGTAGTAAAAAGGAAAATAGACCTAAAAACAAGAAAAAAGATCAGCAACTCCTGTTCAGCCAGAGCTTATGGCCAATTTCATTAAACAAAAAATAAACCAGAATTTTGGTAGATGTTCTGAGGAACATGATATGTTTCGTCAAGAACGGAAATTGGTTTGCTGTAAGACCAGCCGAGAGGCAACCAAATTAGAGTTGGTAGCACAATTCATAGGGAATCTCAATCGCAATGAGCCATCGCACACCGGAAGAATTTCCTCGGGGTTAAACCGCGTTTATGGGAGAGGAAGGTGAAGTGTACAATAAGAAATGAAATGAAATGGAATGAAACAGAGCAAAATCTTTAACCAGCTATGAGGTGGTTTAACATCGGGGTAAACCAATAAACCAATAACTTCTCAATTTCGAGTTGCGAAAAATGAGTATTTCACACCACTACAAAGAAAATCGGTTCATGTATACACAATTTTACCCCGGCGTTATTCAGCCAGTGTGCGATTGAAGTAAAAGATACCCCGGTGTTACCCCGGGGTAACATTACCCCAGTGTGCGATGGCTCAATGGGCCCAATTGGCTCCCATGCAAGCACCCTATACCGTATACTTCCCTCATACCATACCATACCATCGTAATAAAATCCATCCCTCTGTAAATATATACAAGTAATGTCATAATGTGAACGTGCCGTCTTTTTTGCAAATGACGTCAAATATCATTATGCTTTGACATTTATGTTGTTGTAGACATGATACACACCTGAAGAACGCGGGAAGTATTGTTACTGCTTATTTGACCAACTTCCGGTCTGTTGTCTTAACGCAGCGTGAATTTTGTCGCCGTTTTCCATGCGCGAAGAATTAAGCGTTTGGCTGAGCATTTGGTGCAAACTAGAGATTCTCGAACAACTAAGAAGACTCTATATAAGACCTTGATCATCCCAGTCCTGCTTTACGGCGCTGAAACATGGACTTTATTAAAAGAGGATGAAGATATCCTTGGTCGCTTCGAGAGAAAAATTCTTCGTAAGATTTTCGGTCCCGTTTGCGTTGACGGGTTTTGGAGGAGAAGATTCAATCACGAACTATACGAGCTGTACAGCGACATCGACCTAGTCAAAAAACTGCGTATTGGACGTCTGAGATGGCTAGGACATGTAGAGCGAATGGACACCAACGCTCCGGCCCGCAGAGTCTTCGAATCTAACCCCGAGGGACGACGCAGTAGAGGGAATTATCGCCGTAGGTGGCGCGCACAAGTTCAAGGGGACCTCGACCAACTTGGAGTGCGCAACTGGAGGCAATTAGCTAAAGACCGAGCTAAATGCAGAGGCTTGTTGGTTGAGGCCCAGGTTCACCCCGAACTGTAGCGCCACCTAAGTAAGTAAGTAGAGATGTCGCAAGAAGTGACCTGTCCCTTATTGCTCGTTCGGCCGAGAATCTCATTGCTGTCACCGAGGACGTCCGAGAGAGTCCACAAATATCGATGAGACAACGATGCAAGCAATTTCACATCAGCAGATGTTCGTTGGGTCGAATTTTGGTGAAAGATCTAAAGATGTGCCTTTATAAAGCGCAAACCGTTCACCAATTGCTGAAACGATAGAGATTTTGAATCGCCAATTTTTGGGCCATGTGATCTCTCGGTTTGGCGATTTGAACTGGCCGGCCAGATCGCCAGATCTGACGGCGCCAGACTTCTTCCTTTGGGGCTTTTTGAAATCTCGCGTTTACCACAACAAACCGCAAACCGTGCATGTCTTGAAAGCCAACACTAAAGAAAAAGTCACAAATTTGGAGGCAGGTATGGTCCAAGCACTTTAGGAGTGCACTATACATACATATATACAGTATATATATATAATACGTGTGTTCATATAAATGATCAATACCAACAGCCAAGTGGAATTAGCCATGTCCGGTCATCAGTCTGTCAGAATGCGTGAGAATATGGACGAATATATAGATGCTGAGTAATAGATATACAACAACTTAAGACCTGATACCTACTAAAGGTGTAAAACTATTTTATTCTTGGAAGAAATCTGGCGAACAGCATAGCACTAATAGAAAGCAGTTTCGATTTTGAAGCAAATCTATAGAGCAGAAGTACATTGTGAAATCTTGTGGCAAAATAACAATTAGCTTATCACATCATTCACAACCCGTAAGAATATTTATGTGTACGCTATAATCAAATCTCAATGTAAGATTTAATTTACTAAAGCACGCGAGACTAAGATTAACCATAAACACGTTCCAGTTGTCTGCAAATGATTTTTAATGTATTATACCTATTATGCGTTAAGATGAGAAAGTTTCCCGAACCGGTCTCATAAATCTAAAAGCGTTCATCTGCCGGTCTATTAAATTACGTATGTAGTTACATAGCTGATATTATATCAGCAGCTTGCAATAATTTATTCAAAGTTTCTAGGTAATGTTCGTGATTGGTTTGATAATTTTTACGGAAAGCATTAAAAATCTAAAGTGAATTTAAAAGTGGGTTCAGCTCTCACTGTATTGCATCAGAAACAAACATCAAACGGGAGCTGAACTTCAAGAATCGTTGATGAAGGTACCCAGCAGACAAGATATATTATTAGGTAAGTAGTTGCTTGATCAGTAGTTTGCGTTAAATTAAAGGGGTTAGCTGCATCGAAATTGTGCAGCCTGCACTCGGATCTCAAAAGGATCCATTGTGCTCCCCTGACGTGGAAGCTCCTGGCTGAAACACCGGAAGATTAAAAAAAGAAACAAATTAGGTAGAATTCTGTGGTGTTGGAGCGGCCCCATCTAAACCATCCTAAAAGAATTATGAATTTCAGGATGGTAGTTGGTGGCTTATCGGACCGATCATCCAAATGATTGAAGAAATACTCTCCGGGGGCCATTTTCTGGTGCTGCAGAGACTATGGCATTTACATAGGAAGTGATCCGTATCCTCTTCCGTGCCTGTATAGCCGCAGCTTCTGCAAAGTTAAACCGTACTTAGCCGCATTCTTATTCAGTGGGCCGCCAATAGGTTGTGGCCGGTAATGATTCCTACGAAAAGCGGCAAGTTTTGTTTACTTTGAGTGAGTATAAGTTTGGTTTTCACCTTGTCATGTTTTGTCCAGATGTTTCTGGAGACGCGGCATGCTGGAAGTGCTCTCCATCTTTAGTCTGCTTGTCGTTTGAAGTTAATTAATAAATTCTAAGAAAGAAAGGACTGAGTCTTGGACCATTGACAGATTTCGTTCTGATCCCTTTTTTGCTAGTTCGTCTGCTATTTCGTTCAACTGAATTTCCTTGTGTTCTGGGACCCACCAGAGTGTAACATGATGGCTATCGGTAATCGTGTTAAGCTCCTCGCGGCAGCGTTTCATAAGATTTGATTTTATTACCATATAGCAGCTTAACTATCTATGTAAATGTTAATCTCTCTTCTAGTAACAAGCTTCACGGAAAGCTTGGAACACACTGCTGTGGTTCGGAAGTCTTAGTCTTCTTCGTCTTCCTCTTCTTCCTTTTATCAGCGAGGTTATGATCCGAAAACAAGGAATCACAACCCTCCCACTTCACCGCATTTCTACTGATCCGCCCGTGAGGTTCGCCTATTTGACCTCAGAAAATATCGGCATGCTTGCCGATTTCGGATCACTCGGTTACTGAGGCCAATGAAATGCCGATGTCGTCGCATGTGTGTGATCCAGGCGTTTATAGGCCTGCCTTTCCTACATCGCGATGTCTTTGAACTTTTTAACAGGGTTCAAATGATCTCTTCTTTGAACGTGGCAATACCAGCTGAGTCGGTCGCGCTCTATTTTTTGTACGATGGTTTCCTTTATGTGAACGCTTCTACGGATCTTCGAACTTCTTATTCGATTAAACTTTGTCACTCTAGCTGTCCTGCGAAGCTGATCTTCATATCAGCTGCCGTTAATTTACTTTCATACGTTTTGTACATCGTCCAACATTGTGAACCGTATGTGAGCACTGGACGCACAACTACGGTGTAGAGCCTCCCTTTCAACTTAGGTGGCATTTTTCTATCACAGAAGATAGCGGAATTTTCTCGCCACTTCATCCACCCTACGCTTACGCGATGATTGATGTCGTCATCACAAGTTGCTTCGCTATTGATCATAGACCCAAGATATTTGAACTTTTCGCACTTGGGAAGCACTATTCCATTCAAATAAATGTCTGGAATTGGCCTTAGTGGATCAAAGAACGGGCAGCACAAGTACTCTGTCTTTGTTGAACTAATGCGGTACCCATTTCCCTCCAGAACGTCCACCCACACATCAAGTGCTCGTTGCAGGGATGTAGAAGCCTCACTTATGATGGCTCCATCGTCAGCAAAGAATAACTGATGTACCTTGGGGTTCATCACTTTTCCTTCAAGCAGATAATCCAGGACTGTAATAATAATAAGGACAAAGGACTTAAAACGCTTCCCTGGTGCACCCCGACTTTGATTGGGAACTCTTCGGTTACTCCAGCGGAGCATCTTACTCTTGTCGACGGGGAAACCGACGTATTGGCCCTCTGATACAGCAAAAACACCGGACCTAATAGACTTCTTCGTAGCGAAAGGAGTATCTTCAAATTTTGCGAAAGTAGAGGAAAGCTTTGATCTCTCCTCAGATCACTCGCCGGTAATCTTGACAATAAGTGACCGACTAATGACAGTAGAAGCTGTGCCTAGATTAACTAACAAAAAAACTAACTGGCGCGACTTTAGAACTGATTGCGAAGAAAATATTGTCTTAAATGTATCGCTCAAAACACCCTTCGAAATAGAAGATGAGCTCGGCAAATTTATTGAATCAATACAAAATGCCGCGTGGAAAAATACACCTTTAAGGAGGAAAGAAGTCCCATGCAATGAAGCTTATTATCCGCCGGAAATAAAAGAACTTATTCGAGAAAAGAGGAGAGCACGCAAAATATGGCAACAAACTCGCGCTCCCCAGCATAAAACCCACTCGAATTTCCTATGCAATAAGCTTAAAAAAGCGATCCAAGACCTAAAAAACCGAGAGACTTCAGCTTATCTTGAAGGTTTAACCGCCGAAAAAACCACTAATTACTCGCTCTGGAAAGCTGTCAAAAGAATTAAAAAACCCCAAATACATTCGCCACCGATAAGAAAAAACAACGACGAATGGGCAAAAGGTGACAAAGAAAAAGCGGATCTATTTGCCGAGCACTTAGAAGAGACTTTTAAGCCATTTGATGGAGAAACATTGGTAGACGATTTTACCGGTACGACTACGACATCTGACAACCTTAGAATAAAAAGTGTGTCACTTATAGAACTTTGCCAGGCAATAAAAAACCTAAAAAATAATAAAGCTCCTGGCTATGATTTAATAACCGGACAAATCCTCAAGGAATTACCAAAAATGGCACTATTAAAATTGCTTTATTTAATAAATGCTTCCATTAGATTATTATACGTTCCAAATCAATGGAAAGTGGCAGAAGTCATAATGGTTCCGAAACCGGGGAAATCTCCAAATGACAAAAAATCGTACAGACCGATATCGCTACTACCAATAATATCGAAGGTATTTGAAAAACTCCTTCTGAAACGGATTCTTCCGGTCATTCAAGAGAGACGCCTAATACCTGACCACCAATTCGGGTTCAGAATCAAGCATTCCACAATTGACCAGGTTTATAGAATAACCGACGAAATTGAAAAAGCCCTTGAGGAGAAAAAGATTTGTTCTAGCGCTTTTCTTGACGTATCTCAAGCCTTCGACAGGGTTTGGCACGATGGATTGAATTATAAGCTAAGATGAATCCTTCCGGAGCAACTTAATAAGATCTTAGAATCGTACCTTAAAAACAGACTTTTTCGTGTTAAGCACGGAACTGAATATTCTGATTTTAAAGAAATCGCCGCCGGAGTTCCGCAAGGAAGTGTCCTTGGGCCTATCTTATTCTTGCTGTACACTCGGGACATACCTCAAACTGAAGGCACTATTGTAGCTACGTTCGCGGACGATACGGCTATTCTGGCAACGGAAAGTTCAATCGAGTCAGCAACCATAAAACTCCAACGAGCCTTGGATAAAATCTGTGAGTGGACAAAAACTTGGCGCATTGTTCTTAACGAGACCAAATCGACGCATGTTAACTTCACTCACAGGAAAATAATCAACCTTCCCGTTTTCATTAACTCGGTACAAATACCGCATGCAAACGAAGCTAAATATCTGGGAATGACACTAGACGCGAAACTTAAATGGAAACCTCACGTTAAAAAGAAACGTGACGAAGTCGAAAATCGACTTAGAGAAATGTATTGGCTAATTGGAAGATATTCCAAACTAAGCGTATATAACAAACTGCTTCTGTATAAGCAAGTGCTTAAACCCGTGTGGACGTACGGTATACAACTCTGGGGTTGTACCAAACCAAGCAATAGGAATCTCATACAATCATTGCAAAATAAAATTATAAGAATAATCGTGAACGCTCTCTGGTATATCAGAAACAATGATATCCACAGAGACTTAGGGATAGCTACCGTGGAGGACGAAATAAAAAACTTCGCTCGCAAGCTTCGTATTCGTCTTCATGGCCATTGCAACTGTGCCATACTCCAAACTTTGGATGTGACAAATCTTACGCGCCGACTTCAAAGAACGAAACCGTTCGAATTAGCGCAATAAGACAAAAAGCCGCATGTCATGACGGTTTCAGCAGGTGCTTTTATTGGAAATCTACCTGCCCCACGCGAATATAAATCTGAAGCTTAAACTACTTGATAAGGTCAAACTTAGTCGTAGTAAACAAAACGAAGGGAAGGGTGTTTTTAGTCAGTAGAAATCTGACACTACTATGAGTACACGGTCTCATAGTGTCTCATGAAGATTTTCACCTACCCACGAAAAAAAAAAAAAAAAAAAAAAAAAAATCTTACTCTTGTCTCTGCTCCTTCGTACATATCCATGATCATCTGTACATATGTTTCTGGAACCCCTCGATGTCTTAGCGCCTCCCATATCAGATCTCGTGGTTGTTTGTCGAATGCCTTTTCAAAGTCAACCAATACAATATGCAAATCCTTTAAGGAATCACGATGTTTTTCTATTATGATCCTTATACTTTGGATTGCATCTGTGGTTGATTTACCCGAGACAAACCCGCACTGATCTTCAGATAGCCGTATTATTTTTCGCAGTCGACCACCTAATACCCGCTCAACGATCTTCATGGTTTGTGACATCAGCTTGGTCGAACGGTAGTTATCACAGTTTCGCCTATCACCCTTCCCGTTGTACACAGGAAGAAGATAAATTTCCCTCCATTGATTCGGCATTGGATCACCTTTCACAAATTTGGAGATGAGAATTCTGTGCCATCCGAACCGGAAGTCTTAGTGATATTGCAATATCGGGTTCTGCTGAGTAGATACCCGAACTCACTCCTTCGTTTGTTTTGGACCTGTCAGTAAAGATAGAAATCCTATACGGTTTGATGGCCCCACCGTCTATCCAGTGTTCCCTTGATGGGATGACCGTTCTGACGTTTAAGTTGAAGTCGGGGAATGGTGGTAGATAGTCTGTGGTGGCGTCCAGGTGAGAGCCCCACAAGTTGGATTCTTTTAGGCGTAGGGAACGCATTGCGGCTGATTTGATTTCTTTCATATATGTAAGTTCAGTGGAATCAATGCGAGAATTGTTTTAAGGGTTGCGGTTGGAGTGGTTCTTATGGCGCCAGTGGATGCCTTGCAAGCAAGTCTCTGGATTTTTGTTAGCTTCATCAGTAACCGCTGTGCCATTACAGTTAAGGAATTGAAATATACACAGCAGTTGAAACTATTATAAAACAAACTCCGTAGAATACGTATCTCAAATTTTTTTTATTTTGTTGATGACACTGTCCTACAAACTATTTGCCTTTTTAATTTTGAGAACCAATTCCTATAGATTTTAGTGTGCTGATTACGAGAAAAATGGTGGAAAAAAATCCATCATGTCACAATTTTCGATAATACATTTTTACGTTTTTATTATTTTTTTATAGAAAGGCACTTTATCTCATTAGAATAGGTATCGATAAATTAATGAGAGTATCTTTGGAATATCATTTTTATGTTGTCATCTGTTATTAGTTTATTAATCAAGTAACTAGTTCTTACCATTCATAAAAAATCATAAAAATGTAATTACAGTTTTGACTAAAATTAACTACAACCAGCATAATTAATTGCGTGCGGAGATTTTAAAATGATTGGTATGTTATTAGTACAGCAAATGCTTCTTATGTGAGTGGGACAGTAGGAACAGGATACAACATTACACGAGAAATGAATGGCCGGCTAGAACTAATCTGAATCTAAGAAATAAAAATATAGTTGGACTCAACTTAGTGCCATCTGAAAAGGTTTTATTACCACCTCTGGACATAAAACTTGGTATTATCAAACAATTTGTAAAAGCTTTAAATAAACAAGGCGATGATGAAAGCATTTACAAGGAGTATTCCCATCTTTATCTGAAGCTAAGCTAAAAGAATGCATTTTGGTTGGCCTCGATATAAGAAAACTGATGAGAGATGAAGACTGTGATACTGAAACCTACAGAATTGGCAACATGGGTATCGTTAAAAGAAGTAATTAGGAACTGCTTGGAAAACCGTAAGAGCCCAAATTATGAAGAAATAATAAATAATGTGCTTCAAATTTTCCAAAGATTAAGCTAGGTTTCCACTTGTCGATTTGAAATTGACGAATGACGAATTGTTCGTAAATTAGTCATTTAATTGATTAGTCGACATTTGCTTAGACTTTTCGCTCCCTGAGAGTTTTTACTCTTATCATGTCATATTTGACAATTGATTAGTTTTTGGCTCGGAAAGTATGCGAACGGACCTAATATCACACACAGTGGCGAAACCAAGAATAAGGAATTATTTTTCCCGAACTTAATTTATTCAACATCCAGGTGGACAAAGGCGAAATCAAAAATAGTGAACAATAATCTCGCAACAAATTCCCGAATTCGCACCGTACCTCCCAGTAAAACCGAAATAATAACAGCAATCAAGTCCCTCAAGAAAAACAAAGCGGTGGGCATTGATGGCATCCCTGCCGAGCTATTTCAAGCGGCGCCAAATACATCGGCAGATTTTCTGCATCCGCTAATACGGAGAGCTTGGGATAGTGAACAATTTCCACAGGAGTGGAAAAGGGGGATGATCATTAAGCTTCCAAAGAAGGGTAACTTGATGGAGTGCGGTAACTGGAGAGGTATATGTGTTCTTCCAGCTGTAGCCAAAGTAATAGCTAGAATAATTCTAGAACGAATTAAAGAACATTTAGATTCAACTCTCGATGTCGAACAGGCAGGCTTTCGCGCTGGATCCTCCTGCATCGACCACATAAACACCTTACGGATCATAATCGAACAATGCGTTGAGTATAGGTCTCCGCTTCATTTACTGTTTATCGACTTCGAGAAAGCTTTCGACAGCTTGAATCGAGATGCTATCTGGTTGGCCTTGCGCAGGAGAGGCATTCCAGAAAAGCTTATCAAGGCTACATATGAGGGCGGCAAGTGTCACGTCGTGCACAATGGTAAGGTGTCGGAGGACTTTGAAGTCCAAAGTGGAGTACGTCAAGGGTGCATACTGTCCCCACTATTGTTCTTGGTGGTTATCAGCGATGTGCTCCGTGCAGCATTGACGGAAGCTAATTCTGGAATTCGTTGGACTATGACATCTTACCTTAAACACCTAGATTACGCTGACGATGTTTGTCTACTTTCACATCGGATAATGGATCTTCATTTGATGGCCCAAAATCTAGAAGCTGAGGCAAACAAAGTGGGGCTAAAAATAAACACAGCCAAAACAAAAGCCCTGAGTACTTCCAATACCCGCGCTCAACTTAACATTGCCGGAAAGCAAGTCGAGAAAGTTGATAACTTTCTATATTTAGGAAGTGTCGTCTCGGATAATCGCGGTGGCACCGAAGTGGATGTGTGCAGCAGAATCGGGAAGGCTAAAGCTGCGTTCGGAATGCTGTCCAAAATCTGGAGAAGCAATGTTATTAGCTTAAGAACCAAGCTACGACTGTTCCGCTCCAACGTAGAATCAGTGCTGCTTTATGGGTGCAGTACCTGGAAGGTGGACACCATTAACACACGCAAGCTGCAAGTCTTCGTAAACAAATGCTTAAGAATCATCTTGAGGATTTTTTGGCCGAACCGCATCTCCAACGAACAACTTTACCTGAGAACGGGCCAAGAACCTATAAGCATTACTATACGAAGAAGAAAGTGGCAATGGATTGGACACACCCTACGGCGCGAAGACAACTCCATTGCGAAATACGCCATGCAGTGGAATCCGCTCACCCAGGCAGGCAGAATAGCGGGACGCCCTAGGCAAACGTGGCGCAGAACAGTTGAGGAGGAATCGAGCTCTTTAGGAATGAGTTGGAGGCAGCTCAAACGCGTTGCAGAACTCCGAACACGATGGCGCGCAGGCGTGGTTGACGCCCTATGCCCCCCGAGGGGTTAAAGGATATAAACAAAAAAAAAAAAACAATAATCTCGCAGGAAGATGTAATTTATATTCAAAAAAATTTAACCACTGGGAAAAACAAAATTTCGTTGTTGTTATTTTTTTTTGCACTGGCGCGGCATATAAGTATATTTATACATATTTATTTGAGAGTATTTTAGGTTTTTTAAAGGTGTCCCCTGCATCTTGTTTTTGTCTGTAAGGATTAACCCACCACTCTCTATTTTGTGCTTAGATAAAATAATAAATGTTTTAAATCAAATTGGCACAACTTCATCGCAAACTCAGTTTTGTTTTTTTCTCAACACATATCAGAACACACACACAGAAAAGGGAAATGATTTTTTTGTTACATTTGCCGTGTTTTTTTGAAAGTTTTCTGTACTCACTTTTAAAATCTCAGAAAAACGACATGTACTTACTTTTAACTCATTTCTTGAAGTAGAAGCATCTGCAATTTAGGTGGTGGTTATTTTATCGATGGCAACTACCTTTGAGAAATAAAGGGCAGCAAAAGTACAGTCAAAGAAAGTATTTTGTTCCGTGAAGGTTCTGTCATAGCTTTTTTAAGCGAAGGCAAACAATTTTGAGATTGAAATTGAAATCAATTCGCCGTACTCACTTTCTTTACTTTGTTTACACTTTGTTTACTGACTAAATTATACTCATTTTATACTCATTTTTGTTTTTCGTTTTGCTTTGCGTGTAGAATAAAAGAGAGCTGAGTATAGATTCGTAAAAAAACACGCCTATTGTGTTTCGGTTGGTATGTGTTGAAATAAAATACGTTTTCTTGTTTGTGAATCAAAAAACGTTTTGACTAATCCGGTGTGTTTTCAGCCTAATAGAGAGTCTTAAAGCTTTCCCGATTTGACAGCAAATCGAGAAAAAGCGGATAAATGTTCTGAATTACTAATTTTGTTCATAATCATGGTTTATGGTTTAAACGAAGTAGAATCTCTTCTATAATACTTGTTTAGCCTGAGAGTGTTAGCGACATATTTGTTATCCCGGTGCAAAAATGTACTAAATCGCTAGAAAAGAAAAGTGCAACGCATCAATACTCATAGAGCGTTAAGGTCTGCTCAAACTAACATGAAACTTGAAACATGGCAATGCAAACAGTAGCGAATTTAATGTGGGAAGCCAGAAATTGCTGTCTATTCACGCGACGCGGGACCAAATCTTTTATCTATGTAAGTATATGATTTTTTTTTTTAATTTATAGTAACAGTTTACTTATATATCAATTTTAGACTCTCTCTTTAATTCCTTAATCGCTTCTATGAATTGACGTAGGTGTTTGCATGATCCCATTTCCCGCCATGTATTTATTTGCCACGTGAAATTCGATCTCGTTCCTGCGTTTTACGATGATTTAAGCTATTTTCCATTACCCTAATAGAGACACTTTCCTTTTACTTCGGAAATAAGATTCAAAGTACTCCATTGAGCGAATCAACGCTACCAGTAGCGTGCATATATTTGGATTTTTGTTTGAATATACAGTGAACTCTCGATAATTCGAATTTCATCGGACGAGGGAGAAACTTCGAATTGCAGAGGTTTCAAAAAAAGAAGATTTTTGCAAAAAGAAATTTTTATTTCACGTACATGTTTACATTAATGTTATACTCCTCAAGGTAAAGAAATTTCAAACGAGCTCGGTCCAGGGTGTTTTGGATAGCGGTTAAAGTTGGAGACACGTCATCGTCAACATACTATATGTCCTCTATGAAAATTGATAGTCTAATTTGAATGCATCATTTAGAATGGACAATTTTTAACTCTACTGTCAACCATCTGCACACCTTTTCGTTCAATGAATATACAGGGCACAGCTTTTCATCGTATATACATTTCAACGATGATTTAAGTAGAAAAAAATAGTCTTAACTTCGAATTATAAAGGTAAAAAAAGCCACCAAGTTCGAATTAGAGAAGTTTTTAGGTTATTTTTGGACAAGAGTAGATTCGAATTAATGAAGGGGACAAATTGCATAAAATTTCTTCTATTAATAGAGGTTTTCTCATGGCATTTACGCAAAATACAAATACAAATATTTGGCGCAGCATAGCTTCTCGCAACCACGCATGTTGTGTGCGTTATATTTTTCACACGAATGGAGGGGACCTACAAGTTTAATGCAGAATCCGAACGGCGATTTGAGAAGCTTTTTAGTGACAACAATACTCTCGGATGTTTGTCAGACGCTCACGAGAGGTGGGACCATGAAAAAACTTTTTTGGTATTTTCTGGGATTCGAACTTCGAACTTCATGCGTTGTGATCCGACACACTAACCACTTACGCCACGGCGCCCACCTGGCATTTACGCAGTACTGCTATTTATAGAGGTTCGACTTATCGAGTTATTTTGTTTTACACATCTTAAAAAAAAAACCCAGCAAATTTCATCGGATGAGGGAGAAACTTCGAAAATATGTAATTTCAACACAACTGAACTAAATTCCGCGGAACGAAGACTAAATATTATGGAAATTCCAAACTATCGTTCTTTGCGTCAAGATTTTTGCATTGCTTGCTTGGCTTTGATATACTCGTATGTATAAGTGCAATCTTTTGTATATTTTGTCGCAGTTTTATGAGTTATCGCGAAGGCAAGTTTTCTTATTCATAAATACTTGTTTTGAAAAGCTGTTTAGAAATGTGCACCTTTTTTTCTAGTACTCCTACAAGCAGTACTGATAAGTTCTTCCGGCATATTAGTGCCTTCATCGAAAGTTGTGCGGGCAGTAGAACCGTATTCTCCTTAAAGAAGACAACGAGAAACTAATTACTTTTTAAGAAATAGGTAACTTATTTTCATTATGTTTATGCTTCTTCTGTAGTTTTAAAATGAAATTCAAAAACCTCTAACCAATCATTTGTCTGCTAGTGAAATGTCAATTCCATACAATCTCATATTTGCACAATATTCGTATATTTATTACGAATCAATTTTGTATGTAATATGTTAATAAAAACACTGTCTTTGCACACCCAACTGTATCCAACGAAATTTCAAACAAGTGTGAGTTTCCATTTTTTTTCCGCTCTGAACCAAGAGAGCTAGCGCTAACGTTGGAACCAACGCGAAGTTGCTTACCAGCAGTCCATATATAGTATGTCAATACCCATTGGCATTGTCTTGACCAACGCACGTTTGAGTTACGTCCAACACACTTCTAATAATACGGATTTTAACGACTCCTTGCTGGTTATACCCCTTTTCCGATTCTTGTCGTCCAGATACAATGGGTTGGGTATAAAATGTTTTCTTCTAAAATCCCTTTTCCATAATCCCCCGTATCAAAATCTCCTGCTCCAAGATCCCTTGTACCAAAATCCCCTCGTTTTTAGATTTTTGTGTTTTCAATTATGGCGCCAGAAGATTGGTATAAAATAATGTTTAGTGTTTCTGCATTAAAAATTATTACATCCATTAGTGAATAATAGCAATTCTATAATTTTGCGGCCGGCGTATGGATACATAGAAATGTTGATAATACGAATGCATACTTGTATGAGCATACTCGTATCAATTTTTAATTTTGTATACATCAAACGTTGTTCTTCTTTGATTCCTACCTACAGTTTTTTTTATTTATTATTTTTACTGCTTTCCATGCGCGCGAATTGTTAGACCACAATGCATAAGCAGTGAAATATGTATGGGATCGCGTCGTGTTGAAAGACACTTTGACTGATCTAAGCCTAATTTCGCAAAACTAGATGGCTAGTTTTCCCTCAAAAGAATTTTTAAATAGTCTGTTTTATTCATTGTGCTTTCAATGAATAGCAGTATTATGACTCCGGTCAATTATTTCGGCAATTCCCCAAAGACTTTCTTTCTTCCTTGAATTTTAAAACAAGCTGTCGCGTTTCCAGATGTTCTTGTTTTTCTATACGTAAAACAATTTATAAAACACCACGCCTTTAAACTATTTACTCTACAAACTCAGGAGAAAGACAAGTTTACTTCAGAGGTCACAGCAATTTGCAAGCAATGCAAACCAGGAAAGGAAGACTTGCGGGTATTTTTTCAATCTAAGAACACAATGGAAGAGTATTTCTGAGACTGTACACTTTCTTTTGACGCTTAAAAAAGGAAGTATTTTTGGTAATTTCTTATGGTATTGTTGTTACTGTTTTTTCCGTTTAATTTCACTTGCCACCTGCTTAAAAATAAAGTATTGAATAGTTAAATATAAGTGATAATGATTAAGATGAAAGCATAATAATAGTTACTGTTAAGTTTCAAATATGAAGATTCGAGGTCTACACTTATTTTTGACGCTCACAGTACCTACATATATGCAGTCAGTGATTAATTCTTGCAACTGATTGACCTGATAGGTTGAGATCAGGCTACATACAATGCTAATGGCCTTTTAAAACTTGAACTTCAAGTGTTGTTAATGGACTCGGAAGTTACTTTAGCCCAATTATTGAATGAAATTGCAGCAGTTTTCGAAGAATTTCATCATCCATCATATTTATGTATTTAGGTACTCCATAATAATTATACAGACAAGAAACTAGTAAGTATGACTTCACCTGGTTAACAATAATTCGTATGCATGTAATTAAATTTAATCTACAGCCTGATAGCAGAAAAGACTAGTAAATAATTTTGTATCATACAAGTTCGCCTTTAATATTCTTTCTCGATTATCTTATCGATTTTTGAAACAGCACTATAATTTTGAAATGTTAATTTCATTAAAAGTGTTATGATATGTACATACATATGTTCGTCCGCTGTCTTAGATAGCCCTTGTTTCACGCAAAATCGGGTAAATGCCAAGAAAATTATGAACGTCTTGCAATCTCAAATCTCTGTTTGCAACATTTCTTAGTTTGAGCAAACGATTGATCGTGAGTAGCACAGATAAATATGTTTGCGATGGAAGCGCTCACAAGAAAATGCTCTGCATGAAGGTATTAGGTAAAAGTATTGTACATAAGTGTTGATAATAGAATAGGAGCAACAGGAAAAAGATCAGGAACATTTCGTCCAGTGGGCGTAATGTTGATATTTGGTTGCCACCGTACATGTGCTATCGACTTTTGTGTATATAATAGCTGTGCAAGTAGAAACTCGGCTTTTTTTTTTGTCAAATTCAACTTTATTGGAAATTATACTTATACAAAGACGAATAATCGAAATATTCGTAATTGCTATCTACAGTCTTTTGCCATTTATCGGGTGATTATGAATACCTTCGCGATAAAAACTTGGTGGTTTCGAAGCAAAAAAGTCATCAAGCCATTATCGCACATCTTCAACTTTCGTAATCCGCTGGTCTTTCAAATAAGACGACATCGGTCTGAATAAGTGTTAATCGGAAGGAGCCAAGTCTTGAAAATACGCCGCATACTGGTCAACTTCCCAGCATAAGGAGAAGATTAGTTCCTGTGTTGGTTTTGCTATATGTGGATGAGCATTGTCATGCAGCAAGACCAGTTTGCGTCTTCCTTGGCCCGTAAGTGGTCTATTTTCTTCTATAGTATCACTTAATTTGATCAAATGGGCTTGATAATGTTCTGCTGTAACAGTTTGACCCGGTTCCAGAAGCTCGTAGTAAATGACTCCTTTCCAATCCCACCACCCACTGCACCTGGACGTGGAACTTCCAGGCTAAAATTTTCTTCACGAAATCTTGCAAAACACTCTTTTACTGTTGAATAACTAACAGAATGTTCACCCAAAATCGAATTAATCAATTCCATAGCTTGAGCAGCATTTTTCTTATTTAAAAACAGAATAGAATGCAATGGCGTAAATGTTGCTAATTGGGAAAGTTACCTTCTCCCTGTTGACAAAGGGAAGGGTGATAAGCGAAACTGTTATAAATACCGTTCGATCTAGCTGATGTCACACACCATGAAGATCGTTGAGCAGGTGTTAGGTGGGCGACTACGAAAAATAATACGGTTATCTGATGATCAGTGCAAGCTTGTCGCGGGTAGATCAACCACAGATACAATCCAAAGTATAAGGATCATAATGGAAAAACATCGTGATTCCTTAAAATATTTGCATATTGTATTGGTTGACTTTGAAAAGGCATTCGACAGACAACCACGAGATCCGATATGGGTGGCGCTAAGACATCGAGGGGTTCCAGAAACCTATGTACAGATGATCATGGACATGTACGCAGGAGCAATGACAAGAGTAAGATGCCCCGCTGGAGTAACCGAAGAGTTCCCAATAAAAGTCAGGTTGCACCAGGGAAGCGTTTGAAGTCCTTTGCTCTTTCCTACAGTCCTTGATTATCTGCTCGAAGGTAAAGTGATGTACAAGGTACATCAGTTATTCTTTGCTGACGATGGAGCCATCATAAGTGAGGATCCTACATCCCTGCAACGAGCACTTGATGTGTGGGTGGACGTTTTGGAGGGAAATGGGTATCGCATTAGTTCAAAAAAGACAGACTACTTGTACTGCCCGTTCTCTGATTCACTCAAGCCTATTCCAGACATTTATTTGAATGGTACAGTGCTTCCCAAGTGCGAAAAGTTCAAATATCTGGGGTCTATGATCAATAGCGAAGCAACTTGTGATGACGACATTAATCATGATGTAAGCGTAGTGTGAATGAAGTGGCGAGAAAATTCCGCTATCTTATGTGATAGAAAAATCCCCCCTAAGTTGAAAGGAAGGCTCTACACCGTAGTTGTGCATCCAGCGCTCACACACAGTTCACAATGTTGGACGATGTACAAAAAGTATAAAGTAAATTAACGGCAGCTGAGGTAAAGATGCTTCGCATGACAGCTAGAGCGACAAAGTTTAATCGAATAAGAAGTTTGAAGACCCGTGGAAGCCTTAACGTCAAGGAATCCATCGTACAAAAGATTGTATTGCCACGTTCAAAGAAGAGATCATTTGAACCCTGTTAAAAAACACAATATCAATGCACGTTCCAAAGACATCGCGATGTAGGAAAGGCAGACCTATAAACGCCTGGATCACACAAATGCGACGACATCGGCATTTCATTGGAGTAATCCAAAACCGGTGAGCCTACCGATATTTTCTGAAGTCAAATAGACGAACCCCACAGGCGGATCAGTAGAAATGCGGTGAAGTGGGAGGGTTATGATCCCTTATTTTCAGATGATAACCTCGCTGAAAAAGGAAGAAGGAGAAGGCGTAAATGTTGCTAATCGATATCCATCCCTTGTACAACTAATGCACGCGGTATGACAGCTTGTAAATGACTAAAACTTAGTCATAAAAACAGCAATGACTAAGCTACATATATGCGTTCAAGTATGTTTTTAATGCAACCAACTTCAGAGCCGAGTTTCTACTTGCATTATGATATTTGGCGCAACAGCTCATTAAGTGCCTAGGTCCAGCTTCTTGCAACCATTCGTGTTGTATGCGTTATATTATATTTTTTACCCGAATGGAAGGGACCTACAGTCTTGTGCCGTATCCGAATGACAATTTTTATTTTTGTTTTTGAGACGCTTTGTCGTGACCATGGTGGGACCGTGTAAAAACTTTTTGGTGTTTTGTGGAATTTTAACATTGAATCTCATACGCAGTGACCCGACAGACTAACCACTGCACCACGGCATCCACTTTTGTATAGCTCTCTATATTTTTGTATAAACTGTAGATGGAAAATCCTTCACCACACTTTTAAAGAAAGATACACATATCAATTCAAGGTTCATTCAAAAAGCACCAATACGCACAATCTAAAAATGTAAACATATTGGACTATACCTACACAGTGTTAGGAAAATAATGGATTTTTTGTATAAAATAGTTTTCTTCTGTTAAGCAAATATACTGAGCGAAGATTGTCATCGGAAAAAGTATTGTTTACTGAACGGAAGTAAATTGCATGATCCATTCGATAACAAAAGTGAAATATTTAGTAAAATCAATGGGAAATTACATTTTATTACATGTAAACAATTAGAACTTTAGCTTGTCATTCATCATCACAATTATGTCATGTGTTTATTCAAACAAATAGACTTCAAACACAATTCCTTTGGCCACCAGACTATCATAATGCACTCGTTCTCTTGGCTTATTTCAATTTTCTTTCCTTTCCATTTCACAAGATGAACACTAACAAAAAGCTTATGCTTTGCATCTATAGTACTTGCATCACCATCACATAAATACCCGAATTTTTTACTTACAAAACAAAAAAAGGAAACTAAACCATGCGAACAGAACAGCGCCAAAATGACATTCCACGGAGACCGCACTGATTGTATCCTAACTCACTGGTAACTGCACAATAGTTAAAGATATTGAACTATGCGTTGTTTATTATCCGCGGCACGACGTTCGATGGTTCAATTAAAACTGAATTTGAGACAGTCCAGAAAAATTGTGAAAAATAAAACAACTCACATACCTTCACGCTATACTACTGCTGCAAACTGTCGCTGTGCCATCGAATTGATGTACAAGTGCAAAGAAAACGTAGAAGCTAGGAGCTTTCAGAAATGGAAAGCTGTTTGTCAGCTGTTCGTCACTAACACTAACCAAGTTCGTACTATAGCACTCGAACAGCAGTCTTGATACAAATGCACTGAATTTTATGCAATTGACGATTGGAGGCAAACTCCTGGTGGCAAGATTTAGAAGTAGAGATGATTAGTATCATTTTTGTATTGTATATATATACATATCATACAACTCAGTGGTTTCTACACAGTTGTATGGAGAATGAAGGAACGGGTTATTAAATACGAGGAAAATCGGGTAACATTAAACAAAAAATAATAATAAAGCGCAGTGGTATAAAATAAGTGCAAGCGTAACTTGTATTTTCTAACAAAGTAAAGGTTGTTTAAGTATACTTTTTTGCAACTGAGGTGAGCGCACTAAATACCAGTGCACGTATTCATATGTGAACGCTGGTTTTAGAAGGAATTAGGCCTGCCAGACGTCTCGATTTTGGCGCCACAGTCCCTGCATTTACCCTGTCCCGATATCTGCCCCGATTTTGTACCGACGTTAGTTTTTTAATTATTCTACTTCTTTTGAAAATGTTCGGAAATAAAAACTTAAATAATAGTAACATTTGCAAACATAATTTTTTGTTTTAAGTATCTATCTAAGTACGTACACCTTTGGACAAGGTGGATAAATAAACAAACAGAAAAAAAAAAAAAAAAACACCTTTGGACAAATGTTTTAGTGGGGATTAATTATTCATTTCAAAGAAGTGGTGTATAAATATAAAAATAAAATGAACATTATTATGTTCTCTCCTTAGTGTACCACGACAGTATTGTAAGACTATAGCAAAAGTCCATCATTAAGGCTCACTGGAGGCGGCCATTGTTTTTCGAATTTGCTTTTGCTTGTTCCATTTTCTTTTTCCGGTGTGTTCTTTTTTTGGGACCGAACTGGAAAAGTCTTTTTAAGATAAGTGTCCAATAGGATAAGTGCGAAGAAATAAAGTAATTTATACTATAATATAACTTCGGATGTGGGGTTCCAAACAAATATAAAATACGATTCAACATAAATTTAATTGTTGGGTCCATCAAAAATTTAAGAAATTAAGTAATTTGTACTATGGAAGTAATATAGTAAGATTTTGTGTTTTGGTGCGGAGAAGAAGAGTGGAGCGAACTCTAGCGTCATGCTCCTACAAGATGGTTTCTCTAATACTAGTAGTTGAAAGGCTTTTGAAGTAGTGAAAACATACTTCACAGACAAGGAAAATTATGAAGAAATTATGCTCGGAAGTTTTTTGATTCGGAGTTAGCGGAAGCTTATCTTGGCTTTTTATTGAATTGTGGGTACTCAATTAGAATCCACCGATTCAACAGTGTTTTATATGTTTTTAAATAATATTAACATTTCACTTAAATCTAAGTTAGATTAAGAGTTTTATGGCAGTATTACATCGCATGGCGAAGGGAATGAATCAGCTTGGCTATTGAAACATTGGAAGCAGAACTTTTTATTAAAATGCGATAATTGCGATTATAGTTGTAAAGAGTTTTGCGGTTTTTTAAAAGCAGATCCAATTGGTCAGACAATTATTACTAAAATAAATTATTTAGTAATAATTGTCTGACTAAGCGAAAAATATATGTAACATGTATTTTAAATACTCATTAATTTGTAGAATAGGAACCCGAGCCTATTATAGTTATGAGACTGAATCAGGGTTATCGCGAATAAATTTTCCCTCGGAATTTTTCCCCTGTATTTTTAAAAATAGGAAAAAAAGTTCATCGGGGAAAAATTAAGTATCGCGATTGCGTTGAAAATGCTCCTGAATTGCAGTTCATGATACCTATTTATTTTCCGCGGATATATTTCCTCTATTTTTAAGCTACTTAATTTTTGTTCGGGGGAGAAATTCCGAGGGAAAATTTATTCACGATAACACTGAATATTGAAACATCCTGAAGTACCTTCATACTTGGATTATTATTTCCTTTTTCTTATAAATGTATGTACTACGTTAACAAAAATATTTTTATGTGTTCCTTAATGGCGTGTATAAAATTTTATGGACTTATTCCTAAGTCTTTGTCTCGATTTTCGGGTCCTGGTGTCCCGTTTTTAATACAATTTCATCCGGCAGCTCTAGAATCAATTGGAAATGAAAGAAGTCGAACTTTCCTTGACATAAAGTGAAAATAAGTTGTGTGTGGAGCAGTAAAAGTCTTACAGAGACAATGACTTCACAATTTATTTCGCTACCCAGCGCACCCAGCGATACCAGATGTACGGTCTTTTACCCTGATGTCAAATAGGCGAACCCCACAGGCGGATCAGTAGAAATGCGGTGAAGTGCGAGGGTTGTGATCCCTTATTTTCGGGTCATAACCTCGCTGATAAAAGGAAGAAGAAGAAGAAGATTTATATATTTGGCGCGACAGCTTCTTAAGTGCCAGGGCCTAGCTTTTGCAACCACTCGTGTTGTGTGCGTTATATTTCTTCGCACAAATAAAAGAGACCTACAGTTTTGTGCCGTATCCGAAGGGCGATTTGAGAAGCTTTTTCGTGACAAAAATACTCTCGGATGTTTGTCAGACGTTCGCAAGAGGTGGGACCATGAAAAAACTTGTTGGTGCTTTCTGTGGTTCGAACTTGGAACCTCACGCACAGTCATCCGACACACTAACCACTTACGCCACGGCGCCCACAATTTAAATTTTTTATTTATTATAATTTTTTGTTTATCTAATTGTTACTTTCCACCTGCCAGAAAATGTATAGAGTTTTTCACTAAAAGCGTCCCATTTTGTTTTTTTAAATGAAGCAGCAGAAGTTTGAGATAAGAAAATAAAAAAATCAATTCCGTCCCGGAATTAAAAACAAATATGATAAACTTTTTTTTGTGAATTATGTTGAATTTGAAATGGATTTTGAATATTCGCAATATAAGCTGTTTAATTTAATTTATATTGTATTTATTTATTGTTACCTATATACTTTTTTTTTATAAATGAGGAGAAATCCCTTTTTCCTTTTTTTTTTTTAAAGGAATTAAAATGTGGAAAAAACGGTTATAGAATGGAGCACATTTTTAAAAATTTCCCCAAAAATGGGTGCACCGCTTTCTTGCAATGAGCACAGTTTCCTCGTGAATTTTTTATACTTAAATCAAACAAAAGTAAATGTAATCAGCAACAATGACAATTAAACTTACGAATTAAACTACTTCTTGAGAAAATCATAGCATTTTAAAAATAATATTCTCCAATTGAACTTCTTTTGGTTAAATAGTGTAATAGCAGTGTACTGCTTATACTGTTTGTTAACACTGCAATAGCAGTTCTTTATAATCAGCTTTTGCCACACATTTATTACAAATACAAATATTTGGCGCAACAGCTCTTTAAAGTGCCAGGGCCTGCCTAGCTTCTCGCAACCAATCATGTTGTGTGCGTTATATTTTTCACACGAATGGAAGGGTCTTACAGTTTTAATGCCGAATCCGAACGGCGATTTGAGAAGCTTTTTCGTGACAACAATACTCTCGGATGTTTGTCAGACGCTCGCGAGAGGTGGGACCGTGAAAAAACTTGTTGGTGCTTTCTGGGATTCGAACTTGGAACCTCACGCACAGTCATCCGACACACCAACCACTTACGCCACGGCACCCACAATTTAAATTTTTTATTTATTATAATTTTTTGTTTATCTAATTGTTACCTGCCTTTTTGCGACAAATCGAAAAAAAAGTGCTCGATTTTGGCAACTTTCCTTTGCTTTTAACTCGGGATCAAATTTTGTCAGAAAGATCTGACATCACAAGAATGATTAACCAGATGTTTCCAGACGCAATCTTTGGCAGCGATGAGATCTCTGAATTGGTCCCCAAGAATCTGCCAAACTTAGAAGCCCGAGAAGAAGAACGAGCTTCTGTCGATAGTGCGGAAATGAGCATTATTAATATACTCGTACAGCCCAAAGTAAAATTAGAAGACGTAATAAAATGCTCTACCGCATGCTTGCAGTGGGCAGAACAAAATGACCTCACCATTGAAGAAAAAAGGCTGTTGCCAAGCGATCTTTAACAAAACAGCTGCAAACCAAATTGAAATTTTATTTTATAAAACTTAGACTACCATATACATAAATATGTATTTATTTACCTGCATCTGAGTTTTTTGCCCTTTTAAAGTGTTTTAATTTTCTCTCCGATTAATGCAACTTCTTAGTTTCTTGCAACTGGGTCGTGTTTTCATTAGTTGCTAAGATCGAGAGTGCACTGTATATTTATTTCGAGAGAAGGACTCATCAAATTGTGAACTACATGTCTATTTACAAATTCTATTGGAATTTTCATTGATGAAATTACAGCTAAAGCGGAATACAAATACATGTTCTTCTTATGCAGCCAGATTATTATAGCAGTAACTCGCTTTTTTCTGCACACCAGTTATAGCAACCAACTTTTCTATTCGTACGCCTTGTGTTTATTTACGATTGGAGACATACCTCTGGTGGCGGTGTTTGGAAGTGAGTTTTTTTTTTTTTTTTTTTAACGTAAAGGGGGAGGAAGAGCAGCGAATGGCCCCCGGAGCACTGCGACCTAAAAGAGATCTTTTGTGCTATCCCCTGGTTGGTTGTTTGAATAGTAGTTGCCAACTAGCTGAAATCTAGTTCATTAATGAAGCTAAGGATAGTTGGAGTTGAGGAAAAGGTGACATCAGAAGGTGATGCGATGCATTTGTTAAAGTGCTTTAGCCTCAGTCTGTGGGCTGATGGGCTGTTTCGGTGTCTTCAAGACAGAGACTGCACGTTTCCGATCCGATCGAAATTAATAAAGTTCTTGGAATGCCTTAGGCCAGGTTGTGCATTCGAGTGTGAGAGCATTTGTTTGCATTCCCAGCGAAATAGCCCCATTTTAATCTGGCTAGTGGGTAAACCGCAGAAAGGTTCAGCTCCAATGTAAGGAGATTGGGCACCTAGTCTGGCAAGCTCATCAGCCGCATCATTACCAGGGATGTCTTTATGTCCGGGACCCATGTATGTAAGTTTGTTGTGTGCAGCAAGCTGCAAAAGAGTCTGGGAATAATTCCAAAGTAGCTTAGGCTTATAGTCAAAGAACATGAGAGCCCTGAGTGCTGCTTGGCTATCTAACATTATATTAATATGTGATCTTCGGAGGTTTCTTCTAATGCATTCTCTAGCGCACAGCTCGATAGCATAGACCTCCGCTTGGAAGATACTAGTGGATGGACTTAGTGGTGTAAAGAGTTTGTAGTTGGGCCAAAGATACCAGCTCCTGCCCCATTTAACATTTTTGAACCGACAGTGTACCAGTTGATTTGAGATGTTAATTGAGCGATTTGAGGATAATTCCAGTAGCTGCAGTCAGGGAGGTGCATAATGCTGAGATGCATCTGAGATGTATACTGCTGAAGAAGTTAGTAGCGGAATTTCCTCAAGGATCTTCATAATGACCAACTAATTCGGAATTTGCGTCATACTGCCAATTTCTGTAAACTCTAAAGTTAACTATTATTACCTTATTTTACTTTAATAACAACATTCCGGCTTAAAATGTATAATAACTATTCGAATCTTCTTTGTCATAACTAGATCACACGCAATAGATCTACGCAAATCAAATTACAAAAAAAAGTACTTTTCCAAATCCATAAAGATTGAATGACTGTAGTGTAGTGTAGTGTTTGTTTCTTATTCGTAAGTTTTTCGGTCCAAGCATCAACATTATTTCAACCATCATTGCTCTCGGTTGCATCTGATTGCTAGGGAATAATATTCAAACCTTAAAAACACCGACTCATGTCGAGGAAGTTGAGATTTTGTGGGTTTTTGGAAAAGTAATCAGTATCAAATTGCTTTTGCAATATGTTTGAAAACGCAGGTGGCACACACAATTTGACGATCATGTGACATTTCCGAAAACGTCATTTAATTTTTACATTACACAGTACTTTTTATTGTTGAATTATCGAATTGAATTGTTCTGAATGAATGAAATGCAACGATATCAAACTCAGCACTGACAAATTTGAAATGAGGTTAGGATCGGGTTTTGAGTTTTTTGTTGATCATTGAACATCAACTATTCATACACAGAAAGTCCCGTTTGAATCCAGTGCCTTTCAAAGCAAAGTATTTTAAATCCCGCCTGTGGCGAACCTCACAGGCGGATCAGTAGAAATACAGTGAAGTGGGAGGGTTATGATCGCTTATTTTTGGATCATAACCTCGCTGAAAAAGTAAGAAGAGATTCTAAATTGAGAGCCAAGCAGAAGCCAGAGATCAAGAGTTGGATGGATATATAGAGATAGGCCTAAAAAGTGTTCAATTGATGTCAAAATCAGAATAGGAAATACTTACGAAGTCAATCCTGCCTATGTGAGCGGATATAGTAATACAAGACGGACACGAGATATCTATTGAATTTGCTTCATCCGCACTACATCTTCACTGCAAACGCAATGCAGCCGCACTATATTCGGGCTGCATCCACACTACAAATTTTTTTCAATTTTAAAGAATGCAGACTGAGGGACTACTGTAAGGCTCCAAAGTAGTGAGTAAAACTGTAGAAGACTTGACTTTACCGTCAAACTGGACCATCCACCATCAGCCATGGTGGACACTTCCATCAAAATCCCACCAGCCTCCTGGTAAGTGGTAACAAAAAACCCCAAAACGTAGGAGTTAAAATTTTTGATTTTTGAAAATTTGTCAATAATCGGCTTTTTGGAGGTTCTGAGTCATATAATTAGGCTGGGCTCAACCCGGCTCGCAAACTATACCGTCCACACTTCTTAGTATGAAACTATCTCTAAATTTTAATAAATGTATCTGGCTACGTTGAAGAAAGATTTATTTTAGATTAGATCTTTTTGAAAGAATGGAGAACTTGAGTTTATTTATCCCCACAACCAGTTATAAGAAGACAATAAATACTTTAAACAATACACTCACAAATTGGGCGTGCTATTTGCATGCATTTGTGATCGCTCTGGAAAACTTTCGAAATTTTCTCATGGATATAAAATACATACTTAGAATAAAAACAAAATTGATTATTGTTTTTCATTCACCTATTTCGAATCCTCAAAATTCTGTAGGGAAACGCGCTTACTTCTACACCATTTTTTGACAACAGCTTACGGAAAATCTGCTATCTTCAAAAACCTTACCAAATACACAAAACATAATTATTTTTTTAGGATATGAAATCGTATTTTAAGTGATAACAATCCAACAGGATTTTCAGTTTTCTTTATCTACATCTACATCTATACATATATCTACGTACATATAAAAAAAAATGAAAACTAGGGTTGGGATTGGGCAGGTATCACGCAAAAATTACACCACAGACGTTAACAAAACTTTGGAGTTTAATATCTTAAAATATTGGTCCTTATCTCCAATCAGAATTATCACGATACTTTTTAAAGGGATTAAGATATTAAAAGAAATAAACACAGAGATTTAAAAAAAAAAAAATAAACAAAACCAGGCATTATAAAACTATACATTCAAAAGGTTTGAGAGCTACTGATTTCTTTTGCACACTTTTGGGTACAGTAAAAAAAAGTAAACACAATGGCGCAAAATTATAGTCGCATAAAAGGAATTTAGCACGTAACAAAGTCAATATTAGTATTTTCCTATTTATAGTCGACATAGAACCCGCTTAATAGTTATCACATCGCGCTAACTTTAAAATCACCAAAAGTGCCTTTTAGCTTTTAGAGTGTTAGAGTGGGCTTTTAACTATCTATCATCCGCCAATCGTTTTCACTTTTTCAAATTCAATTTTCAGCCAACCAACGGCTGACATTCATTTAAATTTGACATTGAAACATTGTTGAAACCTTGTTCCCTAAACTGCATTTTTGTTCTCAAAATTTACATTTTTGGATTTGAGTCGATACTAGTTGTAGGTAGGTTAAAAATTGTTTATAATTCAATTCAAAGTTAAGTACCGGTTTTAAAGTTAGATGTTAGTAAGTGGCTACTAACATTTTTTAAAATCAGATGATTATAATTTTGCGCCAATAAATTCCTGTTGGTTGAGGCTCAGACTCATCCCAACCTGTAGCGCGTTCTAAGTAAGTAAGTGGTTCATTTCCCTGCCTTCCTATAGGCGCAAATTAGTAGCTATGGCATGCAGATGTGCATTTTGACGCAGTCCTTCTGTTAAAGTCATACTGGTGTAAGTCATTTCTCAAAAACATTGGTGTAAGTCCAGAAATGAGTACTACACATGCCAAACAGTTGGATGAAAATGTGAAGTATATTAAAATGTTATTAATTCAACAGCAGATGGTAGCACAAACTTGATAGGTAAAGAAAAACTGATATGTATTGTTGAAAGTTACAGTGGTGCAAATCTTAGGTTCTTAAGCTAAATATGACTTACACTAACCGCCTCACAAGTTATTGTGGACCACGCAGACAAAGTTGCGGCTATCTACTAGTATTATGTATGAATATAAACGATGAAAATATTGTCATTTTGGACACAGCTCACTTTCACTTTAAGCTGACGATATGGAATTAGTGGTTTTCATATATACGTATTTTTCATATCGCAAATACCTATAATAAACTATTTTCCTGTCTTAAATTATGTTTAAATTAATAACCTACTTGGGATCCAATAAACTAACGCTGCAAATATGAAAATAGAGTTCAGAATGAATAATAAATTCATATTGGCAAAATGTTCGAATGATTACTCCAATGCGTTTGACTGAATTAAGCCTGTGGCGATTTTCAAAAATGGACCTATTTCAGTACAAAAAGTACAAAATATTCAACACTTAAATGGATAACACTTTGATAGCTGAATAGGTGTGACATATTGAAATAGAATTTAAGAAAAATGGTATATATTTGAAGTTTGTTGCGTAATTTGTAAGATCCTTTTTAAAAAACTCCAAACATATCCCTACATAGATTCATATTATGATTTTGAATATGAATATGACAGTGAATGTGAAGATTTTTTTTTGTCTGAAGCATTGCCATGGCGTTAGTATTATTTCAGTTCAGTATTTTGAGCGCTGTGAAACGAAATCAAATCTGAGCGACACTTAAGAGTTGATCGTATTCACACTAAGGTTTCACTTATTTCACTCTAAAGCCGATCCTGAAAGTCAACGTATTTTTTGTATTTAGTAAGTGCAACTATTTTTTGGTGTAGTGAATAAGATTGATAATGTCGAACCTATATCCTTTTCAAGAAAATGGTAATAAAAATGAAATTCGGCTTTTCACGACTTTGACTTTGTTTCAAATTCTGAATTATTAGTTTCAAAAATCGAAATAGTAATTTAAATAGAATTTAATAAGAAATAAGATGATAGTTTTTGCAAAAAAAAAAATTTAATTCGACAGTATTAGATACTATCAACCGACCTATATCATTTCTGCCATAATACAACCGATTCGATTGTACTGTCTTAATTAAAGATGCTTGAGCCTTAGCCCATTATGTGTAATGCTACTAAAGGAATACCGAGCGGTGCATGTGTCATGAAACACCTTCTTGGCAAAGTTATTTCCATTAAATCTTCTATTTACAGAATTGGTAAGTGCTATAACATTACATATTTACTTTCAATTTATACAATCAATTTACAGTGGAGTAGTTTTTATTATTTTCGTCTTACAATAGCGCTACTTTCCAGGCCTCGTGCACTAGCGATATCAATAAAACCCTCAAGTAGCTGCAGATAAATATCATTAAGCTAGTCACGCTTTAATTGATTACGATCACTTGTTTAAAGTGCTACCTAAATAGCACTCTTTTCTTATAATAAAATTAGCTATGACCATCAAGAACGATAAGATTATAATTCTTAAACAAAAAAGTCTAGAGATTTTCGAGAATGTATTTAAATAGTCAACATTTTAATAGAGCATCGAATGCACAAGTCTTTTATCAGTCCAAGCGAAACACACAAAACTTGTTTATACACATTTTTTTTTTAACAAAATCACTTCGTAACTTACAATTACGGCAGTCCGGGTGGATATGTTTTATATTAAATGAAATTTCCTTATATAGCAATTATAAAATTATAATTCCGAAAAGCTAAAAATGGGAACGCAGTCGATGACGAGTGAAAATACGACTCCTTGTTCGATAATGTGCTAACTGACTCTTTGGAACACACGACTTGTTGGGTATACCTTAAAGTTCGCATATACTCTTCTGTCGATAAGAAATTTCCGATAACGGAATGGCCTTTTATTTATATAAATTTACCATAAATTTTACCTGTTTTATCAGTTTTTCATTGTCAATGACGAAGCCATGCGATAAGAACGCGCAATTAAACTGCCTAATCATAAGCTTGATTGCTGTAGATGAATATCGGAGAAGTTGAATGGGTTTTGGACAAATTTGTTCATATTTTCTTCTTTTTGTCTAATCAAGATCAGCGATTGCAAAGTGATCCTGGGAGAGGCAATCGCTCAGCGACACCGTCTCCTGCTAACAGAAATTTTTATGAAAACACCAAAGAAAAGCAAACAAACAAGGGTCCCTGAGAAAATCAAGTGCTACAATCTGGACAAAGAAAAAGGCGAGGCTTTTGTTTTTGTGATGAAAAATTACATCTCTCACACCATCAACGGAGCCGAGCATGAAGAGTGCAGAGCACAAAATATGTGGGATTCCCTACAGCGAATTTGCTTAAAGAAACCCAAATCACTGTTAGGAGCTTCAAAAGGCCACCATCAATACGCCAAAGAAACATGGTGGTGGAGTGATGAAGCTAAGACGGCGATAAATGAGAAGAAAGCGGCTTTCAAAGCTTGGTCAAAAAGCCCCTCTAATAATAATGACGAAAAGGCTGGCCTTGAAATGGAATACAGATGTTGCAAGAAAAAAGCGAAGAAGAAGTGCACGCAGCTTCAAGCAGAGAGTACGTAGGGCCTGTATCGGGAGCTGGACAAAATATCTTCCCCGGTTGCTGATGTAAACCAGGTTATCCATGAGCTGCGAAGACACAATATGAACAAGAGCGCCACCATCTTCAAAATACCCGACCAAAGAAGGAAGAATGCTTAGGAGATTCGTTCGCCAAAGTTCATTAATACTATAATGCTCTCAAAGCCAGCTTGTTGTGGATGACGACAAAATTCTACAGAGGTGTCGACAGTATTGTGAATAACTTTCAACTGAATAGTTTCCCCGGCTATACTTTCCAAGAGTCACCCCTAACTGTGAAGAAATACCCGACATTACAGTCGAAGAAGTTAGTGAGGCGGTCAAATAATCCAAAAAACGAAAAGCGGTTGGGCCAGACGAGATGCCCTCTGAGTTCTGGAAAAAGATGGGAGACATCGGGTTCAGATTGCTCAGAATTCTTATCTCCTAATTTGTGAGAAGTGATCCAATGCCGAATCAATGGAGGAATAGTTACCTTCTCCCTGTATACACAGGGAAGGGTGATACGCGAAACTGTGATAACTACCGTTCGATCAAGCTGATGTCACACACCATGAAGATCGTTGAACGGGTATTAGGTGGCCGACTAAAAAAATAATCTGATGATCAGTGCGGGTTTGTCTCGGGTAAATCAACCACAGATGCAATCCAAAATAAAAGCATCATAATTGAAAAACATCGTGATTTCTTAAAGGATTTGCATATTGTATTTGTTGACTTTGAAAAGGCATTCGACCGACAACCACGAGATCTGATATGGGTGGCACTAAGACATCGAGGGGTTCCAGAAACCTATGTACAGATGATCATGGATATGTACGAAGGAGCAGAGACAAGAGAAAAATGCCCCGCTGGAGTAACTGAAGAGTTCCCAATCAAAGTCGGGGTGCACCAGGGAAGCGTGTTAAGTCCTTTGCTCTTTATTATTACAGTCCTTGATTATCTGCTTGAAGGAAAAGTGATGGACCCCAAGGTACATCAGTTATTCTTTGCTGACGATGGAGCCATCATAAGTGAGGGTCCTACATCCCTGCAACCAGCACTTGATGTGTGGGTGGACGTTTTGGAGGGAAATCGTATCGCATTAGTTCAAAAAAGACAGAGTACTTGTGCTGCCCGTTCTCTGATCCACTAAGGCCTATTCCAGACATTTATTTGAATGGAACAGTGCTTCCCGAGTGCGAAAAGTTCAAACATCTGGGATCTGTGATCAATAGCAAAGCAACCTGTGATAACGACATCAATCATCGCGTAAGCGTAGGGTGGATGAAGTGGTGAGAAAATTCCGCTATCTTATGTGACTGAAAAATCCCCCCTAAGTTGAAAGGAAGGCTTCACAATGTTGGACGATGCGCAAAATGTATGAAAGTAAATTAACGGCAGCTGATATGAAGAAACTTCGCATGACAGCAGGAGTGGCAAAGCTTAATCGAATAAGAAGTTCTACGATCCGTGGAAGCCTTCATCTCAAGGAAACCATCTTACGAAAAATAGAGCGCTACCGGCTCAGTGTATGTTTCCAAGTTCAAAGAAGAAATCTTTTGGACCCTGTAAATCAATGAACGTTCCAAAGACATCGCGTGGCAGGAGAGGTAACCGTCTGCATAGATCGCGAGTGAAGGAGAACGTAGAATGCCGAACTTTACAGCCTGTACACGGGCATCGGTTCAGCCAGAAGAATTCGCATACAGCGACTAAGATGCCTGGGTCATGTAGAGCGGTGAAGCCCAACGTGCCAGTCCAGAAAATTTTCGAATCTACCACGATTTGACGGCGCAATAGAGGACGTCCTCCCGGCAGGTGGCGCAAACAAGTGGAGGGGGACCTTAACCAACTTGGCGTGC
The DNA here is from genome assembly GCA_945910035.1 of Brachypalpus laphriformis. NCBI lineage: Eukaryota > Metazoa > Arthropoda > Insecta > Diptera > Syrphidae > Brachypalpus > Brachypalpus laphriformis. Next base: position 11,920,936 of record OX246753.1, on the reverse strand, counting down.
GCAACTGGAGGCAGCTGGCTCGTAACCGGGCTGGCTGGAGTAGTTTGTTGTTTAGGGCCAAATCCACCTCGGGCGGTAGGGCCACCTAAATACGTACGTTTAAAGGTATTTAAACAGGCTTAGATATAATAACTTAATCAATTTATATTTATTTCACTTTCTGGCTTTTTATCAGTGACCATGGCCAAATCAGTGATAGTTTTCAAACTTCCTTTGCTCTTTAATAAAATGCTCATTCGATTTATCTATTTCTATCAACCCCAGTAATAAACATCAGTGATTACCGTGGGTTATGCTTTTATTTTCATTCTTATCTGATGACACTGACTCATCGAACTCTAAAAATTGTCATTGAACTAATTTTAGAAGCAAAAAAAAAATTTAAAAACCCACCATGAATGTATCTTAAGTGAGGCAGTACTCACCGGAGTGCAAATTTCTGATAACCGAATAAAGTTAATTTGTACTCATGCGATAAGCCATTGGGTGCTTAGTAGCAAGGGTTTCCTAATATTTAAGGAGCGCAGATGTTTTACGTACAAAATATACATTCTTGTACTGTGTTGCTATGATTCACCTGTATTGTGCTTCTTGGTCTAACTTTTTCAGTTGAGATAACATTTTTAAGGGAAACCTCAACCGTCAACTTTGTACAGTGATACCTTATTTAATATTGCGAACTTATTACAACACGGATATGTTGACATTTTAGGTGGGTCACGGTTCTAAAATAATAACTGCTTTAGTTTATAAGACCAAATAAGTATAAAGTAAGAGCAGAATCTTAGAACCCGTTCATTTGTAGATTATTTAGATTTGAAATGGACGATAAATCGTTAAACTGCTATAAGTTTTAGAAACACTTTTATCAGTGAGGTTATGATCCGAAAACACAATCACAATCCTCCTCAAACACAATCCTCCCACTTCACCGCATTTCTACTGATCCGCCTGTCGGGTTCGCCTATTTGACCTCAGAAAATATCGGCAGGCACGCCGATTTTGGTTCACTCGATTACTGAGGCCAATGAAATGCCGATGTCGTCGCATTTGTCTGATCCAGACGTTTATAGGCCTGCCTTTCCTACATCGCGATGTCTTTGGAACGTGCATTGATATTGCCTTTTTAACAGGGTTCAAATGATCTTTTTTTTTAGAAACACTAGTTATCTGAATGTCACCCTCAACATCCAGATAACTGGGGAGAATCGTTTTGTAGTTTTTTTTCTTACCGCCTGATGTTATGTACATACATCAATCATCAAACAATTTGTAGTACCATTTAAATAACCTACTAACCAGCGTCATACCTCCGCAATAACGTTAGTATACTGTTTTGCAATTCATAGAATTGACTTCATATAATTCATGAGAAATAAATAAATGATCTCTTCTTTGAACGTGCCAATAACAGCTGAGCCAGTCGCACTCTATTTATCGTAAGATGGTTTCCTTGACGTGAAGGCTTCCACGGATCTTCGAACTTCTTATTCGATCAAGCTTCTTCACCCCTACTGTCATCTCAGCTGCCGTTAATTTACTCTTACACTTTTTGTACATTGTCCAACATTGTGAATCGTATGTGAGTGCTGGACGCACAGCTACAGTGTAGAACCTCCCTTTCAGCTTAGGAGGCATTTTTCAGTCACATAAAATAGCGGAGTTTTCTCGCCACTTCATCCACCCTACGCTTATGCGATGATTGATGTCGTTATCACAGGTTGCTTCGCTATTGATCATAGATCCCAGATATTTTTGGGAAACACTGATTCATTGAAATAAATGTCTGGAATAGGCTTGAGTGGATCAGAGAACGGGCAGCTCAAGTACTCTGTCGTTTTTGAACTAATGCGATACCCATTTCCCTCCAAAACGCCCACCCACACATTAAGTGCTTTTTGCAGGGATGTAGAATCCTCACTTATGATGGCTCCATCGTCAGCAAAGAATGACTAATGTACCTTGTGGGGCTTCACTTGACCTTCAAGCAGATAGTCAAGGTCTTAAAATGCTTCCCAAGTGCACCCCGACTTTGATTGGAAACTCTTCGGTTATTCCAGCGGGACATCTTACTCTTGTCTTTACTCTTTTGTATATGTCCATGATCATCTGTACATAGGTTTCTGGAACCCCTTGATGACTTAGCGCCATCCATATCAGATCTCGTGGTTGTCGGTCGAATAGATTTTCAAAGTTAACCGATACAATATGCAAATTCTTTAAGGAATCACGATGTTTTCCATTACGATCCTTATAACTTTGGATTGCATCTGTGCTTGATTTACCCGCAACAAACCCGCACTCGGTCACCTAATACAAAAAAACAAAAAAACAAATATTTGGCGCAACGGCTCTTTAAAGTGCCAGGGCCTAGCTTCTCGCAACCACTCATGTTGTGTGCGTTATATTTTTCACATGAATGGAAGGCACCTACAGTTTAATGCCGAATCCGAACGGCGATTTGAGAAACTTTTTCGTGACAACAATACTCTCGGATGTTTGTCAGACGCTCGCGAGAGGTGGGACCGTGAAAAAACTTTTTGGTGTTTTCTGGGATTCGAACTTGGAACCTCATGCGTAGTGATCCGACACACTAACCACTTACGCCACAGCGCCCACAATACACCCCTAATACACCCTCAACGATTTTCATGGTGTGTGACTGGATGGCAATGAGCATTGTTAATGAGTTTTGGCGAACGAATCTCCTGAGCATTCCTCTTTCTTTGGGCGGGTATTTTGAAGATGGTGGCGCTCTTGTTCATATTGTGTCTTCGCAGCTCCTGGATAGCCTGGTTTACATCAGCAACCGGGGAAGATATTTTGTCCAGCTCCCGATACAGGCCCTCCGTACTCTCTGCTTGAAGCTGGAATTGGATCACCTCTCACAAATTAGGAGATAAGAATTCTGAGCAATCTGAACCCGATGTCTCCCATCTTTTTCCAGAACTCAGAGGGCATCTCGTCTGGCCCAACCGCTTTTCGTTTTTTGGAGTATTTGACCGCCTCACTAACTTCTTCGACTGTAATGTCGGGTATTTCTTCACAGTTAGGGGTGACTCTTGGAAAGTATAGCCGGGGAAACTATTCACTTGAAAGTTATTCACAATACTGTCGCCACCACTGCAGAATTTTGTCGTCATCCACAACAAGCTGGCTTTGAGTATTATTAATGAACTTTGGCGAACGAATCTCCTAAGCATTCCTCCTTCTTTGGGCGGCTATTTTGAAGATGGTGGCGCTCTTGTTCATATTGTGTCTTCGCAGCTCCTGGATAGCCTGGTTTACATCAGCAACCGGGGAAGATATTTTGTCCACCTCCCGATACAGGCCCTCCGTACTGTCTGCTTGAAGCTGCGTGCACTTCTTCTTCGCTTTTTTCTTGCAACATCTGTATTCCATTTCGAGGCCAGGCTTTTCGTCACTATTATTAGAGGGGCTTTCTGACCAAGCTTTGAAAGCCGCTTTCTTCTCATTTATCACTTCCTTAGCTTCATCACTCCCCCATCATATTTCTTTGTTGTGTTGGTAGTGGTGGCCTTTTAAAGCTCCTAGCAGTGATTTGGCCTTTAAGCAAACTCGCTGTAGGGAATCCCACATATGGTGTGAGGCTCCGTTGATGGTGTGAGAGAGGTAATTTTTCATCACAAAAACAAAAGCCTCGCCTTTTTCTTTGTCCAGATTGTAGCACTTGATTTTCTCAGGGACCCTTGTTTGTTTGCTTTTCTTTGGTGTTTTCATAAAAATTTCTGTTAGCAGGAGACGGTGTCGCCGAGCGATCGCATCTCTCAGGATCACTTTACAATATTTTATCAGAGGCTTCATGAAACTGGCTACCAAATGGTGGTCAATCTGGGTTTCATCTCCACCAGTGCTGTAAGTGATCAGGTGTCGGCTTTATTTGATGAACATGGTATTTAACACGATAAGACCGTGTGACTTGCACATGCTTAGGATGTCTTCACCAGGATGTTTCCTGGCCTATTTTATTCGTAACTTTTATATTTTATTCTATAGGTTCTTAAACCAACCCAATGCTTTCATATACAGTGCATACATATGGTAAGCTCATGTATTTTTAACAGTATTTAAGTAAAATGATACATTTATTATGGAAATAATATTTTTTTATTATTGTTATTATTATAATTTATTAGCAAGTAATTAGAATAGGTAAGGAATTTATATCATATTGAACAAACTTAAAAAAATGGGGTGTTGGCCCAAAAATATATGGGTACGTTAGGTTAGGTTAGGTATGTGGGCTGGCAGGGAGGGACGTTCTATGCCACACTCAGGTCAGCATTGACCCATTGTGATACCCCTGATGATTTGATGAAGTTCAGCATCTTTCCTGTCGAAACGCCAGAGAGCTCCTCTAGATCCTGGAAGAAAACTTTACCAAGGAACTTTTTTCTGGAGTGTTGAAGACTCGGACAGTAGTACAGGAAGTGAGTGGTGTCCTCAAAAACTTCCTCGTCACCACAGCCCCTACAGAGTTCCTCCTCCGTCAGGCGTAGTTTCTTCATGTGGTACCGCAGAGTGTTGGGATGCCCACTAGGGTGGAATGATGCCCACAAGGGTGGAAAGGGATTTCCTATCTTTCCGAGCAATTCTCTCGGTCCTTGCTTTATCGAAAGATGGCCATAGCTTTCTAGTGATGGCACAAGTTTCTATGGAGTTCCATCTTGTGTTCGCCTCCTTAATGGCTTTATTCCCACTAGCGAGCTTGAGTGTGCAAGGCCGGATACACACAGGGGGTCAACTTGTTCAGGTAGGGCTGCAGAGCCGATTCTCGCCAGATCGTCGGCCTTCTCATTGCCTGGGATACCCTCGTGTCCAGGGACCCAACAGTGCGATACCTTGTGCTGTGTTCCAAGAACCCTGAGCTCTTCTGGACAACACTTCACAAGCTTCGATTTAATTTCTATGGCAGCAATCCCTTTTATAGCTGCCTGGCTGTCGATAAAGATGGTGATACGTTTTGGCGGTATTGCCCTTACGGGCGGCTTTTGCGCTGCTAAGACCTCTGCTTGGAGAACTCTGCTGTGGTCTGGAAGTCGTATGGATTTCGATATACATAAGAGGTCGGAGAAGATGCCTGCTATATATTCAGCATTAGGTATATGACCGCTTTTCCATTCTTCCCTGCTAGGGTAGGCGGTAGAGAAAGGCCTTACAAGGTATGGCATCATGTAATCCGTTACGGGCACGAGGCCAAAGTAATCAAATAGGATCATCGAGTGACATGTTCTATTTGGTTTCAGTTTGCTGACTGACTAATTCTCATAGCATTAATGGCTGCTGATGTGCGTATAAAGATGTCTAGCGGTAGCAGGTTGAGAATGGCCTCTAGTCCTGCAGTTGGGGTTGTCCTCATTGCACTGGTAATGCCAATGCACGCTAGTCTTTGAAGTTTGGTGATTGCCTTTAAGTTGGTCGATTTGTTGAAACGTGGCCACTATACTAGATTGCCGTAAGCCAGTATGGGTCTAACTATAGCCGTATACATCCATATTTAGTATGATTTTTGGGGAGGGTACCAGGTTCTACCAAAAACTCTACTACATGAGTAAAAGGCTATTGTTGCTTTCTTAATTCTTTCCTCTATATTTAATCTCCAGGAGCTTAAAACTTCTGAATGTAATCAGTTGCTCAAAGAAGGGGAATTGTCCCTCCTTCTCGACAATGGTAGAATTGATACCTTCGAGTGTGCGCAACTCGATGAGCTTCAAAAAAATCACCAAATTTTTGATTTTATAATGACAAAAATATAGCAAGCCAAAATATGCTCAAAATCGTATTCGTACAGTTTATGTTAATATATTATTTAATATTTTGTTGCATATTAATTGTTCGGTATGACAGTACGTAGTGTGTGAAGAAATTTTGATCCATTCTTCTACCAGCTTCTCTTCAATGTCGTACATATTTACTGATCATGTTAACCAGATTTCTTGAAACTCCTGCAAAAAATGTACACCTAATAGGCACCTTAAAAAGTAGTACTAGAACGGCATTTCCTAGTTCAAGTGTGAAGTGAACCAAATGGATATTTTTATTAGATATTGGTCCGTTCAGGGTCCAGAGCTGAGTCCTTTCTTGCAAGCTCATCAACTTATCATTACCAGGTGCTTCCCTACACCAAGCCAATGTTTATTTTGTGCCACGTAACAAATTTAGCTCTTCGTTACAACAATATTAGTAATGTCATCAGACACCATGGTCTTCAGCACAGCTATCTGAGCATCTAAAATTTGATAACAAGTAAATTATCGTTTTATGAATGTTGGTATGCCAAAACGGACAAAATAGGTGCCATTTCAAAAACATTTTATTGCAATAAACTAAGTATGTGTGTTAAGTCTGTGGACACAAGGCAAAATCGCCTAAGTCCATTTTCACAGATTCTCAGAAAATAAGTTTAAAGTTTTCGTTTTTCCCCGAAAACGTATGGGAATTTGAAATTTTAGACCTGTTCATTTGCCTATAACTCGGTAACGGCAACAAGTAATACGTTAAAATTTTAACAGCATAAAGCTCGAATAATATGTTCAATAATTCGAACGTCGGGCGGCTACAATCGCAAGAGACTGCCAGAACATTTGCCGATCGTGTTTCTTCTAATCTTAATCTAAGTCCTATGCCGCCAACAGCAAATGCGGAAGACCAGTGGCAGCGTTGCCAACAAGCCATCAGAGATGCCGCCTCTGATGTACTGGGTTTCTCTTGGCCACCACAACGTAACCCCTGGTTTGATGGGGAATGTCGGCAAGCACATGCAGCTAAACAAGAGGCGTACAAAGCGGTGCTGCATAGAAGGGCTAGAGCTGCTTACGAGCTCTACGTACGCAGGAGAAAAGATGAACATCGACTTCTCAGAAAGAAGAAAAAGGACCATGAGAAGCGCTCGATCGAGGAGATTGACAGACTTTATTGTAGGAATGATGTTCGAAAACTTTACCAAAAGGTAAAAAGAACATGCCAGGGTTTCAAAGCCAAAACAGAAGTCTGCAGGGACGAAAATGGCAATCTCGCTGCTCCATCAAAGTCGGTAAAAACATCACCGAACCGTTCGATGTCAGGAAAGGTCTTAGACAAGGTGACACGATATCATGCGATCTCTTTAACATAATACTTGAGAGAATTGTACGAAACTCACAAGCCAACACCGGAGGTACAATCTATTAAAAGTCTGTACAACTGCTTGCATATGCCGACGATATAGACATTATCGGAAGAACTCAGTGGGCTGTCACCGGTGCGTTTGCAAGCATTGAGGCGGAAACGGCCAAAATGGGTTTAGCGATAAACGCTGGCAAAACCAAGTATATGCTGTCAACAAGAAGGGAAAGCCAACACCGACGAGTTGGACAGAACGTAACAGTGGGCAGCTATAACTTCGAGGTAGTAAGGGACTTTGTCTACCTTGGCTGTGCTATAAACTCTGAGAACGACATCAGCGCAGAAATCAAGCGAAGAATAACTCTTGCCAATCGCAGCCCTGCGTTACGGCGCTGAAACATGGACTTTATTAAAAGAGGATGAAGATATCCTTGGTCGCTTCGAGAGAAAAATTCTTCGTAAGATTTTCGGTCCCGTTTGCGTTGACGGTTTTTCGAGGAGAAGATTCAATCAAGAACTGCTGTACGGCGACATCGACCTAGTCAAAAAACTGCGTATTGGACGTCTGAGATGGCTAAGACATGTAGAGCGAATGCACACCAACGCCCCGGCCCGCAGAGTCTTCGAATCTAACCCCGAGGGACGACGCAGTAGAGGAAATCATCGCCGTAGGTGGCGCGCACAAGTTCAAGGGGATCTAGACCAACTTGGAGTGCGCAACTGGAAACAATTAGCTAAAAACCGAGCTAAATGGAGAAGCTTGTTGATTGAGGCCTAGGTTCATCCCGAACTGCAGCGCCACCTAAGTAAGTAAGTAAGTCCGTCTATCCACAGGGGAAGTATGCTGTTAAAGTAGAAATTCCCCGAATAAATCTATCTTTTTGTAGAAATAAAAAAAAAATGTTCAACCTACCAAAACCTAGTTTTAAATAGTCATTACTATTTCAACCAATTACTACCCAGGCAAGTCGGGACCTGCTAAATATTTAGAGCCTGTAAAGACTTAGGAAATATTTAAGATAAACTTAGGAGGAGCTTTTCCCTTAAGGAGAACATATCTCCAATAGACTTAAGGAACTCCCCCGCAGCCATAATTATAGATTTCATAAGGAAAGTAGAAGTAATGCTGTCCTAAATAGTGTCGCATGCAATTTGGGTGTGGCCGCATACCTGTAATAAAAAAAGGAAACAAAAAAATTGCAAAAACCTATGTACAGAGATTCCGTGGTGAGCGCAAAAATCGAGGTCTTATCACCAGACTTCCTGGACACCATCTGAACGACAGAGCAGCTCAGGTGGGTACAGAATAATGTGCTGGATATCATTCTGCAGCAGAGGAAAGTTCCACAAAACCTCAGTTCCTAGGCTGCATTTTTCAACCCGGTTGGCTTCCTTTTAGATGCAAAAATAGAGCAATAGCCAACTGGCTCAAGGCAACAGTGCCCAAAATGAAGCCTTGGACAGATGCTCAGCTGACAACTGTGGACGAGGAAGAAGTCCAGAAAGTTTTTATCAGGTACCTTCCTGGCAAAGACACGAACGAGCGTATGCTGAGCCTAATCAAAGGCCAAAACGCGGGGTTAAGAGTGGACGACTGGAGAGTGCTCCGTAGAGTTCAGCGAAGCTCTATAGCCGATATCAGCCTTACAGTTCTCCAAAATCGGAGGTAGAAAAACAAAATCCTGCCAGCTCCAGCACGCGCAAAAATTATACCAGCAGCACTGAGGCTACACAGGGCTCCAGCACCAGCGCTGAGGAGGTATCCACAAACAAACGGCCGCCAGAAAATACGTCGACTGGAGCTTCAATTGTGCTACCAAACCTTCCGCACAACGATTCACCCTGGTCCCTTAGATCCAGATATGAACCTCATAGGGAAGTGGATTACACCCCACGGCATAGCGAGAGATTCTACATCCCTCCCTCTGGAAGGACGTGGGAGAGGAGAAACCCCAAGGAAGCTGCGCTATTGAACATCGGCAGGGCCAGGAAAACAACCTTCCGGGACAGGGACGTACTTGATGGATTACTGCTGTACCAACCATTTACCACGAATCATCAGCTGTGACGCTAACGCCCATCACATAACCTGGGGCAGTTCGGATATTAATAAATGAGGTGAATCGCTTTTTGAATGTGTATGTACTAACAACATGGTGGTGGTAAATATGGGAAACGTTCCTACTTTTACTAACATCATTCGCCAAGAGGTACTAGATCTCACTAACTGGCACGCATCTGACGAGGTCTCCATGTCGGACCATAACCACATTGGATTCGATATAAGGGTCTCCATGAATGGCACGTTAAATTACAGGAACCCTAGGCACACTAACTGGAATTCCTATCGGTTTATCCTCGAGGCAGAACTAAATCACGCTTCGAATCCTATATACGAGTACACCATTCCAGAGTTAGAATTCGAAGCAGAACACCTTCAAAAAACCATTTCCGCCGCTTACGAAGGCAGTTGTGCCGAAACAAAAAAAAAAGCCAGCGGCGATGCCCCATAGTGGAATAAGCGTCTTGAGTCACTTTGGCGTAAAACTAGAAAGTTATTCAATAGAGTTAAATTCAATGGCGAATGGTGCCTTTACGAAGAAACTTTAACAACTTATAACAAAAAACTTAAGAAATCTAAACGCGAATCTTGGAGAACTCACTGCGAACAAATTGAAAGCTTCCCTGACGCGGCTTGCCTTCAAAAGGCCCTAGCTCAGAGTAACTCCAAGCACCTTGGCTCCCTAAAAAAACAAAATAGGAAATTCACCAGTAGTTCTGAGGAGACCTGTCAGGTTTTACTTGGTACTCACTTCGGCTGCATACGATTTTGCTGTCTCCCCAGATTACATGTGGAACGAAGTTCTCATCGCTTCTGCATGAGACTATAGCCTATCTGACTTCCTCTTCCTTTATGATCCGAAAATAACGGATCACAACCCTCCCACCTGACCGCATTTCTACTGATCCGCCTATTTGACCTCAGAAACGACCAACCGAAAGAAAAGTGAACAGGAAACCATAGCATGCGGTAAGGCACTTTTGCGTAGGACGACCTACGGCAATAAAAAGGGTTGCATATCCGTGGGCACTTATGCAAATACCAAAGACTAACGATTTGCGAGGGGCGGAGTACCATATTGCATACCCCAGGCACTTTACAAGTGGCGAACATATGGGATAGAGCCACAAACAACCACAAAATAGAAGGAGACACAAACAACCATAAGGAAAATTTAAGAATTCATATCTCGTTCTTCCAGGAATTCTACATAAGTAAGAGAATGTAATATGTAGCCGAGAGAGCCTGATCAGTGGTGACAACGTACCAATCTGGTGTAGGACGAACAGACTCTCCCGAATTCGGTCTCCGAAGTGATACTTGGGTTTTTCCGTTTTTGCCTTCACATCAGTGAGCGAATATCCAGATACGGGTCCGCTTTTGACTACAGCCGGCCCGTCCTCTGATTAAGTTTTCCATCCTGCTTTTGGAGCGACATTACCAGGTCATCATTTAGCGGATTTTGCCGCTAGCCCTCCCCGCTTCTAAGCTTACGTTTGAACTTTCCCCTCTCGATAAGCAGTCCTTCCCGGACTGCCAGCAAGCCTGAATCTCGTCCGGACTCGTCAGGAAGTCCGTACACGGTACTGTATATACGGGCATACCAATACCTATTCTGGTAGCATCCCCAGATGGAGGGTGCTAAGAGCGTAGACCGATGAAGAGAGAAACAGTCGAACAACCTCCGTCCCAAACCTGACAGTGAGACCGCCAGTCGTTAGGGCACTGGCCGCCACCCACCCACTGTTGGAAACAACGGGGACACCGGCAACAAGAGTGCCGGCAAGCATCTCGCCTATTCTGCTCCCGGTGCGGGGAAGACGGGGCGCTGACGAGAGATTTTCCGTGCCACTAGAACCCAGTGGCCGTCCCCTCCAAGACCGTGGGAGACGATCGCAGATTTTTTATTCCCATATCTGCCCATGGGTGCGTTTTCCAAGCATTACTCGACACCTGTGCCACCCACTGCTTTATCGGCACCGCCCTGAGAGGCAGCCTGCAAGAGATGCGGGTCCCGAAGCGTCTGACACGACATAAGGTAAAGCTGGCGAACTGTCAAATCATGACCACCAGCGAGTACTACACGGCCACGCTGGACTACCTTCGCCGATCCAAATCCTAATCATGCTACGTAGTAGGAAAATAATAATCGAGTGCGGAGGCTCGTATAAAACTATAACAGCTACCAGAGGATGTCCACAAGGAGGAGTTCTGTCCCGCCTGCTCTGGACTTTAGTTATTGACGAACTCCTAGAGCTAATTGAAAAATCGGTTTACAAAATACAAGAATATGCAGACGCATTGTCATCAGCGTTAGGGGCAAATTCGAGGACACCATTTCGGAACTAATGCAAAGTGCCTTAACATAACTTCCGATTGGTGCAGGACAAAGGGACTAACCATTAATCTCGGAAGAACTATACTTGTACCCCTTTTCGGGAAAAGGAATAACATTCTTAAAGAAATTGCACTGGAATAACGTTCCAATCGACATATACAATGAAGTAAAATAGGGTTATTCTTGAAAAAAGCTCACCTGGAATTCACATCTGAACACGGTTACCGAAAGCGACAAGAGCAATGTTTATGTGCTAGCGCCTATGCGGTAAAACTTGAGGCTGAAACCCAAGATTATATGAATATTGGACCTACAGCGCTATTACCAAACCCATGGTCACTTATTCATCGTTCGCTTGGTGGCCAAAAATCTTACAGGTCAAGACTCAGGAACAGTTGAAAAGAATTCATCGTCTAGCCTGTCTGAGTATCACGGTGGCAATGAAAACGTGCCCTACGGTAGCAATGGGCGCAATGCTTAGCCCCACATCGCAATACCTTGCAGTACAAAAAGAAGCTATGCTGAGTGCTCTTAGGCTGCATAATGTTTCGAATCTTAAAATCGGAAGCTTTACAGGCCGATTCTCCAGAACATTCAATGTGGTCATACGTGGCCGCCACACATGGAGGAATGAAGGGCTTGCAGTCTTACCAAACTCTCAAACTTGGTACATAGATGCTTTAAAAATAGCAAATGGTAGCACTGGCGCAGGGGTTTATGGACCCAGGTTCCAATATGCAGCAGCGCTTGGGAATTCATCAACAGGACGGACGAGCACCGGTATTTACATCCTCTCCAACATCTAGGTAGCACTTATGGCTCTGAATTCCTACACGGTAGGTTCCAAACTTGTTTTGGACTGTCTCAATCTGCTCGAAGATGTTGCATCAAAAAATAACGCCACTGTTGCCAGGACACGAAGGTTTTGAGAGCAATGAACGGGCGGACTGCTTAGCAAGAAAAGGCACCAGCCGCCCACTAGTCGGTCTTGAACCCTGTTTTTGAGTTACACGGAGTAAAACAAACCTAACAATAAAACAATGCGAAGCTGAGCATCATGTAGAGTGCAGGGCCCAATTAAAGGGTCTAAAATAAACAAAAAAGTTAATCAACCTCAACCGTTGTAAGGCTAAGAAGCTACTTGAGCTTAGGAAAACACACTTAAGGGCCTTAATAGGCTACCTAACTGGTCATTGCCTCTGGTACCATCTGCACAAAATGGAAGTATTAGATACAGACGTATGCCGACTATGTGTAGGCAAAAAACCGCAGAACATATTCTTTGAGAATGCCCCATGACCGCAAAGTAAGGACTTCTCCACCTCGGGAGGGCTTAGTTGAGGCTCTCATATTTTTGGAACATTAAGCCTGGAACATTGATAAAGTTCATAAAGAGCCTTACCCTAGTTCTCGGCTAAACTTCGGACTAGCACAATAGATCTTTGAGGTCGTAGTATAGTATAAGCTGCGTTTTGTTTTCCCCGTGAACTGGTTCAGTTCATATTTTTACACAGGATGCAAAAACAACAATTGAACCAGCACTTGAGCTGGTTCAATTTTCGTGAACCATAATTTCGAAACCCATATCTCACCACTAGATGGCTTTCCACAAAAAAAATTATATGTAAAGCTTGGCAGCTCTGCTGAATGGCAGAAGTAAATCATAGTTATTTGTTGTATCGTCACTTTCTGACATAAGTATCTAAAAATACTTAATTATTAAACAAATATAAAAATATTAAGCACTTTTCTCACTTCGATTGCCATTTTTAATCCATATGAAACGTCAGTGTGTAGCTGCTGCTACCAACTTGAGAAAATGAAATTTCCATGAAAACCAGGAGCGTTTTTTTATTTTGCGATGAACTAGTTCAGTTCACGGGGAAAACAAAACGCGGCTATATTAGGACTATATTTGTGTATCTACTTTTTTATTTTCAGTAAAAAAAAGGTACTTTTTTGAAACCATGGCAACACTCCACTCTCTGCACTTTTATTGGCACACACTCAAAAGCTTTCTTGGCTTGTCAAAATGACGTCACCCCACTGAGTACACCTTCCACACTACATCGATTCCCCTGCCGATACAACATCGAGAGAAATTCACCTTTAGCTTGGTTCAACGTGTGACGTACAGTTGCTAACAAAATCTAGCGTACACTTATCATAAAAACGCATTTCTCCTTTTCTCAACTTTTGTTTTTTAAATAGTTTAATAACACAATTCATATTTTACATATATTTCCAATAATAATAAGAAACAAAACCAGAAAATTTACATTAATTTATTATTTATACAAATAAAAAGTTAAGAGGTACTAAATTTCATCACACAAAATTAAGCGAACATTTTATTGAAAAGTAGGTAAAGACAGAGGAAAAGTGTTTTAATGTAAAATGTAAAAGTATTAATATTTATTATGACCACCAGCATCTACTGTATGACTATTTTCAAGCACCGTGGAATGAACTCCACTAATTTGTTTGTGAAAGAAATGGAAATACTCGATGTTCCACTTTTGTTTGATTTTATTTTTTAACCCATGCTTGCTTGAACAGTAGCAATTTTTTAACTTTGAAGTCTTGACTTCCTACCACAAATATTCGATAGGGTTCAGGTCCGGTGATTACGGTCAAGTTTTAAGCTATTTTGGAGTATTGTCAGGTACTATGTGTGAGGTGTTTTTTTTACGTTTTTTCTTAGGGATTATGGGTTCCGACACAGCGCGAGTGGTAATCATTTTCTTGTTGAAAATAAAAATCCAAAGGCAAGCTTAGTTTCTCTGCAGAATTGTGCAGATTTCCTTAAGAAGATCAAAATACTTAACTTTGTCCATAGTGGTCTTAATGAATTCAAAATTGTCGGTACCACTAGCTGCCATAGAGGTCCATATGCTTTTGCAACCTCCTCCATGTTTCTTGTTAAGCAAACGTTTTTCATATTCAACTTTGTATTTTATTCTCTTCAGACAAATTGTTTACCATCTAAACCAGATAAATATATTTTCGTTTCATAGGTAAACATAACGTTTTCCCAAAAAATTACGACGCATGCATACGACGCATATGACTCCTTCAATAATTACTTTCGACTCTGTTCGTTATATAAGACTTTGTAATAACTAAATCCGACCATGGTCGGATTCGACTATCGTATACGTAGTCTCATTTCAAATTAGTTTGAGCTCTTTTTTGCTGTCTTTGCGTGCACATGAGAGAATGAATAGAAAAAGGGCAGTATCCGAAAAATAAAAACGCAAGAAAGAACTCATTTGGAAGAGATATTGACTACTTCCTCCATTCATCAAGATGCCTACCAAGCTCATTACAAGTTATGGTCGAACACATCCGGCACAACACCGGCGATGCCCCAGCAATTCGTCAGCACGAATACCATTGGCGAAGCAACGGAGGTTGCGGAGATTGTGTCATTGATGGAGAAGGAACCGCTGATTGTTCTAAGTTCTAACAGTCGTGGGCCTCACCCGTTGTACTAGTCAATAAGAAAAACAGCTGCACTCAATTCTGCGTGTACTATCGGGGACATAATGATGCCACCACAATGGATAGCTACCCTCTGCCATGGGTTGACGACACATTGGGCACGCACAAGGAGCCAATAGTTTTCTATCGCCGATTTTAATGATGGCTATTGGTCCGTGAGAAAACTGCATTGACTGCAGAAAATAAGTTGAGTAATTTTTTATTTTTTTTTGTCTAAGTCAGACAAAATTAAAATTTTTTATAAGCGAATTTCCATTCTATGGTGCAAGTGGCCCAAATTATTTTATAACTCCTAAACCCCTACCTATGTACATATTTGTGCACACGTATGTGTGTACATACATAGCACCTTGATCAAAAAGTTCCCGGAATTTATTCAGAAAATTAAAAATACAAGTTTATTCATCTAAATCTATATTGTCCCCTTCAAAGTAATCCCCATCGACTGCAACACACTTATGCCAGCACTTGATCCAATCTTCGAAACATTTTTTATATTCGGTTTTCGGTATGTCCATCAGTGCTTCCTGCGATTTTTCCATTACTTCCTCTCGGCTGCTGAAACGCGTTCCCCGTAATGGTTTTTTTAACTCGATTGAACAGAAAGAAGTCACAGGGAGCCAAATCAGGTGAATTCGGTGGCTGTTGGATGGTATTTGTTGCATTTCTCGTCAAAAAATTACGAATAATGATGGCACTGTGCGACGTGCGTTATCATGGTGCAAAATCCACGAGTTTTCTGCCCACAATTCTGGTCTGGTAAAAAATCGCCAACACACACAGAGATAGATGTACTCTTGGCTACGTAACTTTTGCAAATGTCAAGCTATGACGCTAAGATTTAGAGGGAATATCAACAACAGATGTACCAACTTAACAAAGAAAACAGAACTCAAATCGGAAAGATGGGAGCGCCACACGGTTTTTATTCCGGGAAGTTTTTGATCAAGGTGGTATATCCTTTCCTAAAAAAACTTACTCGCACATCTGGCTCCGATGAACCTGCTGAAACTAAGGACAGAGTAGGAAGCTTAATTTCATTGAGCTTCTTTAAATTCGTTGCACTGGAGCTCCCACTAGAAACCGCATTCATAACGCAATAACACAAATAGCAACTTAGCAAGTATAACCTCTGTGCTGCTATATAGTTACCAGCCAAACTTACAAACCAGCTACGACTGCGATAGCACTAATAGCAACTTTGCAAGTATAACTCCTTTGCTGCCATATAGCAACCAACCAAACTTACAAACCAGCTGCGACTCCAAAAGCAGCAATAACAACTGCTATATGCAACCTTATAAATTGGTTTGGTGCCTGTTGGCGCATCATAAAAAGCTTCGCACACACAATGGCACATGTTCGTAAAGAAAATTGGATAAGACGTTTAGCAGACAGCGTGCAAAAAGGGTAGTTTAGTTTTATAATTTTGTTATACATCTTCTTCTTCACGTTTTTCGTATGAGACAAATACACATTTGTGTGTAGTAAACATGAAAAATGAAATTGTGACTCGTAAATAGGAGCTAGACAAATTATCATTAGCAATAGCAGTTTACGAGTATTTATAAGTTATTAACAGGTTGCGAATACCAATTTTCATTAGCAGTGATTGATTAGCAGGTTGCGATTTTTTTCTCATCTCTAGTTCTTTGTCGCTTCAGTAGAAGAGCTTTTCATGATAACAAGATGTTAAGCTTTCGTTTACGTAGATGCGGCTGCCAGATGAGAGCCCGACATTACGGTAACAAAGAATTTTACTTTTGTTATTTCCCTTGCTCACGAGGCTCTTCGACATCCTGGAACTGGGAAACTGTGTGTTCTTTTGTCTTCTTCTTTATTTACCTTGGCTTTGGTATTAGTTCTGGAAACGACACCAGCGCAGAAATTAAGCGATGAATAACTTTTGCCAATCCCTGCTTTTTTGTGGGCTCATAAGGCAATCCAACAGTAAAGCTCTATCTCGAACAGAATAAGGTTTTCCAATCTGAAAAGCCATTATTGAGTTAGGGCTGAGTTATTATCTTTTAGTGACCTAAAATTCAATACTTTTTCTGATTTTTTCCGCATATCTCCTAAATGAGTTGGGAGATTGCAATTTCGCAAAAATTTGGTCCTGCTCCTTGTTAAGCCCGATATTTTCCTGGAAAATCTATATGGATCGAGTTAGTAGTTTTAGCGTGATGCGGGTTCAAATAAACATATTATATGTATATATATGTGTAGGAGCAGCACTTAGCAAAACTGAACGTCAAACAAGACATAAAAGAAGGAGGAGAAAAGGCGCGAGCTCTCTTGGCTGAATATCATAGTCGCTGTCATCCTCGCCGAAGTCGCTGTCATCATCGTCGAAGTCGCCACCATCCTCGCCGAAGACGCTACCACCATCGTCACCGTCGCCTAACCTACCTACCTACCCTTTTTGTTTTCATTTCCATGAATTTAATAAAGTGAAGCTATATTAAATCGTGTTGTTTCTATATATGTATAGATGGGTCAGGAACCAATTGACACCAAAATTCAACAGCGAATGTAGCAACACCTGGATAAGTATGTATTTTTTTTTGTGTTTATTTTCATTTTTTATTTTTTTTTTTATTTTGATTTTTGTTAATTTTTTGTTTTTATAATCGCGTTATTTTTTATTTTTATTTTTTATTATATATATATTTTTTTTAATGCCTGAAAATTTGTATGTACTGTACATGTTACAAGATATATGTACAAAAACATTCATGAAAATACTTCTTCAGCTTGTTTCTTCACGTTGATCTTGGGCAAACTGCAAAAATATATCTTCCAATGAAGTCTGGCATATTGAGTAATCCTCGATATTAAGGTCTTCTTTGTTATCCTCCATTATACCAAACATTTTGGACCATGAAATTCCATGAAGGGGAATATAGAATGTAAGCATTTCTAAGAAGCGTTCCCTGTAAAAGAAAAATTCATTGTATCGACATGCAAGCTCAGTAAACCGAAATCTTTCTTCACTTTAGGTAAGCTCCGGGGAATTCTTCCACAATAAAATCCGTAGCCACTTCGACGTCCTCCTCCATAGCCGTCATAGACATGCCCTTAGGTTGCTGAGCTTTCCTGTAAAAATATTCAACAATACCTTGAATTAAGAAGCAGAATATTTGTAACACTAACTTCTGTACATATAATCTTATAGCACTTATTCTTCTAGTCGAAGGTCTTCTTTTCGGTCGAATTTCATATCTCTTCATTTTAATTCTAAGCGTCACACCTTTTGTAAATCTATTTTTTAAATGCTGTATAGATCCAAGACATTTAAACTCTCCATTGACCATTATAGCCAAACGCGTACACAACGCCTCACATTCATCCATATTGTGTGAAGTGAGTACTATGGACTTGCCAGAATCCCGAACTTGGCATATCATATTCCACAATAGACGACGAGCTCCTGGATCCATTCCGGAAGTCGGTTCGTCAAGATAAATCAGAGATGGGCTACCTATCATTGCAATGGCAGAGCTGAGCTTCCGTTTGTTTCCTCCGCTATATGTACCTGTTGGCTTGTTGTAGTGTTTCGTGAACCCAAAGTCATTCGCAAGACTAGTAGACAGATCATTTATTTTGTCGTCTGGAATGCCACGAATCAAGCAATATATTTTCAGCACTTCGCGTCCAGTAAAGTCATCAAATAACGCGTCAAACTGCGGACAGTATCCCATATTTTTATATACCTGACGTAAGTCACTTTTTAAACTCCAACCCTTGACATACGCTTCTCCAGAAGATATTCCTACATCCCCAGTCAACATTTTAAAAGTTGTTGTCTTACCAGCCCCATTCACACCAAGTAATCCAAAACATTCCGAACTGAAGGAAAATAGAAAAATTAATTAAATGCCTCTTTTCGCATACCAAAGTTTGACTCACTGTCTCACGACTAGGGATATCTCATTGACAGCAAGAAATTTACCATAGAACTTTGTAAGTTTATCGAGGACTAAATTCTCCTTATCAATTTCCGATGGCGACATATTTTTGACTCTTTCCTTTTCCTGCTCTACATCTTCATCTCCATACGCATCATTCGGCATTGTTGGCGCTTTTCTCCCCCACCAATCCAACAATTTTTTGTCTACATTAAAAATCAGACAAAATAAGTACAAAATACTAGTAAATAAAAGACAAGCCAATGCATAAAGTATTCCTGGTTCTTTCCACGCAAAAAATGGAGTGATATCTAAAAATGTTCGATAAAGTTACCATAAAAATCAGCAGTATTACTGTGATCACTTACTGCAACATTCTGGTCGAATTTTACAGAGTTCGGCTTCCGTCATCAGTTTCAGCATATGTTTACAACCTTTTCTGGTCTGATCATTCTTGTAAAGGTTGCTTAGTGCATCCATCATTGCAAAAATTGGCATCAACATAAGAATATTTTGATCGATAAAGCCATTTGGTAAAAAATAAAATAAAGAATCTGCATATATACATATTAACATTGATATTATAAACTACAAATAAAGCCTAGATACTCACACATCACAGTACTTTGGCTCAAACCATTGACGTAACCTGCAGTGGGATTCTCAGCTATTTCCGATAGGATGTAAATGAATGGTAGGATTGAACAACCGAATAATGTAAAAACTACCATGACTCTGCCTGGAATTATCAAATAAAATATGAATTAGAAAGATGAAGACATGACTGTGGCTATTAACAACTTTAATCTGCGAGTATCTGCAGGCAAAAGTGGCCAAAAGTCGACTTTTCAAATTATAAAACTAAGAAGTAAACATTTTTCCTAGGTGGAGGGAGTATAATACCCATGAAGCAATGCACAGTTATATTTTTATTGTTTTATGAACGCATTTCACCGCAGCATTAGTCAAAAGTCATCGAAAAATTTTGTTTTTGTTATTAGCTTTCTGCAAATCGGGGCATTTAAGCGTTTAAGTTTTAAAGTATGAACTATTCATCTGCAAGTGTGTGGTATATTATTAAGCTATCTATATAATCTTAAATTAAGTTATATTTACATACACTCCATTTCATAACTATATCACCACCCCTGTATTTGAATTTTTTTAAGATTAAAATCTTTTGTTTTTTCAAGTAACTGTTTTTACCCGAAAGAGTAATGAAAACGTCATCTATTCTGTAAAAAGTCGAGAAGTTCTGTTATCCTTTCTTAGAGAAAAGACAAGAAAACAGTTTTTTGCATTTTTCATAACTATATCACCACGAGCTGCACATGCGTGATGTCAATAGTTTGAGTTAAAGTTGTTCGCCAAATCTGTTTAACGGTTAAAATAAGAAGTTTTTCGAGTTTTGTCTAACAAAATGCCGCGCGGAAAATATTTCTCTAGGAAGAAAAAGGTAAAATCATTGCTTACCATGATCAAGGGCTGTCTTTACGTAAAATTGGTAAAAAAATCGGACGTGATCACGTAACGGTTTCAAATTTTTTGAAAAACCAAGACTTTTATGGTTCTTAGAAAACTGGTGGTCCGAAAAGAGAGTTATCCTTAAGACAAGAGCGTTGAATTGTAAAGGCAACAAGCAATTCAACAAAGATCTTAAAACAGTTCAAGAATGAACTTAATTTAAATGTGTCCTGTTCAACCATTAACCGAGTTATCAAGAACTGCACGTACCTGAAAATCCAAAAAATTAAGGCTATATCGCGGTTGACAATACGTTATAGGGCTGCTCGCCGGGAATTCGCTCGAAAAAACATAACCCGTGACTGGAGCAAGGCAATCAAAAACGTGTTTCCGTTCTACTCTGCATATGCTTATTATTGCTGCTTTTTTTTTAAGCAAAGGTAATTTTTTCTAACAAAAAGAAATTCAACCTTGACGGTCCAGATGGTTTCCAATACTACTGGAGAGATCTGCGAAAAGATCCAGTGCACTTTTCAAGAAGAAATTTTGGCGGTGGAAGTCTGATCAAGACACGGAATGGGTTTTCCAGCAGGATAACGCCGATATTCTCACCAGCAGAGCAACCAAATCGTGGTTTAATCGACATGAGATCAATGTTCTTGAATGGCCTGCTTGCTCACCAGATCAAAACCGGATTGAAAGTCTTTGGGGCATACTGGTGCGAAAGGTTTACGCCATAACAGGAAGTTTAACAGCGTGGGCGACCTAAAAGCAGCAATAAATACTTCTTGGCCACAATCCCGCAGGATATGTTAAAAAACTTAATTAACAGTATGCCAAATAGGATTTTCTATTTAGTGGAAAAGAAAGGAGATCCCACCAATTACTGATCATTTAAGAATTATGTGTTTTCAAAGTGTAATAAATTTGTATGCAATTAAAACTGAAGTGGTTGACATAGTTATGGAAAATGGAAAAAACAGTTTTCTTGTCTTTTTCTCAGAAAGGATAACGGATCTTTTCGACTTTTTACAGAATTGTTTACGTTTTCATTACTCTTTCGGGTAAAAATAGTTACTTGCAAAAAAAAGATTTTAATCTTAAAAAAAATTCAAATACAGGAGTGGTGATATAGTTATGAAATGTTATTTTCTTGTCATTTTTTGTTCACGGGTCAATTCGTAATACGAGCAGTATTCGATGTTATCCGGTAATAATTTTAACATCATTCGATAAACAGTTTTTTTTTTTTTTTTTTTTTTTTTTTTTTTGCCGAGAGTAGGTGAAAAATCTTCTAAAGACACCATAAGGCCCGACCGAGCGTTTCTTATTTTCGCTTACGATACACGTGATTTTTGGAAAAAAAAAAATGTTCGTGCGAAGTAAAAAGAAATGTATAAATTTAGGCAGGTTAAATTCCAATGAAAGTTCCTGCCTTTTTCGCGGCCGGCATATGCTATGACGCGAGGTCAAAAGGTTTTATCCTTTGCAGACGACGAATTGAGTTATTCGCATTCGCGTCAAGTAGTTGAATGACGGTACGGTTACAATGGCCGTGAACACGATCTTTGTGTTTACGCGCAAATTTTGTTATCTCTTCGACGACGCTGGGAATTCCCAGATCTCGATGAATATCTTCGTTACGTACATACCAAGGTGCGTTGACGATCGTTCTAAGAACTTTATTTTCAAAAGTTTGTATGATGTTTCTATTGCTTTTCTTGGTACAACCCCATAGTTGTATACCATACGTCCACACTGGCTTTAGCACTTGCTTTTATATAAGCAGTTTGTTATGTAGGCTCAATTTCGAATGTTTTCCGAGTAGCCAGTACATTTGTCGGTATTTGTTTTGAAGTTCGTCGCGTTTCTTTCTCACGTGTGATTTCCATTTGAGCTTGACATCTAGAGTCATTCCTAGATATTTTGCTTCGTTTGCGTACGGTATCTGAGCCGAGTTAAGATATAGAGGTAATCTATCCACTTTTTTATAGGTAAAGTTAACGTGAGTAGATTTGCTTTCGTTCAGCACAATACGCCAAGAATTCGTCCAAGCGTGGACTTTGTTAATAGCATGTTGCAGCTTTCCAGTTGCTGCTTCAATAGTTTCGCCCGTGGTCAATATCGCCGTATCGTCCGCAAACGTGGCGACGACGCAGTTTCTTTCCTGCGGGATATCACGCGTATAGAGTACATATAGAAGCGGGCCAAGGACACTTCCTTGCGGAACTCCGGCCGCAATCTCCTTGAAGTCAGAGTAATCGTTTCCGTGCTTAACACGAAAGAGTCTCTCGGTGAGATACGATAGTAAGATTAGAAAAAGCTGCCGTGGCAGTAGTCGTTGCAATTTATACTCCAAGCCTTCGTGCCAAACCTTATCGAAAGCTTGTGAGACGTCAAGAAATACACCACAACAAATCTTTTTTTCTTCCAGAGCTTTCTCAATCACGTCAGTTATTTTATGGACTTGGTCAATTGTAGAATGTTTAATTCTAAATCCAAACTGATGGTCAGGAATGAGACGTCTTTCGTCGATTACGGGCTGTAGACGTTTGGAAAGAAGTTTTTCAAATATTTTTGAGATAACCGGCAATAGGGAAATAGGCCGATATGATTTCTTCTCATTTAACGGTTTACCTGGTTTATAATCTCGGCGACTTTCCATTGCCTCGGAACATAAAGCAATCTGAACGAAGCGTTGATCAAATAGAGCAGTTTGATAATAGCTTTATTCGGCAATTCCTTGACTACCTGCGCCGTTATCAAGTCGTAACCCGGAGCTTTTTTTGTCTTTAAATTTTTAATCACTTCCCTCAGTTCAATCAATGCAACTTTTTTTACTTTAAAGTTGTCAGATGTCGTGATTGGGGAGTCGGGCGTTAACGAAGGGCCGTCGAATGGCTTAAACGTTTCTTCTAAGTGCAAAGCAAAAAGTTCTGCCTTTTCTTTGTCGCTCTTGGCCCAGTTTCCATCATTTTTCCGAATTGGTGGTGCTTGCATTTGAGGTTTCCGGATGCCTTTTAGCGCTTTCCAAAGCAAATAATTTGATTCTCTTTCACCGGAAAGATCTTCAAGATAGGTCGCTATCTTTTTGCTTTTAAATTCGCGAATACTATCTCTAAGGCGATTGCATAGTCGGTTAAGGACCGTTTTATGCTGCGGTGCACGAGTGATTTGCCATTTCTTTCGCGCTTTTCGTTTCTCTCTCACCAGTTCAATGATTTCTCCATGCCGCTCTTTGAATTGCTTCCACGAAACGATCAATTTCGTCCTCTAGTTCACAAGGTGTTCTAAGTGATACATTTAAGGCGATATTTGTTTCGCAATCATTTCTAAAGCCCTCCCAATTTGTTCTATTGCTAGTGAGTCTTGGAGGTCCTTTTTTCTCAGTCAGTTTCAGTCTCAGTTTAAAACAAAGATGCCAAAGATTTGTTCGGCCATAATGCATGTGTCGTTATTTGTTAGTTTTATATGGATATTTATGGATATGGATATTTTAAACAGGTTATTATTGACTTCTGATCTTCTAATAACAAGCCGTGTTAAAATAAACAAAAACCTTTAGAAAAGAAGCACTAGAAATGCTTATTTCTGAACCTCCTGTTCCATCTTTACCAAATGATAGAGGTTAAACAGCAGTATCCAGTGAAACTGAAAAAGAAAGAGATGAAGATTCTAATAAAGAAAAAAAAAATAATAAAATTAAGAAACCTTAGACGAAGAGAAATCGTGGGCTCAGTCCTCTAAGTAAAAAAAAAATCAACTTGTGCGCGCATGGAAATCCTAGTTTGTCCAGTTTATAAAGCAGAATTTTGTGGTCAACACGGTCAAACGCTTTACTGAAATCAGTGCAGATTGCGTCAACTTGATTTCCTTTGCTAATTTCCGATATCACGAAATTTGTGAACTCAAGCAGATTGGTCACCGTGGATCTTTTCTTTACAAAACCATGCTGGTTGTTGGACAATAAAGATTTGCAATACAAATTCAAATTTTCAGAAACTAATTTGTCGAACAATTTAGGGATTGACGATTGTTTACATATACCCCTGTAGTTCTCAACTTTGTTTTTCCTACCACTTTTAAAAAGTGGTATAATAAAAGAGTTTTTCCATACAGATGGGAAAATACCTGATTTTAATGATAAGTTGAACATGTGGCATAATATTCCATGTAGTGGAATAGCACACATCTTTAAGAAACCAGAAGGCAGGCCATCAAGGCCAGGATTAAAGTTGAGTTCCATTTCGACTAGGCTTTTTAAAGTACTATCGGGAGAAATCTCAATGTTATGGAACGCGGAAAGAGGTGCATTCCCAAGATAACTAAAAAATGAATTGTCAGTATTTGAGTCCACTTTTGAATAGACTGACTGGAAAAAGGATGCAAACGAGTTGCAGATAGAAATAGGTGTATCCATTGCCTGTCCACTAAATGAAAATGAGGCAGGGTAACCGTCACTTTTATTTTTAGTATTTATGAATTGCCACAATTTTTTAGGACTCGATTTAAAAGAGTTTTGCATTTCATTTAAATAAATCAAATACGAGTTGTGTAAAGAAATTTTAAATTCCGATTTTAGTTTTCTGTATAACACAAAGTCCTCATCCTCCATGCTACAGCGCCATATCATATAAGCTCTATTTTTAAGTACTTTTAAATTGCGGGTTATCTCATTGTCCCATGGACAAGACCCCAGAGTAGAGTTTTTGACTAAAACTACAGGAATAAAACTAAAAATTATTTTAGTAATAACCCGATAGAATTCTGAACATAAATCATCAATATCTAACGATAGATGTGGGACCCAGTTATAATTGCTCAACTCCTCACATATATCAATGTAATTACCATTTTTGAAATCGAATTTATAAAACTTAAAGGATTTAGCTTCATTAACATTCAAGTTGCAAAAAAGGATTAGGGAAGGATGGTAAATATCTTCGGAAACGAGAGGTGAGGAACTTCTAGTAACAAAACTTTCATCGTTGTTATTAGAGAAGATAAGATCTAACGTACGATTTTGATGATTCTTAACCGGATTTAGTTGAAGAAGACCGAGGGTTGGACAGTATCAATGATTTCCGACCCAATCACAGATAAGGCATTTACAGGATTAAGAAAAGTGCAATCTGCATCTCCTGAGGCCCAATCAATTTTAGTTTGATCCCCGAAAATATAAAATAAATCCGACGTGGATATGAGACCTTCAATAAAGCGAAATGCTTCTAGGTACCTTGTTACAACAGCTAACAAGGACTTAGGCGGAATATATACACATACTATAAAAATGTTGGTCGAGGTTGACAAGACAATTTTACTACAACAAATTTCAATATCTTTTTTTTTTTTTTTTTGGTTGCGCCTGGAGGTGCAGGAATCTTCAAAATATACCAATGGTCCGTACCATTGGTTATGCCCGATTCATATATCTGACAATGCCATCAGTGCTAGTCAGTATATGCCTACGGGCTAAACCTCACCCCCTCAGAGAGGCACTATGAGAACCGGCTGCGCGTACTCATAGTAGTAGGAAATTCGTTCCTCTCATTTTTTCATTTTTTGTGATGACTACGACTAAGTTGCCTTAACGAGTAGTTTACGCTTCTGTAGTGTTAATCGCGTTAGGTAGGTAGCTTTCCAGTGAAGGCACCTACTAATACCGTCATTATATGCGGTTTTTCCTTACGGCGCTAGGTCGAAAGGTCTTGTTCTTTGTAGTCGGCGCTCAAGGCTTGTCACGTCCATAGTACGGATTATTTCATTATTGCAATGAACACGAAGACGGGTACGAAGTTTGCGAGCAAAGTTTGTTACTTCGTCCCTCACGGTAGCAATTCCTAGATCTCTGTGAATATCACTATTCCTTATATACCAAGGAGCATTCACGATTGCTCTTAGCATTTTATTTTGAAATGCTTGCAGTAGAGCCATATTGCTTGGTTTGGTACAACCCCAAAGTTGTATACCATATGTCCAAGACGGTTTTAGCACTTGCTTATACAGAAGCAGTTTGTTGTATACGCTTAACTTCGAGTATCTTCCGAGTAGCCAATACATTTCTCTAAATCTGATTTCGAGCTCTTCGCGCTTCTTTTTAACGTGTGGTTTCCACTTAAGTTTTGCGTCTAGGGTCATTCCTAAATATTTTGCTTCGTTTGCGTAAGGTATTTGTACCGAGTTAATGGATATAGGTAAGTTGTTTATCTTTCTCAACGTAAAATTGACATGCGTTGATTTTGTCTCATTGAGGACTATTCGCCAGGTTTTTGTCCATTCGCATACATTGTTCAAAGCTCGTTGGAGTTTTCCCGTTGATGATTCGACTGACTCATCCGTTACGAAGATAGCCGTGTCGTCTGCGAACGTTGCTACAACGGTCCCTTCATCTTGTGGTATATCCCTTGTGTAGAGCAAGAACAGGATTGGACCGAGAACACTTCCTTGTGGAACACCGGCGTAGATATCTTTGAAATCCGAATATTCACTCCCGTGTCTAACACGGAAAAGTCTGTTTTCAAGATAAGATTCCAATATTCTGTACAACTTTTCCGGTAAGATTACCCTTAGCTTATACCTTAGGCCTTCGTGCCATACCTTGTCGAAGGCTTGCGATACGTCGAGAAAAGCGCTAGAGCATATTTTTTTCCCTTCTAGAGCTTTTTCAATCTCGTTCGTTATTCGATACACCTGATCGATTGTGAATGTTTGCCCCGAAATCCGAATTGATGATCCGGGATCAAGTGTCTTTCTTCAATTACTGGTTGCAATCGTTTCAGCAGAAGTTTCTCGAAGACCTTAGATATTATTGGCAGAAGTGAAATGGGTCTATATGATTTCTTGTCATTTGCACATTTCCCCGGTTTCGGAACCATAATAACTTCGGCGACTTTCCATTGCCTTGGGACATATAATAGTCTTAAGGAAGCATTTATAATGTAGAGCAACTTAACCAGCACTTTTTTCGGTAGCTCTTTCAAAATTTCGCCAGTGATTAAATCATATCCCGGAGCCTTGTTATTTTTCAATTTTTGTATTGTCATTCGAAGTTCGGACAGGGATACGGTTTTTACTCTGAAGTTGTCGGGTGCCATATTATCATTCGGATCTTCGATCAACGGTTGTCCATCGAACGGCTTGAACGTTTCCTCTAAGTGATCGGCAAATAATTCTGCTTTCTCTTTATCTTCTTTTGCCCATTCCCCGTTAGCTTTCCTAATTGGCGGCGAGTGCATTACAGGTTTCCTTATGGACTTCAAGGCTTTCCATAGAGAGTAGTTTGAATACTTATCAGCGGTCAAACCCTCGAGGTAAGTAGAAGTCTCGTGATTTTTTAGGTCCTGCAGCACTTTTTTAAGCTTGTTACAAAGATGGTTCAGATAAGTTTTATCCGGTGGCGCGCGGGATTGTTGCCATCTCTTGCGCGCTCTCCTCTTTTCTCGTATGAGGTCTTCGATTTCAGGCTGGTATTTGACTTTATTGTTCAATATCTGAAAAATCTTTGAGATCTACTTCAAAAGACTGAAAGTCATTTTTGATTGCAATTAGAACACCATCAAATCTTTTGTAATCACTATTATCTGGTGACCTATCGCAACGATTAACATTGAAATTTTGGGGAAAAATAACGGCATTGGTGAAAGAGTCATCTAAGCCCGTTTCGGTGAGTTTAATAATGTCTGAAGAAGAGCAAAGCATATTTAATAAGAACCGAGTACATTTAGTTCTTAGCCCTCTAACATTCTGGTAATAGAAGGCTATTTCATTAAGTTTTTCGACTTATTGCTTTTAGTGCTTGGACGGTTAGTGAATTCCTTAACTATCATATTAATGGGCCAAAAACTTGGATTCACAATTGTCTTCCCAACCGAAGACGAAGCAATTATTTTGAACGACGCTGATAATCGTCCAGTTAGATTGGCTGGTGTTAAACTATGGCACCTAATATTATTAGTTTCAATGCCTTTATTTGACAAATAATTCATTATATCCGTCGACTTAGTTCCGTACTCTAAACGAGACAAGAACACAACAAATGGAGGTGGAACAACCATTAAAGTGCTGTCATGAGAAGACGGCAAGTTGGCTGCCGAAATAGCAGAGCTAGCTACCGAAATGGCAGAGCTAGCTGCACGATTGCACACCGCATCACTCGTTAATGAGAAGTTGTCAGTGGTGGACGGCACAGTGGGAGAGGAAATGATTAAGAGGGTAGAAGGAGTAACGTTTGTATTAGGCAAAATCACCTTTTTTTTATTGGGACGTAAGGTTCTGGCATTGCTGATGATTTGTTGAGAATTCTTAGGTTGTTGTGGTTGCTGAGGTGGTTGAGGTTGATGAGGTTGTTGAGGTTGCTGAGGTTGTTGAGGTTGCTGAGGTTGTTGAGGTTGATGAGGTTGTTGAGGTTGATGATGCAGCAGATGAGCATCTTGCACTGGTTGTTCTTTAAGTTGAACATCTACCTGTTGATCATCTACAGGTTTATCAACTACAGGTTTCGGATGCAGTTGGACTGGCTCAGTTCGTTGTAGTTGATTCTTGGAATTTGGATTCTATAGAGAAACTATGAACACGTATAAGAATTTGAGAAGAGTTCTGGGCTACGAGTCAGGCTGATTCATGGCTGTGTGTTTATTTTTGAATGCTGACCCGAAGTTAGTAAGTGTTAATCCCAAACCAAATGCTGGGCACTACAAATGTTTATCTGTTGCTTTTCCGTGAAAATGTATGATATGAGTAAAGAGGATGACATAAGGGAAAACAAAAATCTGGTCTATCTGAGTCCATCTATGGAATATGCCAATTTCCCCAATCAAACTAATCTAATCACCACCCCGATGACATCACACATGCAGATCAATAGATATAGAATCCCCCCTTTTTCTTTACCGAATAACGAACAAATCAATTTAACTCACATAGTTCAGATTTTTCTTTTGTTCCCTTATGTCACCCTCTTTACTCATATCATATAATTTTTACGGAACAGTAACAGATAAACATTTTAGTGCCCAGCATTTGCTTTGGGATTGACACTTACTAACTTCGGGTCAGCATTCAAAAATAAACACACAGCCATGAATCAGCCTGACTCGTAGCCCAGAACTCTTCTCAAGTTCTTATACGTGTTCATAATTTCTTTATAGAATCCGAAACTCAGTTCCTGGAATCAGCCAGACTCCCCTGTCGATTACATTAAGACAACTTTCTCGTAAATTTTTTTTCTAAACATTTTTCTATTATTCTGGCAATGTTGCCTTTTCTTTTACTTAATCTAAAAAATTGTACTAAAAACATTTTTTCTAAGCTGTTAATAAAGAAAGGAAGTGTTTTTGTTCTCACATTCTTTTGCACCGCGAACCTTTGCACATCTTGCTGAATCCATTAAAATCCTGGCAATCTTTTAACACTCGCAACAATTGCGAACAAAATTTGGTGACCCCGTCGTGATTGCTAAGATTCTGCAAAAAAAAGGAGGAAAACTTTGTTCATCCCCAAAATAATTTTCGCAACCAAGTGATATAACCTCAAACAATGGCAACTAAGGCAGATGCTTTCCGCAATAGAAGGAATGTATGCGCAAGGCAATTGGATCGCATCCAGATATTCGTTGCTACAAAGGCTTATGCAGCAACCGCAGCAGAATTAAGCGTTCGTTTGAAGGCGCTTGAAATGTGCTTCAACATCTTTACAAGCGTACAGTCTAAGCTGGAGGACGTTGACCCGGACGAAGTTAAAAAGGAAGATCGCTCAATTTACGAATAACTTTATTACACCAATCGTTCAATGCCGGAAACACTACTTGCTAAGGCTGAACCCCAGATAGCCGTGGCAAACGTCTCATCTGCAAACACCAAAACGGTATCCGAAGTCATCAAATTACCTAAGGCTAACATTCCCACTTTTACAGGCATTATTACCGAATGGATGTCATTTTATGACACTTTCAATTCACTCATTCACTCTAATTCTAGCATTAGTGATGTTAGTAAATTTCACCATTAACTTGGATCTTTAAGCGGCAGTGCAGCAATGATAGTGAAGTCTTTGGAAGTTACAGAAGCAAATTATACAGTTGCTCTCAAGATGTTGCAGGATCGGTACGAAAATAAGAAGGTAATTGGACACGAACACCTAAGGCTAATTTTTGAAGTTCCGCCAGCACAAAGGAACTCCGTATCATCCATTGTCCTTGCCACAGACGCCGCTTCCCATGGCATTGAAGCCGTAATTTCACACATACATTTTGTTGGTTCTGTGATTCCGATAGCTTATGCTTTAAAGACATTAAACGTCCATCAGAAACGTTATAGCCAAATAGAGAAAGAGGCCCTCGCTATTATTTATGGCATTCAAAAATGTAACCAATTCCTATGCGGTCGTCGATTTATTTTGTACACAAACCACAAGCCTTTGGTTGCAATATTTAATCAACACAAAAACCTACCGGTACTAGCAGCACAGCGCCTGCAACGTTGGGCACTATTCCTAATGGGTTATCGCTTTAGTATTCGCTACAAGCCAACAAATCAGCACGGAAACGCCGATGCCTTGTCGCGTTTGCCAATGGGGCCAGATGACCAATTCGATTGTAGTGAACATTCATGCTCATGCAAATTAATTTCCAACAAGAACTAGATGAATTTCCCATAGATGCTGATCGAATTGCCCACTATACAATCTTAGATCACACACTGAAAAAGGTTATAAGTTTTGACCGCAACGGCTGGCCGGAGAAACTCAGTGTTGAAGAACAGTATCTGAAACCATACTTTGACCGTCGATTCTCATTAAGCTTAGAAAATAGTGTACTCCTTCTTCAAACAGAATCTGCTAGAGTTGTCATCCCTTCAGCATTGCAGGCCAAAGTGTTGGACTTACTGCATAGTGGCCACTGGGGTATTAATCGGATGAAACAGCTCTCCAGAAGATATTGCTGGTGGGGCACATTACATAAGAGTATTACTGAAAGAGCCGCAACATGTAAACAATGTCAGCAGTTAAGCAGCAGTCCCCGTAAAGAGTTTTCAGCGTGGCCTACACCTACACACGCTTGGGAACGACTGCATGTGGACTTTGCAGGTCTATTTTTGGGAGAGATGTGGATGATATTTGTCAATGCGAATTCCAAGTTCCCGTTTATAGTCATACTCATAGGGCGCCGTGGCGTAAGTGGTTAGTGTGTCGGATCACTACGCATGAGGTTCCAAGTTCGAATCCCAGAAAATACCAAAAAGTTTTTTCACGGTCCCACCTCTCGCGAGCGTCTGATAAACATCCGAGAGTATTGTTGTCACGAAAAACCTTCTCAAATCGCCGTTCGTATTCGGCATTAAACTGTAGGTCCCTTCCATTCGTGTGAAAAATATAACGCACACAACATGAGTGGTTGCGAGCAGCTAGGCCCTGGCACTTTAAAGAGCAGTTGCGCCAAATATTTTTTGGTTTATAGTCAAAATGAGCTCCATCACATCAAAAGCCACCATAGCTGCTCTTCAAGGCATATTTACTCTCGAAGGACTCCCCGAAACGATTGTCACCGATAATGGACGACAGTTCATATCCACCGAATCTACTGGATTTTGTAAACAAAATGGAATTAATCATTTGACTTCTGCCCCGTTTCACCCTGCAGAACGTTTTGTCAGAACGTTTAAAACAGCTTTAAAGAAAGCAATTGCTGGAGGAGAAAACAGAGACTTCGCCTTGCTGAACCATCTCAGCACTTTCTGATCTACTCCCAACGCGTCTTCTGGAAAATCTCCATCGGAAATTCTGCACGGATGACAGCCAAAGGTTCCTCTTTGGTTGATGTTCCCATGAACTCAGAAGAAAAATCTTGGAACAGCAGGCCGCTTCAATAGGGATCAATTGGTATTTGCCAAAAACTATTCACGTGGCCCAGGGTGGGTTCCAGGAGTAATTTTAAAGAATATGGGACGTATGATGTATCTAGTGTCAACACCTTTTGGATCTTGGCGACGACACCAAAATCAACTAAGAACACGCAAAGAATGTCATACCAGTACGGAGGAGTCTTCAACCGATGATAATTTCATCCAAACCGCATTGGATCAGGCAAGTATTCGATCAAGTAATACTAACAGTTCTCCACATATTTCTAGACCATTGGGAACTCCGCAAGAGATCACCCCCGAGAGTCTGTCAGTCAAGTCCGAACCGTCTCCTAGTACAAAATTAATTTTATCCAAAAATAACGTCGTTTTGTTTTAAAAATAAGAATTCATTTAATACTTTAGTCTTAAGTCTGTTGCGGCCTTCACTCATCATTTGGCCAGATGCTGGTATGCAAAGGAACATTTGTGCAATTTCCTTAAGCATTCCTTGTTCCTAACTTCTCCCAATATTTTGTTGGACATTCATTTTTTCAATGGCTGGCTTTTCAAAATATTGCTGTATGTCAATGATTGCGTCACTCACTAGTGTAGGTGTACCTATGTTATAAAATCATGGGGGAGTCCCCTAATATTTACTCTGTGGCTGGCATAACCACCGTCAACAGAAAGCTCTGTTTCCGTTTACATCATACACTGTGTGCAGGAGAGTGGATTCAGTACAATAAAATAATGTTATTTGGGCTTTACAATAATGAATGGAAAATGATGCATTCATTTTCGTTACCTGCGATAGTTCTTAAAACCATCGATGTTTTCGATATTCATTTACTATCGATGTTTAAGGAACACTAGTTCAACTCCTCATAGGAATTAATGATCAAAGCCTTTTTCGGATCATTAACTGCATGCACGTGGACTTTTCCATTTCGACTAAACAAAGCTGTCAATTGCTTACCACGCTTAAGGTGAAAATCATATGATTCAGTGACGTAAGGCTTTCGTTGACGAACAATCTTTTATCAGAATTAAGCCCAACATCATGTAAACAAAGTACCTTTCTTGTTGCTTTGTAGCGCTGATTTATTAAGAACAATATTTTATTCTTTTCTCCAATGGTGTTAAACTTTACAATAATCGCAGTATCCTCTTACCCATTTTTGGGTTTTGCCCGGAAAATGTCTATTAGCACAGGTGGTGGAGTACACTTTATTGAGCTACAAAGCGTGTCAACGTCTTCGCTCAACTTTTCGTTTGTTTGTTTTGGTACTCCTCGTAGTACAGCATCGGTACATATGTTTTCACGCTCAAGCAAATCAATTTTCTGATGTAGATTTACGATGTCGGTGTTTAATTGGGCATTTGAAATCGGCCTTTTTTCCATAGATTCAACACGTTCGGCGAGTTCTGTTATTTCGGCGCCTATCCTCTTGAATCGCTAAGGATTTTGTTGAGTTTCTTAGATAGTTTGGAGTTTTCATCCATTATCATTCGTTTTATTTTTTGAAACTGCTTCTCCATCTCCACTTCGATCTTTTTTGTGATAACATCGCTTTTAGCAGTAGCAGGGATCGTAGGTAAATTTAGATTTGATGCAGATTTGGTTGCTGCTCTAGACCCGCGATGGTTGTTTTCCAGGATGGACATTCTGTTATATACGGTACAGATTTGGGTGTCGAAAATGAAGTGCAAAATTATCAATAAAACTTAGATTTACGGATTAAACGATGAAAATCAACAATTAACCACAATTGTTTGGGTT
Organism: Brachypalpus laphriformis; assembly: GCA_945910035.1. NCBI lineage: Eukaryota > Metazoa > Arthropoda > Insecta > Diptera > Syrphidae > Brachypalpus > Brachypalpus laphriformis. The sequence goes on along the minus strand of OX246753.1, from coordinate 11,886,918 downwards.
TTTTTGAAAGCACTCTTATTTATATTAGTGACTTATGTATATTCGGAATAATCTTGAAAACAAAATAGCGATACTTGCAACACGTCTAGCTTGACAGATTCATGACAGTTCACATTACCACTTTAAAATCGGACAGTCTGGATATAGATGACTCACAATATGCAGCTAAGACAAAGCCACTTCTGCAGTGGTACTCAAGAAATGCTTTTGAGATCATCCGCATTTTCCATTGTTTTTCTTCTCAGAGACTCCAATTTGACGGAAATTACTCCGAACCTTCTTAGGTGGTAGGGAAGTACTCAATTTCGAGGCGTAGTAGTTGGTTTTCGCAGAACGTATGTAAGAGGTTGCAGTGTTTCGCTCCAATTTATAAGCACCTCAATTCGCATCATACCACCTTGATCAAAAAGTTCCCGGAATAAAAACCGTGTGGCGCTCCCATCGATCCGATTTGAGTTCTGTTTTCTTTGTTAAGTTGATACATCTGTTGTTGATGTTTCCCTCTAAATCTTAGCGTCATAGCTTGACATTACGCAAAAGTTACGTAGCCAAGAGTACATCTATGTATCTCTGTGTGTGTTAGCGATTTTTTTACAATTTTAGAAATGGATTTAAATTTGCAACAACGAACTTGTATTAAATTTTGTAAAAAACGGATTTAATGGTGCGCGAACGTTGGAAATGTTGGAAAAGTGTTTCGGCAACGATTCTCTAAAGAAAACGGTCGTTTACCAGTGGCACGAGTGGTTCAAAAGTGGTCGTGAGTCAATCGAAGATGATGAACGCAGTGGCAGACCATCGACATCGAAAACCGACGAAAACATTGATAAAGTAAAAGAAATGTTGGCCAATAACCGCAACCATCAGAGAGATAGCGGAGGACTTGAACATTGCCTATGGATCCGTCCAAGACATTTTGGTTAATGATTTTAGTTTCCGTCGTGTAGCAGCAAAGTTGGTGCCAAAAGACCTCAATTTCAAGCAAAAAAGAGACCGTGTTGACGTCGCAAAAGACATGATTTGCGAGGCTGAATCCGATCCCACATTCATCAAAAGGATCATTACTGGAGACGAGACATAGGTTTATGAGTACGACACGCAATCCAGACATCAGGCAAGTGAATGGCGTTCACCAAATGAGCCGAGACCAAAAAAGCCACGTCATTTTCAGTCAAAAAAGAAGGCAATGCTCACGGTTTTCATGGATTACAACGGTGTAGTGCATCATGAATTTTTGCCAGAAGGCCAGACAGTGAACAAAGAGTATTATTTGGGCGTTATGAGACGTTTGCGTGAAGCAATTCGCCGAAAGAGACCAGAATTGTGGGCAGAAAACTCGTGGATTTTGCACCATGATAACGCACCGTCGCACAGTGCCATCATTATTCGCAATTTTTTGATGAGAAATGCAACAAATACCATCCAACAGCCACCGAATTCACCTGATTTAGCTCCCTGTGACTTCTTTCTGTTCAATCGAGTTAAAAAACCATTACGGGGAACGCGTTTCAGCAGCCGAGAGAAAGTAATGGAAAAATCGCAGGAAGTACTGATGGACATACCGAAAACCGAATATAAAAAATGTTTCGAAGATTGGATCAAGCGCTGGCATAAGTGTGTTGCAGTCGATGGGGATTACTGTGAAGGGGACAATATAGATTTAGATGAATAAATTTGTATTTTTAATTTTCTGAATAAATTCCGGGAACTTTTTGATCAAGGTGGTATTTCTGATTTGCATCAATACCAAGCCTACGGAGATCCCACGGAGCTTAGACTGTCGCAAGTTGGAGAGCGTCATAGTTAATAGAGTAGAAATCCTTAAACGTGAATGAAATCGGGATAGCAGAATGATAAAATTTAATATCGTAAGTGCAGAGAAGAGGCTTTTTATAGATTACAAAAGAGAACTAATTCAAAACTTTGAAGACGATATTGTTGAATTCTAGTTTGATTTGAAGTCTGAAAAGAATGACTTAGGGGAGTATCTATTTAAGAATTTATCAACATATGTATATGTTAGAGCGAAAACAAATCACACATAAAAATATTTATTATTAAGAGTTTTAAGAGAGTTATACTCTTAAGTACAGGATGGTTGAGTGAAACCCTTTTCTAGTTGAGTCCAGTGCTGCCACTAGACGCATAACGTATTGTAGCAGGTCCCTAAGAAAAAGCTAGTAGATTCAACCGAAAGGTAGCACAACAGTTTCATTCATTTATTTATTAAAATTAACACTTTTTTTTTATAATTTGGGAGTACTAAATGAATACCCTTGACTTGTTTACACACAGTGCGAGCATTGGAAAGAATAGATAGAGAGAGAGAGAGAAAGATTATGGTGTGGTGGTTTTTCTGAAGGTCAGTTGCTTATGCTTCAGAGGAACTCCAGGGGCGGCGTCCAGATAACTGAGAGGATTTTTGTTATTTTTTGTCTTTTGCCTGTGATTCACAGTATTTTTTTCGCGATAACCGATGTCATAGCAAATCACCATCAACAGAGCGAACAATTTCTTCAGCCATATGACCAAGTGTTATGCCTTCGCAGTAGTGTTCACACAAGCTTTCGCGATTGATCGGATTTACGTTTTATATATTTCATAAGAAATAAATAAATGCTTGCCGACATCAGGATTTGAACGATGAACCATTTGCACTTTAAGTGACATTAGCAAAAATAAATAATAAAATAGAAGTAATGAATAACAAATAAAATTAAATAAATTGGACTTTTAAACTCTCCATTAATAAAAATAAACAATGAAAAAAGTTAATTAATTAAGCTTTGCGGCGACACTATGTACAGATTACCGCCCGTGCCCTGAGAACCAGTATAAGGGTATTAATAATCCCTTTCGCACGAGCAAATTATAAAAAGATGATCATGGATGTGTACGAAGGAGCAAAGACAAGAGTAAGATACTCCGCTGGAGTAGCCGAAGAGTTCCCGACAAAGGACCATTTTACGAAAAATAGAGCGCGACCACATTCCAAAGATATCGCGAGGCAGGAGAGCCAGGCCTATAAACGCCTGAATCGCACAAATGCAGCGACACCAGCATTTGATGGGCCTCAGTAACCACGTGATCCAAATTCGGGAGTCCTGCCGATATTTGTTGATGTCAAATAGGCGAACCCCACAGGAAATGCAGTGAAGTGGGAGGGTGATGATTTCTTGTTTTCGGATCATAACCTCGCCGAAATAGGAAGATGAAGAAGGCTTTGTGACGGCACTACATAAACAATGAACAAAAATAAATAAATTATGCTCTGTGGAGTTTGCCATTAATAAGCTTAAATCTTCTAGCAAAATTAACAAATTTATCCGATGGTTCAAAAATTGGATTGCCTTTTAAAAGCTCTTTACAAAGGAAAATATTTTCAACATGTAATGTAACATATGTATATGTAAAATATGTTATATGTAACATATGTTAAAATTTGAAAATTTTCGCTCAGCTGAAGAGCTGCTATGCGGAAGGCAATAAAGGTTAAACATAAGCGATGCTAGTTAAAAAAATACAAAATCCTTGCCTTCATTCTTAATTTTCTTTAAAGCAATTTTCCTGATGCAAATCAAGGAACTAATAACTACGCAGTACAAAAAGGCAAAACTTAAGATTTTTTGACATTTGAGAGTAGCGAAACATATGGAAAATCGAGGGTCCCGACCAATAATAAACCGATATAAGTAGTGCCAAATTACTCAAAATGTTTTAAAAAAAACCTCAATATATGAACAAGCAATTGAATTCTAAATTCAATATTTAATGAAATTGAAGTTTGAAGATGAGGTAAAAAGCTAGTAGATTTTTGGACAAAGTTAGTAGATAGTAGCAAGACTGAAAACCTAGTAGATCTGCTAGCTTTGTAGTAAAAGTGGCAGCGCTGGTTGAGTCACTAATTGGTTTAGTGGCTAAGGGAGGATCTGTGGTCGCATTCGAGTGAAGTCGGTCGAAGCAATTGGAGTGCTGGTCGATGCACCATATATTTTGGCTTAAAAATAAGATAAAAATATACTTTAGTTATCATATATGTTAAATTTAGGAATATTAACGCATAGCAGTGCAGCAGACGAGCGATATTTATCAACTGTTAACAACATACAGACGAAATTAAGAAATAAATTAAATGTAAATACAGCGAAGAATATTCTTTCTCCAAAGGTTTGGTTTAGCATCAAAATATATAATAGTTGAAAATTTGGTCCACCATCAAAACTAATAACTTTGTAAACAAATACTAATTTATTGATTTGTTGATGAAAATAATTGATATTTTAATATCTTAAATCTATAGCAATAAATCTGAAAAAAAAATGTTTTTCTATTCACTACGAAACACTAGGATTTTCGGAACAGTTCACTATATCTTAAAAAAAGAAGTGGGAATGATGCGCGGTACTGCTCCCAAAACGGAAGCCAATCTTTAAAATCCCCAGAAAATCCTTTGGGTTGCAATTTTTTTAATTTCGCTGCACTGAATGAAGAATACAAAAACTAAGAGTGGTGGTAAAGCCGTTGCGAAAATGGATTCATGTGGAGTTTCACCAACTGTGGATCGACTTTGGCACTGGCGTAGTTTAAAAAGATGACATTTCAAGCGGGTGATTGTAGCAATAGCCTTGTCCTCATAGTCGGCTATAGTTTCAGCCTCCCTCACCAGGTCATCCTGCTTTATTGAAGAGACCATTTTAGCATTGGCTCTACATGAACCACCATACGACTTACATAATGTTACGACACAGAAACCTGACAAGTACGATGTGCTTATCAGCAATATTCAAAAGGAATAATACCTACAATAATTTTCTCACTAAATCGCGGACACTATGTGTGCTATTTGTGCAGCATAATCAATAGGAATTTTAGTAAACAATAAGCACTGAACCAATGTCAATAAATATACGCACAGGTGAATAAAAAACTGTATTTGCAGAAAGTATAGCGCAGCTACCATAAAAATATGTATTCGAGGCTCAGGTCCTAAAAGCTCACATCTTTTGAGAGGATGGATGGAGAAATTCTTTTGAAAAATGATTCACTTTTAAACGGTCGCACTCAACTTAAAATAAGGAGTGAATGTACAGCGAATCTAGCGGTATTGGGTGTACTTCTAATTTTAGTACATATATATTATACATGGTATCAGTGCGGTAGTAAAAAATAGTAAACTATGCACGTTTTCGGATGATGTACTCTTGTTCGTCATTGGAAGTAGTGCGAAGGAGTACGCCAACAAAGTACTTGGAATCAGTGAGCGGATGGTTTAAGATGAATAGGCTGATGCTAAACATTAAAAAGACATAGAATGTGCATGCTTATGAACAGTGAAGAATGTTAAGGTGTATAAATTTAAGGTGAGAAAATAGAAATTAATCGTATGTGTGAATTTGAATATCTTGGTGTAGTTATAGACGATTAAATTAATTTAAAACAAAATATTGACTATATAGAAAACTATATAACACTATAACATAAACGTATAAAACAACATTTATTAATGAAAAAGCAAAATTATCTTACCCAACTCATCAAAAGTTTTATATCCATCTACTTGAATGCAGGCGATCGCCATTAACATTATTATTAGGATAAGCATTAACGATAAATAGTCCCAGAGAAAGTGCGACAGCCAGTAAGTTGGAGCTCCAAGGCCACATACAAACTGCACTAGTCTCGCCCCACTTAGACGCTCCTTGATAACAAATAACACATACATGGGGATAAAGAAACACATGACCAGGCCCAAGCCATTCGTAATTACGTATCCCGCACTTTCTCTATTATCCGCCAAACTGAGAATCGTATTCCCTGAGAACGGTATGGGATAATTCGTTACATGAATACTCGCTGCCGATCCAATAACAGTTCTAATCGAAATACAAAACAAACATTCGTATCGATGTGTATTTTAAAATAAGTCTTGAATTCTTACATAGCCATTGCATTGTGTATCAAATTCAGTGTAATTGGTGCCGAATGGAGGGGTCTGTTATTTAGCCACGCTGTAATCTTTCCCTCATCTACTGTTGCCGCAGCAATGTATTTTGAATTAATACGACCTTGATATGTTTTTCCAACTGCCAAAGCGTAATCAATAAAATTTTGATTTCCCGTTTCTGCGAGCTCATGGTTGGATCCAAGAGAATTCACCATTTTTTTGTAACTGTTGCTTATTTTTGCTTCCAATGATCCATCCTTTACATTCGCACTGGTCTCCAGGACAGTCACTGTTGTTTTAAAATTAAGCAGGTCCAACGGTAATGGTTTCAAATAAAAAAATGCGTTGGTAGTTGCCGTCAACCACATTATTGCCACATATAAAAGTGGCAGCAAATTCTGAATTGCAAACAAAAGTTTGTTACGAATAACGTTGAGATACTTTTTCATGAGCATTGAGCGCCAATGGTTGAGCATTAATTTGGTGCCTTCTACGCGTCCGCTGCTTGAAGACACACTCAGACTTTCCGCTGAAAAATGATAAAAGAAACACAACCGTAATCCCTTTTTATATCAAAAAAAAAAAAAGTAAGTGAAATAATTCTACTCACAAGTCATTGATGATTCACTTCCTGATCTAAGCGTATGGCTATGTATTCTGTGTCTTGGTCCAGCTTTTCCTACAGCCGGTACTTCAGCGCCCACTTTCATGAACACATCTTCGAGTGATGCCATGGAGACGCCGTAGCCTTCAAGCTTTAATCTATCAGAATTTGATTCCAAATCTTCAAACAACATTTTGAATCTTGAAGAGTAAGTATCGGGCAGTCGGTAGGACAGCTCTGATCCAATATCTGTTGTAGATTCAATACCCGGTATGTATTTTCTAAGAAGCTCCGTAACTGCAGTACTATCGCAGTCATCTTTTTTCACACAGATCTATACAAAAAAATAAAAAAATAGTACAATAGTGCAGTTTATGCTTTACCAGCGATGGAAATCTAGTAGTAGTTAACTAATACTAAAGGTCTGAGAAGTATAAAGCAAAAAAAAAAAAAAAATGAAAAGATCTTTGACTTTCAGGACTTCTTATTACGTATTAATATATAAGATGCACATATATTGTAATATTCTTACTGTGGTTCATAAAAATAAAACCGTCTTCTGTGTATTTAAACTGTTTAGTTCCAAACAGCTAAGAAATTTACTTCCGATATTAGGAAATATCTTTATTCTTTAACATTAACAACTTTAACTGTCTTTCAACTTCACGTTCAATCAAAATATCGTTTACTTACAAGGGTAGTTCAAATATTCACTTCTCTTATTCTCTTTTTAATTATATCAACTGTGTATATCTTTCGGTTGGTTGCTGTATTTATATCAAGTACAAGAAACTTTAGAATATTTTCGAAGATGCTAGATACGTCTGTTTGAAGATGCTTGAGGTCTCTGGGGGTGAACTATGGAACAAACCGCTGTTAATGATAACAGTTGTAGTGCTACCAAACCTATTTAATTCGTCAATATAATACAACGCGAAATGCACTTTTACTGCAGTATTATAACACATTCCTGAAATCCCCGGATCAACTACTTTGTATGATGACATTTCGAACCTGTTCCGACTTGGTTCATATCATTTGCCGATCTACTTCACAGTAAGTTATAATATTACCCTGAAGGACCAATTGCAGATATAAAATACGTAACCAATTTCGAATGGCTTGAGGATTTACTGTCGGTCCACTAGATTTTTCGAGATTTGTAGCAATTCGGGGTCCTTGCCTTAACCATCCTCTCAGTAATTCGTTCATCTCGTGCAGTTAAGATTTTTTGTTGCCTCTTTCAACAAAAATGTGATACGAATTATTATTTTATTTTTTTTACGACGTCTTGGATTATGGGACGACGTTTATCGACTATTTTGTCTATTTATACGTAGCTTTTTTCCTAATTTATTTTACTATACAATTTATTTTTTTTCACATGGACAGGCACTTTTGTATGCTTCTTTTCCAATTCCCTTTGATCTGTAATATAAAACGATATACTATATAAGATCTACCATAGCTTTTTGAGTAAGACATTTCTATCTTTCGTCTCAAAAGCGCTTTTAAAGTTTAGAAATATCGCAATACCAAAGTTACGTTTCTCAATCTCCTTTTTCAATTCATTTACAAGATAACATATATAAGTACGTTTCGCACGAATGTCATTTTCTTAAGCCGGATTGATTATCACACAAGATGTCTTCACGATCCAAATATTGTGTCAATTGTTTTTACGAGTATTATGATATCTTTAAGAACTTTTCATACGTTGGTAGCATATTTATGGCTCTTCAATCCCTTGGATTTATTACATTACTAACTTTTTCGATGGGTATAACTATAGATTCTTTCCAACATTTTGGAAAGATACCGTTTTCAAGAGACAGATTTATAATTTTTAACATTCATTCATTTAATTGTATTTTGAAGGACATCAAGGGTAATGAAAAGGTCGGTGTTATACCACTCCGATCGTTTCATATTTAAAACAATAGTTATCTTCATCAAGGCTAGGTAGATTTCTTCTAGACTTCTTGCGATTCCATTAAACTTAAGACTCGATTTTGTTTGGATGTTGTAATTTTTTATCGATTTTGTGGATAGTTTTATATTAATAGACTCATGGTTCGTAGGTTACCATTTATTTTTAACACTTGCTTCAATGTGAACAGCGTGATCAGATAGAACATGATCGATAATTGTTTTCCTGAGTCCGATGTGCTAATGCATTCCTTCTATTAGCTAAAGGAACGTACAGGTAAAGGAAATATTATTGTGGACCACACAGACAAAGAGGCAGTGTTCAGCTAGATTGTTGGCTCAATAATATGTGCCCAACAATACTCAAATAATATGGTTTTGTTGAAAAAATTATACATTATTTTTGAAGAATATTTGACTTGACTGACTGACCGTAACAATTGTTGAAAAAAGAAAAAAGTTCCATTCACTTGTTGAATCAGTTCATGAGCCCGATGAGTTGGACAGTGAAGCTGAAAAAATAACTACTCAAGATTCGTCTAGTGAATTAGGTCCAGCAAAAATGATAATTTTCATTCTGAGGATGGGGACCCTGTTACTAGTTTAGATTTTGATCGATATTGAATAATATGTTTATTTTATATTTTTTGCAATTAAAATTTAATTTTTAATTTTCTAATTTTCTGGCAACTCTGCCAAGTTATAAGTCTGTAATTTAAACCAGTGCTAGATCAAACTTAATTTTTCTCAATATAAATTCATAACAAAATTACAGAGCATATACCAAACACATAACGTTTGGTTCGCGCATCGCTGGATACTAAAGTTCTCATCCAGTGGTTGCTGATCTTGAAGTAAATAGGTAAATTATCAAACTCCAACAATACCATATTCTTCAGTCACAGCTGATTTGGCGCAAAGCTCTTTGTGGAGGTGTGGAACCTAAACACCGAAATATCAGTACTTCTCAGTACATAAAGCTGCACAAGCTTAAGGGTTTGGACCTACGCTAGGCATAGCGAAAACCTCTAAAAAAGCTTACAAAAGCTACACTTATCCAATTGCATACTTCTAGGCTTGCACTGCAAATTAGATGTGTATTGTACGATCGCCCCCATGACTTCAACAACCTCGACTTCTACTAGCGTCATAACAACACTTGCCTCAGCAAGTACTACATCAACTATGACAACACATATAGGACAAACAAAAACAACACCCTTCATAACAAATTCGATTAATGAAACACAAAAACCATGCAACAGCAACATCAGAACATCAATCAACCGTGCAAGTGCTGAAACTCCAAAATCAAAGACCCCTACTTCTGCCCATATGGACCGCAAAAATACAAATCACTCACAAAACCAAACAATTCCCAAACCCATTGTCGCCACTTATACCATGACAAATATCGACAAACACAATCCTACAAGTCAAAAAAGAGACAGATCATCCCCAATCAAAATAACAGACAAAAACAACAACCAAAAGAAACTTAAAACAAAAAACCAACCAACTTTGAACTACTGGTTAAGTAAACCCAAGGAGTTAAGCTCGTCAAATCGTTTCGATATTCTCAGCGTGTATGAAGACGTCGACTATAATATTACAAAAAACGAAACAACCGATAAAATTAACCAACCTAGCAAAACGCAATTTAAGAGACCCAGCAAACCACCTCCGATTTACGTGCAAAGTGTTGAATGCATTAAAATTCTAAGCAACGCGCTTAACGAAGTTGCAAAAGACAATTTTGAATTAAAAGTATTAAAGAACAATGAAATCCGAATACAACCCTCTGACTCGACTCACTACACGGCTATAATAAAAATGCTACGAAAAAATGACACAAAATACTTCACATTTAGACCGAAAGAAGAAAGAGGATTTAAAGTCGTACTAAGAAACATGCACCACTCCACTGACACAGAAGACATCAAGAATGAGCTAGAAGAAAAAGGACACAAAGTCATGAATATACATAACATTCTACAGCGAAATACAAAAAAACCATTGCCACTTTTCAATGTTGAGGTAGCCATGGGTGACAATAACAAAAACATATATGACATTACACATTTACTCCAATGCAAGGTTTTCTTCGAACAGCCACACTACAAAAGAACTATATCCCAGTGCACAAATTGTCAAAGGTATGGACATACTAAAAATTACTGCACAAAGGACCCAGTGTGCGTTAAATGCGCGGGATCCCACAAGACCCTGGACTGCCAAATGCCATCAGAAGAAGGTACCGTGAAATGTGCTTTATGTAATGGTAGCCACACGGCAAACTACAGGGGATGCGAAATCTATAAAGCTTTAAAAATAGAGCGCTTCCCCCCAATGCGTAAAAAGGATCTCCCGACAGCTAGAGAAGAGACAAATGTTGAAACCCTCACCAACATCAGACCAGATACAACCTACGCCCAGGCAGCTGCATGCAAAAGAACCCACCATATCAATCCCCGAGATTGCGGCAAGACAAATGAAGGCGTCCTTATTCAACAAATGACGAATATGCTACAAGTATTGACCATCCTAACGACGAAACTTAATGGACCACATGCATAAAGAACTTAATATCATCATCTGGAACGCGAATGGACCTAACCAACATGCACTAGAACTAAAACAATTTATAAAAGACAATCACGTCGACGTTTTAATGATAGCAGAAACACACTTCACTGCTAAAAGCTTTTTCAAAATACCAGGATATAGCATCTACAACACAAATCACCCTGACGGAACCGCACACGGTGGCACAGCTATTATAATTAACAACAAAATCAGCTGCATTGAATTAGAACATCATAACTACGAACACATTCAATCGACTACAATCCAAATAGAAGACAAAGACGGACCATTAGTACTTTCAGTCCTATACTGCCCACCTAAGCATATTATTACAACTCTACAGTACGAAGACTACATCAAATCACTAGGGTGCAGATTTATAGCAGCTGGAGACTTCAATGCAAAACACATCGACTGGGGTTCGAGGATTTTCAACACTAAATGCAAAAACCTCCTAAAAGCAATCCTTAAAAATAACTGTAGATATCTAAGCACCGGCGAACCTACTTACTGGCCTACTGATCCAAATAAAACACCGGACTTAATCGACTTTTGCATCATTAGAAACATCCAACTAAAGACACTAAACATTAAATCTAGATTTGAACTTTCATCGGACCACTCCCCTATCCAATTCAAATACTCGCCCAAAATAACCCCCATAACTAATTCGTCCCAACTATACAACAAAAAAACCGATTGGGACTCTTTTCGGGAATATATAGGACGACATCTACTACTTAATGTACCACTACAATCGCAAAATGACGTCGAACGAGCTGTAGTTCACTTTAACGACATAGTAACTGCTGCAGTATATAAAACAACCCCAATCAATAGACCAAAAACACACAACAATATAACACCAACTATAATTCGACAACAGATAGATGAAAAGAGAAAACTCAGAAAACGATGGCAAATCACTAGGCTACCCCAAGACAAATCAAAATACAACAAAGCAACCAAAGAACTCAAAGCAAAACTTAAGGCAATCCAAAACAATCAATTTAATGACTACTTAAAAAATCTGAGCCCAACTTCTGAGACCAACTATTCGCTTTGAAAGCTACCAAAAAGTTCAAGAACAAAAATCAAACTCCTCTACAGAAACCAGACGGATCTTGGACCAGAACCAATCAAGACAAAGCAAATATTCTGGCTAAGCACTTCGAAGAAGTATTCACAAACGACAAGGGCAATACGGCTGTCTCACCTTCACGTCCAAACACACTCATCACAAATGTAAAAATAAAAAAAGTTACAATAAATGAAATAGAACACTGCATCAAAAAAGGATTGACCACAAGAAGGCTCCAGGATATGACTCTATTAACGGAAAGATATTTACCCAACTACCCAGACAAGCCATGATATACTTACGAAATCTCTATAATGCATTAATTCGACTTAAATATTTTCCAAAAACTTGGAAAGTTGCGCAGATAATTGCAATACTTTAACCTGGTAAAGACGCAAAGACTACTTCATCCTACAGACCAATAAGTTTACTCCCCATATTAGGGAAAATATTCGAAAAATTAATCTATGATCGACTACAGCCAATACAGACCAATAATAAAATGATACCAGACCATCAATTCGGCTTTCGCAGACAACACTCGACTATCCAACAAATTCACAGGGTAGTTACCATCATCACAACGGATCTAGAGGAAAAAAGATACTGCATATGGGTGTTTCTTGACGTAGCAAAAGCTTTCGACAAAGTTTGGCACAAAGGACTACTATACAAACTTCAGAACTTACTTCCACGAGACTTCTACCAAATCATTGAAAGTTACCTAAGCGAACGCCACTTCTTCGTAAAATATAATGACCAACAATCCAAAATACTACAGACAAGAGCTGGAGTACCGCAAGGATCTGTATTGGGACCACTACTATATGTCCTCTACACTGCTGACATCCCCCTACCGAGTGGAGCTACAACCATGATGGCAACCTTTGCTGACGATACTATTCTGCTGATATCCGTCGAAAACCTGGACACTGTAACTACTCGAGCCCAACGACTTCTGGATAAGACAATGCAATGGTTTGACGAATGGAGCATACAAATTAACGAAGACAAAACCCAACAAGTAATATTTACCACTAAATTAAACTACTCTCCAATCCCAATAAAAATAAAAGACAAAACTATTCCAATCGACAATGTGGCCAAAGATCTTAGTATGTACTTGGACAACAAACTTAACTGGAAATACCATATACAAAAGAAGGGACCAAATTAAACTAAAATATAATCAACTGTACTGGCTCCTACGTAAAAATGCTAAACTTTCGACAACCAATAAATTATTACTATACAAATCCATTATCAAACCTATCTGGACATACGGGATACAACTCTGGGGAACGTCAAAGAAAACAAACATCGCCATAATCCAAAGACAACAATCAAAAATATTACGAACCATAATCAATGCGGACTGGTACATACCTAACATCGACATCCAAGTTAACGCAATGCACTTAGCATGCACTTGAGCCATGAGCTAAGTGCATGATAGCGATCCCCATGGGATTCGCTGAGTCAGATAATTCAGGTGCGAACATGTTCCCACAGTGCCGGTGCATTGGCATCATGTTGCACTGCCTCGAATACACGCGCCGGGATTAAATTGATGGCTTAGCAGACTGAACGGCGGGAATAGCATTCTCCCATAGGAATGGATTAGATTTAAGATTTAGTCTTAAGTTGGACGTGGAATTGGACAGTTCGTATAAATCGTGTTAAGTGAAATCTCATGTTGGAATATTTGTAATAAATTGTTATTAAGTAAAAACCCGTATTTGAATCTATGTAAGTCGAACGGTTGGGCCAACCTCAAGGTTGGCGTGCGCGTTTTTCTTAAGCGTCCGCGTTGCGGCCGCTTTAACTGGCGCCCGAGCAGGAACCGTTCTGTAGACGACTTCCTTGTTTTTTCCAGTGATTGCTTCCGTCCCTAACCAGGACATTGGATCGATACGTTCTGTCGAACGCAAACCACTGTCCCCATGAGAACACAGTGCTTATACATCGATTCCTGAAAGCTTCCATCGTTCCCATGAGAACACGACTGGAGATCACGAAGGAATCAAAAGTATTCGTGTGAAGTCAATCGTGCCTTAGTAGGGGGCTTACAATTATAAACGTTTGCTCCTAAAACGGATAACACTATCCTTCCAAAAGAACGGTACCCAGTAATCCAAACGAAGTTTTTTTTTTTTTTTAGTGCAAATAAAACGAATACTCTGCAAATAGAAATACATCTTAACCATAGACCATTGGAACAGTGGAAGAAAGTTCAAATAAAACAAAGAAATGAGAATCCAGTGCCTAATGTGAGTGCCAATTCTGTCAAGGAAAAAAAATCCTAAATCGTTAGCGATAAATCTGATCCCCGAACCGAAGATTGTAGTGCCGAGAATTGGAACCGGATGCATTAAACACTATAGAGAAAATTTATCCACTTACCCAAGTAGATCCAATTTGCAAGCTAGTTTTAAGAAAAAATAATAAAAATAAAAAAAACTAAAGGCATTAAAGTGAGCGAAAAAATCAAAAAGTGTAAGCTTGATCTAAAAGCATATGATAAGAGAATAAAAAATTAATTAAAGCAAGAAAGAAAGTTAATGAGTGTGAGCTTGGCTTGAGATAAGAAAATATAAAAGTTAAAAAATAGAAAAGATAAAAAAAGTAAAAAATTTAAAGCGTGCCTGTAGTCTTGGTGTGTAAAATAAATAAAAAAAAAGAGGTTATCTAAAGGTGAGCCTGTGAATACAAGCTCGGTGTGTGAAAAGAAACGAAAAGAAATATCGAATTTTTTTAATACTTCAAACGCCACTGTTTCTAAGGTAAGAATTTTCCTTTTTCCAATTATTGTTTAAAATGGACGGGGTAACTAAGTCGCTGACCGAACTGACGGGTGCGGTGAACGCTATCCTTGGACAGTTAAAAGGTCTAGAAGGCCGGCTAAAGGTCCTGGAGGATGGGCGGGTATCGCAACCTACCGTGACCGATGAAACGATCGAGCTTTGTGCCCCAAGAAACGAGGCAGACTTAAAGGAGATATCTAGACTCCCAGATGTGTCAAAGAATTGCAAGTGTTCGACGGAAACCCAACGCAGTATGTATCATGGGTACATACTGTTGAAGGCATACTTCATGACTTCAAAATCGTTAAAAGCAAACCAATTTATCGTGCGATCCTGCAACACGTCAGACAGAAGATAAGAGGGAACACGGATGCCGCGTTAATCTCTTACAACATCTTTGACGAAGACTGGGATGCAATGAAAAGATGCCTTTCACTGCACTACGCGGATAAAAGGGATATTCGAACCCTAGAGCATCAGCTCAATCAGCTGACCCAAAGCGGGTCTAAGCTGGATGAATTCTACGCCACCGTAAATCACCAAATTTCCTTGATTATAAATAAAATCAAAACTGAGTCGTACTCACAAGAAACGGTGAACGCGTTGGTTGAAACCTATCGCAACCGCGCCCTTGATGTATTCATACGTGGCCTAAGCGGTGACCTGTCACGAATGTTGATCATTCAGAAGCCGAGAACACTCCCCGAAGCCTACACGGCCTGTCTGGAAATCCAGAACCTAAATTATAGGAATCATACGATCCACAACCCAAACCTTCCTTACCACCAAGGAAATCCTTCCGAACTTCCGGCTCGTTCCGGTTTATTCAGAAAAACAATGACAACCCACCATCTAGGCCTACGGCTCCGAAACCGCAAGAGAAAATGAAGCTGGGGTCGGTACAATCAAGACATGTCAACTACATAAACCGTCCTCAGGGCAGTAACCCATTCAAGAGGGGTGCCAGGTCCGATGCGTACCGTCACAATTATGCAAAACAACAAAAGCTGTACAGTACTGAACTGATACCCGAAGAAGACCTAGAGCAATATAATCAAGAAGCCGACGATAATATCGAGGACTGTTGCCACGTCTGGCAATGCCGTCCAACTGTACTAAAAATGACAGCTCAGTATTTGATGAGTAATTCACGACCTCTTTTCCGGAAAGATCGCCAACCCAACAAGGAGGAAAGAAACATCGCCAGTCCAACGAGGAAGGAAACGAAACGTAAGAAAAGGGAATTTATTAGAATTAATATAAATTACATATTGTTAATTGTAGAAATTTTAAGTCTCCCGCACAAGGGATTAATAAAAATTTGGAGAACAAAAATGATTCATATCCTTTCTCACCGGGGCGATTACAAAGCTTAAAATTTGTTTCCACGTGGTGAATTGCACACAATTTAGACGTAAAATTGAATTGGACAAGTATTCCGAGGTCCAAGGATATAACCTCATCAGAAGCAACAGGTCGGCATTATCTCTTTCATCCACCCTTTGCCACTTCGTCGACGGCGTCCAAATTAATCATCTATGGAAGGGCAAACACCCGAAGATTTGCCGCTGCTGTCGTCGTTGGACATTCGCCACGCCGCCCCCATCGCAATCCACTGTTCGCTGTCGCCGCTCAACCACGAACACTTCAAGACACCATAATCCTTCGGATAACTACATTTCCTGGAACTTCACAATCGTATTTCCGCACACCAACAACACGTGCAATAAGTCTACGGAAGCCCAAGGTATTTGTACTTCACGCTAAAGGTAAGCGATGTCTCAGTCTGACTCAAATATATTTGATACATCAAAAAGAATCGCGCGATCCCCCCCGCCAATAGTAGGTAATTTAGGTGAAAAATCTCACAACCCCTCGTCCTCCAAATGTCTCTCCAACTCGGAACCAAGCAATTGCAAGTCATGCACTCTGCCCGACAACCTTTACATAGTGCAGTGTGATAAATGCGACGATTGGCATCACTATAAGTGTGTTAACGTTGATGACGACATCGCTAACCAAGATTGGATTTGTCCAAAGTGTGTGCAGATACATGACGACGAATCGATTTCGCAATCACCACAGGTAGCCCCTCCCGTACAACAGGTTCCATTAGGGTCGCCAAACAAAGCAGTCGTACTGGCGGGGGCACGTCAGCAAGTCACAATGACTGTACCCGGGAAAAAACAATCAAGTGGGCCAGCCGATAGGGCAAGATCAACAGACTCCACAAGCTCAGTTAAACTGCAACTGCGACGACTGGAGGAGGAACGGCTGTTGAACGCAAAGAGAGATAAAGAGTATCTCGATGCCAAGTACCAGATTTTGGAACAAGCGTCCGACGATGATACCGGAGCAGACTCTGTCACTGGTAACGACCGGTTTGAAGACTGGGTATCAGAACAGCATGTTTATAGTGGAAACCCATTACGTAAGTCTGGCATTAAGTCGATTATCAAGCACAATCCAAATGTGCCCACTAATCCATCGGAAAATGCTATCCCTTTTCGCAACAACGTCGATCACTTGCTTAAACCAGTTTTGAATCCAAATGACACTTGGATTGGAGCCCGCATTCCAAATGCGTCGGTATCCCCTTGTCAGTCAGCAACGCACACGAATAAAACAAACCGCCCGGTATTTACCCATAACAGCACTTCGAATCTCCAAGAGAATACTCAAATGTACAGCCACAATTACGATCAAATCACATCTGGTAATTTACCTAACTTGAACGACCGTCAACTGGCTACGAGGCATATAGTGCCCAAAGATCTACCGAGTTGCTCTGGTCAGGCCGAAGAATGGCCATTGTTTATAAGCTGCTGTACAAATACAACGCGATCGTGTGGTCTTTCGAACGACGAAAATCTTATTCGTCTTCAGAGAAGTCTAAAAGGCACTGCATTGGAAGCGGTCAGAGCTAAGCTGATGTATCCTGACCAAGTACCCAGCATCATATCAACGTTACGCATGCTGTACGGTCGCCCTGAAACCATCATCAATTCATTAATAGCCAAGTTAAGAGCTGAACAGCCCCCAAGACCTGATCGATTGGAATCGTTGGTCCACTTTGCATTATCCGTTCAAAATATAGTTACCACTATGGAGTCCCAGGGATTAGAGTCACATCTTAATAATCCATGCTTGCTGCAAGAGCTCACCGAGAGGCTACCATACCAAACAAGATTAAATTGGGGTATGTACAAGATGGGAATAGGGCCGACAAATCTTTCCACGTTCAGCAATTGGTTGTTCCAAGTAGCTCAAGCCGCATGCGAAGTGACGGGGACGACACAGCTGAAAACATTAGACACAAGAATCGAACGAAGACGATCAACAAACAATCCAGTCTTGAACGTACACCATGAGTCAGTGGTTTACTCAGATAGCAAGAAACAAAAATCATGCATAATTTGCAATGGCAGCTGTAAGTCTCCAGAACACTGTAGCCAGTTCATCGGTTTGAATCTTAAACTTAGGTGGGAGAATGTGAAGCGACATTCGCTTTGTCGTACATGCCTTGTCAACCATTGCAACCACAGATGTACATCAAATAAAAGGTGTGGGGTGAATGATTGTACATATAGACACCACCGCTTACTGCATAAATATGAAGAATCGTCTAACCCTGATGCAGTAGTCCAAATTAGCAATACTCATTTAAGCAACCAACCTAACATACTTTTCAAAATTCTGCCTGTAACTGTTTATAATAAAAATATTAAAATAGACACTTACGCCTTCCTTGATGACGGTTCCTCCGTCACACTTATGGAAGCAAGGTTAGCTGATGCACTAAAATTGGAAGGAGAAAGCGATCCGCTATGTTTGAGATGGACCTCTGGTACCCACCGGCTAGAACATAATTCGAAACGCGTTAGTTTACATATCTCGGAATACCAATCATCAAAAAGGTTTCCCCTGCAGCAAATACGAACTGTCGAATCACTCAATCTACCGCACCAGAACATGAACTTAAAGGAAATAAAACAACGTTTCCCATATCTAACAAACATTCCGGCAAGATCGTATAAAGATGCGCAACCCCTTATCCTAATTGGACTGGATCACTGCAACCTGATAAACTCTCAGCGAGTCTACGAAGCTGATGCTAACAAACCAGTTGCCAGTAAGACTCGGCTGGGTTGGACAGTGTTTGGGTCATACGAAGGCAGTGGATCAAAAAACGCAGAGTACTTGCACCATACTAGTTACTCTATATGTGGGTGCCAATCCGAAACAGATAAACGGCTTGAGGAATTAGTCAAAGAATATTTTCAAATTGAGAACGTTGGCACAAAAGACATAAAGCGGTTGATGAACACAAGCGACCTAAAAGCGCAATCAATGTTGGAGAGCTTAACTAAACGTATCGGTAACCATTTTGCGGTGCCCTTGCTATGGAAGGGAGATATTTTAGAGCTACCCGATAGTAGACCGACTGCCGTACGTAGATTGGCATGCTTGGAAAAACGGCTAAGTCGAGAACCGACGCTAAAAACCAAACTTAACGATCTGATTTCATATTACTTAGACAAAGGCTATGCTCGAAAGTTATCCACTAAAGAGCTTGAGAGTAAAATGAACAAACGTGTATGGTATCTGCCTATATTCCCGGTGGTCAACCCAAACAAGCCAAACAAAGTGCGAATTGTGTGGGACGCTGCATCTAGGGTCGCTGGAGTGTCACTAAATTCACTGCTATTAACTGGACCCGATAGCTTATCTCCTCTCTTTGAAGTCCTCTTTCGTTTCCGGCAACGAAAATTTACCATCTGTGGAGACATCAAAGAAATGTTCCACCAAATAGCAATTATTGAAGCCGATCAGAACGCCCAACGGTTTCTCTGGAGAGACCAGGATACAGGAAAGGTTGAAGACTATATAATGCAGGTAATGACTTTCGGCTCCACATGTTCTCCGTGCTGTGCACAGTTCATAAAGAACAAAAACGCTGAACAGTATGCGTCGGAATTCCCAAGAGCCGTGGAAGCCATTACGAAGAACCACTACGTCGACGACCTTCTTGACAGTTTCGACTCGGAAGAGGAGACAGTGCGTGTAACAAAGGACATCATACATATTCACCAAAAGGGTGGATTCGAAATTCGGAATTTCATGAGCAATTCGGAAAGCGTACTGCAACAACTTGGGGATAAATCGACATACTTTGAGAAAAGATTTGAAAGTCGAACGAGTCTAAGCCAATCCGAAAAGATACTGGGTATGTGGTGGGCACCCGCCGAAGATTTGTTTTCCTTTCATTGTCATTCGCGAAAGCTTAGCACTGAGGTGATGGGAGGACAGCTAGCTCCAACAAAAAGAGAGGTTCTAAAGACGCTTATGAGCATTTTCGACCCCTTAGGACTCATTGCGAATTTCATGATACTCTTAAAAATTCTTCTGCAGGAAATATGGCGAGCGGATATTCAATGGGACGATCAGATTCATCCCGAACACTTTCAAGCCTGGTGTCAATGGTTAGCCCTTATACCGAAAATCAGAATGGTGAAAATAGGAAGACCTTATCTGAAAGAAATAAATTTTACTGAAGACTGTCGCGTAGAGCTGCATGTCTTTGTTGACGCGAGTATGTCTGCGTTCGCCGCAGTAGCGTATCTACGTGTAGTACGAAAAAATCACATTGAATGTGCCCTAGTTTGTTCCAGATCTAAAGTTGCCCCACTAAAACCAACTTCGATTCCACGTTTGGAGTTAGAAGCCGCAGTGCTCGGTGTGAGAATGGCGAAATCTATTATAAAGGGTCACACTATTCATATTCACAGACGATATTTCTGGTCGGACTCGCGGACAGTTCTATGCTGGATAAGAAGCGATTGCAGGAGGTTTAAACAATTTGTAGCATTTAGAGTTGGTGAGATTCTCGAAGAATCGAAATTTAGCGAGTGGCGGTGGATACCAAGCACTGATAATGTTGCCGACGAAGCCACAAAGTGGAATACAAAACTGGACTTTACTTCAAATAGCCGCTGGTATTTGGGACCTTCCTTATTATACCTCCAGGAGAATAGTTGGCCGGTTGAGGATCCGGGGTACTCGACGATGAAAGAAGCTAGACTATTGACCCATCAAATTCTGGATACTGTGGCCGTTATCGATACTGCGCGATTTTCTTCGTGGAGAAAATTAAAAAAAACAATGGCCTACGTACTTCGTTACACAAATCGCCTTAGAGCCAAATGGAAAACACGCGCCTACTTAAAGAACCGAATATTGGCGAGTGACAGCTCCGGTGAAATATTGGAACCGTCAGAAATTACTGCGGCCGAAGCCTACTTGTACAGGCTTTGTCAGTATGAGAGTTTTAAAAAGGAGTGGATGGTACTAAAACATAATAAAGATAAAAGTAATAATAAACATGATCTAGATCTAGATAGAATGAGTTCCTTATACAATATGAATCCGTACATGGATTCTAACAATGTCATTCGTATCAGAGGCCGCGTCGACGCATCCGAGCACATCTAT